>CM053143.1:104940494-106298828 GCA_028571685.1 Heterohyrax brucei | reverse complement strand
CACCCTCCCTCCAGTAAGAGGTCAGCAGGACGACATCCTATGGATACACAGAACCATAAAGTGCACACACAATATGGTCACTCTCTTTCACAAAGTCCCATCCATTCCTGTCTGAAGAGTTGACCTCTGTTATGATTTATGGACAGGGCCAGCGTCAGAGCCAGAGCTCCCGGGGGACCCCCGAAGCCCCTGGACCATCAATTGCAGTCTTTTAGTGGAGATCTCAGGGTGCACCCATTTTTATTCTCGTGTTGCCACTGAGACTCAACTTTGTGAGCCCCATAATGGCTATCACTGGTGGTGGCTAGGCACCATCCGGTTCGTCTGGTCACATGTTGATGTAGTCACCCACTCACGTGGGTCTCTTTATCTTCTGGGTTCTCTTTCCCCTATGTCTTTTTGGTCCTTGGTGATCATCCATTCCTGCTGAGTTAGCACCATTTGTTGTACCTGAGATGGCAGCTTTTAAGATCCCAGACTTGGCCATCTACTTTTTAAAACAACCGGCCATTTAAAACCCTGTGAGTGTAATTCTACTCTGACACTCATGGAATTGCCATGAGTTGATACTAACTTGATGCAGTTGGCCTACTATGTCTACTCATTCAGACTAGGAGGATAATACAGAAAAAGGAAAAAGACAATGTTTTTTTCACTTGTAGTTGGCTATTTTAGATTGGGGTAGAGTAAGGAAACGACTCTCTGAGGAATGGATATTTGAACGAATCGTTGCATTGAGTGAAAAAAATCTTTCTATGTATAAACAAGATGGAGTCTGTAGAACTAAGCACTTAAAAAAACTCAGAGACAAAACATGATTATCAGTCTTAAGGTGCTTGCAGTTCAGCATTCAAGATAAAATACTCATATAAATCAATTCTGTTATTTTTGTTAGGTGCCAGAGAGACAATTTTTGACTAATGGTAATGATCCTATGTGAAAAGTAGAACCACCCCATAGGGTTTTCTAGGCTGTAACCTTTATGGGCGTCAGATTACTGTATCTTTCTCCCATGTAGTCTATGGATGAGTTTGAACCATTAACCTTTTGGTTAGCAGCTGAGCTGCTGATCTATTGCACCACTTCCAATCAGAAACCAAACCTGTCACCATCAACTTGATTCCCTTAGTGACCCTGTGCTGCATTGAATTATGTCCCCCTAAAACATGTGTCAGTTTGACCAGGCCATGATTCTCAGTATTCTGTGGTTGTTCCCATTTTGTCATCTAATATTATTTTCCCGTGTGTTGTAACTCCCAACACTATGATGTTTAAGAAGTGGAATAAGTGGCAGTTGTGTCAATCAAGTACAACTCAATCTACAAGATTGTTATGTTTTAAGTCAATCTCTTTTGAGATATAAAACAAAGAAGTGAGTAGGGAGATAGGGGGACTTGATACTACCAGGAAATGAGGGCCAAGTGAATAGTGTGTCCTTTGGATCTTGTATCCCTGTGCCTGAGAACTACTAGGCCAGGAAAAGATTGATGGCAAGGATCTTCCTGCAGAGCTGACAGGGAGTAAATGCCTTCCCCTGGAGTTTGTACCCTGAATTTGGACTTCTAGCCTCCTGGACTGTGAGAGAACAAGTTTCTGTTTGTTAAAGCCATCCGCTTACGGTATTTCTGTTATAGCAGCACTAGGTAACTAAGATGATAGACCCTGTAAGAAAGAGTAGAACTATCCCAAGGAGCAGCTGGTAGACTCAAATTGCTAACCTTTCTGGTTGGCAGCTGAGCTTTGTGCCACCAGGTCTCCTTAAGTCAATTCTAAATAAAGACAGATTCCAATAGCATTTTGCTTGAAAGATGTTCAAACAGAATGCTATTGGAATTTTCCATTCTCTGTTTGTCACCCAAATCCCTAACTCTACCTCTACTTACTTCCTGGCAACAGGTTCTGAGGATAACTTGGTTGCTTTAACCCTTTTAAACTATTTCTTTGATTTATAATATCTATTGTAGATGTATTTGCTGCTGTTATTGGTTGCTGTCAGGTCCATTTCATTCCTGGTGACCCCATATTTGCAGAATAGAAGAGCTCCATAGTGTTTCCATACCTCACAAGAATTCTAATTTTTGTTTCTTGTTATTTGTACTCCAGAATGCCTGACCTTGAGCAAAATATGAGTAATGTAGTTATTTTGTGTGTCTGTATGTATGCATGTGTATTCATACCTGTTAAAATAAAAGCATTCTGTTTTAAGAAAACACAACACAAATCTGTAGAAACAAGTTGTCAGGCTTTCCTTCTGAGGCACCTTTGGGTGGGTAGGAACCATCAACCTTTCAGTTAGTAGTCTAGCACTTAACCCTTTGTATCACCCAGGGACTCCTGTAGATATGTTCTAAAAACTCACTGCCATCAAGTTGATTGTGATTCACAGTGACACTATATTGGCAGTTATAGTTGTCCTTAACCCTTTACTACAGTAAGTATCACTGAATTATTGGCATTTTGAAAGCTATCATGTTGTAAGACTTGCTTTCCCACTCATATATAAGCAAGAAAAGCACTGAAATGGACTTACAGTAGCTGGATTGGTGGAGTTCTTTGGTAATTTATGTTCAGTGGAATGCCAGCCAAAAGCCCTAGGGTCAACCATGGAGGCTGAGATGTCGTGAGAGTATCAGAATTTGTCATCATTCCCTGGTTGGGAAAAGATGCTTTATCAATTATTCTCAGAGATGATGGAGACAAAGGTGGCCAGAGCTGGGGGTTTATACAGACATGTATAAAATTCCCATTCAACTTTTGGCACCTTATCAAATCTGGAAACCTTGGTGACATAGTGATTAAGTGCTGTGGCTCCTGACCAAAAGGTCAGCAGTTGGAATCTACTATGTATGTGGAAACTCTGTGGGGCACTTGTACTTGGTCCTATTGGGTTGCTATGAGTCAGAAAGAATTGCCTCAACAGCAGCGAGTTGTGTCTGATCTACTATGTGAGTCAGAAGAATAGGGCTTCTAAACCTTAGAGCTCCAGGAGTATTTTTAAAATTCTAGGGAAAGGAAAGACCTCTGAGAATTCTGCGGTCTTTTCATCACAGTAGTCAGAATCCCATTCACAATGCCTGTGGACTAAAGAACCCTGAATCTCACTCTGCAGGAGTGGGTCTGCCTATGTTGCACTCAGGTCTCCTTTGCCTTCTTGTATCTTTCAGCAAACAGTGTTCATTTTAGCATTCTCAAGACACAGCTTGTCCACCCATAGCTCACAAAAATTCTGATTTTTTTCTAGTCACTTATACTTCAGAATATCTGACCTTGAGCAAAACATGAGTAACTTAATTATTTTGTTATCTGTATGCAAATGTGTGCATTCATACCTATTAAAATAAAAGCATTCTCTTTTAAGAAAACACAAACATAATTCCACAAGATAGATAATTGAAGGGGTGACCAAACTAAAAACAAAACATTTTTTGCTCTTCAAAAGGTTCAATCCAGAGTTCCCTTAAGAGTCTTCCAAGTTAAGCACCATTTAAATTTACATTTAAGATTATTTATTACATGTAATACAGTTGTACATGATATAATTGTACCTTGTAACTATATACAATATGGTATATATATGAATGTGTAGTACTGTGTATTAGCATATGACTTACTACTCATGATCAAGTTTTTTTATAAAATGAAGTACTCTATAGACTTCGGAAAACAATGTCTGAGCAATAACCAATACACTAGCCTTAGAAACCAGCCATGTCCTATTTCTAAGTATTTATTAGGAGATAGTGCCTTAAAAAAAAAAAAAATCTCTAAAATGAGACTTAAAGGTGGCAGCCCTCATTTATTTAGCTGGGCTGCAGAACAAATGAAACCCAAGGGAATGGAACCTGTTTTAGATTCAGTTGCAGGAAACATTTTTTTTTTTTTGGAGATGTGTCAAATTATGTGGGGAAGTTTCTAGCTTAATCTTTCAAAAGAGAGTGTCTTTTCCCCCTGCTTCCAGTCACATCACCTCCTACCTTAATTTACTAAAGATAACTTACTCTCTATCAACCACCTATATGTCTTGTGAGTCATATTGATCTCAGACATGTGAAGCAGTCCTTGGCTAAGATAAAATTGGTTTAATGGTACCCTTCCTCCCTCTCGCTATTTCTAAGGATACTTAAGCATGCAGCGGACACTGCAGGCCCCTTTCCCCATCAGGAAGGCATGTCTAGGCAACTTACAATAAAGGACAACTCTTCTCATGGCCTCATCAATACCTTGATAGTTCTGGGCTAATGGAATCTTGTGACTTTCTGTTCTCATTCGTAGAAGACCCTGATGTAGACATTGATGAGTGGGACATTCTCTATTTATACACACTTATTGTTACAGCTTGCTCTATGAAATATACTTTCAGGAGGAGGTCAAAACCATTACCTTTCTGGCTCTTTTTCTCCTCTTTAAGTAGGAAAGAAAAGAATTTACTTTGCTTGGTGACCATACACAGTTTTTTTCTCATTCTAATTCTGCTACAGAATTAGAGAGGATATCTCCAAAGTTAGAGTTTGAGTTCACAGATAGAAAGTATTGACATGAGCTCCAGGTCCATTTTAAAGGTTTAAGTAGCCTAGGTTTCCTTTTAATAACTTGCTAGTTGCTGTCAAGTTGATTTTGACTCATGGTGCATGTCTTAGTCATGTACTGCTGCTATAACAGAAATACCATGAGTTGGCTCTGGTGGAAGTTCCTTGTCATCAGTCTTTCCTTGGTATGGCAGCATCTCAGCATAGGAACATGTCCAGTGAGTGTGCTGTGCTTCTGGCATTATTTTCTTGGTGGTATGAGGTCCCCAGCCGTCTGCTTGTAGGCCACACTCAAGGGAAACTCGCTTTACACTGGATCAAGGATGTAACCTTAGCAAAAGTATTACAATACTAACCTAATCCACTTTAACATAATCCAGTCCTGTTCTGTTAACCACAGCAAAAGTTAGGATTTACAACACATACAAAAATGATAATCATAAAACAAAGGATAACCATACATTACTGGGAATCATGGCTCAGCCAAATTGTCAGAGTTAACCTGTGCTCCATAGGGTTTTCCATGCTGATTTTTCAAAAGTAGTTCGCTAAGCCTTTCTCCTAAGGCATCTCTTGGTGGATTTGAACTTCCAACCTTTCTATTAGCAGCTGGATGTGTTAACCCTTTGTACCACCCAAGTACTCCCTTGAAAGTGTAGTGGCTAATTTCAGTGAGCAGTGCCTACATGTGACGTACATGACTGGGCCGTTTTACATGTATTACCCCACTTTGCTCTCTGAACAATGGATGGGACCAGGTGGAAACTAATCACATTTTCCAGATGTGGATTGGGGCTTTGGGAAATTGCATACCGCACTCCTTTTCTCCTGGCTAGTACATGGTGGATAAGAATTCAAACCCAGCTCCACCTGAGTTCAAAGCTTGCACCTGCTCACTCTTTCTGAGTACGCAGGCTTTCAGAGCTGTATTATCCCAAGTGGATGTTTTAATCTCAATTAATGCCATGTTCCAGGAATAGCAAGCTGATTTCTGGAATGATTCTCCTCAGGGGACTTCAACTCCACTTAAGCTATGAACTCTAATCAGAACTGACAGTATTAGGCCTTGATTCAAGTTTGTGGTATGCAAAAATGACTGCATTATGCCAATAAGGCACCTGGCAAAACCTGATCTCACAACACTGTTTCAGGATGTTACTAGTACAGAGGTTTTAAATAGTAATTACCATTTGTTTTTTAAATATCCCTGCTTTACAGGAAAGTAAAGAGAGCTACCTCTCTAAGTGTTTGGCCTTCAGAGAGTTTCTTATTTGTAAGTGTTCTTCCTCATTCAGACGAAACTTCTTTTGGCCCATTGGTTTTATTTATTTCTCTCACTGATCAGAAATTACTCTTTGCTTTTACAGAATGTGATAAGGCACCATGGAGAAGGAATCTGGAAAACTGAATATAGATTTGACACCTAAATGCGGAGACCTGAGAGTCACTGGAAGGAGAATTTAGGAATGGAAGAAAAATATCAACTTTGGGCTTTGGAAGGTAACCTTTGGACACTTGTTTTACGTCCTAGTTTACAGCCTTTTTCTCTTGTTGTTGTTAACGGCCTTTGTGTCAGCCCCGCACTCACAGCAACCTCATGCATGGTGGGTGCAGTTTGGCCAGCTCCTCCTCCGTCCCCATGGTTGGGTGCAGATCTGGCTGCTGTGATCCATAGGGTCTTTTCTGACTCATTTTTTGGGAAGTAGATTGCCTGGTCTTTGTTTGGAAGCTCCACTGATATCTGTTTAGCATCATAGCAACATGTAAGCCTTCACCGACAGATAGTGGCTGTGTATGTGCTGTCTTGGCTGAGAATCACACCCAAGTCTCCCTTACGAGAGGTGAGAATTCTGGCACTGAACCAGCAGTGTCTGTATAATATCTTTGTCTAGGACTCTCTCTGTTGTAGTTGTTTGCCTTTGGGTAGATTCAAACTCATAGTGACCCTGTAAGACACATTGACAGAGCAGAACTGCCCCAAAGGATTTCCTAGGCTGTAATCCAGGACCTCATTAATTCCTTTAATAGGTTAGATTCCCAAAGGCTGTTGGAAGTACCACGTGACTGTTGTTGCCATCTGTTGCTGGTAGGTAGAACTGACACTGTCTCTTCTCTGACATATAGTTATGTTCCTGTGTATGAGAGCTCATAGGTAAAGAGGCTGTACCACGACAGTTTTGCATTGAAAGCCTCTCAACATACAATATAGTTAATACTGCTGTTTCATTAGAAAGATGCCTCCCACCTTGTCATTTTATTAAAAGAAAAAATCTTGAGCTCTACTAATAATAGATTCTCCCTAGGAGCTTTTGTAGAGGAAATGCTTGGTTAGCAGTTAGACAGCAATGATTAAAGATATTTAAACAGAAAAAAATTTAGATGCTAGTAAATGTATAGCCTACTGGGGCAAAAGAATAGCTTATAGGAAATGTGAAATTAAAAACAAACAAACAACAACAACTAAAAAGAGTTCTGAAGGAGAGCTCAGAGGAAGACGTCCTGGGAAAGGCTCTTTGAGTTAGCTGCCCTTGGGAAGCAAAGAGCTGCCGTCAAGTCTCATTATCACCACTGGGTGTCACTCCAGGCAGCCCCTTAGCAGCCCTCTAGTCAAGGTTAAAATACTGTGAAGGAAAATGCTCAGCTAAATAAACCAAAGACAATGGTGAAAGGTGAGAAGCAAGTGTCCAGCTGTTGCAATGTACACGAGGGTTTTGAGGGAGAGAGAAGAGAATCACTGTTCTGAGAAATGACATCAGGTGGCACAATGTTTTTGGAACAGAGCTGTCATCCTTCCTAGGCTGGGGACGTATCACAGGACGTGTCATCCCATTCTGTTGGTTGACGTGAGACTGCAGTAAGGCCACAACTGAATTTAAGCCTTTTAGGGTATACCAGGACATGTGTAGATTGTACCAAAGGAAGCCCTGCATCTGTACCTCCAGCCTTGTCACTCCAGCCCTTTGGCACACTGATGGTGACCTGGAGAGTGGTTCTCAACCTTAGCTGCTCGTTAGAATCACTTGAGGAACTATTTCACATTTCCTGCTTCTTGTTCCTCTTTTTATCCCTCAATTTGTTGTCTTTGATAGTTTTTACTTTGGGATTCTTTCATTTCTTCACGATTCATTTCTGGTTTGGGAGCTGTGGTCTGAAGCAGTAAGGTTAAGTAACAGAGAAACCAACCAAATCTGTTATTATCCAGTCAATTCTGACTGATAGCAACCCTATAGAACAGAGTAGAACTGTCCTCATAGAGTTTCCAACAGGTGCCTGGTGGATTTGAACTGTTGACCTTTTGGTGAGCAGCTGTAGCCCTTAACCACTATGCCCCCAGATTTTGCAGTGGTAGAGAATGGGAATCAAATTAGGCCTTGTGTTATCCTCTTCCATTTCCCTTCTCAAGTTCCTGCAGACTGAGGGTTGGGTGTCGGGGTAGAGTCCTCAGTCACACTGTCACTGCATCTCCGCATCCAGAAGTGGCTGTCTTGTTCCTCATTCACAGATTCCACACCAGGTCCTATTATTTTCTCCAGAGGCTTCAAGAAGCTCACCATTTGATCTCTATGAAGACTTGCTTCATTCCTTGAATGAAGGAAATAAAGGGGGATACATTTATCTTTACCGTAAAAGTAACACATCTAGTTTTCAAAGATCTCAAAAATATTTTTAGAAATGTGGGAGAAAGAATCTGCTGGTATTTCTTCACTTAGCTTTAACCACTAAAGGTGGCACCAACCTCTTCAGCTTTTTCATGTATGTGATTTATTACTGAAAATTCAAACTATGATTCCTAGTGTCTGCTAAATTCACTGAATTAGTTTATTATTATTTGCTTCCTTACTGTTGGCTGTGTAGGTTGCTAAAATTTTCCCCTATCACAAATGACAGGTATATTTGTTATTTATTTTTGCACAAGTTGTCATAAACTTTGGCAACCTAAAATGATCAACGGATATGATCTCAGTTTCTGTGGGTCAGGACTCTGGGCCCAGATGAGTTGGCTGCTTCTGGTTCAGGGTGTTGAAGTGGCCACTGGAGCCGTAGTTCCCTGAGGGCTCAGCTGGGGAAGAATCACTTCCAAGGTTACTCCTGCCGCTGTTGACAGCCTCAGGTCTGCACTAACTATTGGCTGGATACATCACTTCATTGCTGTCTGGGCCTCTTCATAGGGCAGCTCACAACGTGGGAAATGGCTTTTCGTAGGCTAAGCGAATGAGAAAGTGGGAGAAGGCCCCAAGATAGAAGCCAAAGTCTTTTTGTAACCTAACCTCAGAAGTGATTTATCACGTCCGTGACATTCTATTTGCTAAGTCCAGCCTGCATTTGAAAGAAGATTACACAAACCCAGGAAGGCCGGCAGGAGGGGATCATCAGAGCCATCGTGGAAGCAGCCTACCGCAGAAGGAGAGTGAACTCCTTTGTGCATCCTTGAATGTGAACATCTTTGTGTGTCCTTGCTATTGGATACAGAGTCTTAGAATTTAGTTTGTTTCCAGCTTACTGTTAATGTAAACATTAGTGCCAAGAACATTTTGTTTTTACATTATTGAACATTTTTACCAGGGTGACATCTTTGGTAGATTTGTTTCAAGAATATGACTATCAATATTTTAAAGGGTTGGATGTGTTTCACCAATTGGCTTTCCAGAAAGATTGTACTATTTGGTGCAAAATGGGAAGCACTCTCCTTTCATTTGTTTCCTCGTGGCATCATTAATAGACATCCTTAATGTATTTCGAGAAAGCTGTGTCTTTGCCTAAGGGTAAAGAAGCAAGAATAAGAAAAAAGACTGAATTGCATTCTGAAGTGAGTTAAGAAAGGTGAGAAACATGACTCCCGTGGGGAGTCCTTCTCTCTGTTATGAAACCAAAAAGTCTTTGAAGACCGTACAGACGTGTGCTTCCTTGAAGTTGGCTGGAACCGTATCCATGACTACCTCTAGCTGGGAAAGCATACTAGGAAAGAGTTTATTTTTCCAGCCTCTATGATACTTCTTGTGAAGTAAAGAGAAAAAATGGAGGCAGTCTTAGAAACTTACTCTGGATGTCATGTGGGTTTACGAGTGAGTTCCTAGGTAAGTTAGACTGGCAGAAGTCTTCATTTCTTTAAAAAATTTTCTCTAATTCCTTTAGAAGCAGTGTGGAAATCCCCTCTTTTTTGTCTCATTCTACCCTTACCCCCTTGTGTTGACATGAATACCACTAATAATTTGAGGCTACAGATGAAGGGAGAAGCTGTAAAAATAAGAATCTCGAGTTCACTGTGATGCGGACAGAAGGAAATGAAGAATCCACGGTTCTACTGTCGTGGGAGCCTTGTGTTTCTAGAATCCCACCATGGCATTTTTATCACTTAGAAATGCTTTGGCTGCCTATAATAGACAACTCAACTAGCAGTAGTTATTTAATAGTCTTCTATAAATACACTTAAAAGGAGATTGGGATTAGTTGCGTGGCCGTTTTGGTTTGGACGCTCTGAAATGCTCTCACGGACCCAGGCCCTGTTGTCCTTTGCTCTGTCATCCTTGGTGGGTGATTTCGGCCTTATGCTTGTTATCTTCTAGTCACATGGTTACCGTAGCTCCAGGCATCATTTGTGAATTTAAAACAAGCAAGTCCCCTTTTGTCCTTCTCTCTGTTATGAAACCAAAAAGTCTTTGAAGACCCTACAGACGTGTGCTTCCTTGAAGTTGGCTGGAACCGTATCCATGACTACCTCTAGCTGGGAAAGCATACTAGGAAAGAGTTTATTTTTCCAGACTCTATGATAGAGAGAAAAAGAAGGGAAAGGACTTACATGCAAGTAACTGTTGAATCAATCAACTGGGGGTAACTGTCATAAAATTTTGAGCATACTTCCTAATAGAAACATTGTTTGGAATTTCTATAACCATTTCAGTGTTGCTGTTTGTAGGTGTCAGTGAGTCAGTTTTGACTCATAGTGACTCCATGGGACACAGTGGATCTGCCTTGTAGGATTTTCTAGGCTGTAATCTTTACAGAAGCAGATCCTCAAGCCTTTTCTCCCTCAGAGCCCCTGAGCGGGTTCCAGTTGTTGTCTTTTTTGTTAACAGCTGGTCATTTAACCACTGTGACACCAGAGCTCCTTTGTAGATACAGGATCAGGTGCTCTTTAACCTAACTCCTTCGTCCTGTGGTGAATACATCAATAGGACTTTCAAACTGTTGACATAAGAATAGCCTTTGGAAAAAGCTTGCGTGTAAGTAGGGACTGTCTGTCCTGTATTATTTTTTAAGGTAAAGGAATCATTCTCTAAAGTCCTTTTAAAGGGTCTGTTGAGTTTTTAGCTGTCAAAGTGTTCATAATTCTGTCTTAACTACTTAGTTTAACTGACGCATTTGAATTAAGGTGAACTTTCGCAAAGAATACTGAATTTACTATGCACTGCCAGGAGAAACATCTGGCTTGGAAGAAGTATAGCCAGCATTCAAGGATGGCAAGACTTCTTCTTATGTACTTTGGACATGTTGTCATGAGGAACTCACACTTGGTAAAGTGTGAGTTAGCAAGGTTAGCAAAAGAGTGGAAGAATCTCAAGGAGACAATATGACACGGCGGCTGCTATAACATAGGCTCAAACACAGCAACAGTTGTGAGGATGGGGCAGTGTTTTGTTCAGTTGTGCTTACAGTTGCTCTGAGTCATTGTGGACCAGATGGTACCAAACAACAGTTATCTAGTGCTGCTCTATCACAAATTCCAAAAGTGGGTGGCTTTAAAAACAGAAATTTACTTTCTCAGTTTAGGGGGCAACAAGTCCTAATTCAGAGTGCTGGCCCTAGGAGAAGTTTTTCTCTTTCTGTTGGCACTGGTGGAAGGTCTTGTGTCCCTTTGAGCTTTTGTTCCTGGGTGACCTTCCTGTGGCTCGACATTTTTCTTACCTCCCCACTAGGGTCGCCATGAGTCGGATCTGACTTGATGGCACTTGGCTTGGTATCTCTGCTTCTAGCTTTTATTTAATCTCTTTAGCATGTCAAAAGAGATTGACTCAATGCATCCTATACTAATCTTGTCTTACTAGCATAACAAAGACAATCCATTCCCAAATGGGATTATAACACATAATTTGGGGGGACTTAATTCAACTCAGAACAAATGTATATGCTGATGAATTTTATATGTGTGACTAAGAATATATGGAATGACTTTCTGTTATTATTTCATTTGAGAAGAATATTATTTTAGAATTGCAAAAGAGCATTTTAAAAATCTCCAATGCAGCCTCAATTCTCATCTGTTGTTTTAGTCAGCTAGTGCTACTCTAAAAGAAATACCACAAAGTGGATGGCTTCAGCAAAGAAAAGTTTATCCTTACCCAGCCTAGTAGGCTACAATTCCAAATTCAGGTTGTCCACTCCGTGTAAGGCTTTTCCCCTTATCAGCTCTGGAGGAAAGTGCTTGTACTGCATCAGTCTTTGTTCAGGGAGCATCTTGGTGCAGGAACCTCAGGTCTGAAGGACAAGCTCTACCTCCTGTGCTGCTTTCTTGATGGTGGTGTGAGGTTTCCAACTCTTTCTGCCAGATTTTTCCCTTTATAGCTCAAGAGACCATCTCAAGGCACAAAACAAACTTACACATTGAATCTTGTTCTACCAAGACAACTGCTGCCCATCCACCCTTATTAACATCACAGGGGAAGGAATTCCAACATAGAGGAACATCCCACAATGACAGGAATTATGGCATAGCCAAATTGTTACAGAATTCTTAGGGAACACAGCCAATCCATGACCCCACCCACTGCTGTCGAGTCAGTTCTGACTCATAGTGACCCTCCATGATAGAATAGAACTGCTCCATACAATCCATGGCAGGGGAACACAATTCAACCCATAACAAATATAGCAAATGAACATTTATTCATCTGTGTTCCAGTTTCTTGTAGCTTATTTTAAAAAACAAAAAACTAAGAACAGATGCTTTGAGTAAATAATAGTCTTTTTAATCAAGAATACACAAGAAATCTATGTGAAATGATTAAACCAAGTTAGGTTAAATTGAATATAAAAATCTAAGTGGAATCTTTTTTCATTAAATCTTCAATGTTCTCTCCAAGAACTCCTATGAAGTAGATTCGTAGGCCTTGTGCCCATACACATACTCTGCGAGATTTCGTTCAGTAAAAATTTATTGAGCTCTTGCTTTGTGTCAGGCACTGTGCTGGAGCTATTCTGCATGGAAATTAAACACAGTCTATGCTCTCACTGTGTTTTAATCTATGGGGAGACAAACAAGCGTAGAGAGTCAGTAGAATTAGTGTTAGGCTATGCAAGCACAAAGTGCCATGAAAGCTCATGGAAGACCATGTCAAGGACAAGAACAAGAACAAGAGCAAGGGAAGTATCTGTCAAGGGTAGTTTCCTGGAGGATATTCTGTGTAAAGTGAGTCCTGAAGAAAGCGATTCACCCAATGACAGGGAGCAAGGGCGGGAGTGGCGGCCAAAGATTGCCCTTGGAAGAGCAACACGTGGAAAAATCTGTCTGCAGTAGTCGTAGAGCTTAGAACAGTGTTAAAGATTGTAGTCTTTATGGTAGGCATTTTGAGTGAGACATTGTTTCATGTGATGTGGTTCATGTGATTAAGAACTTTGCTACTAACCTTTGAACCTACACAGAAACATCTTGGTGATTTGCTGGCAAAGCACCACGGCCATGTGGTAGAGGGAAAGAATCCTTGAGAAACCATGGTTTTGCATCCTTAGACATCTCAACTACTCTCTTTGTATCAAGCTTACTTTAATTTTTTAAAAATAATTAACAATTTCCAAAGGACCAAAACTTCTTTCCTTCTGAACTCCAAGTATTATACACCTCAGTTAAACAAAATAATAATTCTTTAACAAGAGATTTATATGCCAAACCAAACTCAACGCTGTCAAGTTGATTCTCTCTCATAGTGGCACCTTAGGACAGAATAGAACTGCCCCATTGAGTTTCCAAGGAGAACCTGATGAATTTAAGCTGCCAACCTTTTGATGAGTGGCCATGGCACTTAACCACCATGCCACCAGCGTTTCCTAGAGATTTATATAGTAGTTGCCTTATTATCTCACTGATGGAATTTAACTTCTTTCATTTTATTTATTGTCCAGCTTTGAAACCTTTTAAAATTTCGTATTTTGATAATGAAGTAGAGCTAAGGACATGAATGTATATTTCTTGCATAGTTACCTCACCTGTCTCACCTATTCAAGGCATTATATTGAAAACGAATACAGGACAGCACCTCTGCCACAGTGAAGTCTATTGATGTTTTTAGAAGGAAGCATGTGATGATAATGTTTCCTTGAATGCTGAGGTGTTGTTAAACATTTTACAAAAGCAGAGTTTCAGAATCTAACTTCTAAAATGTCTGAAGGGGAAAAGAAAAACCTTAAATGCAATGACTCGTATTTTTAGAAGTTGTTAAAAATGTTAGATTTTTTTGAAAGTTATAAAAGCCCCCAAACTAATGGTTTAATGTAAGTGACAGAGTTACCAAATGTATATGCCTGTGGGTAGCTATTGCCGGAAACGTCAAACATGGCTCAGAAGCAGGAGATCCAGTTGAGCATTATTTAAAGATGCTGATGGTGGGGTGCTGGGGGAGGAAACTCTGGCAGCATAATGGTTAAGTGCTATGACTGCTAACTGAAGTTCAGATCCACCAGGCACTCCTTAGAAACTCAATGGGGGCAGTCCTATTCTGTCCTGTATGGTTGCTGTGAGTTAGAATTGACTTGATGGCAATGATGGCTTTTTTTGAGGAGGTAGGGGAAGGGATCCTTAAGAGGAATTCAGTTACTACCGTTGAGTGGATTCTGACTCATAGCTACCCCATAGGTCAGAATAGTACTCCTGTACTCCAAGCAGCGCCTGGTGGATTTGAACTGTGACCTTTTGGTTAACAGACATAGCACTTAACCACTACACCACCAGGGTTTCCTAAAAGGAATTAGAAAGAAGCAGTTCAATCCTAACTCATCAGAAAAAGAAAGAGAAGAGAGACTAGCATTTTGTCATTTTAAGAGAGAGAAAGGAAAGCATTCTTTGTGGCTAAATACATTAAAATGCTTATTTGACATACAAGCATTGATAAAATCAAATAAAAGCAAGCTGATTTTGAATAAACTATGCTCAGATTATCTGACAATGTTATTAAAGAGGTATAGGAAATCCAGTTGTCTGGAGGATGGTCATCTGAAATACATCTTGTTTTGAATAAACCAATATCAGCTTAATAAGAGTTGACTGGAAATGTTTGTCACATGACAAATGGAAATGATTTTTCTTTTTGGAGTGTTATGATGAGCATTAAGGAAGGAATAGGGTAGAACATTGGATTTTCATCCTCCGGAGACTGACCGAGTGACATCCTGGCAATGGCATGTGCCCTGGGTAAGTGCGTTCAATTAGGTTTCAGTTTGTCATGCTTACAGGTCATTTTATTTTAGGTTTCAAAATTTCATATCACTGGTATTTTGGGGCCTAATGCAGTCTGAAGGAGCCTTCCTGCACAACAACTGACTGCTAACTGGAAGGTTGTCAGTTTGAACCCATCTAGAGGCTTCACAGAAGAAAGATGTGGCAAAATGCCCACATAAAGATTCCCATTGCTGTGGAGTCAAATTCTGACGTACAGCATCCCTGTGGGATAGAACAGAAATGCCCCATATGGTTTCCAAGGCTCTAACTCTTTTTGGAAGCAGACTGTTACATCTTTCTCCTGCAAAGTGGCTGGTGGGTTTGAACCTCCCACCTTTCAGTTAGTTGCTGAATGCTTAAGCACTGTGACACCAGGGTTCCTCATTCCTGAAGATTACAGCCTAGAAAACCTTATGGGGCAATTGTGTGCTGCCATGGGGGACCATTATGAGTCAGAACTAACTCAGTAGCACCCAACAACAATAACAACAACATTGTCTGAGTCATATCACTGACACACAGGTTCACTGATGTTAAGAAACTGCTTTGTGAATGATTACTGGTTGCCATGGCAAACCTTAGCCCATTGATACCTGTAAGACATTTTCTATACCAGTACTTCTCATGTGCTTTGAATATTAGAATCATCTGGGGGATTTTTAAACATCTAAAGACTGAGTTCTACTTCAGATCAATTGAATAGAATCTCTGGGGCTAGGGGGCTAGGTATCGGCCGTTTTATGGATCTCTCCAGGCCATAGACTGCCCTGCAGTACGGCTCTGCTTTCATGTTTTCCAGCTAGCACAGTCTTCTTAAAAGATAGTCATCGACAAATTGTGTAATATTCCATATTTATAGGCAACATGCATCTCAGAATCTTAAATGAAATAAATTTTTGGTTATATTTGGTATTCTGTGCTTTATGCACTATCACTCTTTGTTGCTAGTAGAAACACCCATGGAAACTTGGGGCTGTTATCATATTATTCCAGCCTGAGTAATATGTAGGGAGAGGGAGGTCTCAGCTCTCCTACAGAGGGGACAGTTGAGAGAGTGGCTCCAGAAAAGTCTTTGGGGTAGCTGCTATTTTTCTCTAGGTGTTTGATCTGACTGACGGCCCCTGTCTGAACTTCCTAGTCATTTGCCATTTCATTAGCTGCCAGGTTTTCAATTTCTGCCTCTTGGAAGTTACACCGCTTTGAACAAGTCCCCACAGTAATTGAATTTGCCACAGAAATAGAACACTGGAAAATTTCATTTTCTTCTTCCCTGCTTGAAGGCAAGCAGGCAAGCAGGCAGGGCATACACATATTCCTGCTGGGCTGCTCCTCTCTCCTTCCCTGGCTCTCTTTCCTTGCCCTGCCCCCCATGCATTTACTAACGCTCACCCCCACGGCACTCCCAAAGCAGGTATACAGTTGCACAAAAAAGGCCTGCTTTCAAATCATCTCCGAGTGCATCAGGCTGTCACTTTGTAATTTTCTTCTAAATGCCTTCCACAAATAATGGTTTTCAAAATGAGCATTAACAGGCTTGATTACATGAAATTGTCCTTTTAATTTACACCAGGATTCTATTGATCACACAAGTGCAGATTAAAGTGTTCAATGAAGCCCGTGATGAGGTATTAACCAGCTAAGGGTCCTCCAGGGGCCGCCAGGGAGGCCAGGAATATGCTAGAAGTGTACAGTTATTTCCCCATAATGAAGTGGCACTATGCGAAGGCATGAATCGCTGGCAGGAAGAATAGATCGGAGATGATGAGCTCTTCAAAGTCATTTCTCCCTCACTCATTCAGCCTCATGCCCAGATCCTCTTGTGATTCTTCTGCATTACTTGTCATGAAATGCCAGGATTTACTTAGCCAGCTGATGCAATTTTTATGACCTTATTGCTTTTTCACCATGGTAATAGTTTTGAATCAATTTATCAATCCAGCAGTGCCATCAGACATATTGCCCTGAAGATCAAGTCCGGGTCATTCCATCAATTCACTGTGGTTTACGAAGATAGAGAAAAAAGCCAGGCCGTGTGGGCTATCAACTTCAAATGGCTTAGTAAACATGCCTCAGCTGCCTTAACTGCTGTACTTCTGACACTGGATCTTTGTAGCTCCTGGGCGAGATCACCCGGATTCTGGCCAAACCAATGGAGGCGTAAGTTCAGTAGACACAAGATGAAGAAGTGCCGGTAGAGCAAGAAGCCCCTCTGGAACAGTCCAAAGCAGAGCGGTTGGGGCAGTTGAACCAGACCTTGAAAGTGTGGCTTTGGTTTGATGTACTAAGGTGACTGTGGTACACTACCAAGGTAGCAAAGCTTTCAGCTTCACCAGCTAGCAGTTGGCTAGTGGAAAAAAAAGTGGGAAGCGTGAGGTGTGCTCCCTTTGTAATAGATTTTGCAGAGGGGTTGGGATTGCTAATATAATCCATCTTCTCTCTCCAGGGCTGCTGGTCAGTGATAATGGTTTCAAAAGATGAGAAACCTGTAAGTCATTTTTCACTGGATGAGGTGTCACCGAGGGCAGGGCATAAAGAAAGAATAGCACACTTATTGGAAGAGATGATCTGTTATGAAGAAAATGAACATTCCTTGCCCATGGGAGAGAGGCCAAGGCTGTGATAGGTGTCGGTCCAGCCACGGGGTTAGGTTGCTGGTGTTTGCGTGGAGAGAACATGAGGTATACCTTGGGAATTCAGTTGAGTTATTGCTTCAGCTGTGTTTAGAGAATCTCTTAGTTTATTTGTATTGTATATTCCTCATCTGTATGCATTATGTTAAAAATCTGAAATTTTATACCCTAGATCCTGGTAATAAGTTGTTTGAGAAAAAGATTCTGACAATAGTTTTAAATATTATTAAAGGATGCGTTGTTTCTGAGTCCTGAAACCCATTGCAGTCAAGTTGATTCTGACTCATAGGATAAGACAGAACTGCCCCATATAGTTTCCAAGGCTATAAATCTTTATGGAAGCAGACTGCCACATCTTTCTCCTGAGCAGTTGCTGCTGGGTGTGAACCGTCAACCTTTCAGTTTGCAGCTGAGCACTTAACCACTGTGCCATAGGGCTCCTTTTGTGAGGCCTTAATAGAGATTAAAGGCATGCCATCAGCTTTGCGCTTTGCTTGGAAGCTGCTGTTTTCAGCATTTAAAATGAGATTTGTCAGATCACAAGCTTATGTCGATTCTATAAAAGTTTAATGATCTACTTCCAGGTCTAGCAGCGTTTAGGATTTATTTACAGTCTTTATTATAAAATTTGTCCAAAATATACACATTCCCCAAAGACTTCTGAGCTCAGAGACAGGAATATAAATGCACCAAAGTGAAATATAGCAGATGGTAAAATCTCTGTTTGCTAGGCATTTTTTTTCCTCTTTAATCATCTAGCTCTCTTTTTTCTTTTCTTCTCTACTTGGTAAGTAGTGACAGAGGCAAGAGGCAGCCCTCTGCTCCTGTGGAGATACTTAGGGGAGGCTGGTGAGCAGACTGGATATCACAGGGCAGGTTCAATGCCGACTCTTCCTTTCCCCACGCCCATGGATATTTAGCAGCTAGGAGCCGGACATCACAATAAGAAACCGGGAACCATGACATCAAGGCATGTGAGTGGGAAGAAACTTCTGAGACAGCCTAAGGCCATTTCTTTAGTTTACAGATGAGGAAACAGCAGCATTCTACTGGAAACTTGAAGTTAGTTATATGATCCTCTGATTACAAACTCAGATGACTCAGAATTCTTTATTATTTGTCCTTTGTGCTGGAAACATATAAATGTCTTATAGTTTCTTGATTTCTGTATGTTCACTAATTGTTATATGCATTTCCTCCATCCTTCAAACATGGCAGTCAATGTCTTGAAACTCATTATCAGTTAAACTACAGGCTCTCAAACTTCATAGTATCTGCAAATAACCCAGATTGCTTTAAAAAGACCCCTAACCTATATCCCCAGAGTTATCTTGAGTGAATCCATGGAGACCCAATAACTTGTATTTTAACAACACCTTCCAGCTGATCCTGATGCATGTATTTCAAGATTAAAACAAAACAAAACCAGGGCTGTTGAGTTGCATCCAGCTCATAGAGACCCTGCAGGGCAGAGTAGAACTGCTCTACAGGGTTTCCAAGGAGTGCCTGGCAGACTTAAACTGCCCACCTTTTGGTTAGCAGACATAGCACTTAACTACTACACCACCGGGGTTTCCATTTCCTGATTTTACCACTTAATTGGTTTTATGATCTAGGACAAGCAGCTACATCTTTCAGCGTTAGTTACATTTGTAAAATGAGAGTGAAAGTACTCATGTCAGAGAACTGATGTGGCCATTTCCCCCGGTATTGTATGAAAAGGAAATCCTGGTGGAGTAGTGATTAAGAGCTATTTTTGGTTAGTAGTTCAAATCTACTAGGTGCCCTGTGGAACTTGTGGGGCAGTTCCACTCTGTCCTACAGTATTGCTATGAGTCAGAATTGACTCAACAGTAGTGGGTTTATTGTATAAAGCACTCATAGAAGGCATTTGCTCTTTGCAGGGAATTTTAGATCAATACTCAATATATTACATGATCATTAGAAATCTTAACATTTGCATTCCAGTTGAATGTAAAATTATCATACAAAACACTGTTTAAGATAAATCAGTAGGGTTTATTTTACATAAAATCAAACACAAACACACTGCCATCCACTTGATTCCAACTGATAGTGACCCTATGGGACAGAGTAGAACTGCTCCATAGAGTTTCCAAGGAGCACTTGGTAGATTTAAACTGCTGACCTTTTGGTTAGCAGATGTAACACTGAACCACTACACCACCAGAGTTTCCTATTTTTTATACATACTTGAATAAACTATCCTTCATGAAGTAAGTGAATTAACAGATTATTGTGAAACAATCACTCTCAAAAAAATACATCAGTAAATTTTTTTTTTTTTTTTTTTAAACACAGATCAGAACTTCAATAATACGCTAACACTTATGGGCTCCGTAGGTGCCAAGTGGGAGTTGAAATGGGGTAACCAAATCAACTAATTCCTCAACATATTCATCCCTCTTTTTCCAATCCCATTATATTCTTAAACATACCTAATATTCGTACAGTTACTGTGACCTCCTCCTCCATCTTCCCTCTTTCCCTTCCCTTCCTTCCTGCTCTGGAAAATCTGGTGGTGTAGTCGTTAAGTGCTATGCCTACTAACTGAGAGGTCAGCAGCCCAAGGCACACCTTGGAAACTCTATGGGGACAGTTCTACTTTGTCCTTATAGGGTCGCTATGAGTCAGAATGGACTCAACAGCAGTGGCTTGGCCTCCTCCTGTCTTCATTGTTGTCTCTTTCCATTTGTTTCTCCCTCCCTTTCAGAGCCCACTGGATGCCTAGCATTTGTATAGGCTGTGATCAGCATACAGAATTATGTGTCCAATAATTGTAAATGACAATACATTAAGAATTTAGATGAGAGAGCAATTACAGCAGGTTGGAGTGATTAAGGAAGACTGTTTGGAAGTAATGAGATCTGAGGTGGATCCTGAAGCATCACAAGTGGGAAAGAAGGACCTTGCCTACACTCTGTAGGCAGCTGGGCTAGAACAGAAAGTTAGAAACAAGGTTGGAAAAGCAGAGTCGAGTTAGTTAAGAAAGACCATGTCTGACAGAGGTGAGAAAGAGTTATAGGTTAGAAAAATGGTTTTCAGACAATGTTTAGTAAAACTCTTAGGTTATATATAGGCACATCTGAAATTCTGAATAAAATTTTGTTTTAAAATAAATTTTAATTATTAAAAACCCTGTACCAGAATTTAGTATTTTACACATTGCATTGTATCATAATAGTTACCCCTCCTGTGTTTTTCCATTGTGACTCTAGTTGACTAATTTTGTAAGAGGGCCTCGAATAAAGAAAGCTTCTGCTGCCGTTTTTTTTTTTTTTTTTGCGTTTGAAAAGCAATGTAAGATTGATAAGGCAGCTGACATAAAACATACACCATTTACAACTTCTTTTCAGTGTGAATGAGGATTTTTTCCCCCAGCACTGTGCAACGAAACAACTGAACGCAGAAGTTTGGATGATGAACTGGTAAGACCACAACTGTCATTTAACTTCTCTAATCTTAAGTTTTTGTAAATTTTTCTCATTGACGGACTTAGAGATGTCTACATATATATGTATATATTTTTAAAGTGTATGCTTAAGGGAGCTATCTAGGTAAGAACAAAGTAAAATTTTTCTTACAGATAGAAGGCATAGTCCAAGATTATCTAATATTTTCTTGATCCTGAAGTATGGAATAAGGTATCTGAAATATTTTAGGGACTTATTTGGGTGAAATTTTATGAAATTATGTACTGATAGCTGAAAAAATTTGACAGTTTTCAGGAGATTTGAAGCAAAAGAAAACAGAACCTTAAGTAGCATGCTGAAGACAACTCACTGCCTGATGTACTTGAGAGAGAATGGGGGTCTGGATGAGAATGAAAATGCTCAAAATCCAGTGCTTTCCAGCTGATGCCAGCTCATAGCAACACTACAGGGCAAAGCAGAACTGCCCCATAGAGCTTCCAAGGAGCACCTGGTGTGTTTGAACTGCTCACCTTTTGGTTAGCAGATGTAGCACTTACCTGCTATGCTGCCAGAGTTTCCAGATGAGAATGATGATGATAAAAAATAAAGGAAGGGGGAGTTGAAGAAATATTCCAAAATAGAAACTCATAATTCATGGTGCTATTAGGCTATTGGAAGACTGAGGAAAACAAGGACAGGAAACTGAAGATGCCTAGATCTGGGAAAGATGTTTTATTTTAGAAGAACAGAAATAGAGACACGAGAAGAGTCAGCCTTGAAGAGAGAATGATGCCTTTAGTTTCAAACATGCTTCACTTTTTAAAATCTTAGGTGATATATCCAAATGGAAACATTAACTTGCTAGATGTAGATACAGAAGTGTTACAGAGAGGCAGTGTAGTGGGGATTTTTTTTTTTTCTTTTGTACAAGAGAGGATTGAAGCAATGGGAGCAGATGCCATCTTTGAAAGGCAATGAAAAGAAGCAGAGGATGCACTTTAGGGGACACTGATAGTTTACTGAAGAAGGGTGGAGTCACAAAATAAGATGTGAGAGTAGTCAGAGAAGGAGAAGAATCAGGAAAGAAGCAGAGTGATGAAATGTAGTATTAGAACAAAAAGAAACAGGTAAGAGTCTAGTGAGTGGAGCTAAATTTGATGTGACCTCTTAGAAGCTACAGGTCTCTGGGCAAGGAGAGCAGAAGGAGCTGTAGATAGGTGGGTATACCAACTTAATTTGGATTGTTTGCTTTCACTTAATCACAATGAAAAATTAAAAAGCTACAGGTTTGTGATTCTGTGGATGACAAGCACACTTTCCAATAGAGTGTTCCACTTTCTCCCCTTTTCCCTCTGTGCAGCCATCAGTCACAAATGTTAGCACTCTAACACCCTTTGCATTAACCCTGACATCCTTAGGGTAACAAGATAATTTAGAGAAGACTAAAACAAGCCTGATTTGTGTGGCCCTAGGATACTTGACAGGCCTCTTGATGCCCCTGGCACCATGGAAGCAGGCAATCCACCTCTCAAACTCAACTCTAAGGAACAAATTTTACTGAGGTTTGCATAACAAAACAAAACAAAGCAAAAACCTGAAACAACAACCCATGACTATTGAGTCAATTTCAACCTACAGTGATTCTTACAGAAAGGAGTATAACTGCCCCATAGGGTTTCCATAGAGTGGCTAGTGAATTTAAACTGCACACCCTGTGGTTAGCAGCCAAGCTCTTAACCACTGCACCACCAAGGCTCTTAGATTTGCATAGGTGATATCTTTTTCCACATTGCACACTTTCAGTTTCTGCCTCTGCTATCATGAGAACCTATATCCCATAATAAAAAATATTATTAGAAAACATAGATAAAGGAAGCATGCAAATTCAACTTTAATCTCTATTTGGGAGAGTGATTTTAGATTTACTATGATGCTCGTATCTTTTCTTCTCATTTGCTCTTAACATTCTGCAAAAAATATCCAGAGAGTTCCAGGCACTACTTTTTGTTTTGTATTGCTTAAATCTTTACCTGTATTTCTTTTCATCCCACATTACTGGATGAGTAACACAATATCTAAACTATACACATTTTACATTATGGACAAAGGAGTACAAAATATTCCGAACCAAACCAAACCCACTGCCGTCAAGTTGATTCCACTCATGGTGACCATCTAGGTCAGAGTAGAACTGCCCCATAGTTTCCAAGGAGTGCCTGGCAGATGGCTAACCTTTTGGTTAGCTGCCATAGATAATCATTCCCTGGGAAACAATGGCAAATAAGAAAAAAACAAATGAGTGAGAAATACAGGCATGGGTAGGTTTAAATGTCTGATTATCTATTGGTTACTACTTTTAAGCTTTATACTCAGTAGAGATTTTCCCAGTTTCTTTCAAATTCTGTCCTTTCTAAGCTTCCCAAGCACCATGACCTCTGCTATACATAATTATAACTGAAAACTGGATTTCCAGAAGTGACGCCTAAGGACAGATCAAGAGGTACACATCAATAGGAACACTGGTTGTAGGTTTTCAATGACACAGTCCATACAGAGCTTGATAGAAACATACTATTCATAGAACTAAACAAAACCTGGAAGTCAGGGGAGGTACATAGGTACAGCTAAGAACAGTATTCTATCTGCTGACATTTATTGAGCTCTTACTACATACCAGCCAGCACAGTAAGCTTTTTATAGAAATGCTTTTGATGGACTAGTTATTATTATCCTTGCTGGTGGGAAAACAGAAACACCAAGAATATAAGTAACAGCAGGTGGATAGCTGGAGACAGGATTTGAATTCCCTACTGCCTGACATCAAAGCTCATGAGCTTAACCTTTCTGCTGCAAAACCTCTAGAAGGAAAGCACACAGTACACAGGAGCAAGTGGTAACAGACCAATCTAAGAACACTAAAACTGATACTGTCTGCTGTTACACAATTTTAAGCAGTCACAAGATCTTGTCTCACCTCAATCTAGGAAGCTCACCCCACGGCATAAAAACCTTCTTTCTTGGATTACTGTGCCTTTTCACAATGGTGAACTGAAAAGCAATAGCTTTTCCAGTCACGACATGAGTAATTTGGCTAGAGGATATGATTTCGCTCCTTCCTGGACTACAAGCTCAACAGCTGTTCACATTTGCACAGTAGTTTAAAATTTATATTTAAAAAATAGTGGCTCATAAAAAAAGAACATGGAACAATGACAACTGCAAAAAAAAAAAAGAATGTTATTCATGAAAAATGAATGGTTAAATGATACATTATTTTTTTTAAGCAAAAGTGTTGCGGTGTGAAAAAATGGTACCTTTAATTGATTCTGTGTAGCATTCAAAGAATGGGTCACCCATACCAAAAAAACTGTTGAATACAGCAAAAATGTGAAAGATACACTCTCTGATGTTGCTCGTAATGAAGAAGGGTTATCTACTGGTCAATATAGCACCATTATTTCTCAGTTAGAGGTATTTCACTGGAAAATAGACAATGGTTAGAACAACTTAATGTGATTATCACATAAAAATAATTAATTGGATAGAAATTACCCAATTGTAAACCAGAAGTGTTTCTAGAGAGCAAACGTGATCACCTCAACAGGAAATTTTTAGCTAGGGCTCTGAGGTCACCCACAGAAAGTACATATTCATACTTGTGTTTGTCTCTAAATAGATTAATATGTATATTTTACTTTAAGATTTGCAAAGGACTGTCACATATATTCTAGGTCCAACGTGCAGCACATCTGACAGATGAGGAACACTTAGGATTTGTTTAGCCAATATGGAAATTAAGATGTCTAAGAACAGAGTTAATCAATAAGAGTTGAACCCTCGCCATCAACCCAGGTTCTTTGCCACCAACTCCTATACTCTCTCTGTAACACGTTGTTTCTAGAAATAGTTGGGGACCATTTTTGTGAATTATATGCATGGGAACGTTGTGAAAGTTGTACACAGAGGTAGAGTAAGCAGGAGGTAATGTCATCTACCGCTCTCTTTTGAGTGGATTAAGGAAAGGTAACAATGTATGAATACCAGAAAGAGTGTAAACTTTCATATTCCTGTAAACTGCTAGGTATAAACTAAGTTGTATACATTTATTTATTAAGAGTAAAGGCTGAGCTCTGAGCAGAAGAGGGAGAACAGATGTGACTGCTGATGACTGTTTCTGTTGTCACAGCCCTCACTGTATTATTCCAGTGGGCTCTGTGGCCTTGGAAGGAAATGTAGCTTCTCTGGTGTCTTGAGAACACACGTGCTCTTTGAAGAGTTTCATTTGGTATCCAGAGGGCTTGGGAACGTTCTTTCCAACCATGTATAACATTCTCCTCACCAAGAGTTGTGGTAAGTTTATTTTATCCTTTTGTCTACATCTGAAGAGAGTTTTTTCTTTTCCAGTAATGTAATGCCTTTTGTAGACTGTGACTTTAGATGATTACTGTACTGGTTCACTCTTTAGTCAAGCACTGAAATTGACAAAAATTTTCTCATTTTGTTCTTGTTCTCAAAATTCAAATGATCAGCCAAGAGGTGTTTATGATTATTATGGGTTTAGGACTGCACATGGAATACAGAGTATATCTTTGTCTTAAGTAGTTTATAACTCAGGAAAGATAAAAGCAATGTATGTGAAAGTTTCAGAAGATATTTAAATAGTGAAGGATGTATTACTGAGAGTCTAGGGAAAGAGAGTGTAAGCTAGGCTTTAATGCGGCTAGAGTATTATGAGGCTGAACTGGGGAAGAATATTCCGTGTAAAGCAATTGTGAGCAAAATTCTGTAAAGTTGAATGTCTAATGGGTAGGAAAAAAACAGTGAAGAGCTGGCTTGGATATGAGGATTAGGGGAGAATGGGAAATAAAGGGTGAGTAGGTCATAATCAAACCTGAAACCCAAGAAGGGGAGTTTGTTTAACTTGATAGAAAAAGAAGGATCTATCAGAGATTACTAAGCTGGAAAGTAGAAACAGTGTAGTGAGATTAATCTGACATGCTATCTATGGCAGCCAGAGTTTAGGGGATGGAAGTGGGATGGACTGGGTTAGGAATTGTTAGTGGAGGGAAGTATCACCTTGGGGGTGAGAAAAACTAGTGAGGAACCTGCCACAAGAATCCATTGAAGCTAGTGGTAGGACGTTATGGGGAGTGGGAAGGGACGCAAATCTAGCAGGTTTGTCAGTAGCAGAGGAAGGAGATGAGAGAGACAGCATGAGAGATATGGGAATTATTAGAGAGAGAAGAAAAGTAGTAGTAGGAATTGAAGTGCCAAGGTGTATGGAGGATTAAGAGTCTTAACTGGTGTTAAAACGACAACAACAATAACTTTGTTTCAGGTTTGGGGGGGTGAAACTCACTGCCAGTAAGTTGGTTCCAACTCAGTGACCCTGTAGGGAAGAGTAGAACTGCCCCTAGAGAGTTTCCAAGCAGAGCCTGGGGAATTCCAACTGCCCAACTTTCGGTTAGCAGCCATAGCACTCAACCACTGCGCCGTCAGGGTTTCCAGGTTTTGGGAAGCGTATAGTATTGATTAATTAAAAGTCCAGTGCAAATGCTTTGTCTTCTAAAAGGCCTGCCTCACTTTTTTACATTATCAAGTCTTCAGCAAAATGATTGATAAAAGAACCTCCCTCTTCTAAGCTGTCACCCCACCTCTAATATACCTCTACTGTAAAATATAAGCATAAAAGCTATGTCTTACTCTTTTATAATGCCCAGTACTTACCATAATACACGGTACACAGTGTTTGATGAGGATTTGTCAATGAATGAGTAAATGAAATAGGTAAAGTATTCAGATTACAGATGAAGGAACCCCTCACACGCATTAATAGGACCAAAATTGTATCACTGAGAAGTACCACAGGAAATAATTTTCAAGCTCAACTTCTTCCTATTGCAGATGAGAAAACTGGAAATAGAGTCTTAGAATTTATAACATTCTTGCAAAGTGGTAATTTGACCTCTGCTTAAACACTTAATGAAGAGGTATCTTACTAAATATTTGTACAGGTTAATTGCTACAGAATTCTTCCTGTTTTGAGTTCAAAGACACTGTGTTAATTCTATTCATTGCTGTTGGAGACGCCCAGTGGTAAATGGCCCAATTTCTTTCCTTATTTATTTAAACATAGCTATAATGAACTGTCAACTCTCACTTTATTTTTCTTTCTAAGTGCCATCTCTTCATTCTTGCAACTCTTCTTTATAGATAATGGTTTTGGGACTCTATTCATCCCTGGTTCCGCTTCTCTGATGAATTCTTGTTTAATGATGTTTCCTTTTAAGGGTGTCTGTATTAAACATGTTACTTCTAGGCTGGTTTTGGCAGTAAGTAGTTCAGCTATAAACTGCTTTTTAGAAATAAAATATTTTTTCTAATGCTTTGCTAACATTTTTGGTTAACTCACATTAAAGTTTTAGTCAGTAAAACTTCTGAGTCTTTTTTCCACATGCTGAGTCCACATGCTGAGTTTTATACAATGGTTTTTACTACAGAATTTTATCTAATTATAGTCTGTCAATTATTCAAGCCAGGTGTAGTGATTTGGAATCTTAACTCTTATTTACTGTCTAACATTTTCTATACCTTCCATTTCTGAGCCATTCGAAAACTTGGTAGGCGTAACATATAGTTCTATCTAATGAGTAAAATATTAAATGTGACCCATTTAAAAATGAAAAAAGTTTCCACCCAGTTGATTTCAACACATAGTGATGCTGTAGGGCAGAGTAGAACTATCCCCATAAGGGTTTCCAAGAGGCCCTGTTTGATTCAAGCTGCTAACTTTTTGGTTAGCAGCCATAGTTCTTAACCACTATACCACCACGGTTTCCATTAAATGTGACAGCGTCAAGAATTGTGTTAGTTATGCTCACCATTGCATTTCTGACCTAGTAAAGCCTGGGAAACACCTGACATTTAATATACACTTCCGAAATGAATGAATGAATATACGACTGAGTAGCAAAGTTCCTCCTCGTTTTTCGTTATAGTTAACTAATCAACACATTTAAAGTGCTGTCATCCAACAAGGTATAAAACTGTGTACAACAATAGTCAACATTCTAATGTATTTCTTACAAAGACAGAATAAAACACTTTGCTGAATGCATTGATTTAACCTAAATAATCTTTTCCTAGTAGATGTTCCAAAAAATATGGGTTTCGGGAGATAGACTGTCTTAGTCATCCGGTACTGCTCTAACAGAAATACCACAAGTGGATGGCTTTAACAAAGAAAAGTATTCTTATACAGTCCAGTAGGCTAGAAGTCTTAACCAGGGTGCTGGCTCCAGAGGAAACACTCTCACTGTTGGCTCTGGAGGGAGGTCCTTGTGTTGCGTCAGTCTTTCTTTGATCTGGGATCATCTTGGCACTGAAGGACACACTTTGCTCATGGCACTTCCTGATAGTATGAGATCCCCCTCCCTCCCTCCCTCCCTCCTTGTCTCCCTCCCTCCTTGTCTCCCTCCCTCCTTGTCTCCCTCCCTCCCTCCCTCCCTCCCTCCCTCCCTCCCTCCTTGTCTCTCTTTCTCCCTCCCTCCCTCCCTCCCTCCTTCCCTCCCTCCCTCCTTGTCTCTCTTTCTCCCTCCCTCCCTCCTTGTCTCTCTTTCTCCCTCCCTCCCTTCCTTGTCTCTCTTTCTCCCTCTCTCTCTCTTTCTTGTGATTGAGTGATAGTTTACAATACAATTCATATTTGCATGCCCACCACCTATATGCAGTTCTTTCTGCTCTCCTTGTTTGGTGACAGCACACTCCTCTTTTCTGTTCCATACATGTCATATCCTCTTAACAACCTCCTCTCCCCTCCTCTCCACCCTCTCCATTCCCCTCTAGTAAGAGGCAGTAGGACAATATCCTATAGATGCACAGAAGCATCAAGTGCACACACAATATGGTCATTCTGTGTCCCTAAGTCCAATCCATTCCTATCCAAAGAGTTGACCTCAGGAGCAGTATCAGCTGTGGGAGCCATGCTCCCAGGGGAACTCCCAAACCTTTGGACCATTAATTGTGGTCTTTTAGTGGAGTTCTTAGGGTGCATCCCATTTTTTTCTTGTTTTGCCATTGGGACTCAACATTGTGAGCCCCATCGTGGCTGTTAGTTTCTGGTAGTCGGGCACCATCTGGTTCTTCTGGTCCCATGTTGATATAGTCACCCTCTGATGTGGGTCTTTCTGTCTTCTGGGCTGTTTTTCCCTCATGTCATTTTTGTCCTTGGTGATCATCTGTTCCAGCTGAGTTGGGACCATCTGATGTACCTCAGATGGCAGCTTGCTAGATTTTAAGACCCCAGACACCACTTACCAATATGGGGTGCAGAAGACTGTCTTAGCAATAGGCTAGTTATGCCAATTTCCCTTGATGTCCCCTAAAAGCATGGTCCCCATACCTCTGCCCCTGCTACTTTATCCTTGCAATATTGGGTTAAGTTTGGAAGAGTTTTCTGTTTATGTTGAAGTCCAGTTAAATTGATCTTCTTTCTAATGTGTGCTCTCACTGGTTTACCCAACCAAATTTCTATCACCTACCTAATTGGCTACCTAATCTATAACCAGTTCTCCCCCACCCTCACCTCCCTTGCAGCCATCAAAGAGTCTTTTCTTCTGTACATGAGTCTGTTTTTAAGTCCTTGTAGTAGGAATCGCATACAATATTTGTCCTTGTGCCGCTGACAGATTTCACTCAATATAATGTCTTCCAGATGAAACCAGTTTATGAGATGCTTCCTAAAATCGTCATTGTTCTTTATTGTTACATAGTGTTCCACTGAGTATATATACCATAGTTAGTTTATCCATTCATCTGTTGTTGGGTTGTATCTATTGATTCTATCTTTTTGCTGTTGTGGATTGTGCTGCAGTAAACATTTGTGTGCATGTATCTGTTCATGTGACTGCCCTTCTATAGGATATATTCAAAGCAGTGGGATTACTGGGTTAAATGGTATATCAATATCCATTTTTTTAAGGAAACGCCAGATTGCTTTCCCAAAGAGGCTGGACCATTTTGCAACCCCACCAATAGTGTAGGAGGGTTCCACTTTCTCCATAGCCTCCCAGCATTTGTTGTTTTGTGTTTTTTGGATCATAGCCAATCTTGTTGGGGCTCATTGTAGTTTTGATTTGGATTTCTTTGGTAGCTAGTGATTGTGAACATTTCTGCATGTGTCTTTTGGCTGCCTGGATGTCCTTTTTAGAGGAGTGTCTGTTCATCTCCCTTGCCCAGTGCTTAATTGTGTTATTTACTCTTGTTGATATTTTGCCACATATTGTAGATTATGGAGATCAGACGTCGGTCTGACATATAGTTGCCAAATATTTTTTTTTCCCATTCTGTTGGTGATCTTTTAATTCTTTTGATAAAATCTTTGGATGAGCAAAAGTGTTTGATTCTTAGTATTTCCATTATCTATTTTCTCTTCTGTTGGTCGTACTTTGTGAGATTTTGAAGTCTAAGTTGTGTATTAAAACTTCCATTGTTGGTCTTATTTTTTCTTGCATGATCTTTGTCGTTTTAGGTTTGATGTTTAGTTCTTTTATTCAATTTGAGTTAGTTTTTGTGTAAGGTGTGAGATTCATGCCTTATTTCAATATTTTGCAGATGGATATCCAATTTTGCCAGCACCATTTGTTAAGGAGACTGTTTTACCCCAGTTTAAGTTCTTAGGGCCTTTGTTGAGTATCAGCTGTTCATAGAATGGTGGCATCTCTGGGGTCTCAACTATGTTATATCGACCTATATGTCTCTCTTTGTACCAGTACCAGGCTGTTTTGACTAATGTGGCAGTGTAATTGCTTCTAAAGTTGGGTAGTGAAAGGCGTCTTAGTGTGTTCTTCTTCAGTAGTGCTTTGCTTACCCAGGGTTGACATATCCATTGTATGCTTGCTTTCCTTTACCTTTATCTCTTGTGGGATAAAAGGTGGTGCAAGCCACACTCCAGGGAAACACCCTTAGGAAGCCAGAGATACCACAGCAGACTCGCTACGTTCCAGGGTATGGTCTAAGGTGTTGACTTCACATGCCAGGTTGAAAGTTGAGATCACACACCTTTCACGTCATCCAGCACAATTCCTGGTTTTCCAGCAGTTCCTCTAACGGAGGCTGGAACACATTTAGAACAATCTCTCTGTTGTTCTGCCCATTTATCTTGGTCTTCAATTCTGTCATCCCAATATTTGCTTTACTCTCTTCAATCAATCCTTCTCCTTGACATAGAAGACACAGGCAAAAAAAAAAAATGAGTAGCTCTGCTTCCACTTTGTCATCTGTCAATATTATAACCTTGGTCCCAAGAATCGTATCTATGCCTTTGCAAACAAAAACAACCTCTTTATTTTCTGTGTCACATTCTGCAAGTTTCAGTACATTCTGGAATTTAGTCTTCTTAATTTATTATTCACTCTTGTCAAAATATTCCTATGTGTCTTTCCTTCCCTTGTTTCATATATGTATAGAGATGTAAGCATTTTTAGAATGAAATTTTATATTGGTACCTTATATTGAAAGAGGCATTACATTTTATCTCTATTATTAGTAGAAAGCATTTATCAAAGACTCCTTGTTTGTTCATTCATCCATAATTACAGCATCATGGTCCACATTCTTTACTGTAAGAATAGGAGAAGGAAATAACTGAAAAAAGAGAGTGGATCACAGATACATTGACCAATGCACAGGTTAAGAAACACAGTCATTTTAAAATCACTGTTACTAGTGAGCAAATACATACATTGTAAAATAGCTTATATGATGTCTTTTATCTACCAAACTCATTCACAGGTTTCCAGTGGCTTTAATTAAGGTCAGAAGTCTTAAACATATATTACAATAACTCTTGAGTTCTGACCTCTGCTTCCTATACAGTCTCATTTCCTAGCTCATTCTCTCCTCTTCTACCTTCTCTCCTTTACATACTTTCACTGGGTGTCTGGATAATTCTGTCTTGTTTTCATATGTCAACTTAGACATCATATCCTCTGTGAAGCCCACCATGATAGCAAATCTGGATATCCTTCTTACGTGTTATCGTGGCAGTGGCTATGTCCTTACTCCTGTCTTTGATGTCTTCTTACCAGACTTTGTCCCTTGCAGAAGCATGAAAGCTTCTCATTTATTGTTGTTCTCTCAGCACCTAGGACAGCAGCTGATACTATGCTCAATAAATTTGTACTGAATAAACGAAATAAGAAGAGATGATGGTACTTCTCCTTAGATCTTGATCTTTCTGATAAAATATGGCTTTGGGTATATCAGCAGCTTGGGTCAAGAAATAGGTGGGGGGAAGAAAGGTCTCTTTAAGCATCCTCAGCGAAAAATGCAAATAGATATTCTCAGCTCTCTGGCTGCAGATAATATAAGAAACAGGAAGTACATTGTGTTTTTTCAACTTGCAGCTGGAGCTGGAAGTGCAAAGACTTTCACAAAATAATTTGATATTTGTAAACTGGAGAAATGTGATATGGGCGTAAATGAAGAATAAATGTAGAATAACACAGTGTGGTTTTACAGTCACTTTTGGAGAGATAACTGCAGGTAAAAGCACATGATGATACATATGGGTTGAGACTATCAGTTTTTTCATCACAAGATAATTAAAATCCAGAGATATTTCATGCATTAAACTGTGAAATCTGCTCCACAGCTTTTTAAATTTTTTGTTTAGTATATGTGATTTTTCCTCTGGCTTATTCATGAACTCATGTGGTGTAGTTACCCTTCATTAAGCAACTGAGTCTTGATTTCACCACCAGAAATAAGCTGAGTTCAAATATAGTTAGGAATAAAAAATATGCATTACTTTTTAAAATGTACATATTTAATACTGTTACTTCAATATGAAAACACAAAATCCTGAGAATTATTATTTACAAAATATGAGTTTACACTCCATTTAGGTTACCACAAATCTAAGGACCTGAGTGTTTTTGAGACTTGTCTTAAGCCTGACCCAATTTCAGTTGTAATAATAAGTAAAAAAATAATCTATTTTATATGAGCCCTGTGGAAAAAGAGGACTCTATCCAGGAACTCCCACTGTGGTTCACTTAGGAGTCAAGATCCCAAGGTCTCCAGGTCTGGTGTTCTGTGCCCCCCTATCTTTGTGGCTGCAGCTCCCAGCTCAAGCCGTGGCACACAGAAGGAAATCAATAAAGGTTTATTGATGAAGTGTGCTTACCTTATGTTAAGGCATCTCCTTGGCTTCCACCTCAGGAGAGAACAACGATGTCATAGTCATCTAGTGCTACTAGAACAGAAATACCGTTAATGGATGGCTTTAACAACAAAGAAAAAATTATTTTCTCACAGAAAAGTAGACAAAAGTCCAAATTCAGGGCATCACCTCCAGGGAAAGTCTTTGTCTGTTGCCTTTAGAGGAAAATTCTTGTCAGTGTTCCCCTGGACTGGTAGCTTCTGAGGCACAGGGACCCTGGGTCCAAAGGACAGGCTTGGCTTCCAACACTGCTTCTTTCCTGATGGTAGAAGGTCTCCAACTATCTGCATGCTTCCCTTTTTATTTATATCCCAAAAGATTGCCTCAAGGCACAATACAAATTTATAAATTGAGTACTCCTCGCTAAAATAACCACCACCCATTTCCCCTCATTAACATAATAGAGGCAAGATTTACAACATATAGGAACATCACACAAGGATGCCAGGAATCAGGGCCAAGTCAAATTGTCACACACATTTTGCTGGGGTGGTGGGCGGTGACAGACAACCATGGGAGACAACGAGGGTATGGGGGGAGGGGCGGGATCGGGGGGATGGGGAGACCGGGGGACAAAATTCAATCCATGATAAAGGGTTATATTTCTTGCCAATGCTTATGTCCCAGGCTTTTTTCGGTCTCTAGTTCTTGGGTGTACTGTAGCTCTCTGTGGCCACTATAAAGATCCATTCTACCTTGGGCACTCAGTGTACGTTCTATATGATGCTCTGGGGATAGCTCAGATGCTGAATTCTGCTTCCTAGTGCTGTACTCGTCTCTCACGTACATTTGCCCACTCCATGACTATGTTCCTAATTTAATTCTTTTCTCCGGCCTCTGACTCGAGTTCTGTTTTAATCATGAACACAGAGGGAATGTATTCTTCCCTTGCCATTTTCCCCTGAGTTAGGATATTCTCGTGGGCTTTATTCCTTCCTCCTGTACCTCAGCTATGGAATCTTGGTGATTCTGTCACCCTCACCCTTCTGAGTTTCTTTTGTCTCGGTGTCGCATCTTACCTTCGGTTTCAGCTCCGTCTACTGCTGCCTCTTCCAGTCTCTCTAACACACATTCCAGAATGCCCTTTAAAGTCTGCTTCTGTTTCTCGTTGCACATTCAGTTCAATTGTGTTATAGTTCTTTTAATAGTTTTTCTTACAATATAATATACAGATTGCTTTTAAAAATCAACTTCTGTGTATTTCATTTACCTTAAAAAACACTTTATGAATCTCCATTGATACTGGACCATATATAGTTCTAGTTAAGTTAGCTTCCTCTAAAGCATTATCATTGTTTTGAAAAGGGGATATTTTATTACATTTTCTTTGAAAAAGGTCATCTTAAGAGGAATATCTTTGAAGTGGATTATCCTTTTTTTTTAAGTTATACAGTATCTGCTGAGATCCAATGCAATTTTCTGAGATTTAATTAATAGTCTAAATTAGTGTCTAGGATGCTTTATGTGTGGGTTGAAGAGAAGAGACTATTGAAATCTGGGTTGGTACAGGATTTATGGATGTATAAGACACAGGGAGTTTATTACTGCTGCTATGTCTGAGGTGGATGCTTTTGGAAGCAGGATTTCTGGCCAAAGGCTACATCACATATCCTGGGAAATAGGGTTCCTTATTTTGTCTCTTGATTCTTTAGTCCAAATGAGTCTAAATTAATTGCGTTTTTATTGATTTTATTCATTTGGCTTAGCTGGGTCAGCAGAAGGGGATCATTTTTATTTTTATCTTCATTTTGAGATGTGTCTCAAGGCCACTTGTAAAATAAAAGGCACCGGATTAGTGGTGTTTAAGACGTCATTCCAAAGTTCTGAGTAGCAAACAGGGATTTAGAGAAAAGCTGCAGCCGTGGAAAAGTGGCACATACACCGGTGTTTTTGCCTTTGGAACACTCACAACGTGAGAGGGTAATGATTTAGCTTGTGATTCATTTTCTGCTCCTAAAACATGTATGAATAGACTTGGTGTCTAAAAATACTTGAGCTTATCCAAACTTTTTCTTTAATCCTTATTGAAAAATACTTAGAAAAAGTAAAAGAACAATGGTAACAATTGAGTATTTTAAAATATAATATCCCAGAAAGCTAGTGAATATTACACAAGGCTTTGTGACTAAAAGTAGATATGATACAATGAAAGGGTTGGGATTATGTTGTGCCTCAAGGACTCTAAGAAAGGTGGGGTGAAGATTAGGCTCCTGAATGATAGCAGTGAAAAACAATGTATAGGAATAGTAGGTGTGAAACCACAGAGGCCAGACGAGGCTCGCCTACTTGCTCTACACAGAGAGAGTGATGAAAACAAAGGGTTTCTTGCTCATGTCAAGAACGTGATAGGAGATGAAATAAAGACGGAGAGAGGGAGGAAGGCAGGAAGATGGAGAGATTACAGTTTCAGTAAATAGAAAAAATTGTTGAAATTAACAGCAATTTTTTCCTTTGTTTTAAGGGTACCATGTACCTGAATAAATGTAGAAAAGAACATTAAGAGAGACTTCCGAAGTAATGTCAGTCTAACCAAATACAGGGTGAAAGAAAAAAGTTGTCAGAAGAGACTCTCAAAATTGCTGTTGAATATAGAGTAGCTAAAGCAAATGCAAAAAATGATGAAGTAAGAGAACTGAATAAAAGATTTCAAAGCACAGCTTGAGAAGACAGACACAAGCGCTATAAGTAAGTGTGCAAAGACCTGTAGTTAGAAAACCCAAAGGGAAGAACACACTCAGCGTGTCTCAAGCTGAAAGAACTAAAGAGAAAATTGAAGCCTTGAATTGAAAGATTCAATAGACAAAACATTGAATGGTGGAAGAAGCATCAAAAGAAGACAGAAGGAATACACAGAGTCACTGTACCTAAAAGAGTTGCTTGACCTTCAACCATTTCAGGAGGTAGCTACCATATGATCAAGAACTTTTTTTCTGTGTATTGAAACTATAATCTCTCTGTTTTCCTGTCTTCCTTTCTTCCTCTCTCTGTCTCTCTTTCATCTCCCATCATGTTCTTGATGTTAGCAAGCAACTCTTTGTTTTCATCATTCCATCTGTGATAGAGCAAGTAGGTGAGTTTTGTCTGGCTTCTGTGGTTTCACACCTGCTGTTCCTAAACACAGTTTTTCACTGCTGTCATTCAGGAGCCTAATCTGCTCCCCACCTTTCTTAGAGTCCTTGAGGCATAACCTTACTCCAACCCTTTCACTAGAGAGGACATCCAGGCAGCCAAAAGATACATGAGGAAATGCTTATGATTATTAGCTATCAGAGAAATCCAAGTCATAATTGCAATGAGATACCATCTCACCCCAACAAGGATTGCCATAATCCAAAAAATACAAAACAGCAAATGATGGAGAGGCTGTGGAGAGGTCAGAAGTCTCCTACACTGCTGGTGGGTCTGCAAAATGGTACAATCTCTTTGCAGAGCAATCTGGCACTTCCTTAAAAAGCTGGAAATAGATAAACACCATTTGGTCCAGTAATCCCACTGCTTGGAATTTATCCTTCAGGAACAAAGTCTGTCACATGAACAGACACATGCACAAGAATGTTTATTGCAGCACAGTCCACAACAGCAAAAGTAAGATGGAATCAACCCAGATGCCCATCAACAGATGAATGGATAAACAAACTATGGTACATATACTCAATGGAACACTGCGCTATGATAGAAAGCAATGATGATTTTAGAAAACATCTTACAACATGATTTCAATTGAAAGATATTATGCTGAGTGCAATCAGTCAGTGACACTTTCACCTCAACGTAAAGAAAATAAAAGCCGTCACAACTGGAATAACTAAGCAGCATTGTGATAAATGGAGAAAAGATTGAAGTTGTCAAGGATTTCATTTAACTTGGATCCACAATCAACATTCAAGAAATCAAACAATATATTACACTGGGAAAATCTGCTGTAAAAACTTCTTTAAGTGTTAAAAAGCAAAGATGACACTTTAAGGACCAAGGTGTACCGAATGTAAGTCATGCTATTTTCAGTTGCCTCATTTGCATCTGTAGACTGGACAAAGAATAAAGAAGTTGGAAGAACTGATACCTTTTAATTATGGTCTTGGTAGAGAGTAATGAATAATGGACTGCCAGAACCATGAATAAATCTGTCTTGGAAAGAGTACAGTCAGAGAATGTTCCTTAGAAACAAGGATGGCAAGACTTTTGTCTCACTTATTTTGGACATGTTATCAGAAGGGACCAGTCCCTGAAGGAGGACACTATGCTTGGTAAAAGAGAGAATCAGAGAAAAAGACAAAGGACACAGTGGATGCAACAACAGACTCAAAACTTAGTAATGATAGTCAGAATGGTGCACAACTGGGCAGAGTTTTATTGTGTTGTACATGGGTTCACTATGAGTAGCAACAACCTGATGACACCAAAAACCAAAATGAAACTCTACCTTTATCTAGCTAAATGACTTACCAGTATGTCAGTTGTTATGGATTCTGCCTTACATTAAAAAACCCACTGCCCTGGAGTTTCAACTTAAAGTGATCTTATAATAACTTTATAGGACAGAGAAGACCTGCCCCAGTTTCCAATTATGTAATCTTAATGGAAGCAGACTGCTACATCTTTCTAGTGTAGAACTGCTGGTAGATTTGAAGTCCAGACCTTTCGATTAGCAGCTGACCACTTAGCCACTGCTCCTATGGGGGCAGCAGGTTTGTCATAGATTGGCACCACCAAAAAGCAGATACTAAGATGAGAATTTGTGTGAATGTCATTTACCGGGACATACTCCCAGGAAGAACTTGTTAGGTAATTGGGAAGTGGGACTGGAAAGATAAGGTGATTGAGCAAGGCTATGTTACCTAGCAAAGTTTTATAGAAGGTAATCCACTAGATGATGTCTAGAGCTAGGATCGATCATGACTTCAAACACACACACACACACACACACACACAAACACAGACACCAGCAGCACCACCACCACCAACAACCACCCATAACCAGATCATTGCCATTGAGTAATTTCCAATTCATGGCAACCCTGTGTATACAACACATGTATACATCAGAACTGCACTCTCTTAAGCTTTTCAATGCTGTGAAGCAGGTCACCAGGTCTTTCTCCCGAAGCACCCTTGGTTGTTTTGGAGTAACAGCTTTTCAGTTAGTAGTCAAGCACTTTACTGTTTGTAGTAACTAGAGACTTCTTGGGTCACACATTAGAAATGTCCAATTGGAGATAATACAACAGCCATGTTTACACTTCACCAATGATTCTCAACTGACGGTGGTTTGCCCCAGGAAATACTTGACAATGTCTGGAGGTCTTTTGGAAACCCTGTGGCAAAGTGGTTAAGTGCTGTGTCTGGTAACCAAAAGGTCGACAGTTCAAATCCATCAGATGCTCCTTGGAAATGCTATGGTCTACTCTGACCTCTAGGGTGGCTATGATTTGGACCCAACTGGATGGCCTTGGGTTTGGGTTTCTGGAGAATATTTTGGTTGTTACAACTCTGGAGGAATGTTAATAGTGGCGTCCAGTGGGCTGAGGTCAAGAATGCTGCTAAACATCCTACAATACACGGGACAGCTCCCATGACAATTGTCTGGTGCAAAAGGTCAGTAGTGCTGAGGCTAGGGAATCCTGATCCACACCTGCCAGTCATTGATTAAGGGTGACTTCCAGAGAGATGTACCCCTTAGAGTCCCACAGAGGGGTTCCAGTAGCCTCAGAGTAGTCCTCAAACAAAGACAGGCCATTGCTGCCTTTTGGGAATGAAAATCTACCTAAAGTTTTTTAGCATTAAAATGGTAAAAGAATCTAAGGGAGTGTCTAAGGGACGGCTGCTAGAATCTGCTAGAGTCCTGGCAATTCATTTGTGTTTTATCTTTAATTTATAACAATATCACTGTCTTTTCCAATCTCATAATCTGTATCTCAACAGTAATTTGAGTAAGTACCTCCTGGGACCACAAACTCTTTTTGATATATTTCATTCTTTACCTGGGAATCCAAAAAGCAGAGCAGTATCATTTGTTTGGATACATAACTTGAGCTGCTTCTCTGCCATGCCAGAGTGAAATGTTTTCTGACATTCTGTCTCTGACTTAAATAATGAGCTGCATTTTCACTCATCTTTTGCTCTGAGACCAGCCTAATATCTTCTGAAAGTATTCTAAATTGATACTCAGTTGCTTTCTAAGGTCATTTAAATTCCTAATGAAAAGTCACTCAAGGCCGTAGTACAAAATAAATACATTGTTATTGATCATGCAATGAGGTATTAGGCTAATTTAATAAAGCGTCTCCCAGAGATGTACTTAATCCACCAATGCTGTCATTTCTCAGCCCTCGTAGATGGTGCTGTTCATTCACTGCCTGGAAATTGTCCTCTCTGATTTGTCCTGCCCCGTGCTGCCACCAGGGTGCTCTAAGAAGCTTTGTCCCTCCTCAACTTCTTTTCCCTGTCTGCAAAGTACAGTGACAGAATGAGGATTCAGTACTCTTGAAATGACCCTTCTCATAATATCCTCTTTTTATCTCCTTAATCAGCAAAGTGGTGCTCTGAGGACTGGCAGGTTCACTGCCCAGAGGCACATTTATTACCAGGACACAAGCTGAATAATTGTGTATTTACCAGCTTCAATTTAACCTCACAACATGGCTGTTTTCTGGACAAGGTGAGAAATAAGACTAAGTTGTTCTTCTCTGTGTAGCTCAACAAAACTGGCATTTACATTGTTAACCCTTGCACGCATGAGTTCATCTGCTAGTTTTTAGATTCAGAGGAAGTTTTTGCTTCCTTGATCAAAGCTTTAAGTCTTAACTAAAAACAAGGCATTGGAAAGCAGTGTTTTCTTTCTTTCTCTGGAAAAGCGTGTCAGTGTGCACAGAAGACTTCTTTTTTTTTTTTTTTTTTGTTAAGGGAAGGGATGGCTAAAGATTTGTTGTAGGCCAGTGTTTGGTTTATCTCATCTGAAATACACAGTAAAAATCTGATATAAAGCAACCTGTGTACTCTGATCTAGTATCTCCTCAGGAAATAATAAACCAAAAAACCCGAACCCACTGCCATTGAGTTGATTCCAACTCATAGCGTTTCTATAGGTCAGAGTAGAACTGCCGTGTAGAGATTCCAAGGAGCACCTGGCGGATTTGAACTGCCAGTCTTTTGGTTAGCAGAGGTGGCAGTGCACAAAGACGTAAGTGCAGGTGAACTTATTCGGCATTACTTTAAATAGGAAAGAAAAAAAAATTAAAAACAACCCAAGTGTCCATTAATACATGACAAGTTCACACAGTGAAATTCCATGTAGCTGTTGAAAGGGTAAGGTAGGTCTATGAATGGTAATATGGAGAGATGAGTGTGATATATTGTTAAGTGGAAAAGGAAAAGTTTAATACAACAGCTTCTATAGACTATCCTAATTGTATAAAAGGTTTATATTTGCATTCTAATCTATGTGGTTAAACCCACCTGAGAGGAGGGATTGTAGTTGATTATCAAACAGGAGTGACTTAACCCCACAGGGGACATTTACTAGCAATGTCTGGAGACGTTTTTGGTTATCAGACCTGGGAAGAGGATACTATTGGTATCTAGTGGGTAGAGGTCAGCAGCTTTGCTAACAGTCCTGCCACACACAGGACTTCTCTCAAACAGTGAAGAATTATCTGGTCCAAAATGTCAGTAGTCCCAAGGTTTAGAAGCCCTGGCTTAAAGGGACTTACAACTTCTATTTTTATACCTTTTGGTGTTGTAATTATTTGAGAGCAAATAGAGAAAATATTTTGATTTGGAGAGAAAACTCTCTAATATTATATAGCCATTTCTTCACAAATTTTGTGCTGCCACACAAATGAAACTAAAAACATCTCTTGAGACGACTCTTAGGTTGTTATCAATTATTGTGGCTACTGTCAGCAATAATAAAAAATGTGTCACAAACTATACTTTTTAAGGGAGTAGAGTGGAGATGAGACTAAAAGAGAAATTAGTTGAACTATGGGTAAATGTCTAAATGATTTTTTAAGGATAATTTCATGAGGCGTGTTTGTCATCTCCTTTCCCATGCATGGGCTTTCTCTCTTGCCTGTAGTTGCTGTGTTCAGCAGAAGCAGGCTAATTTGCATAATATTCTAATATGAGGATGGCTGTAGAAGAGTAATTATTGCAGCATTGTTTATAATAGAAAGGAGATTAGAAACAACCTAAGTGTGCCTCAACAGGGAAATGGCTAAATTGATTTTGAGATATTTATATAATGGATTACTGGAGAGTTGTTAGAAAATGAGATAGCTTTATGTGTCTTGCAATAGAATGGGTTCCAAGATATATTGTTAAAGGAAAAGAGTGAGTGGCAAGCTGGTATGTATGACATGACCCTCTACTTTAGATACATTCTTATATATGTGTGTTTACATGTCTGTCATGTATGCGTGTACAACTGTGTCTGTACTAATACAGAAAAGTTCTCACAAACTTTAAAAGAGGTAACTCACACCTTAGGAGGTTAGATGTGGAGCTGGAGCTCGGGATATGATAATGGATGATTGACTTTGTGGTACTTTTATGAATATATAAACACATACACACATACATATGCACGTAATTCCTAAACCAGTTGATACATATGAAAACAACTATAATTATTTTGGGGTGATATTTGCCAGTAGAAAATCAGCAGTCAAATATCTAAATTTACTATTTAATTTGGGTTTTCACTGAAAATTTTTTTTTAATTGTGCTTTAGGTGAAACTTTACAGAGCAAACTAGTTTCTTATTCAACAAGCTGTACACAGATTGTTTCTTGACATTGGTTGCAAACCTATGATGTGTTAACATTCTCCTGTTCCACATCGCAGTCCCTGTTTCCACCCATCCATTTTCCTGCCCTTCCTGCCTTCCTGTCATTGCTTTTGGGCAGGTGATGCCTTTTTGGAATTGTATATGTGATGGAACAAAAAAGCATGTTCCTCACGTGTGTTATTGTTCATTTCATAGACCTGTCTAATCTTTGGCTGAAGGGTGAATTTCATGAATGGCTTCGTTTCTGAGTTTAAAGGGTGACTAGGGACCGTGGTCTTGGGGTTTCTTCCAGTCTCTGTCCAACCAATAAATTCTTTTGCATGAATGTAAATTTGAATTTTGTTCTACATTTTTCTCCCACTCTGTCGAACCCTCTACTATGTCCCTGTCAGAGCAGTTGGTAGTAATAGCTGGGCACCGTCTAGCTCTTCTGGGCTCAGCCTGGTGGAGGCTGTGATACTGGTGGTCCGTTAGTCCTTTAGACTCAGCTTTTCCTTGTGCTTTGGTTTTCCTTATTCTTCTTTGCTGTGGATGGGATGGGACCAGTAAATGTAGCTTAGATGGCGACTCACAGACTTTTAAACCTTAGATGCTACTCTTCAAAGTTGGATGTAGAATATTGTCTTTATGAGCTTCACTTTGCCAGTTGACCTAGATGGTCACTGCAACCATGATCCCCGGTTTTCAGCCCTAGTAACTCAGTTTCTCAGGGTGTTTGGATGTATCAATGAAGTCTCTATGACTTTGCCTTGGTCAAGTTGTGCTAAGCAATCCTACATTGTGTACTGTCTTTCCCTTTACCAAAGTTAACACTTATCCGCTATCTAGTCAGCTGTTTCCCCTCCCCGACATCGCCTTCCTCATAAGCATCAAAGATTGCTTCTTTCTGCATGTGAACCCTTTTGTTTTAGGCTAAGTTTTCTAGGGAAGCCACACCAGTAACATGTATAATGTGCACGGGGAAAGATTTACATAAAGGAAACAGTTCATGCAATTGTAGAAGCTGAAACATCCCAAGTCATGGATTGGAGCACAGGCCTCACATGGCCATGGGGAGCTGATGAATCCAACCTTGGCAGGTCAGAGCTTAGAGTTGCAGATCACAGGCTGTGTAGGTTAGCAGGATCTGAAGACGGTGGGCAAGGCTGAGGTTTCTGCTGACTCACGGAGTTGCAGCGGCTGGTGAAGCTAGGATTGGTGGCTCAGGATTCTCACTCCAGCTGTGAGGGTCAATGAATCTAGCAGCTAGTTAATGTCCCGGGAACCAGATGCAAAAGAGAAGAAAGTGGGAGCTGCTGGCAATGTGAGCAGGAGGAGGTAGGTGGTGGAAGGTGGAGAGATGAGAGCTGAGGGGCAGGAAGCCACCACAAGCCTTGCTTCTGCCTTGATACAGTTGCTAAATGTGGAGAATCATTGTCCAGCCAAGTTGACAGACAATCTTAACATTACACTTTTCTTGAATTTTTATAATAGTGGTCTTACACAGTATTTACCCTTTTGCGATTGACTTATTTGACTTTGACAATTTATCAGAGTATGTTAAGAGGGTGTGTATAGGAATTTAGTAAATGTACTGTATTCCACAGCTTGGACTCCATCTGGGCAGCACTAATAAGTTTAGGTGCTACTTACCAGAGGATCCCCTGAGCACGCTTAGCATGATGCAGTAATAACAACAGCTAACGCTTACCCAGTGTTTTTTATGTGCTAGATAGGCTCTGGTCTAGGTGCTTAATTCAACAACCCTATGAAGTGGGTTTTAGTTTGTCCTCATCTTATGACTAAGGAAACAGACACCCAAAGTTCAGCAACTTGCCGACAAATAAGACAGAGAACTAGGATTTGAACTTAAGCATTCCAGTTTATTACAATGACCCCATGAGTGTGGAGTAGAACTCCTGTACAAGATTTTTCAAGGCTGCGACCTTTAGAAGCTGATTACCAGGCCTTCTGAGATGCTTCTTAGTGGATTTCAACAGCCAACTTTCTAGTTGATAGTCCAGCACTTAAACACTTGCACCACATGAGTCAAAATTGACTCAGTGGTAACCAACATCGTCATCGTGGTTTAAGTTTACTTGGATGAATCATTAAATAATTGCAAAGTCCAGATTATCAAAAGAAACATCTGTTGTGATAGGTTATGTGATGTAAAACTCAAACCTGCTGCTGTGATGTTGCAAAAATCACACTGGAGCATCATTGCAAATCATGTGGCTCTTAAGCCATCCCAGAAAATCAGAGCAAAAGCTCCTGTTACAAGCCCTCAAAGTGAAATGGCAGTGCATAGAAACTATAAGTATTTTCACCTACTTGCTTACGCTTTAGGTTTGATTTTAGGAAAACTTTTCATTTTTTTATTTGGCCTAGTTAAGGTAAAGTCTTTAATATGTGGAAAGAAAATTTCTATTTAGAAGGCTGGAGTAGAGCCTCCCCAGTAGGAAGAGTTAAAGTAGGAGAACTCTGTAGTATGTCCCCTTAACTAATATTCATCCTCGTCAGCAGTACCCCAACGGTCTGACATTTTTTTCCCCTATCAAATCATTTTGGCATCCAAGTCCTAAATGATGCGTAGAATTCCGCAGCCAGCCCTCCAGGCTTAATGTTGTACTCAGACGGGGAGGAGGTGCCTTTTCACCTGTGTGGAGAGAAACTTCCAGGCTATGGTACAGGTCTGTCTGCTTTTTTCGTTCTTGGAAGGGCAGTGCAAACATACCTCTCAAAAGGCTTTCATAGCTTCCCACTGTGAATAGAATTTCTGTAACACTGAAGCTTCTGAGGTCAGACTACACAAAACACATTTCTCCACACTGCTGTTCTTGTAAGCTGCCTTGAAGACTTAATAAAAGTCTGTAGGTGGTCTTATGAACTGAATTGAAAAGAGGAGATGGAGGAGAGTTTCTCTGTTATTAACCATGTGATAGTTCTCAACCTTTGAGAATACTACACTGGTGTTTATTTTGTATACCAGCAGCTCTTGGGATTTCTGCATTTCATCTTGTAAGGCATAAAATTAACGGAATTTGGTAAAGGCAAAGAATGAGAAAGCCACTGACATGAAAAAAGTAGTTACGCTATTTTGTAGTCTAGCTTGCCAATTTGGTGCCTTGGTCATTTCACCATCTTTCTATCTACCAGATTTACTTTTAGCTAAAATTTTCCTGTTTAGTCCAAGAAGTTTTTATTTTCTGGTCCAACAGAACTATTTGAATGCCAGCCCTGCACTGGTAGTGCCATTGTGAATATTAGTAGATTTGTGGCCCTGGGTAGAAAGATTTTAAACAATTAGCTGTTAAAATTATTCCTGACTACAGATCCCCTTGCATATATACTCTTGTTCATAAAATGTGCTCAGCCTTTACCTGTGTATTACTGTAAATGATGAGCTACATCTTGGTTTGCCATCTCACTTTTTTTGTTTATGTATTATTTTTAAAATTTTTACTGTGTTGAAATATATGTAACAAAACATCTGGCATTTCAACCACTTTTGTGTGTACAATTTAGTGATATTGTTTTCCATCTTGTGCAACTATCTCCGTTATCCATTTCCATATTTTTTCATCATACTTAACAGAAACTCAGTATTCCTTAAGTAGTAACCCCCTTCCTCCTCTCTTCCATGCCTAACCCACTACTTTCAAGTCTGTCTGACTCATAGTGAACCCAGAGGTCAGAGTGGAACTACCCCATAGAGTTTCCAAGGAATTCCTGGGGGGTTTGAACCACTGACCTTTTGGTTAGCAGATGTAGCGCTTAACCCACTACACCACCAGGGTTTCCCCTCCCATATCTAGTTGCCATTAAAATCTTTGGTCTCCACACGTTTGATTATTCTGGATGTTTCGTATGAGTAGGGATGTTATGGACTGAATTGTATCTCTCCAAAAATGTGTGTAGGAATTTGGCTAGGCAGTAATTCCTGGTACTGTGTGATGTTCCTATATGTTGCAAATCCTGCCTATATGGTGTTAGTGAGGAGGGATGGGCAGCAGTTATGTTGGTGGGGCAGGATTCGATGTGGAGGATTATGTTATGTCTGGAAGCAATCTCTTGAGATATAAAGGAAAGGGAAACAAACAGAGAGCTGGGGACCTCATACCACCGAGAAGCCATGCCAGAAGCAGAGAGTTTCACTTGGAAAAGACCTGGGATTCCTGCACCTCAAAAGCTCCAAGCCCAGGGTAAGACTGAGAGCAAGGACTTTTCTCCACAGCCAACAGAGAAAGCCTCCCCGTGAAGCTCATGCTCTGAATTTGGACTTGTAGCTTAATGGACTTTGACAGAATAAAATTTCTCTTTTTACAGCGTTCTACTTGCGGTATCTCTGTTATTGCAACACTAGATAACTAAGACATTAAAAAAAACAAAAAAACTATTGTCATCCAATTGATTTTGACTCACAGTTACACTATAGGACCAAGTAGAACTGCCTCACAGAGTTTCCAAGGAGTGCCTGGTAGATTTGAACTGCTGACCTTTTGATTAGGTGCTGTAGCACTTAACCACTATTATGCCACCAGGGTTTCCACCTAAGACATGGAGTCATACAATATTGTCCTTTTATGTTAGATTTATTTCATTCTGTTTTGTTCTTGTTGTGTTAGATTTCTTTCATTCTGCTTAATTTTGTAAAAAGTACGTTTCTGCTGTAGCCTGCATCAGAACTGGATTTCTCTTTATGGCTGAGAAATATTCCATTTAAAATGTGTGTCTCACATTTTATTTATCCATTCATCTGTTGATTGACACTTGCATTGTTTCTACCTTTTGGATGTTGTGAATAATGCTACAATGAGCTGTGTTGTTGTTAGGTGCTGTTGAGTCGGTTCTGAATCATAGTAACCCTATGAACAACAGAAGGAAACACTACCTGTTCTTGCACCATGTCCACAATCATTTTTATGCTTAAGCCCATTGTTGTGGCCACTGTGTCAATCCACCTCATTGAGACTCTTCCTCCTTTTCTCTGAGTCTCCACTCTACCAAGCATGATATCCTTCTCCACGGACTGACCTTTCCTAGCAACATGTCCAAAGTATGTACGACACAGTCTCGCCATCTTGGCTTCCAAGGAGCTCTGTGGTTGTACTTCTTCCAGAACAGATCTGTTTGTACTTTCGGCGGTCCATGGCACATTCAACATTCTTCTCCAACACCACAGTTCAAAGGCATCAATTCTTCTTATGTCTTCTTTGTTCATGGTCCAGCTGTTGCATGCATATGATGTGATTGAAAATATCATGGCTTGTGTCAGGTGCATTTTAGTCTTCAAGGTGACATCCTTACTTTTGTATACTTTGAAGAGATCCTTTGCAGCAGATTTTCCCAATGCAGTGCATCTTCTGATTTCTTGACTGCTGCTTCCAAAGGCGTTGATTGTGGACTCAAGTAAAATGAAATCCTTGACAACATCAGTCCTTTCCCCATTTATGACAGTGTTGCTTTCTGGTCCAGTTGTGAGGACTTTTGTTTTCCTGATGCTGAGATGCAATCGATACTGAAGGCTTTGGTCCTTGATCTTCATCAGTAGATGTCTCAAATCTTCTTCTTTCCAGCAACTAAGGTGGTGTTGTCTGCATAACGCAGGTTATTAATGAGTCATCCTCCAATCCTGATGCCTTTTTCTTCTTCGTATAATCCAGCTTCTCAGATTATGTGCTTGGCATGCAGATTAAAAAGGTATGGTGAAAGGTTGCAACCCTGACGCACGCCTTTCCTGACTTTAAACCAAGCAGTGTCCCCTTGTTCTGTTCACACCACTGCCTCTGATCCATATACAGATTCCTTAAGAGCACAATTAGGTGTTCTGGAATTCCTATTCTCTGCAATGTTGGCCATAATTTAGTATGATCCACACAGTTGAATGCTTTTGCATAGTCAATGAAACAAAAGTAAACATCTTGCTGGTATTCTTTGCTGCCAGTCAAGATCCATCTGACATCAGCAATGATATCCCTGGTTCCACCTTCTCTTCTGAACCCAGCTTGAATTTCTGGCTGTTCATTCTCAATATATTGTTGTAGTCACTTTTGAACATTCGTGTACAAGTATTTGCTTGAGTCTCTGCTTTTAGTTCTTTAAGGGATGTATCTGCAATTACCTGATCATTTTTTGTTTGTTTTATGATTTTATGATCCCAGCAGCAATGAATGGGTGTCAACTTTTCCACATTCTCAATGTCACTTGTTATTTTCTTTCCTCTCATCTCCATTGCCCTCTTCCCATCCCTCAGAGTAATAGCCAATCTACTGCCTTTGCTTCCCAGTCAATGCCTGTGGAAGTGGCAGTCAAGAAATCAAAGTATTTCACTGGGAAAATTTGATGCAAAAGATCTATTTTAGTGTTAAAATGCAAAGATGTCACTATGATGACTGAAGTGCTTCTGATTCAACTCATGATATTTTCAACTATCTCGTGTACTTGTGAAAGTGGGACAATGAATAAGGAAGACAAAAGAACTGATGCCTTTGAATTATGGTGTAGATGAAAAATATTGCATATACCATGGATGGTCAGAAGAACAAGCAAATCTGTCTTGGAAAAAGTACAGATGGAATGCTCCTTAGAAATGATGATGCAAGGCTTTTATTTCACTTGCTTGGAACATGTTGTCAAGACAAATCCCAGGAGAAGGATACCATGCTTGGCAAAGTAGAGGATCAGGGAAAAAAGAGGAAGACTTTCAACAACATGGATTGGCACAATAGCTGGAGCAGTGAGCTCAAACAGCAATGATTGCGAGGATGGTTCAGGACTAGGCATTGTTTCCTTCTCTTGCACGTAGAACTGCTGTGAGTTGAAACTTATTCAATAGCACCTAACAACAACCAGGGTTAGAGTAACATCTTATCGTGGTTTTGGTTTGCAACTCCCTGTTGCAGACTGTTAGAGCCCTGTCAGCACAGTGGTTAAGAGCTCGGGTGCCAACCATAAGGCCTGTAGTTCCAATCCACCAATTGTTTCTTGGAAACTGCATGGGACAGTTCTACTCAGTCCTGTAGTGTCACTATGAGTCAGAATCAACTTGACTACAGCAGGTTAATTAGTAATGACTAATGATTTTGAGCATCATTTTATGTGTTTATTGGACATTTGTATATCTTCTTTCAAGAATTATGTATTCACATCCTTGGCTTATTTTTTAATTAGGCTGCTTTCTATTAGTAAGTTGTAGGATTTTTTTTTTTTTTATGATTGAAAATGTGCATTCCCATATAAATTTGCATGCCCACCTATGTGTAGATCCCACTGCTGTCCCTGCCTGGTGACAGCACATTCTTCACTCCGTTCTATACATGTCATATCCTCCTAACAATCTCCTATCCCCTCCTCTCCACCCTCTCCCCTGCCTCCAGTAAGAGGTCAGCAGGACAGCATCCTACAGATGCATAGAACCGTAAAGTGTACACACAATATGGTCACTCTGTGTCACCAAGTCCAATCTATTCCTTTCTGAAGAGTTGACCTTCTTTATGATTTACGGACTGGGGGATTTGTTCACATATTCTGGATATTAAACTCTTATCAGACATATGGTTTTCGAATATTTTCTCCCATGTTATAGGTTGTCTCTTTGCTTTTCTTTTTCCTTATTATGATTGAATAAAAATATATATTCACATATAAATTTGCATGCTCACCAATATGCAGCTCCCACTGTTCTCCCTGCCCGGTGACAGCACATTCTTCTTCTCTGCTCTGTACGTACATGTCCTATCCTCCCAACACTCTCCTATCCCCTCCTCTCCACTCACTCCCCTTCCTCCAGTAAGAGGTTAGCGGGATGATATCCCATAGATGTATAGAACCATGAAGTGCCCACAAGACATGGTCACTCTGTGTCACCAAGTCCAATCCATTGCTGTCTGAAGAGTTGACTTTCATTATGATTTATGGACAGAGGCAGCATCAGGGCCAGGGGCCATGCTCCCGGGGAACCCCGAAGCCCCTGGACCATCAATCGTGGTCTTTTAGTGGAGATCTCAGGGTGCACCCCTACTTATTCTTGTGTTGCCAGTCAGACTCAATTTTGTGAGCTCCATCGCACCTATCACTGGTGGTGGCCAGGCACCATCCGGTTCTTCTGGTCACGAGTCAATGTAGACACCCACTCATGTGGGTCTCTCTTGTCTTCTGGGTTCTCTTCCACCTATGTCTGTTTGGACCTCATTGATCATCTGTTCCTGCTGAGTTGGGACCATTTGCTGTACCCTCAGATGGCAGCTTGGCAGCTTTTAAGACCCCAGATGCCACTCACCAATGTAGCGTTCAGAGAGTCCTCATTAGCAAAATGTTAGTTGTGCCAATTGGCCTCGATTTGTCTTGAAAGCATGGTCCCTGGTCCCTTGCCTCAGCTACTCTGTCCTTGCAATATTGCGTTAAGATGCGAGGTGTACTCAAGTTGTGTTGAAGTGCAGTTAATATTGATCTTTCTAATTTGTGTTGTCACTAATTCCACCCAACCAAATTTCTAACAGCTGTCTAAACCCTTCACCCCTCGCCCTCCCTCCCTCCACATCTCTGCAGCCATCAGAGTCTTTTCTTCTGTGCATGACTCTGTTTTTAAGTTCTTATTGTAGGGATCTCATACAATATTTGTCCTTTTGTCACTGACTACTTTCACTCAGCATAATGTCCTACAGTTGAAACCAGGCTATGAGATGTTTCCTGAAATTATCGTTCTTTATCATTGCATAGTGTTCCATTGAGTATATATACCATAGTTTACCTATCCATTCCCCTCTTGTTGGGCAGGTTGTCTCTTCACTTTGTTGATAAAGGGTTTTGATGTGCAAAAATTTCAATTTTGTTGGAGTCCAACTTATCTATGTTGTCTTCTGTAGCTTGGACTTTCAGTGTTATATTTAAGAATCTATTGTTGGAAACTGCACCCCAAAGCATTACTCCTGTGTTTTATTCTGAGAATTTTACTATTTTGGTTCTTACATTTTAGTCTTTAATAATTTTGAGTTAGTTTTAGCATGTGGTATGAAGTATAAATCCAGCTTCATTCATTCCTGTATAGAGATCCAGTTTTACCATGCTATTTGACAGCTTATTCTCTCCCCCATTGGATGGGCTTAGCTTTTTATTAAAAGACAGTTGACCTCAAATGTATGGCTTTGTTCCTGAACTCTCAGTTCTATTCTCTTGGTCTGTGTGCCTATTATTATCCTAGTGCCAAACTGTTTTGACAGCATGTTTTGAATTCAGGCAGTGTGAATCCTCCTATTTTGTTCTTTTTAAGGACTGATTTGGCTAACTCTGGGCCCCTTGAAATTCCAAACAAACTTTAGGGTTGACTTTCCCAATTCTGCCAAGAAGGGTGTTGGAATTTTGCTAGAGAGCGCACTGAATGTATACATTGATTTAGTATTACTGATATTCATAAACATGAAATATCTTTGCATTTATATTTTCTTCAATTTGTTTTGCAAGTGGTGTTGTGTAGTTTTCAATGTGCTAATCTTTCACTTCTCTGCTTAAATTTACCCGTAGATGTTTTATTCTTTGAGATGATATTGTAAATGAAACTGTCTTCTTTATTTCCTTTTGAGACTACTCAGTGCTACATGTATACATATAAACTAATTTTTGTATTTACTCTGTACTGTCCTTGAATTCACTTATTAGCTCTAATAGCTTTCTTATGGATTATTCAGGATTATCTATACACAGAATTGCCTGATCTGCAAATAGGGATAGTTTGACTCTTTCTTATTCCAATACCTTTTATATATTCTTCTTGCCTAATTGTTTTAATTGTCTGGCCAGAGTTTCTAGTGCAGTATTCCTTAGCATGGTGAGAGAAGTCATCTTTGTTTTGTTTATGATCTTCAGGGGAAAGCTCTCGATCTTTTTCTGTTGAGTGCTTGAATATATGTTAGCTGTTTTTTTGTTTTTTAAATACATTGTTCTTATCATGTTGAGGTATAATCATTTTATTCATAGTTTGCTGAGTTTTGTTTTTTAAATGAAAGGATGTTGGATTTTTTCAAATGCCCTTTCTGTATTGACTGAGTGAACACGTGGCTTTTTTAATGTGATGTTAATTTTCTAACGTTGAACCACCCTTTCATTCCTGAGTAAGTCTCTGTTGGTCAAGTTTTATAATTTCTTTAATACGGTGTTAGATTCAGTTATCTAGTATTTGGATGAGGATTTCTAGATCTATATTGGTAAAGGATGTCACAGATTGAATTGTGTCACCTAAAAATACCTGTGTAGTTGGCTAGGCCACCATTTTTAGTATTGCGTGATTGCCCAGCATTTTGTCATCTGATGTGATTTTGCCTAAGTGGTATAAGTCCTAGCACTGTCATGTAAATTAGATATCTTAGCAACAGTTATGTTGATTACATTTACAAGATGAAACTGAGTCTTAAGCCAATCTCTTTTGAGACACGAAAGAGAGAAATGAACAGAGAGCCAAGGGGACCTGATATCACCAAAACATCAGTGCCAGGAATAGAATGCATCCTTTGAACTTGCAGTTCTGTGTGGAGAAAATCCCAGATCAGTGGAAGACTGGAGACAAAGTTCATCCTCCAGAGCTGACAGAGAAAGTCTTCCCCTGGAGCTGGCCTGTGAATTCAGACTTTCAGTCTACTGGACTGTGAAGGAATAAACTTCTTTTCATTAAAGTCATCTGCTTGTGCTGTTTCTGCTGTAGTAGCACTAGATTATAAAGACAAAATATACTGACTTGTAGTTTTCTTTTATAGCAATGATTTGGTCTCATTTTGTTATCAGAGTTATAATGGACTAACAGAATGAGCTAGGAAATATTCCTCTTCTATTTTTTAGAAGAGTGTATGAAGGATTGGAGTCAATTGTTCAGATGTTGGGTAGGATTCCAAAGTGAACCCCTGTGGTCTAGGGCTTTTTGTTGTTGTTATTGGAAGATGTTTGATTACTGATTCAATCTGTTAGTTGGTGTGGGTCTGATGAGATTTTCTATTTCTTCTTGAAGTAGAAAATATAGAAAGTTTATGTGTTTCTAGGAATTTGTCCTTTTATTTTGTGTTATTTGATTTGTTGGCATACAGTTATTTGTAATATTCTCATGATCTTTTTCGTTTCTGTAGAGTTGGTTGTAATGCACTTTTATTTCTGATTTTCATTATTTGCATCTTTTTTTTCTTTGTCAGTCTAGCTGATGGTTAGTCAATTTTATTTATTTATACTTTGGTGGCATAGTGTGTAAGTGTGACAGCTACTAACCAAAGGGTTGGCTGTTTAAATTGTCCAGGCGCTTTTTGGAAGCTCTATGAAGCAGTTCTACTCTGTCCCATAGAGTCATTATGAGTCAGAATCGACTTGATGGCAGTGGCTTTGGTTTTGGGTTATACTTTAAAAAGCTAATTTCTGGTTTCATTGATTTTTCTCCATTGTTTTTCTATTCTCTATTTTATTTATTTCTGCTCTGATGTTTGTGTTTGTTTACTTCTGGTACTTTTGTACTTAGTTTACTTTTCTTTTTCTAATTGCTCAAGTTGTAAAGTTAAATTATTTATTGGAGATTTTTTTTTTCCTTTTTAATGTGTTTATCCATATAAATTTCTTTTTGAACACTGTCTTTCTTGTTCTGATGTTAGGTATGTGATATTTATAATTGTTACGTATTTTTGATGAATTGATAATTTTATCATTAAATAGCCTTTCCTTGTCCTTTAAACAGATTTATGACTTAATGTCTGTTTTGTCTGGTATTAAAATTGTTACCCCAGCTTTTTGTTGTTGTTGTTGTTTACTATTTACATGGGATATTTTTTCCCATGACCTTTCAGTTTTAACATACTCATGTGCTTGGGTCTAAGATGTTTCTCTGATAGACAGTATATATAGTTGGATAGGGTTTTTTTTTTTAAATTTATTTAGACTGTAAAACTTTGTCCATTTACATCTATAGCAATTACTAATAAGGAAGGACTTCTGCCATTTGTTTATTTGTTTATTTTTTATTTTTTTGTATGTGTGTGTGTGTCTTAATCTTTCTTTGTCCCCCATTTCCTCCAATACTGCCAACTTTAGTGTCTTGCAGGTATTTTTTTGTGGCAAGTTCCTTTTATTAATGTGAATATATATATTCAGAAAATCTAAAAAGCTGTATTAAAATGTGCTACTGTAATGAATAATCCTGTAAGTTAATGGGTTATAAAATAAATTTACAAAAATCATTAGTTTTTCTTCATATAAAAAAATGTGAAACCTAAAAAAGGAAACTGGGAAAAAAATATTAACTCATAGTCATATGAAAAATGGTAAAATACTGGGGAGCAAATTTAATAATTAAGACACAGACCTGTATGGAGAAGACTATGGAAAGTCATGGAAGGATATATAATGAGATATGAACAAATTGAAAAATTGACCATGTACTTTGAATAGAAAATTTAATTCTTTCAAAATTGGCATATGCATATACTTAAAGCAATTGTAATCACTATCATAATAGATTTTCTGTGAATTATAAGAATTAGATTAAATGATTTAAAATTTTATCTGGAAGAATAAATCTATAACAACAAGTAAATGTGGTTAAAAATGGAAAAAGCACAGTAAAAAAATAACAGTCAGTAGAAGTCATGTTAATAGATGTTAGAACACACTACAGAATCATTGTAATTGAAAAAATGTGAATTTGGCATATGAGTAGACAGAGAGATTTGTGGAATGGAATTCAGAGTATACATATAAAAACCAAACTAAGCTTCCTGCTGTTGAGTAGATTCCTACTGACAGCAACCCTGTAGGGGACAGTAAACTTGCCCCATAGCAATGCCAAGAGAAATCTTTACAGATGCTGGATCTTTCTCTTGCAGAGTAGTTGATGAATTTGACCCACCAGCCTTTCAGTTAGCAGCCAGCAACTGAACCTCATGCCACCAGCACTGCTAATACAGATATGGATGTGATATATATATATATAAATTGAACATAAATTTAATATTTGAGATAAACAGAATATTTAATAAATGATACTAACTTAAATGGTATCTAACGAGAATAAAATTGAATTTTCTCTTGTGTCATACACAAAAATAAATTCTTGAGGGATTAAAGACATAAATGTAAAACATAAAATAAGTAAAGCTCTTCAAGAAAATCCACAGGATATATACTTGCCTTTCAGAAATACTGTTCATTAAATGATTTAACCATAATGGCTCTTTAAATGTTATCAGTATGAATATACACTCAGAAAATCTTAGAAGCTTTGGTAAAATGAGCTTTTTAAAACAAGGATTCATTTTATTCTTTGGCATGATAACTTTATCCCCCTAAAAAATGTACCAGGTAAATGGTCTAAAAGGAGTGATATTTCAGCATCGTTGATTTGGACAAAGATGTACCATGTATTTGACAGAATTTTTTGTAGTTAGACAGTATCATATATAATAAATTTGAATTGTGTGCCTTATTTGAATCAACCCAAAATATTTTACTTTCCATAGCTTGTCAAGTGAGCAGGATAAACAGCTGTTATCATCTACATATTGTCAATCTGTCATGCACAGTTTGTGAGCACTATTCCCAGATTGTCTTCTTCTGTTTGCCTTTTACTTTTATCTGCAGATGCTTTTTTTGTGCAGCTTTAATACAAGATAGTCATGAATCTACCTAAAGATTGGTAGTATCAGACTCTAGATAAGCCTTAATCACATTCTACCTATGAACTGTATTTACTTTCAGACTGTTGTTTGTTACTTAATATGCACTTATTTTCATTGTTTAATTAACATGTCTTTTTCTATGAAAATTCTTCGGGTACTTTTTGAGTCGTGATCAAACACATCATAATTTTCCCCTTACAATTAGTGGAAATATTTTTCATCTTATGGATTTTCACCATATTTTCACACAGGTAATGAGTGCCTTCTACACTTGTTTGCCAGCTATACCCTCCCCCTCCCAAGGTATTTTCACAAGCATGCTATGCTAACTTTTTTTTTTACTGCAATCAGTATTGCAACATTTATGAAAATATCTCACAGGAGGGAGGATAAGATTGCCATGCAAATGGAAGGCATATGTTATTTGTATAAAAAGTATGATACCTAGTGGTAGGATCTTAGAAAATATATTTAAATTTTGAAGTGAAAAACAAGCTAGTGTGTACAATACAGGTAGCAGTGAGGGTAGTGTAGAGTGATGTTCTTAATATCAACTGTGAACCCAGCCAGCCAAGTGCTGTCGAGTTGGACATTTCTGCCAATATAAGACTTACGTTAAAAGGTAAAAGGGTGCATACCAAAAGGCAAGTTTGATTGCTTTGTAACTATATTTGCAAGACAAAAGACAGAGTTGTCATTGATAATATGTAATGTACTTTTACAAATTCATAAGGAAATGACAAACCACACAGCAACAACTGGGCAGGAGATAAGAATATTCAGCTTATGGAGGAATAAATACAAATAATTAGCTAGTATATAAAAATATGCCTAAATAAACTCATTATCAGGAAAGACTGCACATTTGAATAAAAATAAGCTGTCACATCACACATAAGACTTTAACAGAGGCTTTAAAAGTAAAAACTAGTTTTGGCAAACATGCCAAATCATTTCTTTCATATTTACCGGCTAAACCGTGACTTGCTATAGCATTTTGGGAAAATAATTATTTAAAAGAACATACCTTTCCCCCTTTGGAATCTATCCATTTATCTATCAATATGAAAGGATAAATGTTCAAAGTTTGTACTAACTCATTGTCTATTCATCAATAAGTTAAAAATAAAGTAACTATCAATAGGAAATTTATTAAAATTTTAGACCCGACCATCAATATTATCAAGACTGCCATGAGTCGGATCCGACTCGGCGGCACTTGGCTGGCTTGCTGCATTGAATTTAGAGTTGCACCAGTTGACTTGAAGAAATTTGTACCACACAATTTCATTTCTTTGGTAAGAAAGCAAATGTTCATGGGCTCGTAGGAATGCATGTATGTTTGTGTATGCTTGCATATGATTAAAGTGTACATGGAGAAAAATATAGGACACAAGCTGGGTTGTTAATATAGGTTAACTTGTATTGAGGCTGAGTGAGACTTGATTTAGGATGGAGGAGGAAATAGAAGAGGATAGAGGAGGAATGGAAAAAGTAAAAATATAAAAGACTGTGTTTTTAAAAAAAGCACCTATGATGAATCAGCAAGAATGTGTTCAACTGTGATTAATAGACTGGCTTAAACAATGACCACGTCTACTGTTTCTTGTAACAGAAAGTGTTGTAGCAGTTTACTCTCTTACCTTATTCACTGCTGTTGAACTGATTCCTACTGGGAGTGACCCTGTAAAAGTTGTCTATGACTGGTTTATTCAAAGGATCAGTTATGCTATCAAGGATAGAGTTTCCTTCCATTTTTCTGCTCTCTTATTACCAGGATGTTGGCTTTGTCCTTGGCTACCTCCCCCAAGGCCATAGGATGATGGTCAAAACTCCAGATAGTGCAAGGAGTCATGAGTGTGTAAATGTTCTATCTTTGGAAATGAGGAAGCTGCCCAGAGGTTTCCTCCCAGATCACTGACTGACAAGGGCTATAGAGTACCCAGTACCAGGACTTATCTGTTTACTTTGTAGGGGTTCATTTCCCCGAAAAGTGGACACTGAATAAAACTGAGTTTCTGTCAGCAAAGAGGAGTCTTGGAATGGTGTAGAAGGTTAACAGCCTTAGGTGCTAACTGAAAGTGTAGAGGTTCAAATCTGCCCTGTGAGGTACCTTGGAAGAAGGGCTTGGCTATACTTTTGAAAATCAGCTGCCAAAAACCATTGTAGAGTTCCACTGTGACCCACACGTGGTCTCCATGAGTTGGAACTGACTCCATGGCAACTAGACTGTACTAGCAAAGAAGCAGAGAGAAATTGTGGTTAAGCAAACATTTGTGTCTGCTACACATGATGTGATCAATATGGATTGATATAAATAATGTCTGTGCTTGCATGTTTATATGAAGGAAATTCACATAATTTCAAAAAGAAAGCATATAGGAAACCCCTTGTTGAATGTCAAATTTTAGAAGTGTAGTTCAGAGCTTCTTTTTTTTAGCTTTCTAATACAAGTAAAATTTTGCTGAAGATTATTAAAAAGCAGCAGCAGCAATACATCACCAGGGACCTGCCCGAAGCTGAAGCTCGATTCAGAAGAAGATACAGAATAAAGGATATCACTGCTGATGTCATATGGATCCTGGCTGAGAGCAGAGAATACCAGAAAGATGTTTACCTGTGGTTTTATTGACTATGCAGAGGCACTGGACTGCGTGGATCATAACAAACTACAGATAACATTGGGAAGAATGAGAATTTCAGAATAATTAATTGTGCTCATGAAGAACCTGTACATAGACCAGGAGGCATTTGTTTAAATAGAACAAAGAACATTGCTTGGTTTAAAAATCAACAAAGGTGTATGTCAGGGTTGTATCATTTCACCATACTTGTTCAATCTGCGTGCTGGGCAAATAATCCCAAAGCTGGGCTATATGAAGAAAAGGGCATCAGGACTGGAGGAAGGTTCGTTAACAACTTGCAATATGTAGATGGTGCAGCTTTGCTTGTTGAAATGGAGAGGCTTGGAAGCACTTAATGATAAAGATCTAAGACTGCAGCCTTCGGTACAGAATACACCTCATCATAAAGAAAGCAAAAGCCCTCACAATTGGACCAATAAGCAACATGATAAATGGCGAAAAGACTGAAGTTGTAACGATTTCCTTTTTACTTGGATCCACAGTCAATTTTAAGCAAGCAGCAGTCAAGAAATCAAACCACTGGTTGCTTGGCAAGTGTGCCGCAAAAGACCTTTTTCGTGTGTTAAAAAGCAAAGCTGTAACTTTAAGGACTAAGGTATACTTGACCTGAGGCGTGGTGTTTCAGTTAACCCCATATGCATGTGAAATGTCTACAATGAATAAAGAAGACTGAAAAAGAATTGGTAAGGTTTTTAAGGTGTTGGTGAAGAAGTACCACCAGAATGTCCCTTAGAAGCAGTGATGGTGAGACTTTGTCTCACCTACTTTGGACATATCAGGAGGGACCAGTCCCTGAAGAAGGACATCATGCTTGATAGAGTAAAGGATCAGGAGAGGGAGACCCTGTGCAAGATGGATTGACACAGTGTCTGCAACAATGGGCTCAGGCAGAGCAACGATTGGACAATGGTTGTGAGGATAGCACAGCGGGACCTGACAGTGTTTTGTTTTGTTGTACGTGTGGTTACTGTGAGTCAGAACTGACTTGAATCCACTTGAGTACTTGAATCCATATTGAGGAAATTTTCCAGAGAGCATGTTAATGTTACCTTGCTAGTATAAGAAATAATGCAGCCGTTTTTGTGTGTCATTGAACAGTTGAAGAGGTTGACCTTTTTCTCTACCCGTAAACAAGCAATCCATTAATCTTCAAACAGTTCAAATAGCTTTTTCTTTTTTTCTGTTTTTTATTTTATTTAAGGAAACCCTGATAAAGTATCATCCATGCCTGCATTGCATAAAGTCAGACTTGGTGAACTTACTTTGTTGATTTTTAAGATAAGAACTCTTAAGGACTTTTAGACCCCAAAACAGTATCCATCAGAACAAATAAATGAGAGATTATCCTGTTCTTTTCAGTCAGGATACATTCTGTGACCTATCTTTTCTGTGACCTACAAGGTTTTAGGAGAAGAGCTTCCAGAATTTTATTGGCAATGCTACTATTAGACGGACTTCCCTCTGTCTTTGAAGCTCTTTGGGGGTCAGATTTAAAGTGGACATTAAGTGAATGGCTAATGGAATTAAGGGTATAATAATAGAAGGATATAGTGAGACAATTGTATTAACAAGAAATAAATCATGTTGAATGTAAGGTAAGTGTTTTTTAATTGATTGATGGGAAGGATGCTCCACAGGTTTTGTCGGGGACTAACAGCCATTTACCTCCACATCTACAGTAAAAAGCCAAAATGTAGGAAAAAAGATAAGAAAATTATGCAGTGGGAAGATAAATTATTCAGAGAAGATGGCTATTTTGTGCTGACATCACTAATGTGAAAAGGCATTAAATCTTTGACACTAGCTTCATTCCTTATGAGCTGTGGGTCTGAAACAAGGTTTAGTACTAGAGATCAAGAAAGAAATGTCTACTAAAGTTTTCCTCTGTGCCATGAATGGCCTCCAAGGTGACTGGAAAAATGACGGCTTCACAGGTACTGTGATTTGAACAACAGCTTTGCACTTTGGAAGCTAGTGGCTCAATATTATTATATCAATCTAGCTACCAATATTTTTCATCTACTTGGCAAGGCTTATGTGCACAGATGTCAAGGATGTAGAGAGCTATGCGGAAGATGTTTTAAAGTATTATTGGATGGAGGAAAGCTTGATGTTAAATTTCACAACTAAATGCCTTTCATTACACTTTCACAGAGTTGCCAAGTCCTCTTTCTGTGACCTACAAGGATTTAGAAGAGCTTCTTAAAGAAGCCTCCTTCCCTGCAGCTTCTTATTACTCAATTACATGTATACCCCATTTCACATCACTAATATTCTAGAGTCTGTTTATTGTAAGATTCTGACACAAAGGGGAGTGGGTAGAGTTAGTCTAAAGAAAGGAGCTATGCTAGTTGCTACAACTGCTTTGAGACTTATTTAAGATGTTCCCTCCTTGACTGTAATTTTTCTGTTGTCTCTGATTACTTCTTAACTAAATTTATAGACTATTACACCCAAAATATTTTTTCTATAATATTGCACACAATGCATGACATGAATGTGTCAACCAAAAAGCACATCTTTGATGAAAATCTCCAAACTTGACCAGTTCCAATTTTTGAGGGAGTAGATTTATCCTTTTGAAAATTACTCAGTTTCTACTTTTCTTTTTTTCTGTTCTTGTGAGGGAGCAGATCTGTCAGTTACTTCACTTTGTTATGAGCAGTTACCGTGCTAAGCATTTTATGTACATTATTTAAATTTGCTCCTGACAATCATTCTTTGCAGTAAGTACTATCATCTCATTTCACAGATAAGGAAACTAAGGTTTAGAGGGACTAAATACTTTCTCCAAACTCAAATGGATAATTAATGGGAAGCATTGGAATTAAAACTCTGGGATGTGTGAGATTACAAGAACTAGACACTCTCTGTGATATTATACTGTGGCATTTTTGAAGTGCCATGAAATGTTGCCATTGAGTGGAATTCTCTTTTAGAACTTCTGAGATCTTTCTAAATATCATTGTCACAGGTTGGCTTTTCTCAAAGTAGATGCTGAGAAGGAGTTTGAGGTGCAAAATGTTTATTAGGGTAAAAGGAGAAAAAGCAGAAGGGTTGGGCAGAGGAAGAAATGGAGCTACAATGCTGGTCCTACAAAGCACTGAAGAAATGGTGATACAATGCTGGTTCTACAAAGCACTGACCAACCCAGTGGCGAGCTCTGGCCCAAATATTGCCCACTGGCCTTAGAATTGGCAGAAATAGGAGGGCCCTTCTACTCAGACTTGCTCAGTCATCAGGTATAGGCTTCCTAGGAAAGGCATGACCTCATGCAAGAAGACTCAAAATCTCCAAAAAGGAGTTGATGGCAGTAGGCACAAACCATTCCTTAAGGATGGATCTGAAGAGCACGTCTATGTGTCTACCTTACAAATAGCTTTGTGGTCTATATAACTGACAGTACACAATGGACTATTAAGTCATCTGTTTTGTTGCTGTCTTGTTTTAGATTATCAAACAGGATGGGGAAAATGTGATTGTGGATGTGGTGAAGAACTCAAGCTGAGACTGTTCACAACAAGACTATTGTACTCTACAAATGAACTGTACCTTATTTTCTCCTAAGAGAGTTAGACATTCGTATTTTTTTTGTGTGTACCCAAAGATTACTGCAGTTGTCTCTCCTGAAGTCTATTTCTTTTGATTTTGGAGCCCAATGTATGAATTTACCTTCCTTTGACCTTAATTACACTTACATTTTTTGAATATGCTAATCCTGATCTTGGCTTACTTAATTGTCTATGCATATATATTTTGGAGTCCCAAATGTCTTAGGCTGGGTTCTCTTAAGAAACAAAATCAATGAAGCATATATATATATGTGTATATGTGTATATAAATAAGTATATATATGAAGCATATGTATATATATTTTGCTATATAGATATATACGTACAGGGAGACAGAGAGATTTATCTCAAGGAAATGGATCATGTAATAGTAGAGGATGGAAAGTTTCAAGTCCATGGGTTAGGTGTCAGGCTGGAGGCTTCTTCTGACTCACATAGCTGCAGGGCCTAATGAACCTAGAATCAGCATGCAGACAGTAGGACTCTGACTCATGAGCTGTGGAGGCTGATGAACTCAAGATCAGCAAGTAAGATGGCAGGCCACTGGCTCAAGTCCCAAGAACTGGCTACCAGATGATGATGAGCTGGATGCAGGATCCAGAGCAAGTAAGTTAGCTTAGCTGCTAGCCCAAAGGTTGCAGGTTCCAAAGGCTTCTCAGAAGAAAGGCCTGTCATCTACTTCTGAAAAGAATTTGAGGAAGGAAAGAGCCAAGTCTAGACCATTGTCTAAAGAGAATCTCCTTTTTTCATAAAGACTTAAGTCCTTTAACTCAAAGGACTAAAGGACCACATGAACGAGAGACTCTACTAGCCTGACGTCAGGACTTCATGGTGCCTGGTTACCTCCAATGACTGCCTTGACAGGGAACACAACAGACAGTCTTGGACAGAGCCGGAGAAAAATGTAGAACAGTACTCAAATTCACGTAAATAGACCAGACAAGGATGTGACAGACACTGGAGTAACTCCTGGAACTGTGGTCCCTGAATGCAGTGTTAACCTAGTACTGAAACCATTCTTAGAATCCACTTTTCAAACAAAGATTAGACAGAACAATAAAACTAAAAATAACACATACAAGGAATGTACATCTTAGTTCAGTCAGAGATACGAGAATGAATGGACAGCTTCTGTCCCAAAGCAGAATGAGAAGGCAGGAAGAGAGAGGAACTGGTTGAATGAACACTGGGAACCTGGATAGAAAGGAGAAATACACTATCACATTATAGGGATTGCAACTAATGTCACAAAGTAATGTTTGCATAAAATTTTTAATGAAAATTTACCTGAAGCACAATTAAAAAAAAAAAAGTAGATAAGAGCCTCTAAGAAGAAAAACTTAAGTCTTAAGATTTCATTCCTATGGGAACTGAAAAGAAAGTTAAAGTGTACTAGAATTTTAATCCTTTCCTTTGTAAACTCTAATTCTTTTCTGAGAATCTTTTACTATTTCAATACAAAATATTTGCATTTCTCTGGCAAGATGCCTTAGAGACCAGTCCATTCCAAGTATCATAGGAAGGATCTCATGGATCCCTTTAGGATGGAGACTCAGTCCTGAGAGCCAGCTAACTGTGTTATGCAAATTTCTTCTGTAGTCACCTGGATGAGAGGAGGAGAGGCCAGTTCCTAGGAGCTCATTGGTTACTTTGTACCAATCTGATGACAACTCAATGTTTTATTCAGCTATTCCTAAAATGACCACAGCAGTTCTGAACTTTTCTGACCACCTGTTAATGTCATTTCCTATAAATTAATAGCTTTGTGATTACTTGAAATCCTGGTGGCAAGGTAGTTAAGTGCTATGTCTGCTAACCAGAAGGTCAACAGTTTGAATCTGCCAGGCACTCCTTGGAAACTCTATGAGGCAACTTTACTGTGTCCTGTAGGGTCGCTGTGAATTTGAATTGATTTGATGACACTGGGTTTGGTTTTTGTTGGAGTCATTGAAGAGTTCCAGGCTGTCAATGAAATTTTGTTCACTCCAGATAATAACCTTGGCCAAGCTCTGAGGTGCTCTTCTTAGTTCTCCCTTGAGACTAGTCTTTACATCTCCTGAGACACTACAGATTTATTGTCTAAAGATCTTGATTTGTAAGACTGATTTAAGATTTTACAGTAAATTCTAATCACAAAGTTTTATTTTCAGCAGAAGGAATATTTGTAGGAAAGAAGTGAAATGGAAGTACTCTACACTCAAGTTATGCTATACTTTTATGAGAGAACATTATGCAATCTTGTGGGAATTTTTTAATATTTCACACACAAGGTCTGTAATTTTTCATGGGTAATTGAAGCTGAATTTGAGGAATTAAAAAATTAACCACTGCAAAATGAATTTATCAATTGAAGGATAGTGCCTATTGTTGAGCAGAGCTTTCAGCTGATTAATGCAATGGTTGGAAATGGGGGAGAGTCCCCTGCATCACCATGTTTCCAAATGGGGCTTGGTATTATCTAAAATTTTCAATAGTTTATTTATTAATTTATGGGTTCATGTAAGAGAGTCAAGAAATTAGTTCTGGGTGATGAGCTGGTTAATCCAATACATGTATGTTATAGCTAGTGCCTTAGTCATCTGGTGCTGCTTAAACAAAAACACTGCAAGTGTATCACTTTAACAAGAAGTTGATTCTCTCAGTCAGTAGTAGGCTAGTGAGTTGTAAGAACAGAAATGTTTTGTGTTACAGTTCTGGAGGCAAGATATGTTAATTCAGATTATCAGTAGGGCCCTGTTCTCTGTAAAGGCTCTGGAGGGAAATCCTTTCTTATCCTACTTTGTGGTATCCTCAGGCATTTTTTGACTTGTAGCTACAGCACAACTTTATGTCATCCTCTGTTTCACAAGATTATCTCCCTTTTGTGTGTGTCTTTGTTTTTGTCCTTTGTAAGGACACCATTTATATCAAATTGGAGTCCTAGTGGTACAGTATTTAAGAGCTTGACTGATAACCAAAATGTTGGCAGTTGGAATCCACTGCCCACTCCTTGGAAACTTTGTGGGGGAGTTGTTCTCTGTCCTATAGGCTCACTTTGAGTCAGAATCAACTTGATGGCAACGGGTTTGGTTCTTGGTTTTTATATCAGATTAGGATCCACCTTACTCCAATATGACCTTGTCTTAGTCATTTTGTACTGCTTTAACAGAAATACCACAAGTGGGTGGCTGTAAAAAAAGAAATTTTATGTGTCACAGTCCAGTAAACCAGAAGTCCAAATGCAGTGTGTCAGCTCTAGGAGAAGGCTTTTTCTTCTGGCTCTGGAGGAAGGTCTCTGTCATTAGTCTTCTCCTGGACTAGAAGCTTCTGAAGAAGCACAGGGACCCCAGTCCTTTCCAAGGGCTATGCTCAGCTCTAGCACTGCTTCTTTCTTGATGATGTGGGTTTCCCAAATCTCTCTGCTAGATTCTTTTTTTTATATCTCAAGGGACTGCCTCAAGGCACAACATAATTTTACACATTGAGTCCTACCCCACCAACACAACTGCTGCTCATCCACCCTTATTAACATCATAGAGGCAGGATTTTCAACATGTAAATACAGCATACAATACCAGGAATCAAGGTCCAGCCACACTGCAACACACATATTTTGGTGAGCACAATTCAATCCATGATACACCTCATGTTAACTTAACTAAAAACGTCTTCAAAGATCCTATTTCCAAACAAGATTGTCTAACAGAGGATTAGGACATCCACATATCTTTTGGGGAACACAGCTCAATCCATAACAAGTAGTAGCCAAAAAATTGAACCTGGTATCCACTTTTTAAAATGTATGAATAAAATAAATGAATAATAATTTTTTTATAATTTATTTTGTCATTGAGACTATACACAACAAAACACATACCACTTCAACAATTTCTACACACACAATACATTGACATTGAGCACATTCTTTGAGTTGTATGGACACTCTTGTCTTCTGTTTTAAGTCATCTAGGGCTGCTCTAACAGAAATACCACAGAGTGAATGGCTTTAACAAAGGAAGGTTTATTCTCACACAGTCTGGTAGGCTGCAAGTCCATATTCAGGGTTTCCACTCCAGGGGCAGGCTTTCCCCTCATCAGCTGTTGAGGAAAGTCCGATATTGCATCAGTTTGTGTCCAGGGAGCATCTTGGTGCAGGAGCCTCAGGTCTGAAGGATGTGCTCTTCTCCTGGTGCAGTTTTCTTGATTTTACGAGGTTCCCAGTTCTCTGCCGGCTTCCTTTTCCTTTTGTCTCTTGCAGGATGAAAGGATTAAGGGTGGGGCAAGTCATACTCTAGGGAAACTCTCTTTACAGTGGAGCAGGGAGGTGATATTATAAAGGGATTTACAGTCCCACCCTAATCCTTTCACATACAGTATAGGAAAACCACAAAATGGAGAACAGTCACAAGATACTGGGAATCATGGCCCAGCCACATGGCTACACCTATTTTTCAGGGGACACAATTCAATCCATGACATCCTCCTTATCTGAATTATTCTTTTATTGACATGAACTCACTGCCCCCAAGTGTCTTATTTAATTTGTTGAGTTACTATTGTCAATTTGACCCATTAAAACAGATTTGAGAAAAGCACCAGGTAAGAGTTTCAAGACTGAGCTGCTTGACCTTTCTCAGGATGATCAGCCCAGACCTGATCCTTGATTTCCTATGAGCTTTCAACTATTTGCTCCTGTAACCGTCAAACCCTGTCTTATGTATATTGTGCTTCTATGAAAGAAATACCACAAGTCGGTGGCTTATTTTCTCACAGTTTGGAAAGCTAGAAGTTCAATTCAAAGAGCCAGCTCTAAGGGAAGGCTTTCTGTCTCTGTTGATTCTGGAGCAAACTCATCAGTCTTTCCTTAATCTAGAGCTTTTCCATGCAGTTCCAAAGACGTGAAAATTATACACCTAAGGAAGGGTCTTGGCACAAGGCCCTTATTAACACTCCTCTCAGTAGTCTCCAGGAGATGCTGAAGATGATTATCTTGTAACCACCCTGTAAAACTCCCCTTAATCAAGTATTTAAGTTAACCAATCCCAAAAGCCCAGTTCAATGTTTCTAACCGATCACTGTAAAGCCTCTTTTTCTAGTTGTCCTGCCTCCTACCTCCTTGATTTTCCAATTTTCAATCAGAATGTTGTACCTTTAGTGCTGGATTTTACTCCATAAGTATGCCTCTGTAACCACCCTTTGGAACATTTGATTTCACACAGGGAGATCAGATGTATCTCCTGTTTGAACTGTTTTGAACCTTCAGTGAATCTTTTTGCTATTAATAGAGTACATGTTCTTACTCAACAGCATAGTACTCAAGGCAGACATTCTTCACTGGTTAAACTAAGCCATCATTTCTAAGAAGATTTTAGGGGATACTTTTGATACTTTGCTATGAGACCGGCAGAACTGGATGGTGCCTGGATACCATTACTGAACATTTTGATCAAAGATTTTATAGAAGAATCCTGATCAAAAGGGGAAAAGTACAGAACAGAATTTCAAATTCTTATGGAATCCAGATTTTCTGAAAACATATTGGCTGGGTAAACCACCAAAACTATTGCCCACAGATAATCTTTAAATCTTAAACCAATCATAATTTTTAATAATTTCTTGAGAGATTTAAATGAGCCTTGTGCTTATTTTTCCAAGTACAAATAAATTTGTATGTAAAAGTAAAGACCAAAAAAAAAGTTTATTTTTGATTTTTCCTATCTGTAGATAATCCATCTGAAAGAGTCCTGTGTGCCACCTAGTCCCATGCTGAATCTTCAGTCCAATAAGTTGGGACTATTCTGTTCTCAAAAATTGACATGGTGGTGTTGTTTTTTGCCACTGAGACGATGCTGACTACTAGTGACCCCATGTAACAGAGTAGAACTTCACGACAGGCTTCAGTCTTTTCAGGAATAGATTGCCAAGTCTTTCCCCTGTGGAGTTGTTGGATAGGTTAAAACAGCCAAGCTTTCAGCTAGCAACCAATTGTGTATCCATTGCAGCATTAGGGCTCCACTGACATGATGTACTACAGCAAATTTCTTTAAAAAGAAAGAAATTGTCAGGGCTAGAAAAATTCTCTCCAATTAAGAGAGACCAGATACATAGAACAAAAGGGTGAAGAGCAGGATTTACCACCCAAGGGAAGGAGGTAACAAGAATGAGCATACTCTAACCAGCTACTACTACTGACTGCTCTGATGGGGATCATAGTAGAGGTTCCACAGACAGAGTTGGAGAAACATCTAGAACCAAATTCAAATTTACAAAAAAAGACCAGACTTACTGGTCTGACAGGAATGTCCAAGACTATGGTCCCTGGACATCCTGCTAACTCAGAACTGAAACTGCTCCTGAAATCCACCTTCCAGTCAAAGATTAGAAAGGTCTATTAAACAAGCAAGCAGAAAACACGCTTCTTAGTTCAATTAAGTATAGAAGACCAAATGGGCAACATCTGTCCAAAGGCAAAGACAAGAAGGGAGGAAGGGACAAGACAAATGGACACCGGGAAGCTGGGGTACAAATGATGGGAGGGTTGATACATTGCATGGATTGCAACAAATGTCACGAAACAATTTGTGTATAACTTTTCGAATGAGTGAAAAAAAAGGAAGTATGCTAGCTACGAAAACCTCAATTAAACATACTTAGATTAGGATTCCTGCTTTAGGCTTGGAGTATAATCAGTGCTGCTGTAATATAAGATGTTTTACAAAAAATAGTCATGCTGTGCAAAAAGGTTAATAAGATCTGCTGCTAATGAAAATCTTGGAGGTTGTAGCCCACCCAGAAGTACCCTGAAGGAAAGGCCTGGTAATCTACTTCTGAAAAATCAGCCATTGAAAACCCTGGGGAGCACAGTTTCACTCTGACACCATAGGGTTGCCAAAGATTAGAGTGGACTGGGACTGAGATGCAAAATTGTACAATAAAACCATAGAGCTCTTTGAAAAAAATGATTTGGGGGAATAATGCTAAAACACTGACATAAAAAGAGACAGTAAACTTAAGAACTGTATAAATATTACAATAAGTACAACACTTTTTTTAATTTAATATAACTGAGTGAAAATGTACATTCCTGTATAAATTTGCATGCCCACCTATATGCAGCTTCCACTGCTCTCCCTGTCTGGTGACAGCACACTATTCCTCTCTGCTCCATACATGTCTCATCCTCCCAACAGCCTTCTTTCCTTCCTCTCCACCCACTCTCCTTCCTCCAGCCAGAGGTCAGTAGGATGATATCCTATGGATGTATAGAACCGTGAAGTGCATCCAATATATGGTCACTCTGCATTGCCAAGTCCAGTCCACTCATGTCCAAAGAGTGGACCTTCGTTGTGATTTATGGGCAAGGGCAGCATCAGGGCTAGGGGCCATGCTCTCAGGGGAACCCCGATACCGCTGGACCATCAATTGAGGTCTTTTAGTGGAGATCTCAGGATGCACAAATACAACACTTTTTAAAAATTGATGTGTTATATAAATAATAACAAATGTTTCTGAGTAGTTATATGCTTGCTGTTTCTAAGCTCTTTTCATAATTTAAGTTACTTAATCTCACAGTAACATTATAGGAATTTTACAGATGAGGAAACTTTCCCAGATAGTGTAAGTAAGTTGCAAAATGACAGAGATGGAATTCAGCCCCTGGTAGGCTGGCTCTAGACCTTGAGATTTCATTTCTTATTGCCCAGCTTCTGTAAAAGCTAACCTTTGTCTCAAGTTTAGCACATGAGCACTGTGTGGCCTCTCTAATGACTTCTATTTAAGGAAAATAAGCCAGAGCTCTCTTCGCAGTGGGTCCAAGGCTAGGTCTAATGTGTGTCTGTTAGCATCGTAGAAATTTGTGTTCCATGATCAAGTTTACCCATTCTTAAAGTGAGCTTTATGTGCTTTCTTCTTTAGTAAGATTTGCACCTTAGCCTAAGGAACACTGGTAGTACAATATGACACATTTAAGACCCAATTATTTTCTACTTTGAATTTTTTGTTGATATCATGTGTTTTAATTAATGGAAGCATATGGAATCATGGAGTGTGTTTAAATTTTTTGTCTGATAATACAGATTTTGAGAAATGTTATATGGCAATACCTGTTAGCTTGAAACTCTGGGGGTACTATGGTGCCATGATTGGTGAGCACCTGTTTGTACCACTAGATATAGATGGCAGGAATTATTGCTGGGTGCCTTCCACTTGGTCAGACCAGACACCTCTGGTTTTCCAAACAAGACACATACACACATGCGTGCACGCGTGCATGCACACAGATGCGCGTGCGCGCGCGCACACACACACACACACACACACAACCCCCACCAGGGCTCTTTACCTTATCACAAAGGAAACTATAAGCACACTTACAAAGCTTGTTTAGCTGTACAAAAGCCAAAAGAAACAAAAGTTTGGCCTAACACTGGGTGCACTATGTCACATTTAAGCCTGATAGCTCAGCTATTTTGCATCAACAAATATTTCTTTTGTTTTCCATTGTTACACAAGCCCCCACTGGAGGGCAGCAAATATGTTAAACGATAAAAGTAGTGTCCCAAGAAACCTGAGAGGCTGAAAATGTGGGTGGGCAACCATGTATCACAGGAGTCATGAAACAGTAGCAATCAGGCGCTAACCAAAGGTTCAGTGGAGAGAAAGCACGAGCAGGAGAAAAGATCTAGCAATCTGCTCCTGTAAAGATTACAACCTAGAAAGCTATGGCTTAGTTCTACTCTGTTACACGGGCCACTATAAGTTGAAATCCACTCAAAGGCGCATGACAACATCTCAGCCTGATCTCCTAACTACCTGCATCCTTGTTCTCTTCTTTGCTGATTGACTTATTGACTTCCGTGAAGACAACTGGTTCCTTTTGACCCAGTGGTTGACTACCTGGGAAAGCCAATTTGCTGCTGTGTTAGACTGACTGTTTTTTTTTTTTTTCCCCCTTTGGAAACCTTGGTGGTGTAGTGTTTAAGTGCTATGGCTGCTAACCAAAAGGTGGCAATCTACCAGGTGCCCCTTGGAAACTCTATGGGGCAGGTCCCACACTGTTCTATAGGGTTGCTATGAGTCAGAAGATGACTCAGTGGCAATGGGGTTTTTTTTTTCTTCTTTTTTTTATTCACGTGGACTGAGAACCATAAAAGTGATTGGACAGTGGGAATGAGAGAACCTGGGGACACTGCCTGCTTCACTAACTGTCCTGCTACTTAGCCACAAATTCCTCCTTGATGCTCTCCCAGGGGTGTGCAGGCCCTCAGGATCTCAGCCTAGGGGAGATATGGAGAATGAGGCTTCATGCTGGGGTGAAGATTAACCTCTGAGTGGTGTTTCACGCAGAGGGTTTAAATGGTGCCAATTGGGGATGGCTTTGTCCTAAAAGTCTGCTAAATTCCACCTTTTATTTCAGTGAACACCGGTGATTACCTCTGAGTGCACCCCAGAGGCTACTGCCTACGCACCAAACATGTGTGACTCTATCTAGCAGCTCATTGCTATCTGTTCATTCATTGTGGGCTGTTCACTCTGCCTCTTCCAGCTCTTCATCTTCCTGGATTACCTAGGCAACTTCTGCTTGTGGTCTCTGATCCATGCTGGTACGCTTTGAAAATGCAAGGGAAAAACCAAAAGTTTAACCCACTGGGAAGGAAAATCACTTCAACACTTTTTGACACAAAGGGTACTATAAAAACTCAAGCCATTATTATTCCCAAGGTTTAAAACAACTTCACTGCCACCATGCTGGGTAAAAGGTGTTTAAGTTCCCAGCATGGCTTTGCTGATGTCATTCAATGCCGTATCCCCACTCCACTACAGGGGAAGCAGCTCCTTGGTGCAGTATCCAGCCTTGCTTATCTGGTAATTGTTGGGTTTAAGTCTAAAGCTGTATTTAAATTTTCTGTGAAAGGGAGAGAATGCTGTGATTACCCTTTGTTCCAAATCCTCCCCTGGCAAACTGAAAACAAATGGAATCCAAATTAAGTTTTCTATTATCATCACTGTTATTTATACAATTCTCTGTGACAGTGTTGGAAATGGATCCCTATGGAGGTTTTTGGCTCTAGGCATGTTGTATAGGCAATAGTTGATTATTTCCTCATTAAATACAGTGATAGCTTTTTGTTCCATTTACTCCCAGAAGGCAAAGCAGCAGCAGAAATGAAGTAGAGCCTCTGGGGAGATGAATGTAAAGACCCAGAACTCTTCACCTCTTCATTTATTCCATTTACAGCAGTAGATTCTTCATAGACTCTTAAGAGGGGAATGAGACTAGAGCTATATTAAGAGATAAATACTGTTTTTAGGAGGAAAGGTCAAGAAATAACAGACAAGAAAAAAATCAGGAATTATTTTTTTTGACTGTATGACTCATTATTTTAAAGAATTTAAGCCTGAAAAAATTGCATTAGAAGTAAACAGAAATGGCTTTCATGCATTTATTTGGAAAGCATTTATTGAATGCCCTATTGTATGCCAGTCACTTGTTGTCAGTTGCTGTCCAGTCAATTCTGACTGATGGCAACTACGTGTGTTGGGGTAGAATACTCCATAGGGTTTAATGATGTCACCTTTGGGAAGCAAAACACCAGGCACCTCTGGGTAGGTTCTTTTTGGCCAGTCAAGCACTTAACTATTTGTATTACACAGGGACACTACCCACTGAAAAAACCAAAAACAACAATGCAGTGGGCTGCTACTCCTAAGGACTCTATAGGACAGAGTAGAACTGCTCCATAGAATTTCCGGGGAGCACCTGGTAGGATCAAACTGCTGACCTTTCGTTGTACAGTGATAGCACTTAACCACTGTGCCATCAACATTTCCCAGGGCCACTAAAGCTGATTAATCTTTGACCTCAAGAAACATATACTTTGAGGGAATAGCAAACAATTAGCACTCCCCACCACCCTTTTTTTAATAGAGTTCTGTTGTCTTGCCAAGGTAGGATGTTGCTAACAAAAGAATCAAATCTTAAAAGTTTTGTCTGCCTGCAAGCCCTCCTCACTTTCCCAATCTAATCCACACTGGTTTACAGATTCCTTTCAAAATGTTGAGCTGTATAATAGAAGTATAGTGCTCTGAACATTTGTCACAGGAATTCCTTTGGTCCTTTACTTTGAGAACTCAGTCAATGCTGGTGTTAGCTAGAAAGGTGGACCTTTCCCTCTGCTTCTACACTTATACCGATTGCTGCTTGATTTTTGTACCTTGCAACTTATATGTATGAAACCTTCCTTTGATTCTTTCATTTGGCCTACCCCTCACCAAACACTGCTTTTATTTTTATGGTCACTGTAATCATCTGGAATGCATTCGACTGACAGTAACAAAAAAATCTAGCAGACACTTAAAGAGATGAAACTTTGTTTTACCTGATAAGAAATTCCAGGGTAGGTTGCTCAGAGCCGGTATGACACTTTGGTGAAGATTTTTCATCTTTTACTCTGACATTCCTTTTATTTATACCCTGGTCCTCTTGCTTGTTGTTTCTCAGTTGTAAGATGGGTTCTGCACCTGCAGACCATATGGCATTCCAGCAGGAAATTGAGGAGCGAGAAAGAAGGGAGCAGCTAGTCAGCTGAAATTATTCCTCCGGTATTTTCTTTTTTTAAATGAACCATAAAATATCAATGTTTTATCAGAAATCTTACCTAACTTGTATGTCACTGGCCAGGATTGTGCCACAAGGTCAATAAAATAGGCTTAGAAATTTAATGGTCATAGTAGGTGGGTATCACCCAGCAAAAGGAGTGACCACATTTAGCTTTTTGCCAACGTTTTTGTCTTGTGGATCGAGCAACACCTCTCTTGTTTTCCGACCTCTGATTCTTGAGCTAACAGCGTGCCTGTCAGTCTTGGGATTCCTTGGTCTTCACAACCTGTGAGTGCAAGTCCTGCTCCCCAACTTGTTGATATTGGGTTCACCAGCCCCTGCGGCTATATGAATCCAGAGGAACTTTGTGCTCTTGCCTGTCATCCTGAGATTCATCCACCTTAACAGCCTGTGAGTGAGACTCCTGCTCTCTGACCTGCTGACCCTAGGTTCGTCAGCTTCCATGCTGCGTGCGTTGGGAGAGGCCTCTATCCTGATTCTAAATTTGGGATAATTTGGCCTCTACAATTGTGTGAGCTTTTACCTTGATGTAATCACCACACACACAGGGTACGACAAGTTCATGAACTTGCCACTGTGTGCTTATGTTGACAGCACTGTATAAACAACTCAGTAAGGTTTTGTAACCTTGGTGTCTCGCAGTATCTCACAGCTGTGTTCCTGTTAATGTGTGTTGGTGTCTTGCTGAGTAATGTTCATTATTGTTGTTGCCTGTTTTTGTGCAGTGAACAAACTTGAAATTTCTTGTTAAACCTGGCAAGAGTGGAAGTGAAAATGGTAGTGTACAAATGGATTAAACGTTTTTCTAAGGGGAGAGAAAGCATCACTGATGAAGACTGATCAGGGCACCCAATAATGAGCAGGACTGATGAAAACATTGCAAAAATTCATCAAATTGTCCATCAAAACCATCAGGTGACTGTAAGAAGCATAGCAGACAAAGTAAACATTGAGAAACAGTTAGGAAAATCTTAACTGAATATCTTGGCATGAGAAAGGTGTGTGCAAAAATGGTCCTGGAGGTACTCATGGATGAATAAAAGCAAAGGAGAGTCAACGTTGGCCAAGACTTTTTGCAGAGACCAGACAATGTTTTGGGCCACGTTATCATTGGTGATGAAATGTAGGTGTACCAATACGACCCTAAAACAAAGCGTCAAAGAACACAATGGAAGTCAGCGAATTCTCCACAACCAAAAAATTTCCATCAGTTCAAATCAAGAGTCTAAATGATGTTGCTAACCCTTTTTAATATCAGAAGGATTGTTCATTATGAATTTGTACTAACTGGACAAACAGTTAAGTTTACTACTTGGAAGTGAAAAAGTTAGATGAAAATGATCTGAACTTTTCACCAACAACTCACAGCTCTTGGATCGCAACAGTGTACCAGCCCATATAGCACTGTCTGTGAGTGAGCTTTTAGCCAGTAGACAAACAACTGTATTAGAATATCCTGCCCACTCACCTGGTCTACCACCGCCAGTGACTCTTTTTTTACCCCAAAATAAAGGGAATGTTGAAAGGAAAACATTTTGATACATGCAGGACATCAAGAGTAACAGTGACAGCTCTGATGGCCATACCAAAAAAAAAAGAGTTCTGAAATTGCTTTGAAGAGTGGACTAGGTGTTGGCATCGGTGCATAGCTAACCAAAGAGAGTACTTTGAAGGTGACCGTTGTGATAGTTGACAAGCTACATGGTAGTTTTTTTTAGTGAATTTAATTGTCAGGCCTCATGTTTGTACATTTCACTGGTTTTGCTTCTCTGCAGAACCTAGCCTAAGACAGCAACTTATTGCACAAGCCTAAGAAGGGAGTAGTGGAGACACTTTGAATGTTATTAATATTAAATCTAGAATAATGTTGCTACGTGATAGTGTTCTCTCATTTGACCAAAAAATCAATAATTTTTGGAGAAAAATTTACTGGGATGGTTTTTGGATTTTTTTTTTTCTTTTAAGTAGCAGATTGTTTTGAAACTGAAAGAATGTAGGAACATAAGCAATTTCCAAGTTTCTTAGAGATTCCTGTGGGAACCAACTAGTGGGTATGGATTGGGTTTAAACCCTATAAAGGACAATGTTGGTCCAATTATCGTCCCCATGAGGAAACAGAGACTTAGAAAGGCCTGACTTGCCAAGTTTACACAGTTTGCAAGTGCAGCACAGGGGTTTGAACCCAAGTCTATCAAGAATTTTACCACAACTCTAATGCTTTTTCTGCATGTTCTCCCACAATGTATTACCTCAATAAGCTCTGGATGTATACTATTCTATGACTACCTCATGTGGTTAGGTGGTTAATATGCCTCCTCTGCCACTTCCTTGTGAATGTTCCCTGGATACACTCATTCCAGTCTCCCTGGTAGAATTGTTCCTTCCCTGTGCTCCAATCCTTCACAGGAAAGTGGGCCCGGATTGCAAATTCAGATCAATGTTCTTCTAGACTAGGAGTTTCTCTATGCAGGGACTCCTGGTCCAAAAGACATGCTCTGCTCCTGACACTACTTTCTGGGTGTTATATTTCCTTTTCCTTTTATCTCCCAAGAAATTGCCTAAACACACAATCCAAGGTTGTAGATTTAGTGCTACCACACTAACACAACTGTCACCTATCATAGAAGCAGGATTTATAACACAGGGAAAAAGCATCACACAATACTGGGAAAAGATGAGTATGAAGTAAATAAACTTTATATGTATGTGTGTATATACATATGTGAACAGTGATTTTTGTTAGATATTCAGATTTATTTGATCCTAGGCTTTTGGACTATCATAATTTTCTATCATGTGGTTTTAACAGTGCTGTCAATAGTGCCTTCATATATTTCTCATAACCAAGAGCTATACATTTGCTGTTAAAGCTGTTAATTCATTAAGACAGGAGTCATAATTCAATTTTAATTGTTATTTAACATAGAAATCAAAAGAGAGTCTAAATTTTCTATTTTTTTGACATTATGCCAAGTGCTTTAACTTTGGAAGTATTTTCGCAAAACTCTATTTGTCCTATTAAGTTTACAAATGAAAGATTTTTGTAACCTGTACAACCTTCTTCTTTTGTCTTAAATCTCATTTTGTCTTTCTTTGGACCAAGAAAGAAAGTGCCTTTAACTCAAAGGGGTTAAATTTGAGAGCAACATCCTCTTGGGCACTTCAATCCATTGTATCAGAGAACCCAATTGTCTTACTGATCAGTGACTAACTTTTGGCAGGAGAATTTAAAAAATGTTGTCCATCTAAGCCAAGGCCAAAGTACAAGTAAAGCCTTCAACTAACCAGAGCACCCCGCAGTTTCAACCACCATTTGCAAAGAGAGCCTTCAGAAGTCAGCTCTTCAGTTTTTACTGCTTATGTTTTCAATAGAAGGGAGCAACCACTTGTATGCTCTAAAGACAGTCTAGTGCTCACAGTGACTGCAACATATCACTGTTCTTACACGTTTATGTCTCACTGGTGAGAAATTCAGACAGTCATGGTAAGATAACTGCATTTTTTCTGCATCTAGAATAAAAAAGTAAATTCTAGAAGTCCCTTGGTGGTCCAAATAGTTAACTTACACAGCTGCTATTCAAAATATTGGTGGTGCAAGTTCATCTAGAGGTGCCTCAGAAGAAAGGTCTGTTGGTTTACTTCTGAACAGAAACTCAACCATTGAAACTCTGTGGAACACACATGAGATTGCCAAGCATCAGAATCAACTTTACAGCAGTAACTGGTCCTGGAAGGCTAAAGAGAAGGTTAAGTCAAGTCCTTATCTATAAGACGAGCATACCCACAGTCATGCAAATTCAGCCTTTGAAGACTAATAGGCTCGTAAGTGCTAGGAATGAAGCTAACATTTGTTTCTGAAAATCAAATAAGTCACTTTATTATTAACAAATGGAGAGACAGGAAACTCTGAGGCATAGTGGTTAAGTGTTGTGTCTGCTCACCAAAATGTTGTCAGTTTATATCTACCAGGTACTTCTTGGAAACTCTATGGGATGGTTCTACTCTGTCCTATGGGGTCTCTAGGAGTCACCATCAACTCACTGGCCGTTTTTTTTAGAAGAGGTATGAGGACCTGGACTTGGGAAGCTTGCAACATTTCAAGCCTGAGAAAGAAAGGAGTATTCTCTTTAAACCTTAAAGCAAAGTTATTCCTTAATGTATTCTTAAAACCAAACAACAGTTTAATTTAACTAGAAAAAAATGTCTGCCTTGAGCATTATGTTCCTTTAAGAACTATCTATATGGGATCGAATTGACAACAGCAACTCAAAGATTACACAGAAGTCTGAGGTGATAGTGAGTTTATATTATTGGGTAGAACAACTCAGAAATCGAGGGTCAGAATGGTTGCTCGACCCAAAGAATATAATCATTGTCACTGGATGATACGTGTAGAAACTGATGAACTGTTATATGTTTTGCTGTGCATATTCTCAATAACAACAACAAAATTTTAAAAAATGGTGTAATTTTTATGCTCAAAAATAGTGACAAGGCGTTGTTCATAGACTCCTAAGACTTCAAAATGTGGGATTTTAATTAAAAAGGAGGCAAAGAAGAGTGCAGTAGTGCAACCAGTACCAGACAAGTGAACGGTAGAATTAAGCTTAGAACTCAGAAACATGGTTCTGCTTGTTATAAACACTACAGTTTCTACCTTGTTTGTGAGTATCTATTTTCATGATAGCACATGATTGAATCACGGCCACAGGCTGCTAGGAATGTGCTGTCCCACCAACTGCTTTACTGATGCAGGTTTAGGCTTTTCTCAGGTATGGTGGAACCTCTGAGAATGCCTGAACTTTGCCTCTCTCTCCTTCCTTTTATCTGCTACCTTAGGGATACTTCCACACACAGCTTTAGGCCTTTCTTGGAGTCTCTGAGAAGACCTGAACTTTGCTTTTTGCTGTTACCTCGTGCCTTGCTGATACTTTCACATAAGGGTCAGCTGATCACGAAATGCCTCAATACCATTGTAACCATTTTTGGCAAAATAGACTGCCCTGCCAACCTCCTGATTTTCGCCCAATAAATAGTTTCCTGTTGAGGAACAGTGGCCATTGCTCTCCATCAGAGACCTCGGTCTCACCGGCCTCAGCTTTATCTTCTGTGATGTGATTTGTGTGAGTGTGTTTTCCCATCCCCCTCCTTGTCTCCCTCAGGCTTGGACCCTTCCCAGTGCTAGTCGCTGGGGTGCTGGACACGGCCAATCACTAAACATGTATTGTCTTGCTTCAGATCTCCTGAAGAACACTGATGCTCATTAAATCTTTCAACATTTAATTTTTAGTCCCTGCTTGCTCTGGGCGCTGAGCAAAGTGCTGGAACTATAGAGATGAACATGAACAAATCTCTAACATTTAGGAGTTTCTATCTCAGAAAAGACTGTGAGGACACACAGTTTTGAGCAATAATTGAAATGTGATGTGAAATGCAGTTCTTATGAAGTTGATGTAAACAAAATGTAGTGAGAAAATACAGTGAAATGGTTGAAGTTTGCCTGGATTCAAGCCCTGGCAGTAGTTCTGCAACTCTGGGTAAGTAACCTTGTCTCTCTCTGGGTCTTCATTTCCTTTCTTGAAAAATGGGTATAGTGATAGTAATTACTTTTTTGAATGACTTTTTTTTTTTTTGACAATCATTCAAAAGTGGTTGCAGCCCTGACAGGGAACTGCCAGAAATTCAAGCTGGATTCAGAAGAGGATGTGGAACCAGGGATACCACAGCTGATGTCAGATGGATCTTGGCTGAAAGCAGAGAATACCAGAAAGATGTTGAGACAGAACCCTGAATTGAGGAAACTCTGTCCCTGAAAGTCAGGGAGTCCCTGAAATTCAAGGAGGTCATCTTATGCAATGATCAGACCTCAGCAGCCTGGTGTGTGTGCCCCACAGGGATGACCCAAAACAGCCTGGTATGCCCCACCTGGTATAACCGTAAAACCATAAATAACTTTCTGCCTGTGTTCCCCACCTCTTAATTGAAAGCTCTCCCTTTATCAAAATCTTGACCATAAACAAACCTTACCCCTCCCCACTCTGGTCAATACTTCTTCCTTATTCAGACTGTAAGTCCCCTAACCGGAATTTCTTGCAACCTGTCTTCTCTTTCCTTATCAAACCATAAACCCCTTCACCTACGCTGCCTCACTGAAAACTATGAAAAACTTTCCCTACTTGGGAAAGACAGACTGAGTCTTTTGGCTCAGAACCTATTCTTTGAATAAACTTTGGCTCAGACCCCATTCTTTGGATAAACTTCATTGGACCCTTGAATTGGTATGTCTCTGCCTCCATTTAGGGCCACCCTGTCCCCAACACCACTGTCGTAGATTGAATTGTGTCCTCCTCAATATACATATCAGTTTGGTTGGGCCATGATTCCCAGTATTTTGTGATTTTTTTCCCATGTGTTAAAAGTCCTGCCTCTGATGTTAATGAGGGAGAATGGGGGGCAGTTGTGTTAGTGCAGTGGGACTCAATCTCCAGCCTTGGATTGTGTGCTTAGGCAGTTTCTTGGGAGATAAAAGTAAACATACCACCCAGAAAGCAATGCCAGGGGCAGAACATGTCCTTTGGACCAGGAGTCTCTGCATAGAGAAGTTCTTAGTCTGGAGGAATGTTGATCTGAATTTGGACTCCTGGCCTACTTTCCTGTGAAAGATAGGAGCACAGGGAGGGCACAATTCTGCCAGAGAGATTGGAGTGAGTGTATCAGGGGGAACATTCACAAGGAAGTGCAGAGGAGGCATACTACCTACCTAATCACATGAGGTAGTCACAGAATAGTATACATCAAGAGTTTATTGAGGTAGTGTGTTGTGGGAGAACATGCAGAAAGGAAGGTTGAAGATTTGAATTCCATGTTAATAAAGATTTACTTTCACTTACTAGGGAGTAGGGACCTATCAAAACTCTCTAAGTTATGGAAAAAGCATTAGAGTTGTGGTAAAATTCGTGGTAGACTTGGATTCAAATTCCTGTGCTGCTGTTTGCAAAGTGTGAACCTGGCAAGTCAGAAGGCCTTTCTAAGTCTCTGTTTCCTCATGGGGATAACAATAGGACAAACTTTGCCTGTTAGGGTTCAAACGCAAATCAAACCCACTGCCACTGAGATGATTCCAACTCATAGTGACCCTATAGGACAGAGTAGAACTGCCCCATAGAGTTTCCAGGGATTGACTGGTGGATTTGAACTGTCTACATTTTGATTAGCAGTTTTAGCACTTAACCACAGTGCCAGTGAGGATTAAATGATAAATCCATATAAAAGACTTGGAACAGTGTAACCAAGAAATGCCATTTTCTTCTAAAAAAGAGACAATTGCAGTGGGCAGCCAGAACTAATTTTTTTCACCTATTTTTCAGGACTGATCTTTTACTTTTTTTTTTCCTCTTTCTTAAAAATTCCTGGCACTGGCAGGAAAGTGCACATTTAACAAACAAAAACTGTGGAAATATGTCTTTTGCAGTTTTCACAGCTTTTCTTAGAAACATTAAAACAAATAAAGAGCCAAAAGACCAAGGAGCCAGGTAGAAACCCCTGCTTTGAATGACAGTGGAAAGCAGTGTGGAATCTTGCTTCTGATGCATACCTACAAAGGGCTCCAGAGGCCTCTGAATGGATCCTGCTCTTAAGCCTTAATCAATCACATTCTTTCCCTGGTATCAGCACCAATATGTATATTTCTATTTGCATGCAACCCTGGTCCCTTATATACCCAGTCCTCACCTGATGATTTTTGAACAGGTACTAGATGGAGAAATATCTGTTTTTTCACTGTGTTTGCTAGTAGACAGAAAATAAACTTTTAATTACTAACCCCAAATACTTGTCTCACAGATTGGCTATTTGGGACAGGTAATGAGAACCTGGATTTTTCTCTATTAACAACAGTGCCTGGGATACAGTTAATACTAAATAATTATCATTGTTATTTTAATTATAGCTGTGGCTTTGAAAGAGAATTCTGGCAAGGGCATAATAGCAGAGACTTGTAAGCAGGAGGGCTGGTTAGGGGTAGAGTTTGTGAAAATCCAGGCAAATATAGGGCAAGATAGGCTGTAATTGGGGAAATTTCAGTGACAGTGTTAGGGTCTGGATTTCAAGATGCTACACAGATTCTCTTTAAATTCAAGTTTTATTAAAAATGTGCCCAATAGGAAAAAGGCTGGTGCACCAGGTACATACTCCAAACTATGCAGAGCAGGAGGCGACCCCAACCTTCTCTGGCATGCAGTGTTTAAGCCGTGAGATCACAAAGCAGGGAGGGAAAGCTGACCTTTACATTGATTGGTTGAGGCCACCTGGAATTCCTGTTAGTTGTAAAATGTGGTCATTAGCAAATGTTTTAGTAGATTGTGGTCAAGGTCTAGGGGTCATTTGCAAGGCTGTCTTGAGGCTTTGTCTTGTGACAGACAGATGTTTTGCAAGACAAAGGTGAGATTACTCTATAGTATTTCCTGCTATTAAGTTGTTTCCTGGGGCTTTCTACTTGAATACCTTAAATTTTTACTGCACCCTTCCTCGAAATGGAGTCACTTATGCCCCATTTTAACAACAGAGTGAACAGGATGGGCCTGTTGGAAGGTGGTTGAGGAGAGCAGAGAGAAAGAGAAAAAAGAAAAGCCCTGTGAGATTTATGCCAAAGATGATTTGGTTCTTTTATCTCAGTGATTAAATAGAAGGTGAGGCCATTACTTGACATATAAAAACAGGAGAATGTTTAGTTTTGAGAGAAAGCAAAATAAATTAGATTTTGGCCATGTTCATGTGAGTTTTTATGTTGACAACCAGATGGAGGGATCTTGGGAGAAGATAAAAATACAAGTCTAAGAAGAGAAGAGAACTCTGAACTGGAGATCAGTGTTTTGTGTGGATCAGGAGTTGGTAAGTGTTTTCTGTAAAGAGTCAGATAATAAATATTTTAGGTTTTTCAGGTCATATATTCCATTGAACATAGTCAGCTATGCCATTTTAAAGTGATAGCAGCCATAAACAAGGGAGTGTGGCAAAGTGGGTGAAGTGCTACTGCTGCTAACATAGAAGGTCGGCAGTTCAAATCCACCGGGTGCTCCTTGTAAACTCTGTGAATCGTCTTAGGCTGGGTTTTCTAGGGAAGCAAAACCAGTAACACGTGTAGGTACAAGGAAAGATTTATAATATATGTATATAGATAGATAGATACAGATATAGGAAACAGCTCACGTAATCACAGAAGCTGAATGTCTCAAGTTCTGGCACTAGCCTCACGTGGCCATGGAAGCTGAGGAACCCAAAGTCAGCAGGTCAGAGACCAGAGTTCTAGATCACCAGTTGTGTAGGTCAGTGGATCCCAAGCTGGTGGTAAGACGAAGCGACAGAGGCTGGCAAACCCAGGATCAGCAGGTCAGGGAGCAGGAGTGGCAGAGGCTGGCGAACCCAGGATCGGCAAGTCAGGGAGCAGGACTCTCAAGTGCCAACTGTAAGGACTGATGAGTCCAACAGCTGCTAGTTCAAGTCCCGGAACCAGATGCTGGAAGAAGAAAGCAGGAGCTCCTGGCTACCTGAGCGACCAGCAGCTGTAGTGAAGGTTGGGAGATGAGGGCTGAGGGGCGGGGAGCCACCACAAACCCTGCCCTGCCACTTAATACAGCAGCCAAATATGGAGTAGCCAAGTTGACATAATCCTGACCACCACAGTCCACCCCTTGTCAATTTGGCATCTGCGCACATCTCACCTTACCATCCACAGTCTCTGAAGGAGTATGGTTACAAAGTCACACTTATGTCTAACATGTTATAACTAACACATGTACAACTGAAAATGCATTAGCCCATTTACATCTTACGTTTCATAAGTAAACAAAATATCCAATACACATATACAAAGCAGGAATACTCATAGCAATTACAGTCCTCATTTCTGGAACTGGTCATGTGGCCGTAACTGATATTTAGAACTACCTTCTTCTACAACCCATTCTGTATTTCCTTTGCCCTCAGCAAGCACCTCAGCTGGTTGTGGTTCCTTGCCTAGTGAGGTGACCCAAACCTTCATTCCTGAAGGTTCTGGGCTATTATCACTCATTTTGGAGTTGGGTTGCTGTAGTTTTCCGTTGACCTTAATCTCAGGGCATGGTAGTACTAGGAGGCATCCTAAGGGATCTCCTGCATTCCAAACATACTCTTCTTTTGCCCATTCAGAGAGGTCTATCCACATACCTCTCCCGCAGAAATCCTTGTTTCTAATCTTCCAATCGTGTTCCTTCCAAGTCCCTGACAAACTGGCCAAGCCATTGGCCACAGCCCATGAATCGGTATACAGCCACACATCTGGCCATCTCTCCTTCCAAGCAAAGTGAACAATCATATGCACTGCTGGAAGTTCTGCCCACTGGGAAGATTTGCTTTCACCACTGTCCTTGAGGGAGGTCCCAGAAAGGGGCTGTAGTGCTGCTGCTGTCCACTTTCGAGTGGTGCCAGCATATCGTGCAGAACCATCTGTAAACCAAGCATGAGTTTTCTCTGCCTCAGTCAGCTGGTCATAAGGAACTCCCCATGAGGCCATAGGTGCAAACTGGGAGAGGGGAGGTAATGTTACAGGAGTGGAGACCATGGGCATTTGGGCCACTTCCTCATGCAATTTACTTGTGCCTTCAGGTCCTGCACGGCCTGATCTCATATATACCACTTCCATTTAATGATGGAGTGCTGCTGTGCTTGTCCAACTTTATGACTCTGTGGGTCAGACAACACCCAGTTCATGATAGACAGCTCAGGATGCGTGGTGACCTGGTGTACCATGGTTAAGCGTTCTGCTCTATCTATAGGGTTGCTATAGAGTACTGATGAGTCAGAATCTACTCAGTGGCTATGGGTTTTAGTTTTGGGTCTCCAATAAAACTTTACTAACAAATACAAGCTGCTGGCTAGGTTGGCCAGGGGTCATAGTGTGCTGACCACTGTTATAGATAGGGTTGTGGTTTGAATTGTGTTCCCCCCAAATCTGTGTCACCTTGGCTAGTCCATAATTCCTAGTATTGTGATAACCCACCATTTTATCACCTGATGTAATTTTCCTATGTGTTGTAAATCCTACCTCCACGATGTTTATGAGGAAGGATTAGGGGAAGTTAAGTTAATGAAGTAGGGCTCAATCTACAAGGTTAGGTTGTGCTTTAAGCCAATCTCTTCTGTGACATAGAAGAGAGAAAGGAGTGGAGAGACATGGGGCTCTCATACCACCAAGAATGTAGTGCCTGGAGCAACGTCCTTTGCACTTGAGGTTGCTGTACTGAGAATCTCTTAGTCCAGGGGGAGATTGATGACAAGGACCTTACTGCAGAGCAGACAGAGAAAGAGAGCTTTCCCGTGGAGCTGACATGCTAAATTTGAACTTCTGGCCTACTAGACTGTGACAGAATAAGCTTCTGTTTGTTGAAGCCATCTGCTTGTGGTATTTCTATTCTAGTAGCAATAGATCACTAAGACAGATGGTAAAGACATAAGAGTGGATGGGCTTGCGTGAGGAAGGCAAATAGAATACACTGGTAAGAGCCCAGGCTGGAGCCCAGAGAATCACTGGCATTCAGGGTAGATGGTCAGAGAGGAGACACTGATGTCATAGTTGGATACGGGCTGTCCTGGCTGTACCAGCTGCCATTCTGTCAACCTTGTCTCATGGCAACTTCACGTGTGTCAAAGTGGAACTGTGCCCCTTAGAGTTTTCAGTGAGCAATTCTTCAGAAGTAAATCATCAGATCTCTCTTCTGTTGTACCTCTCGGTGGACTCAGAGCTCCAATCTTTCAGCTGGTGGTTAAAGGTGTCCACATTTTGAACCACTCAGGCACCCTCTCCTGGTTGTAACCGAAAACCCAAACCATAGCAACCCTTATAGGATGGAGTAGAACTGTCCCATAAGGTTTCTGTGGAGTAACTTCTGGATTCAAATGGCAGACCCTTCTGTTTAACAGCTGAGCAGCCACCAGGGTTGCTGGCTATAGGCCTGCTAATTATCTTCCTGGTAGCACCAGGATTTGTGCTACAAAAAAGTGGAGGATGAAAGAAAGTTTGTTCCAGAGATGAGTGTATGAAGTTACATCTCTGTATAGTGGGTATTTGCTCTCTGCTGGAACCCTTGTTAAAGTGCTAACACCACTCCTCTTTTATTTACCAACCCCTGACATCCTGGTGGTATAGTGTGTTAAGTGCTATGGCTGCTAACCAAAAGGTCAGCAGTTCAAATCTGCCATGTGCTCCTTGGAAACTCTATGGGGCAGTTCTATTCTGACCTAGAGGGTCTCTATGAGTCAGACCAGACTTGACGGCAGTGGGTTTCATTTGACAGCTCTTCAGTAAGGGAGGATAAAACAAGGCATGACCTTTCAGTTTCAGTGTCTTCAGTGTCACTTTTTTGTCTTGTACCTCATATTTCTGCCTCCTCCTATTCCTTCCAACTTTGCTTCTTCTCCTCTTTCACTCCCCACGCTGATGCACAATACCAGGAGGCAAAGATGATAATCATGGAGCCAGCTATTATGAGCAGAATAAACAAATGACAAATCTCTGGGCACAGGAAAGGTAACAAGAGGCTGATCAGTAGTTGTAGTTATCTTTCCTTCATTGCAGTCTGGTGCAGTTATTTCTAAGGGCCTGACATTGATCGACAGCTTCTATTAAGGACAATCCAGGGCAGCTGGATTGAACAGATACATTAAATAAAGCAGTTATTGCTTTTCATTGCCTTTCCGTAAAATATCACTGCTAAATAGCTTCTGCCATCAGATGCAGTTAGGTACATGGTTTTAATTTGAGGGACTGCTTTATAACACTGCACAACTGACACTGGTCTTTGTTTCCCTACAATAATGATTGTGTACATCCTGGAGAATTGATGGGCTGTCCTTTGAGGTGGTGTTGGGAGGAGGTGGGGATGAGGGGGCCTAGCTTTGTTGTTCTCCCTCTCTTTTTATACATGCCAGGTTTGTCGCTTGTTTGTAGCACAGGCAGGAACAATGTCAATCGAGGGCCCTTATCTCAGGATGTTGTAATGTAGCCACTGGTAAACCTTCCCCTGGAGCCAAGATAAGCTGAACCTTACAAGCAGGGAGGAGGGTGGACTGGGGGAGTAGGATGGGGGTAGGGGAGTGGGGGTGTGATTGAGACCACAATGGAGAGCTGTCAGGTGCCCCTGACAGCTCTTTCTGGTGCCACTGAAATAGATGCATGTAGAATGGTGCATAACAAGCGTGAAAATAAAAATCTGGAATGTTCATCTAATAATGATGTATTTGGAGCAGGATTATGCTGCCCAACAGTATTCTTTTCTTTTTATCTCTGGGCTAAACGCTGGGGCAGCTGTGTGTTTTGGCACAGTCTTCTGTCCCTCCTTTTGTGCGCTGCATATTAATCCTTTATTGAAGTAATTAAATGTGTGCTTAATGGCAACGAACTGGCAGAATGAACGTACAATTGAATTAGCAGTTATGATTGGGAGCATGCTACAAGATGAACTGAATGCAATTACTGTAGGCATTTCTTTCTCCGAGTTGGATCTGACTACATGACATGACTTAATTAGAGGTTGTCAGTTACACTGATTCCCTCATCTTCTAGCATGTGGTTGAGTTTTAGCTGGAACTCCCACCCACTCCCATATTTGCCCTTGTCCTACTCTGTTTGAGACTGCTCAGCAAGGACTCCTGATTCCAGCTCTCCCGTCACAAAGATAAGACCTGACCTTTCATAGATAAATAGGAGATGATAGTGAAATCTTCAGCTGAATTCAACCTCAGTAAAAGTCTCTGGTGATTACGGTCCAGCCGCTTCCTGCGGTAGTGAAGGCCGAGTCAAAGCAGGATGCGGTGCGCTTTGCGGACTGAGGCCAGGTGCCAGTAACAGCTGTACTTGGGGAATACGCTACAGAAAATTTGTGTGTGCCATCCAATGGATTCCAACCCACAATGAGCCCATAGGACAGAGTAGAATTGTCCCAGGTTCTTAGGCTGTAATCTTTATCAGAAAAAAGTCCTGTTGAGAGGAGGAGACAGGTATGAAGCAGAGAGGAATAGTGTGCTGTCACCGGACAGGGAGAGCAGTGGAAGCTACATACAGGTAGGCGTGTAAATTTATGTGGGAATGTACATTTTCACTCAGTCATATTAAAGGAAGAAAAAAAAAGAAAGAAAAAAAGAATTCCTGGAGACATAATGAATAAATGCTAAGCTACTAACACAAAGATTGGTAGTTCAAACCAACCAGCAGCTCTGGAAGAAAAGACTCGGATTTGCTCTTACAAAGATTACAGGCTAGAAAACCCTACTCTGTCCTATATAGAACTTCAAATCAGTTTGTTCCAGTTCAAACCCCTTGTGATAATTTGCGTTTCCACTCCTGATACACGGAATCGTAATCTACATTTTATCATATCGGAATGATTCTTATGTGTAATAAAATTTGAAAAGCACTGCTCTATTAGTGGCGCTCAGAACCGGTCCCTATCTAACAGTATTAACATCACCTAGGAATTTACTAGAAATACATATTCTCAGCAGGGGTTTGAACTGGAGTAACTGGCTGGAAGCCCTGGTCACTATGAGTCAAAACCAATTCAGCAGGAAACAATAACAATCTTTACTAGAGCCGATTGGCCAATCTTTTCTTTCACAGAGCTCCTGGTGGGTTTGAACCACTGACCTTTTGGTTAGCAGCTGAGTGCTTAACCATTGCACCACTAAAATATTATATCCTGAAAAACTGAGAAGCACTAATAGCTAAAATAGGTCTCCTGGGTGAAGCATACTAATCAAAAGGTTTGGAAACCCTAGAGATCTGGTGGTCAACAGTACAGCTGCTAAACCAAAAGGTTGGTGGCTATAATCCAGCAGGCACTGCTTAGAAACCATATGGGGTAGCCATACTCTGTCCTATACAGTTGTTATGAGACCAACTCACCGACAGTAGGTTTTTGGGTGGGTTGATGCCTTGGAAGAAAGGCCTGGTGGTCTACTTCTGTAAGATTACAATTGCTGAAAACTCTACAGTGTACAGCTCCATTTGACACACAGTAGGGGGTCACGTGAGTCAAAATGACCAGACAGTAATGGGTTAATAGCTAGAATAATTATACTGAAGAATTTTCTAAAATCTGGTCTTCTATTGAAGTCCTTTTGGGGTTGTGCAGATTTTTTTTTTGGTTTTTTTGAAGGGGGAAATGATTCACTGGGATATAGGTAATGGATGTCAGCAATCACAATGGGGTAACATATGGTAGTTGCTTAAATTAATCTGATAATCTGATATATAAGGCTATAGTGTCTTCCTCATGTGACTAGCCTGATTCTGTAGTTACTAGGGAAACACAGTGTTGGGATCTATAATTCCATCAATTGCTGACTGCCTAGACCTATCCAACAAGCAAGGGCTCCCATTAGCCGTGCCCTCCTGTTTTGCTTAGAGTTATTTACCAAAAAGCCAATTAATAGCCTACAGTCAGACAGTTGGAATGTGAAGACCTCCGCAGTCCATTCCGTATTTTCTCAAAATGGTGGAGGAAGGTAGGAAGGATGACTCTTGCTATAACTTAGGAGGGCTAGCCACTTGCCACTCTGGAAAGTCTAAAATGTACATTTTGTTTTCCTTTTTATCTGAGCACACTAAAGCAGGGTTCCTGGTCAGTGGGTGCTCCTGGGTCTTTTTTACAGCCTTCTTTCTCTTTCCCAGGGCCATAAATGAAACCTTTTCAGCCCTAATGACCACAATGACTTTCCTCGATCATGTTATTGCTACTTTGGCACATTTATTGCTTTCACATGCACTAATGGATGAGTTTGGATATGTTAACAATTTATATATCATTTGATCCTAAAAAAGAAACCCTACTGAACTAACTTAGCCCCCACGATTGAGTAGCTTTTAAGGAGTATAAATGAATTTAATGCTTTAGAAAGAGCTTCTGTAAATTATGAACATGACACCTATTACATTAAGCTGCATTAAGCATTAATACATCTTCATTACTGGCAGGTTGCCCAAACCTCCAAGGTTGAAAATGCTGCCTGAAAATGTTCAATGTGACAGTCACCTAGGCCAAGATTGATGGTTCTCTTTTGGGGCATGTGAGGGATGCCTATTGACTAGATTCTACTTTCAGACAAAGAAATGTAAGTGGTGTCAACCATCGTTGTCCAAGCACTGAGTTTTAATGGCCAGGCAAGAACTTCTGCATCTTCGGTGTGTTCTTCACTGTATTGCTTAGTCACCATCATTGGAGGAAGTCCTTTGAGAAGACAGACAGCAGCTGTTCCAAACTTTAAAGTGAAAAAATTGAAGGTGGAAGCATGATGTTTCTTTTTGAGAGTTACATGTAATTCCTATTATTATTTTACAATGATAAAGGACCAGGCTGTGTTTTGTTCTGTTGCACATGTGGTTGTTATAAGTCAGAGCTGATGTGTTGGCACCCAACAACAGTATAATCTTTTACAGTATAAAATAATAATAGCATATATTAGCATAAAATTATAGTCACTATAATTTTTAAATATTTACTATGTGCTGGCTCTGCCAAGCTCTTTGTATACTTTATATCATTTAATCTTCATAAAGACCCTGTGAGTTAGATATTAATATTCCCATTTTATTGCCCAGGGATACATAGCTAATAAGTGAGTTAACTTGAATTAAAAGTCAAGTCCACTCACTCTATAACTTATACCTTCAGGTGCAGTGGCATACTAGTATCCTCAAAGTAGCAGCATCCCCAACGAGATGTTTTAACTGGACTGGAATAACTGATAAAACCAAAACAGAACATTATCACATGAATGGTTGCCCAGTGATTGTTGCTTGAAAAACAAAGAACAGAAAGAAAAGAGAGAGAAGGAAAGTGATGGGGGCATGGTAGAGGAAGACAATACCTTGAAAAGGAATATTCAGTAGACTCAAACTTGGCCAATTGTGAATGTGAAGACCTTATTTCAGTAAGATATAAGATACACTGGTGGGAAAACACATAGATAAGTGTGACACTTTACATATGATTTACTATAGTATACGAGTCTGTGTGACTAGAAAGGTGGGCTCCTTTTGGAACTGTTAGGGTGTTGCAAATGTGGACCAGTAGCTAAGGCTCTCATTCAGCTATACTCTGAATGATTTTGACTAAGGTGATAAGCCAACAATATCAGAGACTAAGGACCTCACTATATGCCTGAGGAAGCACAGAGAAGGCCATCTAGTTTGAAATCAAGTGTGTGGTCCATGAGTTAAGAAATAGTTTCTTTTAATGAGAGAAATAATCCTCTACTGAAGTTGGTTGGACCAAGGTCAGTGTATTCAACAAGTATTTATTTAGCATCTACTATGTCCTTGATGATAAGAGAATAAGCTCTCAGACTAATGGAAAGAGACATGGGGAAACTAGTGAAATGTTACAGGTGGAGACAGAAGCACATGCAGAGTAGAGTGTAGGAGGACGTGGCTACGGAGTCAAACCTGAGTGCTGAACATCCTGGTTCGAAGCTTCCTTCTTCTAGTTTCTGGTTGGGCTACCTTAGATAGCCATGTGATCTTTCTATGTCTTAATTTCTTTGTGTATAAATGGGATAATAGTGTCCAGTCCATAAACCCACTGTCATCAAGTTGGTTCTGACTCATATCAACCATATAGGTGAGAGTAGAACTGCCCCACAGAGTTTCCAGGAGAAAGTTATTTTATTGAGTGAGAAATCACTTGTGAGTTAGTAAGAACTCATTGGTCATCAGTGACATGAACACATTCAAATTAGTGAAAGCAAAAAAGAGAATTAAGTGACTTATTTAACTTGGATATCAAAAGGTATATTCATCTGCAGCCTCAGAGACAACCAGATGTTCAAAGATACTGCTGAGATAAGCTTCATTATTTGACTTCTGCTTCTCTATAAGTCTTTTTTTTAAACGGGCTTTCCCATTGTAGTGGTAAGGATGTCTAATAGAAGCCTGGGAATTTTACCTTAACAGGATGGTAGCTTCAGTGGGAAGAGAATGCTGCTTTTGTGTACCATCAAGTACACAACACATAGAACTGCTCCACAGGGCTTTCAGGGCTGTAAGCTTTACAGAAGCACTTTCTTCTGTCATGAAGTGGCTAATGGGTTTGAACCACCAACCTTTCAGTTAGCAGCTGAGTGCTTAACCACTGTGCGACCAAGCCTCCTACTTTATCAGTAGTGCCTGCAAAAGATCTGGTTAGTAATCACATTGACAATATTTGGAAATTGTTGTCATCCTTGGCTGGGAACTTGGGAGATTGATGGAAGGAGACAGTCACAGAGATTGGTAAGAATATGTTGATGCTGAGCAGGTGAAAAGTACATGTCAACCATGTATCCATGTAGAATTCATGACTCTTATTTTATGGGCTCTGGGAATATTGTCTGTCTTTGTCCATTGCTGTTATGTAATTTAAACCAGTCCTGACCCCAAATCCATTGCCCTTAAATCGATTCCAACACATACCAGCCCTATAGGACAGAATAGAACACCCCACTAGGATTTCCAGGGAGTGGCTGGTAGATTTGATGCCAGCCTTTTGGTAAGCAACTCAGCTCTTAACCACTGTGCCTCTAGGGCTCCAAACCAACTCTGTTGTTGGTGTTAGATACTGTTGAGTCAGTTCGAACTCATAGAGACCCTATACACAACAGAACAAAACCGTGCCTGGTTTTGCACTATGCCCACAATCATTTTTACACTTAAACCCATTGTTGTAGTCACTTTGTAAACCCATCTTGTTGAAGGTCTTCCTCTTTTTCACTGACCCATCACTCTACCATGATGTCCTTCTCCAGAGACTGATCCCTCCAAATAATATGTCCAAAATATGTAAGATGTAGTCTTGCCATCTTTGCTTCCAAGGAGCACTCTTGTACTTTTTTACAGAAGAGATCTGTTTGTTCTTTTGAGTGTCCTTGGTATATTCAATATTATTCTCCACTACCACAAATCAGAATCGTTAATTCTTTACTTTTCAATATTTAAAAGAGATCCTTGGTGGCAGGTTTTCCAATGCAATGTACCTTTTGATTTCTTGACTGCTACTTCCATGGGCATTTGTTGTGGAGCCAAGTAAAATGAAATCTTTGACGACCTCAGTCCTTTCTCCATTTGTGATAATGTTGCATTCTCTTCTTTCTCTGTGAGAAAATAAATTTATTTGTTTATTTAAACCACTTATATTTATAACATAGTAAGCTCTGGTGGCACAGCAGTTAAGCGCTGTTGTGCAAACAGAAAAGTTGGTGGTTTAAATCCACCAGCTACTCCAAGGGCCAAAGACACAATACTCTGTTTCTGTAAAGTTTTACAGCATTAGAAACCACGTGGATCAATTCTCTGTCCTATAGCGCTGTTGTTGAGTCAGAACTGAATTGATGGCAGTGCGTTTGGTTTTAGTTATTCATAGCTTCTGTGTTACAGCATTATTTGTAGCACTGAGTAAATGTTGAATAGGTATGTGAATAAACAGCTAACTTCTGAAGAGATTATGTAAGTATATATCATCATACAAAATACAGAAGAATGTTCATTTTACCAAACCCTTTTTGTAAGTAAGCACCACAGTTTTCTAGTATTTTTCAATTGAATGAAGCAAAAAAAAAAAAAAAACCCCACAATCTTCTCATTTTGTTATTTGCCTCTTTAATATTCTTTCAGTTTTTTAATTCAACAAATACTTATTGTATGCCTATTTTGTGTCTAGCACTGTTTAAGATACTGCAAATAAAGAGGATTTTTGAACAGGGTACACATAAGCGCCTTATGGATTTGTTGTAATGATTAAACAAAACAATACAGGCAAATACCTTAGAAAAAATGTACCACAGATAGGAACTGGGACAGGCAGTATTAACAGTGCTAGCGGGACAGAAGTTCCAGGTTAAAGCCCACAAATACCGAGTAACTCTGGTCAGCACTCCAGGATTTCATGTGAGCTTCCTCTACAGCTACCTCTTAATAACAAGGGCTACATCTTGGGGGTAAAGACAGAGCAGATGTAGACCAGCCTTTACAAACACAGAAACCTATGCCTGATGGATTTGAGATAATTTTCTTATACTTTGCTTGTCAAAGAAGTTAAATCCTCTTTGGAGTCTGGAAGCTAAGAGTTTTAAAACACAATGCTCAGAACTCACTCGTAAGTCACCAGGAATTCCTGGTGTACATGATCGTGTACATGTAACCGAAAAACAAGAAAAGAAATAGACAATGAAAATAGACCCATAGATGCCCCCCAAATGGAAGTTAATACACAAATTTTTAAATAATTATGATCTGTAAGTTCAAGAAAATAGAGGAACAGGTGGTATGTTTCACTAGAGAACTGAAATCTATAAAATGAAATAAATACAAAAAGGATATTAATGGAAAAAATGGTGAAAGTCAAATGAAGTCTGGAGTTTAGTTAATAGTACTGTACCAATATCAGTTTCTTACTTTTGAATGATTATACTACCTTAAACTGGATGAGGGGTACATAGGGACTCTGTTGTCTTTGCAATGTTTTTATAAAACTGAAATTATTTATTCAGTATATATTGAAATCTAAACTATGTGAAAGTAGGAATTTTGATTTGTTTTGATCCTTGCTGTATCCTAGAACATTGCCTGATCCATAGTAAGTACTTAATGTTAGCTGATTAACTTTTAGCATTGTATGCTGTTTTTAAAAATTATTTAAAAAATTTTTATTGTTCTATTTCTCATTGGTTTATTCTATTCCTTTAGTAAATTCGTAAGTTTGTTGCTTGTTTAGATAATTAAATTTCATATTTTCTGTTTTTCTAATATATATCAAGTCTTTAGATTCTTCTCTAATTTCTGTATTAGCTGCATATCATAATTTAAATACAGACTGTTTCCATTACTATGCAGTCATAAATACTTTGTGATTTCATCTAGAATTTATTTTTTACCGACTCGACGGCACTTGGCTTATTTATATTTTGTTTTCAAAACTTCCATACCTGTAAATTTTTTCTAATTATCTTTCTCACTAGTTTTCTAGTTATTTCTAACTTCATTGAAATAGAATAGGAAAGCATTTTCTTTGCTTACTATTTGCTTTGTACCTCTTTTTCTAAAAATTTTCCTTGAAGCTATGCAGTCTGTGTTTTTGAGCTGTTTAGGTTTGGGGTATATCACTTTTAAATAGAATACAGATAAACAGTTTCTTTAAATTCAGTGTGAAAATCTTTGCTGTTGTCACAGGGGCTTAACTCATGTCTCTGTTTTGTTCAGTTTGGAACAATTCCTCTGTTTTTTCCTGGATTTTCATTGTCTCTGCCTTCACTATACTTATTCAATCTGTATGCTGAGCAAATAACCCCAGAAGCTTGCCTCCTCACAAACAGTCGTTCTTATTATTGTTAGGTATCAAGTTGGCTCTGACTCGTGTCATGTGGAAAACTGAAGAAAATGTTGAAGGTTGTAGTCTTTGGCCTTCATGAATAAGTGCTTCCAATCCTCTTCACTTTCTGCAATCAAAATTGTGTCATCTCAGAGAGACCTACGTGACTGGGGGTCTACATCGGCCCGTGACCGAAGAACCGGATGGTGCCCGGCTGCCACCAGTGATAGCTGCAGTGGAGCTCACAATGGTGAGTCTGACTGTCAACACAAGAATAAATAGGGGTGCACCCCGAGAGCTCCACTAAAAGACTGCAGTTGATGGTCCAGGGGCTTCAGGGTTCCCCCGGGAGCATGGCCCCTGGCCCTGATGCTGTCCCTGTCCATAAATCATAATGAAGGTAACTCTTCAGACAGCATTGGATTGGACATGTCGACGCAGACTGATCATATTCTCTGGACACTTTGTGGTTCTCTGCATCTATAGGATATCATCCTGCTGACCTCTTACTGGAGGAAGGGGAGTGGGTGGAGTGGAGGGGATAGGAGACTGCTGGGAGGATAAGACATATATGGAACAGAAAGGAAGAGCATGCTGTCACCAGGCAGGGAGAGCAGTGGGAGCTGCATATAGGTGAGCATGCAAATTTATGTGGGAATGTACATTTTCATTCAGTCATAATTAAAAAAAAAAGATTTTGTCATCTGCATTTTGCAGGGTGTTAGTGAGCCTTCCTCCAATCCTGATGCCCACTTCTGTGCCATCTCCATGATCAGTGGTATGTTTGAGTGCATTGTTTTAGAGGCAGCTCTTCCTTAATTATATTTTGAGTTAGTTCCAGCCTGAGTAGTTCATCTTCCGGGTGCTTAACAAATATGATAGTCCTCTTTACTTACTTGTATGCTATTGTCAAGTTTATAGTTCCATATGCATTTTTATGTGAGCTTCCTTTTAGTTAGTATCACTGAATTGTTTCCCCCCAAAATATGTGTCAACTTGGCTAGTTCATGATTTCCAGTGCTGTGTGATTGCCCATCATTTTGTCATCTGATGTGATTCTTCTGTGCTTTGTAAAACCTACCTCTGTGATGTTAACGAGGTAGACTTAGCAGCAGTTATGTTAGCAATGCAGAACTCAATCTAAATGGTTAGGTTCTGTCTAAAACCAATCTCTTTTGAGATGTAAAAGAGAGAAGCTACAAGAGAGACATGGAGACTTCACACCGCCAAGAAACAAGAGCTAGGAGAATATGGCGTCCTTTGGACCCAGGATCCCTGTGCTGGAAAAGTCTTAGACCAGGGTAAGACTGATGGCAAAGGCCTTCCTCCAGAGCCAACAGAGAGAAAAAGCCTTTACTTGGAGCTGACACCCTGAATTTGGACTTCTGGCCAGCCAGAGTGTGAGAGGATACATTTATGCTGGTTGAAGCCATCTGCTTGTAGTATAGCAGCACTAGATGACTAAGACGGGTATTTTTGTGGTGTATCATTTTCTGCTACATTATTTTCTGTGTATGTTTTAGATGTATGCCCTTATCAATCACATAAAACAGTTATATGGAAGTTTTTGTTATTCTGAGCATTTTGTTCTTTGGGTAGTGATTGTTATATTGGTCATGGAACCTTTGTGGTGGCAGTAGTTAGATGTCTGGGTGCTAACCTGAAGGTGGGTAGTTCAAACCCACCAGATGCTACGAGGAAGAAAGATGCACTCTATTCCTGTAAAGATCACAGTCTTGGAAACCCTTTGGGGTGGTTCTCTTTTGTTCTATAGGGTCTCTGAGTTGGAATCAACTTGGCAGCAATGAGTTTCACTTTGGTTCTATTGGTTACTTTTGGTTTGCGTTTCTGTTGGTTTGTAGCTATTTTGATGACTGCCTCATCTGAATACTTTCCCATAGCCATTTTACTGGTTGCTATAATCACATTCACAGTAGTTGCAATTGGTATAATCACAATCTCCATAGCCACTGACACTTTGGCTGTTATTTCCACAGCCACTGCCATAGACTGAATGGTGTACCCCCAAAAATATGTGTAGCGATTTAGCAGGGCCATGATTTCTAGTATTGTGTGATTGTCCTCCATTTTATGATTTTCCTATCGGATCCGACTCGACGGCACTTGGCTTGGCTTGGCATGCTGTAAATTCTAATCTCTCCCTGTTGTTAATAGATAGGATTATGTCACCCTTACTAGGGGAGTTTCCATGGAGTGTGGATTATACCACATTTTATAATACAAGAGATAAAAAGAAACGGAAACAAGCAGAGAGTTGAGGACCTCATGCCATCAAAAAAGCAGCACCAGGATCACAGTGTGTCCTTCATACCTGAGATTCCTGCACCAAGAGGCTCTCAGACCAAAGAAAGACATACAACACAAGGGCCTTCCTCCAGAGCCAACAAAGAGAGTGTGTGTGTTCCCTGGAGCTGGCACCATGAATTCGGACTTCTAGCCTACTGGACTATATAAGAAAACCTAAAGTTTTCTTTGTTAAAGTCATTTACTTGTGGTATTGTGTTAGAGCAGTACCAGAAGTCTAAGACAGAATTTGGTACTGAGTGGCTGGGATGCTGCTCTAACAGATACCTAAAATGTGGAAGTGATTTTGAACCTGAATGAATGAATGACTCAGACGGAACCAAGGAGAGCTCTTAATAGTGAAGAAGATGCAGACATTGAGAAACAAGCAGTAGAGGGTCAGCAGCAGCAGCTGCTATAGCAGAACCAGAAGACCACTGTGAGACAGCACTGGAACGGACTCATGGAGCAAGAGAGCTGAGTGCCTGTGTGCAGGAGGCTTCCTGTTGGAGTGGGTGCCTTTGACACTTTGGAACACTTGCCCCAGCAGGGAAGATGTGAGTGTGAGGCTGCAGCCAAGAGGCCACAGAAAGCAGAAACTGAAGAGACAAGGAACATGAGAATGTGAGCTGTCTCAGCCTCAAAAGATATGGCTATGACCTCAGAGGTTTCAAAGGGTAGAGTCATAGCCTCTGGTGTTTTTAAGTGTAGAATTGCTTAGAAAATGGTGCACCTAAAGCCAAGGGAACAGAGTAGCTGTCTTAGTGAGCTTGGAGGGCATGGGCTTCCATTCAGAATCTGGAGAGTGTGGCCAACACCTAAAGTCTGGAGGGCAGTACTGTTGTGTAAATTGTGTCAGAGAACAAAGAATTCTTTTTAATATACTGTGTTCTTCTGACTCACTTGGTGTCTGTTATACCATCTTTTCCTGCAATTTCTCCCATTGGTAATGGAGATATATAGCTTGTGCTTGCCTGTTGTGCCATTGTAGTTTGTAAGAGATAAATTACATTCTCAATTTCACAGACATAGAGAAACTTTTGTATTTGGACTTTGGAGTTAATTTAAGACTTTTGCTATAATATGTTGGGGTGAATATGTTTCACATGCTGGAAGGCTTTGATTTTTTTGTGCAGGGCACAAAAGATAGAATGCCACAGATTGTGTTGTGTCCCTCCAAGAAATGTGTGTAGCACTTTGGCTGGGCTGTGATTCCCAATATTGTGTGACTGTCCTTCATTTTGTGATTTTCTTTTGCTGTAAATCCTAATCTCTGTCTGTAGTTAATAAGTAGGATTATGTTAAGAGAGGACTACAGTAGGACTGTACCACCCTTTCCTGGAGTGTGACTTGTACCACCTTTTGTCCTACAAGAGATGAAAGGGAAACAGGCAGAGAGTTGAGGACCTTATACCATCAGGAAAGCAGAATTGGGAGCAGAGCTGGTCCATCAGACCCAAGTTTCCTGCACCGAGATGCTCTCAGACCAGAGACTCATGTAACACATAGACTTTCCTCTAGAGAGAATATGTTTCCTGAACCTAGCACCCTGAGTTAGGACTTCTAGCCTACTGGACTGTGTAAGAATAAACTTTTCTTTGTTAAAGCCATCCACTTGTGGTATTTCTGTTGGAGTAGTACCAGATGACTAAGACAGTTGTGATAGCCTTAATTCCAATAGTTACCATATCCATGATTCCAGTTTTGACTGGAGCCAACACCTCCTTTATGAGCTCTTCCTGTAAATCCTTTTTTAGATCCTGACTATAGCTGTTGCTGATTCTGTCCTTTGGCCATTGCTAATTTTGTTTCTCATTTACTAAGATGAATACTGTATATATTATTTCCATTATTTTCTTCACTGTTTCCTCTTCCTTAAAGATGATAAAGCAGAATCCATGCCTCTTATTGGTCTTGCTCTCCTTGAGGAGCTGTTTGTATTCTACCTTATGAAAACTACCAGAACAAATGAACAAACAATCCCCAAACCAAGCCCATTACATTGAGCTGATTCTAATTCATAGCAACCCTATAAGATGGGGTTAAACCACTCCATAGGGTTTCCTAAGCTGTAATCTTTATGACAGCAGAATGCCACAAGGAGCAGTTGGTAGGTTTGAACTGCTAACCTTTTGATTATCAGCCTGAGCTCTTATCTACTGTGCCACTAAACCAAAAAAACAAATCCAATGCCATAGAGTCGATTCTGAGTCATAGCAATCCTCTAGGACAGAATAGAATTACTTCATAGTTTCCAAAGAGTTTCTGGAGGACCCAAGCTGCCAGCCTTTTGGTTAGCAGGCATAGCATTTATCCACCACACCACCAGAGTTGCCAATCGCTTTCTTATTCAATTTATGTTCTTTCTGATTCATGACCTTATTGACACTCTGATGCTTTAAATAGTACAAAACACCTTGAAAAAGTACAGAATGCTTCATAAATTTGCATATAATCCTTGCACAAGGGCCGTGCTAATCTTCTCTGTATTGTTCTAATTTTAGTATAGGTGTTGCTGAAGCCAACACTTCCTATTTGTTCTTGGTTTGATAAAGTTCTTTAGTAGTTTCTTCAAGAAGGATTTATGGGGCTTATATTCCTTGAATTCCCGCATTGTCAAAATATTTAACTACTGTTCTTTACTTGAATCAAAGTTAATCTGGTAATAAAATGCTTGGGCCATACAGAAGGACTTTATAGACATTTCTCCATCCTTTTTTAAGAATTTAATGTTGCTGCTGTTATGTTGTCTTTGGACGATCTGATATTTTTCTCCTGATCTGACTTGGCTAGGTGACCTGGTCTATTTCTTGGATGCTTAAGGAAAACATTTTTTATTTTTACATTATATACATAAGCCAAAAAATCTAAACTCACTGCCGTTGAGTCGATTCTGACTCATAAGGACCTTATAGAGTAGAACTGAGCCATACGGTTTCCAAGGAGCACCTGGTGGATTTGAACTGCCAACCTTGTCATTAACAGATATAGCACTTAACCACTACACCACAGGGTTTCCTACTTGTAATTTCCGTCCTATATTTAGTTATTTATGTTTCTGGGAGAGTCAGGTTTTCACAGACACCAATTATTGATATGTTGGATTACCTTTGTCTTTTTACGCATTTTTGTTCTTACTAACCTGTTTTAACTATCTGATGATTTTTGTTTCAATTTGTTTATATTTTAATCAACCCTGTCCACCATTTTGTTGTTCTTTTTCAGCAATTATCTATTATTCTTTCTGCTGTCCTCAGTGTGATCTGTGTCTCTGAGATAGTTTTATCTCCTCTGCTTCTGAAGTCTGTCAGCTCATGTATTGTTTTTCTGTATCTTTTTAAAAAATTTTTATTTAACATGACCGAGTGAAAATGTACATTCATGTATAAATTTACATGCCCACCTATATGCAGCTTCCACTGCTCTCCCTGTTTTCTGTATCTTTTTTGAACTGTTATATTTCTATTGTGAGCTTTTGCCTTTATGGAGGTAATTACTAATCTTTTTAAATTGGAGATACTATATTTGGCTACAGTTTTCATCTGATCTAAGATAACATTTTCTGAGTGTTCATCATTTTTGTCAAAAATTTCTTTATTTTCATGTTATCTTTGCATAAATTCTGAGCTGATTATTATTTTTTCTATTATTCCCTATTCTTAAAAGTGATAATTTTATCCTGGAAATAATATACACAGAAAGTTCAAGTGGAGGACAATCCGGGACAGTGTTTGTTGCTGATTCATTGAGGAGTTTTGTGTATATGAGCTCCTCTAGTCTTTGTTGTTCTCCATCAGGACAGATTTGGCAGTTGTAGGTCAGCTGATAGGGCAGTCTCTTCCTTCTCTCTCACTGATATCCTGCTTTTGACCAGTATCTGTGTTTGTGAAATTTCTTGTTTAGTCTCACATTACCTTGTTTTCCCTTGGTGTCAAGAAAGTTTTCTGCCACCGGGTTGCCCTTCCTATTTGTATTGATTCAAACAAGGAAATGTTAATTTTTCTTCTTCAGGCAAATTGTTACTTGGGTACTTGGGTTTTATAGCCATAGGCATTTGGAGTTTCTTTGGGAGAAAAGACGTGCAAGAAAGGTCTGCAGTTCAAACCCACTATCTGCTCCTTGGAAACCCAATGGCAGTTCTTTTCTGTCCCATAGGTTTGCTATGAATTGAAATTTACTCATTGGCAATGATTTTGGTTACTGGATTTTTTCCTCATACTCATTTGATACTCTGAACTAAACTGTCTTGGCTTTAGCAGTTCATCTTTCCATATTATGCTTCAGAGTTACAGATTTTGCTTTGTTTGTAGAAAATTGTATTCACATTTCTGTTTTATGTTCTCCTACTTTAGAGAAATTTGTGGAAAATTTTGTAATTTAACAGCCATAATACTGTCTGTGTTTGAGGCCAATGAATTATGAAACGTATGATCGTAAAGACTGGAAGTGAAATTAGCCTTAAAATATGTACACAAAAATATGGCTTATTATTATAAAACAAGGAAATAACTCAACCTATTAACATAATTTGTGGAATGGTAAGGTACTTGTACAGAATTTGAATGAATTTCCTATGATTTACTCATTCTTTTCCTTTTCTTCCACCTTTCATTAGGACCTGAGGCACCCAGAACTGAGATGATCAGACTCCTCCTCTTGTTGCGTATTGTCACCATCTGTCCTGTAAGACTGTCTTTTATTTTCATTCTTTTCTTTTTATTGTACTTTAAGTGAAAGTTTGCAGTCTACAGTTGAAGTTAATTTCTCATACATACTCTGTTATGTGACCCTAGTTACTCTGCCTATAATGAGTCAGCACACTCCTTTTCACCTGGATTTCCTGTGACCATTTATAAAGCTCCTGTCGCTTTCTGCTTTCTCATTTTGTCTCCAGACAGGAGCTGCCCATTTAGTCAACAGGTATCTACTTGAACCATGAAGCACACTCTTTCCCATTATCATTTTATGTCCTATAGGCCAGTCTAATCTTTGTCTGAAGAGCCAGCTTCTGGAAGGGTTTTAGCTTTGGGCTGAAAGAACTTGTCTTCTGGGGTCGCCCTAGTCTCAGTCAGATCATTAAATCTAGCCTTTTTACTAGAATTTGGATTCTGTACCCCACTTCTCTCCTGCTCTCTAGGGGCTCTCTGTTTTGTTCCCTGTCAGAGGAGTCATTGGTGGTAGCATTATTTTCTTTTTAATTTTTCATGTTCTCTTCAATTCTTTCTCCTTGATTTATCAGCACTTATTCTGTATATCTAATGAGGTATAAGACATAAATTTTTTTCTTTTAATTCTACGTTTAGTTTCTGAGATCATTTTTATTGCTCTGTTCCTATTAGATAACTTCTGGCTGCTGCTGGTGTCCATTGTGTGCATCTACTTCATTTTCCTTACATATTACCCTAGTGACATATGCTTAAAACTAAATTCCATCACATCGATTCTAAGTCATAATGATGCTGTGGGACAGAGTAGAACTGCCGTTACAGAGTTTTCAAGCAGCGTTTGGCAGATCTGAACTTGCAGCCCTTTGGTTAGCAGCTGTAGCACTTCACAACTACCCTACTGGGGTTTGGTCTACATACTTAGGTTACCTTTAATTCCTTATTACCACAAACACCAGTTTTTTTTATCAAACACTTTTGAATTTGTCTTCCTTTGGAACTGGAATGTAGCTCTTTAAGTACATCAAATCATTTAGAATAACTGTAGTATAAACTTAGGAATAATATGTGCGTAATGAGCGCAGAACAGGCACTTGATAAGTAGTAGTGATTATTATTGCCTTAAAATATCTCTAAAATGAAGAGACTAGGTTTTATCTCTGAGTTCTAATTCTATATTATGAATTTGGGGCATGAAACGTGCAAACTTCAGTTCCTTCATAAATATTCTGTACATACATACATCTACATTTACCTTTAGGCAGAATTATTTCCATGTCAGGAGAAAATCTGGCTTTTTTGTAATGTCTTGTTTTTTATACTTTTTTCCTCAAGAGAAATTCATGTTCCTTTATTAACTTCACTGGCCAATTTAAGTGTCCAAGCAATATTCAATTGAAATTGAAATACTAACATGTAATATTAGTGTTTAAAGAGCTTTCTAAGTCCCTGTTCTTTTAGGAGATAGAATAGCATATATTAATGCTAATGTCCCATTACCAAAAGTACTATCACTTCATTTTTATAAAATGCACATTATATGAAATTCAGGCATTTAAAATATATTGCATGTAGACACATGGTCTCTGTTTTCTCCTTTACAGCAGAGAGAATGCATAAGAGTGGCTTTTAATTAGTCAGGGACATGCTCTAGGAGTTGAACTTCCAGGGTATGCCATTGCTTAATGGATTTTGAACTTTTTTTGTTTTCTGTGAGTCTTAGCTGAGCTGATAGCAAAGGAGAAACAGCACTGGATTGGAGTCAGAAAACTAACATCTAAATCTTGGTTGCTGGCACCCACCAGCCAGTCCTTGTAAACTCTATGGGACATTTCTGCTTGATCCTATAGGGTTGATATGAGTCAGAATCCACTCAACAGCAATGGTTTTTGGCTTCACCACTAACTAGCCATGTGATACTGAAATGGCTCACTTAAATTCTTATAGCCTCAATTTTCTCATCTGTAAAATGAGGGTAATCCATGATAACTTCCAAGGGTATTAAGGTTCAAACAAATTATCTAAGATGTTTGGACCGTACTTTCATTTTTTACAATTTGGAGATTCTTGGATTCATTTTTTAGAATTTCCTTTTAATCAAAAAATTCTAGGAATCGTGGAATCTGGGTGATGATATATGAAAATAGTTTCTACTCTGAGTAAAAGTGCTACACAAAAGTGCTACACATTAAACATTAAAGTCCTCAAGGCATGATTAGGTGTTTGTGCTTTTTATATGATTCACGCTGCTGTGGCACACAGTACAAATGGAGTCAATGTCAAGCAACTGGATCATTTGAAGTACTGAATACCCCAGTAAACGCAGATGATTTAGGGAAGGTTTCATTCATTTACTGATCATTTCATATCATTCACATTTGAGTGTTGTAACTGATTTTACTGAGAACTTCTCGGCTCACCTGTTTCTTGGTGTCTACCTTTTAAGTCAGAGTAAAATTAGTTGTAGCAGACATTCAACAAATAATGATAAATTGAACTGACTTGAATTATTTTACTCAATGGAACTTAAGGGAGCCACATCTTGAGATGCATAGATATAAAAGGACCTTATAAGTTTGTCTTTTGGGTTTGAGTCCAACCTCTATCAGTTTCTGAATGCATGAGCCTGGGAAGTAACTTAGTCTTTTTATACCTCAATTCTCTTGTCTGAAAAAAGAAATTGATTGCGTATACTTCACATATATTTCATATGGGCAGAATGAAGCTTAAATGAGAGAGTCAATTTAAAAAATGTAGGCTAGTGCTTTATATGTTAGATACTACTATTGTTAAATGAGGGAATAAGGAAAAATGAATTTGAAAAGACAGATTAGAGTTTGGGTTTTTCGGAACCTTTGAAAAAATTTAAGCAGGGAAAGGCTATGTTCAGATTTGTTATTTAGAAAGGTCCCTGGCCGCTGTGTGGAGCGTGGACCAGAGGTAATGAAACTATAGTTCAGTTGAATTTGTTCATTCACTCACTTATTAATTCAACAATAAATTCATTGAGGGTCAGCTCTGTACTGGGCACTATGAGAAGCTGCTACACAAACATCCTGCTAGAAGATGATGAGGTCCAGAATGGAAATAGAATAATGTGAGGAAGGGGAGGATTTAAGAGACTTTTAGGATGAAAATATGCCAAGACTTGATGCCCAAACTTGGTAAATGTGTACAGAGAGGGATGTTTAGGAGGAACTCTACATTTATAGCCTGAGCACTTAGGTGGAGGAAATACTGGAGCAGGAGCACGTCACTGGAGGGGGGAAACTGAATTCATCCTTGATCAAGGTCAGTCTGAACATAGAGATGATAAAGCTGTGGGATAGTAACACAAACACACTCAGTTGCTAACCAGAAGAGTGGTGGTGCTTTGAGTTTATTCAGAGGTGCCTGAGAAGAAAGACTTAGCTATCTAATTCTGAAAAACCAGCCACTGAAAACTCTGTGGAGTCGAGTTCTGTTCAGACTCGTGTGGGGTCATTATGAGTTGGAATCAACGGGACAGCAACTGGTATTTACTGACTTTAAAACCATGGGGGTGACGAGATGGTCCAGTGTGTAGAGTGGTGGGCATGTCCCCGAAAGACAGGCTTTAAGCTATAGCGAAAAGGTGGAGGCAAGTAAAGGGCAACTGGAATCTAGTGGACAGAGGCCAGGAACGCTACTAATGATAGAGGCCAGGAATGCAGCATGGGATAGCCCCTGTGACCCGGAATGCCAACTGTGATAATTTGAGAAACTTGGTATAAAGTTAAGGAGAATGACAGAATGGTAACTAGAGTAAAAGCAAGCACTAAGAGAGGAATACATAAAAAAGGTGGATGCTTATATGTCTCTATTAAGATGAAAAGAAAGGAACAACGAAGAGGAAATAATTGACAGTGAGGCATTGGTTGTTCAGTGGCAGAATTCTCACTTTCCATGTGGGAGACTTGTGTTTGATTTCTGTCCAATGTCCCTTATGTGCATTCACCACCCATCTGTCAGAGAAGGCTTCTTGTTACTATCATGCTGAACAGGTTTTAGCAGAGGTTTCAGACTAAGACGGATCAGGAAGAAAGACCCATCAAGCTACTTGCAAAGTCAGCCAATGAAAACCCTACAGAACACCATGGTTCAATCTACAAGTGATCATAGGGATGACACAGAACTAGGTAGCATTTTATTCCATTATGTACTGGGGGGTGGGCGTTACTATGAGTCCAGGGCTAATTTGATGGCAGCTGACAGTAACAACAAATGCATAGTGAACAACTTCAGAGCAAATGATGGAAGAAGGGAGAAGCACAATTGTAAAAATTATCTGGATTGGATTTAACCCTAAGAGGAACATCTTCCCCTGTTCAGAGGGGAAAGAGATAAGAGTAAGTATAGACGTAGACATATTTTATACAGTACGAAGGAAGAGAAGGTAAGGTGTTAGAACTCTGACTGGTGAATTTTGGTCCTGTTGTGGCATCCTTTTAGGAATCTTATTCATGCATGTTAGGTTGTTTTTGTTGGTGTGGCTTTGCTGTTGAGTCGTCCCTGACTCATGGTGACCTTTGGAAAACAGAATGATACATTGCCTGATCTTCTTAATCATTAGTAAGCATGAATTCCTTGTGGTGGCTATTGCATCAAACCCTCTCACTGAGAATTTCTCTCATTTTCACTGACCCTCTAATTTGCCAAACGTGATGTTTTTTCTTAGCAACTGGTCTTTCCTGATGATGTGTCCAAAATGAACGAGTCCAAATCTTGCTTTCTTGCTTCTAAGGAAAATTCCAGCCATAGATTGAGACACACAAAATGCAATACATAGAATGACAAAGAAAGTCAATTGTATTGTAACATGATTATCAAACCATTAAAAATACCCCAGAAACTTGTGATATAGTAGTATGTGTTTATTACTAACACATTAAAAACAAGTCCTAGCAATGTGTTTAATAACTACCCTGTATTTGAAGCAACAATGAACATAAATAGTATTTTGAGGCATCTGCATTAATTGTAATATGATATGGAAACTACAGATACTTTGGTGCCTACTGTGTGTTACTTACACACTTAATGAAATAAATGCTCGAATTTACTCAAAGACTACTGAATGTTAAAGTGTTATTTTTTCTGTCCAAGTTATTGGACCCCTTGAATTCTCAACTTCAGGTTGAAAAAAAAAACCTTCTTGTCATTTCTCACCCCCTGTCCTACTTTTTCTTTGTTGGCTTCCCTTGTTCCTTGGTTTCTAGTTTTTCCCACCCTCTCCTATTCTGACTTTGTCCCATGGTTCCTAAGACTCTTCACCACATACTGAGAATATATATTATATATTATACACGTATATATATTTAGTTGAATTAAATTTTACTTTAATTAAAGTTGCTTACTTCTATCAAAATGCAGAGCAAGGTCTTCTGCTACAGGTGAGGGGTAGATGATAAGGGTTAAGGTTCAGAGTAGCTCTTGAAAGGCACGTGAGTGGGAGCCAGCTCAGGACAGGTTGAAAAGTGGTGTTGAGAATGCAGCTGAGATCAGAAAACATAAATCTGCTCTGACACTGATTGGTAGGGTCGTGTGATTCTCTCCAGCTGTGTTTGGCAGTCTCCATGTAGGCATAGAGATGAATTGCTAGAGGAATGTAGAATTGGAGGGTGGCAGGGGGTATATGGCAGAAGTCAAAAGGTTGAGGAAATTGAAGGTGCTTACAAGACAGAGGTTGAAATGATACACCGTAGGGTTCAGGCTCAGTTGGGAAGGAAATGAACCTGGGGGTATTTCTGTTCTAGTAGAGAATGGAGAGATCAAGGGAGCAGAGATCTCGATGAGGTCAAAATAGTGGTGAAAAACTGAAACAGGGTGTGAGACTGGACCTCCTTCTCTGTACCCCAGTTTCTGCATTACTGTAATTAGTGCTGCTGCCGTGGCTTTCCCTAGTGTACATTTTAATCACTAAAAACATAATCACAAGTGGACACTAAATGTGCCATTAAAATAGTTCTTGTGTACATTCAAGTATGCTCAGTGAAACACACCACCAGATGCAACTGGCTACTAGAATACGGAAGAGGAGAAATTTAAGGAGTTAGTCAAAAAAGGAACCTGTGTAACTTTTTGTAAATTACTTAAGACCATTAAATAAATTAAACCGATGTGCGGTTTATGCATCCATTTCATGGAATTCCAACTTAGTAATTACTGTTCCTGAGGCAGAATCAATGAACTGTGCAATCAGAATTATACAGAGAAAGCATACAAAGAACTTCAAGATTGGATCTCGATTCAGAAAATATCCTAGCCAAGCCAAGTGCCGTCGAGTCGGAAAATATTCTAAGAGACCAAAAAAAGGAAGAAAGCAAAAAGCATTGCTATTGAGTGTATCTGGACTCATAGCAACCCCATCAGACAAAGCAGATCTGCCCCATAGGGTTTCCCAGGCTACTTTTTTGATGGAAGCAGCCTGCCACATCTGTCTCCCAGAGTGGCTGGTGAGTTCAAACTGCTGGCCTTCTGGTTAGCACGTGAGCACTTAAGCAGGGCTCCTTCAGTCTTAGGTAAAGTCAGCTGATTAAAATGTCTCACACTGGTGACTTGGGCACTGAGCTGTTGTTGGTGATTACTTCTTTTTAAGGGGTAAGGGTGTTTTTATTGTTTGAATAGCTTATAACATATTTATATGGTTCAAAAATCAAAATGATTTTTAAAATGTACTCTAAAAAGTCTTGCTTCTACCCCAGCCCTATCAATCCAGTACCCCTTCATCCTGTAATTTTACCCCTCCAATATTTCTTCGTGCTAGTCCAAGTACAAATATGTATATTTTTATTCCCTTGCTTTCCCTACACAGGAGATAGCATAACTTAAACATTCTTACGTGCTGTGGTTTTTGTTTACCACTTAACAATACGTCTGGAGATCTCTCCCTATCAGTTTATAAAATTTTTAACAGCTTTGGCTTGGCATAGTATTCCATGGTATGTTGTTGTTAGGTGCCATCGAGTCTATTCCGACTCATAGCGACCGTATGAACAACAGAATGAAACACTACCTGGTCTTGTACCATGTCCACATCGTTTTTATGCTTAAGCACATTGTTGCAGCCACTGTGTTAATCCATCTCATCAAGGGTCTTCCTCTTTTTCACTGACCCTCCACTCTACCTGGCATGATGTCCTTCTCCAGGGACTGATCTTTCCTGACAACATCTCCGAAGTGTGTAAGATGCAGTCTTGTGATCTTTACTTCCACAGAGCACTCTGGTTGTACTTCTTCCAGAACAGATCTGTTTGTTCTTTTGGCAGTCCGTGGTACATTCAACATTCTTCTCTAGCACTATCATTCAAAGACATCAATTCTCCTTCTGTCCTCTTTCTTCATGATTCAGCTTTCATATGCATATGATGCGAGTGAAAATACCATGGCATGGGTCGGGTACTTTTTAGTATTCAAGGTGGCATTCTTACTTTTGAATACTTTGACGAGGTCCTTGGCAGCAGATTTTCCCAGTGCAATGTGTCTTTTGATTTCTTGACTACTGCTTCCAAGGGCGTTGATGGTGGACCGAAGTAAAATGAAATCCTTGACATCCTCAATCCTTTCTCCATTTATGATGATGTTGCTTACTGGTCTAGTTGTGAAGATTTTTGTTTTCCATTCCATGGTATAGATGTATAATAATTTATTTACCCAATCTCAGTAGTTTCCAGTCTCTTCCAATATGTCATAGAATAGATTATTTTCATACAAGTCAAGTGTGTGTATCTACAGGAAAAGTTTAAGCACTTCCTGTTGTTCATTTGGAAACCCTGATGGCATCATGGTTGAAGTCCTACAGTTGCTAACCAAAAGGTCAGCAGTTCAAATTTACCAGGTACTCCTTGGAAACTCTATGGGACAGTTCTACTCTGTCCTATAGGGTTGCTATGAGTCAGCACCGACTTGACAGCACTGGATTTGATTTGTTTTTGTGGTATTATTAGTTCTAAGGGTAAATGTGTTTGTACTTTTGATCACTGTAGCCAGATTGAACTCCAAAGGGAGTTTTACTTCTACTAGTTATGTACATGAGAATGCTTGTTAGGGTCAGTATTTTAACACTGAGTTTATCTGCTGACAATACAGTTTAAAGTCAGAATCAGGTAATTTTTGTGGAAATAATTAACTTCATGCATTGGGCTAGGGTTCATCCTGAACCAAAGTTGTAAGTTTTCGTGGGAGGAAGTGGTGTAGCACAGTTTTCAACAAAGCTGAGTGACTATAATGTGTGTAGAGTGCTTTCTAATTTAGGAAGTGATTCACTACTCATCCGTTTAACATGTCTTTGTGAGTCAAACTTGGCTTGATGGCAATGGGCTTGAGGGCTTTTTTTTTTTTTGGTTATAGGAGCCCTGAAGCCATAGTGTTAAGAGCTCATCTGCTAACCAAAATGTTGACAGTTCAAATCCACCAGCCACTCCAAAACGCTATTAGACAGTTCTACTCTGTCTTATAGGGTCTCTATGAGTTGGAATCAACTAAAAGGCAATGCTTATGGTTTGGTTTGATATGCTTCTCATTGTTAAAACACTTGACCGGTAACAGAAAAGCTGAGCAGTTTAAACCTACTAGCTGTTCTGAAGGAGAAAAATGTAGCAGTCTGCTTCTTTAAAGATTTACACTCTTGAAAAACACATGAGGTAGTTCTTCTCTATACTATAGGGTTGTTGAAATTAACGTGATGCAGCAAGTTTGGTTTGGTTTTTATATACTTGCTCTATTTTGTCTTTTATATAAAAAATGATCTTCAAAATTTGCTCACAGAAAACTTTAAGAGAATTTTTAAAAACTTAGTACTCTCATAACTCTTAAGTGTACATAGAATAGTTGAAAAGATAGATTGCCTTCATACTGTAAAAGACTTATAAACAGAATATCAAACTTTTAGATAAAATAATTATATCTTCCTTTAAAATGGAATAAGTATCAGTTTGACATCTACCACCATGTATTTAAAAATACACAAATTATCCTTCAAGAGATGGAACATTTATGTCACTTGTTTATTTTTTCTTTGAATTTGTATTTCTAGTTAACTCTGAGAATTTTATCCTCATGCAATACATCTTACACTCAAAAGTGTTACTGATCACTGTAGTATGATTTTCTGCTACAAAAATATGTATATACATTGAAATTTTAATTAATTTTTTATGTTAGCCATCAAGCTGTAGGAAACCCTGGTGGCATAGTGGTTAAATGCTATGGCTGCTAACCAAAAGCTCAGCAGTTCAAATCTGCCAAAAGCTCCTCTGAAAAACTATGGGAATGTTCTACTGTGTCCTATAGGGTCGTTATGAGTTGAAACCAACTTGATGACAGTTGGTTTGGTTTTATTAAGCTGTAAATGATACCACTGCTAACCACAAGGTCAGCAGTTCAAAACCACCAGGCGTTCCTTGAATACTCTGTGAGTCACTTCTACTCTGGCACCTAGGGTCACCATGAGCTGGATCTGACTTGACGGCATTTGGCTAAATGTTTAAATATTAAGACCTAATTATCACATAATTATTCATACTACATAATTGACAAGAACAACATACATATATTATGCATTTTGATGAATAAATTTAAACACAAGCTTTTATTGAAAATAAATATTTTATTAGGTAGCTGGAGAACACTTTTTTGTGTTTTTTTTTTTGAGTTGGTTTATGGCAATTGTGCTTGTGTCAGAGTAGACCTATGCCCCATAGAGTTTTCAATGATTGGCTTTTTGAAAGTAGATTGATGGCAGTTTGTAACTAGGAACTGGCATTTGGGAAGTACTGCTACAGTGTATGAATGTGACTTTGTTTGGCAATGGGATCTTCAAAGATGTTACCAGTTAACATGACAATTGCTAGAGCAGAGTGAGTCCTAACTGAATCTGAATAACAACAATAAAAACCCTACTAGTTGTGTTACAGCACAGATCTTGAACAACCAGGGGCAGGGAAAACCAAAAAATTGCCACCAGCATTTATATGTCAAAGCAGTCAAGCAGTGCTTGAAGGCCAGGGCCAACAAAGAGCCAGCATTCACCCACCAAAGGGACCAAAGAGCAAAAAGAACCAAAATTCCAGAAGGAGGGGTAAACTAGAGTATAAAACCCCAGGAGGGAGAAAAACTCCTTGTTGAGGTTACAAAACACAAACCCACTGCAGTTGAGTTAATTCCAACTCTTGGCTACCCTACAGGATAGAGAAGAATTGCCTCATAGAGTTTACATGGAGCCTGGTGGATTTCAACTTCCAAATTTTTGGTTAGAAGCCATAGCACTTAACTACTATGCCACCAGGGTTTCCTCAAGGGTACTGTCTGCTATTAAAACATTTTCAAATGCTTAGCTTTTTGTGTCTTTTTACCTCTTTGTTTGAATATTTTCTTATACTGAAGACAAGAACTGAGGGATGATTTTCTGGTAACAGTTGTTGTGACGTCAACTCCAACTCATGGCAACCCCATCTGTGTCAGACTAGAAACCCTATGTGCTCCACAGGGTTTTCAGTAGTTGATTTTTCAGAACTAGACTCCCAGAATTTTCTTCTAAGGTGCCTCTTGGTAGGTTCTAACCTTGAACTTTTTGATTAGCGGCTGAGCATGTTAACTACTTGCACCATCCAAAGACTCTAATAGCAGTGGACCAAAAAGGGTTTCAGCTCCTGAAGACCCTATAGAGCTCAGTTCTATCATAACTCACTTGAGATCTCTGTGAGCTGGAACTGACTCAACAGCAACTGATGGTTGAGTGTTATTAACCTAAATTTACAGTTGGGCAAGTTCAGGTTATATGAATTTAAGCTCTGTGCTTGAGGCTACCAATGGTGAGTGTCAGAGCACAGATTCAACTTAGAACATTGGTGGCATGCTGCTGGGTCCTGTAGACCCAAATCTTCCCCTGTCATTCTAGCTGAGAGAACAGTTCTTTACAAACCCTCAGCACTGGCTGTCTTCAATTGAGCCATTTGTTCCTAGTCTCTGACTCGCTCACCAGCTCTGTCAGCCAGGCAGAGAGCATCCTCCTACAAATGAAGGCAGTCCAAGATCAATACAGCTCTTCAAGCTCCATAAAAAAGCAGCTATATAGATGGGGGTTCTCGTTAAGATAATAAAGTTAGAAAGGCCACTTTTAAAAAGAGAGGTCACCTGGAGGCTTACCAGGAAAAGCCAGATGTTGCAGATGTACTATTTAACCTCTAGTTTTCATAAAATATACACATGCTATAGAAATATACCTTTAATTATTTTACTTCTAGAAAATGATGGCTTGAACACTGTTTAAGTAAAGTCAATTCCTATTATTAGAAGCAAAGTGTCTTCTGCTTTACAGGTGCTGAGACTTGTAGGAATAGATTAGCCAGAAGGCTCATTAAGTGTGTTGCCACTGTTGGCCAAACCACATACACTCTTGGGAGTATGATACAACTCCAACTGTCTACTGTTGTGCATTAATGGAGGAGAGTGCCTCAGTGTATTTCCTTGTTTTGAATAAATTGTGGTATTAAATTCACAGACTTCCTTCATCAGAAAGGGAAAATGATTTGACCCTCACATTCCTTAGAGCTGAACTCAAACTTTGGAGACACACTTCAAAGCTTTGTAAATAATATGAGTAACACTTTGGACCCTTCTGAGGTGGGAGGGAAATTCCCTTTCTGAAGAACACCCAAGTCTTTAAAAAGAAGTGGTCAGGTTTAAATATCTCACTGTTTTTCTTGTTTGAGGCTCCATGCTGAGGATTTTATTTTCCTTTGCAAAGCTTGTGCTGCCCCAGCTCCTTTCCCAGAGGTTGGCTGGCGTTGGTGCGCAGGGCTGCCTCACAGGTTCGTCAGAGCAAGTTTATTTGTAGAGTGGCCCGGGGCGGGTTGAAGATTCCATTAGGATACAGGAGACTCCACAAGTTTGGAATATCAATGGCGCTTCAAAGGGCTCGGGCTGCGAATTAGCAGTCAGGCTTCTTCTCAGGACCCAGAACAGAGTAAAATGGCGCACTGACAGATGTGTTTCAAGATAGGATATGGGAAGAATTTTCTTTAAGGATTCCAGTTGCTAAAGTGGGCATCCCAGATCTTCGTAGATGTGCTGATGTTTCTCTGGGCACAGGAGGCTGTTATAGATTTTGCAGAAGCCCCTCCAGGCTCTAAGACTCACTGCAAAATAGTGTTAAACATTAATATTAACCCCTACTGAGCCCCAGGAAAAGGATATCTCAAAACGGTTTTGTCCAATTTATTTATTCCCAAAAGGTCAAACACGGTATTAATTTCAATGTTTTCTGAAGTATTCTTTTCTGAAACTCCTCCTCCTTGTCTTTCTCCTCCTCTGTCTCTAGCAAAAATAGAAAGTTAAGGCTTTTTTTCCTCTAAAGTCTTCCATCTGAGTCAGCATCAATCTGGCTATACTTAGACAAATAAAAGGAAGCAGAATGGTGAGCTCTTTCATCATTTTGCTACATAAGTATGTTTGAGTAGTTCCAGAATGACCATCAACTCAATTTAGAATATTAAGGATTTATAGTCTTCCCATGTGTCTATGCCTGTGTCTCTCTGTCCAGCTTTATTTAAAAGGAAAAGAAAAGCATGACAGTGGGCAGGCCCTAGACTGCACGGGTCTATGTATTGATCTCTTCCTGGGTAGTAATCACGGTTATGATTACTCACCAGCATTGGTGGTTAAATAAATAAATAGATGGACAGATAAATAAATGAATATTTTAAAAATAAAATGTAGGAATATACAAAGTAAAACATATACCACCAACTCAACAATTTCAGCATATATAGTTGAGTTATATTGATTACATTCTTTAAGTTGTGCAGCCATTTTCTCTGTCCTTTTCTGAATTATCCAGCACCATTTAGATATACCCATTCCCTCTAAATTTCTCATCTTTTTTTTTTTTTTAGTTGCTATTGTCAGTTTGATCCCATGCAGATAATTCTCTAAAACAGTGCAATTCCCAAGACAAATATTCTTTGCTTATTAAGCTAAACTATTATTTGGTTTGGAAAACTTCATGGTGTAGTGGTTAAGTGCTATGTCTGCTAACTGAAAGGTCTGCAGTTCAAATCTGCCAGGTAGTCCTTGGAAACTCTATGGAGCAGTTCTACTCTGCGTATAGGGTTTGTATGAGTCAAACTCAATGGCGGCAGGGTGTTTTGGTTTTATTATTTGGCTTAACGATCACTTTAGGAGACAGTTTCAGTTTAAGCTTAATATTGCAATAATATTGCAAGGCATCAGTTTTGTTTTGGGTGGTGGGGAATCACTCAGCGTCAGTGGCTCTGAGAGTTTGTAGTTTGTGAGAATTTGAAATTCTGTTCTACAGTTTTTCTCACTTTGATCAGAATTTTTCTACTGAGTCTTTGATCAAGAAGTTCTGTAATGGTAATCAAGCATCAACCATCCAGCTCTGACCTCATGGCAAAGGAGGTTGTTGTTCATGGACATAAATTAGACATGCTTTCTAGATTATCTTCTGATTCTTATCTCTCCTTCTTATTCTGCTTTTTACAGGTGAATAGAGACCAGTTGTTGTACCTTTGATGCTGCTTGCTAGCTTTTAAGACCCAAGGCACTATGCAACAAAGTAGGAAGTAAAATGGAAACACTAAAAGCAGTATTAGGCTAATTGCCTGGGACGTCCCACTAAATTATGCCCCTAAATCTCCAAGCCAGCTAAACAAATCTCAGGAGATGTTTGGTTCTATGTAAGCAGCCTCAGCAGCTGCTGCTGCTCCCTCCCTCTCTCTCTCTGTCTCTTTTGGCATATATTGCAAAGTTATATTTGCAGTCTGAGTTTATATAGAGAGATTGAATTTATTACTTCAACCTTTTTCAGATGTGCTGCTTAATGATACCAATTACATTAATCACATTGTGCAACCACTATTCTTAAAACTGAAACAAAAACACAAACAAAAACCTCACTGCTGTCAAGTCAATTCCAACTTGAAGCAACCCTACAGGAAAGAGAAAAACTGCCCTGTAGGGTTCCCAAGAAGTGCCTGACTTCCAATACTTTGGTTAGTAGCTGTAGGTTTTAACCACTACACCACCAAGTTTTCTACTTTTATTCTTAATCAGTAAGAAGTTTCCCATAAAGAAAAACTCATTGCTTCCCAAACAAAGGCTGCTTCTGCCCCTGTCTTTCTTATTCCTGGTAATCACTAATAAACTTTGTTGTTTATGCATTTGCCTATTCTTGTTGTTTTGTATAAGTAAGATCATACACTTTTTATTCTTTTGTGATTGATTTGTTTCACTCAGCATAATGTTTTCAAGATTTACCTACGTTGTTATATGTATTGGGGTTTCATTTCTCTTTATAGTTGCGTAGTGTTCCATTGGTAGAAGCCTTGGTTAGGTATAGAGGTTAAAGTAGTTACCTGTTTACCAAAAGGTCAGTGGTTCAAATGTACCAACTGTTCCAAGACAGAAGGAAGGAGTAGTTTGCTTCTATAAAGATTTACAGTCCTAGAAACCATTTGGGACAGTGCTACTCTGTCCTACACGGTCACTGTGAGTTGGAATCAACTCAGTGACAGCTGGTTTAGTTTTTTTGTTAGTATTCCGTTGTGTGTATGTACCACCTTTTATTTACTCATTGATTGATGGTCATTTAGTTTGTTTCCACCTTTTGGCTCTTGTGAGTAGTGCTCTAATGAACATTGGAGTATATATGTGTGTTAACATCACTGCTTTTAAGTCTCTTGGGTATATACCTGGGCATGGAAATGTTGACTCAAATGGTAGTTCTATTTTGTTTTTTGAGGAACTGCCATACTATTTTCTACAATTGCCATATAATTTTTCATTGCTACCAGCAACGGATAGAAATTTCAGTTTCCTTACATCCTCACCAATACTTGTTATTTTCCCTTTTTGTGTTTTTTTTTTCCTTAGCCATCCTAGTGAGAGTGAAGTGGTATCTCATCATAGCTTGATTTGTAGCTCTTTGATGGCTAACATATTGACCATTTTTTAATGTTTTTTGTTGCCCATTTGAATATTCTCTTTGGTGAAATGTCAATTCATGTCCTTTGCCTCCTTTTTTCCTTTTGCTGTTTTTCTTGAGTTATTTGTTTTTTTGTCGTTAAGTTATAGAAGTTCCATAATTATTTTTTATGTTAGAGTGCTATCAATATGTGGTTCTTGAAAATACTTTACCAATCTGTACATTGTCTTCCCACTTTTTTGATATTCAGTCCTATGACAAACAAAAGTATTTAATTTTTATTAGGGTCTCATTTACCAATTTTCTCTTTTGCTTTTTGTGATTTTGTTATTATGTCAGATAACCTTTCATTAAAACCTTGGCCTGACATCACACCTAGTACTATACTTTCTTCTAAAAATGTTATTTTTTTAGCTTTCACGTTCAGGTTCTTATTCTATTTTGAGTTGGGTTTTTTAAAATTTTTTATGTGGAATGAGTCTATTGTGTTTAAAATGCTTTAAATAATATTTTGGCTTTTTTTTTTTTTTTCTTTTTATTCCCACCTCCTCTTTAGGAAACTGTTACATCCTCAAATGCAGTGGTGGTAGAATGGAAAGCTCCCTGGACTGGGACTTATCTGCAACTGGGGCTGATTCTTTTTGACCTTTTTGGTCCTAGGTTTTCTCATTCTACCATGGCTTCCATTCTGCTGAAGCTGAGTAGCAGTGCCCTGTGTATACTGGGCAGCCTTTTTTAGCTGTTTCAGGACTGTGGAGAACATATGATATCTCACCTAATTTTTATGTCTCTAGAATTCTGGAAATCCTCGTGGTGCAGTAGTTAAGTGCTGTGTCTGTTAACCAAAAGGTTGGCAGTTCGAATCTATCAGGTGTTCCTTGGAAACTCTATGAAGCAGTTTCTCCTCTGGGGTTTCTATGAATCAGAATCAACTCCATGTCAATGGGTTTGGCTTTTGGTTTAGAATTCTTTGGAAATGAAGCAGCCCAGTTTAAATGCATTTGAGTGAAATTCAAAAATCCTGAGTGGGAGCCTCCTTATTGTGTAGGTTAGGCACTGCCTTAGGTGATACCTCCTGGATTGTGAATTTTCTAAACTTTTGACAGATTTACCTTTTATTCTGTGAAATAAATCTCTTCACTGTATTTCCCAGTTCCTGTGTTCCTGTGAGAATGTACTTATTGAGAGAATAAGCTATTGCCAGTCTTCATTCACTCATAGTGGCTATTTTTTCCTTTATACCATTCATTGTTTCCAGGTATCACTGGTTTCCTTTTTTCCTAGCTTCTGAAGTAAAGAATACCTCTCCAGTCAGGAATAATACAACGTGGTGATACTTTTCAAAAGACTGAAACTCCTATAAGTTATTCTTATCTTTTGCGCATTCTTAGAGCCCAATCATTACTTCCAAGTTTATCAGGTGGACTGTCCAATGAGCAGTTCTGCAGTATTTCAGGGCAGTTTTTTCTTCTTCTTAGCTCTTCGTACTGTTTTGTTATAATGAAAAATGTGAAGGAAAAGTAATTTTCCTGAGATTCAAATTTATTTATGTTCATTTTGCTTCTTAGTACTACTTTTGCAGTAATGAAGAATGCATTGTAGTGGTAATTTTCCTGAGTTTAAAAAAAAAAAAAAGTCTCTTGGCTTTTTTATATGGCCTGCATGTACTGGTTTTTCAGCAAGGAAGAATGTATTATACCATATTTTAAAAGTTTCATGAAAATAATAAAAAGGCTGAGAAGAAGGAGACTGGAGTAAAATGTATGTGCAATCATGGCCAGATGCCTTCATGTTTTACCTCATGGTTTGCAAGTTTTCAAGAAATTAAAAAAAGATTTTTATCATTCACTTATATTAACATCATCTGTTTTGTCTAGGAGCTGCTATGTAATGGATGATTCCAGATAATGGGTATCAAAATCCATAACTTGTAACAAAAATTTCTGAATCGATCCTTTAATCAGGATGCCTTCATTGGTGAAAACACAGAATGAGTTAAAAAAAATCAAAGGAGAAAAGTTTGAGTTTTGAAAGGGTTAACTGCAGCTGTTTCCTGTTGTCATTCATTTATGCTCTTTGTTTTGCTCTGCAGGGCATTTGGATTTGCAGCCACTAGTCCAGAATTTCACCCTTAGGCTCTACTCCATTCATTTTGCTGGGATGCTCTTCTCTCTTTTTTCTCTGACTCTTACTCTCCCTTCCAGTCTCAGGCTTCATTTTCCAACTCTAGGACATTTTCTTAAGTACTTCAGTCTGGATTAGATGCCCATTCTCCATGTTTCCTTGACATCTTGTATTTTTCCATCGCAGCTCATACTGTGTTTCTTAGTTATGTATGGGTCTCTTCACTGGGCTGTGAAGGAGCTCTGGTGGTGCAGTGGTTAAAGCACTCAGCTGCTAACCAAAGTGTTGGCAGTTCACATCCACCAGTCACTCCACAGGAGAATGGTGTGGCAGTCTATTTCTGTAAAGATTACAGCCTTGGAAACACTACAGGACAGTTCTGCTCTGTCCTGTACGGTCAGTATGAATTGGAATTGACTTAAGGGCAACTGGGTTGGTTTGGGATCTCTTGCATAGAAATGTATGCTTTCTGCTGAAGTATTAGAAACAAGTTGCAGATATTATGATACTTTACCCCTAAAAACTTCTGTACCCATCTTTTTAAAAGGAATTAAAAATGTCATTCTTCTATATAACACAATACCGTTTTCACAGCTATGAAAACAATAATTTTATGATGTTAATCCAATAACCAGCCTGTATTAAAACTTTACCAAACGTCCCACTAAATTATCTTATAGCTGTTCTTTTTTAGGAATAAATTTTGACTAAAAACAGAAATCAAAGCCTTAATGACAGTTTCAAAATCACAAGACCTCACACTGATCATGAGGCTGCCGTAACACCCTCTCGTCTCCTACCCAGTAACAACAAAGGAAAAGATTGCCATGAACTGAATCACTCAGACCCTATACTTTAGGAAAAGGGAGGAAAAATTTTGTCTCCAACCTTCTGTGGCTCTTAGAGGCACCAGCAAAGCCACCCAGGCTGAACATAAACTATAAGCTAGTCTCCACAGTGACTCTAAAGATACTGGCCAATGGGAGGGAGAAGCAGAGACACTCACTGGCTGTGATTATTGGCACAGACTGTTGTCAGGCTGGCTAAGATTGATGTCAGAGGTCATAATATATTTCCTTAAAAGGAAGTGCTTCTCTTCGGAAGCAGTTCTACATGGTCAGTTTTGAATCAGTTATCTTTTTTTGCTTTAATGATATATTCTGTAATATTCTTTGTTCTATAGAAGAAATACATTGAGAGGTATAATAATGACCTCTTCCCTTCTTAAGCTTCCCTGTCCTTCCACCTTCTGGTGCTTTCCCAGTGTGACTTGTGCTTGTGGTAATGTCAACAATTTTTTTTGGCCAAACACCAACCCATTCAGGACTCAGCTGTACTGGTCATGACACATTAAAAAAAGGGAAAGAGTGCTACAGTTTTAGATAGGGTAACTCTAAGTAACTCTCTATGGTTTTAAATTGATGCATGTGATTTGTAAACTCAATAAATATTACAAGGATGGTAAGCATCGGTCATTATACCCCACTTCCGCTGCTCACAACGGATGTCACTAATTACAGAATTCTTTCCCATTGGGCTTCACTATTGTCCCAGGATACTTCTTCACAGAGGGTTCCAGGGAACCGCCGTCATTTAACTGGAGTTGGTATTCAAGAGGAAACTTCTTTTTCTACCCGTATCTCCAATATAGTCTCCTCAGTTTTTAGTTTGTCAGAAGAAACATACTTTGAACAGCTGAAATTAAAGAGTATCTGAATAGGAGGCCAAGAGTCTTCACGCTTATTGGCAAAAGTCCCATCCCCAGTAGGTCTTTAAAATACAAATCCTGAAGCTTGCTAGATAGTGACTCCAAATTTACAGCAAAAATAATTATAGGAGGATGTAGTATAACATAATTAATATTCAGAAGTAGACATGAGTAAATTTACATGCTAAGACGCTTCACCTCTTGAGAGATCTGACACTAAAAGTGATGTGGTATGCCTTTTCTGAAATAAAATTTATTACAGAATCTTACTTTTCAAGTCCCATAAATAACTGTAGAATATCACAGCTCCTGATGAGCCCTGGGAATCAGTGAAGGGATAGGAAAACAAAACAAAAAACGTGGGTGCAAAGTAAAAAATAAACTTGGAGGGCTCTTACTGTGGTCCTGTTACTTTGCTTCATGATGCTTCTGCCCAGCCACTGAAGTTTAGAGTAGCCTATTGCCTGGAAAAAATGCTCTCATGGGAGCTAGAGCGAGAGTCTGTGAACTTAAGTGAAATACAAACAAAATTTTTAGTCTTCCCAAGAGTCCTTTTTAGTGTTGTAAGGTTGTGCCTTGCTTGTAGTCGCTGTGTGTTTGTTAGTAGTTCGTGAAGAAGAAATGCAAATTGTGTTTTGGTTAAATTATAGAGTAAAAATTGATTCATTGGCTTAAAAAAAAACTTAATTTTTTTCACTTTTATTTTTTGTCTACTTCTGGCTTGGGATGTTTTTTGCTGTTTTATTTATCTTTATAGGCCACTTAAATCTATTTTAGTACAAACCTGTGGCAGTTACACCCATTCCAGCTCATTGTGACCTTACAGGATGGGGTAGAACTGCTCCAGACCTTTTCCAAGGAGCGGCCGGTGGATTCAAACTGCCAGACTTGTGGTTAGCAGGTAAACTGTTAACCACTGCCTCACCAGGGCTCGCAACCCAGTGTGCCCAGGTGTAAAGAGCCAATAGTAACAATGGTAACCATAACAACAACAGTACCAAGAAGAAGCCATTGTTTATTAAATGCTCACTGTTTCAGTTTGTAAGCATCACGAACTTTATTTTTATCTAATCTATCCGCAGTTCTGTGAGGAAGATAATTTTATTTATTTTACACAAAACAGAAATGTGAAGTCTCTGAAAAGTTCATTTTTACACAAGATCTGGTAGACAATAATTGGGGATTTGAACTTGTGTCCTTTTGACTCTGATGCCGGGGTCCTCAGCTGTTACACTGGAAATAACTATTACTCTGTACATAACTAACCACGGACCTTTTTCTTATTTTTCTTCCTGTATTGCCACATCAAAATAAGCAACTTCCTTTTTTGGCTGAATCGTCCATTGGAAGACAAATTCTGCTGGTTTCACTAGGATTTTTGTTTTATGATACTCTCCAGTTTAATGTATCCTATGCTATCACTTCTAGACATTATTGTATTCAAATCATTTTGGCTCATAATTGATCTGGCTCTGCTATTAGCTAAACAAATATATAAACAAATTTACATCTAAGTTCACTCAGTATAAAAGGCAGTAGAAAACCCACCACACCTTGAATTCCCAGTAAGAGTAACTAAGTAAGTCTTCACAGTGTATTTACAATTCACCCCGTCCATTAGCCACTTTGTTTTGTAAGGGCAGCAGATGTGGGCACTTGCTGCACCTGCTAAGGCAAGTTGATTCTTTATGGCCACAGCCTTGTCCCATCTCCATGGGATTTTACGTCCCCCCTGCTGCCTTGCTGGGGCCCCGTGGAATCTTCCTCTTGTTCCTCAGTGCAGGCACAGTCTGTGGTGGGTCTTGGGCTCTTCATTCGAGAGGATCTGTTGGGGCTGCTTTGATAGTGCAGCCAAGCAACAGCTGCTTGAAATGTAAAAAATGCCAGAGGCTTCTTTTCTGTATAGAAAAATCATCTGAAAGCAGGAGGGAAGCACAAGTTTCCTTGCCATAAAATTTTACAAATGAGTTTAGGAAAGAAGACTTAGCTATTTCTGTCTGCCCTGGCCTAGATAAAGGCAACTACATTTGGAAAAACTGCCTCCTCATTTTTTGCCTCATTGGAGAAGTCGTTAAGATAGGTTTACAATACCTCTGAGAGACTTGCCAGTCTGTACAGTTTTCCTCTGTTAGAAGCCATGCTGGAAAAGTTACTCAGTTTGTCTTTATCCGTGAAACTGCGGTGAAAAATCTGAAATAATTTCTGAGCTGCAGATGCCCTTCTCTTCTTATTGTGTCCTAGATGGTTATTTTAATGTGACACTTTACTTTTCCCATGCATATGGATATCCCTAGCTAAAAGCAATAATTTTACCTCAAATGCCACCTCTATTTTCTACTTCCTTTTTCTGCTTAGTTGTTGGTTCCCATCAAGTTCTCTCCCACTTACAGCAGCCTCAGGTATAGCAGAACAAAACGTTAGCTGCTGGGAGAAGCCCTTAACTACGTGGAGTCAGGGGATTTTAGGGTACATTCAGGTGCAAGACTACAGTGAATAAAAAATAAACCGTTTCACTAATACTTAACTGTTATTATTGAGAGAAAACATTAACATATGGATGTCATGAAATCATATGATATTCAAATAAAATAATTAGTAAAAAGTTTTGGTTTGTCATGTCATGATCACATTTCTCATGTATTAGGAAGTGTTTTGCAAGATACTAATTTAATTCCTGCCTTGCTAATGTATCCAGTATTATATGTGACTGGGAGGGGTATAAAGAGAAACTGGGAAGACATAGATAAAAAAGAAATAGATAAAAACTTAGGACAAGGGAATGAAGTTGATGACTTCCCCTTAATTTTACTCTGTGAAGGAATAAGGGAAGAAATGTATTGTTTGGGTTCTGGAGTAATTCTATCCAAGTTGTATGCTCTTGCAGGTGGAATTCTGTGGAACAACTGTGCCCAGAAAATCTTAAACAGAGAAATTTTATCCGTTGTTATTTTCTTTATCTCGAGTTTTTAGTGTGTCCAATAGGACTACTACTACAAATTTACCCACCATCTGCACGTCATCCTTCCATCGTCATCCTTCCATCGTCATCCTTCCATCGTCATCCTTCCATCGTCATCCTTCCATCGTCATCCTTCCATCGTCATCCTTCCATCGTCATCCTTCCATCGTCATCCTTCCATCGTCATCCTTCCATCCTGCTAAGATAAAGAGACACTTTCACTAGAACAAAAGCTGCAAGTTAAATGTTCTTTGGCTGAGGTTTGTTTGTGTTTTTACATAATGACAGTTTCTTTCCTTTTCTGCCTCAGTCTTTTAGATCTAAGAAATAGCTATATTTATTTGGAATATAAGATACACTCTGTCTTTTCTGTTCACTGCTCAGAAGAACACAGGGCAGGGAAGAATCACATCATAAAATAACATAAAAGCGTCTAAAGAACCAGGAGTAAAAAAGAATGTGAAAGTATTCTTATGTGACTCAATGGTACGAAGATTTCTTTTGAGGTTGGCTGACTGCCCAGCTTCCCATAGAATCCCTGAGAACTACTCTGGTCACAGTGGACCTTGCTGGGGACTGGCAGAAGTGGTCAAAGCAATATTATGTAACCTCAGGTGGTGCTGAGGTATTTTTTCTCTTGAACTTGTGTTTGTAAGTGGGAAGACCTGTGGGAGTTGTTAGTTTTTCTCTAAGAGCAACAGTAAGATTATTTTGTAAAATAATCACTGAAATTGCCCCTTGCAATAACTTACTAGAGCAGGGAAGGCAGGAGGGCCCAGACAGTGGTAATCATGTTATTACTGTGGTTTCTCTCCCAAATAAAGCAGAATTCATTGCTTTGTTGAAGATTATTTTGAAGCTTTTGGGGATCAAAATTAAGGATGGTAGGATATTACCCTTGGAGTAAAAAGTTTTATTCCTAGGCCCTACTCTGCCACTAACAAATATGTATATGCAGTTACCTATTTCATTATAAAATGATCATTCATGCTTTATTTATTGGAGAAGCCATGACACTTAGTACTAAAAACAGACAAAGCACACATACACAACCAACCTTAGTTACTTGTATATAGAATAAATTGGAAAACAAATAGATTCTTTTTGGACAGTGATAAAAAGATAAAGCTCAACTGGCCAATAAACTTAAATAAGGTAAAATAAAACTGTAAAATTAAATAAATGCAAATCAGTAAGCTGCCATTTTCTTTACTCATCAGTTAGGAGAAAGTTTCAAACATCGTAACAATTGTTGACAAGAGTGTGGCAGAAGGTATTATTATTTTGAAGGGGAGTGGATTTAGCAGCTTAAATCATTTGATCATTTAAACTAGCAATTTTATTTTTAATAATATAGTCCAAAGAAGTAGAAAATAGCATAAGACAGTATTTCTAATAATAAAACTTAAAAAATAACCTACGTGTCCTATAACAGGGAACAGGTTAAATATTTTCTGATATATTCATATTATAAAAGGCTATGTAGCTTTTGAGAATGATACACTAAAATGATACTCAATGCCATAGAAAAGTACATTCAGAGTATATGTTATTTTATGAAAAAATGTAGGTTACAAGACAATATCTATATTATGTTTCAATTTTATAAAAAACATAGAGGAAAATATTGGAAATGACAGTAGATATCTTTAAAAGACACTGCCTTCGAATTGATTCCACTCCTGGCGACCCTGTAGGACATTGTAGAACTGGACCATAGAGTTTCCAAGGAGCACCTGGAGGACTTGAACTGCCACCTTTTGGTAGCAGAAGTAGCGCTTAGCCAGTGTGTCACCAGGTTTATCTTTAGTGAACATGAATTACGTGTATTTGTTACTTTGTGTTTTCATGCATTTTTCAGAATTTGTTGAACAAGCAAATTCATGATTTATTTTGTAATCTGAATAAAAATAAACGTTATGATAATGACCTAAAAACGTGGTTACCTGGTAGCAAGTCATTTCAACTTTCTGAACCTGACACTGTGAAATAAGCCATTTGGGTGGACAAGCCTCAAGGTTAGCTGTGTGAGACTGATGCCAGGTTTTTCAGTAGTGGTAACAGCGTCTATTAAATGTTTTGTCACTTTTAGTAATAGGTATTGAAGGAGAAGGAGACAGGCATTATTTGTTTTTAAGCATTTGGCGTATTTCCATAATACTGAATCACTTAATGTAATTAATTTTTATAGTTATATTTTCAGAAAGGCTTCAACCTCCATTTCAACTCACCTTTTGTCAGTCTTTGTAGTGTTTGCCTACGAAGTGGGGGCCTAGAGGATTATAAACAAATATTGAGACGCCTTGACTAATTGTTACTTAAAGAAAATCAGTGGAGGATATGTGTTTGAAGTAAATATCCTCTGGTAATGACAGTCATAACCACTAATATCTATTTGGTTAGTCAGTGTGCTTGTACAAGACCTCTTAGCCTGGGGCCCGTGACCACGCTGGAGCCATCAGCTCCCTCAGACAGCCTCTCGGCCTCAGCCGCAGTGACTTGTTGGGGTGATCCGGTGCCTACGGCAAGGTGGTGCCCGACATGCTCTACGGATGAGCAGTGATCCGGGGTCACAGACAGCTGGCGCTGTGACACGGCTCCTCTTACCTGCTGTGACTGGCTTTCAGGAATTGATTAAATGACTTTTTTTTTCCCCTGACAGTCAAGCGTATTTTCATTTGCCTTTTTAATTCTCTGTGTCTCTTGAATTACTGTTTGATCTTATTTCAGTGATGTCTGTACTATTCTGATGGACAAAGTAATATATAAAATCTAGATTTCTGCTCCAACTTATCTTGTTAAAGTGATGTCTGTATTATTCTGATGGATAAAGTAATAAGTAAAATCTAGATTTCTGTCCCAATTTTGAATCATTAAATGACCTGTTGTAAATATTATTGAGAGGCTTAGGTTAAAATAATTGCTTTTTCTTAGATTTTTATTCTCCCTCCTAAGTTCTTTGGGTTAACTTTATTTTATTCTGTTATTTATTCTGTGTATTTAATTTTTTATTAAACTTCTGGTTATTCATTTTAGTTTTTATTCTCCATATTCACCTGAACTGCTTATTTTTCTAGTTCATGTCCTCAGGGAATATCTCGGGCATATAACCCCCAAGCATATTCTGACATTTTCACTGAAGCGTGGAAGAGAGACCTCTGAGATACCTCTCAGAAGCCTGACTTCTTCCAGGTCCCGGCCTAAGCCGAGGCAGTAAGGGCTAGCAGTAGGATTTTGACTGAACCAGAAATTCTTACCTGTACAGCTCTAGAAGCTGAAATCCATTCATCAGCCTAACACCCTCAGTTAACTTGACTGACTTGATCCCAGCAGAGCAGCAGGTAACTAGTAAATATGTAATGAATGAAGAAACACTTTCTGTAATATTTACACAGCCCACTATCTCCCAGAAGACTATGACCACACCTGAGCAGCCAAGTTCTTGTACTAGCCAATACAGGAAAAAAAAAAAAAAAGATCACAAGTATTGAGACTTGTATTTCAAGTTAATCAGCTTTCGGGAGGGGGGCCATTTCTAAACTGAGCAATGCTAAATATCTTCTAGTAGGAAAGGCTGCTTTATAAATTTATTTCCCACAAAAACTTAAAAAATTTCGATTTTTTAAACACAAGCCTACTACATTCATCTTGTTTTTTTAAAGAAACTTTATATTAGCTGCTGTAATAAAAACACTTTCTTATCTAAGGCCTCCCTGCTTTGTGGGAATGGAAGAAATATAGGAGGAATATTAATACAGAACCAAGTTTAACCCTGGGAGTCCTCTATACCCTTTGAAATGCTTGGGACTTTTCATTTAATCATGTACATGTTATGTTTACTCTATTTTAAGAACATACTCAAATAGAATGACAAGAATTGGCAAAATACTCACTAAAATAGGAAAAGTGAACACCTTGTTCTCTATGAGATTATGTTAAAGATAATTGCTACTACTGTTTGGTTTGTATAGCCAGATGTTCATTGCAGTATTATTTATAGCAGTGAAAAATAGTAAACACAGAAATCTCCAAATATAAGGTACAGGTTAAATCAGGGTTTTTCAACCTTGGCATTATTGACATTTTAGGCTTGAAAATTCTTTCTTGTGCAGCTGTTTTGTGACTTGTATAATGTTTAGCAGCATCTCTGGTTTCTAATCACTAGAGGCCAACAGTACCTCCCCCTGTCATGACAAGTAGAAAGGTCTCCAAACCAAAACCCACTGCTATCTAGTTGATTCTAACTTACTGTGACCTCACAGGGCTTCCAAAGCTGTAAATCTCTACAGAAGCAGACTGTCACGTCTTTCTTCTGTGGACCCATTGGTGGTTTTGAACCTCTAACCTTTTGGTTAGCAGTCAATCGCTTTAATTACTGTGCTACTGGGGCTCACAAAAGGTCTCCAAATTTAGCGAAATGTCCCCTGGAGTATGAAGTGCTCCCGTCCTCTCCGAATTATGGAACTTAGTAATTTTTATAGTGTGCCCTGAAGAACTTTAAACATTTGTGAAGTTAAATAAACATCATCCAGTTATCACTAGTAGTTTTCATTTAGAGACAGAAATATCATATGCAGGTAGATTTCTCAGTTATTGCTGAAAAATCCTGTGAAGTCACAGTGAACATGAATGCAGAGCCTTCAAATTGAGATGTGAAATGTCCTAGATTTGCAAATTGTGTCTTTAACAGTGAATTGTAAATTTATAGAAATACTTCTTCTCTTAATATGAATTTCATTGGTTGATTTGTCAACACTGTCACAGTTCTTGACGTATGAGTGTGTGTGTTTTGTCTAAATACTTGGTTTCAGAAGATAGCAAGGTTAGGAGAATCTTGTAAATTGACTTCTGGTTGAAGAAAGACATGAAATAGTTGATCTGCTTTGGGCACAGTGTTACTGATTTTTATTATTTTAGTATTTTATTGTGCTTTAAGTGAAAGTTTATAATCCAAGTCAATTTGTCATACAACCCATCCCCCTCCCCTGCAAGTGCTCTTCAACTCTAGCTCTCCCCACCCTGTGACAGCACACTCTTCTTTTCCACTCTGTATTTCCCATGTCATGCAACCAGCTCCTGTTGGCCTCCACCCTCTCATCTCACCTCTGGGCAGGAGGTGCTCAGTCAGCTGTATACTTAAGCCAAGAAGCACACTTAATATTTTATGTCTCAAAGTCTAGTCCAAGCTTTGTCTGGAAAGTTGGCTTCAGAACCAGATTCAGCTCCGGGCTAACAGGGAGCTTGGGGGCCATGTCTTCAGGGGACCCTCCAGTCTGTCAGACCATCAAGTCTAGTCTTTTAATAGAGTTCTAGTTCTACACACCCATTTTTCTCCACTATGTCAGGGACTATGTGTTGTAATCCCTGTCAGGGCAGTCATTAGTGGTGGCTGGGTACCATCTAGTTCTTCTGGTCTCAGGCTGCCATAGTCTCCAGATCGTATGTTGGGCACAGCGTTATTTAACAGATGCTGTATGACTATGTAGTCCTGACTTTGGCAAACGTGAGGTCAACTCTGGTGATTGCCTTGCTTGAGCCATAACCCCTGAGTGAAGATGGAAATTTTCTCTTAAAAGAAATGAAAGTTTCTGTTCTGAATTATACTTTTGGTGTCTTGGAATGGGGCAGTGGGGAGGCTTCCCTCTTCCTTTAAAACCAAATGAGCAAACGGACCACGCACCTGCAGGTGGAGAGACTAGAAATGTCCCTAGCTGGTCCTTTCTGTGTGGAGCATCCCAGAAGAACCCATCTGGCACTAAGTCAGTCTGTATTAAACTTAGCCATAAGCTTTCAGTAGAATGTTACCACCTGATCTTAGATGGGCTTTTTAGGGACTTAAAGGAGGAATCTGTGTTTACCACTGGGACAGGAAATAATGGAGCCTGTCTTCTCTACCCACCTTGAACCTTCTTCTCCTAGCTTTGTTGGTGGTGGCTATTACTTTAAAGGGATATGAGGCCCAGGTGTCTTTGAACAATGGTCTCTGCCACAACAAAGGTTAGGAGCCAGCTAAGGGTGAGAACATAGACTATGATGACAAATGACAGGAAGAACTTCTTTAAGGAACAAGTAGGCATCCTTGGGAGGACTCAGAAAATAAGAGGTAAGGAAAGTTAACAGGGTACGTAGGCGGTTGCTGTTTTGGCATTAAGAATGAGTGACCTCTGGAAGCTGGAGACCTTGGAAGCATGTGGATTAGGTAAATCATGATATGTTTGTATGAATATTGTAACACTGCTAAAAAGTATATTGCTGAAAAATCAGAATGTCATTTAGTAACAAGAAAATATGTTCAGTGCTATATGTGGAGTGAAGACAGACCATGAACTGTATACACAATCTGATTCCAAGTTCATTTCCCAAAGGAGCTCTGGTGACACAGTTAAGTGCTTGGCCCCTAACGGAAAGGCTGGGAGTTTGAACCTGCCCAGCAGCACTGAGGGAGAAAGACCTGGTGATCTGCTCCCATAGTGGTTACAGCCTAGAAAACTCTGTGTGGGTGGTTCTCTCTGTCACATGGGATTGCCGTGAGTCAGAATCAACCCAACAGCACGTAACAAGAGCAAAGTATCATGAGGAAGAGTTGCACCAAAACATTAACAATTATCATTTAGGAGCGGACAGCCTGGCGGTGCAGTGGTTAAGAGCTATGAGTGCTGACCAAAAGGTCACCGGTTCAGATCTGCCGGGCTCTCCTTGGCTACTCTGTGAGGCAGTTCTACTCTGTCCTGTGGAGTACTTGTGAGTTAGAATTGACTTGACAGCAATGGGTTTGTTTTCGGGGCAGTTTATTTAGGAATGGAGGCATTATAAGCAGTAGTATTTTTTTCTTGATAATTTTCAGTGATTTCCAGCATTCTCCATGAGCACATATGAAGTAAGACTCAGGGGAACAGCTACGTGTGTGGAAAACAAAACAGAGTTTTGCTGGTCAAAGATGAGGGGAAAACACAGCAAATAATAACATTTTTATTAGGACTTAAAGAAAACTAGTGTTTTCACTAGTACTAACAGTCCTGATGAGGTGGCTTTTCTCTCAGCTTCCTGGTGTTAAGGACTTGCAGCCCTGGACCAGTGAGGTGTCTGTTCCTGGGTTTCCTTGACACTAACTCCCCCTTCCTTCTTCTCCTAAGGGAAAGTTAGGTTCTTTGGTAGGCAAAGTAGCCACCCAGAAGCTGCAATGGCAGGCCTTACTACCAGTGAAATCCCACATGACAAATTCGTCCTTTGTGCTGATACAATTGACTTGTCACCTCATTTTTACAGCTAATTAGCTCTTTAGTAAGCGAAGGCTAGTGTCAGAGGTCATCTGATACCTGATTCTGGTAAATTGACCGTAAATATTACTGTTCATCTGTATTTGCTGTTCAAAACACTGCTTAGTGACCAGATTTTAAACTCTTTTTATCAAAGACCCTGCTTATTTTTGTTGGCAAGATAAAGTTTCCAGATAATGCTCATGAAACTCATCATCCCCTGAAGTTATCTGGGGTTGCTGCTCAATTAGCCTTTTCAATCGATTGTGCCACCCACAGGGTAGGGGAAAGCAGCAGGGCAGTTACCAAAGTTTCCCAGAGTTGCTTTTGTCTGCTGGCCTAAACCAGAAAGTCACTGAAGGAACTCTTGTTCTGGTTCTGTCCGTCACTATTGTGACTTCTAGGAATACTTTACTGCCACTTAATAGTAATACCAGTAATACCGAGACAGCTTGTAATTCCTGACAGTTGGTCCATGATGTGCTTAACAGTTTGCTTGTGTCAAACCCTTTAATTTTCTCAACAACTCTAACCAGTGATTTTTTTTTTTTTGGTCATTAAACAATGAATGAAGAATCTGAGATTTCAAGAGGTTAAACTCTTTGCCTAACATGGTACACATAATTGGAAGATGAAGGTTTGCTCAGTTCTGTCTGACTCCCATTTCTGATCTCCTAACCCGTGAGGTGTATAGCCTCATGAATCTGGCTATTAACATAAATAAACCTGTAATCCCAGTTGTCTTTGAATCTGTTCCAACTCTGGCGGCCTCATTTGTGTCAGAGTAGAACTACACTCCATGGGGTTTTCTTGGCTGTTATTTTTCAGAAGTACATTGCCAGGCTTTTCTTCCAAGGCACCTCTGGTGGATTCCAATGGCCATCCTTTTGGTTAGTAACCACTTCCGTGACTTAGGGACTCATTTATTGATATAGATAAAATGCTAATTACAGAAATGTGCATGAAACATATGTGTGTAGATAATCAGTTACAGTGGACCAATTCACAACCATTAGAGTAATATTCATTGTTCACTGGCTGCCAGGGACAACAAAATAGAATGACAAAAAGACAGAAGAGAATTCGTCTTGGTTTCAAAGGGAGTCACAGCTGTTCTGGAATGAGGCTAGCTCTCAGAGTTGAACTGAGACTGGTCTGATGAGCAGCATTTCTTCTCTCTGGTTCCAGTTGCAGCTCTGGAAGCAGCATTCTATGAGTTGTTATGAGTGTTAAAAGTGTGTCCAGGGAACAAGGCAAAAGGCGCTGCAGCCTTCCATGAAGCAGATGAAAAGCTGAGCTTTTTACATCAGTGAGAGTGAATGAGGACAGATGCCAGCTGTGTTCCTAAAATGCTGGGCAATACATTTCTGCACAGCCAGGGCTCATTTGTTTATAAAACCAAATATATTTGCAGAGACTTTAGTCATTTTCTCCATTCCTCTGCTGTGTTAAGTCCCTACCTTCTTTCTGAGAGAAAGTGGGTAGGTAATAAGAAAGCCGTCTTGGAAGACATAGTAAAAGGATTAGGTCATCAATCACTAATGAGTTGTCTTGGATCCAGTAGGAAGTAGACAGACTCTAGGACCCGTTTCATACAGAGATGGAAATTGAAATCAAGATTACAGAGACTGCAGTTTCCTCTATGATAGGCTGAGCAGGCAAGTGAAGAAAAGTTGTTAATAAATATATAAAAAAGCAAGATTTTTTTTTTCCTTAGAGCAGTCCCGGAGCTGGATGTACTCTACCAGTATATGCAAAACACAGATGGTAGACTTCAAAATATAAGAGGTTAGGTAGGCAAATGCAGAGCTGCAGCCTACTCAATCAGCCAGCGTGTAAGTGTATTGACTCTCCCTGTGTAATAGAGTTGACACCAAGTGTAATGCCAAATGCAGACAAGGTCTCTGACCTTACCTCAAGAGGCAAAAAAGATGTAGAAGAGACAAATGAGAGAACCAGACCCTTCACCATAAAGTGTGGTTGAAGGACAGACTATATAGACAAAAGGAGTTTTAGAGGATGGATGCAATTGTTGATAAGATAAAGAGAAAAGAGAATTTGGGAATCGAGTGATCAGAGACTTATGTTCTATTCTTGGCTTTTCCACTGACTACATATATAACCTTGATCAGGTAGATTTCTTTCCCTGGGTCAGCTTCCCATATGCAAAACGAGAGAGTTAGAGGGGCGGATTTCTAAGGTCTTCCTAGAGCCGACATTCTAACATGAAGAAAGAAATCCCTGTGGGACTAAGTCATTGAAGATGTGTCAGGAACCAAATTAGTTGCTGTCTGGCTGCTTTCACCTCGTGGCAATCTTACTTGTACAACTGTGAGCCACAGCATAGTCAATGGATGGTTTTTTTGGAAGTATATCACCATGCCTTCTTCTGTGGTCAACTCGAACCTCTACCTTTTCAGCTAGTAACAGCATGTTAACTGCTTGTACCATCCAGGGACTCTGTACTAGAAACAGTGGGTTAGAAATTACTAGGTATGGATGAGGTATGGGATATATGTCTGGGAGAGTAGTTAGAGGTGAGGAGCTTGTGAGATAGAGGAGGGGAGGGAGGAGAGTGATGCCTTTAGAACTGTGCTGTGTGAAGATGGGGTGAGGTATGCTTCAAGAGGACTGCAAAGGCCAGTTGCTGTAATTTTTTATGTGAATCATCAGCACAGTTAATCAAGCCCAAACCCAAGGAGTCATCTTTGATTCCTCTCTCTCCCTTGCCAATCACAGCTAAGTCCTTCAGGAACATATAGTCAGATCGATTGACATTTCTTCTGCTCTGTCACTACCAACTTAGTCCAGCTGCCCAACATCTCTGTCCTGAAAAAAAGGCAACAGCATCTTAACTGGTCTCCGTGGATCTGTCTACTGCAGAGTTGGCCTATTACACAGGGGCCAGAGAAATAAAAAAAATTATCAATGGATCACATCACTCCCCTGCCTAAAGCTTTCCAATGACTTTCTATTGCGCTTAGAATAAAAGTCATTTTTCCCTCACTATTGCCTGTCTAAAGGAACTACATGTCCCATTCCTAGCCTTCTTCATCATCTTCTTCCCACTTGTTCACTCTGTGCCGGCCACACCACCTTTTCACTTATTTTCAAACATTTCCAGTGACTCTTGCCTTGGAGACTTTGCTCTTCCTTCTGGTATATTCTTCCCCTATATTTTCTTTTTCTCCTCTCTTCTAATAAACTATAAAGTCTTGTTCAAATTATTTTGTAATGATATTTTGTTTTACCAGATGAGATTTTATTTTTTAAAACATTTCATTGTGCTTTAAATAAAAATTTACAATCCAAGTCCGTCAATCATTGGGAAAAAAACCAACAAAACTTAAAAACACGTTGCTATGTAACTTAAGCTGCTCGCTCCACGTTGTGACAACACATTCTTCCTTTCCATCCTGTATTTCTCATATCCATTCAACTAGCTTGTCTCCCTCTGCCCTTTCATCTCACCTCTGGACCGGGGTTGTCCAGGTAGTCTCATACACCTACTTAAGCCAAGAAGCACACTCCTCACCAGTATCATTTTATGTCTTATAATCTAGTCCAGTCTTTGAAGAGTTGGCTTCAGGTCTGGGCTAACAGTAAGTCTGGGGGCCATGTCTTCCAGGAACCCTCCAGTTGGTTGAATCATCAAGTCTGGCCTTGTCTCTTCTTGCAACTGACTCCTTCCTTTTATTCAAGTCTATGCTTGAAGGCCACTTTCTCAAGGAAAACTATCTCAACTTTTTTTAAAAAATGGACTTCACCTTCTCCAGTCGTATTCTATCATATCTGTTTCATCACTTAATCAGACCTTATGCTGGATACTTATTGTCTATCTTCTCCACTAGAAAGGAAGCCTCAAGAGAATAAGGGCTTACTCTGCATTGCTCCTTTTGTTTCCCACTCCTGTGCAGGCAACAAATAAATGTTTGTCGAATGAATGGAAGAATGCTTAAGTAATGAACAGAAATAAAACCAGCAATATGGCACAGTGTTGCAGGCCTAATGGATCCACTGTTGGGTAAGAGTGGGTTCAGGTTCTAGGTTTACCACTTACTTGGGCAGCTATAAGACTTTGGGCACATTGTGTAGCATCTTCAGGAGAAAAATGAGAAGCAAAATAGTGGCAACATCACTGGATTGGGAGGTTTATTCCATGAATACTATGACAGACCTGAGCTTAGTGCGTCATGGACTTAAGATCTAGTTCCTTTTTGAATTGTATCCATGGCTTCCCTTTCTTTGGGACATGGAAGTCTAGTTTTAGTTTGAACAGAAAAGAATTGTCTACAGTACATAAAGGGATTGCCTCACTCCATTTCTCCCTCTGTCCCTATATCCTGTTATCTATTCCCTGCCAATTCTGTCTCTTCCTCTCTTGTTCTTATTCTCTGCTTTTTCCTGTTTGCTACCTTTCCATTTCTCTTTCTTATTTATATAAATGTATATTTATTTATGGAGCCCTTGGGTGGTACAAGAAAACCATGGTAGTTAGGTGCTAAGGGTGCTAACAAAAAAGTTAGCAGTTCAAATTCACTGGGAACTCCTTGGAAACTTTTTGGGACAGTTCTACTGTGTTCCATCAGGTCAGTGTAAGTTGGACATCAACTTGATAATGTTAGGTTGAGTGGTACAAATGGTTAGTATGTTTGGCTGCTAACTGAAATGTTGGTGGTTCCAAGTCCACCTGCATAGAAGAAAGCCTGGAGGTGGAGCTGAGTTCTATTCTGACATACATAGGGTTGCTATGAGTTGGAATCTACTCAACAGCAACTGCTTTGGTTATCTGGTATGTATCCATTAAAAAAAAAACAACCGAGCTCGTTGCCAGTGAGTCAGTTCTAAGTGCTAATGGTACACAGTAACAAAACCATACCCACTGCTATCAAGTCAATTCTGACTCATAGAGACCCTATAGGACAGTGTCAAACTGCCTCACAGAGTTTCTAAGGAGCATCTGGTAGATTCGAACTGTTGACCTTTTGGGTAGCAGCTGTAGCACGTAACCACTACACCACCAAGGTTTCCAATATTATGTACTAGATAGATGTGAGTGTGATATAAATCTTTTTAAATTGTTGTTGTTGTTATTAAAATATCTTTGAGAAATCATACAGTTATATAATACATTGACAATATTAAACCTGTCCTTCAAAGAAATAAAATAATTTTTTGTATATCAGTAATCACCATTTAAGTACTCTGGTTTATAAAATATGTTCAGCAGTATTATTTAATGTAATTTTTACAAAATTAGTTTTTTGTTATTGTTGAAAATATACACAGCAAAGGCACACACCAATTAAAGTTTCTACATAATGTAATTCAGTGACATTGTTTACATTCTTATAGTTGTGCAACCACTCTCACCTTCCTTTCCTGAGGTGTTTCTCTCTCTTTAACATAAAGTTACTATTTCCTAAGATACTTATCTAATCTTTTGAGTTACTGATGTTAATTTGATCCCGTATAGAGAGATCTTAAAAGAATATAATGCTCAAGGCAGATGTTCTTTGCTAGTTAAGCTAAACTATTGTTTGGTTTAAGAAGATTTCAAGGGATATACTTTGATTTAATGTTTAAAGATTATTTTAGGGCAATAGTTTTGGGGTTCATCTGGGATCCAGTGTTTCATAAAATTTAGATTCCATGAGAATTTGAAATTCTGTTCTACTTGTATCCTTTTTTGATCAAGATTCTTGTATACAATTTTTGATCAAAAAGTTCAGTAACAGCACCTACTGCTGTCAAGTCAGGTCTGACTTGTAGTAACAGTAGCAGGGCTCTTTGCAATTCTTCAGCTTTCATGGCAAAGGAGGCAATTTTTTTTTTGATACAGTTGGCTAAACATTTCATTTCCCTCTCCTGTTCCTGACTCTCCCTCTTCTGTTGCTCCAGGTGAATAGAGACCAACTGTTGTGCCTTTGGGAAACCCTGGTGACGTAGTGGTTAAGTGTTACATCTGCTAACCAAAAGGCTGGCAGTTTGCATCCATCAGGTGCTCCTTGGAAACTCTATGGAGAGTTCTACTATGTTCTATAGGGTTGCCATGAGTCAGAATCTACTCAAAGGCAGTGGGTTTTGGTTGTGCCTTGAATGGCTGCTTGCAAGCTTTTAAGACACAAGGTACTAAGCAATGAACTAGGAGAACAGGCACATTAAACATTTTCTAGTCTAGTTAACTGGGATGTTCCGTGAAACTATGACCCTAAGCCTCCAAACCAAGGAACCAAATCCCTTGGGGTATTTGGTTGTACATAAGCAGCCACCGCAGCTACTCTTCACCTGTCTATCTCATTATTATAAATATAGCTATCATACAACTTTTGCTAGTTCAGCATTTAGAGGTGTACAACTTACTGACAGCAATTACTGCTGCACAGTCCTACCCTTGATCAATACAATTTTTCCATCAACACAAGCTGAAACTCAGTACTCCCTAAGTTCCTACCCTTGGTAACCACTGATAAACTTTGGTCTCTGTATGTTCTCACCTTTTTATGTAGGTGAGGTCATACTATGTGTTCTTTTGTGATTGACTTATCTCACTCAGCATGTTTTAAACTCTAACCATATTGTAGTATGTATTAAGACTTCATTTTTCTTACTGGCTGTGTGTATTTCATGGTATGTATGTAGAACCTTTTGTTTACTGCTCACCAATTGATGGGCATTTAGGTTGCCTCACCTTCTGGCTATTATGAATAGTGCTGTATTGAACATTGGTATACAAGTATCTGTTTGAGTCTCTGCTTTCAAAGTTTGGTATACTTTCAAGTATACACCAAGGAGTGGAATCGTTGGATCATATGGTAGTTTTATTGTTTGTTTTTTTCCCATAATAGCTCTTCCATTTTGCATTCCTGCCAGCAGTGGCTAAGGGTTCCAGTTTTCCCACATCATCACCAGCATTTGGTATTTCCTATTTTTTTTTTTCTTTTGAGTCTTAGCTGATTGAGAGTGAAATGGTGTCTCACTGTAGTTTGATTTACATCTCTCTGATGGTTAATGGTGTTGAGCATCTTTTCATATGTTTGGTGGCCGTCTGGATGTCTTCTTCAGTGAAAGTCTATTACGAGTCTTTTGTCAGTTTTATGATTGGGTTATTTGTCTTTTTGTTGTTATGTTTTCAAAGTTCTATATATATTTTGGTTATTAGGTTTCTATCAGGTAGATAGTTTACAAAAGTATTGTTCTAGTTGGTAGCTTTTCTTTTTACTTTTTTTTGGTAAAGTCTGTTGATGTATAAAAGTTTTAAATTTTTATGTAGTACTATTTATCTTTTTTATATTTTGCTGTTTGTGTTTTTCTAATTATGTTAGATAATCCACTGTTAAAAGCTAAGTCTGATGGCACTGAGACAAAATTGCATTTCTTAAGTTTTCACATTTATGTCTTCAACTTATTTTGAATTTGTTTTTGTATTTGGTGTAAGGCGTAGATTCTGTTTCAGTTTTTTGCATGTAGAATACAATTTAACCAATACTTTTTATTGAAGAAACTCTTCTTTCTCCACTGAATAGGTTTAGCATCCTTGTGAAAAATCAGTTGACTGTGGATGTATGGATTTATTTCTTTATTCACAATTCTATCCCATTTCTCTATGTGGCTATTTTTCACCAGTACCAGGATGTTTTGTTTACTGTACCTCCGTAACATATTTTAAAATTAGAAAGTGTGAATGGTCCTACTTTGTTCTCTTCTTTCAGTGTTACTTTAGCTTTTCTGAGTATCTTGCCATTCTGTGTAAAATTGAGGCTTGGTTTTACCATTTCTGCTAAGAAGGCAGTTGGAGTTTTGATTGGGATTGGGTTGAATCTGTAAATCTCTTCCACTTGGCTGTTAACTGAAAAATTGGAGGTGTAAGTCCATCCAGAGGCATCTCAGAAGAAAGGCATGACAATCTATTTCCCCAGACTCAGCCACTGATAAAATCCTGTGGAGGATGGTTCTACTCTGAGACAGACAGGGTCACCATGAATTGGAATTGAATAGACGGCAACTTCTTTTTTCTCTTTCTTTTTTAATGTAATTGGCAGCATTTCATTAATTTGAATACTTCTCTTGAAATAGACCAGCAGATTCCTCATATCAGGTCTCCAAGCAGAATATTTTAGTCAAGTAGGCCATTGTTAGTTTACCTCTTAAAAAGTAAAACAGCTGTCCAATAGCCCTCTGTGACACAGGAGGAATAGGGAAAGATGTTTCTGCTTATTCAGGAAAAAAAGCAGAAAAAACATAAACTAGTGATTCCAAATAAATAACAGCATAACACAGTGAGTTTGCCAGGACTCTTCACTCGTCACCGTTCCTATCACCTGCTCTATGGATTTTCGGACACAAGACTGCAGGAATCTCTGGCCTGTCCCTAACCTACAAATTTTGTGACAGAAAGCTCAAATTATGTATTTTATTTTTTCTATTCCTCTAGAGAACTCTAGCATAGTGGCCCTAGGAAACTAAGACACTTCTGCAACCTATTGTCATAGGGTGGTATGGAGTAGAGGAAAGTGCGTGAATGTTGGAAACCTGGGTCTGGCTTCAAGTTCTAATCTTTGTGGGTTGTGTGACTTTGAGAAAGTAAAGTAACTCCTGGAAGCATCATGTTCTTCATATATGAAGAGGACATGCTTCCTATATTTCATAAAACTGCTTAGGAAATTAAATATCATGTATATAGTGTGTAATAGAAATAATTTCTGCTCAGTAAATGTCAGTTTTTTTTTTCCTCTCTTTTCCTTAATTTTAAAGAGTGTTCTGCTGATTGTAGTCATTAACTATCTCAGGGTAGCCTGTCCTGCCTGTCTTTCTTGGTAAATGAATCAGAGATCAGAGGAGGGAGAATGAATGAAAGAACAACAGATGAATGCCATTCTTTCCTGTATCAGGGAATTGTATGGGATATGATCAGCTTCTAAAATCCCATTCTTGCAGCCATCCAAGTATTTACATTTCTTTCCTGTGTAGCATGTATGTGTACACATCAGAGCACATGCAACTACGTCACATGTTGAGATTGAATTCCGAAGAATGAGAGACACAGCCCCAGCTGTCTAGTCACAGTATAGAGATCAAGAATCACTCACAGAAGATGACTGAAGAACTTTTACAAAGCTTCAGACAAACAAGGACAAATTACTTAATACAAATCAAACTGCACATAAGTGCTTTAAGATATTTAGAGTAGGAGAGATTAGCATCGATTCAGTGACATTTACTGAGCAGTTTTTATATGCTGGTACTGGGCTTTGCACTGGAGATTAAAACAAAAATGAATAAGACATGGCCTGTGCTCTTTATAAAGCCCTCTGTCTGATGAGAGAGACAGGCAAATAATCAAATAAACAGTGCACAGTTAGGAGCACTTACACAAGGCACAGAGAAAAAAAGGTCTTTGAGTTGTTAAAAGAGCAGTAGGATTTGGCTGGGCCACATTTCAAACTCAGATTCCTACAGTTGCAAGGAACATAATGTACACGTGTTCTTTAAATATAAAACAACAGCAATAAAAACCATATACCAGACATTAAAGGAGCCCTTGTAGCACAACAGAAACCCCAGCGGTGGCGTAGTGGTTACTGCACTGCTAAACAAAAGGTCAGTAGTTCAGATTCGCCAGGTACTCCTTGGAAGCTCTATGGGTCGTTTCTACTCTGTCTGTAGAGTCGCTATGAGTCAGAATCCAATAGATGGCAGTGGGTGGGTGTGGCACACGGTGTAGAGGTCAGTTGCGAACAGAAAGTTTGGTGATTCAAACCCACCCAAACTTCTCTGCAGGAGAAAGTTCTGGTGCCTTGGTTCTGTAAAGATGACAGACCAGGAGACTCAATGGGGCAGTTTTACTCTGTCACGTGAGGTTATTTTGAGTTGACATTGATTCAATAGCACCTAACAACGACAACAACCAAACATTTACTCTTCTTGCCACTTGTTTGCACACCATCTGACTTCATTCTCACAGCTCTGTAAGGTTATTGTTGTTAGGTGACATCAGGTCACTTTCAACTCATAGTGACCCTACCTACCACAGAACAAAACACTGCCATGTCCTGCACTACCTTCACAATTTTTATTATGTTTGAACCCACTGTTGCAGCCACTGTGTCAATATATCTTGTTGAAAGTCTTCCTCTTTTTCACTGGCCCTCAGTCTTACCAAGCGTGATGTTCTTCTCCAGGGATTGGGCCTTTCTGATACTCCAAAGTAATGAGATGACATCTCACCAACCTTGCTTCCAACGAGCATTGTGGCTGAATTTCTTCCAAGACATATTTGTTAATACAGTATCACAATAAGGTAATGTATGCATTATTTATTTCTCACAATTATGTGAGTTAGAGTTACATTATCTCTCTATTGACAAAAAAATGGTAAAGGAATAGGTGACAGTATGTCTGTCTAACCTTGTTTCTCCCTTTGCTTCACCTGAGGTCCAATTTTCCCCAAAGTGCTTTCTGTTTTCCAGCCAGTCCAGTAGGGGCCACACTTCTCTGTCTCTGTGCACTTCATCTGTCTGGAATGTTCTCCATTCAGCTGGAGAACAGGTTAAGTGTTCATCTATGAAGGCTTACCTCATTTGGGAGTTTTCAGACTGTCGTTTCCTCTGACCTCCCACTCAAATGTGCAGAATTAACCACTCCCTCCATTGAGCCTTGCTGCATGTTTATCATGGTACCTGAAATGCTTTATTACACTTGTTTTCTTATAGGTCCGTGGTCCTTACTAGACTGTAAACACACTGAAGGCTAGGAACATCTTATTGTCTATACTTCTAGAATATGAGACAGTGTTAGATACATAATAGATACTAAAGTATTTGATGAATGAGTTATTTCTTATTTCTTAGATTATAGAGTTCCAAACTGGGTTTAGAACACAGTGAAGATTCTGAATGCATTATCTTTTGCATATTTTGTCTGCTGATACCAGGAGATGATTTGGTTATTTTAGATCACCTTTTGGGTTCAAGTAGCTCATTTCTATCCCTCTACCAATATATTAACATAACCAACAAAACAATCTTTTCCAAATCTACCTGCATCCGATAGTTACTTCTATGTAAGAAAACACCCCAGCATACAGTGCTTAAACACTTATTGTTCATGGACCTATGGGCCAATTCTGTGGTTCCATTGATTTGGACTGGGTGCAAATGATCTCACCTAGGGTTGTTTACGTGTCTGTGGTTGGCTAGTGAGTTCCCTGATTTAGGATAGTCTCACTCATATACCTGGCTGTTGGTTGGAACAACAGAATGACTCAAGACCAAGGATCTCTCAGTACCTAGAATGCTAGCTTGGGTTGTCTATGTGGCAATCGCCGAGTTTCATGAGACTGAAACTTGAGTCCTAGGCTCAGAACTATTATACTATCATGTTTGCCCACATTCTGTTTTCCAGAGACAGCCCAGATTTATGAGTATAGCAATAGAATCCACCTGGTTATGGAGGACATTTCCCACATTGCAAATGCTGTAGACCCAGGGAGGTGTGAACAATTGGAACTGTTCCATCTAGCCCAGTGCCAGCTCCTCCTGCCCCATTAGTGTTGTGTTCTCCACCACATTCACAATTCTACTGACAAAAATAAATGCTAGATTAAGACCACCTATGTCAATGACTCAGAAGGTGCATGATTCACACAATCATTGAAGGCCAACTCAGTGACAAATAATGTGTAAGATACTAGGGATAGAGACCAAATAAGAACAAAGTCCTTGACTTATAGAGGCCAGAATCTAATGGGGGAGAAAAATTATGTTCCCGTGGTGTGTAGCAAAACAAGTCTAACAATAGTACCAATTGCAGAAGAGGTAGCGATTTTCTATGCAGGTGAGGGGGAGCAATAGCAGAACCAGGTTAAGAAAAGACTTCTTGGAGGAATAGATAACTGAAGAAAAATATGAACTATTCTTCAGATATGCTGTTGTTGTTGGGTGTTGTCAAGTTGGTTCCTACACAGAGGAACCACATGTACAACAGAACGAAACATTGCCCAGTCCTATGCCATCCTCACAATCATTGTTATGTTTGAGCCCATCGTTACAGATATTGTATCATTCTGTCTCCTTGAGGGTCCTTCTCTTTTTTGCTGACCACCTACTAAGTGTGATGCCATTTTTTCAGGGACTGGTCCCTCCAGATAATATGTCCAAAGTACGTGAGAAATTGTACTTTCCTTGTTTCTAAGGAGCATTCTGTCTGCACTTCTTTCAAAAAGGATTTGTTCATTTTCCAACAGTCCATGATATATTTGATAATCTTTGCCAATATCATAATTCAAAGCTATCAATTCCGTACTTTTTTAGTCACTGTCCAGCTTTCACTTGTATAAGAAGTGATTGAAAATACCATGACTTGGGTCAGGTGCACCTTAGTCCTCAAAGTGATATCTTTGATTTTTCACACTTAAAAGAGATTTCTTTTGCAGCAGATTTGCCCAAAGCAATATGTCATTTGATTGCTTGACTACTGCTTCCATGGTTGTTGATTGTAAATCCAAGTAAAACAAAGTCTTTTACAACTTCAGTATTTTCTCTGTCTATCATGACGTTGTTTATTAGTCTACTGAGGATTTTTGTTTTCCTTATGTTGAGGGGTAATCCGTACACAAGATTGTAGACTTTAATTTTTATCAGCAAATGCTTCAAGTCCTCTTTACTTTCAGCAAGCAAATTCATGTCATCTATATATCACAGGTTATATATCTTCAAACATAAAAATATTTAATACTTGTATGTAGATACCACTGAGTAGAATTATTGAGGATTTATTGCCATATATTATACTCTTGAAGTATTGCATTTTCATAGATACAATATTAATTTGATTGGATTTGTTATTGGATCAGAGACATGATATCCAAGCACTCCTTCCCCTGCTAGCTGTGTGTCAGTATCTGTAAGTATACCATACTGCTGTAGTAGTTAGGAGTTTGGCTGTTAACCAAAAGGTCAGCATTTGGAATCGACCAGGGGCTCCTTGGAAACCCTATGGGGCAGTTCTACTCTGATCTAATAGAGTTTCTATGAGTCAGAATTAACTCCATGGCAATGGGTTTTGGGTCAGGAAACCAGAACCAGGGCCAGGTGGCCTTGAGTTGACTCCAACCCCTGGTGATCCCTTAAGTCATTAGAGTAAAATGCTTCATAAAGTTTTCTATGGCTGATTTTTTGAAAGTATACCACAATGGTTTTTTCCAGAGATGCCTGTCTATGGACTGGATCCTCCAACTTATTTTAACGTTTTTATTTTTAAATAATTTTTATTGTTTTTATTGCACAAGTAGTATGTATGCCTTGTAGAAACATTGGAAAATAGTAGTATGTATAAAGAATAAAGTAAAGGAATACATAATCCCTCTCCCAGAGACTACTGCAGTGAATATTCTGCTATATATCTTTACAGCAGAAGGCAAACATTTGTGGACTGGATCCTCCAACTGATTTTAATGTTTTTATTTTTAAATAAGTAAGTATTCCATGGCTTAATTTGACACCTGCACGGCTTTTCATTGTACGGGAGAGTGAGAGCATTTTATTGTATTTTTTATCTCAGAATTTTTTTGTGTGTGTTTGTGTTGTAGGTGAAAGTTTACAATTTAAGTCAGTTTGCCATATAAAAACTTGCACATGTATTACTATGTGACCGTAGTTGCTCTCCCCACACTGACAGTATACTTTTCCTTTCCACCCTGTATTTCCCTCCATACAGTCAACTCCTGCCCCCTCTGCCTTATCATCTGGCCTCCAGACAGCAGCTACTGAGTTAATCTCATGTATCTATTTAAGCCAAGAAGCACACTCTTCATCAGTATCATTTTATGTCTTGGAAATCCTGGTGGCATAGAGGTTAAATGATACATCTGCTAATGAAATAGCAGGCAGTTCAAATCTGCAAGGCATCCCTTGGAAATTGTATGAAGCAATTCTACTCTGTCCTATAGGGTCACTATGAGTTGCAGTTGACTCAACAACCTTGGCTTTGGTTTGGTTTAATTTAGCCCAGTCCAATCTTCATCTGAAGAATTGACTTTGTAAATGGATTTGATTATCGGCTTATAGGGAGCCCAGAGGCCATGTCTTCTGTCAGGCCATCAATCTTTCTCAAACTCTTCCAGATCTTTTTATTAGAGTTCTGTACCCCACTTTTCTTCTGTTCCATCAGGGACTCTTAGGTGTGTTTCCTGTCAGGGCAGTCATTGGTTGTAGCTGGGCGCTGAAGGCTTTATCTGGTCTTATGCTGATGTAATCTCTGGTTCATGTCCTTTCTACCTGTTGGGCTCATATTTTCCTTATGCCTTTGGTGTTCTTCCTTTTCCTTTGCTCTAGGTGAGTTGGGGATCCATTGATGCTTCTTAGGTGGCCACTTGCTGGCTTTTAAGACTTCAGACTGGACAAGGGAAAGAATTTTTTAAAACGAGAATGTACAACTCCACATTGCATTAGTGAGCAGAGTAATGATATTCTTACATGTTGTTTAGCATCTAGAAATCTGTACTTTTGTGAGAGAATGCCTTTTCCATGAAATAGGCAAATAATATCTTAATATAGTTATAAAGGGAGTCTCTGGGTGGTACACTTGACTATTAGCTGAAAGGTTGGAGGTTTAAACCTTTCCAGAGGCTTCTTGGGAGACAGACTTGGAGATCTGCTTCTGAGAACCTCGTGGAGTAGTTCTGCTGTGCACACGTTGGGTCACTATATATCCAAATCGACTCTATGGCAAATAACAAAAGGAGCATTTCACTGATGGATTTTCTCAGGTTTAATCATTCATACATTCTGCAGTACTGGGATAAATGCTATGAAGTTGTGGTATAGTTGTTGCCATCAAGTCACTTCCAACTCACAGCAACCCTATAGGACAGAGTAGAACGGCCCCATCTGATTTCTAACGAGCAGCTGGCGGATTCAAACTGAACTGCCAGCCTTTTGGTTAGCAAACATAGCTCTTAACCACCTTGCAACCAGGTTTCTAGTTATGGTATATAACTCTTTTAAGATAACTGTTAGATTATGCTTGCTAGAATTTTGTTGAGGATTTTCCAGCTATGCTCATAAGTAATCCTAGTCTGTAGTTTTCTTTTCTTGTGGTGTTTCCTGGCTTTGGTATCTGAGCAATGTCAGCCTTATAAAATGAGTTGGAAGGTATTCCCTCCTGTTCTGTTTTCTAGAAGAGTTTGAGAAAGATTGATGTTAATTATTTAAATGTTTAGTAGAACTCACCAGTGACACTATCTGGTTCTGTGCTTTCTTTATTGGGAGGCTTTTAATTTACCCATTTAATCTGCTCACTTGTTATCAGTCTGTTGAGATTTTCTACTTCTTTTTTTTATTATGACTAAGTGAAAATGTACATTCCCATGTAAATTTACATGCCCACCTATATGCAGCTTCCACTGTTCTCCCTGCCCGGTGACAGCACACTATTCCTCTTTGCTCCATACGTGTCTCATCCTCCCAACAGTCTCTGTTCCCCTCCTCTGCACTCCCTCCCCTTCCTCCAGCCAGAGGTCAACAGGATGATAGCCTATAGATGCATAGAACCATAAAGTGCATCCAGTATGTGGTCGCTCCGCATCACCAAGTCCAATCCATTCATGTCCGAAGAGTAGACCTTCATTATGATTTATGGGCAAGGGCAGCATCAGGACAAGGGGCCATGTTCTCAGGGGAACCCCGAAGCTGCTGGACCATCAGTTGTGGTCTTTTAGTGGAGATTTCAGGGTGCACCTCTTTTTATTCTTGTGTTGCCAGTGAGACTCAACTTACTGAGCTCCATCATGGCTATCACTGGTGGTGGCCAGGCACCATCCGGTTCTTCCGGTCCCAAGTCTATGTAGGCACCCTCTCATGTGGGTCTCTCTGTCTTCTGGGTTGACTTTACCCCATGTCATTTTGGTCCTTGGTGTGCATCCATTCCTGCTGAGTTGGGACCACTTGCTGTGCCCTCGGATGGCAGCTTGGCAGCTTTTAAGACCCCAGACACCACTCACCAATGTGGGGTGCAGAGAGCCCTCTTAGCAAAACGCTAGTTGTGCCAATTGGCCTCAATTTCACCTAAGAGGATGGTCCCCTGCCCCGTGCCCCAGTTAGTCTGTCCTTGCAATATTGGGTTAAAATGGAAGGAGTATTCAAGTTATGTTGAAGTCCACTTAATACTGTTCTTATTTCTAATGTGTGCTATCACGGATTTCACCCAAGCATATGTCTACCAACTATCTCCACCCCTTGCCCTCCCTCTCTCCCCTCCCTTGCAGCAGTCAAAGAGTCTTTCCTTCTATACATAAGTCTGTTTTTGAGATCTTATTGTAGGGGTCTCATACAGTATTTGTCCTTTTGTTGCTGCTACTTTTACTCAACATAATGTCTTCCAGTTGAAACCAGGTTATGAGATGTTTCCTGGAGTCATCATTATTCTTTATCATGGCATAGTGCTCCATTGAGTATATATACCGTAGTTTACCTATCCATTCCTCTGTTGTTGGGCATCTGGGTTGATTCCATCTTTTTGCTGTTGTGGACTGTGCTGCAGTAAACATTCTTGTGCATGTGTCTGTTGGAGTGAAAGGCCTTGATTCTGTAGGATATATTCCATCTACTTCCTGAGTCAGTTTAGACAGTTGTGTGGTTCTAGGAATTTACTCACTTTATCCATTTGTTTATAATAGTTTTTTGGTGTATAGTTGTTTGTATTAACCTCTTACAATCTTTTTTATTTCTCTAAGGTTGGTAGTAATGGCCCCACTTTCATTTCTGGTTTTAACTGTTTGCAGTTTTTCTTGTCAGTCTAGCTAAAGATGTGTCACTTTTGCTGATCTTTTCAAAGAGCTGACTTTTGGCTTCATTGACCTTTTTTAAAATCATTCTTTATTTCATTTATCTGTGCTAAAATCTTTATTAGTTCCTTCCTTTTGGTTTCTTTGGGCTCTGCAGGCTCTTTTATTTTCAGTTCCTACCACTACTAACCACAAGGTCAGCAGTTCAAATCCACCAGGCGCTCCTTGAATACTCTGGGGGTCAGTTCTACCCTGGCCCTTAGGGTCACCATGAGTTGGATCCGACTCAATGGCACTTGGCTTTGGCTTGGCAAAGGTAATAAAGTTACTGATTTCGTATCTTTCTTCTTTTTTTTAATGTAGGCATTTACAGCTATAAATTACCCTCTGAGCACTGTTTTTGCTATACTCCTAAATTCTGGAATGCTGTAGTTTCATTTTCATTCATCTCTAAACATTTTCTGATTTCCCTTGTGATGTCTCTTTGGTCCTTTGATTGTTTGATACCATGTTGTTTAATTTCTTTTGTAAATTTAGACAATGATTTATCAATTTCATTGATCTTTTCAAAGAACTGCTTTTGGTTTTGTTAATTCTTTCAGTTGTCCTTCCTTTCTCTAATTTGTTTAGTTTTGCTCTAATCTTATTTGTTTCCTTCTGGTGCCTGAGGGATTCCCCTGTTGCTCTCTTTCTACTTGTTCAAGCTATAGGGTTAATTCCTTAGTTGGGGTCCTTTCTTCCTTCCACATATGTTCATTTATAGAGATAAACTGACCTCTGAGCATTGTTTTTGCTATATTCCATAGGTTCTGGTAAGATGTGATTTCATTCTCATTTGATTCCATAAATTTCTTTATTTCATCTTTGATTTGTTCTATAACCCATGGATTTTTGAGCAAGGTGTTGTTCAGTTTCCATGACTTGAAATTTCTACTCATGTTTTTTCTTCTATTGATGTCAACTTTTATGGCTTTATGGTTCAAGAAGATGCTTTGTAGTATGTCCTAACATGTGATCTATTCTGGAACATGTTCCATGTGCATTGGAGAAGGAGATGTACTTATCTGTTCATGGTTTAAAAGTTGTGTATATGTTGATGAGGTCTAGTTGGTTAATTGTCACAGTAAGATCTTTTATATCTTTATTGAGCTTTTTTTCTGGGTGATCTGTTCATTAATGAAAGGGGAGTTGTTGAAGTCTCCAGCTATTATTGTGGATTGATCTATGTTATTGTTCAATGTTGTCAGTATTTGTTCAATGTATTTAGGTGTTCTAGTATTGGATGCATAAATATTCAATATTGTTATGTCCTTCTTATGTATTGAACCTTTCAACAATAGTGTCAATCCTTGTCCATGATGGTGGATTTTGCATTAAAATCTGTTTTATCTCAGATTAGTATTGCCACTCCTCCTCGTCTTTATATGTTGTTGGCTTGGCATATATTTTTTCATCAACAGCACTTGGCACTTGACCTTGATTTTCAGTTCGTTCCAATCTTTGAGTCTAAGGTGTGTTTCTTGTAAGCAGCATATAAATGGATTGTGTCTTTTGATCCACGGTGTCACTTGCTGTCTCTTTATTGGAGCATTCAGTCTGTTTACATTCAGTGTAATTATTGATACATGTGTGTTTAGTGCTGTTATTTTGAGGCCTTTATTTTTGCATAGTTGATGTTGTCTATGCTGCTCTTAATGTTCTGTCCTGGGTTGTTCTTTATAGGTTGAATTTCATCTTTTTCATTGTTAATTTTGTGTTTGTTGAGAATCCTGTGTTATGTTTCTTGTTTTGATATGTCACATTGCTATTTTGCTTTGTGGCTACTGTTATGATCCCCTTTACTACTGTGAGTTTAAACCACACTTTAACTTCTGCGTATCTTTTTAATTTCTGCTTGATCTGCAAGTGTTACAATTACTGTAATCTATCCCTCTTTTTAGTGTGATGATGTCATAGTTTTCATGTTCTAATCACTGGTTCCCTTCTTTTAACATTGTACCTTTGATGGAGCTTTGTGACTTCCCTAATTGAGCAGCATTGTGAGTGCTGTATCCTGCATTGCCTCCTTAAGTATATACTTGATGTTTTTGTTTTTCTAAGCAAAGAGCTTCTTTCGTATTTCTTATAGTTTTGGTTTGGTTTTTACAAAGTTTCTAAGCTTCTGTTTATTTGCAAGTATCTTAATTTCACCTTCATATTTGAGAGACAATTTTTCAGGATATATAATTCTTGGATGGAAGTTTTCCTCCTTCAGAGCTTTGATTGTGTCATCCCACTGCCTTCCTGCCAACATTGTTTCTGCAGAGAAGTCAGACAAAGGCCTTCAGGGCTTCCCTTTGTATGTTAGCTTTGCTTTAAGCCTCACTGTCATTAAGAGCCTCTGTTTATGTTTCGTTTTATTAAACTTGATTATAATATATCTTTGTGTCTTTCTTTTAGGGTCTAGTTTTTGTGGTGCTAGGGTGTCTATGGTCTCTTCATAATTTCAGGGAACTTTTCTGTCAGCAACTTTACAACAATACTGTCTGTATTTTCAACTCTGTTCTGGAACTGCAGTTATTCACAGATTATTCTTCTTACTAGAGTCCACATGTTTCTTAATGCTTCTTCATTTTTGTTATTTCTGTTCTCTGATTTCTCCTCATAAGTGTTGATGTCATTTTCTGTGTCCTCAAGTTCATTAACTTTGGCTTCTATCTCCTCAATTCTGCTCTTTTGGCTTTGGATTGAATTGTCTAATTCTATCATTTTATTATTGATTTGCCAGATTTCAGATCATTTATCTTCCATCAGTTCAAATAGCTTGCTTAATTTTTCATTTTGTTCTGCCGCATTTTGTTTTGTCTCTAGGAAGGCTCTCTATATAATTCTTCTGTACTCGACCTCCAATAGTTTCAGAAAGACTTCTTCATCTGGGACATTTTTTGATTATTTTGGGAGTTTTCTGGAGCCATGGTGGACTGCTTCTTTAAATGGTTAGCTAGTAATTGTTGTCTTTGTGTGATCTAGCAGCCATTTGATTTCTTTGGTGTTACCTCAACAGGAACTGAGGCATAGTTCTAAAAGGGGAGTTGGTCACCAGCCACCTCTGTGTACTCTAGTGACTGACCCCAGGTGGACTCTCTGTGGTGACAGCCTCTGCCTCCTGGCTGGCAAATACAGACCACTACTTATGGAGTCACTGGTGGGCCATCTGCTGGTGCTATGATGTGGATCAGTGAAGAGTCATGGAGATGCTGCTGGGTGGGTCAGCAATCAGTTTTCCAGGTAACATTATTTTAAAAAGGTACTTTACTGCCAAGTGAGGAGCTGACCAATAGCTGCCCTCAGGTGTGGGAGGCCCCGCCTTCTTTCTGACAACAGAAGACCTCATAGTTTGTCTCCAGATGCTATGATGTGGTTCAGAGTAGGGAGAGGTTACGGCCTTGCTGTCATCCTCTGTCAGGCTCCACCCATGTCTCTAGTTACCACTGTCCTAAACACAGCTTTTCTGCTGGAAAAACACTTTCTAGACAGGCACTGCTTCTCAGAATGAATGTTAGCCCCAGCTAAAGCCTCTGAGTGGGTGACTCTCCCTTCCAGCTGACCAAGGTGGCATCATGCCTGAGCTACCCATCCTGCCATGAAACAGCCGAATCTATGGTGCAGCTCAGAAATGAGAGGGTGAAGGAACAGTGGTGCCCTCAGTCAGCAACTGGGCTCTCAAAATGTGGCTATCCCAAGCACAGTTTCTCTGTTATGTTATATACTGTTTGCTTAAGCACTGTAGTTCAGTATATTTGCCACCTCATGCCCAATCCCTGCCTCCCAGAAAACAAAGAAGGGGTCAGTACCTGCAGCCCTCCCAAATGGTGAGTCAGCAGAAGCAGGACACAGCGTATGGCTGCTTCATGTTAGATAGAGTTAGTTTCTGCTTTAATGGTGGCCAGTTCAATCTGACAACTTTATGCCAGATCCTAGGCCTCCTTGGATGCCCATGCTGCTCCATTCAGTTATCATTCCAGGCTTTAGTTCTCAGAGGGAATCAAGGAGATGTATGTCTGATCTGCCATCTTGGCCCTCCTGTTTAATTTCTAATTATTTGTTAAATTTGCAGTTTTCCTTCTGCAGTTGACTTCTAGTTTTGTTCCACTGTGAGATGAGGCTCACACAACAAAAAAAAATGTGCAAATTTATTTCCAAAATACTAATAAAGACATAAATAACAGTAATTTTAACAGTTAAAATCAACTTGTTGTATTCCTTATAACTAAAGGCATTTAATAGTAAACATAGGAATCTGCATTAATGTCAGTGATTATAGTTTGAGGAAAGTAATATAAGAAATACAGGGGTATTGAGACTCTCTTCTGTGAAAGAAAAATAAAAAGCAGGAGTCTGTTAAACTATAAAGTAAGGCAGTGGTATGTTCATCTATGGAAACCCTGGTGCTGTAGTGGTTAAGTGCTATATTTGCTAACCAAAAGGTTGGTGGTTCAGATCCACCAGGTGATCCTTGGAAACTGTGCAGGGCAGTTCTATTCTGTCTTATAGAGTCACTATGAGTCAGAATTGACTTGATGGCACTGGGTGGGATGCTAATTTTCAGAGGAAAAAAGTCTTAATTTGTATCATTTGCCAATTTCTGTGGTGTAGATATTCCTATAATGGTTTATTTCAGCACACTAAATTCCCGAAAATATGAGTCAGTTCTGGTAAATTGGTATTGCATACCACATGAGCAAATAGATAGGCTCTAGGTATCAGTTGGGCTGTCACAGGTGAAATAAACGATTTGCACCAGTGGTGTCTCAAAAGGAAGACCTGGCAATGTGCTTTTGTAAAGATCACAGCCAAAAGAACCCCATGGAGCAGCTCTATTCCATGACACGTGGGGTCCTCAAGACTAGAAATACATTTGATGGCAGCAACAAGTACATGTATGTGTGAACTCCAGTAATGGCTGTGACTCCTCAGGCCCGTCAACCATTAGGCAGATAGTTAGGGGTTTTTTTACAGTAGAATCATAGGCTGCAGAAGAGTTGTAGGGGCTAGAGAAAGAGACTGTGGGGAAAGTATAGATATGGAATCCATCAGATGTGTTGTAGGAAGAAATATCTCCTAATTCATAGATCAAGATAATTCTAATCCAACAGGGATAGTCTTGCCAAGTGGAGAGGAGTTCAGGTTTCTTCAAGAGCCCAGTATTCACTTCCAGACAACTCCACATTCCAGAACCCATTCGCAGGAGTCATGGACTTGAATCCTTTCTTCATCACATTTTGTATGTATACTCCAGTCACCTGGTTGGTCCTATCTCCTGCCTCCACCTCCCAGTAATGTCTCTCTGACCTGAAGTTTATGCAGCCCAACACACAGGGCCAAAAGTCAAACCTGTCTGATTTTTCAGGCAATTTCTGCCTTAAATCTTCCAGAAAGATAGGTTTTTTAATCTGACACAGGAAGAGGAAAGGGTGAGCTATATCCGCATGAGCATGATATCAACTGCTTGAAATAGGTAGATTTTCCATTCTGGTATGGGAACCCCTCCTTCCTTCTTGTAGCCAAAAGTGTGGCTCTAGGTGCAGCGGGACAGAGTCTGTGAGGAGCTGTGTTTGATCAGCAATGAAGCTACCATGGTGAATCGGCCTTCTTTATTAGGACTGTTGGGTATTAGCATGGATGGAACTTTCTCTCTTTGGAGAGTTTTCTACTGTACCTGGGGCTTTGGGCACCATCAGTAGAGGAATACTCCAGCAGCTCTCACTTTGTTCTTCAACTTCTATATAGATGTGAGAATCAGAGCTCAGAGTAGCCTAGGCTTCTTCATAGATTTGTTTAACTTTTAAAAAGCATCTATAGATGCCTTCACCGGGGGCCCTGACCCTGTGACTCCTCCTCCAAGCTTGGTGTTCTGTGGAAATATGATCTTCACCAGCATGGCTCCACTCACATATCTAGTCTCCATCCTGCTTCACACAGTCCTAGTGTACCAGTCCGGTAGAGTGAATGTAGTTCAGAACCCCTGAAGTTCCATGTTGTTAGTGCTCATGTTTGGGGACAGGTGACAGGATAGCTAGGTATCTTTGCTCACCAGAGTGAACCTCCAACCTTGTTAACAGCTGAGCTTGCTAATTGTTTGTACTGTCTAGAGACTCCCCCAGTCGGTATAGAACAGTGTTTAAGAGTAAGCTTCTGGAACTAGACTTCCAGGGTTTGAATCTAAGTTCCTCCGTTTACTAAATGTGCTTCACTACATCTGTAAAAAGGGGATTGTAATGTAAAGGTCAAATGCATTAATACCTTTGGAAGTCAGAGCCTGACACTGTACCAACTGCTGTCAAGTTGATTCCAAGTCACAGTGACCCTATGGGACAGAGTAGAACTGCCCCATAGAATTTCCAAGGATCGCCTAATGGATTCAAACTTCTGATCCTACAGTTAGCAGACATAGCACTTAATCACTACACCACTAGGGTTTCCTAACACATAGTAGGTACTTATTAACTGCTAGCTATTTTCAGGCATCACTTTTTTTCTCTTTTCTCTGTTACAAATGTGAGATAATCCCACTCAACAGAGTTGTAAAGATTAATGAAATTAAAATATGCAAAGTACTTTGAAGAGTGCTTTGTAATATGCCATCAAGTGGATTTTGACTCTTAGTGACCCTATGGGACGGAATAGAACTACTGCCTCACAGGGTTTCCGATGCTGTAATTTCTGTGGATGCAGACTCCCTCATCTTTCTCCCATGGAGTGCTGGTGGGTTCAAATTGCTTATCTTTCAGTTAGCAGCTGAATACGTAACCATTATGCCACCCAGGCTATCTTAAACAGTGCCAAGCACACTGTGAGTACATTGTAAGTAAAAAACTGTTATTATTCTATTTAACCAAAATTGAGTCAATGCCAACTGACAGTGACCCTACAGGACAGAGTAGAACTGCCTCATAGAGTTTCCAAGGAACACCTGGGAGAATAGAACTGTTGACCTTTCGGTTAACAGCTGTAGTGCTTAACCACTACACCTCCAGGATTTCCATTCTTCTATTCACAGCATGTTTGTCCAAAGAATTGAAACCATCTATTGTTAGTTTCTAGAAGCTCCAAAACATTTTGCTTCTCATTTTTCAGTCTTCTCTTTCACCAGGCAGAGGTGACTATTTATTTATTTTCCCTTGGGAGTGTGATGCAAAGGAGGGAGGGCAAAGATTTCCTGAGAAAAGTTCCCAAGACCGTGTTTGATAGAGGGAGATTTACAGGATACCAGCAGTTTCTGTGTGCAAGGAAGGTGGGTCCACACTCTCTACCTACAAGAGTGTATCATGTGACTTAGCCCCATGCACCTTCTTACACTACTTGGCTTTTGATTATGCAGAGAATTACCCCATCCCTAGATAGCACTGTTTGCTGCTTCCAGCAGCTATTATCAGTCTGTTGGAAGATGCTAACAAAAGTAATCAATAGAGCAAAGAAACATGAACCACTGAAAAGAATATAATCAGATGGCAGAAATCACCTGAAATATATTGTGGCTGAATAATTATGGAACTTTCTTGCTAAATTTAAAGTTAGTTAAATAATAGAGTTTTTTTTTTTTTTTTAAGTACTCATCTCTGGCACATAGTGAAAAATGGGTAATTCCTGAATGAATGAGTGATACCATTATAAAAATGTTGACTAACATTGATTTCATGCTGTCAGAGAAAACCAGTTAAAAGCTATGCTTTGATTATCTTACTAAGAATGAAAAAGAAAGAGTTTTTCAGCACTGTGATGTATCTATCAGAGTTGTTTGCCCAGTTACTTAATGAATTTTATGATGGTGTGGCAATCTGATGGAATTTGTAATTGAAGACCGCGGTTATGGAATTAAGAGAGCAGTCTCAGGATTAAGTATTCAAGATCTAATAGAATTGAAATGCCAATCTATGGCAATGCTTTCCAGAGTCATTTGTCACTGTATTCAATTATGCCATAAAGCTTTATTTGATCCTAAGGCTTTGCAGTAGAAAGAGGACAGGACTTGGAGACAAATAGATCTGGATTCACAGATAGCATGTACCAGAGGTAACATCCACAATGTGCATGGTCCTTTGTGGAGTCATGCAAAGCAATGATCCTTTCTGGGTTCAAATCCTTATTTGGCTACTTGCTAGCTATGTGATACAAAGTAAGTTAGTTAACCTCGCCGAATTTGTTTCCTGTGCCATTGAATATGAGCATGACATTGGATAATACAGTTTTATGCACAGTGTCAAAAATTATTTCCTGCTCATACTTTCTAATTTTTCTATATTGCAATTTCTTAATTATAAGAAGACAGTGACTCAGGTCTGTGTTAGTAGAGACATTTTTGTGTGTGAGTATTTTGCCTCATGTCAGAGGCAGCTTTGTAATTGTTAAGAAAGTATGTTGACCACATCAGTTTTCAGTCTGGCTCTGTCACTTCTGGTTAGTTGCCAATGAGGGCTGTGACTGTCGGCAATCCTGTGTACAGCATTGTTATGCTTGATTTTATTGTTGCGAACATTGTATAGTGCTTTCCGACTCAGGGCTCGTCTTCTAGCACTACTGGACAATATTCTGTTATGATTCATAGGCTTTTCATTGACTAATTTTTATAAGTGGATTGTCAGACCTTTCTTCCTAGTATATCATAGTTTCAAAGCTCCACTGATAACTGTCTAACATGAGTGACTGGTGGCATAGCTCCCAGAAGCCTAGCAAGACCGAAGTCATCACAGTACACAATACAGGTGGGTGGTGGTATGTGACCATAGATGAGTTAAAATAACCTCTTCTTACTGCAGTTCTTCTTGAGTAAAAAGTGCAAAATAGTAGTACTTAACTCATAGGGTTATTTCAATGGTTAAATAGGTAAAGTGAGTTAACATGGATGTTTGTATATATATGTTAATATAAAAATCTGATGAGAAGTCAGACAACTGTAGATTACTCGCTAGAAGAAATTAGTGGAATTACTTTGTGGGAGCCACTTTTTCTTAATAAAACAGGCTGCTTGAATTAATATTGTTGCATGGCATCTTGAGTCATCATCAGTAGGATACAGAATTTAAGTTTTGCTTACTTTTTGATGGATGTTTTCGTTCTAAGTTTGAGCATTAATGAAAATTTGGGGCAGAATTACGTGACAGTCTGTGAACATCAGACAAAAATAAAAATAAATAAGCAGATTAATTTTTTCTTTGGAATTGAGGTGTTAATTATCCTCATCACAACTATGGGTCTTTATAAGGGCCTGCTCTTGAATGTACCTGTGTATGTGTTGTTGTTGGATGCTGTCAAGCTGATTTTTGAACCATAGCAGCCATATACTCCATGGGATTTTCTAGGATATAGTTTTTATGGAACAGAATGCGAGACGTTTCTCCTTTGGAATCTCGAGTGTGTTTGAACCTGCCTTTTGGTTAGGAGCTGAGGACTTAGATATTGCACCACCAGGACTCCTTTATATGTACTTGCGTATGTACATACATGTGAATGTATGTATGTAAGGTCTGACAATGAAGTTTGAGAACCCATCCTAGAAAAAGTGCTACATACCTCATTGCTGATTATCACTACAGTTACCTTTGAAATACTTCCCTTGCAAAGCTATGCCCTGAAGCCAGCACCTAGTCCACACTTCACAACAATTTTGGAACTCTTTTTCTGGTATGGCCATCTGTGATCATATTACCCTTGATGTTATGAGTGTTATCTAAATGCCTACCTTTCAATATTTCCCTTATCTTTGGGTAAAGAAAAAAGTCACCTGGGTCCAGATAAGGTGATTAGGGAGCGTTTTCCAATACAGTTATTTGTTTACTGGCTAAAAACTCCCTCATAGACAACTATACAATTAAGTTCACAAATTTTCCACTGTGCACAATGGCTATTCCAGAAACAATTCCAAAATTACTTTGAAGGGTGGACTAGGTGCTGGCATCAGTGTATAGCTTCCTGAGGGAGTACTTCAAAGGTGACTGAGGTGGTATTCAGCAGTGAGGTATGTAGCACTTAGAACAATTAAGCTCATGGACTTAATTGTTGGACCTCATATATAGATATATACACACCCAGTCTTCAAAAATTGACGTGGTTAAGTTCCAAAGACCAGGATGTTATGTGAAAATCAGAATTATGTGAAAATAATGGTGACATAAGATCACAAAGTGGGGGAATTACTGCATCATTTCATAGCTGTCAAATTACATCATTACATAACTGCCAAATTAACATCATTACTTAACTGCGAAACCACTGAGAGTCACAGTCCAGCCAAAATGATACATAACCTTAGCCATCACAAACAATGTTGCTCTCATCTCATGCCTTGGTATTTGTTACCACAAAATGTATGCCATTAATGTGCAAAACTGTCAGATAATAGATTTTTATCTTCATAAATGCCGAAGTGGCATAAGTGAGGAGTAGGTGTGTATCTATTAATCTATGTATACTTGTACTTTTTACATTTACTTTCCAAAACTCTCTCCCTTTCCCCTTTTCCTGTTTGACAAACATTCTACATGTGTTTAATGTGTATATTTTTTGTTTAACTATGTACCATTATTGTCTATGTATATATTTTCAAGTTACATAGAGGGTGTGGAAACAAGCATATCATTACTCATGTCAGACGCATCCTGGCTGAAATTAGAGAATGCCATAAAGATGTTTACTTATGTTTGACTGACTACACAAAAGCATTTGACTGTGAATCATAACAAATTATAGGCAGCACTGGAAAGAATGGAAATTCCAGAACACTTAATTGCGCTCATGAGGAACCTGTACACGGATCAAGAGGCAGTTATTTGAACAGAATGAAAGCATGCTTCATGGTTTAAAGTAAGGAAAGGTGAATGTCGGGATTGTATCTTTCCATCATACTTATTCAGTCTGTATGCTGAGCAAGTAATGCAAGAAGTTGGACTACATGAAGAAGAATGTGGCATCAGGATTGGAGAAAGACTCAGTAATAATTTGTGTTATGCAGATGACACAACTGTGCTTGCTAAAAATAAAGGTGACTTGAAGCATTACTGATAAAGATCAAAGACTACAGCCTCAGATATGGATTACTACTTAACATAAAGAAAACAAAAAATTCTCACAAAGGGACCAATAAGCAACATCATGATAAATGGAGAAAAGACTGAAGTTGTCCATGATTTCATTTTACTTGGATTCACAACCAAGGCCCATGAAAGCAGCAGACAAAAATTCAGAGATGCATTGCATTGGACCAACCTCTTTAGAGTGTTAATTAAAAAGCAAAGATGTCTCTTTGAGGACTGTGATGCACTTGACCTAAACCATGGTATTTTCATTTGCCTCGTATGCATGTAAAAGCTGGACCATGAATAAGCAAGACCGAAGAAGAATTGATGCCTTTGAATTGTGGTGTTGGGAAAGAATGTTGAATATTCTTTTATATTGAACAGGTTGAAAGAATACTGAATACTGAACAAATCTGTCTTAGAGAAAGTACAACTAAAATGCTCTTAAGTAGCAAAAGTGGCATGTCTTGCAAACTTTGGGCATATTATCAGAAGGGATCAGTCCCTAGAGAAGGATGTCATTCTCCGTAAAGTAGCCCGTAAAGTAGAAGATCAGCAAAAAAGAGGAAGACCCTTGACAAAAGATATTGACACAGTGGCTGCAGCAATGGGCTCAAGCAGAACAACGATTGTGAGGGGTGCAGTATCAGGTAGTGACTCGACAGCACTTGGCTGGCTGGCTAGATAGGGTCACTCTGAGTCAGAAGCAACCTGACAGCGCCTAAAAACAACATCAGAAGTTATTGTGAAATACACACTTTATATTGTTTTTTAATTATCTCTTGTCACTGTGCTGTTAAGATTCATCCATGTTGTCTGCTTACATCTTGCTTCTAAGTGCTGTAGCATTGCACGGAGCACCTCTATCACGTTTCACCTGTCTGCTCTCCTGGTGATACACCCCTGGATTGCTTCTAACTTCCTGCTACTGCAATGAACATTCTCAAATGTGGCCTCTTATAGATCTGTATGTGAATTTCTCCCAGAATATTTGAATATGTTTTTCTACTTTCTTTTAGTATCCATTGTAGTTGATGACGTGACGGCACTTGGCTTGGCTTGGCTGTAGTTGATGGGAATTTTAGTGATAGTTTGATGACTATTTCCTTTTAGATGTGATATTATTTATAAAACTGTGTATAATAGAAGTGGGGACACAAATTTAAGGAAACATGCCCCCAGGTTCAGTCTGGGTGTGACCCAAATTAAGCTCAGATACACAAGGCAGACACACACTCTGTAAGAGATGGGCCCCAAATGGCAGCTTAGTCAGATACACCATACCACCCCCTATAGCAAAGACCAGAGAAACCAAATCAAATAGACATAGCTGATAATCTTGGATCGCTAAGCATCAAACAGAAGGAGGAAGAATTAGATAGAGCACTGAATGGAAGGAGAAATGGCTAGAAAACAGCAAATGAAGAGATTTACAGATCCTGGCAGGTACCCTGCCCACCAGTCCAGTGCAGTCTAGCCATTTTGAAACAAAACAAGCAGTATTTGTGGGTGAGGATCACAGGAAGACAACGTCATAGAATTCCAAATAGGACACAGAGATGCTGTGTGGACAAACCCAGGGTGAAGCAAGATGAACAGGGTGTGAACTAGGTCTAAGGAGGGAAAGTGAGTGAGATCTCCGGTGATCGTGGTGACCACAGAGCAGGGAGAGAACTAGGAAGTAGGGATGAGATTACTCAACTAGTGGTAGTGCCTGACCTTTTCGGTGGGTGGTGCCCAAGGAGTAATGGATCCACAGAGTGGCAGCTGGAGGTCCCCACCTGACTGAACTTCAGACAGCACCCACTTGCATTTGGTTGGGTCAGGTCCTGATCACTGGCTACGGCTCACACCCAGATACTAGAGGAGTATAATCCTCTCTGGCCCTCCCAGTGACCAGACCTCAGCTCTCAGTCACTCAGTGACCAGTGGCCCACGTGGAGACTGGTGGTGTGCGCTCACCATGCCCATAACCCAGCAACCAGCAGGAGCACCTCCACCCCTGCCCTCTGACCAGTTGGACAGGCACAACACCTTATCATCAGTCACCTGGTACACCCCAACAGGTGTTATCTAGACCTCTGCCCTATGATGCACAAGAGATCCCAGGGTCCTTTGTCAATATCTGCCCAGCTACAGTATCACACATCCCACTCCCAGACTGTTTTGAACTTAGGAGGGTAAAGCTAAGTTTCAAGGTGATCACAAAGAAAATTAAGAAATCTTCTTACCAAATTAAATAACAAAACTAAATTGACCAAGCAGGTGCAACAACACCAACAATGAATGAGAGGAAAAGGAAATCCATATACAAAAAGAATTGAGCATAGAAGCTTAAGAAAAATAAAGAAAACATTAAAAAGTATAATAATGTGAGAACAGTATTGTACCTATTGATGATCACACTGACTGTAAATGGGTTAAGTACATCAATCAACTGGTAGGGAATGACAATTATGAAACAAACCTCAAACACGAAGACATAATGAGAATAAAAATCAGTGGATGGAAAAATATATATCAAGCAAACTAACCAAAAGAGAGCCAGCCAAGCCAAAGCCAAGTGCCGTCGAGGAGCTAGGAATGGCAATATTAATTTCTGATAAAATAGATTTTAAGTTACAATGGACCATAATAAACAAGGGAAAATACTATATACTGATTAAAGAATCAGTACACAAGAACATAATCACATTAACTACTTACTTACTGAAAGACAAGACTCCTAAATACATAAAATAAACCCCAACAGCATTGAAAAGAGACAATAACAGCAGAAAACTTACACAACATAACAATAGCAGAAAACTTCAAAACACAATTTCTGTGAAACACAAAACATCCAGAAATAAGCTCAGTAAAGACTCAGAATATCTGCATACTACAGTCAACCAACTTGATCTCATATACAAATACAGAACACTCCATCCAATAGCAGCTAAGTATACTTTCTTTCCAATACATGTGGAACATTCTCCAGAATAGATCACATATTAGGCTGTCGCTGCCTAACTGTCCGCCGGCGGAAAGAAGACAGGACACACGCGGATTTGAGCCACTTTACCGGTTGCTTACTTTATTCTTATTTCACTTACTTATGCTACTCCTACCTTACTCCTGCTGCTCACTTTACTCCCACTGCTTACTTTACTGCTACTACTTATTCTACTTCTACTGCTCACTCCACTATTATTGCTTACTCTACTGCTACTACGTACTTTACTCCTACTGCCTCCTCGTCCGTCCGTCGGTCCGTCCGTCCGTCCGTCCTCTGTTCCCAGTCCCGGTCTTAGTTCCGGTCTTAGTCTTAGTCCCCGTTACCTGGTGCTTGCTCAATTTATCCCAGATTCCTCCAATCCTCATGTGCCACGCTCTCCCAAGACGGAGGCCCGCAATAGGCTAGCGGGAAGCCACTGCCCACAGGCATGCGCCATGAAAGCCCTAGGTCTGGTAAACAAGGGTGTGGCTGGGAAATGACAGCTGTTCTGAATCCTGATGCATGGTAGCAATCAGGAAAAGGCTGGTGTGTTGTTCTGGCGCTGGGCGCCAGCATGTCCCGTTTACCACATTAGGCCACAAAGCAAGCCTTAAGAAAACCGAAAGTGGTAAAATATTACAGAGCATCTTTTCAGAACATAAAGTCATAAAAGTAACAGAGAAAGCAAGGAAAAGCAAAATCAAACACATGGAAACTGAACAGCACCTTGCTTAAAAACTACTGGATTATAGAAGAAACCAAAGACAGAATAAAGAAATTCACTGAATCAAATGAGAATGAAAACACATCCTGCCAGAACCTTTGGGACACAGCAAGAGCAATGCTTACAGTTCCACATATATTTTTAAAAAGCACATACCCCAAAACAAGAAAGGGCCCAAATTAAAGAATTAGCCCCACAACCCAAACGAGCAGAAAGTGAGCAGAAAAAGAAGCCCTAAGCCACCAGAAGAAAGCAAATAATAAAAATCAGAGCAGAACTGAAAGAAATAGAGAAATGAAAAATGATTGAAACAGTTAACAGGACCAAAAGTTGGTTCTTTGGAATGACCAATAAAATCAATAAACTGTTGGTCAAAATGACAAACAGAAGAGGAAGCAAACAACCTGAAAAGAAATGAGAAAGGTGATATTACAGCAGACCCAACTGAAATGAAAAAGCTTATAACAGAATACTGTGAAAAACTGTAACAAATTCAAAAACCTTAGAGGAAATGGACAAATTTCTAGAACATACCTCATACCTAAACTAACACAGGGATAGAAAAACTAAATAAACTTGTAACAAAAGAGATTGAAAAGATAATTTAAAAAATCCAAACAAAAATAAGCCCTGGCCTGGATGTTTTCACTGAAGAATTTGACCTGACTTTCAGCAGAGAGTTAATACCATTACTAAAGGTATTTCAGAGCATAGAAAAGAATGGAATACTCCAAAAATCATTCTATGAAGCCAAATCAACTATGTCTGTGGAAAGAGATGATGGAAAAGTTCAACATCTCAAAACAAGACAAGGTCCTGACTGCAACACAGACAATCAATTGTTCAAATGGAGGTTCAAATTTAAACTGAAGAAAATTAGACCAAGTCCATGAGAGCCAAAGCATGAACTTGAGTATATCCAACCTGAGTTTAGACACTATCTCAAGAACAGATTTGGTATACTGAACACTAATGAATTAAGATTAGACAAATTGTAGAATGACATCAAAAATGTCATTCATGGAGAAAGCAAGAGGTCATTATGCAGACAGGTAAGGGAGACAAGTCCAAATTGGATGTCAGAAGAGACTCTGAAACTTGAACTTGAGCATCAAGCAGCTAAAACAAAGGGAAAGAATGATGAAGTAGAAAAACTGAATAGGAGGCTTCAAAGGGCAGCTTCAGAGGACAAAATAAAGCATTATAATGATCTGTGCAAAGAACTGGAAATAGAAAACCAAAAAGAAGGAACACACTCTGCATTTCTCAAGCTGAAAGTATTGAAGGAAAAAGTCAAGCCTCAAGATGCAGTAGTGAAGTCTCTACAGGAAAGCATCAAAAGAAGATAGAAGAAATACACAGTTATTATACTAGAAAGAGGTGGTCAACACTCAACCACTTCAAAAGATAGCATATAATCAGGAACTGATGGTACTGAAGGAAGAAGCTGACGCCGCATTGAAGGCACTGGCAAAAAACAAGGCTCCAGGCATTGATGGAATATCATCTGAGATATTTCGGCAAATGAATACAGCACTGGAAGTGCTCATTTGTCTATACCCAGAAATTTGGAGGACAGCTACCAGGCCAACCAACTGGAAGAGATCTACATTCATGCCCAGGGCCAAGAAAGGTAATCCAACCAAATGTGGAAATTACCAAACAATATCACTAATGTCACAGTTAAGTAAAATTTTGCTAATGACCAGAAACTCAAGCCAGATTCAGAAGAGGACATGGAACCACGGATGCTAATGGTGACATCAGATGGATCTTGGCTGAAAGCAGAGAATACCAGAAAGATGTTTACCTGTATTTCATTGACTATACAAAGGCATTTAACTGTGCGAATCATAGCAAATTATGGGTAATGTTACAGAGAATGGGAATTCCAGAACACCTAACTATACTTTTATGGAATCTGAACATAGATCAAGAGGCAATGGTGCAAACAGAACAGGGTGTGCTACATGGTTTAAAGTTAGGAAAGGTGTGCATCAGGATTATATCCTTTCATCATACCTTTTCAATATGTATTCTGAGGAAATAATCCAAGAATCTGGACTGTATGAAGAACAAGGCATCAGAATCAGAGGAAGATTCATTAACATCCTACGTTACACAGAGGACACAACTCCACATCCTGGAAGTGAAGAGCCTTTGAAATACTTACTGAAGAAGATCAAAAGACCAAAACCTTCAGTATGGATTGCATCTCAACATCAAGAAAATAAAAGTCCTCACAACTAGACCTGTAAGTGACATCGTCATAAATGGAGAAAGGACTGAAGTTGTCAAGGATTTCATTTTGCTTGGGTCCACAGTTAATGCCCATGGAAGCAGCAGTCAAATCAAAAGATATGTTGTGTTGGGAAAATCTGCTGCGAAGGACATCTTTAAAGTGTTAAAAACTTAGGATGTCACCTTGAAGATTAAGGAGTGCCTGCCCGAAGTCCTGTTATTTTTGATCACATCATATGCATGCGAAAGCTGGACAATGAACTAAGAAGACAGAAGAAGAACTGATGCCTTTGGACTGTGGTGTTGGAGAAGAATATTGAATGCACCATGGACCATCAAGAGAAAAAACAGATCTGTTATGGAAGAAATAAACAACCAGAATGCTCCTTGGAAGCAAAGACGGCAAGATTGTGTCTTACACACTATGAACATGTTGTCAGGAGGGATCAGTAGCTGGAGAAGGACATCATGCTTGGTAGAGTAGAGGGTCAGTGAAAAAAGAGGAAGACCCTCAAAAAGATAGATTGACACAGTGGTTGCAACAAGGGGCTTAAGCATAAAAACAGTTGTGAGCATGGTGCAAGACCAGACAGTGTTTCTTTCTGTTGTGCATACGGTTGCTATGAGTCAGAACTGACTTGACAGCACCTAACAACAAGAACAACATGTGTGATATCCTTGGTGTCATTCTGGTCTTTGGTGTCATTCTGGTGTCATCTCTGGTCTTTGGCTATTAAGTTTCAGTGCATCAAATCTCTTCTTGAAAAGGTCTCTGAATTCAAGTGGCTTATACTCAATGTCATGCTTTGGCTCTTGAAATTTTCTTAATTTTCTTCACTTTGAACTTGCACATGAGCAGTTGACAGTCAGTTCTGCAGCGGTCCCTGGTTTCTTATGACTGATGATATTGAGTTTTTCCATCGTTTTTTTTCCCCCCACAGAAGTAGTCTATTGATTTCTGTATATTACATCCAAGGTAGTCTGCATATCATTTATATTGTTTTAAACAAAAGATATTCCTGTTGAATAATCACTGGTCTGATAAACTTTTGTCATGTGATTCCCACTGACATTTTGATCACCAAGGCCATATTTTCCAACTACTGATCCTCCTTTTTAGTTTCCAGCTTTTGCATTTCCATCACCAGTAATTATCAGTACATCCTGATTGCATGTTGGATCAATTTCAGAATGCAGAAATTTATAAAAATCTTCAGTTTCTTTATCTTTGGCATTAGTGGTTGGTATGTACATTTGAATAATAATTGTATTAACTTTTCTTCCTTGTAGGTGTATTGATGTTATTCTATCACTGACAATTTTGTCTTTCAGGACAGATCTTGGAGTGTTCTTCTTAATGATGAAAGTGATGACTTTCCTCATCAGTTTGTTGTTCCTGTCATAGTAGACTATGTGATTGATTGGAATGGGCACAAATATGGATCTCTTCCAGTTGGTTAACCACGTAGCTGCCTTCCAAATTTCTTGACATGGGCAAGTAAACACCTTCTGTTCTGGTTTGCTGAAACATCTCAGTTGGTATTCTATCAGTTCGTGGGGCTTTGTTTATTCCGAATGCCTTCACTGTAGCTTGGACTTCTGCCTTCAGTAACACTGGTTCTTGATCATGTGCTTGAAAATCAACCAGTTTTTTCGGGTGCTGTGGCGCTGTATTCCTTTCATCTTCTTTTGATGCTTCCTGCATTATTTTGGTTTTCTAACCCCAGGTGTTTGCACATGTCATTAGAATATTTACTTTTTTTTCCTTGAGCTGCCCTTTGAAATCTTTTTTTCAATTCCTGACTATTTCTTCCATTCACCTTGGCTACTCTGTGTTCAAGAGCAAGTTGCAGAGTCTCTTCTGACATTCATTTTGGTGTTTTCTTCCTTTCCTGTCTTTAGATGGCCTTTTGTATTCTTCATGTATGATATACTTGATGGCTTCTGTCGTGGATTGACTTGTGTCCCCCCAAAAAATATGTGTAGCCGTGTGGCTGTGCCATCATTCCCAATATTTTGCGACTGTCCTCCATTTTGTGATTTTCCTGTGCTGTGTGTGAAAGGATTAGGGTGGGACTGTAAATTGCTTTATAAGACCACCTCCCTGCCACTGTAAAGGGAGTTTCCCTGGAGTATGGCTTGCCCCACCCATAATCCTTTCATCCTGCAAGAGATAAAATGAAAGAGAAGCAAGCAGAGAATTGGGAACCTCGTACCATCAAGAAAGCAGCACTGGGAAAAGAGCGCATCCTTCAGACAGGAGGTTCCTGCACCAAGATGCACCCTGGACAAAGACTGACGCAATACCAGACTTTCCTCCTGCAGAGCTGACAAGGGTGAAAGCCTTCCCCTGGAGCAGACACCCTGAATACGGACTTGCAGCCTACCGGGCTGTGCAAGAATAAACCTTCCTTTGTTAAAGCCATCCACTCTGTGGTATTTCTGTTAGAGCAGCCCTAGCTGACTAAAACAGCTTCCGATAAGTCATCTCTATTCTTGAAATGGTCTTTAAACTCAGGTGGGATATACCAAAGGTTGTATTTTGGCTCTTGTTTTAATTTTCTGCAGCTTCAACTTGAACTAGCTTATGAACCATTGATGGTTGGTTCCACAAGAGGCTCTTGGCCTTGTACTGACTAATTATATTCAGCTTTACCTCTGTCTCTTTCCACAGATGTAGTTGATTGGATTCCTATGTTTTCCATCCAGTGAGGTCCATGTGTATAGTTCTTATTTAAGTAGTTAAAAAAAGGTCCTTCCAGTTAAGAAGTAGTTGGTCTTGCAAAATTCTGTCATGTAATCTCTTTCACTGTCTCTATCACCAAGGCTCTGTTTTCCAACTAGTAATCCTTCTTATCTGTTTCCAACTTTCACATTCCAATTACCAGTAATTATCAATGTATTTCGATCACATGTCTGTTCAATTTCAGACTGCAGAAGTTGGTAAAAATCCTCAATTTCCTCATCTTTGGCATTAGTGGCTGATGCATTAGTGGCTGATGCATAAATCTGTATAATTGTATTAACTTTTCTTTCTTGTAGGTATAGGGATATTATCCTGTCACTGATAGCATTGTACTGAATTCAAGGTAGATCTTGAAATATTCTTTTTTGATAATGAATGTAACACCTTTCCTCTTCACTTTCTCATTTCTACTATAATAGATCGTGATTGTCTGATTCAAAATGGCCAGTACCAATCCATTTCAGCTCAGTAATGCCTAAGACATTGATCTTTATGTGTTCTATTTTATTTTTTATGACTTCCAGTTTTCCTTGATTCGTACTTTGTACACACTCCATGTTCTGATTACTAATGGATGTTTTCAGCTGCTTCTTCTTAATGTCACATCAGCAAATGAAGATCCTGAAAGTGTTACTCCATCTGCACCATAAATGTTGACTCTGCTTTGAGGAGGTAGCTCTTTGCCAGCCATATTTTGAGTGGCTTCCAATCCAAGGGTTTATTTCCCAGTACTGTATCAGAGAGAGTCCAGCTACTATTCATAAGGTTTCAGTGGCCAATCTTTTTCAGAGGTAGACTTACAGTTCCTCCTTCCTACCTTATCTTAGCCTGGAAGTTCCACAGAAACCTATCCATGATGGGAAACCCTGCTGGTATTTGAAATACCAGTGGTAAAGCTTCCAACATCACAGCAAAACACAAGCCACCACAGTTCAGCAAACTGACAGACAAGTGGTGGTTTCGACTTGGTTAAAAAAGTAAAATAAAATGTATAAAGAAACAGTGTAAAGATAACCAGTCAATTTAAAAAACTGGAAAATTTTTCTGAGCAGATTCAGGCAAATTCCCTGGTTTGTACACTGTTCTGTTTCTGTTGAGTCTCTTACTTTTTCTCCTTCCACCCTTCTGTTGGTTATTACACTGGTCATTAACATTTCTATTAAGGAGGAAAGAAAAAATCGATCAAGGAAAGGATCTTCTTTTTAAGATTCATTGGTTATTGTCATTGACTTTATTCACTAAATTAGACTATTTTGGGATTCTCTGTAGATTTTATTTATTCACATAATTTTTGTCCTCCAAACAATAGACCAACACAGGCTAATTTTATTGCATAACATGGAAACACAAATAGCTAAAGATTTTTGGAGTACAGATATATTTAAACTAAAACTTCTAGGTGACAAAGTTACTCAGATAATTTCGATTTCAAGAGTGTCAAGGTGATGTAAATCATGAAAATGAAACTATTACTTAAAAGACATATGGTAGCCTATCACCACAGAATCCAGTGCCTACTGTGCTGACTGCTTTACCTCCTGGAAGTAGCAGAATGGAAATACAGCAGACCCTGCGTCTACAAGTATGGGCCAGGTTATATTCTTAGCCCTTTACTATTTCTGACACTGCCCCTTAACCCAGAAAAGCTGAATTATTTTTAAGAGTTTACCAAACTGTTGTTGTTGAGTCAGTTAATACTCAATGGCAATCCCAGGTGTGTTAGAGTGGACTTTTACTCCATGGGGTTTTTGATAACTGATTCTTCAGAAGTTGATAACCAGGGCTTTCTTCCTATGTACCTGTAGGTGGACTTAAACCATCAAGCTTTCAGTTAACAGTTGAGCATGTTAACTATTTGTATTACTCAGGAAGTTCCACCCTAGAATTTAGCATCACAGATACAGTAAGTATCTGTGTTTAAAATACTGAGTATAAATGTGAGGAAAACCCAAGCACCCACCTCACATCATGACCATTGTTCACTTCGTGTTCATAAATCTTTTAAAATCCCCTGTGTTCTTTCCGTTAAGGTCTGGGGCTATTTCTGAATGACCACTGACCTACTGTGTCTCCAGGTAACTGAAGAACTAAACATCCATGAGAAGCTTTGAGGAACATGGGCATCCAAGACCAAGTTCGCTGAGTACAGAAAAGGGTACAGAGAGAGCCTGCGTCCTTGGTGAAGATGGAGTTGTGCTGAATTTGCAAAACATATGAGTTCTGTGTCATCTGTTTTCAGTATTTCCTGAACAATTGATTTATTCCACATTATTAATGAACTTTGCAGCAGTTCCACTTGTCAGAGCCTACTCTGCAGGGGTCAATAATGAGAGGAAACCTGATGTTAGTGAATCCAGCTTAAGTGATTCTGTCATGCTAACTATTCAATATATCAGGACAAATGTCAGCTCTTTCCAATATGTTAATTTCTCTGATACGATCTGCATAAACTACAGTCAATGAAATACAAGCTCCCCCTCTAAGACAGTTAACAGAAATTTGTAAGAGATTTTTAATTTACTTTTTTTTTTTAATCTCCTCTAGCATAAATTCTTGAGGTGAAAAGGAATATGGAAAGAAAAGATCACAGATTGAAAAGAGGATTAAAATATCACAAAAGTAAAAATACAAAAGAATATAGAATCCACAGATGGTAAATTTAGTTATTTCTTAAGAACTCTGTGTATCTACATTTGCTACTTTTAAGATGAGCCATTGCTTTCGAAGGACATTTGGGAACAAAGCATCAGTGAATTCCGCTTACGTTTTGGGATGAATCTTTTGGTTTCTATGGTTCCCTAAAGTAAAACGCGAGTTCATTATCTTTTCCAAAGGACTTTAGATTTAACTTTCCCATCTCTCCTACTAACCCACGTATCCTTGGGACTGTTGGCATATGATGCCATTTTTTTAGAATCACCCCTTCTTTGATTCTAAACTTCAAAGTGAATAAATATCACAAATTAAGAAATCAGAATCTTTCCTATGATGAAAAAATAGTTAGCTGATTTATTCAATAAAGTCATTGTCATTCCTTTTTTGTTTTTGGTAAACTTAAAAATTCCTGTTAATTTGGAATTCTTTTATAAGCTTTTATCAGTTGCTCATCACCTGGGATTCATTTCCTTTCTGTATCTAATTGTTTGCACAACTGGCAACTGTGATTCCCATTCACACTACAGAAACCTCTCTTGTCTAGTAATTCCCTTGTTTTGCAGTGTGGCTCACAGTGTTACTTCCTCATCTTTGACCTTTAACTGTTTCATTTGTTTAACCTTGGTAGAGACAAAACCAGAAGAGACCTAGAATTTTATTGGTGACATTTGCTTAAGTAGTCTATTGCCTATCTCCCTCTCTTGCTCCCCCACCCCCAACAGTCCCTGAGGTAGTTTTAGTCTCAGCTGAGCTATCAATGATATAGATAATGGCAGTGAGTGTTATCAATCAGCAAAGAGCAGTATCAGCAATATGAACTACATTTTCCATTTTTACTGAGATGCTTACCTGCCATGAGCCTGAGTACCTGTCCATTTTTTTTCAAGTTGAAAGATGAGCTTAATGAAATTACCCAAACCATTCCCCTTACCTAAGTTGCTTTCTTTCTCCTTTTCCCTCTATTTAATTTTTAAATATGCAGAGTCTCATACTCTGAAAATCACTACAATAAATTGTTCAGACCATATTTGGCTAGTCATCTTCTCCATTATATAAAATTGGGATACATTTATTTTATTCCTTCACCCCTGTGGTGAGGACATGAGTGTTTTATTAAGACATCTGTAGCAATTGAAGCTAACAGAACTATCGTTCCAGTTTCAAATGTACCGTTGTTTGCTGCCGTCCAGTTAACTCCTACTCATGATGACGTTATACGTAATGGAATGTAAGGTTGCCCCATCCTGTGCGATCTTCATGATCTATGGTGTGGATCACAGATTGAATTGTGTCCCCCCAAGTGTGTGTATCAATTTGGCTGGGCCATATTTCCCACTGTTGTGTGGTTGTCCTCCATTTTGTGAGTTTCCTATATATTGTAAATACTAATCTCTGCCTATGGTTAATAGGGCAAGACTGGATTGTGCTGAAGAGGATAAGGATGGGACTGTAACTCCCTTACTAAGGGTTCGTCCTTCTCCAATGTAAAGGGAGTATCCCTGGCATGGGGCTTGTACCACCTTTTATCCTACAAGAGGTAAAAGGAAAGGGAAGCAAGCAGAGAGTTGGAGGCACCTCGTAACACCAAAAGAGCAGTGCCAGGAGTAGAAGGTGTCGTGTCATTGGGACCTGAGGTTCCCGTGTTGAGATGCTCCAGACCACAGAAAGACTGATGCATTGCAAGGACCTTCCAGCAGAGCCAACATAGACAGAAAACCTTTCCTTGCAGCCAGTGCCCTGAATTCAGACTTCCAGCCTACTAGCCTATGAGAGAACAAACTTCTCTTAAAGCCATCCTCTTGTGGTATTTCTGTTATTGCAGCCTTTTATGACTAAGACAGGATGTTTCTGTTCATTGTTGTGGTGATTATGTCAATACATTTCATTCTTCTTTTCTAGGATTGGTCTTTCCAGATGATGTGTCCTCAGTCAGTCAGTCTAGTGGTCCATTACTTGTACTTAACTTTCAAGAGACAGCTTCTTATGTGTAAATCAGGGAAATATCTCCATCTCCTGTGGGTCATTTTATTTTAAGTGAAAGTTTACAATTCAAGTGAGTTTGTCATATAGAAACTTAAGCATACTTTTTTACATCACTGTAACTTCCCTCCCACATTGTGACAGCACACTCCTCCTGTCTATATAGTATTTCCCGTGTCCATTCAACTGGCTTCTATTCTTTCTTCTTTCTATCTTTCATCTCACCTCTGGTCAGCTGTCCAGTTAGTCTCCTGCATCTACTTAAGCTAAGAAACACATTATTCAAGAGTAGCATTTTATGTCTTGTTTTAAAAAAAAAACAAAAAAACAAATGATTGCCGGCAAGTCAATTCAGACTCAGGACGAATTAGAACCACCCCACAGAGTTTTCAAGGAGTGCCTTGGAGATTGAAACTGCTGACATTTTAGTTGCCAGCTATAGCACATAAGTACCAGCGTTTCTATGTCTTATAGACAGTTTAATCTTTGAGGAATTGGTTTCCAGAAGAGTTTTACTTCTGGCCCAACAGAGATTCCAGGGGTCATATCTTCTGGGGACCCTCTAGTCTGTCCCACATCAAATTTGGTCTTTTTACTAGAGTTCTGCTTCTGCACCCCACGTTCTCCCACTCCATCTGGGGTTCTTTGTTGAGTTTCCTGTAGGACTGTCATTGGTGATAGGCTACCACCATTTAGTTCTTCAAGAAAGCGTTTTGATGAGTAACTTTAGAGAGTTTAATTGTCCTTTATATTTACATTAATCAGTCGGTTAGATTTTAAACATCTTAAGAACAAAGACTGACTTTCCTTTGTTTCAGTGTAGTGCCTTAACACAGTGCTAAGCATTGTAGTAAAATATATCCATATAACTTGTAGAAGTTTCCAAAGTATAATGGAGCCTTCTCGCTGTACTTGGGTTTCTCTGTATGGTAAATTGCTAAAGATAAAAAATAAAATAAAGAAAAATGTAATTGTTATGTATCAGTTTGAACAGAAAACTCAGCCTATTTGAAAGTTCAATCTTACCCATTTCTGCTACTCAGAAGCTTTCTAACTTCAGTTGAGTCAGGCCACTAGGACATTGTAGGAAATACTTAAATAACCTCAGCGTTCAATAATACCAACAACCCCTAGTTGACTTGTTCTTATACTTCATCTAAACATATGGGAACCAGTGTCTTACAAAGGGTCTTCAGTTATTATTTAAGGAACCAAGTCAATCTCACACATTTTTACAAATGAATCGGTGAGCTATAATATTCACACAACATCTTCTGAGTTCTTTCTCTCTTGTTGTGGTCTCTTTTTCCAAGCCTATTGATCTTGGAGTTTGTGCTGGAGCTTGTACTTGATGGTTTGTGTGGCAGCTATTCCCGACAGTGTTCTGCATGAGCTTAATAAACTATATGGTGGCTGTCATGGTTTGAATTGTGTCCCCCCAAAAATGTGTGCAGCCATGTGGCTGGGATATGGTTCCCAGTATCTTGGGACTGTCCTCCATTGTGTGGTTTTGCTAACCTGTATGTTAAAGGATTAGGGTGGGGCTGTGAATTCCTGCTATGGGGGAAGTTTCCCTGGAGTATGGCTTGCCCCACCCTTAATGCTTTTAGCTTGCAAGGAATAAAAGGAAAAACAACCAAGGACAATTTGAGAACCTCGCTACCATCAAGCAAGCAGCACCAGGAGCAGAACCAGAGGTTCTTGCGTTAGGACGCTCCCTGGACAATGACTGATGCAATACTGGACTTTCCTCCAGAGCCGTCAAGGGGAAAGTCTTTCCCTGGAGCGGACACCCTGAATATGGACTCGCAACCTACCGGACTGTGTAAGAATAAATCTTTCTTTGTTAAAGCCATCCACTCTGTGGTATTTCTGTTAGAGCAGCCCTAGCTGACTAAAACAGTGGCTTAGAGTGTTCCTGCAGAGGCCAGGGTATTCAGTATTATCAAAGGGGCTAAGCATCAGGACACTTTATATTAGCCCCTAGACCAAACCCCAAACTTGTTACCATAGAGTCATTTCTGACCCATGATGTCCCCATGGATTATAGCGTAGTATTGCTCTGCGGGGTTTTGTTGGCTATAATCTTAAAGGAAGCAGATCACCAGGCTTTTCTTCAGTGCCACTAGGTGGGTTCAACCCACAAAGCTTTGTGTTAGTAGTGGAGTGCAAACTGTTTATGCTACCCAGAAATGTCCACTCTAGTCCCTAGACCCCTCAATGTGCCTGAACTACAAATTTAACAACAGTGACCTGTGGAGAGTACCAGTCTCATCTACTCTTAGCTACATTTTCTGGCCAAGGTATCAAATGAAAGCCGCTTCAATTTCTGCCTTTAGATACTTTCCATAAGGAGCATTAACGATTTATAGAACTGAGTCGGGAGACTTGATTGCCTATTATTCTTTTCTGAAGCATACACTCAACCTCTCTTTATCAATAAGTTAATTCAGTAAATGCCGGAGGTCACCTACCCCATCACATTTCCAGGCATGCAGAGGCCGTGGTGAACCCAGTGAAGGCTCCAATTGGGATTCAGTCATATCTTGAAGAATAAGAAAACTATGCAGTTTTCAAATAGTGCTTTATATGTATAGTTTATACAATTAAAAAATACTTTGACTATTATTTGTGGATAAAATATAACGCTAGAAAAGAGGAAAGGTTGGTCCCTAAAAAATTAATGGATGAATTCTGTGGGAAATGTGGCCCAGAAGCAGTTATCAAATCAATGTGGTAGCAATTAATAGAAAACTCTGACCTAGATTTCCAACCTCACAATCTTACAAGATCCCAGGGAGAAACCAACTCGATGGCACTGGGTTGTTGTTGTTTGTTGTTGTGTAATATTAGCACTTTTACTATCACAGTTCCTTCTGTATAACTCTGTTGGCTCTATCTTCTGCTATTTGTTGACCTATTCCCAGCTAAGATAGTGGCATCTATTCCAGGAGTCATATCTAAAGAAGACAACATCCAGAAGAAACAAGAGAATTTATCTCTCTTTTTCTTTTGAGGGATGAAATCTTTTTCTGGTGCTGCCAAAGAAACCACCATCTTCAGTAGTCAAAATTTGGTCACATGCTTGTTCTTAAATAGTCTCTTACCAAAGGGACAATATTAATTTAATTGGCTTAACCAGTCACATGGAACAAAAGGGATATGGGAGAGTTAGCCATCATGACCACTTCACTGCTTATGAAATCACAATGTTGTAGATCTCTATGAACTGTGATTATGTACCCTGGACCCTTGCCTTTTTGGTTCTGCCAATAATTTGTGCATAAACCGCAGTAGAACTGCCCCATAGAGTTTCCAAGGAGCACCTGGTAGATTTGAAGTACCAGTCTTTTGGTTAGCAGACAGAGTACTTAACTCACTCTACCACCAGGGTTTCCAGTTTGTGAATAGGTACAAAAATTTAGCTGTAAGTTATTTGGGGTTTTTTCCCCCTATAAAATATTCAAACAGAAAATAAATCAAGTCAGCGATTAGCTTTCTCTTATTTAGTCTGATCATTCTATCTCTACCTCTGATCTCTTCTGTGAGCTTTGGTCATGCTCATCCAGTTATCTCCTGGACATTTACATCATATCACGTCATCTGTAGTGATGTGTTGATATGGTGATTTTATACTGTCTTCATCCCAACTGCTTCGACTACACCTTCCTGAAGTGCAGCGTCCAGTTAACTAAAGCAATTCAAAACAATAATAACAAAAATCTCACTACATTTCCCAGGTTTGTAGCTACAGTTCTGAGTTCAGACTGTTGTTGAGTGCTGTCAAGTCAGTTCATACTCACAGTGAGCCCTTGTGACAGAGTAGAGGTGCCCCATCAGGTATTCTAGGCTGTAATCGTTATGGGCGCAGACTGCCAGGCCTTTCTCCCATACAGCCACTGGGTGGGTTTAAATTTCTAACTTTTCAGTTAGCAGCCTTGTGCTTAGACTTCAGGTTCTGCCTATTAGATGTATTCATGTGAGATTTGGAAGTCGGAGAAGTAAGACAAGTCTGTTGTCATGCAGATTTGGCATCATCCTGCTTTCAGGCAAAGCCGTTTGCCATATGTTGGTTGTGCCATCTGTGACACTGTATCGGTGTCTGGTCACTTACTTTGTGGTTGTGGAGAGTAGATGCAGTGACAGCACCAGTGTCATGATTCTGGATCACAGTTACGGTGATTGGTTTTTGAACTTACAAAACTACAGCAACAGCCTCCTGATACCCTATCTTTCCTGACACTGACAAAGTTAAGCTTCGGTGGAAGCTGAACTCAGTAATATTAATCTAGGCATTATTTCTGGACACACAGCCCTGTCCGCCCAATGTATTTTTAAGTATTTAATTCTCTGTTTTAAAGCCTTTCACATTTAAATCAACTTGTGTGATTTGGTGGCAACTTGACTCATACAGTGTTTTATTGTTGCTTTGTACTCAGTTTGTTTAAAACCAAACAATATTCACCACTCAAAAATAGTTCTTCTGATGATCCTTAAGTAATGCCATCTGGGGTTATGTTTTTCCTTCACATCTTCTTCTTCTTTTTTCTTCCATTGCTAATCACATCTTTTAAAATGTGTCTTTCAGTTTACCTTTCTTTTCCTCACGCTAACATCAAGAGTAGACATTACTATTTCTTAAACTTGGACGAAGTGCCTTGGCTACTTCAGTTCCCTTTTATTTTTTACTCTACCATGCCCCTAAACACAGAATTTATCTTTATAAAACATTGATTTTATCCTATTGCTGCTCAATTCAACAAATTTTATATGACTTGTCTAAACTCTTAGCTTTGCATCTGATGTTCTCTACTATCTTGTCCCAACCTATCTTTTCAAATAGACATTCTTGGGGATAGGGTAGGTAATTTGTTGAGACTCATATGTGAGAAGTGCTGTGTTATGTGCTTGGCCTGCAATCTCATTAAATCTTCTGTTTTCCTATGTTTTATTTATTGTGTTGTTGTTGAAAACATACACAGTAAAATATACACCAATTCAACAGTTTCTACATGTACAATTTAATGGCGTTGATTACACTCTTTGAGTTGCATAACCATTCTCATCTTCTCTTTCTGAGTTGTTCCTCCTTCGTTAACATAAGCTTACTGCTCCTTAACATTTCAAGCTGCTATTGTCAATTGGATTCCAGATAGATAGTTCTTAGGAGAGCACAATGCTCAAGGCAGACCTTTTTTACTAGTTAAGATAAACTATTATTCAGTTTTAAGAAGATTGCAGAGAACATTTTTCATTTGAAGATTATCTCAGGGCAAGAGTTTCAGGTGTTCATTTACCCTCCATAGTTCCCAAAAGTCTAGATTCCATTAGCTTTTTAATTCTGTTCTACATTTCTTCCCTTTTGATCAAAATTCTTCTATGGAATCTGTCATCAAAATTTCAGTAATAGTAGCCAGGGACCATCCAGTTCTTCTGGTACGATGGCAGTGGAAGCAGTTATCCATGGAGTCAATTAGCTAATATTTCACATCCTCCTCCTATTCCTGACTTTCCTTCTTCTCTATTGCCCCAGGAATCTTAAGAGTGGCCCTTATTCTCATTTTTTAGGTGTGATTGCTGGGTGCCATCAAGTCAGTTCTGATTCATGGTGATGTCATGTACAACAGAATGAAAAACTGCCTGGTCTTGTGCCATCCTCACAATTGTTGTTATGCTTAAGCCCATTGTTGCAGCCACTGTGTCAATATATCTCATTGAGTGTCTTCTTTTCTTCACTGATCCTCTAATTTACTAAGCATGATGTTCCTTTCCAGGAACTGAGCCTTCCTGACAATGTGCCCAAAGTATATGAGATGTAGTTTTGCCATCCTTGCTAAGGAGAATCTAGTTGTACTTCTTCCAAGACAGATTTGTTCATTCTTTTGGAAGTCTGTGGTATCTTCAATGTCTTCTGTACTGGCACAATTTAAAAGCATAAATTTTTCTCCCACCTTCCTTATTCACTGTTCAGCTTTCTCATGGATATGATGCCATTAAAAATAGCACAGCTTGTGTCAGGTGTACCTTACTTTTCAAGGTGACATCTTTGCTTGTCAACATTTTAAAGAGTTCTTTTTCAACAGATTTACCCAGTGCAGTGTATCTTTCAAATTCTTGAGTGCTGCTTCCAGGGGCATTGATTGTGGAGCCAAATAAACTGAAATCCTTAACAACTTCAGTCTTTTCTCCATTTATTATGATGTTGCTTATTGGTGCAGTTGTAAGGACTTTTGTTTTCTTTATGTTGAGTTGTAATCCATACCGAAGGCTGTGGTCTTTGATCTTCATCACAAGTCCTCTTCACTGTTAGCAAGCAAGATTTTGTCATCTGTATAAAACAGGTTGTTCAGTGAGTGTTCCTTCAGTCCTGAAACCCCATTATTCTTCATGAAGTCCAGCTCCTGGATTATTTGCTCAGTATACAGATTGAATAGGTATGGTGAAAAGATATACCCCTCATGTACACCTTTCCTGACTTTAAACCACACCGTATCCTTTTGGTCTTTTTAAAGGACTGCCTTTTGATCTATGTACAGATTCCTCAAGAGTACAGTTAAGCATTTGGAATTCTCCATTCTTTGCAATGTTATCCATAGTTTTTCTTGATAGATACAATCGATGATTTTGTGTGGCGTATAAAACGTAGGCAAACAGCTTTCTGGAATTCTCTGTTTTCAGCCATGATGATATCCTTGGTTCTGTATCCTCTTTCAGATCTCGCTTGAATTTCTGATAGTTCCCTGTCAGTATACTGCTGCAGCTGCTTTTGAATAATCATTAGCAAAAAGTTCACTTGCATGTCATATTAATGATGTTGTTCAGTAATTTCTACATTGAATGGGATCACCTTTCTTAGGAATAGACATAAATACAGATCTCTTCTAGTTGGTTGCCCAGATAGCCAGATTTCTTGGCATAAATGAGTGAACACTTCCAGCACTGCATCTGTTTGCCGAAGTATCTCAATTGATATTCCTTCAGTTCCTGGAGCCTCATTTTTTGCCAATGCCTTCAGTGCCGCTTGGACTTCTTCCTGCAGCACCTTTCGTTCCTGCTTATGTAGTACCTCCTGAAATGGCTGAACACTGATCTATTGTTTTTGGCATAGGGATTCTGTGTATTCCTTTCATCTTCTTTTGCATTGCTTAATATTTTCCTCATAGAATCCGTTGTTATTACAATTCAAGGCTTGAATTTTTTTTAGTTCTTTCAGCTTGAGAAATGTAGTGTGTTACTCCCTTTTGGTTTTCCATCTCCAGGTCTTTGCACATGTCATCGTAATACTTTACTTTGTCTTCTCCAGCCATCCTTTGAAATCTTCTATTTAACTTGTTTACTTTATCATTTCTTGCTTTCATTTTTTTAACCGCTCACCATTCAAGAGCAAGTTTCAGAATCTCTTCTGACATTTATTTAGGTCTTTCATTTCTCTTCTGCCTTTTTAATGGCCTCTTTCTTTCTTCAAGTATAATGTCCCTGATGTCCTTCTATAAATCGTCTGGTCTTTGATGATTTAGTTCACAGAGCATCAAATCTGTTCTTCAGATGATCTTTAAATTCAGATGAGATATAGTCAAGGCTGTACTTTGGCTCTCATTGACTTGTTCTAGTTTTCTTCAGTTTCAACTTGCGTTTGCACAGGAGCAGTTGATGGTCTGTTCCATAGTCAGCTCCCAGCCTTGTTCATACTGATGACAATGAGGTTTAACATTGTCTCTTTCCACAGATGTAGTTGATTTGATTCCTGTGTATTATATCTGATGAGGTCCACATGTATAGTTGCTGTTTATGTTGGTGAAAAAAGGTATTTGCAGTGAAGTTTTTCAACTGAGTAGACTGCAATTTACATAAGTTGAATAGCATTTCCAAAGCAATACAGCTCATTATGGTAGACCCAGGATACACTAAATGGTTCCAACACTCAGCATAATATGTACACATATGAATTCTGTTCCATAGCCATGTGGTCTAATGAACATCTCTGGAACATTCAGACGCCTTCTCTTAACCAATGTTCTTAACTTTATTTCTCCCATCTCTTTGTGTAGAATTCCCTTTGCTCTATATTCATCTTGCTACTTTCAAATTTTAGTCCAAGTTTTTCTTTGCTTTGAAGCCTAGTTTGAGCTTTCCAAATAATTTCTGAAAAACAAGTCATTTGTTATTTAGCAACTGGCTTTATAAAGTTTCCTACTTGGAATCTTTTTCCTCTCTTCCTCACAAGACATTGTTTCTCAGACATTAATTTTCTGATGCATCTACAGACTCTTTGGAAAATATACATATATGTGCAGAAACATATAAATTATTTATAGTTAAAGGAATTTCTGTACTTCTTGGACCCGTTCACATACCTGGGTTAATAATCCCTCTCATACATTATCGTGTTAGATAAAATATTACACATTGTTTTAGTCAGCTAGTGCTGTTCTAACGGAAGTACCACAGAGTGGACGGCTTTAACAAAGGAAGATTTACTCTTACACAGTCCAGTAGTCTACACATGCCAATTCAGGAGTTCCGCTCCACAGGAAGGCTTTCCCCCTTGTGGGCTCTGAAGGAAAGTCTGGTATTGCATTAGTCTTTGTCCAGGGAGCATCTTGGCACAGGAACCTCCAGTCTGAAAGATGCGCTCTTCTCCTAGTGCAGCTTTCTTTTTATTATGACTGAGTGAAAATGTACATTCCCATATAAATTTACATGCTCACCTATATGCAGCTTCCCTCCCTGCTTGGTGACAGCATGCTATTCCTCTCTGCTCCATACATGTCTCATCCTCCCAACAGTCTCCTTTCCCCTTCTCTCCACCCACTCCCCTTATTCCAGCCAGAGGTCAGCAGGATGACATCCCATAGATGCATAGAACCATAAAGTGCATCCAGTATATGGTCACTCTGCATCGGCAAGTCCAATCCATTTGTGTCCGAAGAGTGGACCTTCATTATGATTTATGGGCAAGGGCAGCATCAGGGCCAGGGGCCATGCTCCCAGGGGAACCCCGAAGCTGCTGGACCCTCAACTACAATCTTTTAGTGAAGATCTCAAGGTGCTCCCCTTTTTATTCTTATGTTGCCAGTGAGACTCAACTTACTGAGCACCATTGCGGCTATCACTGGTAGTGCCAGGCACCATCTGGTTCTTCTGGTCCCAAGTCGATGTAGGCACCCACTCATGTGAGTCTCTTTATCTTCTAGGTTGTCTTTACTGCATGTCGTTTTGGTCCTCAGTGAGCATCCGTTCCTGCTGAGTTGGGACCATTTGCTATGCCTTCGGGTGGCAGCTTGGCAGCTTTTAAGACCCCAGACACCACTCACCAATGTGGGGTGCAGAGAGCCCTCTTAGCAAAATGCTAGCTGTGCCAATTGGCCTCAGTTTCACCTAAGAGCATGGTCCTCTGCCCCCTGCCACCTGATGCAGCTTTCTTGATGGTGTGAGGTTTCCAATTCTCTGCTAGCTTCCCTTTCCTTTTGTCTCCTCTAGGATATAAGGATTAAGGGTAAGGCAAGCCACACGCCACGGAAACTCCCTTTATAGTGGAACAGGGAGGTGATCTTCAGAAGGCAGTTACAGTCCCACCCTAATCCTTTAATGTACAGCACAGCAAAATCACAAAATGGAGGACAATCACAAAATATTTTTCCAGACCTATAGGCTTTTAATAAAGCTTTAAACTCCCATAGATTAAATTTTCTTAATTTGTAAAGCAGATTAACAATAGACATGTTTATAAACATGTCTCCATTGGATGGTCCAAACAGCTTGTTCAACTACTGACAGAAAGTTTGGAAGTCCAAATTCACCCGGGAAGACAGGCCTGGTGGTATACTTCTGACCAATCAGTCATCAAAAATTCTGTCACTCACAGTGCTACTCTGACATATACGAATGAAGTCCTTACTAGTCAGAATTGACTCAATGACAATTTATACTGGTTACAACATATATACATACATACACACATGCACTCATACATACATAATTGAAGCCAAAAGGTTGTGTTAATGAAATAACATTTGAGAGAATGTTTTACAATCCTCGAAATGATCTACAAATCTCGGTTGCTGTATTTATTTCCTTATTGAGCAGATTGACAAGGAGAAAAACAAAAAACTTATTTTCATCAAGTCAATTCTAAGTCATAGAGACTATATAGGACAGAGTAGAATTGTCCTGTAGTGTTTCCAGGGCACAGTTACCAGATTGAGATTGCCAGACTTTCGGTTAGCAGCTGTATTTCTTAATTGCTGTACCACCAGGGCTCCAGATTGGCAAGAGGATGGGGAAAATAAGGCTTTGCAACCAGCAAAGACTTACTTTTCAGTATTATGTGTGGGTGATATTAGTATACACCACAGTCTGGTCATATTAATCACTTTGAATCTGACTTGATGGCACTGGTGTTTTTTTTTTTTTTTTTAAATCTGCTTCTACTGATTTTTCCATTCATTTCATTTTCCTAGTTATTATAAAATGAATTACATCTGTTTATAGAAAAATTTTCAGTTTTTAAACAGGCTGTATTGGCATAGTTTTCTTTCTTACCATCTTTGGAAATTAACCACATCATCTCATGTTTCTAGCAGAGACATAGTGTGACTATATATTCCTCTAGTGTCAGAAAGCTGTAATCCAAAGGGACAAAGGAATGGAAATAAATTTCTACATAAATGGCTTATGTCGGTGTGAGGTTGTCTAAAAAATAAACAAACTGAGGGTCAGTAAGTTGAAGTCACAGTCCGTCACACAATTTACAACAGAATCAAGAATCAAGCCTGGCCCTGGTGCTGTCCTTGCCCATGGATCATAATGAAGGTCCACGCTTCGGACAGCAAGGGATTGGACTTGGTGATATGGAGTGAATATATATTGGGTGCACCTTGTGGTTCTGTGCATCTATAGGATATCATCCTGCTGACCTCTGACTGAAGGAAGGAGAGTGGGTGGAGAGGAGGGGAAAGGAGACTGTTGGGAGGATGAGACATGTATGGAGCAGAGAGGAATAGTGTGCTGTCACTGGGCAGGGAGAGCAGTGGAAGCTGCATATAGGTGAGCATGTAAATTTATACGGGAATGTATATTTTCACTCAGTCATAAAAAAAAAAAAAGCCTGAGTATGCAGAAACAGAGCTCAGTGTATCATACCACAGATGTCTCCTGACCTCCATTCCTGTGACTCATCAAAGATTTTAGACACTGGAGTACATATTGTGCCATTTCATAATTTATTTGGAAGTTGTCATTATTTCTTTTGTGTGTAATGATTGTGTGCAGTGAAGAGTGTGAGTGTGAGACAATCTTAAATTGGAAGGTTCCCCCGTATTCACACAGGATAAAGTTATCCTTATCTAATCAAGGCATTATTTGAGTCCTATCAGTTGGTTTTAAATCCCAGTAATAAGTTATAGAAACCCCTGGATGGTGCAAATTGTTAACATGCTTGGTGGTAAGCTGAAAGGTTGAAGAATTGAGTCTACTTATGTTATCAGGGAACTCTGAAGACCCTCGAGAGTCTTTGTCAGACCTGCAAGAAGGAATTACTAAGGGAGGCCTGGCTGGCCCAAGAGAGAAATCTTGATTGGAAAATCAAAGTACTTCGAGGTGAAGAAACAGCAACAGTGTATAGCGCTCCAGCAGGCTGTACCACTGAGCAAGTTTGAGGCTGGGTTTTTACAGCCCATCTAGGCCCAGGATATAGCTGGGGTCAACAAATCAGTGACTGGATCTGAAGCATTTCCTTTTTTTGGGTGGTGGCTGCTTGCCCATTAGTTACACTTGCATGCAGATTTCAAGATGGCTCCTGCCATGGGGCCTCCTGGGACTGGTAGCAGGACTTATAGAGTGTTGTGCGTTGGTTTCACTTCCTGGTCCTGATCGTAGCTCTCTGGTGCCTGTGTTGTAAGGACATATAGTGGTCACCTGTGTCTTGTCTGTGCATGCCTCTGAATTGGATCTGAATTGGCTTCTCTGAAAAATAAATTTAGGGATAATTTAAGGAACTCCTCCACAGGGTGATAAAATAAATTCTTTATCACTCTGGAATGTTCCAAAGTGTGGTTAAGTTGCCTCTTCTATTTCCTGTCTTACTCAGATGTGCCTCAGAGGAAAAGCCTGGGTATCTACTTTTGAAAAATCAGCTGCTGAAAACCCTAGGGAGAGCCATTCTACTCTGACACACATGTGGGTACCATACCCACAGCCATAGAGTCAATCTGACTCATATCAGCCCTGTAGGACAGAGTAGAACTGCACCATAGAGTTTCCAAGGAGTGCCTGGTGGGTTTGAACTGCAGACCTTCTAGTTAACAGCCATAGCACTTAAGTTGGGTCAATTTGATGGTAACTTGTTAATAAATAATGTATGCTCGCCATTTTGTGGTGACTGGATATTTTGGATTATGTTTATTTATTGATTTTACCTTAGTTGGAGAAAATTCCTATATTGAATCTTTCTTCTTGGTTATCCTCCAACCACCACTCAAGATTTTATAGTAATTAATGCAAAGGAGGTTTTCTTTTCTTTTTGTTTTTCTGGACTGTAGATGTGAATGTGTTAAAGTTTCTAGGGACAGAAAAGATAAGTGGCTGCTGCTTTGTTTCTTCCCACTTCCTCTTTATAGGAAACCATCCTGATAGATCTGTAGGAAGAGATTTAGTTGCAGATGGCAGAGGTCAGTGTCTTGTGTATTCAATGTAGTCAATAATAAAGTCAGGACTTATGCTAACTGAATGTTAATAAGGAAGCACAAGGACCTTGGAAAGTCATTATGTCTGGTCATTTGCTTCATAACATTACTCCAACAGACTCAGGAGGCCAATGCAAGGAGATTTTTTAAACAAGTATCAGGAAAAGGCCAGAAAAATAAGGAAACGATTGAAATGCTGTATACATAGATTGTAAGGTTCATGCAGTATACTGCAGTTCATCATAAAGAAAATTTTAAATTATCATTGTGATGTATCAGAGGGAATCTGATCATCATCCACATCTAAATGTTTTCCTTGACTAACAGTGTAATTCCTTCTAAATAATGCTATGAGCCTCTACAAACACTAATTATAGGTCCTTTGAATACAGTCAGTTACATAACACAAGTAATATTTCTCATGGAAGAATATTTATGCATCATTGCATTTGGGTAGGTAGGTGGGGGGAAGCAAAGACTGACACAGAAAGTGCATATAACTAGAAACCACTTATAAATATGAACTGTTATTGCATTTTCCCTTTAAGCTTCATTTCTTCAAAATATAGAGATTAAAGTTAAATCTATACGTTGAGTCCAGGCTAGGGTTTTGCCCTTTGTTTCTTTTCTAACTCTTTTTTCTTTGTCTTTAGTGGATCTTTATGCCCTTGAGGTTGAGAAGGAAGCTACAATAGCACAAAACAGACACACATAACAAAAGAATAAACTTGTCATTATCATGAATCCGGCCCAGAAGGAATCAGTTGCATAATGCTCACTGTCCATAAGAAAAAAACAAGATATTTTCTCCCTACTAATTTATTTAAGTGCTAGGAGATAGTCATTTTATCAAAGGCCTTGCTAATCAACTGAAGTTAAAAGGGAATAATATTTAGATCCAAAAGTGACTTTACAGTTCCTATTGCCTGGTCCTGTAATTTTATATATCCATCCATCCATCCTTCAGCATTTGTTGAACTGCTGTATGAGAATTACAGGTTAGAAGGTTTCACCCTTGAAGACCTCATTTTCTAATGGGAGAATAGACTTGAAAAAAATATCACAAATAAGTATATCCCATTTTTAATAACCAGGTACACAAAGTAGCCCAGAAACACAGAGGAGACAGCAACTTAAAGTCTAACTGAGGGGTTGAACTAACGATAAATAGAAGTGAGCAGTCTGGGGCAGTTGTGCGGCAATGGAAGAGGAAGCTGAAAATATTCCTTTGAGCTACCTGGTGAGGGCCTTGTTTGCCTGGCTATAGGGAAGAGAACCTATTCCAGAGGGTGGGGGTGAGGTCAGTGTTTTACAGCATCTTACAGAAGACAATGGTGGAACTACAGTAAAGAATCAATGTCTTCTGTATTCCATAACGTTTCTTCAGTGAAAATATTGAATCTTGATACCTCACTTAAGCAAGAAGGGCTAGAGTATCTAGATAGTCAAGCTTAAGTTTCTTTTATTATTCTAGAAAATTCAAACCCAAAGCCATTGCCATGGAGTTGATTCTGACTCACAGAGACCCTGTAGGGCCCCTACTATTTGCAAGGAGCTGCTTGCTGGTGGATTCAAATTGCTGACATAACCCCAGTGCCACCATAAAGTTCTGTTGAGACCATCAGTAACGGTATCTTAATGCCCCTAATTACTATTTTTACTGTAAAACACATCATACAGATATAGGAAAAAGCTCCCCAGACAAATGTGTGACTTAATGAGTTATTTTAAGGTAAATACTTGGCATAGAGGTTAAGTGTATGGCTGCTAACCAAAAGGTTGGCAGTTCAGATGCCAGGCACTTCTTGAAAATTCTATGGAGCAGTTCTACTCTGTCCTATAGGGTAACTATAAGTCAGAATCAACTTGACGGCAATGGGTTTAGTTTTTTGATATTTTTATTACCACCACTCAGGTCAAGAAACAAGAATTTTACCAGTCCCTGTGTGTGCCTCATCCCAACCACAAGCTCCTCTGTTGCTCCAAATTAGTCACTCTAGATTTTTAGAATACTCATTTTCTGGAATTTGTTTATGCACTCAAGTGTGCATCTTTAGATACCATGGTTTAGTCTCGCCTGTTTAACTTTGGCATGTCTTTTAAATCTCCTATAATCTTTAGTTTTCCCCTCTATCCTTTTCATTTGCATACAGTTGGTTAAAGAAGTGGAGTCATTTTACCTTTAGAGTTTCCTGCCATCTAGATCTTGTTAACAGCCTACTGATGTGGTAGCTTAACATGATACTCTTTACTTTCTCTTTCCTAAAAATTGCCAGCTGGATTTAGAAGTTTGACCAGACTCAGGTTCTGTCGTGTTGGCAAGATTTTAGGTGGTACTGTATTTCATCAGGAAATGTATTATTTGGTTTTTGTTCCTTTGTGGTGTTAGTTGATGGTCAGTGCTTAGGTTTCTCCATTCCCTGGAGGTTAGAAGGAGCTCTGATTGCATAGTGGTTAAGAACTTTATACTTAACACAAAGGTTGGCGGTATAAATCTACCAGCCACTCCTTGGAAACCCTGTGGGGAGGTTCTACTGTTTCTCATGGGGTCACTATATGTTGGAAATGACCCAGTGGCAAGAGGTTTGTTTTTTATTTTTGTTTGTTGGGGGAGGTTATAAAATAAGTATTATTCTACCATTCTGTTTATTTTTATTATCTAGAATAATTTTTTAAGGAGATGATTCTTCTCACCTAACATTTGATTATTTAATGATACAGCACTGTCTTTTTATTTATTCAGTATTCTGGATAATCCGGTTCTCTATCATCATTGGAAGGTAGCTAAACCAAAAAAACACAATGCCATGAGTTGATTTAAACTCATAGTGACCCTACAGGACAGAGTAGAACTGTTCCGTAGAGTTTCCAAGGAGTGCCTGATTGATTTGAACTGCCGACCTTTTGGTTAACAGTCATAGCTTCTGATGTGGCACCACCAGGGTTTCCAGAATCTGGCCTGAGTACTGGAGATCCTTATTTCTATTTGGTAGTCATTATTTCTAGGCATTTTCAGTGAATAGAGTATCTATATTCCATATAGATACATATCCATATACATATATGAGGTTCTAGTGGCACAGTGGTTAAGAGCTCAGCTGCTAACCAAAAGGTCAGCAGTCCTAATCTACAAGCTGTTCCTTGGAAACCCTATGGGGCAGTTGTACTCTGTCTTCTTCGGTTGGTATAAGTTTGAATCAACTCAACAGCAATGGGTTAGGTTTTTTGTTTTGTTTACATACATATATATGTACACATACATACACATACACTTGCATACATTGTTTTTGTTGTTAGGTGCCATGATGGTTAAGACTGTGTGTCAGCTTGGCTGGATCATGATTCTCAGTTGTTTTGGCAGTCGTGCACTGCTGTGGTTACTGCCATTGGAATGCGCAGTGGGACTGGCAGGGGCGGGGCCTGTGGTGGCTCACCCCTTCAGCCTTGATCTCTCTGCATTCTGCCACCTACTTCCTTCCTGCTCATCTTGCCAGAGTTTTTGGCCTCTTGCGGATCTAGCAGCTGCTGCTCTCTTGTCTTCTGATATCTGATTTTTGGGACTTGAGCTAGCAGCTTACTTGTTGATCTTGGAATTCACTGATATTCACAGCCTGCGTGTAAGAGTCATGTTCCTCAACCTCCCAGTCCTGACTTTACCAACCTGTACAGCTACCTGAATCAGGAGAAACCTTGCAGTCTTGCCTGCCGTCTTGGGATTCACTGACCCTCACAGCCTGTGAACAGGAACCCTGTTCTCTGACCTGCTGACCTTCGGTTTGCCAGTTTCTGCAGCTAAGTGAGGCTTGTACCCTGATACAGGACTTGGATCTCTACAGCTGAATGAGTCGGTTTCTTGATATAAATCCCTCTGTATATTTATATGCTTTGCCAGTTATGCTTCTCTAGAGAACCCAGCCTATGACATTTGGTACTGAGAGTGGGGCCATCTAGTGTGACTATAATGGAAATATCACAAGTTGATGGCTTTAACAAAGAGATATTTACTTTCTCATAGTAAGGTAGGCCAAGGGTCCAAATTCAGGTCATCATCTCCAGGGTGAGACTTTCTCTGTTGGCTCCAGAGGAAATCCTCATCCTCAATATTCCCCTGGACTGGGAGCATCTGAGAGCAGGTGCCCTAAGTCCAAAGAATGCGCTGTGTTCCTGGCTCTGCTTTCTTGGGTTGTATGAGGTTCCCAACTCTTTGCTTGCTTTCCTTTCCTTTATATCCCAATAGGTTGCTGCAAGGCACAATCTAGTCTTACAAACTGAGTCCCACCTCACCAACATAACCACCACACATCCTCCCACATTAACATCCTAGAGTCAGGGTTTACAACACATAGAAACCTCACACAATACTGAGAATCATGACCTAGCCTAATTGTTGCACACATTTTTGAGGGGACACAATTCATTCGATGATAGGTGCCAGTGAGTCAGTTCTGACTCACAGCAACCATATGGATGACAGAATGAAGCACTGCCTAGGCCTGCAGCATCCTTACAATTGTTGCTGTGCTTGAGCTCATCGTTGCAGCAACTTTCTCAGTCTAATTGCCTTCATATGTATAAATATACATGTAATATGCATACATATATTGTATCGTAAATAATGTTAACATATATGCATGTTACTATACATTTATTATGTAAATGTAAAAGTATAAAATATTATTGGAATAAATTTCTCAACTTACAAACAAAATATTTCAAGTGCACACTGATATTTCCAATTTATATTTAATTCTACAGTGGTTTTACTTAGCAGATTCTGTATCTCTATCTCCTTAATTCTGCATCAAGAATCTTAGTTCTCAAGGACACAGGGGATAGTAGAATTAGAAAACCCTAAAAATATTTGTTATTCCTCATTACATACACAAGTATCAGAATAACAGTATTAATGGTATGACATCAATTATGAAGAACTTAACATAATTATGCCAGTCTCATGCTTTCCATGTCATTTTGAAATGGTGGCATGAAATCTGCATTAACAGATCACATAGCTTTTATATGCTGCAATCTCCTTTTTTAAACCTCACTTAATCTCATAATTTGCAATATGTTTAATTCTCACCATCAAGCTCTAGGCATTTTAGTTCTGTAAAGCTTGTTCTCTAGTAGTTTCCTCAGGATACACTACTAAGGGCAATAGTAACTGAATTATTATCTGCTGTTTATCTTGTTCATGGTCAAGATTAGTTTCACTGAATATAAAAATTCTTCACTCAATTTTTTTGAGCATTTTAAATCAGTTACTCAATTTGCTTTTGGCATAATATTTATTGTTGAAGAGTCTAGTGATCCAATCCAACAATCTAGTGATACAATCTATTACAGTAGTCACAAATACTTTTAGTCTAGATTCCAAAATATTTTTTGTCTTTAATGACTCAAGTTCTTTCTATGAGAATATGTATTTATTTATTTTAATTGTTTAAAGTTTCTATTATTGAGCTTAAGATGTACATTTTTAATATGTTATTTCAAGTATGTTTCATTTAAGAAACTTGTTTTTGGGTTATAGTTTTTAAAATTTGCTTTGATATTGATTAACATTAGTGTTCTTCAGGTATTATCATTATTTGTGTGTTGAGTATTCTTAACTACTCTTCAGTGTTAACCCCTTTTTCCAAATCTTTCATCTATTTCTTCATTTACTTATGATTTGGAAATCTTTCCCCTTTGTCATCTTTTATTTATCTTTAACTACTATTTATGATGCTTACTCTTGTTTTTTCTAATTTAATTTTTACTCCTAAAATATTTTTTGATTATTTCTAGTTATTTCTTAAGTGTTATGATTACAGTTTGGAGCTTTTAAAATTTTGACTCACACTGCTTTTTTATATTGTATAGTTTTCTTAATGTCTTTAGCTCATTTTAAAATAATTGTTATATTTATATATGAATAATTATGATTTTGATCTGCTTTAGAGTAAGGTTTAAAATCTATTACTGCATTGTCTAGTATAGTATCCACTAGCCACATTGTAGTATAGTGGTTAAGTGTTACAGCTGCTAATCAGAAGGTCAGTCATTTCAAACTCACCAGGTGCTCCTTGGAAATATATGGAGCAGTTCTACTCTAGACATTTGATGGCAGTGGTGTTTTTTTTTTTTTTTTAAGCCACATGTACTGTTTACATTAAAATTAAACCTCAGTTCTTTAGGCTCATTAGTCAATAGCCACACATGGCTAGTGGCTATGAGATTAGATAACATAAATGTAGAACATTTCCATGATGGACAAAAATTTTATTGGAATAGCTGTTGTTTATGCAGAATGCAGAACTGCAGTGATAGTGCTTATTCTACTCCTTATTATCTGTATAACCAAAACCCACTGACATTGAGTTGATTGTAACTCATAGTGACTCTATGGGATAGAGTAGAACTGTTCCCTAGAATTTCCAAGGAGCATCTGGGGGATTTAAGTTGCTGACCTTTTGGTTAGCAGATACAGCACTATACCACCAGGGTTTCCTGTTACCTTTATTTAAATATAAGATACTAGGTCTTAATACTTTTCTGCTGATCACTTTTATGTGAATTCAATTTTCATAACATATTAGGATCCTAGGTTCAGTCAGCTTTTTCAACTTTATGGAACTTTCCCCATCCATTTTTTGTCTATTTTTAGTGTAGCATTAAAACTTATGGCAACTTATTTCTGAGATTTCTTAGTGTTATTTCCCAGAACCGCTTTTATCTGGACTGTTTTCTGTCTTTGTTTTAATTGTCCTTAGTAGAACAGCAAGTCTCCTCTGTGCAAGACCCTATCCTGGAAAATAACCCTGGCTGCTAAGTTCCAGGATTATATAGTGGCTTCACCACACTGGTTCCTTTAGGTCTTTTTTAGGCTGTTTATACAGGCTGTTGCAAATATCAGCCACTCTTCTGATGTTGACCTGCCAGGATTTCCACTGAACATCTGCAGAGTGGTTGAGGTTCTGCTGTTTTCAGTCCACCACTTCTTCCAATGTTTTCCTCTACTTCTCACTACACTGATATCGGTGGCATGCACATTTAGTAGCTCTTGGCAGTTGGTTCCTCCTTGCTTGTATTCTGGAACTGATATCATTGGCGTATCTTGTCGCTTAATTTTGTTGTCAGGGTAATCCATGACTTATTAATTTAGCTATTTAATTGCCCTAGCTGTTTTAAAGGAGAAGTTGCAAATTTCCAAAACCTATGCAGCTATTGACATTGCTACTGCCAGACATCCCTCCTCACTTCCTTTTGAGAATAAATCATTAGAAAACTTTCATGTATTTTTCTGCCAGAAGAACTAGCTCATCGTTACTGTCTTGATTTAATCTGAACATAGAATCGTGTTTACAGACAATGCAGGTCAGCCAGCTGTTCTCCAGCTCAATTGTTCTGGGAGGAGCTTAACAATGGCTGAATTTTTATTTAATTTGGAACTACATCTAAAGATCCCTTACTCTCTGAGTGCTGTATGTCTACTGTGGACACTTAACACATGTTGAATTAGTTGATTAGCTTTGAGCTATTGTACTCTTCTTTAGAACAAATTTATCTTTAGAACTTCAAGATAAAATTGATATTTATTTAAACTGAAAGTATGGTTTTAATGCAGATTTAATCTGACCAAATACATGGAAGTAAATAAATGCAATAGATCTCATGCAGTATACTTATTACCTTCCTAAAATGTCAGAGTTAACATTATCCTTAAAGACCCTATAACTTAGGATTTCTTACCTGACACTATTGACATTTGGGGCCTGATGGAGTGTTGATGGCACAGTGGTTAAGTGCTCAGCTGTTATGTAAAAAGTTGGCACTTTGAATTCACCAGCCAGTCCATGACAGATAGATCTGATGATCTGCTTCTGTAAAGACTACAACTCATTGCAAGTTAACTGATTCTCACTCATAGAAACTTTATAGGACAGAGCAGAACTACCTCATAGGGTTTCCAAGGAGTGGCTGAACTTCTAACCTTTTAGTTAGCAGCCAAGTTCGTAATCACTATACCTCTAGGGTTCTCTGTAAAGATTATAACATTAGAAACCCTAAGAAGCAGTTTTACTGTGTCCTATAGAGTTACTATGAGTCAAAATCTACTCAGCAGCAATGGGGTTAATTCTTTGTTGTAGGGAAGTATCCTGTGCATGTGTGATGTTTAGCAGCATCCTATGCCAGTAGTACTGCCTGGTTGTGACAATTAAAAGTGCCTCTGGACATTTCCAAATGTCCTCCCTTGGGAACCACTGATATCATACCTTTTCGACTTTATAGATGAGGAACAGGTGGAGGCAGGATCTGTGTCAAAACTATTCTTGACTGTCCTGGAGGACATCATCACCAAGCATGAATAATTATGTCAAATTATACTTTATAATGTGACACTGAGTGTTTAAAAAGAGTTTGGATATCATAACAAATACTTTCGAAAACCAAATGACTATTTATATGGTCTCTACTGTGAATATTTATTGCAAGAATAAAAAGTGTTCAGTTTTAGCTCTTACGATGAAGACTAAAAAATTCCACAGGCAAGTCTTTGAACTTTGGGGGAAAGTGGAAAATAGTTGTTTGGATACTAGGATCCTGTGGATTTGTTGATTTCTAGTAAGATCATTATTTTGAAATTTCCTTCTCTTTTCTCTTTTAGAATTTTCCTTGATAGAGTTGATCAAGAAAGAAAAAAAATACATGCTGAAATATATTCACTATCACAAAAGAATGCAGGGAATATAGCCAAACTGGTGAAAGAACACACAACTACCAGCATCTTTCCAAGTAGTGGGAAGAATTGTAAGTCCAATTTGGTAATGCTGTTCTCTGTCCCCATCTACTGTGCAGATCTATGACAAAATACTGTTCTAAATTCAGTATCATCTTGAAGGCTGGCAAAAATGAGAAAAGGACAGAGATGGAGGTAGCGAGCTGGTGAGAGAGCATGTGAAAGCACAACGTACATTAGCAAGTTCAGCATAAGTTCCTCCTGAATGTTGCTTATTGGAAGCATCACCATCTCTTCGGTGTTTTATCAGGTATCACTGCTTTCTGCCCCATATCTTCCCTGAAGTATAAATTTTGGATGTGCTAGAAGACGAATGTGAGAAAGAATATCATAAAAGTTGGCTATGATATAGTTGGCCTATAATTTCTTCTATGATTTTACCAGCTAGTAGATTATAGATGGATAAAATATATTTGTAAATTCAATAGCCTGTATATAAGGTCTGACAATTAAGTATGCAGACTTAATTGTTCTAAATGCTACATACCTCATTGCTGAATATCATTATGGTCACCTTCAAAGTACTCCTCTTGGGAAGCTATGCACTGACACCAACACTTAGGCCATCCCTTAAAGCAATTTTAGAACTCTTTCTGGAATGGCCATTGTGCACCGTGGGAAGGTGGCAAGTTCATGAACTTAATTGTACAGTTGTTTGTGAGGGAGTTTTTAGCCAGTAAACAAATAACTGTATTGGAACATCCTCCCTGCTCATCTGGTCTGTCCCTAATGACATTTGTCTTTACCTGAGGATAAAGGAAATACTGAAAAGAAGACATTTCGATGACATTCAGGACATCGAGGGTAATACAGTAACAGCTCTGATTGACATTCCAGAAAGCATTACAAAATTATTTTGAAGGGTAGATTAGACACTGGTGTCAGTGCATAACTTCCCAAGGGAAGTACTTTGAAGGTGACTGTAGTGATATTCAGCAGTGAGATATGTAGCACTTTTTCCTAGGATGAGTTTATGAACTTAATTGACTATCCTCATATATTACATTTTGTATAATATGTATTATGTTTCATGTGGACCTGTAACTGACACCCACGGAAGCACCAGTCAAGAAATCAAAAGACACATTGCATTACGCAAATCTGTTGCAAAAGACCTCTCTGAAGTGTTGAAAAGCAAAGATGTCACCTTAACGGCTCAGGTGAGTGTGACCCAAGCCACGATGTTTTCAGTTGCCTCATATGCATGTGAAAGCTGGACGATGAATAAAGGATACTGAAGAATTGATGCCTTTGAATTGCGGTGTTGGAGAAAAAAATTAAATATATCATGGAGTACCTAGAATGAATAAATATATCCTGGAAGAAGTACAATCACAATGCCCCTTAGAAGCAAGGATAGCAAGGTTAAATCTTACACCTATGGACATGTTATCAGGAGGTGCTAGTACCTGGAAAGGGATATCATACTTTCTAAAGTGTGGGATCAGTGAAAAAGCGACATAGTGGCTTCAGCGATGAGCTTCAGCATAACAGTGACTGTGAGGATGTTGCAGGCTTGGGCAGTGTTTCGTTCTGTTGTACACAGAGTCACTAAGTATTAGAATCATTTTGACGGCACCTAACAACAGTAACAATATATGTTACACCATATTGTACAGAATCTCCAGTAAATCTCCAGACAACTCTAGGAGTAGGTGTTCTTTTCTCCATTTCCCAGTTGAACAGATATTCTAACATATTAAGAATGTTCTATAAATGAATCTCTTCTATTCACTTTATGGTTAACACAGTACATCAAAGATACCGAACGGGTATCAGGCTATTAGGGATATCTAGTTACTGACTTGGTAGCCCTTTGTCAATATAAGTGTATAAATGCTTTACAGATTAAAGGCCTCGATAATTATATCATCTAATGAAGTTCCATATAGAAGAGGACCTTAAAGTGGCTTCTAAAAATAACAGAAAAAAAAGCTTGACATGTAATAGATGCTCACTAAGTATTTGTTGAACAAATTGATTAATCTGTAAGACAGGATTAAGATGTTCTCCTCAAACGGCTGTTGTGAGCATTGAATGAGAGTGCAGTGAAGCAATAAACACCACGCAGACACACATTCCTTAGGTGCTCAAACTTTCTCTTCACCACAGACCTCTTTTCTTTATCGTCAGTTTCAAGCCTGGTTCACCTATGTATGTGGAATATAGGAGGACCTAAAATTTTTAATGTGTACACTTGGGTGCATTTCAACCAACTTTAAACTTGCGAGATGAACTGTGCATTCCCATTCTGCAGTGAACTAACTAACTGCTGCATGCACAGCAAAGAGGAACTAAGATCCAGGGAGGGACAGAACCCTTCATGAGAGAATCCTATGCCGAGGAAAGAGATATTAGCTTCCATCCAAGATAATCCAGAATCTGCATATGAAAATGTGAAACAATTCCCAGAGTAGCCTACCACATATAGTTCAGAGTATTTTTTAAAAGCATGTATTTTCTCCTCTCCAATGGAAACCAGTTTAACATGAAATGGTTGATGTTGACAAATTTATGTGATGGACTAATCAGGTTAATTTCATGGGGAGATAAAAAAGTGAGTAAAGAGAAAAAGATTTCTGTATCCTGAAGTGTTTTGGGAATCTAAAGACTGAGTGTCCCTCGTACCTCATTGAGGTAAGGTAAATATAGGACCACTTTTACCCAACCCTGATGCCATAGTACTTAAGAGCTATGGTTGCTAACCAAAAGAACAGCAGTTTGAATCCACCAGGTGCTCCATGGAAACTCTCTATAGTGGTTCTCCTCTTTCTACAGCGTGACTGTGAGTTAGTGTTGGCCAAGTGGCAAGGGGTTTGTTTTAGGCGGGAGCCCGAGTAACAACACAAAATACTCTTGCCTTGCTCACTAAAGACTTCCATACTGTTCTACCCTCCACACACACCTTAAAAATGACAGTAAATCATATGAAGTTACATCCAGGGGCTGTGTCTGATGTGTTCAGTAGCAGGTTTGTAAAGGATAAACTTCCGCTGCCCTTTCATGCCTTTGTCCTTTCTTATGTGTATGTGTGCTTCCCCACTAGCTTTTGAGCTTCTGCTGGGGAGGAGGTAGTTTGTGTCTGTCCTTCCACAGTCACCTAGCATGACCAGTTCATCCTAAGTGATGAGTAAGTGCTGGCTAAATTCATCTAACAGTTTCTGTTTTGTTGTGTGGGAGTATCAGTAGCCTGCAGATGCCCTCATCTTAGTTATTAATGATGCAAGGCTTCCTCCATAGAGCTCAGTCTTGCTTGCAGTAGACGGTTGAGAATGACAGAACTCTAATGTTACTTCCAGCTTCTAAAGGCCTTGCATCATTTTTCTTAGCATGACCTTTTTTGGTTAGTATTGAGCTAGGATAGATTTAAGCCTGATTTTGGTACCTGATTGGAGTGTAGCTTCAGAAAAAGTACGTGACTTTCTGTGTCTAAATTAGTGGTGCTCAATAAATATAATAAACTTTTAAGCCTCATTTTTATTATCCCTAAAATGGACACGTTGAACTGAAGACATTGTAGAACAACAAGGCTCCAGAAATCGATGGAATACTAGTTGAGATGTTTCTACAAACTAATACAGTGCTACAAGTACTACCTCATGTATTGCACGAAAATGGAAGAGAGCTGCCTGGCCAACCAACCAGAAAAGATCTGTATTTATGCCTATGCTGAATAAATAACATTCTAAGATCTACCCTTAAATACAGTGCTGTCAGTGATAGGATAATACCCATATACCTACAGTTAATACAACTATTATTTAAATTTACCACCAACTACAAAGACCAAAGATGAAAAAAATTGAAGATTCTTACCAGCTTCTTCAGTCTGAAATTGACCATATATGCAATCAGGTGGGAAAAAAGAAGTGGGTCAGTAGTTGGAAGAGGTGGCCTCAGTAATAGAAATAATTCTGGAAATTACATGATAGAATTTGCAAGACCAATAACTTCTTTATTGCAAATACCATTTTTCAGCAACATAAATTGCAACTGTACACATGAACCTCACCAATGGAATACACAGGAGTCAAATCAACTACATCTGTGGGAAGAGACAATGGGAAAATTCAGTATTATCAGTCAGAACAAGGCCAGGAGCTGATTGCAGCACAGACCATCAACTGCTCGTAGGCAAGTTCAAGTTGAAACTGAAGAAAATAAGAAGACATCTGCAAGAGTGAAAAGACAACCTTGAGTATATGCCACGTGAGTTTAGAGACCATCCCAAGAGTAGATTTTATGAGTTGAACACTAATGACCAAAGACCAGATGAGTTGTGGAATGACATCAAGGCCATTAATGAGGAAGGCAAGAGGTGATTGAAAAAGACAGGAAAGAAAGAAAAAACCAAAATGGGTGTCAGACAAGATTCTAAAACCTGCTCTTGAACATTGAGTAGCTAAAGGAAAAGAAAGAAATGATGAAGTGAAAGAACTGAATAGAATATTTCAAAGGGCAGCTTGAGAAGACAAAGCAAAGTGTTACAATGGCATGTGCAAAGAGCCGGAGATAAAAAAAAAAAAAAAAAAAGGGAAGAACACACTGCATTTCTCAAGCTGAAAGAACTGAAGAAAAAATTCAACCCTTGAGCTGTGATAGTAAAGTAACAGAAAAAGTACTAAACGATGCAGGAAGCATCTAAAGAAAGTGGAATGAATACACGAAGTCATTATACTAAAAAGAATTGATTGACATTTAGTCATCCCAAGAGGTAGGATATGATCAGGAACCAATGGTATTGAAGGAAGAAGTCAAAACTTCATTGAAGGCATTGGTGAAAAGTCTCTAGGAAATGAAGGCTGTCCGCTGAGATATTTCAGCGAATGGATGCAGTCCTGTAAGTGCTCACTCATGTATGCCAGGAAATTTGGAAGACAGCTATCTGGCCAACCGACAAGAACAGGTCAATATTTATGCTTATTCCCATGAAGTGTGACCCAACTGAATGCAGAAGTTATTGAAGAGTATCATCAATATTACACACAAGTAAAATTTTGGCAAAGATTGTTCAAAAGAGGCTGCAGTAGTACATTGACAGGGAACTGCCAAAAATTCAGGCTGGATTCAGACGAGGATGTAGAAGCAAGGATATCATTGCTGATCTCAGATGAATCCTGGCTGAAAGCAGAGAATACAGAAAAGATATTTACTTGTGTTTTATTGACTGTCCAAAAGCATTTGATTGTTCAGATCATAACAAATTATGGTTAACATTGTGGACAATGGGAATTCCAGAACACTTAATTGTGCTCATGAGAAATCTGTACATGGACGAAAGGCAATCATTCAAACAGATACTACATGGTTTAAAGTTTGAAAAGGTGTACATTAGGGTTATATCCTCTCACCATATCTATTCAGTCTCAGTGCTAAGCACATAATCTGAGAAGCTAGACTATATGCATAACAACAATCAGGAAGACTCATTGACGATGTGAATTATACTCATTGCTGTCTAGTCCGGTCTGCAGATGATGTAACCTTGCTTGCTGAAAGTGAAAAGAGCTTGAAATGTTACTGATGAAGTCCAAAGACCACATTTTTGGTGTGGGTTACACCTCAACATAAGAAAACAAAAGTCATTACAGCTGGACCAATAAGCAACATCATGACAAATGGATGAAAGACTGAGATTGTCAAGGATTTCATTTTACTTAGATCCACAATCACCCATGGAAGCACAGGTCAAGAAACCAAAAAGACACTTTGCATTGGGAAAATCCGTTGCAAAAGATTTCTTTAAAGTACTGAAAAAAAGTCATCCTGAAGACTGAGGTGTCCCTGACCCAAGCCGTTGTGTTTTCAATTATATCGTGTGCATGTGAAAACTAAACAATGAATAAGGAAGACAGAAGAAGAAATGATGCCTTTGAATTGTGGTGCTGGAGAAGAATATTGGGTAGACCACGGACTGCCAAAAGAATAAACAGATCTGTTTTGGAAGAAGTAAAACTGAAGTGCTCCCTGGAAGCAAGGAGGGCAAGACTACATCTTACATAATTTGGACATGTTTTCAGGATGAGTCAGTCCCTGGAAAAGGACATCATGGTTGGTAGTAGGTCAGTGAAAAACAGGAAGACCCTCAATGTCATGGATTGACACAATCGCTGCAACAGTGAGCTCAAGCATAACAGTAATTGTAAGAATGGTTTAGGAATGAGTAGTGTTTTGTTCCCTTGTGCATAAATGGTCAGTATGAGTTGGAGCCAACTCAATTGTACCTAACACTAGCCAAGTGCTGTCGAGTCGGATCTGACTCATGGTGACTCTAGAGGCCAGTGTAGAACTGCCCTCTAGAGTATTCAAGAAGTGCCTGGTGGATTTGAACTGCCAACCTTGTGGTTAGCAGTGGTAGCACTTAACCCACTACACCTAACAATAAGAACAACAAAGTTGGGAAAATAGTATATACCTAATACCAAAAAACTAAACTTGCTGTCGTTAAGTTGATTCTGACAATAGCAATCCCAAAGGACAGAGTAGGATTGCTCCACTGGTTTTCTAGGAATTCCTGGTAGATTTGAACTGCCAACCTTTTGGTTAACAGCTGTAGCTCTTAACCACTAGATCACCAGAGTTTCCGTATATAATCCCCTATCTTGCAAACTCAGAGAGACAGAAAATTACTCTGATGTTTTACAAATATATTTTTGGATGTTTACTATTGTTTGTTCCTGACCTTGCTATATATTTGCAATTGCCTGAATTGTCTGGCTTTTGTCTATTTAGTGAAATAAAATGATACGTTTTGTTTTATGAAAACAGAGTTCTCTTACCCATGATACTAAAGCTCTTATTAGATATTTGAACTCTTTATGTGCTGTATAATCATATATAGACACACACATATATATGATTTTTTAAAGCTTATAGCTATGCCTGAAACTGTAACTAACTTTTAGAAGCAGCTTGTCTAGTTTCACATAATTCTATTTAGTTGAACAGGCTCACGGAAGTACTTGAAACTGGTTCTTTCAGAAAACAATCAAAGATTAATGAACATATCCTGTTTCTAAAACTCTAAAGGTCTTAGAATCATGGCTCACTGATTTTATGATTGTCTTAGCCAGATTTTTATTTTTCTAATCTTTGTAATGTTTGAGCACATATTGCTTTCTTATAAGATTCATATGTTCTGACATAACCATAAACCAATCAAAAAATTTTGTTCAGCTTCTTGATGGAATATGTTTACGTACCCTGAAAATCTTGGTTAATCGGCATGCTGATTTACTTGGTAGTTGTGTGCTGCCCAACTTTGAAGTTGCTTGTTAAACCTGCATACCAATCTGTTAATGGTGTTCTGAGTTGTTTAGTTGTGACTCTCTCTCTCTCTCTGGAAACCCTGTTGGCTTAGTGGTTAAGTACTACATCTGCTAACCAAAAAGGGCAGTTCAAATCTGCCAGACTCTCTTTGGAAACTCTATGGAGCAGCTCTACTCTAGGATCCTTTAGGGTCGCAGTGATCAGAAACAACTCGACAGCAGTAGGTTTTGGGTTTGGATATATGTATACATACATATATGTATGTATGTGTATTTGGGGGATGGTAACAAGTGATATTATTTTACATTAATGTGGTGCTATATGTGTCTTGGTGACACAATGATTAAGAGTTCATCTGCTAATCGAAAGGTTGGCAGTTTTAATCTATTAGCCACTCCTTGGAAACTATGAGGTGATTCTTCTTTGTCTTATAGTGTCACTATGAGTTGGAATCAATTTGCTGGCATTTTTTTTTAACATTTCCATAACTTATCATTTAATTATACCTTTACAACAAACTTCTGAGGTAATTAAGGTTATCATTCACATTTTACGGAACAGAAACCTGAGACGCTGAGAAAATTTGATTTATCTGAAGTTATAGTAGTGGCCAAACTATGTTTGGAACTCAGATCTTTTGATTTAAATTCTTGCAGGCTTTGCCCAATGCTCTGTCGCTTTCTTAGTGATAGGGAGTTCTAAAATAAACTAGATATTTATTTATCTCTACATCGTCGTTCTTTTTATTGAAACACAAAGGAAAGGAGATTGATGTTCCAGCTTACTGTATGGCTTTTATGCTAACACAGTTTAGTTACTCTTTTGAACTCTACAGTTTGTTGTGGGTGGAATGAGGAAGAAGAGAATTGGAGACCCAGTCCATCAGGCCTCACAGCTGTGTTTGCGTTTGCAGCTCTTCATGTGCACACAGGACTGTAGGGAGACCCAGGTCACTGGGGGGATAGCTGGCCTGGAGTTCATTAAGGAGGTTAGGTCCCAAGGCACCACAACTTCCTTTGTGGACATTTGGAAACTTGTTAATTCATCCTGCTTGCTAAGTAGTTACAGCACTCAGCTGCTGACTCAAAGGCTGGTGATTTGAAGCTATAGACACTCTGTGGTAGAAAGAGGTGGCAGTCTGCTTCTTTAAAGACTATAGCCTTAGAAACCTTATGGGGCTGCTCTACTTTGTCCTACAGAGTTGCTAGGAGTCAGAATTAACTCAATGGCAGTGGATTTAGGAACTAATTGGAGTTTGAGAAAAGTGTAGAAGAAACATGGAAGTCTGGCTCAACATAGTGTTTTTCAATTCAAAGTATATCCCTTTCCCTCCATCTTTTTTTTTTTTTAAATATTGAAAGAATTCATACCTGATAGTACACAGTTTAGTTATGGTGGGGTTGAAGGAGAATAGGATAACAGAGACTTCTAACAGATTTAGAAGCACAATAGGATATTAGCTAAAAGTTGTCATTTCTGGAAGTAAATGAGTACCTACTATGTGCAACGTACTGGCTGTATTGCTGTTGTTACATGCTGTCCTGTTGATTTCCAGTCCATTGCAAGCCTACAGGGTCTTATAGGGTCTTATAAGATAATTGCTCGATAGGGTCTGATAAGCTGTAGTTTCTACTAGAGCAGATCTCCGGGTCTTTTCTCCTGCAGAGAGTCTGGTGGGATCAAATCACTCGGCTTCTGGTTAGCAGCTGCGTGCTTACTCCTGTGCCACAGGCACTCTAGACTGGCGACGTACCAGTGGAGAAAAAAAATTCTGGCCCTTATGGAGCTTTCTAAGGGGAAGAAACATAGGAGAAATAAAATTAACATATAAATGATAATAGTATATTCAAAGGAAATAGGTGTTGTGAAGAGAAGCATTCAAGGAAGAAGGCTGGGAATGTTATTTAATATTCATCTCTCTTCTTCAGTCCCACGAGTTGGATCTGACTCGACGGCACTTGGCTGGCTGGCTTCTTTGGTCCATGGTAAATTACTATGACTAAGCTTTTTTAATGTGTCAACTTCTGATTCTTGGGCTGCCTCAATTCTCTTCTGCTGCTCTGTCCTTCTGCAGTCAAGAGGAGGTCTTGCAGTACACATCTGGTGTAGACACAGTAAGCAGTGACCAACATGGCAGGAATTGGGGCGTGAAAAAAGATTTCTTCTTTCCTAAATTACCTCTTTGCAACCTGTCAAGTTAGGAGATTAGTCCATTTTTTAAAGTAGTAAGAGGACTCTCAACTTATATGAGCAGTAAATTAAGAAGTAACAGGTAACAACAACCTTCTTGAACAGAAACAAAACTTGAAGGCCTTTAATATTTTCAATAAAAGAAAGAAAAGGAAAGTCATTATTTAAGGGTGTCCTGAATGAATTTTGTCCCTGCAAAATACGTGTCAACTTGGCGAGGCCGTGATTCCCAGTACTGTGTGGTTGTCCTTCACTTTGTGACCTTATTATCTTCGTTTTGTGATGTACTGTAAATCAGCCTCTATGCTGTGGTTTTGGAGCCCTGGTGGTGCAGTGGTTAATAACTGATCCGCTAACCAAACGGTTGTCATTCTGAATCAGCTACTCTTTGGAAATCCTGTTGGGCAGTTCTACTCTGTTCTACAGGGTGGCTATGAGTTGGAATTGACCCAACAGCCACAGATTTGGTTTGATTTTTGTTATGTCTGTGGTTATGGCCTCATTTGGTAGTCTGCTGTCTGTTAATAATGCAGGGTTAGATCATGTTAATAAGGATTAGGTTATGTTTTTTATATGAGTTGGGATTACAGTGGGCTGTATTTTTAGTTACGATTGTTCACTACCCTGCGAGAGATAAAAGCAGAGAGAAGCAAGAAACTGGGAACAGAGCACATCCTTTGAATCTAGGATGTCTGTGCTTAGCATCTCCTAGATCTAGAGGAAGACTGATGCTAAGATATGTGGAGATCTTGAAGGAATGCTGGGCTCACAGGTGTTGAAAGGAGACAAGGATCTTCCCCTAGAACCAATACAGAGAAAAAGCTCCCCTAGAGCTAGAGCCCTGAATGTGTACTCCTAGTCTCCTAAACTGTTAGAGAACAAATTTCTCTTTTTTAAATACTCCACTTGTGATATTTCTATTATAGCAGCACTAGTTAACTAATGTGCTACTGAGTCAGCTCTGATTCACAGAAACCTTATATACAGGAGAATGAAATACTGGTCAGTTGTGCACCATCCTCATAATTGTTTGAGCATACTGTTGCAGACAACATGTCTGTCTGTTTCACTGATACGTCTTCCTCTTTTTCGTCTATCCACTTCAGTAAGCCTGGAGCCCTTCTCCAATGACTGGCCTGTCTTAATGATGTGTCCAAAATAAGACCAAGTCTTGCCATCCTTACCGCTAGGGAGCATTCTGGCTGTACTTCCTAAAGACTAATTTGTGTTTTGGCAGTCCATTGTATATTCAATATTCTTCATCAACACCATAATTGAGAAGCGTTAACTCTTCTTAGATTTTCCTTATTTATTGTCTAGCTTTCACAACCACATATGATGATTGAAAATACCCTGACTGGGGTCAGATGCACCGTAGTTATCAAAACAACTTCTTCCCTTTTTAAGATTTTAAAGAACTCTTTTGAAGTAGATTTGCCCAATGTAATATATCATTTGAATTCTTGACTGCTGCTCCCCTGGGTGTTGATTATTGATCCAAGTAGAATGAAATCCTTGACAACTTCAGTTTCTTCATTATTTATAAATGATGTTTTTATGAGCCCAGTTTTGAAGATTTCGTTTTCTTTGACCTTCGTCACTAAGTGATTCAAGCCATTTTTATTTCCAGGAAGCAAGTCTTTGCCATCTGCATACTGCAGGTTGTAAATGAGTTGTCTTCAATCCTAATGCCACATTCTTCTTCCTAGAGTCCAGATTCTTTGATTTTTTTTTTCCAACAAACATATTAAATAAGGTGAAAGGACACAGTACTTGCATATGAGGTCTGACAATCAAGTTCATAAACTTGCCACTGTATGCTTACACTGGCAGCACTGTATAAGCAACATGATAAGGTGTCATAACCTTGGTACATCAGTGTCTTACAGCTATGTTTGTGTTGATGTGTGGCTGTGTCTTGTTGGATGGTTTCATTATTGTTTCATGTTTTTGTGTGCTATCGTGAGAATGTTGGAGCTTGAATTGGAGCAATGCACAAAGATCAAATTTCTTGTTAAACTTGGCAAGAGAGGAAGTAAAATCAGGGATGTCTTAGTCCAAGTTTATGAGGATAATGCCATGAAGAAAATGGCAGTGTACACACGGATGAAACATTTTTCTGAGGGGAGATATAACATCACTGATGAAGAGAGGTCACAGCAACTAGTAATGAGCAGAACTGATGAGAACATTGCAAAAGTTCATCAGCTTCTGTGTCAAATTTGTTGGCTAACTGTGAGAAGCATACATAGCTGACTAAGAATGATAGAAAAACAGTTAGGAAAACATTAACTGAAAATCTTGGCATGAGGAAGGTGTTACAAAAATAGTCCAGAAGGAGCTTACAGATGAACAAAATCAAAGGACAGCTGAAGTTTCCCAAGACCTTTTGGAGAGGCAAGATGATATTTTGGGCCGTGTTATCACTAGTGATGAAACATGGGTGTACCAATACAACTCTGAAACAAAAAGTGCACAATGGAAGCCAGCCCATTCTCTATGACCAAAAGGTTTCCAACAGTCCAAATCAAGAGTCAAAAATGATGTTACTAACCTTGTTTGGTATCAGAGGGATTGTTCATTCTGAATTTGTACCAACTGGACAAGTAGTTAACCAAGATTACTACTCAGAAGTGCTAAAAATGGTGCACGAAAAATTTACTTGAAAAGGACCTGAAGTTTTTGCCGATGACTCACGGCTCTTGCATCACAACAATGCAACGGCTCACATAGCACTGTCTCTGAGGGAGTTTCTAGCCAGTAAACAAATAACTGTACTGGGACACCCTACCACTCACCTGATATAGTGCCAGTGATTTTTTTTTCTTTGCCCAAAGATAAAGGAAATATTGAAAGGAAGACATTTAGATGACGTTCAGGACATCGAGTATAATATGGTGAGAGCTCTGATGGCCATTCCAGAAAAACAGTTTTGAAACTGCTTTGGAGGATGGACTAGGCACTAGCATCAGTGCATATTTTCTCAAGGGGAGTACTTCAAAGGTGACTGTAGTAATATTCAGCAATGAGGTTATGTAACACTTTTTCTAGGATGAGTTTGTGAACCTAATTATCAGACCTCGTACATCTTTTCCAATTTTAAACCATACAGTATCTCTTTCTTCTGTTTGAATGACTGCCTCTGAATCTATTATACAGGTTCTTCATGGGCACAACTGTGTGTTCTGGAATTGCTATGTTTTGTAATGTTACCCATAATTTATTATTGCCCACACCACCACCACCATACCATCAGCCACTGCTGTTGAGTCAAGTTCAACTCACAGTGACCCTAGAGGTCAGACTACAACTACGCCATAGACTTTCAAAGGAGAACCTGGCAGATTTGAACTACAGACCTTTTGGTTAGTAGATGTAGTGCTTAACTCACTGTGATTATCCACATAGTCAAATAAATGCCTTTGTGTAGTTGATAAAGTACAGATAAGCTTCTTTCTTGGAAGAAGTACAGCCAGAAAGCTCCTTAGAGTAAGAATGGTGAGGCTTCATCTCTTGTCCTCTGGCATGTTATCAAAATGAACCAGTTCCTGAAGAAGCGCATCATGCTTGGTAGAGTAGAAGGTCAACGCAAAAAAGGAAGATCCTCAATGAGACGGATTGGCATAGTGGCTGCAATAATGGGTGCAAACATTGGCAATGATTATAAGTGTGCCAAGGCATGTTCTGTTGTACATAGCTCACTATAAGTTGAAACCACCTCAGAGGCATGTAACAACAACACACAACAAATACCTTTCTGGTAGCTCTGCTTTCAGCCAAGATGCATCTGACATCATCAGTGATATCCCCTTTTCCATGTTGTCCTCTGAATCTTGCTTGAACTTCTGGTAGTCCCTTGTTGATGTATGGTCACAGCCATTTCTTATAAATCTTCAGGAAGATTTTGCTTGCATATGATATCAATGATGCTGTTTGATAATTTTCACTTTCCATTTGACTACTTTTGTTTCGAATATGGATCTCTTCCAGTTGACTGGCCAAGTATCTATCTTCCAACTGTCTTGACAGAGATGAATTACTGTGTCCAGTGTTGGATCTGTTTGATGAAATATCTTAATTGTATTCTGTCATTTTCTGGAAGCTTGTTTTTCAACAATACCTTCAGTGTGGCTTAAAGTTCTTCCTTCAATATCAGCAGTTCTTGACACACCACTTCCTGAAATTATTAAATGTTGATTAATTATTTTTGATAGAATGACTCTGTATTCTTTGCATCTTCTTTTGATACTTTTTACATAATTTAATATTTTGCTCATGGATCCCAGCTGTCACAGTAGTTAATTTGCTAACAATACAAATAAGGTGGATGGCACTCTTCTGTTGATGGAGCTGTGCAAATAAGATATATGGAACCCTAATGAGGAGATTGGTCAGTTTTGCCATACTGCTGGGCTTAAAAATGAGTCTTCTCTGGGAGGAACTTCTTTACCACCAAGAAGAAAAGCAAACAGTAGACTGGATCTGTCTTAGTTACCCAGTACTGCTGTAGCAGAATACCACACATAGATGGCTTTAACAAATAGAAATTTGTTCTCTCATAGTTCAGGAGTCTAGAAGTCTGAATTCAGGGTGCCAATTTGTCTTAGTTACCTAGTGCTGCTATAACAGAAATGCCACAGTGGATGGCTTTAATAAACAGAAGTTTATTATCTCCCAGTCCAAGAGTGTGGAAGTCAGAACTCAGGGTGCCAGTTTCAGAGGAAGGCTTTTTTTGTCAGCTTTGAGGAAAGGCCCTTGTCATCAGTCTTTCCCTGGTCTAGGAGCTTCTTGACACAGAGACTGTTGCTCCAAAGGAGCATTGCTGTTTTTGGTCATGTGAAGCTTCCTCTATCTCTCTGTTAACTTCTGTCTTTTATATCTCAGAAGAAGTTCACTCAAGACACAGCCTAGTCATGTAGGTTGAATATTCCCTCATTTACACAAATGCCTCTAATCCTGCCTCATTAACATCATAGAGGTAGGATTTACAACATGTAGAAAAATCACATCGGATGACAAAATGGTGGACAGTCACATAATGCTGAGAATCATAGCTCAGCCAAATAGACATATATTTTGGGTCGCCATAATTAAATTCATAATGGCATCCTTTAGACTCAAGATCCTTATGCTGAGAACGTTCTAGACCAAGGACATAAAAGGAGAGACTGAAGACTGTAGTACAAGATGACACAATGCAGTGGCAAAGAAAAGCAGCAGTAGAACCAGGAGACCAGCATGAGACAATGTGGTGGTCTCCATGGGCCACAGAGCAAGTTGGGTGCAATAGACCCATCAACACTGGAAGTGAGAGAGCTAGTGTCTCAGGGCAGGAGCCTTCCTGACAGTATGGTGTGCCTTTGGGCATTTAACGGGAGAGCTACAGAGTTTTGTAACTCTTGCCCAATCAGTGTAGAGGCCAACCTGAAGAGCTCAGTGCTTGCCGGGAGCTGTTATAACCAAATAACTGTATCCTGAGTTGTTCCTGATTCTGAACTGTAACCCATTACTGCCCTAATATACCCCATAGTCATGAATATGGTCTGTGAGTTCTACGTGGCCATTGCAATGAATTACTGAGCCAAGCAGAGAAGTAGACTATCATTGGAAGAACAGATGGTGTCAGAATTGGTGAAACGTTTTGAGAGAAGAGGAATGTCTGACCTCTACCTCACAGGAATCAGGTTTTGACTGATGTTGATGGTGAGTTCTCTCTTCTCCCTTGTGAAGTTAAAGGGGGTTAAAGGACCCTGATACCAGCTTTACAGCCCCTAAAATAAGAGAATCTGTGTTCTGAAAGTATGTTTAATTGCACAGTAAATAGTAAGACTGGTTTTCCTGCTTTGGACTCATGGATTATACCTTAACATCAAGAGAACAAAAAGCCTTATAAGTGGAGCAATAACAACATCATAATAAACAGAGAAAAAATTGAAGTTGTCAAAGATTTTACTTTACTTGCATCTACAGTTAGTGCCCATGGAAGCAGCAGTCAGTAAATCAAAAGACACATTGCACTGGACAACTCTGCTGCAAAAGACCTCTTTAAAATGTTGAAGAGCAAAGATATCACCTTGAAATCTAAGGTTCACCTGATGAAAGCCATGGTATTTTCAATCGTTTCATATGCATATGAAAGCTGGACAATGAGGAAGGAAGACAGAACTGACACCTTTGCATTGTGGTGCTGGAGAGGAATATTGAGTGTACCATGGATTGTCAAAAGAACAAACAGATCTGCCCTGGAAGAAATACAATGGGAGTGCTCCTTAGAAGTGAGAATGGTGAGAACAAGTCTTACAATTTTTGGATTTGTTGTCAGGAGGGGTCAGTCTCTGGAGAAGGATGTTATGCTCGGTAAAATAGTGGGTCAGTGAAAAAGATGAAGACTCTTCAACAAGATGGATTGAAACAGCGGCTGGAACCATGGGCTCTAGCATGACAACAATTGGGGGCATGGCATAGGACTGGGCAGTGTCTCATTCTGTTGTACATAGGGTCTCTATGAGTTGGAAATAACTCAACATCACTCAACAACAACAACTTTGGACACACCACCAGCTTACTTTGTGTACATCATTAGGAAAGACTAACTGCAAGGAAATGTTATCATAGTTGGTAGAGTGTCATTGAATATGAAGGACACACTTAATAAGATGGATTGACGCAAAAGATGCTAACAGCGGACTCAAACATATGAACAACGATAAAGACAGTACAGGACCAGGCACTGTTTCCTTCTGTTGTCCCTAGGGTTTTCATGAATCAAAACTAATGTAACAGCAACTAACAGCTGTCCAAATTCCTGAGAAAAGCCATGAAAACAACTCAATTATTACCAGTCACCAGTGAGTCAGTTTTGATTCATGACAACCCCACTTGTGGCAGAGTAGAACTGTATTCCACAGGGTTTTCAATAGTTGGTAGTTCAGAAGTAGATTGCCAGGACTTTCTTCTAAGCTTCTAAGCTTCTGGTTATCAGCTAAGCCCAAGAACTCCAATCCGATGATAGAAAATTGCGTCTGAGGAAAACTGATCCTCTTTGATAGCTTAAAATGATTTCTTGCCATTTCCTAAGTCTATGCCCTTATCAGGTTTGCATTATGAAAATAATATCCTGGCTTGATCCCTAGACTTCCTATCTGGCAAATCATTCTGGCAACCAGTATTCACTCATTTTCATCCTCTCATAAGCTGCTCAAGAATGTTCCATGATTCACAGCTGACAATGAAGTTAACTGGTAGGGTTAGCAGAACCAAGCTTCGTTTCAAAAGTGTATCCTTTTGTTTTTAGGTTTTTAAGTCTTTACCTCAGCTTTTAATAACTTCCAAAACCTGGATTCATGGCCACCTTATCTTACATTAATTTATTACTGCCTTATAGCCACTTCTTAATATAGCCTCCCCACTATACCTGCTCATTCCTTCTCTAGAGCCTTTGCTCATGCATTTTTTTATTTCCTCTTTACCTTTAATATCTTTTATCCTGAGTACAGGGAGATACTATCTCTTACTCTCCCTGGCATAAAATGAGGAAACTGGAATTCAGAGATTTAAATGAGTTGGCCAAATTGACATATGCAGCTTACTTTGTGTCAGACCTAAATACTAGAATTCTGGTTTTCTGTCTAATGATTTTATTCTGAGTAGCTCTTGAGATTAAGTTTCAGAATACAGATGTGGCTAGTTTCCCTTTATTCACAGTTTTTTTTGTTTGTTTTTTAGTAACTAGGAACTGGCTTTGTACTTATTGCCTAACTAAAATTTGTTCATTTTAGTTGGAAGTAACTTTCAATGAGATGCAAAATTGTGTGTGGTTGTGGGCAGGAGCCCACACATGCCTGTGGTCTGTGTGTGTTTTAGAGGAGTTGAGTGGGAGATAACGCTGAGGGAAATATACAATCAACAAAGATAATTCTGTTTTAAATGTGTACTTGGCAGTCTGCCATTCCAAGAAGGAAAGACTTCTTGAACTGGTTTCTTCAGTTCACTAACTTGCAAACCCTACAGGTACGTTTTTTGTCATTTTTGGTCAGTCATACTCCACTGTGACCACGTAGCTTCAGTATTTGTTTTATTGCTTCTGGTTAGTGACTTTGAGAAGGGCTTTGTCATCTCTCTCACCTGATTTTGTTGAACAGAAGCAAGGATTGGAAGCTCACTTCCATTTCAAGTCCAAAGTAAATCTTTATTTTCTAGATGTCATGCTAATAGACAATTCCAGTTGTAAATAAATTTATTTCATGGAATTTAATAGGAAAAGTAGTTCAATATAGCCAATACATGATGTGAGGCCCTTTTAAAATAATTTTAATCAACCAATATTGTAGAGGCTTTCTTTAGACCTTTGTGAGTTTAAATATAATTTATATGCTAAAACATGAATATCAAGATGTCTGACCATCTAGATAACAGAAGAGGTATGTCTACAGGGAAAGGCTTCTCTAGTAAACTTTAATAAAATGAATCGTATTTTTGCACAACCTTCTAAGAAACTAAGAATTAAAACCATGCATAAAACTTTGTACATCTGTATTTATTTTATAGGTAAAACAAATACATGTGTAATAATTAAAGAGAAAGTTTCAAGGTATAGCTGATCTATGTCATGGCTAGGCTCTAAATCTAGAATTCTTGAAGACACAAATGTGGTGGTCTATAATTTGGTTCATCATATATTGGTTTGTCAAAATCAAGATAACATAAATTAGCTTCCCCTCCCACACATATTTTTCCTTGTGTTACCATAGTGATTATTTAATTCAATTTAATGCTGAAATCACTTATTGATGGCCTATTATATAATGGATTCTATGGTAGGTGCTCTGAATGAGTCAAAATTAATTAAGAGCTGCTTAAAATTGGTGACCAAGACTGGTCAAGTACAATAGCATGTTTTTCTACACTAATGCTGTTAATGGAATAAGTGAATCTCCGTAATGAAGGAGAGCTTCCCAGAGAACTGGATTTTGCTCATGGTGAAGCAGGGAAAGAGTCTCTGGGTGGTTGGAAGAGTTAGTGTGCTTAGCTGCTAACCAGAAAGCTAACTGCTTTTAATAGAACTAATAGCTTGCTGGAAGTTCTAAGTGACATCTTGGCTGGTACAAGCAATACATTCAGCTGCTGACTGGAAGGTTGAGGGTATGAGTCTACCCAGAGCCACATCTGAAGAAAGGCCTAGTGATTTATTCTTGAAAAATCAGCCATTGTAAACCTTATGGAGCACAGATCTACTCTGACACACATGGGGTCACCATGATTCAGAATTGACTCAGTGGCAACTGTCGGAAGCAGCGGATGATCATTCCAGAGGAGGGAAGGGTGTGAGCCAAGGAACATCTTGGAAAGCTTGGGGCATATGGGAGATGTAAAGGAGATGAAGTAGGGCACTGTACAAATGGCCTTACAACTTTATAAATGGCATGTTAGAGGCATATGTAAATAGGATTCATTTTATTAAAGCTTCCTAGAGAAGCCTTTCCCTGTGGACATACCTCCTCTCTTATCTAAATGGTCACTTGCATGAGCAATGCAGGAACAAGTACATGTGCAAGGGAGGTAAAATTATAGAACGGCGTGAAGGCTCATGGAAGGAAGGGTAATCATGTTGATTTGTGACGGTCTCGTGTCTACTGGGAAGTGAATGGCAGGATTTCTGCTGAGCCTAAGGGTACATAGTAAGGCTGGGAGTTGGGGATAGTAGTTAATTGTTGAATAGTTACTATGAGGTAGGACAGGGATTTAATCAATAATAGCAAGATGACTGTCAAATAGTATCCAGCTAAAGAACAACAATCATGAAAGTGCCATAGGGCTGGGCAGCATTTCCTTCTGTTATACATATGGAAGATTTCCATGAATTGGAGCTGACTCCGAGGCAATTAACAATGAAAACAAAGATGAAAAACATAAATTTGTCATACAGCCAATTAGCATAGCTATGCAAGCTTTCTGTGGTGACATGGGACAGCCATGGTGAAGACAGTTGGATTGACATTATGAAAAATTAATAATTTCACAAACATCTTTTTTTTAATGTCTTCTATTCCCTGCTCCCTAAATGCTCATAGTCACTCATCTTTCATCAAGATCTATGTTGAAGGCCGAAAGTGTGCTTGTGTGTCCAAAAGGGTGGGAGTGAAAATATTTTACCAAGAACAGACATTACGTCTTTTTGACAAGAGACAAATGTTTCATTCAAATGCTGCATTTCGCATATTGGAAACTATAATGAATTCTTCTGAACCTCTCTGCCTAGTTCACAATGTCAGACCTAGGTATGGAAGCACCCAGGCTTTTCCCACCAAATTAAATTTAATGTTACACCCTCTAGTAGAATGGTGCATAAATCAAACATTTGATTTGCATGGACTACAGCAAACAGCTCTGTTCTGGACAAATATAAACCCAACTCTGAATATTATGTCAAGAACAGAAACAAAGTAATCTAGGAGTTCCAATAAAAGTCTGGTACCAAGTGTTATTTGTACTGGTATTACACTGCTCTGTGTCAAGCCTGTTATTAAAACTCTTGTTTTAACCTCCTTTTTTCATTTCAAAAGAAAGTGTTTTTCTTGACCTTCCTGTAGTCACAAAAACCAGTGCACAGTCCAACCAGTGCTATTTATAAACTGGTGTCTACTAGTGACAACCATGGACATATTTATTTTCTTTCCCCCATCTACCTACATATAGTCCAGGAAGGGGTAATATGAGTAATCAAGTGGAAAGAAATAAAACAAAGAGCATGGGATAAAATACACCACGGGAGATTAGGTAACAGGGATATTCACTAATATTCTACCTCTGGCCAGAGTCCCAAGAGAGTGTTAAGAATAGTTGCAGAGCAGACAAGTGAGAAAAAAATGACCCAGCAGCCAAGTGAATGCATATTTGGATGAAGAATATACAACCAACTCAGGAAAAGTGGGCCTAAATATGCATCATTTGGTTTTGTTTCTGGCCTTCAGCATATGCCTAGTTATACATTTGCCTTCCCTATAGGGTATTTGAACTATTTTTTACTAAAAGTAAAATCGCTGTGATCTGAAACTGAGGCAGGCCCTGAGATAAGAAGCATTTTTACAAATGCAAAATGAGCCCACCCTAAATCCCCAAAGAACATAAATATATCATGGACTTGCACATACTCTACTCTACATCAAGGCCTGTCGTGTTTATTCTGGAATGCTGTAGGGTATTGCAAACAGAGCTCGCTCCTGAAGCCAAGTGTATTTCCAAGAAGGCACAGCTGTCCAGAGCACATAACCAGGTGAAGATGTGATCCTGAGAGCTATGCTGATGATTTGGTATCTGCAGTGTAATTTCTGCCAGCTGTCCATGAACATCTGTTAGGATTTGGAATGTTTCAAGATCTGAATAGGTGAAAATAGGTGCCTGAAAAAATAAATTTATGATGCTTCAGGGATAGTAAATTAGGATTCGTTCACTCATTCATTCCATCAACAAATATTTATTAAGTGGTTATAGTATACCAGTCACTGTGCAAGGCACTATGGGGGGTGGGATATAAAAATAAATCAGGCCTAGATCCAGCTTTTAAGGAATTAATATAACATGAAAAAGCATACAAAGGCCCCCAGGTGGTGCCAATGGTTTGTCCTCAGCTGGTAACCAAAAGAAACACATTTAGTGGCACCATGGAAGAAAAAGCCAGGCTATCCGCTTCCATAAAAATTATAGCTAAGAAAACTCTATGAAGCAGTTTTACTCTGTAATGTGTGGGGATGCCACGAGTCAGATTTGGTCTAACGACACATGACAACAACAAAGACGTGAGATATATGTAACTATTTTACAAGATGAAAACGACATTAGGTATATGGACGCTTAGTTCTGCAAGGCACGAGAAGAGGGATTGCAGGAAGTGAGGGCAGGGTACCAGGCAGGTTTTGGCCATGTAACAACAGGGAGCTTCTCTTTTATTGTTGGGTCGACTCTGACTCATAGTGACCCTAAAGGGCAGAGTAGACTTGCCCCATAAAGTTTCCAAGGAGTACCTGGTGGATTCAAACTGTAGGCTTTTTAGTTAGAAGCCACCCTCTCAACTACTGTGCCACCGTAGCACCAACAACAAGGACAGTAAAGAGAACCCTAGTGGTGCGGGAGGGTGTGGAGACATACAAGGAACTGGGAAATCCAACACCTAAACCGTGACTAATGAGTAGTGTCTAATTCCATGATACTGAGCTAGTGAGTGAATAAAAGGCAAGTCAAGGGAAATAATACCAGAAAGGTAGATTAGGCCAATGAATGGCCACAGAATAAAGCAGTTTAGACTTTTTGAACCAAGCAATATGAAGCCATTAAACATTTTTGAGAAGGAAATGACATTTTCTAAATTATGCCTTAGGAAGATTAATGTGATCATAGTATATAAAATAGATTAGAGAGCAGAGAGACTGGCATTAGGAAAATTGGTTAGTCTCACAGAAAAGTACTAAAGGCCTAAACTGAGAGAATAGCTGTGAGAAAAGCGGCTAGGGGTGGGCAGCAGATTAGAATAGGTGAACAAGAGAATGCGCGGGTCAAAGATGATTGTGACTTTTTAAATCAGGCAAACAGGAAAATACTGTTGTTAGGCACTTTCATGAGTTGAACTTTGTCCCTCTACAATACATGTCAACTTGGGTAGATCATAATCCCAGTATTGTGTGGTGGTCCTCTGTTTTGTGATCTGGTGTGGTATAATTTGTTGTAAATTGTGATTTCTGCCTGTGTTAGTGAGGCAGGATTAGGTTGAAGAGGACGAGGGTGGAATGCAGTGCCCTTACTCGGGTCACATCCCTGATCCGATATAAAGGTCATTTTCCTAGGGCGTGTCCTGCATCACCTTTTCTCTTACAAGAGATAAAAGGATAGCAAAGTGAGCAGAGAGACAGGGACCTCAGACCACAAAGAAGGAAGTACCAAGAGCAGAGCACATCCTTCGGACCTGAGATCCCTGCACTAAGATGTTAGTACTCCAGGGGAGGATTGAAAACAAAGACCTTCCCTCAGAGCCGACAGAGAAAGGAAGCCTTTTCCTGGAACTTGCATCTTACATTCAGACTTCTAGCATCCCAAACTGTGAGGCTAAGTATGAAGAAAATAAATTTCTGTTTGTTGAAGCCTCTACTTGTGGTATTTCTGCTATAGTAGCTCTAGCTGTCTGAGGCAGGTACCATTGAGTAAGCTCTGTTCCACAGCAACCTTATGTATAAGAGAATGAAATGTAAGTCAGTCTTGCATCATCCTCATAATCATTGCTATCCTTGAGCCCTTTGTTGCAGCCACCATGCAAATCCATCTCATTGATGGTCTTCCTCTTTTGATTAACCCTCTGCTTTCCTAAGCATGATGTATTTCTCCATCTTGATGACGTACTCAATGTGAGACAGTCTCACTATCATTACTTCCAAGGAGAATTCTGCCTGTACTTCTTCAAAGACTAATTTATTCATCTTTCTGGAAGTTCGTAGTACGTTCAGTATTCTTCACCAACACCATAATTTAGAAGCGTTAGTTCTCCTTAGATTTTCCTTATTCGTTGTCCAGCTTTCACGGGTATATGAGGTGACTCAAAATATCACTCATTGGGTCAGATGCACTGTAGTTGTCAAAATGACTTCACGTCTGTAATTGGAAAGAGGTTTTTGAGGTAGGTTTCTCTAATATAATATGTTGTTTGATTTTTTGATTGCTGCTTCTCTGGGTGTTGATTGTTGATCCAAGGAGAATGAACTCCTTGGCAACTTCGATTTCTGCACTCTTTATATTAATGGGCCCATCACAACTGGGCCCATACTTTCATTTTCTTCATACTCAGGTACTCCACGCTGAAGACTGTAGTATTTGACCTTTATCACTTAGTGCTTTAAACTGTTTTCATTTTCAGCAAGCAAGGTTATGTCAGGTAATGTCATCTGCACATTGCAGGTTGTTAATGTATCTTTCTCCAATCCTCATGCACCTCCTTCTTCATATGATCCAGATTCCTGGATTCCTTGTTCAGTAAACAAATTAAGTGCGGTGAAAGGTTACAACTCTGTTATATATCTTTTCCAGTTTTAAACCATGACATATCCATTTTGTTCTCTTTGTATGACTGCCTCTTGATCTATGTATGGGTACTGAATAAGTACAATTAATTGTTCTGGAATTCCCACTTTCGATAACATTATCAATAATTTGTTATTATCCACCCAATCAAATGCCTTTGTTTAGATGATAAAGCACAGATAAAGTTCTTTCTTGGAAGAAGTACAACCAGAATGCTCCTTAAAAGTGAGAATAGTGAGACTTTGTCCTGTGTCTTTTCAATATATTATGAGAACAGAGGGTCACCAAAAAAAGACCCTCGATGAGATGAATTACCACAGTGGTTGCAACACTGAGCAGCAATTGTGAAGATGGTGGGGGACTGGGCAGTGTTTCATTCTGTTGTATGTAGGGTTGCTAGGAGCTGAAGCGAGCTTGACAGCACCTACCAACAACTAACAACAAAGATCTTTCTGGTAGCTCTGCTCTGAGCTAAGATGCAAACGACATCAACAATAATATCTTATTGTCCATATCCTCTGCTGAATCTTACTTGAACTTCTGGCAGCTTCCTATTCATTTATGGCGGTCCAAGCCAAGTGCCGTCATCTTCAGCAAAATTTTGCTTGTGTGTGATATTAATGATATTGTTTGATGATTTTTCATATTCCTCGTGATTACTTTTATTTGCAACATGGATCTCTTCCAGTTGGTTGGCCAACTATCTATCTTCCAAATTTCTTAACACAGGTGAGTAAGTGCATCCAGGGTTGGATCCATTTGATGAAGTATCTTAATTGGTGTTCTGTAAATCCCCGGCGCCTTGGTTTTCACTAGCGCCTTCAATGTGGCTTGAAGGTCATCCTTCAGCACCAGGGGCTCTTACAGCACTACCCTCTGAAATGTTTAAATATTGGTCAGTTATTTTTGGTACAGTGTCTCTGTATTCTATCTTCTTTTGATGCTTTTTACATAATTCAGTATTTCTCTCCTGAATCCATGGTGCAGTGGTTAAGAGCTTCACAGCTAACCAAAAGGTTGGCAGTTTGAATCCACCAGCTGCTTCTTTGAAGCCCCATGGGACCGTTCATAGAATCCCTTAGTATTGCTGTTTGAAGCTTGAATTTTCTATTCAGTTTTTTCAGCTTGTGAAATGGCAATTATTTTCTTCCTTTTTGGTTTTCTAACTCTAGGTCTTTGGATGTGCCACTGGAATACTTTATCTTGCCTTCTCTAGCTGCCCTTAAGAATTTCTTTTCAGCTCTTTTCATCATTTTTCATTTCTCATTAAACTTGGACAGAATAATATTTTTATAAACCAGAAAGTAATATTTAGATTCCTTTAACTGAGCTCAAAATCCAATTCGAAAGTACCTGCTATTGTAAGCTCCCCATTTTACAGACAGTAATTTAGGTAAAGTTGAGTGACTTATTCTGTATTGGGAAAAATATAATATTGCTGTGATTATAAAGTCAACCAAAAAGTTACTGACATTGTCATTCTGATTATTCCACAAATATATTTAGGAATCATTACAGAGATCCAGAGTTCAGCATTTCGCAGAGTAAATGGGAAATTTCAAGAACATTGATCTTGTTGATCATGATTTAAAGATTTGTATTGGAATAGAACTACATCTAGTCCAATCCAAGTTTATTTTGAAAGTACAGTCAGTCTACTTCATGGATAAGGTGTTTTCTAATTGACTGAAACACTAAGCAGGCTGATCTCTAAGCCAGCCTGTCAATACCCGTACTAAGAAAACCAGTGCATCCCAACACCATCTCCCAGGCCAAGTGATTAACTGTGCATTGGTCATTTAGCAAAATAAATGTGAAGTCTTGGTGATTGAATGTTGCCACAGGACTCCTGCTGTGGATATAAATGCTCTCCTATTTTGGCATGCTTAGAGTAGACATAAGAAGTTTGCTCTAAAAGTGCTAAGAAGCACTGGTTTACTTTTGAAATAGAGCCTTGATGGACTTAATCCTACCTGTCAGGGAATATGGAAGGTGTTGCTTGTATATCACTGCCCTTTGACTATGAAATAAATCCATTTTACGGGGAAATACAGAGCGATATTTTACTGATTAGTAGGATCCCATTTCCTAAGATTTGATATAAAGGCTTTAAAATGTTTGTTCTTTTTAGGGAAAAATCATTTGAACTACAGATACAAGCCACTGTGGCAGAAATGAAGACTCCATTCTGGAAATCTTTTCGCTGCTCTTAGAAATGAAAGAAAAGAGAAAAAATTGATTCTTCAGTGGCAGAACCTACTTGAGTTCTTGTTCACTAAACAAGTGCTAAACACCCTGGAAAGTATTGCCCTGAATCTTTAAACCAAAAGTATCTTCTAAAGTCTTCTTAAAACAAACAATACAGTGGCTTAACAGATGCAGAGTGTCTGCCATGAGTATTGCACTCTTTTAAGAACTCTCTCTAGGGTCACTATGGCTCAGAAATAACTCAGCATCAACTGGGAGTGTTTTTTTTGCATGGGATCAAATTAGCAGCAGCAACTTGAAAATTAGATAGGAAGTTTAGGGGACAGTGAGTGTATATTCACGGTGAGGAACAATTCAGAAAAGGAGGGTGAGAATGGTCACACAACTGGAAGAACAAAATCAGTTGTATGTGTAGAAACTATTGAATTGGTGTACAGTCTGCTGTGAATATTCTCAAAAACAATGATAACAATAATAATAAAAAGCATTTGTTCTTAAGATTCCTGAGCCTATTAAGGAAATAGGCAGCTATTTGTCAGCCTAATTAAATTTATTGACTTTGTAAATTTTTTAAACCATTAAAATACCTAACATAATCTTGTTATTAATTCTGGTTAACACCTCTGCCTAGATTGTTTGATCTAAGTTATTGCTACTGAAAAGAGGTATGGCTTCATATGAAATGAAGCAACCATTTGATCGAATTAGTTGATATCATTTGGGGCAGGGCACATTAAAATCAATGTCCTCACCTCTCCACTTGCCATCCCCAGAAATTTGCCTCTGAACTGCAATAAATAATTGTGATTCTTGAGCTATTTAAGCCTGATTAAGGTATTTGTTATGCATTTGACAGTACATACTAGTGCACAATCTCAATTCTCAACTGTCATCATGATGATTAAAAAGGGTAGTAGAAGATGACCCCTCTGTGGAAAGAGTTGTAATAAATAATAGAGATGACATGAACTTCTAATCCAATCAGGGATTAGCCAAAGTGAATAAAAACCCTAGCAAGCTCTCGAACTAAAAAAGTTGCTAAGCCAATGATGCTAAATATTCTTATTAACAGATTTTTTTTTGTTCAGCTATATAATATTGTCAGTTGTTAGAGCACCTGTTATGAATGCAAATGAGAAGTATCCAATTCCCTTCAGAGAAGCAGCTCCGGTGACCCCTGTGGAAAGGGTTGGCTTAGTGCAAGTTTTTTAATTTGAAAAATCATTTACATTAGGAGAAGCAGCCCAATCAGCAGAGAGAGGATGTCAGCATGGGGGGAAATGCCTCAACCAGGAATGCAGATGAGTTAGAAAACTAATAGGCATTTTTTGCCTGATAAATGTTCATTGGCTCTTTGCTTGTTAGCCCTAAGAAAGAGCCAACTGACAGCAACTAAAGCCAGTTAATGTGAAGTTGGCCTTGAGAGACACAGAGAATGTTTGTATACCATCCAACATCAAGTTTGGATGCCTGGTTTGCTGAATTGTCTGGGAAACTCCATTTCCACTGAAGTCAATTTTTAACAATGAAGAATTGAATAACTATAACAAAATAATGAGGACAACAGGGGTAAAAACATCAACCACATGGTTTATTAGGAATCTGCCATGAGAGAGACATTGTGTTAAACACTTTGCAAGGATGCCCTCCTTGACTCCTAACATCAGCTGAGGAGGTTGGTACAGTTATTCTCTCTGCTCTATAAAGCACTAATTGGAATTGACAAGGTACCAAGGTATTTTTTTTTTTCTTGAAAAGAAAGGTTAATTCACCAACCTAGGTTTATATGTTGTGTTGGTCAAGATTGTGTCAACTTGGCAACTCTGTGTTTGGCTTCTGTATCAAGCGTCAGGAGCAGCACCTGTGGCGGCCTCATCTCTCCACCTTTCACCACCTACTTCCTGTCCGCTCACATTGCCAGCAGCTCCTGCTCTCTTTTGTGTCTGGTTCCTGGAACTGAACTAGCAGCTGTTTGATTCATCCACCTTTAGGGTAGGTGAGTGAGAGGCCTGTTCCCCGACCTGCTGATCCTGGGTTCACCAGGCGCTGCGGCTCTGTGAGTCAGCAGGGACCTCGCAGTCTCACCGCCAGCTTTGGATCTGCCAACCTGCACAGCCAGTGATCTAGAACCCTGATCTCTGACCTACTGATCTTGGGTTCACCAGCTCCCGTGGCCACGTGAGGCTTGTACCAGAACTTGGGACATTCAGCTTCTGCAATTATGTGAACTGTTTGCTTTATACATAGTTCTTTACTTGTACATGTATGTGTTACTGGTTTTCCATCCCTAGAAAATCCAGCCTAAGACATATGTGGTAGACTTGGGATTTAAATTCAAGTACTCATCTGACTCAGGTCAGTTTTGCTCCCATCCATTATGCAAAAGATTAATAAATACAATTAAGAATGTAAAGAAACAAAAATCCTCACAACTGGAGTGACAAGCAACATCATGATAAAAACAAAAACCAAACCCACTGTCACTGAGTCAGATCTGACTCATAGTGACCCTAGAGGTCAGGGTATAACTGCACCATAGAGTTTCCAAGGAGAGGCTGGTGGATTTGAACTACTGACCTTTTGGTTAGCAGACTAGCATTTAACTCACTATGCCACCAGGGTTTCTGACATGATAGATGGAGAAAACAATGAAGTTGTCAAGAATTTGATTTTACTTGGATCCACAACAGATGCCCATGGAAGCAGTAGTCAAGAAATCAGGTGATGCATTGAGCAAACCTGCTGCCAAAGAACTCTTTAAAATGTTAAAAAAGCAAAGATACTGCTTTAAGGACCAAAGTGCTTCTGACCCAAGCCCTTTTGTTTTCAGTCGCTGAATATGCATGTGAAAGCTGGACAAGGAATAAGGAAGACTGAAGAAGAATTGCTACCTTCGAATCATAGAGTGGGGGAAGAATATTGAATTGATTATGGACTGCCAAAAGAACAAACAAATCTGGCTTGGAACAAGGATAGCCAGATTGCTCCTGAGAAGCAAGAATGGGGAGATTTCGTCTCTCATAGTTGGTCATGTTATCAAGAAAGACTAGTTCCTGGAGAAGGACATTATGCTTGATAAAGCAGGGGCTCCGTGAAAAAGAGGAAGACCTTAAATGAGACAGAGGTGGATTGACACAGTGGCTACAACAACAGGCTGAAGCATTACAACAGTTGAGAGGATGGTGTATGTCCAGGCGGTGTTTCCTTTTGTTGTGCACAGGGTCGCCGTGAGTTAGAACTGACTAGACAGCACCCAGCAGTAGCCGTGTTTTCCTGCTTGGAAATGATTCTCCTTCATTCATTTAAAGGATATTTGTTGAGTGTCTACTACATTTCCCTGGAAACCCTGATGGTCTAGGGGTTAAGAACTAGGCTGATAATGTAAAGGTGAGCAGTTTGAATCCAGGAGGTGTTCCTTGGAAACTTTATGGGGCCATTCTACTCTATCCTGTAGGGTCACTATGAGTTGGAATTGACTCCACAGCAGTGGGATTGGGTTTTTTATTTCTTGGCATATGCGTCCACTATTGATGCAAAGGGAGGCAAAGAACAAGATACGGCCCCTTGGCTTTAGAACATCCTCTATCTACTGGCTTAAATTAAACTAGGGAACAACCATAGTGTTATATATACCCTTTAGGCATAACCATGCTCTTTACATTTTCAAAATGGTAACTTATCTCAAATCTGAATTCTTTCATGCCATGAATATTCAGTTCAGGCTATTATTTTTCCAAAATGAAAATAACTTTTCTGCTGCTAAAAAAAAAAAGTCAGACAATACATACATAAAAGCCTAAACAAGAAAATGTAATCCCCTATAATCTTTATCCAGCGACAACTATTACTATTTTTGTGCATTTCTAATTTCCAGTGAGAAATTTTATTTTTCCACTTTTTGATAAAACTGTGATAATACTACTCTTAGTGTTACACAACCTCCTCATTGTGCCTAGTAATATCAGTAGATGAAATACTCTTCTTTTCTGTATATTGATATACATAAACACTCCCAGGAAACCCTAGTGGCATAGTGATTAAGTACTGTGGCTGCTAACCAAGAGGTCAGCAGTTCAAACCCATGAGGCACTCCTTGGAAACTCTGTGGGGCAGTTCTCCTCTGTTCCACAGGGTTGCTGTGAGTCAGAATCAACTTGACAGCAGTGTGATTTGATAGTGGAATCATTCCTAATTCTGACAATAATTCATTTAACCACATTTTATCTGACCAGTTCTACTTGAATGAACATGTAAATTGTTTTTAGTTTCTATAACTGTAAACTGCTTTTCTTGTTGGCACTCTTACACATTTTATTCACTTTTCTTATTCCTCTATGATTACTCTCTCTAAATAGAATTGCTAAGCCAGGGTCTATGCTCCCCTTTTCAAAGGCCTTTCATAAAAAGTTACAAATTGTTATTATTATTAATTGTGCTTTGGGTGAAGGTTTACGGAGAAAATTAATTTCTCATTCAACAATTCCTACACTTATTGTTTTGTGATATTGATGGTCATATAAATTATCCTTAGTAGTTTGTAGAAATCATTACTCTTAGAGGAGTATTGTGTAAAAATGGTCAACAGGACAGTGATGTTGTTGTTAGTTGCTGTCATGTCACATCTGATTCATGACATTCACATGTTGGCATAGTAGAACTGCTTCATAGGGTTTTCACGGTTGTGACCTTTCAGAAGCAGACTACCAGGCCTGTCACCTAGGGGCGTCTCTGGGTGGATTCAAACTGACAACCTTTCAGCTGATAGTGGAGCACTGATAGCCTATGTTTACACTGCTTTTGATCTTAATAAAATATTTTCAAATAATGTTATTTCATCTAGGCCTTATCCCTTCCCAAGAGGAAGCTGGAGCAAGTTCATTGTTCCCAATCTCTCTTCTGAATATAACTCTCCTAGAAGAAATCCAGATCCCTGCAAAGGTGGCTGTAGAGCCTGCCCTGACTTTTGGTGTCAGATGTCTTTCTGGTGCTACAAATAAAGAGATATGCAAAATTTGCTTTATAGAAGTAGCAGCTCCTGCCTTAGCTAGTTTGTCTGCTAACCTAAAAGTTGATGATTCATGTCATACCAGGGGCACCTCAGAAGAAAGGCTGGGCCATCTATTTCTGAAAAACCAAAGACTGAAAACCATATGGTGCATAGTGTTCTGTTCTGCTATGCATGGGGTTGCCATGAGTCAGAATCAACTTGATGGCAACTCATTTGTTTTTCAAAGACCCTTTATTACATTTTTCTTTCCTGTAGACCTGACAAAGTCGGCTGGATTCCTCTTTGGATACTTTTAGCCCCAGTCTCAGGCCCGTCTGCACTCAATATCCTGGCTGCCTTCCGAACTGCAGTGTGAGCAAACGAGATAAGTACAAAATATTCCTCTGCCCCTGGCTCCATGCTCTCCTCGTATTCAATCAAGAAGACTAATGAATCAGAGATGATTGCAGTGGTAAAAATCCAAATGCAGATTTTTGCTGTCTTTACTAATGAGAGAAAAATATAGTAGACCACTGGCCTAAAGGCTCCAGATGCGATTCCTTTGTAACTTAGAGTGCATTAAAAAAGCTTCAGTCAGCAAGATAAGTTAATTTTTTTATGACCTTTATAAACTCTTTTAGCCTGTATCTCAGGAGATTTTCTTAAAGATTAAATTTTTTAAAATCCTTTTAGCTCAGGCCGACAGCATCTGAGGCTCTTTTACTTTAAAGGTTACATTCAAAATCTATAAAGTAATTCTGTTCATGGCAATTATTGTCAAAGTAATGATTAGCTAACATGTCATTTTTAGTTTTCAGTGTTCTTGCCTCTACAATATTAATCCAATAGAGCTCACTTCTTCTTAATGTAAACACGGTGTAAAAGATGCATCATTTCCAGTTGCCTTTGCCTACTTTTGCGAATTCTTGAAAAAGTAAATTGAATTGTCACTGATACCACATTGGTTACATGACCACTGGGTCAAAGTGGGGCTTGGGACACAGATATCAACATTTCATAAAAATAAAGAAACTCTTACCCCAAGAACTGTAAAGGAGTATCTTGATAACACAAACATATACAGGTACTAACTGAATCTACCTGGAGATGCATTGGAGTCTGATAATTTGCTTCTAAATGATCACAGCTATAAAAACTCTATGGAGCACAGTTCTACTTTGTAGTACATGGGGGTTGTTTTGTTATGACTCAGTACTAACTTGATAGCAACTGGTTAAGACCTGTAGTTGTATGAATATTTAATTGAGTCTATGGGCTTTAGTAAACCATAGAGTACTGTTATCCAAAGGCAAAGAGTATAATTTTGCAGAAAAAGGAATGCTGGAGATGTGTGATGGACTGTCCACTGATGGCATCATTAATTTATTGCATGAAACACGTAGCCTCTTTGGTTGTTGGTGTCAGTTGTTTTCAACACTGTTTTTTGACTGGCTTGATTAGCGGCTGCAGGAGTCATCATCCCAGGCATCTGTCACTACTTCTATTACATCCAACCTACTGACCCAGAAAATCTGTGGTTGACACAATTGATTTCTCTGTAAGGCTCATTCAGCATTTATTTTATTTTTGACATCCACCTACAAGGTCCCACAAATGCTCAGTTCCTACATCTCTGTGTCAGAGAAACATAGTCCTTTGTAGAATACGTATATTCTGAAGGTAGGGATTGGAAGAAAACATGAGCCTTGCTTAAAACCATTCATTGATGTAATTGTGTTTATTAAAACACACACAAGCTTTGGTGACTAGGCCTCCACGGACATGTTTCGCAGCCTCATGGAATTCTGCCTTCAGAAATAACAACAACAAGAGAAAAATAATTATAATCTAAGAAAAAGAAAAGCCTTGAGTTACAGGACTTATCTCGGCCTTCTTATTCTGGGTCAACTCATCATTTAGTTCATGCCATTTTCCCTACTCTGCTTCCAGAAAGAGTCTCCATATCAAATCAAGACATGCAAACGATAAACAGATGTTTGACAGTTGTTTATTGCTGTCCATATGTACCGCCATGAGACCCCATTTTATGGAAAGGTTACCTGTTTTTTTTCAAGGTACATAGATAATTAAGAACCAGATCAAGGACTTAACCTCAACTGTTTATCTTCTAAGTGTATTGACATCTTCCTCTGTGCTCTAAAATCTAATAATCTGGCATGATCATGCATCATCCTATGTATATTTCTGAGAAATGAAGAAAGGGAAGGGGCATGGAGGTCTGTAAAAAAATTACAGTCATGGTTTTTTTTTTGCTGAACTCATATCTAAACAGAGATGACATACAAATTATTTAAGTCTCATAACTTGGAAGTTTCATCTTAGGCTGAACCTTGGGACTAAGCAGGTATATTTACTGTTTATGATCTCTCATTGTTTTAATAGTAATTAATTACCAGTATTTGTTTTCACTTTTAGTAACTTGTTGGTAACATGCTGGGATCATCACTTTTTAAAGAAATCTTTGTTGCTTGTTCTACGCAGTACAATGTAAAGTGTGTTATTGGCCATACACATGACAGAAAGCTCTTAAAGCAGATACCCTTTCTAAATTTCTTCTGATTCTATAAGTAATGTTTCTACTCTACAATAAGAAATGAGTAAATGTAATGATTTTGGAAAGAAGGTGGCATCATTGGCTGTATCAGGATGAAACACTTCCAGGATTCATAGGGCTGACTTTTACTATAGTGCCACCATGAAAGATTTGAAGATCATTATTTACTAGAAATAAAGGAACAAGGCAGAAATCGATTACCACGACACTAGATTTATGTTTCTATTGCTCTCTATATACATCTCTATTTGTCCTAACTTCATGGGGAGGATATTTAATACATAATGGAAAGGGGCTGTTGCTTTTGATTTATTTTTTGTTTATTATTTTTGGCATTCCGTGGAGAAATTCTGGAAATCAATACTGCCTGTGTGTGTGTGTGTCTAAGTACCCTGAGTTCAGTGTAGGTTGAAAGGTTCTGTATGGGTAAGGAAAATTCCTGTACTTGTTGAGTTTTTTTAATCTAATTAGTAAATTGTGTTACTCAAGAAAAGAAAGTTGCTTTTCTTTCCTTTTGTGTGTTTTATGTGACACTGTGATTACAATACAAAAGCTAACTTAGCTATCATTACAAGAAGACAATGCTTTGTACTATTTAAATTTATAAACAATCTTTCCCTCCTGACAGCTGGATTCTCATTAGTCCTAGCTAACTCCCTCTTAGCAATTTATTAGAGAGTTAGAATACATCCTAGGTCGATAAGATAGATGAAGAAACAAGTGAAGAAACAGAGGTACAGAGATGTTATGCGATTTTAAATTTGTTATGAATGAATAAGAATATTGTTGGTGATACAGGTAAGGAGCCAAGAGATGAACCGTATATTTTAATACTTTGTAATTATTTGGTCTCAAAAAAAAAAAAAGGGGGCAGATAGAGAGGCAATCAACATTAATTTATCAAGATGATAGGAATACAAAACTATATTTTCTGGAGAGGTATTATGCTGTTCCTTGAACTTAGGGCAGTTGGATTGAAACCCAAGAGTAGAGAGTGCAGTGTGAATCAGAACACAAGACTGTCAAACATTATATAATAGTAGAAGAAAGAGGGTAGGCAGAGCTGAAATACTTTCAGAAAGGAAGCAATAAAACAGCCTATGAAGAATCTATGCTCAGCTCAGACTGGTGCTTTTGAAAACACTGGAATGACATGGTTAAAAGAGCACGCGCAGATTAAAGCGCATCTCTTCAGGACAAATTCTGAGAAGTGAGTGGGTTAGTTTCACAAGTGAAACAAATTCAGAGATGTCACACAATATTAAGAAAGACAGGAAACACAGACTTTAGGGTTGGAATTGGCAATGAGTAAATAAGTTCCATTTAAGATTTGTAATGTTTCAGATGTAAAGGAAGAGGCTCCTCGATGAAACCTCAACTCAGAAAGCTCCATGGTTTTAACAGATAGGAGAACTGAAGGGTGAATGTCTAGCACGAAGTGGCTGCCCACCAAATGGTCCTGATTTAACTCTGAGTTATACCTTTCTCATAGAGTTCTCTTGCAGACTGTGTGGTTCGGTAGCAGACATCTTGCCATCTGTGCTGGAGACCTAGGTTTGAGTCCCAGCCAGTGCATCTCAGTGCGAAGCTACCACCTGTCTGTCCGCAGAGGCTGTGTCACTATGATACAGAACAGATTTCAGCAGAGCTTCCAGACTAACATAGACTAGGGGCAAAGGCCTGGTGATTGACTCTTTTCTGAGAATCAGTCAGTGAAAACCCTGTGGATCACAAAGGCCCGATCACCTGTGCAAAGTGTCTTTCTGAGTCAGAGACCTACTCTAAGGTGGCGGGCAGGGGAGGGGGGGACAACACACAGTTCTCTTCTTAGAATCACTCTGCCTCTTCTGAGCCAAGCGTCCCTATTGAATCTGCTACCAAGTATTAAACTCTTTCGTGTATTTATTTTGGCTACCTCCACTGAAGAAGAAGTAGTCCTACTTTAGAAAACTAAGTTATTAAACAATAAAGACACAAAGAACATAAAGAAAATACAAGAAGAGGTCAATGTTAAAAAGAACAAAGCTTTGATTCAATTATAGCTAACTTGTTTTCAAGTCTTCAGTTTTTTTCCTCAATATAACCTAGTTTTCTAAGATAACTGCCTATAGTTCTTGAGGGTAGACGGGACCTTACTTACATTTTTCCGGGTTTGTTACATTTCTAGTTGTTGATTTATCTTTACCTGGTGAGCCTTGTTATAATTTTCACCTGCATCTTGCTGATGTCTTTTTTCTGATTCAAACGCTAAAGAGAAAAATTTGAAATTGGCTCTCCCAGTGGATTCTGCTTTCTTCACTGAAAATTTTGTCTCAGTCATAGTGATTACCAGGACTACAGTTATTGACTTTCTTTCCTGAAAGTATGATAACTTCATAATAATACTGTGTTATTTATATACTATTGCTGTAATAGGAATACCACAAGTGAATGGCTTTAACAAAGGAGATTTATTCTCCCACAATCTAGGAGGCGAGAAGTCTGGATTTGGGGTGCCATCTCCAGGTAAGGTTTTCTCTCCTTGTTGGCTCTAGGGGAAGGTCCTTGTCATCACTGTTCCCTGGCCAAGGAGCTTCTCAACACAGAAATCTTAAGTCCATAGGATACACTCTTTTCCCTGGCTCTTGTTTCTTGGTAGTATGAAGCCTCCATGGCCCCCGCTTGCTTTTCTCTTTATATCTCAAAGGAGATATACACATTTGGGGCATCAGCATAGCACATAGATGTAAGTTGGAGTGACTGGAGCAGTTAAGATTTCTGTTGGAGAATATTAATAATAATATGCAAGTTCTACTCTGGCCCCTAGGGTCGCCATGAGTAGGATTCGACTTTACAGCACTTGGCTGGCTTGGCATGCAAGTGGAGAACTGAATCTTGAGAAATAACGGCTACAGTAAAGTTCAGAGATTCATAAAAGAGATTGAGAAAGCAGAGCTGGAACAAAAGGGGCGTTATAGACATAGGGTGCAGTTAATGCCACAAAGAGGTCAGGTAAAGTCAGGATTGAAAGTGTTTACTGGGTTGGCCTCTTAAGGTAACTGGTAATCTTTGCAGAATAGTTTCTGAGGCTAGATGATAAGCCTAAGTTTGCTTTGTATGCATGTAAAACATATCACCTGCTTGTACTTGTGACTTTATCAAAGTGACTTATTTGAATATATACCAATATTTTTAGCTAAGATATTTATTAAACTTTTTGTATTTCAACATCCTCCAAAATCAGAGCACTTTTGTGGGAGAGGCAGTGGAGTCTTGCTCCCTCTGTTAAGAAACAGTGGAAAATAATTGGTGTCTTAATCATCTAGTGCTGCTGTAACAGAACTATCACAAGTGGACGGCTTGAACAAAGATGAATTTATTCCTTCCAGCTAGAAAAGGCTAAAAGTCCAAATGCAGCTCCAGAGGAAGTCTTTCTCTCCTGCCAGCTCTGGAGGAAGTTCCTTCCGATCAGTCTTTTGCTGGTCAAGGAGCCTCTCAGGCATAAGGACCCTAAGTCCAAAGGCAGTGTTCTGCTTCAGGTGCTTCTTTCTTAGTGTATGAGGTCTCCCTGTCTCTCCACTCACTTCTTTCTTTCATATCCCCAAACAATGCCTCAAGTCACAATATAACTGTAGATTGAGACTTGTCTCACCAACACCACTGCTGCCCATCCTGCCTCATTAACAACATAGAGGCAGGATTTACAACATACAGGAACATCACACTATACCCAGAATTAGGGCCCAGCCAAAGTCTTGCACATATTCTTTGGGGGAACACAATTAAATCCATGACAATTGATTAAGAAATATTTGATATACTTCTTTGAAAATGGCAACAAAAATCTGCACTGAATTTTGAAAATATTTGCTTGCCCACTAAAATCAAAGTGATTTGAGAAACAGATTTTGGAATTTGAGTTGGGACTTCCCAGACTGTTTTTTTTTTCGGTTTAGTCACGAGCCTCCTCTTTGTTTGTCCCTCCCTTCTGTAACTTCACAGTAAAACCTCTGTTATATATACTGCCTCTAGTTCTTGAGGGTAGATGGGACTTCACTTAGGTTTTCCTGGCTTATTACCTTTTTTGTTATACACCTTGATAGGGAGCCCTGATGGTCCAGTGGTTAAATGCTCAGTTGCTAATTGAAAGGTAGATGGTTCAAAGCCATGAGTAACTCTCCGGGAGATGTAGCAACCTGCTGCTGTAAAGATAATAGTTTGGGCAACTGTATGGGAAGTTTTATTCTTTCCTGTAGCATCTCTGCGAATTGGAATTGACTTGATGGCACACAGCAACTACAAAGGTATCATCCTGGTGCAATTGTAGCACTCCCTGCTATGGAGCTAGAGTTTGGCCCAAGAAAAAATCTTCAAAGCAATCTTACTTTCCCTTCTTTCTGCTTTTGGGCTGGGGAAATAGAGACAGTTAAATTAGAGAAGATGGTATGTAGGCCAGTTGGTATAATAAGTAATTGTATTTTCATTGTTAAAGCTGTTCATGCTCCCCATTCATCATATATAATAATTGAGTTGGTTGTTAAAATGATCTTAGGTACTCTTTCATTTACTATCTGAAACGTCTACCCAAGAGTTATATAACATTTATCAAAGCATTCTGGAACTTAAATTCTAAGCTCAAAAGAATCATATTTTTATGATTGCTAGTTTTTCTGCAGCAAATAGGAAATATCTGATCTTTTATTTTTGTTATTTACCGTATTATTTATTAGATTCTATCACATACAAAGATGTTATTTTAAGCAAATACCCTTTAATACACATTGAAATATATTAATGTGCATCATACCCCATTTATGGATTGAAATAGTTCATCTGTATATATATATTACACAATCCCATCATTTTCTAATCTCTGCTTTAGACGTTCAGTGAGAGAAGTTAAAAGGTTCTAGAGAAAAGTAGCATTTAAACAGCACTTTCTGGGTGGTGGAAATGATTAAGTATTTGGCTATTAAATGAAAGGTTAGAGGTTTGAATCCACCCAGAGGCACCTCAAAAAGAAAACCCGGTGCTCTAATTCTGAAAGGCCACAGACATTGAAAACCCTGTGGAACACACTTTTATTCTGAAGTACATAGGGTCACTGTAAGTTGGAATTGGTTTGACTAGATGGGTCCTTAGGTGGTGCAAATGATTTGTAATCAACTACTAGGAAAGTTTGTCAGTTCAAATCCACCCAGCAGCACTTTGAAAGAAAGCCCTGATGATGTAGTTTCGTAAGTTTACAGACACTTAACACCCTGTTGGACACAGATCTACTCTGAGACCTGTGGAGTCATTCTGAGTAGAAGTAGACTACGTGGCCAGCCGACCTACTGCCTTCAAGTCGATTCTGACTCAAAGCCACCCTGTAGAACTTCCAACTCTGTTAATCTCTGTGGAAGCAGACTGCCACACCGTTGTTCCACAGAGTGTCTGGTGGTTTTGAGCTACTGACCTTGGTTACCCTTAACCAGGTCGGCAGGTCTCTTTGGACTACATAGCAATGGGGTTTTAAGACTGAATGAATCTTAGTCATGGAAATTGGGAATTTCCAAATTTACTGACTTCTTAAAAAATGTGCCCACATCTGGATTTAAAATACATAAGAATACATTTGATGAAAACTAGGACTTTGTAGGCTAAAACCCCAGTCTGTGGCTGAAAAAGCTACGTGTTTACCAGAGTCACACTGACACGTCCACCTGCAAGGACAGACCTCACCCAGCCTCTGCAGGGCACTGAATTCCATGTACTAGCAGTGCACTGCTTCTTTTTTGAGCCATGCGGATCAGTTTTTAAACATGTGCTAAACCTGTTCCCATGGCTATAGTCAATTCCAACGTGTAGAGACCTTAGAAAGCAGAGCAGACTTGCCTGTAGGGTTTCCAAGGCTGTCATCTTTCTCCTGAGGAGTGACCAGTGAGATTGTACCCCTGACCTTTCAGTTAGCAGCTGAGGGCTTAACCACTACACTGCCAGGGCTCCTTACACATGCCTTAAAAGAGCCTTATACATCTTAGTCACACTCAATAAAAGAATAGTTTCCCTGACTTTCTATAGGATCGATAGACAATGTCTTCTGCATAAAAATTAGAATCTTCAAAGAAACGAAAGTTTCTGCCTTGTATTCTCTTTCTTCATATCTTCCTTCATCAAGTCCACAGCTGCATCCGTTTTTACCAGCTGTTATCCAGTCAACTCCATTCGATGGTGACTCCACGTGTGTTAGAGTGGAACTGTGTTCTGCGGGGCCTGTCCATGGCTGACTGTCCAGAAGCAGAGCTGCTGGCCTTTCTTCCCAGGTGCCTCTGACTAGACTGGAACCTCCAGCCTTTTGGGTAGCAGCCAAGCTTGTTAGCTGTTTGTATCACCCAGGACTCCATCTCCGCCAGAATGCTACATGTTTCTACATGGATAGTATGATTGCTTTCTTGAAAAACTGTCTTCAGGTCAGAATCGGAGCAGCAACAAGTCTCTGAAGCCCCTAAACTATTGAAACTCATCAAAACCAGATAAGAAACAAATCCTTTGTCCTTTATAGAGCACATTTAAGGTCATCAGATGGTTGAAATAAAAGGGCCATTTGGGGCAAATGTCAAACAGCTGTGTGAATGTTTGCTCTTCCCAGGATGCTGGAATACACCAGTGCTTTCCAAGCTACCAGGTGATGTGAGCAGTAGACACCTAGGATATTTGGGGTATTTTTAGGGTGTACGAGCTCTGAAAATACTAGTACTGGGGTAAATCATTTATTAATAACAATTTATAGCTGATAGATAGCTTTCTGGAAAAGATTGAGAATCCACTGAAGCTTAGCAATGCAGCCCCCACAAAGATTTGTTCCAGGCTGAAATCAATGTCATCAGTGAAATTTATGGGAATGCCGTGAAGCCCTCTAACATTCTGTGGCATTCTCTTCAGTCTTTCTTGGATCTCATCAATTATGACCTAATAAGGCTTTTTTTCCGGCAATAGGAAAAAAAGGTCCATCACTTTGCCAGTGCCTCTGGAGTGTGTGTCTGTAAATAAAAAGAATAGTTTCTTTATTGAAAGTGTGGCCCCCTAAGAGTGGTCTCCAGGGAGCTCTGAAATAAATGTTGACCAAGCTGGATTCTGGCAAAGCCCTGTGGCTTCCCTCGTTGGGTCTATTTGCTCAAGTAAACTTTAAGGACCATATACCAGTTCTCCAGAGCCCTTTAAGGTTACAAAAAAAAAAAAAAAACCACCAAAAAACTTGTTTGTAAAACATTTCCCATTCTCTATATGTTTAAAAGCTATAAAATGGATATATCTGACAGTAAAACTTGTTTACAGAAACGACGCAAAGATTTGTAGTTGAGAAGTAATCTGTAGATCGGTGTATTGGATATGAGTTTATTCTAAATTTTCAGCTTGCTTAACAAAATGCGGATTAGGTGCAGAACTGTGGACTTTTGGTACTTTTTCAGGCCATTTCGAGATTATCTTGATTGTGTCTGCATGGTTCGTTTAGATGCACATTTCACTACAGCCTCTCATTTTTCAAGATGGTTAAGTTCTGAATACCAGATCATTATATTAGCGATTGTACAAAAATAGAGGATTATCAGATCAGGTCACAAAACAGAGAATGACTACATCATTACATACCTGCCAAATTATATTGCTATATAACTGCCAAACTACTGAAAATCATGGACCAGCCCAGTTGACTCAAAACTTTAACCATCATAGCCAGAATCACTCTTGCTTCATACTGTGGCTTTGTTACTGCCAGATATAATTAATGAGCGCAATAATTAGCAGATTTTTTTTTACTACTGTCATAAATGCAAAATGTCATATAACAAAATAATCACTAAGTAAGAAGTAGGTGTACTAAAGATTGTGTCTTAGAGGAGTGGGTCTGTTTCATTCTAGGGCAGTCATTGATAGGCTTTCCGTTTCCCTGAAAGGACTCTCAGTCACTTAGGGAAAGTGAATTTAACTTCCATGATATATACATACAATGTGCACTCACATATATCTGTATTTATCCACACATTCATGCTTTCATATATACACATAGTACCCATACACATATCCGTGCGTGTATTTCCATGAGCTTTAGGAAAGATGCCATACATCATTACTTGTCATGCTTTTTCTCTGGATGAATAATGTTTTATTTTCTTAATGTGATCATAGCAGCCTCAAGTCAGTTAACTGCGCCTCAGACAGAAGCCAGGCTTCCTTCTAGGACTTAAGTGTCACATTTTTGCTTCCAAACGAAGTCTCAGGCTATGAGCAGCAGGCTTCTGAGATAAAGTCTGCATGAGAGGAAATGAGAAGCTCTCATATTTACATTTATGTAACTTTCTCAATTATCTTTCTTGTTATTTACTCTATCATGGGTCTTAATTTTATTATCGGTGATTTTGGGATCAAATTGAAGACCATAAGCCATTATTAAAAGCTGTAAGAGCGAAGACATAGGTGAGGCCACCGTAAGTAGCCAAGAGGGCACTACAGCATTCTTTGATATGTCAGAGTAATTGTTGAAACATTTTTTAGTATGTCAGGGTAATTGTTAAACTTGCTGCTACTTAGAGAAAGTAAGTCTAGGGAGATAAGGATGGAGACACAGAAAATATTCAGAACCGTGATGTCCAGTGATACAGTCATTAGTGTCCTGTGGCTCTTCAAATTAATCTTTGAATTAATATGGGAAAACAAAATGCTGGTTTCTTTGGCATATAGGTAGTTTCTTACAAAACTAAACATAGGCTTTCCACACGATTGAGCAATTGCATTCCTAAATATCTAACCAAATGAGTTGAAAACTTATGTCAACACAAAAACCTGCCACAAACATATATAAAGATGTCTTTCAGTGGGTGGATGGATAAACTGTAATATATCCATACAATGTGGTAATTCAGCAATAAAAAGACATGAGTTATAGGGCCATGAAAAGATGTGGAGGAACCTTAAATGCATACTGCTAAGTAAAATGCGCCGATCTGAAGAGGCTGCACACTGTGCGATTACAATAATGTGCTATTCTGGAAAAGACAACACTACAGAGACAGCAAAAAGATACATGTGGTAAGAAGGGGAGAGAGAGTACGTGGAGCACAAGTGATTTAGGGAGCAGTGTCAAAACTCATGGAATTGTACAACATAGTTGGAACCGTAATGTAAACTATGGACTTCAGTTACTTATAATGTCTCAATATGAGTTCATTACTTGTAACACACTTACCATAGTAGTGCAAGGTGTTATTGACAGGAGAAATGTGGAAAGAGGAACTACTGGGGAACTGTCTGTATTTTCTGTAAAGCTAACAATGTTCTTTAAAAAAATAGCCTATCAATTAAAAAGCAAATTCATAAAAACTAAATACAATGAAAAACTTCAGTTGCTCTGTCTCACTAGCCATATATCAAATGCTCAGTAGCCATGTGTGAAAGAGACTGGACAGTGTAATAATAGAATGTTCTTTTCATTGCAGAAGATGCTAATGGATAATGCTGGCTTTTATGGATTGAACTGTGTCCCCCCAAAAATATGTGTAGTAATTTGGCTGGGCTGGGATCCCTGGTAGTCTGTGATTGCTCTGCATTTTTTGATTTTCTTATGGTGTACATCCTAATCTCTGTCTGGGGTTAACAGAGTGGATTACGTTAGAGAGGATTATGGTGGTACTGTAAGTCTCTCCTTAATGTCACCTCCCTGCTCCGTTGTAAAGGGACTTTCCCTGGAGTGTGGCTTGCACTAGCTTTTATCCTACAAGGGATAAAAGGAAAGGGACGCAAGCAGAGGGTTGGGAACCTCACACCATCAAGGAAGCAACACTGGGAGAAGAGTGCGTCCTTCAGACCTGAGGTTCATATGCCAAGACACTCCCCAGCCAAAGACTGATACAACACAAGGACTTTCCTCTAGAGCTGACGGAAGGAAAGCCTTCCCCTGGAGCAGACACCCTGAATTCAGACTTACAGCCCATCGGATTCTGTAAGAATAAACTTTTCTTTGTTAAAGCCATCCATCTTGTGGTATTTCTGTTAAAGCAGCACAGGATGACTAAAACGCTAGTTTCCAACACATGAGTCCCAGGTATGAGCTACAGTGGAGATGAAGGTGAGGGTGAGAGGAAAGTCTGAAAGTGGAGGTATGTTTCATCAGGAGAGGAGACCCTGAAGAATGAGCGAAGATGAAAGAAAAGCACTAGTATTACATCATTACCTGGGGCAACAGAACCACTTGTATGTCTCTCATTTATCAACCTCATTGAAGAGAAAGCTGAGTTACTGAAGGAGGGTAGGAGACCGACAAGTCTGCTGGCATATAGATGTTATTATTCCCGTCAAGGGTTCTGGGAGACAGTGCTGTAAGTGGTGGCCAATTTTCAGACACCAACCTCCAGCTAAATCACAAGCATCCCTACTTCCCATGCCTTACTCCTTAACTAGCACCATCTCTGTGATGCCCCAAGTCATTGGGCTCCCCAGGAACATGAACAGCCACCTACCCATTCTAGGAGACATCTATATAATGGCACATTGTTGCCTGTGCCCTTTGCACTTGTGCTGGCTCAGCAACCTCCCTGTTGACTGTCCTTACAGTGCCCTAATACAGCTACCAGCACTACTGTGAACACGGAGAGCGCTGCGATAGATCCCTGCCTGTCTACCTTTCCTCTTCCCATAGGACTGGAAGAGCAAATTACAATTGAGTTTGAAAAGGATGGGTAACTTACCTGGCCCTTGGGATTTGACAGCTTCCTGTTTCAGGGCCTGCTGATTGGAGGGCTGACATGGCTCATTTCCCAAACCTGGATTTACTGTGATCCCTTGTCACAGCTCTGTGATGAGGGAGGAGGGAAAGAAATTTTCATCAGTTGATATATCCCTGTATACTGTCTTGGGTATATACAGCTATTTTTTTGTGTATCCCATGCAACGTGGAACACCTGCCCTAGTTTCCCCCACCAATTTCTCTTATTGATAGTGTTTTAAACAAAAACCAGGCAAGAATGCTCCTATTCTATCTGTACCACAGGCGAAGCCAAGAGGAATATTCTAAATACATAAATCACAGAAATCTGCCTTCTGAAAGCCCATTGATCTACGCATAGTTTAGTATTTGGATGCCAGAAACAACTCTAGAATAACAGAAATTCTGTGAATTATGACTAGTGTTAAATATTTATCTGATAACCTGCCTGAATGCCAAGATGTACCAAGACTTCTGGTTTTCTCTTTTGGATTATGAAACAAATCCTAAAAATTAAATTCAAGGCATTAAAAAAATACATCAACTGAAAGTACTTTAGTGGTTAGAGTCCAAAGTGAGGTAGGGATGGGAATTCACTTCAAAAGGAAACTTTTTAGGGTAAATTAACTGTGTCACAGCTTGTCTGTGGCAGTAGTTATGTGATTACTTATGATTGCCAAAATATATTGCTATATGAACTTAAAATAGATGCTGCTTTCCTATACTATTATCATGATAAAAATGAACATACAATTCAAAGTATTCAAATTGCAATTCCGAATTTGCAATTTTGGTTAGGTATCAAGCATGACTGAAAGAATCAAGACTTCAGAAAGGTGAATTCTTAAAAAAATCTTACCGTAAGGATGTTTTTCAAAAACTCAGACTGAGAATTGAATGTAATGAAATGTAATTTAGATGTAACCAAAATCACATATGAATTGCTAAACCAAAAACCAACCCCCCTGCCTTCAAGTCAGTTCCAACTTACCGCAATCTTATAGGACAGAGTAGAACTTCCCCAAGGGGTTTACCAGTGAGTGGTTAGTGCAATAGAACTGCTAACATTTTGGTTAGCAGCCACATACTTAACCACTATGTCACCCGGGCTCCATCCATAGATTCCACTGCTGGCAAGCTGATTCTGACTTTTAGTGACCCTATAGGGTTTCCAAGATGTAAATCTCCACGGAAGCAGGCTGCCACATCTGGATGGTTTCCCATCATCCATCTTTTAGTTAGTCAATTTCTGTAACAACTGCCACCAGAACTTCTTCCACACCTGAGTAGTAAAGATAAGTCTTTTCCGAGTAGAATGTTTAAGCACTAAGCCACTAACCAAAAGGTTGTTAGTATCCACCCCACAAAAGAAAAAAAAAAAAAAAACCACCAGCAGCTCCTTAAAAACCCTATGAGGAAGATCTTCTATGTCTTATATCATCATAGAGTCGCTATGAATCAAAATTAACTCCATAGGCCATGGATTTCATTTTGGCATCCAGCTAAGGTCTCATGACTGGTTTCATTCCAATGAACTGTATGGGAAGTAACATGTGTACAGAGAAAAGCTCTTGTGTAATTCCCTAACCAAAAACCTCCAAACCCACTGCTGAGGTGATTCCCAACTCACAGTGACCCTATAGGACAGAGTAGAACTGCTACACAGGATTTCCAAGGCTGTAAATCTCTATGGCCACATCTCTCCCAAGGAGTGGCTGATGGGTTCAAACTGCCACCATTGAGGTTAGTGGCTGAGTGTTTAACCACAGGCCACTAGGTCTCCTTTGCATAATCTCCTGGTTCTTGGGTTGTCTGCCTCAGCAGCATAGGAAGCCTAGAGTCGTGAGGGGAATGTCACAGGGTGACAGGGCCTCTTTCTCTCGGCCAGGGACCACGGACGACTGTTTGAACGACAGACTGTTTACCTGATTGAACATGCAGTACACACAAAAAAATAAGCCTTCCTTGGGTTAAACCACAGAGATTGAGGGATTTATTAGCTACGTCAGTATAGGGTTGCTATAAGTCAAAATAGACTCGATGGCATTGGGTTTGATTTTGGGGGGGTTGGCAGTATAAGGTAGTCTTGCTCACTAATACAGTGTGTTATGACTTCAAAACTTTCAGAGTCAAATGACCTGGGGTCCATTTAAGTGTTGTATCACTGGCTAGTCTGGGTTTTGAAAAATACACTACTAGTTGGTGCTGTTGACTAAATGGTATTAACTGATTCATAACTCATACTTCAGAAGAACAGTAATAGCCTGAATAGACATTTGGCACTGTTCTTAGTGTCTGCATATTCTGGGATATTGTAATATTACCTATCAATAACTTCAGTAGAGGCAGAATTCTCCTAAAGATATTTGACCTTCAGATTAAAAGATACTACTGTCAGCTCTGTGCTTCCCTAATAACAAAGGTTAAATGACAGAGAAACGATTTTTATCAAATGATCTGGAATTTTGAGGTGAAGCCTACTTACTTGTCCCTCTCTTGCAAGATAGAGTATGGATGGGAAAGGGGCTACATGGGTAGTTCCTGTAAACCTAGGCTTAAATCCTATCCTGTCCTTTAGGAAAGTTACTTCATTTCTCTTTGACTCATTTTTCACACTTATAAATAATAATATCTATCTTTGATGAAGATCAAAGACTATATAGCCTTCAGTGTGGATTATGCCTCAACATAAAGAAAACAAAAATTCTCACAGCTGAACCAACAAACAACATCATGATAAATGGAGAAAATGTTATCAAGGATTTCATTTAACTTGGGTCCATTATCAACATCCCTGGCAGTGTAACACTATGTCCTATAGGGTTGCTATCTGAGTCAGAATCAACTTGATGACACACAATAAAAATAACATCATTACCAAAATATTACTAAAACACACTCAGGAACAGATCTTGTTCATAACCCAGGGACTGCCTATGTCTCTATTACACAGTAGTAGCACTAGATAAACAAGACAAGGTACCAGGCCTTGCTTAGGTGCTAGGAGATTATTCTAGTAGATACAGTTTACTTTTCAGATAAATGCAGTTAAGGCCATACTTTAACTTCTCTGTTCAATGGCAACAACAGTGTGAGAATGCAAATAGATAGTAAAGAAATGATGAAAACTTACCCATGGTAAACAACTTGCAAAAATCACTTGGAAAGTATGAGGTAAAGGAAAAATTTCTGATATGTTCTTTAAAGAACAAGAAAACCATAATAGCTAACAGGCATTGCCTACTGAAGTTGACTTGCCAGCCTTCCCTCAGGGAATGTTTGCTGTATGAATATTATGTCTACCATTTTACATTATTTCCTTAACAAATAGTTTCTTACTGAAGAAATGAATCATTGGGCCTGTTGATACTATTGTTTCATCTGTTATGCCAGCTTCTCTATGTCAGCTGATGAAATCTGTTAAGGGTTGTTTAAAATCCACATTACTGTTAACAGATATTCAAATGTTTTAAAAGAATTTGTTTTGGAAGAGACACTGGCATTTTTGGAAAGCAGCTAGAGAACCAATTCAACAAATTGTTGGCAGTGGTAGTTCATAGTAAACCCAATGAAAGAATGTATTGATCACAAAGACAGAGAAGTATGTGGTCAGTTGCCTTGAAATCAAAAAATGAGAAAAGAATAAAGTGAGAAGCAGTCAAGTGGAGAGAATTCCTTTTCTAGTAAGTGGGAAGACAGTTATACAGGTTCATGCAGTTGATAAAGAAACACGGTGTGCGACTATAATCATTGTGCTTTTGTCTCAGAAAAAAAGGCAGCAAAAGGATAGAGGGAAGCAATGTCTTTTCTACTGGATCCCTTTTCATTTGGAGTGAGAATAATCAGTACCACTTAATGGTGAAACAAGCCCAAGGAATGAAGAAATCCCCTTCCTAGGAAGTCAAAACCACTGGCTGGAGCAAGAGAAAGACTGAATGACACTGACCAAGCAACGGGAACAAAGGTGAATGCACCCTCAAAAAACATTCACCCTGTAAGTACACATTCAAGGAGCATTTTACTTGAGTTCTGATTGATATGCTGAAACTGTAGTTGGCAAATACGTGCTAAGTTCCTCTTCATGGTAATGTCTTTGGATTCTGATTTATAATGTATCCTTTCAAACAGAGATAATTAATATTCTTGTTTAACTAGTTTAATGAGAATGTATTTTTGGTTTTTAGAACCCCGCTCACTAACTCATTCTGGGATCTGTTTACAGATCTCATATTAAACCTTCTATCACTTTACTCTGATTCTTCATAACCAAGTTAGCAAATTACATTCATTTCAGGCAGTGTGTGCAGAAAGTGATGTAGTAATTTTCCCTCTACACGTCCCTCCTTGGAAACCCTGGTGGCATAGTGGTTAAAAGCTACAGCTGCTAACCAAAAGATCAGCAGCTCAGGTCCACCAGGCTGTCTGTGGAAACCCTATAAGGCAGTTCTGTTCTGTCCTATAGGATGGCTATAAGTCAGAATCTTCTCAGTGACAACAGGTATGGTTTGGTTTTAGTTGTCTCCCCCATTACACAGATAAGCGAAATTCCAGTATATGCATTTATTTTTTAAATTCCTTCTTCATATCCAAAAGCTCCCTGGATGGTGCAAACAATTTGCACTTAAGGATTAAGCGAAACCATGCTGTCGTAACGTTAAGCACTATAGCAGCTAACCAAAAGAAAGGCAGTCAAAACAACCATGCGGGGGCGGAGTCAAGATGGCGGACTAAGCCCACGTCTTCTTCTATCCCTCTGGAACCCAAGACCTGAATTGACAATCAAACAGAGCCTTCTGGTCACCTAATCAGCCTCAGGACACGGCACAGAGCTGTTAACTGGGACTTCATACCACTCAGCGACAAACCTCCTCTCTTTCACTGACTCCCGCTCCTGGCTAGCCCCGGCTCTCACGGACGGAAGGTAAACGCACCATTTTGACTTTTTTTTCCTCGGTCTCGGCTGGCGGGCCGAGCTGTGCCTTGCCCGGCGGCTGGACTCAGACGCGCTGCTGGGGGGATAGGCAGGCGAAATTCCCATATTCTGAGAGCCAGGCTCGGGACTCTGTTAATCTAGACACTTTGAGCCTTTCGTTTTGTAGCTGCCTGAGTGGGGTTTGTGCGGAGCTCGGCGGTCAGGGTGAGGGACACCATGTTGGTACCCAGATTTTAGCAGGACCTCGTTCTTAGCCTGGGAGCCAGCGCCTGCAAACAGGACAGCACTTCTCCGTCAGAAAAGTAGTGATTTTGCACAGTGCTGCCTACGTTGGGGGCCCTGCAACAGAAGCAGAGGAATCACTGCCTCTCGGCACCTTTAGCCCCTCTGTCTGCTGCCTGTGTGGAGGACGCCATCTTGGGTACGGTGGCCGCAGCTGGACCTAATTCTTAGCTTGGGAGCCAGAGCCTGCCCACAATAGAGCGCTTTTCTATCACAAAACCAGTACTCGAGGCAGTGTTGGATAAGGCTAGGCCCTGTCAGCAGAGGCCACCAGGGCAGTAGCAGTGCTGTATTCTGAACTAGTTTGTTATCATCTGGGGTTGGACATAGTGGCGCTTACTTTGTCAGATGAGAAGAGGGACCTCTACACCTGAAAACTTAACTGACTTGTGAACCGGTCAGATACCTTTTGCTTTACATTTGAAGACAGCCTAGAGAAACATTTACAATCCATCCTCACAGTACCTCTTCCAGCCTCTATATACTCACATGAGACCCAAAAAGCAACAGACAATTGTGGCATACAAGCAATCACTCATGGTTTCAGAAGGCTCCCAAATAAAGCAACCAAGGAGTTTTCCAGATGAAGAAACTTTTATGAAAGCATCAGGAAGTGAATACAAATGGATTATATACAGAGCCCTTCTAGACCTTATACAAAATGCAGCAGAACAAAATGAAAAATTAAGCAAGTTGTTTGATCTGACGGAACACCAGTACTCTGAAATCCAACAGATCAAGAAGAAAATCAAAGACATAGAAACTTCCATGCAAAGCGAAGAAAACAGAATGGAACAAATGGAAAAAAGAATTTCTGACTTGGAAGACAGAGCTACTGATGCCAATGTCTATGAGCAGAAATCAGAAAAAAGAAGCAAGAAAAATGAAGAAACATTAAGAAGCATGTGGGACTCTATTAAGAGAAACAACCTTCGATTAATTGGAGTCCCTGAACAGGGTGAGACATCTGAGAACACAGAGAGTATTGTTGCTGAGCTGCTGAAAGAAAACTTCCCAGAAATCATGAAGGAAGAGAATATAAACATCTCAGATGCATATTGTACGCCACCCAATAGAGATCTCAAAAGAAAGACTCCAAGACATATTATAATCAAGTTTAACAAAATGAAACATAAGCATCAACTCTTAAAGGCAGCAAGACTCAAGGCAAAGCTAACATTCAGAGGGAAACCCTGTAGGCTCTTGTCAGATTTCTCAGCAGAAACCATGCTGGCACGGAGACAGTGTCACGACACATTCAAAGTTTTGAAGGAGAAGACGTTCCAACCCAGAATTATATATCCTGCAAAACTGCCTTTCAAATACAAAAATGAAATTAAGACATTGCCAGATAAACAGAAACTCAGAGACTTTGTAAAAACCAAACCCAAACTACAAGAAATACTGAAAGAAGTTCTTGGCTTTGGCTTAGAAGAACAAAACCACTAACTTTATATTTTAGAATGACACACTACTCAATACTCATTTAGGGAAGGCTCCAAAGTAAATAACAGCTTTGATTTGGAAAGAAGCAATCCAGTGATCATCATGAAAACTATGGTGTCATCATAAAAAAGAGGGATGTACTACAGTCGTTATAGTCCTTCCAGATGGAGAGGAAGATGACCAGACTGGTAGTAATTAAAATTGGGTTTATAAATAGTTTATTAAGGGGATTCATAGGGACAGCTGTAAAGCACAACAAAGATGTATCATACCATTTCAAGAAATCTAACACACGAGTCTCAACAACTATAAAACCAGCTCTGAAAAAGGTGAAAAATCAACTCACAAAAAAGAATGTCTCAGAACAGACTAATAAGAACAACAGAGAAAACATCAACATAAAAATAAACATATCACAATGGCAGCAGTGAACACATACCTATCAATAATTACATTGAATGTGAACGGACTGAATGCTCCAGTAAAGAGACACCGAGTGTCATCTTGGATCAAAAGACACGACCCATCCATATGTTGTCTACAAGAAACTCACTTGAGACCTAAAGACAGGAACAAACTGAAAATTAAAGGATGGAAGAATATATATGAAGCTAACAATGAACAAAGAAGAGCAGGGGTGGCAATTCTAATCTCAGACAAAATCAATTTTAATGTCCAATCCACCATCGTGGACGAAGATGGACACTATTTATTGCTGAAAGTTTCAGTACACAAGCAAGACTTAACTATATTAAACATTTATGCACTTAATGTCAGAGCACCTAAATATGTCGAAGAAACACTGACGACGCTCAAAAGAGAGTTAGATGACTCCACAATAATAGTGGGAGACTTTAACACTCCATTCTCATTACTAGACAGATCATCTAGAAAAAAGCTCAGTAAAGATAGAGAAGACCTCATTGACACAATTAACCAACTAAACCTCATTGATATATACAGAACTTTCCACCCATCAGCAGACAACTACACCTTCTTCTCCAGTGCACATGGAACATTCTCCAGAATTGACCACGTGATAGGCCATAATGCAATGCTCAACAAAATCCATACCGTTGAATTACTGCAAAGCATCTTCTCAGATCATAAAGCCATAAAAGTTGAAATCAATAGCAGAAAAAACATAGATAGAAAGTGGAACTCTTGGAAACTGAATAACATCTTGCTCAAAAAAAACATGGGTTATAGAGGAAATCAGGGATGAATTAAAGAGATTCATGGATTCCAATGAGAATGAAAACACTTCCTACCAGAACCTATGGGATACAGCCAAAGCAGTGCTCAGAGGTCTGTTTATCTCCATAAATGCACACATCGGGAAGGAAGAAAGAAACCAAATCAAGGAACTAACTCTACAGCTTGAACAAGTAGAAAGAGAACAACAGAGGAACCCCTCGGGCATCAGAAGAAAGGAGATTATAAAGATTAGAGCAGAGCTAAATGAATTGGAGAATAGAAAAACAATTGAAAAAATTGAAAAGACCAAAAGCTGGTTTTTTTTGAAAAGATCAACAAAATTGATAAACCACTGGCTAAACTTACTAAAGAAAAGCAGGAAAGGAAACAAATAACCCAAATTAGAAATGAGAGGGGAGTTGTCACCACAGATGCAACAGAAATCAAAAATATCGTAACAGAATACTATGAAAGACTGTACTCTTAACAAATTTGAAAACCTAGGGGAAATGGACAAATTCCTTGACTCATACCACCTACCCAAATTATCACAACGTGAAGCAGAACAACTTAATAAACCCATCACACAGGAACAGATTGAAAAGGTCATCAAAACACTGCCAACCAAAAAAAAAAGTCCGGGCCCAGATGGCTTCACGGCAGAATTCTACCAAGCATTTAGAGAAGAGTTACCCCCAATATTATTGAAACTATTTCACAGTATAGAAAGGGATGGAGTACTCCCAAACTCATTCTATGAAGCACGCATAACCCTGATACCTAAGCCAGGGAAAGATCCAACAAAGACAGAGAACTACAGACTGATATCACTCATGAACCTAGATGCAAAAATCTTCAACCAAATTCTTGCCAACAGAATACAACAACATATCAAGAAAATAATCCATCATGACCAAGTGGGATTCATACTAGGGATGCAAGGCTGGTTCAACATCAGGAAAACAATTAATGTGATTAACCACATAAATAACACAAAAGACAAAGATCACCTGATTTTGTCCATTGACGCCGAAAAGGCATTTGATAAAGTCCAACACCCATTCATGCTAAAAACTCTTAGCAAAATGGGCATAGATGGCAAATTTCTCAACACAATAAGGGCCATTTATACAAAGCCAATTGCCCACATCATCCTGAATGGAGAGAGACTGAAAGACTTTCCCCTGAGATCAGGAACTAGACAAGGATGCCCACTGTCACCTCTCCTATTCAACATTGTGCTAGAAGTTCTAGCCAGAGCAATTAGACAAGACGAACAAATAAACGGCATCTGCATCGGCAAAGAGGAAGTTAAAATCTCCCTGTTTGCAGATGACATGATTGTATATGCAGAGAACTCCAAGGAATCTATAAGTAAGCTACTCAAACTGATAGAAGAGTTCAGCAAAGTTTCAGGATACAAGGTAAACATAAGTAAATCAGTAGGATTCCTCTATACCATCAATGAGACTGTTAAGGAGGAAATTATTAAATCAATACCATTTACAATAGCCCCTAAGAAGATAAAGTACCTAGGAATTAATCTAACCAGAGAAACAACAGACCTTCACAAAGAGAACTACAAGCCCTTACTACAAGAAACTAAGAGAGACTTAGATAAATGGAAAAACCTACCCTGTTCATGGATAGGAAGACTTAACATTGTGAAAATGTCTATTTTACCCAAAGCAATTGATTTATATAATGCAATCCCAATACAAGTTCCAGCATCATTTTTTAATGAGATGGAGAAACAAATCACCAATTTTGTTTGGAAAGGGAAGAAGCCCCGGATAAGTAAGGTACTACTAAAGAAGAAGAACACACTGGGAGGCCTTTCATTACCCGACCTTAGTACATACTACACTGCCACAGTGGTCAAAACAGCCTGGTACTGGTACAAGAACAGACAGATTGATCAGTGGAACAGAATTGAGACCCCAGAGATGACACCATCTGCCTATGAACAGTTGATATTCGACAAAGGCCCTAAGACATTAAACTGGGGTAAAAACAGTATCTTCAACAAATGGTGCTGGCAAAATTGGTTATCCATCTGCAATAAACTGAATCAAGATCCGTATCTTACACCTTATACAAAAACCAACTCCAACTGGATAAAAGACCTAAATATCAAACCTAAAACGATAAAGCTCATCCAAGAAAAGGTAGGAACAACAATGGAAGTTTTAATACACAATGAGGACAGACTCCAAAATCTGTCAAAGAAACCTCAATCAACAGAAGAGAAAATAGATAAATGGGAACTATTAAGAATCAAACACTTCTGCTCATCCAAAGACTTTATTAATAGAATTAAAAGAACACCGACAGAATGGGAAAAAATATTTGGCAACTCTATGTCAGACTGACGCCTGATCTCCATAATCTATAAGATACTACAAAGTATCAAGAAGAAGAAGATAAACCATCCAATTAAGCGATGGGCAAAGGAGATGGACAGACACTTCACTAAAGAGGAGATCCAGGCAGCCAAAAAACACATGCGGACATGTTCACAATCTTTAGTTATTAAAGAAATTCAAATCAAGACAACAATGAGATACCACCTCACCCCAACAAGATTGGCCATGATCCAAAAAACACAAAACAACAAATGCTGGAGAGGCTGTGGAGAAATTGGAACCCTCCTACACTGTTGGTGGGGTTGCAAAATGGTCCAGCCTCTTTGGAAGGCAATCTGGCGCTTTCTTAAAAAAATGGATATTGATATACCATTTGACCCAGTAATTCCACTACTTGGAATATATCCTACAGATTCAAGGCCTTTCACAGCAACAGACACATGCACCAGAATGTCTATCGCAGCACAGTCCGCAATAGCAAAAAGATGGAATCAACCCAGATGCCCAACAATAGAAGAATGGATAGGTAAACTGTGGTACATATACTCAATGTAGCACTATACAATGATAAAGAATAACGATGATTCCAGGAAACATCTTCTAACCTGGTTTCAACTGGAAGACATTATGTTGAGTGAAAGTAGTCAGCGACAAAAGGACAAATACTGTATGAGACCTCTACGATAAGATCTCAAAAACAGACTTGTGTATAGAAGAAAAGACTCTTTGACAGCTGCAAGGGAGGGGAAGGAAGGAGGGCGAGGGGGGGAGGGTTTAGTTTAGATAGTTACTAGCAATCTGGTTGGGAGAAAGCGGTGACTGCACACATTAGGAACAAGAACAACATTAAGTGGACTTCAGCATAACTTGAGTACTCCTTCCATCTTAACTCAATACTGCAAGGATAAGGGAGCTGGGGTGGGGGGCGGGGGACCATGCTCTTAGGCAACTTCCAGGCCAATTGGCACAACTAGCATTTTGCTAAGAGAGCTCTCTGCACCCCACATTGGTGAGTGGTATCTGGGGTCTTAAAAGCTGCCAAGCTGCCATCCGAGGGCACAGCAAATGGTCCCAACTCAGCAGGAACGGATGCTCACCGAGGGCCAAAATGGCATGCGCTAAAGACAACCGAGAAGACAGAGAGACCCACAAGAGTGGGTGCCTACATCGACTTGGGACCCGAAGAACCGGATGGTGCCCGGCCACCACCAGTGATAGCCACGACGGAGCTCACAGAGAGGAGCCTCACTGGCTACAGAAGAATAAAAAGAGGTGCATCATGAGATCTCCACTAAAAGACCTCAATTGATGGTCCAGTGGTTCTAGGGTTCCTCTGAGAGCATGGCCCTGATGCTGCCCTTTCCCATAAATTATAACAAAGGTCCACCCTTTGGATAGGAATGGATTGGACTTGGCAAAGCAGAGTAACCATATATTGGAAGCACTTTATGGTTCTATACATCTATAGGATATCATCTTGCTGATCTCTGGCTGGAGGAAGGGGAGTGGACGGAGAGGAGGGGAAAGGAGGCTGTTGGGAGGATGAGACATGTATGGAGCAGAGAGTAATAGTGTGCAGTCACCGGACAGGGAGAGCAGTGGAAGCTGCATATAGGGGGGCATGTAAATTTATACGTGAATGTACATTTTCACTCAGTTATGTTAAATAAAAATAAAAATTAAAAAAACAAAAAACAAAAGAAAACAACCAGGCGTTCCTTGGAAACTCTATGGGAAAGTTGTGCTCTGTTCTGTAGCATTGCCATGAGTCAGAATAGACCCAATTGTAGTGGGTTACTAATGAAAAGGTTGGAAATTTGAACCTAGTTGGTGGTACTTGGGAAAGGCTGATAGCGTATTGGTTAAATGCTACGTTTGCTAACCGAAAGGTCAACAGTTTGAATCTGCCAAGTGCTCTTTGGAAACTCTACTCTGTCCTGGAAGGACACTATAGGTCAGAATCGACTCAACAGCATTGGGTTTGGTTTGTTGTTTTTTCTTCTTTTTTTGGTTATAGGTGCTCAAAGGAAGTCCCACTGATCTGCTCTTGTAAAGATTACAATCGAGAAAACCCTGTGGAACACCTCTACTCCGTAACACATGAGTCAGAGTCAACACAGTGATGTCGGATTTCTGGTTTCTTTTCATCCAGGATTTTGAAATGAGGCCTTAGAACACTTTAGCACCGATGAACCTCTGTGTCTCTTGCTTTGTTTATTCTCCTGGTACTGTTTCCTATTCGAATTGTCGGGTTCATGCTGAGTCTCGTCAAAACACATTTACAACAATTGGACAGTAAATTTCTCTCTTGGTGCTTAAATATCATGTTCCTAATATTGCCTGCTATCTAGTAATCCATTTAACTAATTGTAAATATTTATAGGTTAATCTAATATGTAGATCTTAAATGTTGGAGCTTGGGGGTGAGAGCAAATTGTACAGCAGCTAGAAAACAAGGAAGATGATCATTTTAGGTTATTCCTCAGTCGAGGTGCTCTCAGAGTTTACTTTTTATTAATGAGTCTACAATTTGTACAACAAGGAAAAAAGAAAAACGAGAAAGCCATTAGTGCCTGTGTTGTGAAGAGCACATGAAAATCTTCTGTGACATTGAACAGATGTGGGAGAAGTAGATCATCAGGGCTTTCTTCCAAAGCACCTCCAGGTAGACTGCCAGCTTTTCAGTTAATAGCCAAGCACATTAACTGCTTGCACTACCCAATGATTCCTCAATAATGTTGCTGTGTGCTCTCATGTCCATTCTAACTCGTAGTCATCTTATAAACAGAATAAAATTGCCCCATAAGATTTCCAAGGGGCTGCTAGTGGATTTGAACTGCTAGCCTTTTTTCAGCAGCCAAGCTCTTTACTACGGTGCCACCAGAGCTCCTTAAGAATAATTGTGTAGTGATTTAAACTCAGAAAAAACAATTAATGTCTTTTAAAGTGTAACATCTTTAGGTACATTAACAAAGGTTGTAAAGAAATTTCTAGATTTACTTATCTTTGGGTGGCCCAAGTGGAAACCTTGGTGGTGTAGTGGTTAAGTGCTATGGCTGCTAACCAAGGGACTCGCAGTTCAAATCCACCATGTGCACCTCGGAAACTCTAGGGGGCATTTCTATTCTGTCATGTAGGGTTGCTGTGAGTCAGAATCAATTTGATGGCAGCAGGTTTGCTATTTGTTTTTTTTTTGGATAGTCCAAGTAGCTAGCATGCTCAGCTGTTAATTGAGGTTGTGGGTTCAAATTTTCCTGAAAACTCAGCCATTAAAAATGCTGTAGAATACAGTTCTGCTCTGACACTCATGCGGTCACCAGGAATCAGAAACAAATCATTGGCAACTGGTTTTGGTTTACTTATAACATCTGTTTCCAAGTCTGATTTTGCTAAGAAGATCTGAAATTGGTCATCTATGAATAGTTTGGACAAGGGCATTTCCTAAACTTGTGTTGGAGAAAAAAAATTCTTGTCATCCTGCATACAGAAAAAATACGTGTTTTCTTTTATTCTTCTGAAACATATTGGTTATAAAGTTATTTTCTTCTATTACATTAGGAAATTTCAAGTTAACCAAACACCTCCTTACATGCTTGTTTCACTTATTTGTATGCCCTCTCCTTACTTTGTTTTCCATCTGTGTCAGTCTCCAACATTTTATCATCATTTTATGCTCTGGTATCTCTAATTCCTTCTAAATTTCTTAAGGATAGTAAAACACATATTTTCAGTTTAATACTAATTTTATTTCCAAAAGTGGTGATGTAAATGGTTAAATGCTTGAAGGTTAGCCAGAAGGATGGTGGTTCAAGCCTACCCATGGATACCTTGGATGACAGGTCTGGCAGTCTGCTCACAGAAAGACTGCGTCTTACGAAACTCTATGAGACAGCTCAACTTTCTCCTATAGGGTTGTTATAAGTCAGAATCAACTTGATGGAACACAACTACATTATTACTAGGACATCACTGGGTTGTGCAAGTGGTTAATGTATTTGGCTACTAACAGAAAGGTTGGCAGTGTGAGTCCACTGAGAGGTGCTTTGGAAGACGGGCTTGGAGATCTACTTCCCAAAAATCAGCCATTGAAAACCCTATGGAGCATAGCTTTGCTCTGATACACATGAGGTCACCCTGAGTTGGAATCACCTCGATAGTAACTGTTTTTTTTTGTTGTTGTTTTTATTTTGCCCATATACATATTACTTGTGTAGCTAGGCATAAGCAGTGGTAGTGTTACACAGATAATTATAAGTGGTAGACAAGTAATCATTTCCATTTAAATAATTGCCAAGCCAAGTGCCATTGAGTCGGATCTGACTCATGGTGACCCTAGGGGCCAGGGTAGAACTGACTCCCAGAGTATTCAAGGAGCACCTGGTGGATTTTAGCTGCTGACCTTGTGGTTAGTAGTGGTAGCACTTAACCCACTACACCACCTTTAAATAATTAGGCATTTGTTAATGTGATCTAAAAATATATATATAACTTGTCATTCAGATCCATGATTTGGTATACATCATTGTTTTGTGTGAGACTAACATAAAAATAAGTTAATCTAAAGTTGATCTATAATGAATATTGCATATGTATATGAGGTCTTCATGGTGACCCTAGGGGCCAGGATAGAACTGACCCCCAGAGTATTCAAGCGACGGCACTTGGCTTGGCATGTGAGCTCTGACAACTAAGTCTGTGAGCTTAATTGTTCTAAGCGTTGCATACTTGTTGCTGAATATCACTACAGTCACCTTCAAATTACTCCACTTGGGAAGCTATGCACCGATGCTAGCACCTAGTCCACTTGTTTTAGTCAGCTAGGGCTGCTCTAACAGAAATACCAGAGAGTGGACGGCTGTAACAAAGGAAAGTTTATTCTTAAACAGTGTGGTAGGCTGCAAGTCCAAATTCAGGATGTCCGTTCCAGGGGAAAGCTTTCCCCCTTGTTGGCTCTGGAGGAAAGTCCAGTATTGCATCAGTCTTTGTCCAGGGAGCGTCTTGGCACAGGAACCTCAGGTCTGAAGGACATGCTCTTCTCCCGGTGCTGCTTTCTTGATGGTGTGAGGTTCCCAATTTTGTGTTTGCTTCTCTTTCTTTTTATCTCTTGTAGGATGAAAGGATTAAGGGTGGGGCAAGCCATACTCCAGGGAAACTCCCTTTACGGTGGAGCAGGGAGGTGGTCTTATAAAGGGATTTACAGTCCCACTGTAATCCTTTAACGTACAGCACAGGTAAATCACAAAATGGAGGACAGTCACAAGATATTGGGAATCATGGCCAAGCCACATGGCACACATATTTTTGGGGGGACTCAATTCAATCTATGACACACTCTTCAGAGTAATTTTGGAACTCTTTCTGAAATGGCCACTGCACATGGTGGAAAGTTCGTGAACTTTATAGTTGTCTGTGAGGGAGTTTTTAGCCAATAAACAAATAACTGTAATGGCATACCTTCCCTGCTCACTTGATCTGGCCCCCAATGATTTTATTCTTTACCCAAAGATAAGGGATATATTGTAAGGAAAATGTTTTGATGACATTCAAGACATCAGGGGTAATATGATGACAGCTCTGATGGCCATTGCAGAAAAAGAGTTCCAATTGCTTTAAAGTGTGGACGAGACGCTGGTGTTGGTGCATAGCTTCCCAAGGTGAGTCCTTTGAAGGTGACCATAGTCATATTCAGCAATGAGGTATGTAACACTTCTTCCTAGGATGAGTGTATGTATTAGTCAGTTCTCCTGTATAGCCAAATATGTGAAAGTAATGCACAGATGACTGGAATTTTGAAAGTATAGTTTACAGGGAAAAGGACAGATGCTGATGGTCCTAACCAACCAAACCAACCTGTTGCATCAAGTCGATTCTGACTCATAGCAACCCTGTAGGATGATGCAGACATGTCCCATAGGGTTTCCAAGGAGTACCTGTTGGATTCAAACCAGAGACCTTCTGGTTAGCAGCCACTGTTCTTAACTACTGCACCACCAGGATTTCCCATCAAGTTAGAGCTGAGTTCGCATATCAAATTTACCACTTAACCAGCTCTGTGACCTTGGATGATGTCTCTCAGCCCATCTTTAATTTATAACAGTGAATTTAATAATAATAATAAATGACTGTGTTCCTTTCAAGAACTGCTACAGAGGCAGAGATTTGTCATCTTTTCTCATCTAGTCTGTTTCTTTTGGAATACTGAGTCTTGTGTCACATGCTGAATTTCCTTCAGAAGGTTAATTGAGTTATGGAATACTGTGCAAGCCTTACTTGCAGATCTAGTCATCTCACTTACATACTGTGCTTCTTCACCCTTCATCTTAATCAACCAGGAAAATAGTGTCTTGTTCTTAACTATTTCATTACTGCTGGTATAAGAAATGCTAGCCACTTTTTCTACCTATGGATCTTATAGGTAGTATGTTATTCTTGTTCTAATGAATTTGCCTTCAAGGTAAGTCCCTTGTGAAATGCATGAACCTCAGCCTCATTGATAGGTGATATTTGCTCTATGTGTCAGTTTTGTGAACTTTTCCCTTTGTTTCCTTTATTTCTGTGAGAAAAGGCTTGCAAACATAATTATGGTTTTCCTGTTTGATAGTTAGGGAGCCTTGATGGGTTTGTTTTGCTTTCTTCTACATCATACTTGGGAAACCTGAGGTTCCTCATGTAACCTAATGGAAAAAACCTTGGTGCTATCCGGTGAATTCCTAAGATGCCCACAATAAATTACATATCTAGTTCTTGTTGGAACACTGTCATACTATAGATTAGTGGCACCCAGTTGTTGCTTGCTTCATTGTTGGCATTTATTACCAGATCGTGTTTCTTAAAGTCCACATTATCAATCAAAAATTTCATTGCACTCAATAAGTACACATTCCAATACTGAAAACATGTCATAAAAAATTTAAATAAAATTTGGTAATGAAAGAGTTTTAATTTAATAAAGGAAAGGAATGAAGGATGTTGGTTAAGGTCAAGAAACTGTGAACCTTCATGAGGTTCTGGAGGTACTTAATCCACATTCTTTTTCCTTCCTGAACTGCTTCCATCCATGTTTCAGGATGACTACAAAATGAAAGATTTTTTTTCTCCTAGTCTTTTGTCAAGACAATTACACTGAATTTTTTCATTTTAGAGTTTTACTTTTAGCCACTGTAAAGGTACAAACATGTAAAAACCACATTATTATTGAATCTCAGCTCCATCTTTTACTGTTCCATGGTCCATGGTCCAAAATTGATTTCTCTGATGTAATTTGAAAAAGTGTCTGATACCAGAAGTCCCTTGAAGTCTGTTCAAAGTCATTTTGTCTACTTAGAAGGAGATCAAGTTGTTCAGAGACTGTAGTCCTTCGGGGATGTGTTTGAGCACTATTCCAGAATCCAGTGAGATGCTTAATCCTCTTCAGAATCTGCATTCTAGCTTTCCTACCTGCTCAGTCAATTCATCTATTCTGCCCAGTGTCAAAGATCCGTGTGGGATTGGCTTCTAATTATTTAGGCCATTTTTTGCAGATTTGCCAATGCTTCCTTGCCTCTCTGAGCTAGTTCTCAAGCTGAGAACCTAAGAAGACTCTGTCCTTTTGTATGTCTTTCTTACCATCAGAAATGCTTCTGTGGCTTTCAGACCAGACTGCATTGATCTGTAAGTTTCTTTCACCAAGTCCCCACAGTGTCCTTTAATATTCCTAACTCGATTGACCATCACCGTAACATATAGTACTGATCAAGTAGTTTAAACAAAGTATCATGGTAGGTAGTATACATCAGTAGTCATTGTTCTTTGAATTTTGTTTAGTCTACATTCACCAGTTTGTTGGTAAGGCTTACTGTATCTGTAATATAAGAAAATTTATCCATCTATTATTTCTAGCAGACCTGGTAGTTCAGTAGTTAAATGCTTAACTGCTAGCCAAAAGGTCAGCAGTTCAAACTCACCAGCTCCTCTTTGGCTGCCTACCTTCATAAAGATAGTCCTGGAAACCATGTGGGGGCAGTTCTACTCTGTCTTACAGGGTTTCTTTGATTAGGAATTGACTTGGTGGCAATGGATTTGAGTTTACTAGTATTCCAAGTAAATATCTGAACATTGTCCTTAGAATAGTTGCGTAAGTGAGAAATTGGTTTATATCCTTCATGTCTGCATTGTGTTTTCCCCAGTCTCAAACCGCTACCGAATTTGTTTCTTTCCTTTTTCAAAGACCTCACACATGTTTTTGAGCTTTTCAGTGAGTTTTGGTTCCCAATTTAACTGAACTGTTAGTTTATAGGGAGCCCTGGTGGTGTAGTGGTTATGTGCTACATCTGTTAACCAAAAAGTCAGCAGTTCAAATCCAGCAGGCACCCTCTGGAAACTCTATGGAGGCAGTTCTACTCTGCCTCACAGACATGGCCTGAAAGCCTGTTGGATAATTTACTCACTGGTTGTAAAACTTCAACATGCATGGAATCCCTTGGAGAGTTCTTCTTAAAACTGACGATTTTTGTTGAAAAAAAAATCAAGGCCCCATTCTGGTGAATATAATTAAGGAGATCTGGTGTAAGGCCCAGGTATTTGTTTTCAATAATCTCCTAAACTGCTTCTGATGTAAATGATGTGGAACTACATCCTTGGAGAACTCATTTGAGCTTTTGAGCTCTAGATCTCATTGCTGCCCACACACTGAGTTCTCTCATCACTTTTTTTTTAATGTCCCTGTTCAGTTCTATTAGAAATGTTAGTTTTATGCAAGCTAGTTCAGACTAGTAAAAACTACTTTGGGCAAAATTTCCTCCAAATAAAAAGAAAGTTTCTTCCACTCACATATATTTCTAGGTCATATTAAAAGAGTTAGAAAAGTAGCTGAGATGAATTAGAATCTTGTATTATTTGTAAACTGTTTTGCAAGTCAACAAATATTTATTTATTCAAAATATTGAGTGCCAGCCAGCCAAGTGCCATATTGAGTGAGTCAAACCAAAAATAAAACCCATTGCTGTCAAGTTGATTCTGACTCATAGTAACCGTATAACACAGAGTAGAACTGCCCCAGAGAGTTTCCAAAGAGGACCTTGTGGATTTCAACTACTGACTTTGGTTAGCAGCTGTAAAGCACTTAAGCACTGCACTGCTGAGGTTTCCATTGAACAGTACTCCTATTTAAATTGTCTATACACATGATAAAATCTTGGATTTACATGAGGTTCCCTTCTGACAACTCTGTCATAAGTCAGTTTTGATGTAAGTCAAATGCCTCATTTTTTTTAGTTTTCATTATTATTGCCTTTTATTATCAGTATCTTTGCAATTCATGGCATTAAAAATCTGTGAGTCAGCATCTGAAGATAACAACAAAATATGTGCCACAATGTTATATTTAGTACATATTACTAGCAATAAACCCCCCCAAAAAATCCCAAGCCCACTGCTTTCAAGTAGAGTCTGACTCATAGCAACCCTACAGTATGGAGTAGAACTGTCCCATAGAGTTTCCAAGGGTGCCTGGTGCATTCAACAATAAGATGTACCAAAAGCAAAAAGTAAACAAACAAACAAACAGAGGGTGGAGCCAAGATGGCAGACTAGATAACACATCTCCTCAAATCCCTTTGAGAACTATGGCCTGGAATGATAATGGAATGGAGCGGCATGGACACAGAGGGAGCCCTAGGATTTGGCATATGTTGTTAGCTTAGACTACATGCCAGTAATGGGGTAACTAACTCTCTCAAAGATAAGTCAGCTCCTGCTTCTGCTGACTCAATGTTTGGGAGAACTGCAGGTACTGATGCCTCCTTTGTCTTCTGGGATGCATGGACTGGGCATGAGCTGGCTAATATGCTGAACTGCAGTGCTTAAGTAAACAGTGTATAGCACAGCAGAGAGACTGTGCTTAGGATAGCCACATTTTGAGAGCCTGGTTGCTGACTGAGCACATCATTCTCCCTCTACCCTCTCTTTTCTCAGCTCTGCCATGGATTCTACTGTTTCATGGAAGGAAAGACAGCTCAGATGACATGCCATCTGGGAGACAGAGTCACCCAACTGGAGGTCTCAGCAGGAGCTAATTCTCAAGCTGAGAAGCAGTACCTGTACTTCTTCAGCAGAAAACCTGTGTTTATGACAGTGTTGCCTCATGGGTGGGCCTGGCAGAGGATGGTAGCAAGGCCTTAACCCCTCCCTAATTTGAACCATGTCATAGCATCTGGGGACAGGCTATGAGATGCTTTTGTTGTCAGCCAGAGGGCTAGGCCTGCCACACATGAGAGCCTGACTGATTTCAGCAGCTGTTGAACAGCTTCTCGCTTAGTGGTAAAGTACCTTTTTAAAAGAAGACCACCTGGAGAACTGACAGCTAAGTGGCCTAACAGAATCTCCTCTACCCTTCACAGATCCATGTCACAGCATCCACTGATGGTGCCCCAGTGACTTCTAAAGTAGGGCACCATCTTTGCCAGCCAGAAGACAGAGCCTGCCTCCCCCAGGAGTCCACCTGGGGCCATTCACAAGAGTACACAGAGGTAGCTGGTAACCAACTCCCCTCTTAGAACTTAGAGCTGGTAAACAGCTCCCCTCTCAGCAGTTCCTGCTGAGAAAACACCAGACAAACCAGCTTCTAGGTGGTGCAAAGGCTACAGTCCGTAGCTAACCATTTAAAGAAACAGTCTACCATGGCTCTGGAAAACTCCCAAAATAGTAAAAACAACTTCACAGATGAAGAAGCCTTTCTGAAACTATGAAAGGTTGAGTACAAAAGACTTACAAATAGAGCCCTCTTACAGATTAAACAAAACTCAGCAGAGCAAAATGAAAATTAAGCAAGCTATTTGAACTGATGGAACATCAACAATCTGACATCCAGCAGATGGAATAATAAAATTACAGAGTTAGGCAATTCAATCCAAAGCGAAAAGAGCAGAATTGAGGAAGGTGGAAGCCAGAATTAGTGATCTTGAGGAAAAGACAACAGACACCAGCATTTATGAGGAGAAATCAGAGAACAGAAATGAGAAAAATGAAGAAGCATTAAGAAACATGTGGACTCTATTAGGAAGAATGATCTATGAATAACTGGAGTGTCTGGCCAGGGAGGGATAGATGAAAATATAGAGGACTTTTGTAGAACTGCTGACAGAAAAGTTACCTGAAATTATGAAAGAAGAGAACATAGACTTCCAAGATGCTTATTAAACACCACAAAGAGCAGACCCCAAAAGAAAGACACCAAGGCATGTTCCAATCACACTTAATAAAAAGAAACATAAACAGAGTCTGTTAAACATGGTGAGGCTTAAAGCAAAGCTAACATTCAGAAGGAAGCCCTGTAGGCTTTCATCTGACTTCTCAGCAGAAATGATGTTGGAATGGAGGCAGTGGGATGCCACATTCAAAACCCTGAAGGAGAAAAAGCTTCCAACCAAAAGTTATATATCCTGGAAAACTGTCTCTTAAATGTAAAGATGAAATTAAGACATTATCAGACAAACAGCAGCTTAGAGACTTTGTAAAAACCATAATTATAAGAATCACTTAAAGAAGCTCTTAGAGAAACAAAAACATTAAGTGTATTCTAAAAGAGGCAATGCAGTACCCTGCGTCAAGAATCCTACTCAGTTAAGAAAGTCACAAAGCTCAATCAAAGCTACAGTATTAAAAGAAAGGAACCAGTGACCATATCATGCAAACTATGACATTATCATACTAAAAGAGGGGTATATTATAGTAATTACAACCCTTTCAGATAGAGAAGAAATTTAAAAAGATATGCAGAAGTTAAAGTCTGATTTAAACTTAGAAGAGTAAGAACAATCATAGGTGTAACTGCAAAGCAAAGTAACAATGCAACATATCAAAACAAGAAACATAATACTGGAGTCTCAATAAACACAAAACCAACACTGAAAAAGATAAAAAGTCAACCCATAAAGAAAAATGACCCAGAACATAATATTAAGAGCAACACACAAAGCATCAACTGCACAAAAATAAATGCATCAAAATGACAGCACTAAACACTTGGCTTGCCTTGGCATCAGTAATTTCACTGAATGTAAATGGACTAAACATTCCAGGAAAGAGACAGAGAGTGACGCCCTGGATCAAAAGAAGCAACACATGTATATGTTGCTTACAAGAAATGTACCTAATTCAAAGGTATGACCAAACTGAAAATCAAAAGATGGAAAAATATATACCAAGCCAACAACATACAAAGGAGAACAATAGGGGCAATACTAATCTCAGATAAAATACACTTTCATGTAAAATCAGCCATCATGGACAAGGATGGTCACTAATGCTGAAAGATTCACTACACAAGCAGAACATAACAATATTAAATATTTATGCACCCAATACCAGAGCATCTAAGTATATCAAACAAACACTGACAACATTGAAAAGTAAGACAGATCACTCCACAATAATAGTTGAAGTTGTCAACACTCCACTTTCAGAAATGACAGATCATCCTGAAGAAAGCTCAGTAAAGATACAGATTTTATTGTGACAATTAACCAACTAGACCTCATTGACATATACAGAAGTTTTATACCCATCAACAGATAAGTACAGCTTCTTTTCCAATGCACATGGAATATTTTCCAGAATAGGACATAAAGCAAGTCTCAACAAAATCCAAACCATTGAATTATTGCAAAGCATCTTCTCAGACCATAAAGTCATAAAAGTTGAAATCAGTAACAGAAAAAAACACAGGTAGAAACTTGAACTCATGAAGACTGAACAATACCTTGCTCAAAAAGCTGTGGATTATAGAAGAAATCAAGGATGAAATAAAGCAATTTATGGAATCAAATGAGAATGAAAACACATCCTACCACAACCTACGGGATACAGCAAAAACAGTGCTCAGAGGACAGTTTGTCTCTGTAAATGCACACATCCAGAATGAAGAAAGGACCCAAACCATAGAATTAACCCTACAACTTGAACAAGTAGAAAGAGAAAAATGGAGGAACACCTCAGGCAGCAGAAGAAAACAGGTAATAAAAGTTAGAGCAAAACTAATGAATTAGACAGCAGCAGAAGAATTGTAAAAATTAATAAAACCAAAAGCTGTTTTTTTGAACAGATCAACAAAATTGACAAACCATTGGCTAAACTTACAAAAGAAAAATAGAAGAGGAAACAAGTAACCCAAATAAGAAATGAGATGGGAGATGGTCACAACAGACCCACCTGAAATCAAAAATATCATAACAGAACAATATGAAAGACTGTACTCTAACAGATTTGAAAACCTAGAGGAAATGGACAAATTTCTAGATTCACATGACCTACCAAAATTATCACAAGGAAAACTAGAACAACTTAATAAACCCATCACAAAGGAAGAGATTGAAACAGTAATCAGAAAATTACCAACGGACAAAAAGTCCTGGCCCAGATGGCTTGACTGGAGAATTCTACCAAAGTTTTAGAGAGGAATAAATTCCAATACTACTGAAACTATTTCACAGCATAGAAAGGGATGGAATACTTCCAAATTGGTTCAATGAAACCAGTATAACCCTGATACCAAAACCAGGGAAAGATCCCATGAAAAAAGAAAATTACAGACTGCTATCACTCATCAACCTGGATGCAAAAATCTTCAACAAAATGTTAGCCAATAGAATTGAACAACATATCAAAAAAAATAATTCATCATGACCAAGTTAGATTCACACCAGCGAGGCAAGCCTGGTTCAACACCAGGAAAACAATTAATGCGATAAGCCACATAAACAGCAGAAAGGATGAGAATCACTTGATAGCAGAAACAACATTTGACAAAGTCTAACATCCATTCATACTGAAAACTCTCAACAAAATAGCAATAGAGATGAAATTCCTCAGTGCAATAAGGGGCATCTAACAAAGCCAATCACCTACATTATCCTGAATGGAGAGAGACTGAAAGAACTCCCCTTGAGAATAGGAAATAGACAAGGCTGTCCACTCTCACCACTTCTATTCAACATTGTGCTAGAGGTTCTAGCCAGAACAATTAGAAAGGACAAAGAAATAAAGGGCACCACATTGGCAAAGAAGAAGTAAAAATAACTCTATTTGCAGATGATGTGATTGTATGTGCAGAGGATCCTACAAAATCCATAAGTAAACTACTGGAACTAATAGAAGAGTTCAGCAAAGTATCAAGATATAAGATAAACATAAATAAATCAGTAGAATTTTTTTACACCAACAAAGAGATCATCAAAGAAGAAATCACCAAATCAATACCATTTGCTAAAGCTCTCAAGAAGATAAAATACCTAGGAATAAATAACTAGAGAAATAAAGAGACTTCTACAGAGAGAATTAAGAGAGCTTACTGCAAGAAACCAAAAGAGACGTACATAAATGGATAAACCTACCCTGCTCATGGGTAGGAAGATGTAACATTGTGAAAAATGTCTATTTTACCCAAGGGATGTACATATACAATGCAATCCCAATACAAATTCCAGTGTCAGTTTTTAATGAGATGGAGAAATAAGTCACCAACTTTGGAAAGGGAAGAAACCCTGGAAAAGTAAGGCACTACTGAAGAAGAGGAACACAGTGGGAGGCCTCACACTGCCCTATTTTAGAACCTATTACACTGCCACAGTTGTCAGAATAACTTGGTACTGGTATAAAAAGAGACATATAGACAAATGGAATACAGTGGAGATCCCAGAGATGCCACCATCCTCTTATGAACATTTGATATTCGACAAAGGCCCTAGGATTGTATTCTGGGGTAAAAACAGTATCTTTAACAAATGATGTTGGCAAAATTGGGTATCCATCTGCAAAAAACTGAAACAAGAACCATATCTCGCACCTGACACAGTATGTAACTCAAAATAGATCAAAGACCTAAATATCAAACCTAAAGCAATAAAGATCATACAAGAAAAAATAGGGTCAGCTATAGAAGTTCTAATACAGAGCTTAGACAGACTTCAAAATCTGACAAAGCATCATCAACAGAAGAGAAAATAGATAAACGAGAACTGTTAAGAATCAAACAGTTTTGTTCATCCAAAGACTCTATCAAAAGAATTAAAAGACCACCCACAGAATGGGATAACATATTTGACAACTATGTGTCAGAGTGATGTCTGATCATCATAATCTACAAGGTACTGCAAACTATCAACAAGAAAAAGGTAAACAACTCAACTGAGTGGTGAGCAAAGGAGATGGGCAGACCCTTGACTACAGAGTACATTCAAGTGGCCAAAAGACACATGAGGAAATGGTCACAGTCATTAGCTATCAGAGAAACCCAGATCAAAACTACAATGAGATACCATCTCACCCCAACAAAGTTTGCCATGATCTAAAAAACACAAAACAACAAATGCTGGAGAGACTGTGCAGAGATTGGAACTCTGCTACACTCCTGGTGGGACTGCAAAATGGTGCAACCTCTTTGGAATGCAATTTGGTGCTTCCTTAAAAAGCTGGAAATAGATACGCCATTGGGTCCAGTAATCTCACTGCTTCAGAATACATCCTACAGAAACAAATGTTGTCATACAAAAAGATGTATGCACACGAATGTGTATTGCAGCATGGCCCATGATAGCAAAAAGATGAAATCAACCCAGATGCCCATCAACAGAAGAATGGATAAACAAACTATGGCACACATACTCAGTGGAGCACTATGCAATGATAAAGAACAATGATGATTTTAGGAAGCATCTCATAACCTGGTTTCATCCTGAAAACTTTATGTTGAGTGGAATCATTCAGTGGCAAAAGGACAAATATTACATGAGACCCCTACTGTAAGGACTTAAAAACAGATTTATGTACAGAAGAAAAGACTCTTTGATGGCTACGGCCATGGGGAGGGAGGAACTGTGTTGGTCATCGATTAAATAGCTGGTAGAAACTTGGTTAGGTGAAAGCAGTGACAGCACACAGTAGAAAGTAGATCCACTTAACTGGACTTCACCATGAACTGAAAACTCTTCTAATCCCAACCTAATATTGGAAGGATGGGGTAGCAGTGGCAGGGTCTTGGGGCCACTGTTTTGGGGGACTTCAAGGCTAATAGGCATAACTGGCCTATTGATAAGAGAGTTTTCCGCACCCCATATTGGTGAGTGCTTTTAAATTTTACGTAAATGGCATATACTTAAAAGCTAGCAAGCTACCATCTGAAGTACATCAAATGGTCCCAAGTCATCTGGAATAGATGAACACTGAGAATAACAAAGATAAAAAGAGCTCAGGAGACAAAAGGACCCATGTGAAGGGGAGACTCTATCAACATGTGACCAGATGAACCAGATGGTGCCTGGCCACCACCAAAGATAGCCATGATGGGGCACACAGTGTTGAGTCCCTGTGGCAACAGACGAAAAAGAGGGGTGCACCTCCAAGAACTCTACTAAAAGAGCGCAGCTGGTGGTCCAACAGCCTAGGAGATCCCCTGGGAGCATGGCCTGTAGACTTGCTGGTGCCCTTGTCCAGAAAAGACTACTGAGGTCAACTCCTTGGACAAAAAGTGACTTGGGGACACAATGTGACCATGTGGTGTGTGTACTTTATGGCTCTATGCATTTATAGGATGCTGTCCTACTGGTCTCTTTATAGATGGGAGACAAAAGGGTGGAAAGGAAGGGACAGGAGATTATTAAGAGGATATAACAAGTACAGACTGAAAAGGAGGAGTGTACTGTCACCAGGCAGGGAGAACAGAGCGAGCTGTAGATAGGCAGGCATGCAAAATTAATTTGGATTGTATATGTCCAGTTAATCACATTAAAAATAAAGAAAAGCAAAAAAAAAAAAACCCAGACATTTATAAATGTAGTTTGACATGAATACCTCATAAGTCAGGAACTACCTGTGTCATGTATTTACTTACACTAAAAAGTGAAAAGAATAACATAATAGACTCATGAGCCCCCATTCTGTCTTAACACAATAACATTTTGTCATATTTAGCAATAGTCTTTCATGTCCATATTTTAAAACGTTTGTTATGTGTGTTCTTACCTGGAAATGACAAGTAGTATTGTTTTGAGTGCTTTTAAATTTTACATAAATGGCATATACTTTACAGATCCCTTTGTAGCTTTCTACAAATCAGCATTATTTTTAATATTACTCCATGTCGCTCTGTATAAATTCGATCCAGTTACTACCACATCTGTGTAATAATATTCCATTTTGGGGTAGACAACTCTTTCCTCCTCTTATTGATAATTATTTATATGATTAGCCTATATATGCATGGCTATTAAAGTTATTGCTGAATTGCATAGGCATATGTCATGGATTGAATTATATCCCCTCACAAATGTATGTATTAATTTGGCTAGGCCATGATTCCCAGTTTTGTGTGATTTTCCTATATGAGGTCAAGAAGCTTAATTGTTCTAAGTGCTACGTACCTCATTGCTGAGTACCACTATAGTCACCTTCAGAGTGCTCCATTTGGGAAGCTATTCACCGATGCTAGTGCCTAGTCCATCTTTAAAGCAATTTTGGAACTCTATCTGGAATGGCCATTGTGCATGGTGGCACGACGGCAAGTTCACCAGCTTGAATGTATAGTGGTCTGTGAGTCAGTTTTTAGCCAGAAAACAGATAACTGTATTGGAACACTCTCCCTACTCACCTGATCTGGCCCCTGGAATGACATTTTTCTTTATCTAGACATAAAGGAACTGTTGAAAAGAAGACATTTTGATGACATTCAGAACACCAAGAGAAGTATGATGACAGCTCTGATAGCTACTCCAGAAAAAGAGTTCCAAAATTTCTTTGAAGGATGGACTATGCACTGGTGCCAGTGCATAGCTTCCCAAGGGGAGTACTTTGAAGGAAACTGTAATGATATTTAGCAATTAGATATACAGCACTGTTTTTAAAATGAATTTTTGAATTTACGTAGCAGTCCTCAAATTTTGTAATTCTGCCTCTATGATGTTAATAAGAGAGGATATGCAGTGGTTGTGTTAGTGAAGCGGGACTCAGTCTTAAGATATTGTTTTGAGGCAATCTCTTGAGATGTAAAGGAGATAAGAGAGCAAAAAGACAAGGGACCTCCTACCACCGAGAAAGCATTGCCAGCAGCAGATCTGATCCTTTAGACCCCAGGTACCTGCACCTAAGTTGTTCCTTAATCCAGGGGAAGATGAAGGATAAGGGCCTTCCACAGGAGCTGATGCCCTGAATTTGAAATTTTAGCTTGCTTTATTCTGAGGAAATAAATTTCTTTGTGAAAGCTGTCTACTTGTATTTTCTGTTATAGCAGCACTAGAAGACTAAGACTGTGCTGGAATTTCTTTAAATTATATTGACTTACATGATACAATGTCATAAATCATATGATTTGCATTTTAAAAATTACATGACTTATGACTTAAAGGCCAAAGATAATAATCAAACAACTATATCTTCTTATTATATCAAACATTCTTACTGAAACAACTTACTTTCAAACAATCTCTGGTTTTATCTATACTTCATCCTGTCTGGAATACTCAGAGGAGAAATCAATGAATGCATGCAATTTTTATTTTTTCATTTAACATAATTACACATAAATATTTCAACTAATTGAACAAATTAATTCAACAAATGTTTACTTAGTACATCCCATGAGCAGGGATAGATCCTGGAGACATAGATAATAATTCCTGCCTTCTTGAATTTTATGTTGTATTTTACCTAATAACATACACTACAATTTTACTATTTAAGTAGAAATTAGCATTACATAATATTAATGTAGTAGAATTTGCTTATCTACCTCTTCGAGGACGTATGACAAGAGTTCTATTCAGAAATGTATACATACGTAACATCCATGTTAGAATTAAGGATTGGATTTGACCAAAGCAGAGAGTATATTTGATTAATGCTCAGATTGACTTAAAATAGAGCATGTCTCATAGAGGAAGAAAATTTCAACAGTTCCATTAGAAAAGAAGAAATGGAAGATGTCATCCAAAAAAAAAAAAAAAAAAAAAATTCTCTTTCCCTGACCCTTACCACCTGCAAAGAAACTGTTCTACGTTTTACTTTGGTGGGTAGCATTTCAGGTCTTTAAAGCCTGTGATCAGCCATCTGAGATACTCCAGTGGTCTCACCCCTTTGAGAACAAGGAAGAATGAAAAAACTAAAGATACAAAGGAAACACTAGTGAAAAGAACAATTAGGCCACACCTACAATGCTTTCACCAGACCTAATCCAGTATAACTAGATGGTGTCAGCTACCACTGCTCTGACTGGGATCACAACACAGAGTTCTGCAGAGCCAGTGAAAAAAAAAAAAAAAGGAAAAGAAAAGAAAATTCTAACTTAAAAAGAAAGATGAGACTTGCTGGCTTGCAAGAGATGAGAAACCCTGCAGGTACAGCCCTGGATGCCTTTTTGGCTCAGTAATGACGTCCTTTCTGAGGTTCACCTGTCAGCCAAAGGTTGGGCAGGCCCATAAAAAGAGACTAAAAAGACATGCTAGCCGGGGGGGGGGGGAGCAAGGACTAGAAAGCAAGAGGGGACAGGAAAGCTGGTCACAGGAAACCTAAGACTGAGAAAGGGGAATGCTGACATGTTGTGGGGTTGTTAACCAATGTCATAAAACAACATATGTACTAGCCATTTAATGAGAGACTGGTTTATTCTACAAACCTTCTTCTAACACACAATTAAAGACAAACAAAAGGAATCCTCTCTACCCCCCCAAATCCCAGCCCAGATGGCTTCACTGGGGAATTTTACCAAACTTTAAGAGCTGACACCAATTTTATGCAAACGTTCAAAACATGTGAAATGAAGAAATATTTCCCAACTCATTCTATGAGGCCATCATCACCCTGATACCCAAACCAGGCAGGCATCACTAAAAAGAAAGGGGGGGGGGGAATTATGTACCAATATTTCTCATGAATATAGATGAAACAATTTTCAACAAAATTCTAGCCAGTGGAATTCAACAGCATATAAAAAAATACCATATACCTTGATTAGGTGGGATTTGTACCCACAGATGATTCAACATTAGAAAATCAATTAATGTAATTTACCACATAAATAAAACAATCACATAACTACCTCAATCAGTCCAAAAAAGATGTTTGATAAATCCAGCACCCTTTCCTGATAAAAACTCTCAGAAAATGGGAGTAGAAGCAAGGTCCCTCAACATAGTTAAAAGTATATATGCAGAACTAACAGATAACATTGTTCCCAGTTGACACAGATTGAGAGATTTTCCTCTTGATAATGGGCACAAGGATGCCAGCTATCACCACTTTAATCTTCCATTGGAAGTCCTAACCAGAGCAATAAGACAAAAAAGAGAAGTAAAAGGAAGAGGATTTGAAATGCTGACTGATGACGATTGAAGACCAAAGCCTTCAGTATGGATTGCATCTCAACATCAAGAAATCAAAACTCCTCACAGCTGAACCAGTAAGCAACATCATGATAAATGGAGAAAGGATTCAGACTGACAAGGATTTCATTTTACTTAGTTCCGTAATCAACACCCATGGAAGCAGCAGTCAAGAAATCAAACGATGCATTGCACTGGGAAAACCTGCTGTAAGGGACCTCTTTAAAGTATTGAAAAGTAGGGATGTCACCTTGAAGACTAAGATGAACCTGACCCAGCACATGATGTTTTCAGTCACATCATGTGTATGCATGATGATGAATAAGAAAGACAGAACAAGAATTGATGCCTTTGAATTGTGGTGTTAGAGAAGAATATTGAATGTACCTTGGACTGCCAAAAGAACAAACAGATCTGTTGAGAAAGAAATATAACCAGAGTGCTCCTTGGAAGCAAAGATGGTGAGACTGAGTCTTACATACTTTGGACATGTTGTCAGGAGTGATCAGTCCCTGCAGAAGGACATCATGCTTGGTAGAGTGGAGGGTCAGTGATAAAGAGGAAAAACCTCAGTGAGATGATTGATATGGTGGCTGGAGTGATGGCCCTAAGCATAAAAACAACTGCGGGCAGGGCTCGGCGCTGGGCAGTGTTTCGTTCTGCTGTGCACAGGGTCACTAGGAGTTGGAACAGACTGGACAGGACCTACCCACAACAGCAACAAGCTGGACAGGAAGAAATAAAGCTATTTTTGTTCGTAGTTGATATGATTGTATATAGAAAATCTGAGAAATTACGCAAGAAAGTTACTGGATCTACTGAAAGGATTTGGCAAAGTGGCAGGGTACAAGGTCGACACATGGAAGTCAGTTAGATTCTTCTATATTAACAAGGAGAACTCTGAAAAGATAATTTTAAAAAATTTACAAAGCCCTCAGAAGGGTGAAATACCTAGGAAAAAAGCTGGCCGGGGGTGTAAAATCCTATACTGTGAAACTATAAAACATCACTGCAGGAAATAGCAGAAAGTGAAACAAGATCCATAACTTGATACCATCCACAAAAGCTAGCTCAGAATGGATGAAAGACCTAGATGTTTAAGTCAAAACTATGAAGTTCCTGGAAGATAATATAGAATCAAAACAATAGGACCTAATTTTTTTTTCAGTACTAGATTACCAAATACAACTACAAATGCATGATCAACAGAAGATCAGTTAGATAACTCAGACCTCCTAAAAACTAAATACTGCTTAAGCACATCAGAGAGCCCTGGTTGCACAGTGGTTGAGAGCTTAGCTGCTAAATCCTAGTGACCGAATAGAGCAGAGTTGTTCAAAAGCACCATATGCTGCTTTGAAACCCTGTTGCGCAACTTTACTCTGCCCTATACGGTTGCTATGAGTCAACTTGATGGCAGCAGAGTTTGGTCTTGACTTTCAAATTCATCAAAAAACTTCACTGAAAGAGTAAAAAGAGAACCTATAGATTGGGAAAAATATCTTTCAGAATGATGTATCTGGTAAGGGTATAATCTCTAATATATATAAAAAACTTGAACAACAATAAAAAGATAGTAAACTCAATCAAAAAATAGTTAAAAGACATGAACAAACACTTCATTAAAGATTACATCATATGTCCAACAAACACATGAAAATATGCTAGCAAAGATGCAAATCAAACTCTGCTGAGATACCATCTCACCCCTGCAAAAATGGCACTGATCAAAAAAACAGAAAAGAACAAGTGCTGGTTAGGTTGCTAGAAGATTGGTACCCTGCTCCACTAATGACAAGATTGTAAATTGGTTCAACCACTATGAAAAACATTATGATGCTTCCTTAAAATGCTAAAAACAGAAATAACCCATGATTTAGCAATACTTTTTTTTAAATGTTAAGAGTTTTGTATATTTTGTTTAGAAAAGCATCCATTTAGATTAGTTTCTCCTTTTAAAATTGGCTGTTTTTTTATTACTAAGTTGTAAGAATTATTTACATATTAGTTCCTTGTAAAATATACTGTTTTCAAAAATACATTTCCATATGCTGTGGGCTGTCTTCATTTTCTTTATGGTATCTTTGAAGTACAAAAGTTTTTAATTTCAAAGAAGTCCAATTTATCTTGTGTTTTTATTATCTAAGAAGTCATTGCCTGATCCAAGGTCAAAAGCTACAAACCTGTTTTCTTCTAAGAGTTTTGCCACTTGACCTTAAATGTAAGAATTTATTTCTGGACTCTCAATTTCATTCCAAAGATCTAATGTCTATCTTTATAAGAATACTGCATACCAGTACTACACTATCTTGATTACTATAGCTGCTACACATTTTCATATTAGCAAACTGTAGAGAACTGAAACTACTGACATGAAGAAATAAATACACACTTAAATACATTACCTCCAGTAAACTGTCAGTTTGTGGCACTGTGGTGTCTTTTTGTTGCTGTGATGCTAGAAGATATGAAACCAGTATTTCAAATATGGCAGAGTCACCCATGATGGACAGGTTTCAGCAGAGCTTCAGACTAAAACAGACTAGGAAAAAAGACCTGGTGAACTACTTCTAAAAAAATTAGCCAGTGAAAACCTTATGAATGTAGAAATGTTGTGCATCAGGGTTTCAGTCTTTCATCATACTTAGTCAATCTCTATACCGAGTAGATAATCAGAGAAGCTGGGCTATATGAAGGAGAATACAGTATCAGGATTGTAGGAAGACTCATTAACGACCTGACTTATGCAGATGACATGATCTTGCTTGTTCAAAGTGGGAAGGACTTGAAGTACTTAAATGAAGAAAATCGAAGACCACAGTATAGAGTACAGAAATCTTCACAACTGGACCAATAAGCAGTATCTTGATGATTGGAGAAAAAGATTGAAGTTGTCAAGGATTTCATTTTAATGGGTCCAGTCAACACTCACAGAAGCAGCAGTCAAGAAATCAAAAGATACCTCGTATTTGGAAAACCTACTGCAAAAAAACTCTTTAAAGGGTTAGAAAGCAAAGATGTATCTTGAAGACTGAGGTGCCTGACCCAAGCCTAGGGTGTTCACTTGCCACATATGCATGCAAAAGCTGAGCAATGAATAAGGACTACCAAACAAGAATTGATGCCTTTGAATTGACAAAGAATATTGAACATACCATGGACTGCTAAAAAAACAAACAACTCTGCCTTGGAAAAAAAATATGACCAGAAGAGTGCTTAGAAGCAACAATGGTGAGACTTTGTCTCTATACTTTAGACATGTTATCAGGAGGGCTCAGCCCCTGGAGAAGGACATCAAACTTGATGAAGAAGAGTGTCGGTGAAGAAGAGGAAGACTCTCAATGAGATGGATTGACACAATGGCTGCAACAATGGGCTCAGGCACAGCAATGATTTTGAGGCTGGTGTCAGACTCAACAAAGCTTCGTTCTGCTGTGCGTAGGGTCGCTGTGAGTCAGAACCAACTTGGCAGCACCTAACAACAACAGCAACAAAGCATGATTACTGTGTTCCTCTAAGCAATCGTCTAAATGAGACCTAATTGTCAACATTCACCATAAACCAAAGATGAGAAGGAAAAGTGGGGGGGAGGGGGGAGCTAGATTAATAGATACGGAACAACCAGAATGGAAAGAATGAGAATGTTGTCACACTCTGAAAAGTATAAACAATATCACTGAATAGTGTGTGGAAATCGCTAAATAAGACCATAGTATGACAGCACTTGGCTGGCTTGGCATGCTATGCACATTTTCTCCTGACAGTAAAGTATTTAAAAACCATTTAAATTGATCAGATTATTATTATCATTAACAATAGTCCACACTTAAAGCCCCTTTTCCCCTCCATTTGCTCACTGCAGCTCAGCAGTGGCAGTCAGCATACTGTAATTAATGTGGAATCTGGAGTAGATTGGAATACGAGTTCCTTGGCTCACTGGATATATGAACTTTGGCAAAGTAATTAAATTATTTTTATCACAGTTTTCTCATCTGTAAACTGAAGACAACAGTATGCTCAGTCAATGTGTATAAAAATCCTTAAAACAGTAAATGTTACCTCTAGATTAGCACTAACTGCAATAAAAAGTCAGGTTTTGCTGTTTACTTCCTAAAACAAATTACTAGAGGAGTAATATTGGGAGACTGAAAAATAAAGTGAAAGAGACCTGCATGAAAACAGCCTGACTTTCTTTTCTTTGTGAGGAAACTGGACCTATCTATCAGTATGGAACTTAGAGTCTGTGATTCATTATAAGTTGTTGATCCTAGGCTTCCTTTATCTGATGTCTACCTGCAGCTTGGACTTCTGTGCTTTTCAGAAGAGAAAGGGAACCAGACAAGTAAGTGTGCATGTGTGCTGTGTGTGCATGAGTTCACATACACACAACAAAAATGCACATAGATACGCATGAGAGAACAGTTAACGAAAGGACAATTTATTGCTAATGAGAACAAATGCATCCTTTTGAATATCTTACCTGACATCAGATTGTTCTCTAAAACATAAAAATGGATCAATTAGGTCTTTAGTCTAACTTTCACTACTAATAAACATGACTGGTTGTTTATACATCCAGACTGAATAGTCTAAACTGTTAGAAAGTATAAAGTGACAACTAAGTCTTAGCAAAAAAGTGTTCTGGGCTCTCTACTTCTGAAAAGACTCATTATCTGTCACCCACTCCGAGCCTCCTTCTCCCTTCCTTTCTTCTCCCTCCACATTGCTCCTCCTCTTTATTCTGATACACCAAAAACAAACAAACAAACAAGTCTTCTAGCCATGGGGGAAACTAACTAAATCTGCCTGCATCTGTTTCTTGAAATTGTTATTTGAGTTTGGTTTACACATAAATCAGAAACATGAGGTTGATAAAGAGTTAAAGAGTGTCTTGTGTATACGGTAGGCTCCTATGAAGTCACTGATTAATATAATTAAAAGCCTGAGTTAATTGCATTACCTTCCATTAGCCCTCATTGTATACCTACCTTCCAAGGACCGATCTTCATGGGGCTCCAGTCCCACGTTTTATTCAAGAGAGATGTCTACTTTCAAAACTGAACCTTTCATCAATCCCCTATTAATTAGCTAAATGCTGCAGTGGATTATGCATTCATGCCTGCCAGCTGGGCGGTAGCATCAGGCAAGCAGAGCTCAGGATCTTCTTGGCTCTTCCTCCAGCCTGGTCATTGGTATTCCAGGACAAGTCAGCTTACTGTAATTTGAAATTGGTCTGCCATCCCATTAGGAATCTGCCGGATCAATATCAAGTGAATTAGAGTTTCAGTGATCTGATTAACTCCCATTATTTTCTACCGGGACTGATTTAGAATGCATGATGAGACAATATTCCAGTTTCTTTGCTTTATCCCAGTTTAAGTGAAATATAGACATCTGAGGAAGCAGTGCCTGTGCATTTGATTTGACTTGGCTGTAATAAAGTCAAACACCATGAGTATCTCCTTCATGAAGACAGCCCTGAGTGGCTGATGGCTGCGTCCTGCACCACATGCAGGGGCAGTGAGTGGCAAGGAGGAGAAGCAGGTGGGACCTCTGCCTGCTAATCTCTCTTCTTTTTGCTCTATTGTCTAAAGAGGCTAGTAGAAGGCTTTTAACAGCATGGTTTAGTTATTTGTCGTTTGAGCAACATCAGCAGCTTTGTGACTGAAGCTCTGGGTCATGTGGTTGGAAAGCAGACTATAATTCTCTCCCAGAGGCTCAAGAGGTTCATGACAATAGAGTCAGCAAATGCTGTATTGTGATGACTGAAAACAGACACTATAGCCAGACAGGCCAAACGCTGCCCTAGGGAAAATGCCTAGCATCCTCGGGGAGTGAATTTGGCCTCCAGTGTATCAAGGCTGTTTTCCTGAATTGGCCTAAGGTTGCACAGAAATCTGAATGGGCCTTTCAGTAGATCAGTGTCTGGCTCAGAGAGGTTCCACATTCAAACTAGCAGAAAATAGAATAATCTGAAATAATGTAAGTAATACTATTGCATTCTTTAAAAATGTAGTTGTATCATATGCTTGATTTTGACTGGCCAAGAATTGCCTGTAAGAGAGATTCTTTAGTAATTTATTTTTTTAAGATGAAGAATTTGTAATAGGTACATCAGTTGCTTTGATGTTGCCCAAATGCTTTAAAAAATAAAGTAAATGTATCTTTTCAAATATATCTGAGCTATCATTTAACATAGCAAGATGCCTCCCCCTGCTCCCACAGGAGATCCAAGAAAGATTCATTTGGGCTGAGATATAATCATAAATAATAACTCATTAATATGGTCTACAGTAAGTATCATCTCATCTTTTTAAAATATTTAGGTGTTTAGGATACTCTGTGTTCATGGATAAAGACATTTTGTTAGAGATAATATAATACAATATGATCACCTACCTGTTGTGGTTAGGAACCCTTGAGATGGCTGCTACTTATAGTGACTGTATGAATAACTGAAATGTTTCCCCAGTCTTTTGCCATCCTTGTAGTAGTAGGTATGTTTAAGCCTATTGTTGCACCACTGTGTCAATCCATCTCTTCAAACATCTTCTCCCTTCATGATGCTCCTCACCTTCACCAAGCATGATGTTCTCCAGGTATTGATCCTTTCTAATAATGTACCCAAAATATGCAAGAGGAACTCTTGTCATTCCCACTTCTTAAGGAATATTTTGGCTGCTCCAAGATAGATTTGTTCCTTCTTCTGGCAGCCTACGGTATATTCAATATTTTTCATCAACACCATAATTCAAAGGCATGACTTGTTCTTCAGTTTTCCTTATGAATTGCTCAGCTTTCTCACGTACAAAGAGAAGACTGAAAATATCATGGCGTGGGTCAGGCACATCTGACTCATCAAAGTGACATCTTTGCTTTTTAAGATGTTAAAGCGGTCCTTACAGCACATCAACCAAAGTAATAGGTCATTTGATTTATTGGCTGCTGCTTTCATGGCACTGATTGTTGATGCAAGTAAAATAAAATCCTTGACAACTTCAATCTTTTGCCAGTTATCATGATATTGCTCACTGATCCAGGTGTAAAAGTTTTCTTTATATTGAGGTGCAATCCATACTGAAGCTGCTAGTCTTTGATCTTCATCGGTAACTGCTTCAAGTCCTCTTTACTTTTAGCAAGCAAGGTTGTGTCAACTGCATGTCTCAGGTTGTTAATGAGTCCTCCTCCTGTCATGATGCCACTGTTTCATACAGTCTAGCATCTCAGATTATTTGCTCAGCATATAAATTGAATAACTTTAGTGAAAGGCTACAACCTACACATCTTTTCTAGTTTTAAACCATGCAATATTCCCTTGCTCTATTCAAAAGACCATCGCCGCCTTATAATTCATTTTATTTTTGTTGTTGAAATACGGCAGAACATATACCAGTTTAACAATTTCTACACATATATTCAGTGACGTTGATTGCATTTCTCAGGTTATGCAGACATCATCGCTCTCCTTTACCAAGTTGTCCCTCTAGTGTTAACATAAGCTCACTACCCCCTAAACCTTCTTTCTGATCTTTCTAGTTACTCTTTTCAACTTGACCCAACATAGATAGATCTTGAGAGAACACAATGCTCAATGCAAGCATTCTTTAGCAGGTCAGTTAAGATATTGTTTGGTTTTAAAAAGTCTTCACAATAAAGATGCAACATATCAGATCAAGAAATGTAACACAGGAGTTTCAGCAACCATAAAACCAACCCTGAAAAAGGTGAAAAATCAACTCACAAAGAAGAAAGTCCCAGAACAGATTACTAAGAACAACAGAGAAAATATCAACACAAAAATAAACATATCACAATGACAGCACTGAATACATACCTATCAATAATTACATTTAATGTGAATGGACTGAATGCTCCAGTAAAGAGACATTGAGTGACATCTTGGATCAAAAGACATGACCCATCCATATGTTGCCTACAAAAAACTCACCTTAGACTTAAAGATAAGAACAAACAGAAAATTAAAGGATGGAAGAATATATATCAAGCTAATAATATGCAAAGAAGAGCAGGTGTGGCAATTCTAATCTCAAATAAAACCAATTTTAATGTAAAATCCACCATTGTGGACAAAGATGGACACTTTATTGCTGAAAGGTTCAACACACAAGCAGGACTTAACAATCTTAAATATTTAGGCACCTAATATTAGAGCACCTAAATATGTTGAAGAAACACTGACTACACTCAAAAATGAGATAGATCACTCCACAGTAATAGTGGGAGACTTCAACACTCCACTCTCAATATTGGACAGATTGTCTAGAAAAAAGCTCAGTAAAGACACAGAAGACCTTATTGCCACAATTAACAAGCTAGCCCTCATCAACATATACAGAACTTTCTATCCATCAGCAGACAACCACATTTTCTTCTCCAGAACAGGCCTGTGTTAGAACATGAAGTAATTCTCAACAAAATCCATACCATTGAATTAATGCAAAACATCTTCTCGGATCATAAAGCCATAAACATCTAAATCAATAGCAGAGAAAACATAGAAAGTGAAACTCGTGGAAACTGAACAATATCTTCTCAAAAAGCCATGGGTTATAGAAGAAATCAAGGATGAAATAAAGAAATTTTGTGATTCCAATGAGAATGAAAACACTTCCTACCAGAACCTATGGGATACAGCCAAAGCAGTACTCAGAGGTCAGTTTATCTCCATAAATGCACACATCTGGAAGGAATAAAGAAAACAAGTCAAAGAACTAACCCTACAGCTTGAACAAGCAGAGAGAGAACAACAGAGGAACCCCTCAAGCACCAGAAGAAAACAAGTAATAAAGATTAGAGCAGAACTAAACGATTTAGAGAACAGAAGAACAACTGAAAAAATTGAAAAGACCAAAAGCTGTTTTTTTGAATAGATCAACAAAATTGACAAACCATTGGCTAAACCTACTAAAGAAAAACAGGAAAGGAAACAAATAACCCACATAAGAAATGAGAGGGGGGTTGTCATAACAGATCCAACAGAAACAAAAAATATCATAACAGAATATTATGAAAGTCTGTACTCTATCAAACTTGAAAACCTAGGGGAAATGGACAAATTCCTTGATTCATATCACCTACCAAAATTATCACAAGCTGAAAAAGAATGACTTAGTAAACTTATCACAAAGGAAGAGATTGAAAAGTCCTCAAAAAACTGCCAATGAAAAAAAGCCCGGGCCTAGATGGCTTCACTGCAGAATTCTACCAAACTTTTAGAGAAGAGTTCTCTCCAATACCACTGAGACTATTTGACAGTATAGAAAGGGATGGAATACTCCAAATTCATTCTATGAAGCCAGAGAAAGACCCAACCAAAAAGGAGAACTATACTGATATCACTCATGAATCTAGATGCAAAAATCTTCAGCAAAATTCTTCCCAGTAGAATGCAACAACATATCAGAAAAATAATCCATCTTGACCAAGTTAGATTCATACCAGGGATGCAAGGCTGCTTCAACATCGGAAAAACAATTAATGTGATCAACCACATAAATAACACAAAAGACAAGAATCACCAAATCAATATCATTTACTATAGCCCCTAAGAAAATAAAGTACCTAGGAATAAATCTAACCAGAGAAATAACAGACCTTTACAAAGAGAACTACGAGCCCTTACTACAAGAAACTAAGAGAGACTTACCCTGCTCATGGATATGAAGACTTAATGTTGTGAAAATGTGTATTGTACCCAAAGCAATCTACTTATGAAATGCAATTCAAATAGAAATTCCAGTGACATTTTTTAATGAGATAGAGAAACAAATGACCAACTTTGTTTGGAAAGTGAAGAAGCCCCAGCTAAGTAAAGAAGTCTTCAGGGGATATTTTCTAATGTTTTAAGATTTAAAGGTTATTTTACAGCAAGAAACTGTGCGTTAAGCTATGTACAGGTCCTTGATGAGCACAATTAAATGTTCTGGAATTCTTTTCAGTGTTATTCATAATTTATTATGATCCACACACTCTAAGGCTTTTATATAGTCAATTAAACACAGGTACACATCTCTCTGATATTATTTTACTTTCAACCAAGAGCCACCTGACATCAGAAATGTCCCTCATTCTGCATCCTCTTATGACTCTGTATTGAATTTTCTGACAATTCCTTGTGACTACATGGCTGCACCATTTTTGAATAATTTGCAGCAGTATTTTGATTACATGTGGTAGTAACATTTTTAGTTATTTTCAGCATCTATTGTATTACCTTTCTTTGTAATGAGCACAAATATGAACCTCTTCTAGTTAGCTGGCGAGTTAGCTATCCTCCAAATTTCTTGGCATAGATGAGTAAACAATTCCACTGTTGGATCTCTTCATTGAAGCATCTCAGTTGGTGTTCTTTCAGTTCCTGGAGGCTTCTTCTTCACCATTACTTTTGGTGCAACTTGGATTTCTTCCTGCAGTGCCATTAGGTTCTTGATCATATACTACCTGCTGAAATACTTGAACGTCAGCCAATTCTTTTTGCTGAGTGATTCTGTTTATTCCTCCCATCTTTTGATGCATCCTGTATCATTTAAGTGTTGCAACTTGGGGTTCGAATTCTTTATTTAATACTGTTGAATTTCAACTTGCAAAATTCAATGCATGTTCTTTTCTTTTGGTTTTCTGACTTCAGATCTTTGCACATTTCTTTACAATACTTGCAAGTAAACCAGAAATCTTCTGTTCAAATCTTCTACTTCATCCCTGATGTCATCACATTGCTTTTCTCATCTTTGGTCATTGGTGTTCAGTGCATCAAATCTGCTCTTGAGATTGTCTGTAAATTTAGGAAGAATATATTCAAAGTCATACTTTGGCTCGCATGAACCAGTTATATAAATATGTGAATTGAAAATATAAGTGAATAAGAGTGGAGTAGCTAAGCACTGACAGAAGTAAATGGTGAGAAGTTAGTCAGCTTAAAGTTTTATGCATTTCGTTGTTATCTTTTAGCATTGATCATGATACAACTGAAAATACCTTATAATCTTCTGTGCTTTCTTCCCCAATTACTCATATAATTTACACAAGCTAATTAGAATGAAAGTGTAAAGAGAATTTATAAATACAAGCATAGTTTGAAATATTCCAAGGCTCACCTTGCTGTTTGCTGATGGGAGCCCTGGTGGCCCAGTGGCTGAGATCTACACTATGCTATGGCTGCCAACCAAAAAGGTAGGCAGTTTGAATCTATCAGCTTCTCATTAGAAAGCCTATGGAGCAGTTCTACCCTGTTTTGTATGGTCACTTTAAGTCAGAATTGACTTTTCAGCAATGGGTTTGGGTTTCAAATTGCAGGTAGATAATTTGTTTGCCTCTTTAAATTTATACATATATATACCATATATACATACATATATATGTATGTATATACATATATATACATATATGTATATACATATATATGTATGTATATGTATGTATATATATGTATATATATGTGTGTATATATATATGTATATATATATGTATATATGTATATACATACATATATATATATACCAAGGAGAGCAGTAGGAGCTGCACATAGGCGGGCATGCAAATTTAAACTGGATTGTACACTTTCACTCAATCACAATAAATAAATTTAAAAAAAAATGAGACCCCAGACTCCATTCAACAGTGTGGGGTGCAGAAGACTCTCTTAGCAAAATTCTAGTTATGCCAACTGGCTTTGATGTCCCCTGTGAGCATGGTCCCCAGACCCCTGCCCCAGCTACTCTGTCGTTGCTATTATTGGATTAAGATGGGACAAGTAATCATATTATGCTGAAGTCCAGTTAAAACTGATCTTCTTTCTAATGTGTGCTGTCACTGATTTCACCCAACAAGTTTTAAAAGCTGCCAAGCCACCATCTGAGGTACACCAAATAATTCCAACTCAGCAGGAACAGATGATCACCAAGGACCAAAATGACATTGTGGAAAGAGAACCCAGAAGACAGAGAGACCCACATGAGTGGGTGACTACATCAACATGTGACCAGAAGAAGCAGATGGCACCTAGCCACCACCAGTGATAGCTGTGATGGAGCTTCCAAAGTTGAGTCTCACTGGCAACATGAGAACACAAAGGGCTGCACCCTGAGATCTTCACTAAATGACCATAATTGATGGTCCAGGGGCCCTGCGGTTCCCCTGGAGGCATGGCTCCTGGCCCTGATGCTGCCCCTGTCCATAAATCATAATGGAGGTCAACTTTTTGGATGGGAATGGATTGGATTTGGCAATACAGAGTGACCATATCGTGTGTGTACCTTACAGTTTCATTTGTCTATAGGATGTCATCCTGCTGACCTCTTACTGGCGGTGAGGGAGAGAGTGGAGAGGACAGGATAAGAGATTATTAGGAGGATATGAGAGATATTAGGAGGATATGAGAGAGGAGTGCACTGTCACTGGGCAGGGAGAGCAGTGGGAGCTGCACATAGTTGGGCATGCAAATTTATACGGGACTGTACATTTTCACTCAATCATAATAAAAAAACAAATTGAAAAAAAATGAGGGTGGTACTATATATATTATAAGATTGTTTCTGGATTAAATACTATAAGGTAGATGGTGTATACAGTGTTCAGTATTTCTCAGCTCTTCTGTCCCTTGAAGTATTCACAAACTCTACAATAACATTTTTCATGTCAGTCTACTCTAAAATGTCCCATTTTTAAAAACTCAAATTGAGAAGAAATAGGAGTCATGAGACAAATTAGTCGTGTCAGACATTTGTATGCAGATGGTACCAGTGAAAAATTCTGCAATATTGACAGTCCTCTGAAACACTACAAATTTCTCACCTAGGAAAAATTGAAGTTGTATAAAGAAATAATTGTGACTGTGTCTAAAAGCAGAACAACCAAATACTATACTAAATCCTGACAGAAAGCTAATTCAGAGCCTCTCCGGTGGAGACAAGGACCTGCAGCAGGACTCGGGCTCTGTGGGCTCATCAGGAGTGTATTCGGCTGTGCTGTGGTTTCAGATCTTCACCATGTTGATCAGTCCCCATCTTCTGAACAAAGAAAATTATATTCTGACAATAAAAGTCAACCTACATTTGTCTGAATTTCAGTCCTGTGTTTCTCTTCGTAGACCAAAGTCAGACATTCTTCCATTGCACTTTTGGTTGATCAAAAGTCTCAAACTTTTTTTAACATCTATGTCTATTCTTCTCGATGGCACTTGGCTTGGCTTGGCTGTCTATTCTTCTTTTGTGATTATTTTATAACATATAAACCATAACATTTTCCCCAAATAAATGTTATTGTATTAAGTCTACCATGTCAGTGTGTTATTATTCTGATTTTTGAATATTTACTGCATTATATGCATAATTATTTTCTTAATGTTTTTAGTCACTGATAGAACATGGCACAAAATGGCACTACAATCCATAATTTCAACCACTAAACACACTTGGGTTAAAACACTACTTGTGCTAGCATCCAGCCCACATATGTTTACTACTGCTTACTACTACTGTTATGCTCATTATCACTACTACATTCCTGGGAAACTGATATACACAGGCTACATCAAAGAGCTCTCCATCTCTCTTAGTTCTGATTGGGTCCAGGCAATATACGGCAGGTATGAGATGGAGATAAAAGGGAGGAGAAGAGAAAAAAGCAGTATACTTATTGTTCTAGATCCTTCCCTGCTGGGTTCCCATGGATTTGCTGCCTCCCTTGATTTAAGCCCACGGCTCCTATTGGAAGACATTACGTATCTCATGATTACTGCACTTTTTGTGGGCTAAGAGTCAAAATGGACAGTTACCTTAAGTGTACAGCTATTATATTAATATCAATTTATGTCTGTGACAAATTACTGTTATAGATTTGCTGACTTGTACATAGGCAATGCATAAAAACATACATAAAATTTTATTATCTTTGGATCACTATATATGATGACACCATACTGTTGCTTTTTAGTGGTAGCTTGAATGTTACTTGAAGATCGACATATAGCCCAAACGTCACAATTAAGTTATTAACTGAATGTTGAAAATGCTCATACTTAGCACTTATATGTTGCTTTTCATCATTAATGTGTATGACAAATAGGAGCTAATCAATAACAGAGTAGTGTATTCAGTAATGATCTTTTACTGTTGCTTGGCTCATTTCAGTTCAGAGGCCTTTTACTAGGAAGACCATAAAACTGATGACAAGTTTCAAGTTGCTAGCCTTGATTTATTTGTGTGTCTCTGTATCCCATGTGCTTCCACCACAAGTTGCACTGGACTCCTTACCTGATGGGCTTTCTATTGAATGCTTATCCTCTAAAAACAGATCCTCCATCTTCCCAGTGCCTTGTATGATGTGCTGACACTTGATCGTTGCTGTTATCCTCATGCATAACAGAATGAAATGCTACCTGGTCCTATGCCATCTACACAATCTTTGGTGCATTTGAGTCCATTGTTGCAGCTATTGTGTCTGTCTATCTCAGTGAAGCTCTCCGTCATTTTCACTGATCTTCTACTAAATACCCACTGCCATCGAGTCAGGTCTGACTCGTAGTGACCCTAGAGGTCAGAGTCGAACCACACCATAGAGTTTCCAAGGCGCATCTGGTAGATTTGAGCTGCTGACCTTTTGGTTAAGTGCCTCTACTAAACAGAATGGCCTTTTCTAATCACTGATCTTTCCTGATGATCTGTTCAAAGTAAGCAAGTGAAAGTCTCTGCATCGTGGTTTTTAAGGAGCATTCTGGTTCTATTTCTTTTAAAACTGATTTCTTTGTTCCTCTGGCAGTCTGTGTTGTATTCAGTATTCTTCTCCAACACCATAATTCAAATGCACCAATTGTTCTTTAGTATTACCTTTTCAATCTTGAACTTTCACATGTATATGAGGCAATTGAAAATACCACAACTTGGATTAACTGCATTCTTGTCACCAAAGTGACACTGTTGGTTTTTAAGATTTTAAAGAGTTCTTTTACAACAGATTTGACCAATGCACTATATTGTTGATTTCTTGACTGCTGCTTCCACAGGCATTAATGGCTGATCCAAGAAATATAAAACCCTTGACAACTTCAAATTTTTTTCCATTCAGTCATGATGTTGTTTACCTTACAATTGTGAGGATTTTCATTTTCTTTACATTCAGGTGTAATAGTGTTTCATCTTTATCAATAAGTGTTCCAAGTTACCTTTGTTTTCTCAAGCAAGGCTGTGTCATTTTCGTCACATGGATTGCTCATGAATCTCTCTCCAATCTTTGTAATTCTTTCTTCTTTGTGTAGTCTAGCTTCTCAGAATGTTTGTACAACATACAGATTGAGAAAGTGTGGTAAAAGGATACAACCCTACTGTATACTTTTGCAGTTTTAAACCACACAGTATCCCCCTCTGCTCAGACAACTACCTCATGATCTATGTATAGTCTCTGCATAAGCACAATTAAGTATTCTACATTTCCCATTCTTTGTAATGTTATCCATAATTCTTCATGATCTGTGAAGTTGAATGTCTTTTCATGGTCCATAAACCACTAACCATTTTTCTGGTGTTCTCTGCTTTTGTTCAAGATCCATCTGAGTTCAGCAATGAGATCCCTTGTTCCACATGCTCTTCTTCTGAATCCACCTTGAACTTCTGACAGTCTTCTGTCAATGTACGGCTCAAGTCTTTTTTGAAATATCTTTAGCAAACTTTTTCTAGTATAGGATGTTAATAAATTGTTAAATATTTTCTGTTTTTTGTTTGATTGCCTTTTTGTGAATTGGTGCAAATATTGGCCTCCTCTGATCAGTTGACCAAGTAGCTGGCTAGATTTTAAGACCCCAGACATCACTCACCAATACAGGGTGCAGAAGACTCTCTTAGCATTACGCTAGTTATGCCAGTTGGCCTCAATGTCTGCTGAGAGCCTGGCTCCCAGACCCTGCCTCTGCTACACTATTCTTGCAATATTGGGTTAACATTGGAAGAGTTTTCTGTTTATGTTGAAGTCCAGATAAGTTGATCTTCTTTCTAATGTGTACTGTCACTGCTTTCATGCAACCAAATTTCTATCAACTATCTAATCTGTGACTGTCCCTCACCCTCCCTTCCCACCCTTGCAGCCATCAAAGAGGCTCTTCTTCCATACATAAGTCTATTTTTAAGTTCTTGTAGTAGGGGTCTCATGCAACGTTTATCCTTTTCCTGCTGACTGATTTCATTGGGCATAATGTCTTGCAATTGAAACCACGTTATGAGATGCTTCCTAAAATTGCCATTGTTCTTTATCGTTGCATAGTGTTCCACTGAATATTTGTATCATAGTTGGTTTATCCATTTATCTGTTGATGGACATCTAAGTTGATTCCATCTTTTTGCTGTTGTGGACTGTGCTGCAAAAACATTTGTGTGCATGTATCTGTTCGTGTGACAGCATTTGTTTCTGTAGGATATATTCTGAGCAGTGGGATTACCGTATCAAATGGTATATGTATCTCCAGCTTCATAAGGAAATGCCAAATTGTGTTCCAAAGAGATTGTACCATTTTGCAGTCCCACCAGCAGTGTAGGAGCTGGTGTCTCAAGCATTTGTTGTTTTGTGTTTTTTGCATCATAGTCAATCTTGCTGGGGTGAGATGGTGTCTCATTGTAGCTTTGATATGGATTTCTCTGATAGCTAATGATTGTGAGCATTTCCTCATGTGTCTTTTGGCTGCCTGGATGTCCTCTCTAGTGAAGTGTCTGCCCACCACTTAATTGGGTTATTTGTCTTTTCTTGTTGGTATTTTGCAGTACCTTGTAGATTATGGAGATCACATGTCATTCCACCACATAGTTGCCAAGTATTTTTTCTCATTCTGCAAGTGGTCTTTTAATTCTTTTGATAAAGTCTTTGGATGAGAAAAGTGTTTGATACTTAGTAGTTTCCATTTATCTATTTTCTCTTCTACTGCTTGTGCTTTGTCAGATTTTGAAGTCTGTCTAAGCTGTGTATTGAAAACTTCCACTGTTGACCCTATTTTTTCTTGCATGATGTTTATCTTTTTAGGTTGATATTGAGATCTTTGATCAAATTTGAGTTAGCTTTTGTATAAGGCATGAGATATGGCTCTTGTTTCAGTCTTTTGCAGATGGATGTCCAATTTTGCCAGCACCGTTTGCTGGAAAGACTCTTTTTACCCAAGCTTACAACCTTAGGGTCTTTGTCGAATATTAACTGTTCACAAGAGGATGGTGGCATCTCTGGGATCTCAACTGTATTCCACTGATTTATGTATGTCTTTTTGTACTAGTACCAGGCTGTTCTGACTACTGTGGGAGTGTAATAGATTCTAAGGCCGGGTAGTGTGAGGCCTCCCAGTGTGTTCTTCTTCAGTAGTGCTTTGATTATCTGGGTTTTTCTTCCTTTTCCAAACAAAGTTGGTGATTTGTTTCTCCATCTCATTAAAAAATGTCACTGGAATTTGTATTGGGATTGCATTATGTATGTAGATCACTTTGGGTGAAATAGATACTTTCACAATGTTAAGTCTTCCTATTAATGAGCAGGGTAGGTTTCACCATTTATGTAAGTCTGTTTTGGTTTCCTGCAGTGAGGTCCTGTAATTCTCTTTGTATAGGTCTCTTAATTTTCTAGTTAAATTTAGGGATTGTACTTTTAATGTTAGAAATTTTTAACCTCTCTTTTAGTTGAAATTGTGGCTCATAGTTAATACTTTTTGAAACTCATATCAGTGTTTTCTGAAAGCTGAAAGCAACCTACACTAATGGAACAGATACTTTCCACTGTGTTAAGGAAGACTAAAGAGGTTTTTTCTGGACTCACTGTTGGTAGTTCTGCTTGCTCTCTGGAGCTACACTAACTGCACTGAATTCCATGTGCATGTCCCAGAGATTTTCACTGGTAGTATTCAGAGCTTCTGCCTGTTTTACTTTGTTGCCTTGGACTTCTGAGGAGAATATTAAGATGGTTCTGACTGTTGAGGAGAGACTAATGGCTTTCCAAGGAAGGGAGGTGGCCACCTATGTAAGGTAGTGCTAGTGACAACCTTGACAAGCAAGGTCTGACATGTTCAGCATGAGTAGCATTGCTTGTCAACACACAACCACAGGATAAGAGAAATGCTTTAGGATTTTAAAAAAGGAAGAAGACTGTGGCAGAAGATAAAGAAGCCCAATGTGGGAAATAAGTAGTTGCAAAGCTCTAAAAAAAAAAAAAAAAAAAAAAAAACTCCATATGTGAAACATTAAGAGGATAACTGAGAACAGAATCTGACTTACTGCTGAAGAAGAATTAGATTTTTTAAAAAAATCATTGAGACAACCCAGTGTGACCCCTTCACTGTACAGGTGAGGAATTTGATCCCAGAGAGGATAACTGACTCTATCTAGGTCACAGCCACAGCTCTGTCCATTTTCTTTCTCAATACTATGTTTAGTTTCACAATTCTTAGTATTCAATACTCTATTTAAAATTGAACAGTTATCTTAGAACCTAAAAATGCATTATTGTCATTGTTACCCAAAGATTTAGTGCAAGTTGATCCTGTATTATCTCCAGGTGGCACATAGATGTCTTTAAAGTTGACTGGTGCTTTTTTTTTTTACCCCAATTGCCATCATGTCAGCTTTCATGTGTGATAACCTCACCTATGTCAGAGTAGAATTGTGCTCCACTCAGATTTTAATGACCAATTTTTCAGCAGCTGATCTGCCCTTTCCTCAGCAGTGCCTCTAGCAGTACTTGAACCTCCAGTCTTTCAGTTAGCAGTTGTGTGTTTTAATGTTTTTACTACACAAAGATTACTTGACTAGCTCTAGTGACTTATTATCAGAACTTACCTCTGGAAGGAGGTGATAATATTTTCCCAATAAGAATCACAATGAAGTGTCTTAAGTTCAGATTCTACTCTTTATGACTTTGGAGTCGTTGAGACTATTTGTAATTTAAGAAAAACTTTCAAAATATTTCTCCCTTCACATTACAAATAATGAAATTTCAGTTTAAAATAAGTCTCTAAAAAATTTACAAAATCAAGAATTAAGGATTATATCAACCTGCCTTCAGCTAATGGTACTTCCTTCTATTACTACGCTTTTATTTTTATGATACATTTCAATGTAATAGAGACTTATGTTAATGTTTGTTCACTAATAAAGGTAGACAAACTATAAAGCAGACATTACTATAGAAAAAGCATTTAAGAGGCAGGGTAATCCTTACAGCAACCGGTAAGAACAGCAAGTGATGCTCTGATCTAAACTAAAAAACTTATATTAAGTAGGAAAATGATGCACCTGAGACTGCTGAGAAGCCCTGGTGCCTCAGTGGTTACAAGTTTGGCTGCTAACCAAAGTATCAGCAGTTCAAATCCACCAGCTGCTCCTTGGAAACTTGTGGGGCAGTTCTACTCCATCCTATGGGGTCTCTATAAGTTGGAATCTATGCAACAGCAATGGGTTGGGTTGGGTTTGGTGGCCGGTGAATATTTCTCTCACAATGGCATGAAGAGTGTTTTCGAGAAGTATTTTTCTGGTATGGATGGAAACTGAGCCAGAGACAAAATAGCTGAAATGCAGTTTGCAGCTTTCTGGAAGATTGAGAGGGACAAGGGGAAGTCAGAACCTCTTCTATAAAGATAGGATCATAACTAATAGGAAGGGAAAAAACTCATTTGATCAGGCATTGCTGAGGAGGTCGCCTGGCCACTCTCAAGCTGGAAAGTCCATCCTACCATGTAGAAAACACTTTGAGAAAAGGTGGAAGTTCAAATGGCTGGAGACTGGGTTGTGAAGATGTAGTGGTGGTAAGAGGTTAAGCTAGAGAGCTGAACAGGATCCTGGTATAAAACTCTAAAACTTATTGCCATAAAGTTGAGTCTGACTCATAGCAACCTTATAGGACAGAGTAGAACTGCTCCATAGAGTTTCCAAGATGTGGCTAGTGGATTAGAACTGCCGACCTTCTGGTTAGCAGCCATAGCACTTAACCACTGTGCCACCAGAGCATATAGAAGATGTTCAATTAACAGTGAATGAATAAATGATCTTATAAGCCATGATAAGGTGTTTGAACATTGTTCCAGGCAAATGGGTTTCAATCAGAGGATGACATGATAAAATTTGCACTGCAAAAAGTTTTGCACTGGAGAATGAATTCAAAGTGGAGATAATGGGTCCAGTTAGGAAGCTTTCAGTGGTGGCTTAAGTAAAAGTAATGGTTACTCAGTGTTAGAAATATTGGTATTTATTATTTTCTGTTAATTAAAATATTTAAAGTAATTATGTGGCCATACGTATCACACAGCCTCAGGAGTGCTTTCAATTGGTCAGAGTGCTCCTTGGAAGCAAAAGTACTGAGACTGCATCTCACGTACTTTGGACATATTGTCAGGGGAGATCAATCCCTGGAGAAGGACAACATGCTTGGTAGAGAGGAGGGTTGACAAAAAAGAGGAAGACCTTCAGTGAGATGGACTGACACAGTGGCTGCAATGATGGGCATAAAAATGATAGAAAGCACGACACAGTTCTGTTGTGCACAGAGTTGCTGTGAGTTGGAACCTACTCAGCAGCACCTAGCAACAACAACAACAACAACAGAGATTTCAGGAAAACACTATTAGAGTTTACTTATCTAACACAATTGAGAACATTAAGTTGGAGAAAGTAGGACAGGATAAAATACAAAGCATATATATATATATATTCCATTTTCATCTAACCTGAAAATATCAGTACACATTCATTTACCAGTCTCTCAATAGAGAGCCAAGAACCTTTTGTTTGAGCATGAGTCTTCTCATTGGAGCCACCGGTAGCATTTCTTGCATACCTCACAAACACTGTGCATTTTTTTAAATGATATCCAAATTCATTTTCATTGAAGTAGAGAAATTATATACCCTTGTGAAGCATCTGAGGGTTTCTAAATTTTTACAATTATTTTCCCAATTGCTTCTCCAGTCTAAATTTGACAGCAATATTTCATTAACTGCCTTTGTGATTTTCTAAATGAATTAATTTGTTTTCTTTTTTATAGCATATCATCTTGCTCCACTTTTTACTTTAGCCATTGCATCAGCCACAAGCATTAGGCAGGTGTAAAGTGATGGTATTCAGTGTCACCTGCACTAGTTACCAGGACTTTCTAAGGTCACAGCATGAGATGCCTTTGGAACACCTTATGGAAACTTATCACATGCGTGAAGCAATCTCATCTATTTGCAAGGGAGTTCATGGCCCATGGGAACATTTGATCAAAGGGGAATGGGATCTTGCACATAAATATTCCATTTTTCGTCTATTTTATATCTTTCTAATAAGGCTCTGTAAGGCATTAATGATTCAATGATAGAATTTCCTCCTCCTTTGGGAGAGACCCAGGTTCAAGTCTACCCCATGCATCTCATGCTCAGCCACCATTCATCTGTCAGTGGTAGAACATCTGTTGCTGTGATCCTGAACACTAGAAGGCTGGCAGTTTAAATCAACTACCTGCTCCCTAGAGACTCTGTAGAGCACTTCTTCTCTGTCCTATAGGGTCACTATGAGTTGAAATCAACTTGATGGCATAGGGCAATGGGTATAATGCTGAATAAATTTCAGCAGAGCTTCCAGGCTAAGATGGGCTAGAAAGAAAGACCTGACAGTTAATTTGCAAAAGCAGTCAAACAAAATCCTGTCTAGTACAAAAGAACATTGCTCAATCTTTGTAACAATTTCCTTACATTCAGATCCCTATCTGGAAACCATTAGGTAAAATTTTTTAGCAGCCATTCCTTTTTCTGCCATCTGGCCCAGAACTGATTGATATAACAGGAGATTCTATAAGGGAATTTCCAATAAAATAACAAAAGCTTAATATCACATGTGTTATGTCCCAGATACTGTTAATGCTCACCACAAACCTATTTGATATGTAATAGCATTATCACTTTATAATTGAGGAAACTGAGGCACCAAGAAGCTAAGTTACTTGTTCAGAGTCACAGAGAGTAGCTTTGATAGTTGGCCCCAGTTTTCATTAAAAACAAAAAAGGTAAATGGAAGGCAAAGATTCTTATAACAATCAGAGGATTGCTGAAGTGTTAAAAAGCCTTAAGATCATATTTGGAGAAAGTCGTATCCCAATTCCTGTGTGCGCCACGCTTTTTGGAATGGGTGGGGCTTCTGCCTATTCTCAGAGCCACACCCCTCCTTAGGGAGGAGCCGGACCTGGAACAGCCCACCTGGGGCCTTGCGACTGCTATTCTGCCAAATCACACCCGAAGGCCAAAGTACAACCCACCTCCCATTCCAGAACAGAACCTAGCACGACGCCACCTCCCCAAGTGTGGCCAGATGTAGAACACGGTTCTGTGGCCTCCAAAGATAGACACTAATTACTAGTTTTCCAACAGTACTTGTAGCTGTCAGCCATAATTTTTCTCCTGAAGCGTTATTCAGTCAGTAGAGTTCACATTTTACAGATTATAGTAATTTCAAAAGGCATAATTCTGTGCTATGTTCTGTGATTTTAGCTTTGACTTTACAGTAATGCTCTCGTCTCCCTTCATTGTCAATAGTGCTCAGTTTTATTTATTTTGATCTGTTTTCTATTAAGTGCTGTGTGTAATAAAAATGTATGCTGCTGCTGCTGCTGCCGCTGCTTTTTTTTTTCTCCATGAAGGACTTCCGTAGTGGCAAGTATTGACAACTTTTTTCTTTTTGCAGGGTTAGTTATACATATATATATGTGTATATATATATATAATATTATACATGTTATATATATAATTTTATTTTGATGTTGAGAATATACACAGCGAAACATAACACCAATTTAGCAGTTTCTGTGTGGTAAAATTGATATAGTCTTCAAATCTTGCAATCACTCTTCCTTTCCTTCCTGAGTTATGCCCCAGTCATTAACATAAACTCATCCTCCCCTCAGGTTTCCCTGTAGATACTTCTTAAAAGAGTTTAACGCTCAAGACAGATCTTTGTTATTAGTTAAGCTAAATTATGCATCAGTTTTAAGAGGGTCTCAGGGGCTTTTTGCTTTACGGTCTAAAAGTTTATCTCTAGGTAATAATTTAGGGATTCATACTCTCTCCCTGGCTCCAGAAAGTCTGGAGTCTATAAGAATTTGAATTTTGTTCTGCATTTTTCCCTTTTGGATCAGGATTTTTGTATGGAATTTTGGATCCAAATATTCAGTGATAGTACCCGGACATTGACTTAAGAGTATACTCCCTGAAGATTACAGACGATCCATTTTATAAGATTAACACTGCATCCACAATGGCATTATAGGTTTGTTTTTCTTTATTTCATTTAATTCTTATGGTTTTTAAGAGTAAGTGTAAAAATGTTTAAGGTTTGACTTATTTATGACAAGATCTTAGCAACAAAGTGTTCCTAGAGCTTTTATTACATTTCTTGCTGAATAAGAGCAGACATAATTGCCATCAACACTATAAATATTAAGCTAGATTTTAAACAACATCGGCAAAAAATTATCTTCACCAAGTTTTAAACAAGCCATAATTCATGGCTACTTTATTGTTGTTTCTGAGAAATCTATATAGAGTCTATTAATTAAAACTCACTGAGACATGTGGGCTCAATATTTAGGAATTACTGAGATTTTATCTCAGTTGTGCATTTATAACCATGCTTGTGCTGCAAATTAACCATCATGCTTTTCCAAGGTAACCATCCCAGAATGCATCTGGGCTTTCCTCTACTTGTAGGAAATATGTCATGGTATGACAGCTGCTTTAAAGAGATCTTCAGTGAACTATGTTCTCCCTCCAATGTCCTGTCTTTAAGAGTTTGATTTTGGGGTTGCTATTTTCTTTTTCTTTTTGTCTTGATGTCTAATGAGATGGAATGTCACAGTCTCTGGATCCTTTTCAGCTAAAAATGTGCAGTATTTTCAATTTCAATTTCAATCAGGATTGAAGGAATGCTTATGAACAATCTGTGTCGTACAACTTTGCTTGGCGAAATTGAAGAGGACTTGAAATACTTACAAATGAAGATCAGAGACTAGAGCCTTCACTATGGGTTACACTTCAACCTAAAGAAAACTGAAATCCTCACGACTGGACCAATAAGCAACAATATGATAAACAGAGTAAAGATTGAGGTTATCAAGGGTTTAGTTTTACTTGGATCCTCAGTCAATCCCCATGAATGCAATGGTCAAGAAATCAAAAGATGCATTGCATTTAACAAGTCTGCTGCAAAAGACCTCTTTAAAGTGTTAAAGAGCAGAGACTTCAGCTGGAATTCTAATGTGCACCTGACCCAAGCCATGGTATTTTCAGTTGCATCATATGCGTGTGGAAACTTGACAATAAACAAGGAAGTCTGAAGAAGAATGGACACCTTTGAACCGTGGTGTCAGAGAAGAGTACTGAATATACCATGGTCTGCCAAAAGAATGAATAGATTTGTCTTGGAAGTAGTATAACCAGAGTGTTCCTTAAAGGCAACAAAGGCAAGACTATGTTGTCTACTCTGGACATGTTGTGAGGAGGGATCAATATCTGGAGAAGGCCATCATGTTTGGCAAAGTAGAAGATGAGCAAAAAAGAGGAAGATCCTTCGTAAGATGGGTTGACACAGTGGCTGCAACAACGGGTTCCAGCATAACGATTGTCGGCATGGTGCGGGACTGGGCAGTGTTTCATTCTGTTGTACATAGGGCCTCTATGAGTCAGAACTGATTTGATGGCACCTGACAATCATATCTAACAGCAACAACGATTTTGCAAACAGACATTAGCCTTTGTCAAGTTGCTTAGAAGACTAAATGTGGGAAAGTTTTGTCTAAACTTGTTAAAGCAAGGAAGCGTCAGCAGTGCATGGCTTCCCTGGGTCTACACGGTGATGTTAAAATCAAAATCGTGTCCAGCTGACATCATAGCTAATACAATTATGTCTTTGTGTGTTGTTTCTTACTTGTATGAAAAAGATTATAAGTACATAGGAAACATGAATAAAGCAAGAGGAACTGACCTAGTTAATCAAAGCATTTTTTTTATTCGTTTATTTGACTCCAGAATACTCATAAAAATGTGGGCCATGGATTGAGTTGTATTCCCTAAAATATCTGTAGCAATTTGGCTAAGCCATAATTCTTAATACTTTGTGATGTTCTGTGTTGGAATTCCTGCCTCTATGATGTTAACGACGGTAGACGGATGCTGTTGTGTTGGTGGGGCGGGGCTTAACGTGTGAAATTGTTTTGTGCCTTGAGGCAGTCTCTTGAGATATAAAATTGAATTCGGGCAGAGAGATTTGGGGACCTCACACAATCGAGAAAAGAAAGCAATGTGGGGAGCTGAGTGTGTGCACTGGGGTCCTGTGCCTCCGAAGTTTCCAGTCCAGGGGAAGACAGACAAGGAGGACCTTCCCCCAGAGTCAGCAGAGAAAGCCTTCCCCTGGAACTGACACCTTGAATTTGGACATTTGTCTTACTGGACTTGGGCAAATAAAATTCCTCTTTTTAAAGCCATCCACTTGTGATAGCTCTGTTAGAGCAGCACTTGCTGCCTAAAACAGTATTTTATGTTCTTTTTGCTGGTGGACATTTGTCTGCAACTTCTGTGCACCAGAGTTGTTGTTGCTAGGTGCTGTCAAATTGATTCTGACTAACAGCAACCCTGTGTAACAGAGCAGAACTTCCTCGTAGGGTTTTCTAGGTTGTAATTTTCACAAGAATGGATCACTAGGTCTTTCTTCATGGAACTTTTGGAGAGGTTTGAACTGCCAACCTTTTGGTTAGTCACTGAGCACTTAACTGTTCCACCACTAGAGCTCTTTTGGACCAGAGACAGGGCCTTTAAAGATCTGAGAAACAAGGACCCGTTCCCAGAGAACTCCCAGTCTAATCACGCTCTTGTGAATGTTTCTTGCCGCTGGGTGATAATGTTATTTTTTGTCTAGACGATGTTGTTTGACAATGAGACTGATAAATTTGAGCTGAACGATTTAATGGCCAATTGATGCTTAGTGATAGGATTGGCTATACAGTATTTCAGGAATTATGAGTAGTATTTGGTTTAGAGGAAAGCTCTGAAGACTGGAATGTCCTCAAAAATGCTTTCATTTGGTAGTGTTCACCTTGAGAAGACTTATCTCACCAAATTCAATTTTGGCCTTTCTAAGTCTATCATAGATTCTCTTGAATATTCTGAGTGATCGAATACTTTCATTTGTAAAGGATAGATTTAGTTCTTGAAGTGAGCTGAAAGTATTTAACATCATATTCCATAAGACAGGGTAACATTTGGGGGTGGGGATTGCTGCTATCACAAAGCCATTGTAACTGTAACATCAGGAGAACAGTTCTGTGGAATTCTACTTCGAAGATAATTCTTGAAGAGGAGCTTGAGAAATCATTGATATGATAGAACATGCATGAGTAGTCCTCTGAGATTATTATGTTGAAAGACAATAAGCACTTGAACATATAAGCTTTTGCATCCTTATTAAAAATCCACCTTCTATAGGAAATTATAGCAATTCATGCATAACCCATACGCACAATCTGATATTTTATTGGGTAGCACAATGTAGTACTATGCATGTGCTGTACCTTGTAAGACAGATGAATTGTATTTCTTTTCATATTCCTGTAAATGCAATTGTCTAGATATGCTGTTCTCAGATGGAGAACGTGCTGCTTCATTTCTAGAACATATGACAGCTTATTAAGGTAATTATTGCTAACTTGTTAGAAATTTTACATGGAGAACACTTAATTATAAAATATACATGTCAGACTTTTACACAAAATTTTGGAAGACCGGGCACTAGTGAATTACATGTGGCGAACTCTTCAACTAGCTTTGAACAGCATTCTTGGACTACATTAACGTCTGATACATGAAAAACAAGCAACAAAACTGGATGGGATGTTGCTTGAAACTGGAGAAACCTGCGTTTGAATCCTACTTTACCACAAATTAGCTAGGCAGTCTTGGACAGTTTTCTGTCTTTGTTTTCTTCACATAGTAATAGTAACAATAAAGTTCATCTTATTTGGCTAGTTGTCCAGTTAGACTTCTGCTTTGCGTAAAATGCCTGGCTCTAATGGGCTCAACAAGTAGTAGTTATTAATAGAGGTTACAGAAAAAAAAACAATTATGTTTTACATGTAAAAATTACTTTCTTCATAATTAAGAAAAAAATTACTACTTCTCAGTAGGTATCATCTTAAATACAATTCATAACTTTCTTTTCATCAGTGCCTACCGTGGTGTTAGCTGATAGCCCATAAACTCTCTCCCAGCAATTTTGGAATTCATCATGGATTTCCAAATGAAAACATATGGCTAGCTAAACAAAAATTGGCAATTGAGAACCTTCGAAAGGAAAATAGGGATACACACATACACATGTACACACACGTGCACACACATACACACACACACACACACATACACACACACGTGTATGATTCAACCCTGATAGTATAGTTAAGAGCTATGACTGCTAACCAAAAGGTTGGCAGACTACATCTATCACAGGCTCCCGGGGACACTCTGTAGGGCAGTTCTACTCTGTCCAGCAGAGTCACTATGAGTCAGCATCCATCTGATGGCAGTGAATCTAATAGCTAAAATAAAATAACATTAAGGAAAGTTCTTATTTTCCTACTCTGTGTGTGCACTGGCACTCTAAAATATTCTTAGTATCTCTGTGTTCTAGGAACACAGATGATGTTCAAGTTCACCTTCTTTTTTGTTAAAGAGATTATCATCTCTGAATATAATCTCGAAAAGTTCATGGGCTGTGTTCCAATAAGAAAAGGTCTCTCATTTCTCCTTACTAAATCAAAGGGCTTTTTATTGTATGAAAAATATAACATCCCTGCAGAGGAAACAGGCAATCACCTTTTGATCCCAAATATGGATGCCCAAGTTTGTAAATTTAATAAAAAGATAAAACAAAATGTGGCAGTGTTTTTATCTGAAGCAATAAACTCTGATTAAATTTTGCCAGTTTGATGCTAAAGGTCTTTCTGGGTAGCATGAAAGCAAGTGAGAGCTTTGCACAAGATAATAGCGACAGACAAATGTGAAAGAATATGAAGTTTTAAAGAGCTTTTCAGAAGGCTAAAGAGTTTAGGAAATTAAAATAATCGGTATAGCTTTTCATACATCTGAGTCATCTCAACTGTCTAGTTTCATTCTCTTCTCTGTCACAGAGTGAATCTATCTCCTCCATTGTAATGACAGTTCCTGAGTCTTTAATGATTATCTTTCATGTTTCTTTTTATTAATATTTTAAAATAAAGATGGGCCAGAAAGCAATATGCATATTATCTGTTGATTCTAACAGAATGCCGTTCAAGTAAATCTTATCCGACTCGACGGTACTTGGCTTTTGGCTTATAACTAAAGAGGTAAGTTTGTGAAAAGAAGGATATTGACTAGAATTTATAATAACATCTTAAAAAGTTGTTTTTGTAATTATGCTGAACTTAAGCCATTGAATATAAAAAATGATAACTATGTATCAGAGCACAGGTCTACTCCGGCACACATGGCGTTGCCGTGAATTGGAATCTACTTGATGGCAAACGGTATGGTAAGCATTCTTGACTGTGCAAGCATAGATTTAAATTGTAGATGTGTAACCAAAAAAAAAACTGTACCCACTGCTATTGAGTCAGGTCCAACTCATAGCAACCCTACAGGTCAGAGTAGAACTGCCTCATTGAGTTTCCAAGGAGCACCTGGCAGATTCTGACTGCCAACCTTTTGGTTAGCCAAAGTAGCACTTAACCCACTACAATTACCAATGTATAACAGTGACTTTAAAGGGAAAAACTTTAGATGGCATCCATTATATTAATAGATATTGCACACCATCAGTCCAGGTGTGCATGCTTCTACAGATGTGTGGAGCATGGTAGGATCTTTAGTTAGAATAGGTTATGGCTTAGCCAAGACAAGTCTGTTGCTGTTGAGTTGATTTTGACTTATGGCTAAGGTTGAGATTAACTTTGTGGGTCAGTCATGTTTGATAGTACATATCCATCACATATTCATGAGGATAATATTTTTATAAGAGCAGTGAAGATCTGAGTTTGAGTAATGGATAGAAAGCAGTATGTGCCATATTATTGGTTTTGTCTTTAAGCCTTTGTTCTGGTTAATCTTAATAGTAATCAAGGAATTCTAGTATCACTTAATTTCAGACTTTAACTATGGGTTATAATTTTGTTATTTAGATACTAAATTGCCCTGTTTTCTTTTAACAATTTGTAGTGGTAGTTGTATTAAAACATATTAGTTTGGCACAGCTTTCAAAAGTGCACCCTCTGTTAGACAAAGGTGCCATAATGGTTTCTGGAATGATCTATTGTTTTTGGCATATAAAAAGAAGTTATAATGCTGTTCTTTAAAATTTATGTTTCATAATAAAATGAATAATTCATTCACTCATCCACTGACAAGCAGAATACTTAAATTAATGTCTCAAAGTAAAAAATCAGCACCAAACCAAAAAGCTAGCCTTGGAGGTAGGAAAAGAAAGCTTGGCTATTAAGATATAATACATGTTCAGAAGATAACCATAATATAAAATGAGTCTGAAAGTCATTTACAAAGAACAGGATATTAAAAGCTATAAGAAAAAATAAAAGACCATTTATCTATTTGTGTACTGTTTGGAAGACTTGGAGCCAAATGATTCATCGGTGGCTTGGGTGCTTTCCAATAAGTTGGGCAGGGTTGATGTGTGTGTTTCAGAGGGAAGATGGAAGAGTAGGAGATGGGCAGCAATCACTTTTTCCTTTGATCTTGGTTTATTTAAATTTTTATTCATTAATTCAACAAATGTCTACTAAGCAGCTGATATGTATAAGGCAAGCCGCCAGACACTATAATATATAAGGTATCTAAGGCATGGAACCTAAGGAGTTGAGAATCTGTAAGTGGAGATAATATAACTGGGTACATTTAAGATAAGATTAATTTTTTAAATAATTACAAAGTAATTTTTTCAATGAAATTAATTTACTAATAGAAGTAAAGGTGAGTAAAAAAATTTATCCACTGTATTCTTTTTGTATGTGTTAACATATGTGTGATCATCTTCATCTTATCATCAACATAATAATAGTCAATGTGCGTGATCCCAGGCACAGCTTTAGATATTTTACACGTAGTTACATGTGCACAACAGCCCTGTTGAGGGGGTGCAGTTATTATCTCCAGTTAACAGAGAAGGAAACTGAACAACAAAAAAGTATGTAGCTTGTCCAGTGTCATACAGATAGTAAAGGGTTGTCAGGGCTTACTTCCAGAGCCCAGGCATTTAGCTACCAGAAATGATGTAAACATAAGCATTGCATTATAGGACCAGAATGAAGTTGGCGTAATTCCTTGCCAATGTTTTGTAGGTATTCTGTGATGTTATAGTGCTATGAATTGAAAAGGACTCAGTGTCACATAATAAGAAAATTATAAGAACATTGCCATTTTGGTGCCCCAGTTTCTTCAAGGATGTCAATAGCAATGTTCAGGTAGTTAGAAACTAACCAAGTAGATCAAATTTTGGTTTTAAAAAGAAAGCAATAGGAATATGACAAAATTTCTTTTGCTTATATTTGAGCATCTGCCTTTACAAAGAATCCTAATTTTCTAAAACTACGTTCATCAGGGTTAGTCAACAGAGTTACACATCAAACAGAGATCATTTCTAAACTCTTAGGTTATATTTATAATAAAAGAGCAGTAGTTTGGAAGCCCTGTGAGGCCAATCACATGTATCACTTTTCGGGGCCTTGCTTTCTATCTGTAGAAGGAGGGAATTGATTAGTTACCTAATGCTACCATACCAAAAAGGAGCTCTGATGGTGCAGTGGCTGCTAACTGAAAGGCTGACAGCTCAAACCCTTCAGCTGCTCCCGGGGAAAAAGATGTGAATATCTGCTTCCTTAAAGATTCCAGCCTTGGAAACCCTATGGGGCACCTCTACTCTGTTCCATAAGCTCACTGTGAGTCAGAAATGACTCAGTGGCAATGGATTTTGATCTTTAGACCATCAGAATCAGTTTCATGAGTCCAAAATCCATTATGTATATCCATTGTCTGAGTATTTATGCTACATAAGGTGTATGTAGAAACCCTGGTGGTGTAGTGGTTAAGAGCTATGGCTGCTATCGAAAAAGCTGGCAGTTTGAATCCACCAGGCGCTCTTTGGAAACTGTATGGGGCAGTTCTACTCTGTCCTATAGGGTCACTGTGAGTTGGAATTGACTCAGTGACAGTGGGTTTGGTTGTGTTTTTAAGATGTCTGAGCACATATTCATTTCCACTGAGCCAATTCTGACTCATAGTGACCCTACGTGTATATGAGGAAGCCCTGGTTCTGTTGTTAAGAGCTGTGGTTGCTAACCAAAAGCCTGGCAGCTTGAATCCACCAGCCACTCCCTGGAAACCTGATGGGGCAGTTCTACTCTGCCTATAGGGTCACTATGAGTCAGAAATGATTTGACAGCAATGAGTGCATACAGTATATGCCCACTGTATTTTAATATGTGATTGCAATCTCCTAGTTAAAAGTATCTGACTGCATATGGAAGTACAGAGGTGAATTTACACCTTCTCTGAAAATCAAAACTTGAGGCTGTAATAGCTTGATTATCTCTGGCTGATTTGTGTCATATATAAGCCACCACCATGTATGACTTGTGCCTGTTTTCATGTACAATCCACTCTCACAGAGAAGCATTTGAGTGATTAAAACACAGGCTAGTGTCCTTTTGCTTCTTTCTAGCCTTGTGCCCTAGAGCAAATCACTAACCTCTCAGTTGTGTTTTTTTCGGTTATAAAATAGCATTTGGGATACAGGCAATCCCCGGGTTATGAACAAAATCCCTTCTTAAGTGTGTCTGCTGGTCAAATTTGTAGGTGCATTACAACAGTATGGCACTTGGCTTATTACAACAGCTACAGACAGTTCTTATTTATTTTAGTGCAAGAAAATGTTTGAAAATTTATCAACAATTTAAAGGCTGTAAGTGCAGAAAATAAAGGTGATTGTGATGCAAAATTTGTTGGAAGTACAGGAGGGAAATTCTTGGAAACCCTGGTGACAAAGTGGTTAAGTACTCTGCCTACTAACCAAGAGGTCAGCAGTTCCAATCCACCAGGTGCTCCTTGAAAACTCTGTGGGGTGGTTCTACTCTGGACTCGATGGCAATGGTTTATTTATTTATTTAAGAGTTATCCCTAAGTTGGAGGTCTGAAGCCAGAGACTTACTATTCTTAACTTGCATTCTTTAAAAAGCAGCTTTGACTCTTTATTTATAACCAATAATACATTTTTTGTGATTCATTTTATATCTGATGGAAACACATGACTATGGGGGATGCTGTGATGAGAACAGATAGTCTAGATAGGGATGAAGACTGCCAAGGGTAATAAGAAGTGAAAGAAACTGTCTCAGTCCCTATGTGAAAGCTCTGCACTGGAGGGTCCTCTCAACTGAAGACTGCAGTTTGGGGCTCTTTTTCTTATCACTTCTGTAGTACACCAACCAAAGTTACTTAGAAGAAGAAGTTGAAGTAGCAAAGTGCAAATTAAAAAATAACTGTGTTTGTTTAAAAGAGCCTATAAGTGTAGAATCCTTGGTCTAGTGGTTAAGTGCTATGTGTGCTAACCTTTAAAAGGTCAGCAGTTCAAATCCACCAAGCGCTCCTTGGAAGCTCTATGGAGCAGTTCTACTCTGTTCTGTAGGGTCACCATGAGTTAGAAGTGACTCAACAGCCATGGGTTTTTTGGTTTACAGTAAGTACAAGTTTACTCTGATTTTGAAATCTTCAGCACAGTGAGGGCCAAAACTCCTGGTCGTTGGTATATTTCACTTATGTTTTGGAGAGCAGAAGGGAAACTTGCTGTCTAGATGATTAATAATTCAGTCCCATATTCTTTTCAATTCCCATCAAAAAGGAGTGGTCTCAGACTGACTGTTGGGTCCATTGGTCATGTTTTCATTTGTGCAAATGTATGCTCACTTGACACATAATCATGTATACTTCTGCCTCTACATATTCCTGCCTGCCCATTCTTAACTCGAACAATTTTTCCCTGCATCTCACAAACCTTTGGGCATAGCTTATAAAAGAAGACAGCCTTGTAGAGGTATAATAATATTTTAAAATTGCATTTGAAAAGGAGAGTCTGTTCAAGGAAGAATGCATCCATTCACGGTGGAAACTCAGTCTATTATTTTCCTAACAAATTGAAGGTTTCTAATTTTCCCTTAGGGAGGTATTTTCAAGTCACTAAAAATAGATAATAAAAATTGTTACCTTAGTAGAATATAATCCCACTTCTATTTTCTGAAAGACAGCTACCTAGATATGTATCTGTGTATCTCTTCATCTTTCTTTCTCTTTATGTATCTACCTATATTTCTTTTCTATTGAAGTATGAAGGAGGCCTGGTGGTACAGTGGTTAAAGCACTTGACTGCCAACAGAAAGGTTGTCAGTTCAAAACCACCAGAGGGGCCTCAGGAGAAAAAGTGCGACAGTTTCCTTCTGTAAAGATTTACAGCCTTGAAAACCTTATAAAGCCACACAGGAGTCAGGATCAACTTGATGGCAGTAGGTATTTTTGTTTGGTTGGTTATTGAGGTATGATTTACAAGCATAATGTAGATTATTTATAAATAATGTACAAATCATAAGAGGACACTCATTGAAGTTTTGCATACCTGTATACCTGTGTACCACTGCCAATCAAGACAGGGAACATTTCCAGCACCTCAGCAGGCAAACCTACAGCTCCTTCCAGTAGCTCCTTACTCCTAACCCAGAAATAAGCAGTACTCTAGCTACACACGAGTTTTCACTGATTTTGAACGTTATATAGCTGTAATCATATATATTCTTTTGTGTCTGGTTTCTTTTTTGCTCAACATTATTTCTGTGAAATTTTACTTATTTTGTGTGGCACAATAACTCCTTTTTCACATCTGTGAGCTATTAACTTGTATGAATATACTACAGCTTATTTATAGATTCTATTGTTGATGTCACTTTGAAGACTAAAGTGCATCTGACCCAAGCCATTGTATTTTCATACATGTGAAAGCTGGACAATGAACAAAGAAGGCAGAGGAAGAATTGATGCTTTTGAATTGTGGTGTTGGAGAAGAATGTTGAATGTTCCATGGACCGCCAAAAGAACAAATAGATCTGTTCTGAAAGCAGTCCAACCAGAGTGCTCCTTGGAAGCAAAGGTGGCAAGACTGTCTCACATACTTTGGACATGCTGTCAGGAGTGATCATTTCTTGGAGAAGGACATCATGCTTGGTAGAGTGCAGGGTCAGTGAAAAAGAGGAAGACCCTCAGTGAGACAGATTGTCACAGTGGCCCCAACAATGGGCTTAAGCATAAAGACAGTTGTGGACATGGCACCAGAGTGGGCGGTGTTTCATTCTGCTGTTGTGCACAGCGTTGCTATGAGTTGGAACTGACTCAGTGGCACTAAACAAAAACATTGTTGATGGACACTTATTCATTCTACTGTTGTTGGACATTTGGGTAATTTCATTTTCAGATATTATAAATAACATTTCTCTGAACTTTCTTTTATATGTTTTTGGTGGACGTAAGCACTGGGAGTGGAATTGCTGGGTCATGGAACGTACATACAATTAGATTTAATAGATATGCCAAAAGTTTCCCCCAAGAGATACCAGTTTACACTCCTGCAAGAAGTATCTGAGTGTTCCAGCAATATATGAGAGTTCCACCTTGCTTCCATCATTTGATATTGTAGGTGTGGATATCCTTTTACTCCACCATTCTGGATGATACATGGTGGCATTTAGTTGTGGTTTTAATTTGCATTTCCAAAATGACTAAAGGAGTTGAGACCTTTTAAATATGCTTATTAGCCATGCATTTCACGTTTTTGGAGTGCTTACGTGGAAACTCTGGTAGTGTAGTGGTTAAGTGCTATAGCTTCTAACGAAAAGTCAGCAGTTCAAATCTGCCAGTCCACCCTTGGAAATTCTGTGGGGCGATTCTGCTGTCCTGTGGGCTCACTATAAGTTGGAATTGACTTGACGGCAATAGGTTTTGCTTTTCCTGAAGTCTCTTGCACATTTTTCAAAAATTTCTATTGTCTGTCTTTTCCTTGGAGTTCCTGGGTGGAGGTACTAACCGAAAGTTTGGAGATTCAAACCAATCCAGAGGTGCCTCAAAATAAAAGCCTGGTAATCTGTTTCTGAAAGGTCCCAGCTATGAAAACCTTTGGGGGTTCAGTTCTACTCTGAAACATATGGGGTCATGACAACCGGTGATCAACTCAATGGCAGCTGTTTCATTTTGCCTTTTTTTCTTTTTTATTGATTTGTAGGAATTTATATATTCTGGATATGAATCATTTCTTGGCTTTATATACTGCAGTTACTTCCTTCCAGTCTGTTTAGCTTGCCTTTTAATATTCTTAATGGTGTCTTTCAACAAGTAGACGTTTTGAATTTTTTTTTTACAGAGCTATTTATTTATCTTTTCTCTTATAATGACAGCTTTCCTTTACCTGCTTAAGAAGTATTTGCCCATCTCAAGGTCTTGACAATGTTCTCCTATGTTTTCTTATAGAACATATGTTATATGCCTTTCACATTTAGGTCTCTGATTCATCTCAGATTAATTTTTGTGCATTGCCTAAAGTACAGGCCAATGTTTATTTTTTTCTGTTTGTTGAAGAGACTATTCTTTCCCCTACCAGACTGCTGTAGCATCTTGTGAGTGTGTCTTTCTTGGTTCTCCATCGTGTTTCTTTGGCTTACTTGTATATCTGTGCACTGATAGACACTGTCTCAATTACTTTTACTTAATAATAATTGTTGAAATACAGTAGCAAGTCATGTAGCTTTGTTCTTCATCTTCTTGATTTTCTTGACTATTCTTCACTGTCTATATTTTCATACAAAGATGTTTAAAAGCTTCTGAAAAAATTTAAGCTTTACTTTTGAATATTTTTAGAAGGTATTTACAAATAAGAGCCTTATTCTCAAACTGGTCCTTATAAGGTTTTTGGTAAATGAACAAATTCTTGGGATCTTAATTTCTACTGAGACAAAATAGGAATAAAAAATATCTGTCAGTCTCTCCAGGTCACTAATGGCTAAAACACAAAGGACTGTGAATGTCAGTAACTAATGAATTGATATCACTGAATTTAGAGATTCAGAAAACTTCAAGGATCATCTAGCTCAAGCCCCTTTAACACAAATGAAAAACTGAAAGATTATTTTCCCCACATGTCTTCTGTTTCATAAGCAACTTTTATTTCTAGTAAACTTATCATCTTTTAATCGAGCCTATAATATTTCAGGAAGTATTTATCTTGATCCACTTGTCTTCTGAGTCTTCTGTGACTTTAACAATGGAAAACTTCAACAACAGACAGAAACAGTTTATAAGAACTGTTCCTTCATGATGCAGAAACATGCTTAATGAACTAGAACTTCATTTAAAAGTGTAGGGTAAATCTTTACAAAATTAATCCACATCTTCATGAATTATGTGTCCCCTGATTATACTGTCCAAAAGATCTTAAATTAGCAAAGCTCTTCTTATTCAGAAAACGACGTTACTGTTTGCATACTCTGTGCTCTTCTGCATTTAAGAGATGAAGGCTCTTCTCTAATTTTGTTTTTAACAGCTGGATTTTACAGGCTGAACATTAACAATCTACAGTAAAAAACATTTCAGATAATGTGAATCTGAGCAGATGAAGAACATTGGTGACAGTGACTCTCACCTCACCCCACCTCAGGCTCCATAACACAGTTTGTTTTCTTTTGCTTTTATTTTAATCACTCTTCTGAGACATTGCTGGGGCTGTCTCTTCGTCAAGGTGTCCAGCTGAAAAATGGTTATCAGATCTTGCTGAGGCATGGCAGGAGAACAGCAGCCCACATCGGCTGCAGATGTGCAGAGTGGTAACTTTGGGAGGCAATGATAATTCAAGAGCATATGGTCTGTAATAAATCTGTACAGTAGTGCTAGCTTGTATGAATCCAGGGATTAAGAATAATAGCACATCCTTATGAACAGTGTGTTAAATCTCGGTTACATTTCCTAGGCTTAATAGAGCTCTGTGTAAATTTGATGGCTTTTCTTATTTGATATAGTATATGAAGTGTGAAAAGATTTACGATATAATTTGTGTACATATACCCAGATCAAAATGTCCGAGAAGGGCCTGATAAACACTAACATCTGGAGGTACAGATGTCACTCCTGTGAAGCTAAGACTACTGGACAGGGAGCAGAGCACATGATTGTTAGAAGAACAGAGCTCCTAGGTGCCAACTTCCACAAGTTTGATAGAAATGTGCTATGACTGCCTAGCATCTTGATTGATTGTTTTGGATGAAGACAAATATTCCTCAAGTCTGTGTCTACCTTTTCATTTTGTTCTGGATTTGCTCTTTATTCCCAGTCTTTTCACAATGATGCTTTTTATAAGAAAAGGCACTGTATTCCCAGGCTTGGAAAAAGAGTTTATACTTTCAAAGCAAGGGAGCTGTGTTGAAGAAGGCATTCTGTGTCCACATTTTGCTCTGGTCCAGTACAATACTTTAAGGGGTTGAATCGTATCCCCCTAAAAGATACATTGAAGTCCTAATCCCTGTACTGGTGAATGTGACCTTATTTTCAAACAAAGTCATTACAGATGTAACTAGTTAGCATGAGGTCATGCTGGAGGAGTGTGCCCCTAATACATTATGACTGATGTCATTATAAAAACAGGAAAGATGCACACAGTGAAGAAGGCCATGTGGTGATAGAGGCAGAGAATGGAATGATGTCAAGGAATACCAGGAACTGCAGGAAATAATCAGAAACTAAGAAAGAGGCATGAAACAGATTCTTTCCCGCAGTACTTACAAGCATTCAACACTCTTTTAGCCTCCGGAACGGGGAGAGAATTAAATGTGTGCTGTTTAGAGCAAGATGTTGTTCAGTTTCCAAGAGTTCCACTTTCTATCTATGTTTTTTCTGCTATTAATTTCAACTTTTATGGCTTTATGATCTGAGAAGATTCTTTGCAGTAATTCAATGGTATGGATTTTGTTGAGCATTACGTTATGGCCTATCACGTGGTCAATTCTGGAGAATGTTCCATGTGCACTGGAGAAGAAGGTGTAGTTGTCTGCTGATGGGTGGAAAGTTCTGTATATATCAGTGAGGTTTAGTTGGTTAATTGTGTCAATGAGGTCTTCTGTATCTTTACTCAGCTTTTTTCTAGATGATCTGTCGAGTGATGAGAGTGGAGTGTTAAAGTCTCCCACTATTATTGTGGAGTTGTCTAACTCTCTTTTGAGCATAGTAAGTGTTTCTTCAACATATTTAGGTGCTCTGACATTAGGTGCATAAATATTTAATATAGTTAAGTCTTGCTTGTGTACTGAACCTTTCAGCAATAAGTAGTGTCCATCTTTGTCCATGATGGTGGATTTGACATTAAAATTGATTTTGTCTGAGATTAGAATTGCCACCCCTGCTCTTCTTTGTTCATTGTTAGCTTGATATATATTCTTCCATCCTTTAATTTTCAGTTTGTTCCTGTCTTTAGGTCTCAAGTGAGTTTCTTGTAGACAACATATGGATAGGTTGTGTCTTTTGATCCAAGATGACACTCGGTGTCTCTTTACTGGAGCGTTCAGTCCATTCACATTCAATGTAATTATTGATAGGTATGTGTTCAGTGCTGCCATTGTGATATGTTTATTTTCATGCTGATGTTTTCTCTGTTGTTCTTATTAGTCTGTTCTGGGACACTCTTTTTGGTGAGTTGATTTTTCATCTTTTTCAGAGCTGGTTTTATAGTTGTTGAGACTCGTGTGTTAGATTTCTTGAAATGGTATGATACATCTTTGTTGTGCTTTACAGCTGCCCCTATGAAACCCCTTAATAAACTATTTATAAACCCAATTTTAATTACTACCAGTCTGGTCATCTTCCTCTCCATCTGGAAGGACTATAACGACTGTAGTACATCCCTCTTTTTATTATGACGACACCATAGTTTTCATGATGATCACTGGATTGCTTCTTTCCAAATCAAAGCTGTGATTTACTTTGGGGCCTTCCCTAAATGAGTAGAGTATTGAGTAGTGTGTCATTCTAATATATAAAGTTAGTGGTTTTGTTCTTCTAAGCCAAAGCCAAGAACTTCTTTCAGTATTTCTTGTAGTTTGGGTTTGGTTTTTACGAAGTCTCTGAGTTTCTGTTTATCTGGGAATGTCTTAATTTCATTTTCGTATTTGAAAGACAGTTTTGCAGGATATATAATTCTTGGTTGGAAGTTCTTCTCCTTCAAGACTTTGAATGTGTCATGCCACTGTCTCCGTGCCAGCATGGTTTCTGCTGAGAAATCTGAAGAGACCCTACAGGGTTTCCCTCGGAATGTTAGCTTTGCCTTGAATCTTGCTGCCTTTAAGAGTTGATGCTTGTGTTTCATTTTGTTAAGCTTGATTATAATATGTCTTGGAGTCTTTCTTTTGAGATCTACATTGGGTGGCATACGATATGCATCTGAGATGTCTATATTCTCTTCCTTCATGATTTCTGGGAAGTTTTCTTTCAGCAGCTCAGCAACAATACTCTCTGTGTTCTCAGATGTCTCACCATGTTCAGGGACTCCAATTAATCGAAGGTTGTTCCTCTTAATAGCATCACACATGTTTCTTAATGTTTCTTCATTTTTCTTGTTTCTTTTTTCTGATTTCTGCTCCTAGACGCTGGCATCAGTAGCTCTGTCTTCCAAGTCAGAAATTCTTTTTTCCATTTGTTCCATTCTGTTTTCTTGGCTTTGCATGGAAGTTTCTATGTCTTTGATTTTCTTCTTGATCTGTTGGATTTCAGAGTACTGGTGTTCCATCAGATCGAACAACTTGCTTAATTTCTCATTTTGTTCTGCTGCATTTTGTATAAGGTCTAGAAGGGCTCTGTATATAATCCATTTGTATTCACTTCCTGATGCTTTCATAAAAGTTTCTTCATCTGGAAAACTCCTTGGTTGCTTTGTTTGGGAGCCTTCTGAAGCCATGAGTGATTGCTTGTATGCCACAATTGTCTGTTGGTTTTTGGGTCCCATGTGAGTATATAGAGGCTGGAAGAGGTACTGTGAGGATGGGTTGCAAATGTTTCTCTAGGCTGTCTTCAAATGTAAAGCAAAAGGTATCTGACCAGTTCACAAGTCAGTTAGGTTTTCAGGTGTAGAGGTCCCTCTTCTCATCTGACAAAGTAAGCGCCACTATATCCAACCCCAGATGATAACAAACTAGTTCAGAATACAGCAATGCTACTGCCCTGTTGGCCTCTGCTGACAGGGCCTAGCCTTATCCAACACTGCGTCGAGTACTGGTTTTGTGATAGAAAAGCGCTCTCCTGTGGGCAGGCTCTGGCTCCCAAGCTAAGAATTAGGTCGAGCTGCGGCCACCGTACCCAAGATGGCGTCCTCCACACAGGCAGCAGACAGAGGGGCCAAAGGTGCCGAGAGGCAGTGATTCCTCTGCTTCTGTTGGGGGGTCCCCGACGTAGGCAGCACTGTGCAAAATCACTACTTTTCTGTTGGAGAAGCGCTGTCCCGTTTGCAGGCGCTGGCTCCCAGGCTAAGAACGAGGTCCCGCTAAAATCTCGGTACCAACATGGCGTGCCGCACCCTGACCACGGAGTTCCGCACAAACCCCACTGAGGCAGCTACAAAACGAAAGGCTCAACGTGGCTAGATTAACAGAGTCCCGAGCCTGGCTCTCAGAATATGGGAATTTCGCCTGCCTATCCCCCCAGCAGCGCGTCTGAGTCCAGCCGCCAGGCAAGGCCCAGCTCCGCCCGCCAGCCGAGACAGAGGGAAAAAAAGTCAAAATGGTGCGTTTACCTTCCGTCTGTGAGAGCCGGGGCTAGCCAGGAGCGGGAGTCAGCGAAAGAGAGCAGGTTTTTCGCTGAGTGGTATGAAGTCCCAATTAACAGTTCTGTGCCGTGTCCTGAGGCTGATTAGGTGATCAGAAGGCTCTGTTTGTCAATTCAGGTCTTAGTTTCCAGAGGGATATAAGGAGACGTGGGCTTGGTCCGCCATCCTGACTCTGCCTCAAATGTGTGCTGTTTTGAGTTACTGTCTTTGTGGTACTGTGTTATGGCAGCCCTTGGAAACAAATACATGGCATTATGAGCAAGGAAGAGAGAAGTGCTGAGTTCCTCCTTTATTTACTTATGCTTAGTATTTATATATTGATATTTCTATTTCAAACACCTACAATTAGCCATATATGTATATTTAGTTATACATTGGAGCTCCTGCAGTGCCATGGTTAAGCCCTTGTCTGCTAATCAGATGGGTGTGTTTTAAACTCAACAGTAGCTCTGTGGGAGACAAGACGTGGTGATCAGCTCCTGTAACAATTATGGCCTAGGAAACCCTATGAGGACTTTCTGCTCTGTCCTGTAGGGTCACTCTGTGTTGAATTCAACTCAACAACAGCAACATAAATAAAATTTGCTGATATATAGTTATTCCAAAAGGTAGTTCAAAGATTTTAATATGCAGACACTGATTGATTATACATACATGTAATCACGTACACACACACACATACAGTAAAACATGTGAAAGTGGAATCTTATAAGATGCAAATCAATCGGGGGGAAAACTTAAATATTTTCTGCCAACACAAAGTGATTGAAAAGTGGTATGACTGTACCTTGTCAAACAGAACACTTATGAGACCCAGAAAGTCCAGGAAGTTCTCTCAAGTTATGACTCTCCCAGATTTCACACACACACACACACACACACACACACACACACACACACACACACACACACACACACACACACACACACACACACACACACACACACACACACACACACACACACACACACACACACACACACACACACACACACACACACACACAAGGACTGGCAAACAAATTCATGAACTTATCCCAGAAAAAGTGCTACATACCTTACTGCTGAATGCTGCTGCAAAAAGCCACTCCCACTGAGTCAATTCCAATTCAGGGCAACCTTACAGGACAGAACAGAACTACCTCATAGAGTTTCCAAGGAGTGCCTGGCAGATTTGAACTGCCAACCCTTGGGTTAGCAGCCAGCAGCCAAAACACTTAACCACTACACCACCAGGGTGTCCGAATACCACTGCAGTTGCCTTCAAAGTACTCCTCTTGGGAAGCTATACACCAATGCCAGTGCCTAGTCTACCCTTCAAAGCAATTTTGGAATGCTTTTTCTGGAATGGTCATCAGAATTGTTGATGTATTACCCTTAATGTCCTGAATGTCATCAAAATGTTTTCCTTTCAATATTTCTTTTATCTCTGGGTAAGGGAAACAGTCACTGGGGGCCAGACAAGGTGAGTAAGGAGAGTGTTCCAATACAGTTATTCATTTACTGGCTAAAAACTCCCTCACAGACAGCTATATTATTAAGTCCGAAAATTTGCCACGGTGGCACCGTGCACAGTGGCCGTTCCAGAAAGAGTTCAAAATTGCTTTGAAGTGTGGACTAGGCGCTAGTGTCAATGCATGGCTTCCCAAGGAGAATACTTTGAAGGTAACCCTAGTGATACTCTGCAATGAGGTACATGGCACTTTGTTTCATCTCTTTCCACAGATGTAGCCAATTTGGTTCCTGTGTGTTTCATCTGGCAAGGTCCACATGTATAGCCACCATTTATGTTGTTTTAAAAAATGTATTTATTGATCTTGGAAAGTTCTGTCATATGATTTTCAGTGCCATAAATATATAGTGTGAAAGGGAGACTTGCACATTCAATTCTTTTATTAAAAATCTATGCAATTTTACAATCTTCTACTTAAACTGGTATTAAACAAGAGGAAACTTTTTTTTAACAGTTTAGTATCTGGATTCTACGTAGAAGACTAAACTCATGCTTATAGCTAAATACGGTTTGTCAGTATTTTAGAAAGTTGCATATCAATGTTTCTAAAACACTGTTTGCTGATTTTCAAATAAAGTCACGATCAGTGTACATTTCTGAATACATTTGTGCTGGTTCTCTTACCTAAGCTCACAAGATCTTCCCAGAGTAGTGTTTTAAAGAAGAGTGTACAAAACTGGGCTGCAGGCATTTAGGTCTAGATGGTGCATTTGCTGTTTTTGCTTGTGCCAATGTTCCAATGTAGAATTGCTCCATTTTTCTAGACTGTATTTATTGCTGCATTTCTCAGCATGAATTTATCCCATTGTGTTTTTTAAAAAATATTTTTTTAACATTCAAAAAAAAAGAACAGATCCTGAATTGCTTATGCCAAGCCAGACAACTGCCATTGAGTCAGAATTGCTTATATGCAAGTTCAAATTGAAGGTTAAAAACATTAAAACAAGTCCACAGAGCCAAAATATAACCTTGTGTATATCTACCCAAATTTAGTGACCATCTCAAAAATAGGTTTGACCCACTGAACATTAATGACTGATGACCAGATGAGCTGTGGGATGACATCAACGATATCATACAGGAACAAAGCAAAAGGTCATTAAAAACAGAAAAGAAAGCAAAGACCAAAATGGTTGTCAGAAGAGACTCTGAAACTTGCCTTTGAATGTAGAGTAGCTAAATCAAAAAGAAGAAATCATCAATTAAAAGACCTGAAGAGTAGACACCAAAGGGAAGCTCAAATAGACAAAGAAAAGTATTATACAAAATATGCAAAGAACTTGAGTTAGAAAACAAGAAGAAACCATGCTTAGCATTTTTCAAAGTGAAAGAACAGAAGAAAAAAATCAAGCCTCGTTTTGCAATAGTGAAGAATTCTTTGAGGAAAAATACTGAATGACAAAGTAAGCACTGAAAGAGAATGGAAGGAATACACAGAGTCACTATACCAAAAAGAATTGGTCAGTATTCAGCCATTTTAGGAGACAGCATATGCTCAAGAACCAATGATATTGAAGGAAGAAATTCAAGTTTCACTGAATGCATTGGCAAAAAAGCAAAGCTCCATGAGTTGGTGGAAGACCAGTTGAGATGTTTCAACAAGTAGGTGCAGAACTGGAAGTGCTTACTCCACTACACGAAGGAATTTGGAAGACAGCTAATCAATCACCCAATCAACTGGACCAAAAAAAAGAAAACCCTAAAACAAACAAGCGAAAAAAAAAACCATTGCCATAGGATCTATTCTAACTCACAGTGACCCTTCAGGACAGAATAGAACTGCCCCATAGACTTTCCAAGGAGCATCTGGTGGATTCAAACTCCTTACCTTTAGTTTGCAGTTGTAACACTTAAACTCTATGCCACCTTTTGGTTATACCACTGAAAGAGATCAATAGTTATGTGCATTCCAAAGAAAGTTGATTCAATGAAGAAAATAGCAAACAATATCATTAACATTACATGCTAGTAAAATTTTGCTAAAGATCATTCAAACACAGCTGCAGTAGTACATCCACTGCCAAAAATTCAAACTGGATTCAGAAGAGTTCATGGAATCAGGGATATCATTGCTGACGTCAGATGGATCCTGGCTGAAAGCAGAGAATACCAGAAAGATGTTTACCTGTACAAAGGTACAAAGACATTCGACTACTTGAATCGTGATGAATTATGGCTAACATTGTGAAAAATGAAAATTCCAGAACACTTAATTGTAGTCATGTGGAACATATAACAAGAGGTAGTCATTTGTACAGAACAAGGGGATATAGAGTGATTTAAAATCAGAAAAGATGTCTGTCAGTGTTGTGCTCTTTCACCATACTTGCTCATTTTGTATACTGAGCAAATACTGAGATGTTGGACCATATGAACAAGAATGTGGCATCAGGGTTGGGAGAAGACTCGTCAACAACCTGAGATATGCAGATGATACTATGTTGCTTGCTGAAAGTGAAGCGCTTACTGATGATGATCAAAGAGTAGAGTGTCTTTGCAACTAGGCCAATAAGCAACATCACAAAAAATGGAGAAAATAATGATGTAGTCAAGGTTTCCATTTTATTTACATCCATGGTAAACACCTATGGAGGCAGCAGTGAAGAAATCAAAAGATATATGGGACCAGTCTGCTGCAAAAGATGTTACTTTGAGGACAAAGGTATACCTGACCCAAGCCATACTATTTTCAATTGCTGATATGCAGGCAAAGGCTGGAGAATGAATAAGGAAGACAAAAGAACTGATGCCTTTGAATTCTGGTGCTGTAAAAAAATGTTTAATATACCATGGGTTGCTGGAAGAACGAACAAATCTGTCTTGGAAAAAGTACAACCAGGATACTTCTCAGACGGGGGGGATGGTGAGAGTTTGTCCTATGTGCTTTGCTATCCAGGGGACCCGTCCCTGGAAAAGGACATCATGGTTGGTAAAGTAGAAAGTAAATGAAAAAGAGGAAAGTCCCCAATGGGGTGGATTGACACAGTGGCTGCAACAATGGGCTGAAACATAGCAATGATTGTGAGGGCTGTACAGGAATGGGCAATATTTTGCTCTGTTGTATATAGGGTCGCTGTGAGTTAGAACTGATTCAAAGACATCTAACGACAAAAAACCCTTTGCCATCAAGTGAACTCTGACTCATAGTGACTCTGTAGCACAAAGTAGAATTGCCCCTATAGGGTTTCCAAGGAGCTCTTGGTGGGTTTAAACTGCCACACTTTTGGCTAGCAGCCATAATTTTTAACCACTGCACCACCAGGGTTTCCATTTAACAATAACAACAAATATATTTGAACAGATAGCTTTATTTATTTGGAGGAAATATCTCTGTTTACTCGAATTTAGGACAATTTTGTTTTATTTTTCTTACCTGAATGTTTATTTATATAAGATGCCCTGTTGGTTAAATGGTTAAGTGCTTAGCTGCTGACCCAAAAGTTAGTGGTTCAAACCCACCAGCTGGTGTGGAGGGGAAATGATCTGGTAATCTGCTGCTCTAAAAATTACAGCCTAGGAATCTCTATGTGAGTCAGAATCCAGTGGATGGCATCTAACAATATAATAACCCGCAAAAGTACATAGTGAGTAAGAGAAAATGGTGATCGTAGGAAGAAAAATATCAAAATAGGCTATAATTCATGAAATTAGGGTCTTCACTAGAATTCCAGTTCCTAATCATTCAGTCTTAACTGACCTACTGGCATTCTTCTGGTTCCCTTAAAGTCAGGTAATAACTACTAATTTTTCCTTTCCATTGATTATACCGCTAAATCAAGATAAATTAAAACGTAATTCTCCTCAGTCTAAAACCACATGTTTCCCAAGGGTCTTAATACAAAATGTTTGAACCTGACAACTGTTATGCCCTTAGATAAACAAAAATGTGTGGGATCATGTGGGAAGTTGTGTGAGTTTATAGTACACAGAAATTCCAACCAGCAAATTCTATGGACCGTGCTTTGGAGACTGAGGGAGACTTCCCAGAGGAAGAAGACACCACTTCAGTATCAAGGCAGTCGAATCTCTCCCTAATGGATTAACACTCCACTGACTGAAGATACTTGGGACCAGTTTTTAAAATTCGGCCATTCTGCTGCACTGGACAATTGTTTTTAGGAGTGGCTTACCTCTGGTTCCTGGGCCAGGCCTTTGGAGACTTAGATGAAAAACTCCTGTTAATTCTAGTAATCCTCTTTACAGGCACAACATGTATGTGCCATCTTAAACAGCACAGATCTATATATATACGGGTACATAGTTTGCCCACTCATTTGTTGGATGTGGTGTTGAATTGTGAATTCAATGAATAACAAAAGCAAAGTAATCAAGGCAATGTTGAGTTTCCTTTGTGGAAAAAAGAATGCTTGCTTATATTGCAATACCCTTTGGAGCTGGACAGTAACCTTAGCTGATCAGCAACTCATTTTTCACCCAGTGTCGTTCTGTTCTTTTCTCGCTGCCTCCTAGCCATACTGTAGATGAACAGCCACGCTCCCAGATTTACCATTCTGCCACCAACTAGGGAAGCAGCTGCTGATGCTGTGATGAGACCCGCAATCTAGAGATGCCAGCCTTTTACTTCTGTCTATCGGGGACATTTTTTTTTCCTTTCTCTTGTTGGCTTCTAATGAGTCGTTTTATATGTTGCTCTGGCAGTGCTGTATCATGTCCTGAATAAGGGTTAATGATCTAAAAGATTAGACATGAGTTACACATAGGGATATAGTGTACCCTCAAGGAAAGCTTAAGTGCCACCATAGGAAACAGCTTTGCCACAGAAATGCTAGGGAGTATTTCTGAGTTTCCTCTGAATCAAAAAGAAGCACAAGTAGACACAGAGAAGCAGCTACAGTCACACATAATAGGTAGCACACTCAGTTGTTTCCCTGGTGCTGGAAGGAGTTTTGTTGTTGTTGTTAGTTGCCATAAAGTTGACTCCAACTTAGAGAAACCCCATGTGTGCAGTGTAGAACTGCTCCATATGTTTTTCAAGGCTGTGACCTTTTGTAAGCAGAGCACCAGACCTGCCCTCCGAGATGCATCTGAGTGGGTTCCAATTACCAATGTTTCACTAGTATTCAAATACTTAGCCATTTGCATCATCTAGGGACTCCTGCTGGAAGGAGTAACTGTAAAAACAAACAAACAAAAAGGTTAAATAACAGCCACCAAACATATACTCTGGAATGATCTACATGTTTTGTTATGTGATCACCATAGCCATATATAAATGTCTATGCATATACGTGTACACACATGATTACCATATATATTACACATAAAGTAGTAGAACCAAGATGTGGCTCTGAATCTTAACTATGAAATTTTATTTCCTGTAGAGTAAGTAAAAGTTGTAAGAGAATTGTATCACTTCTTTGTTTCATCTGTATCCTCTTTTTTTTTAATCCTGGTTCTACTTCCACATCTGTGTGTCAGAAAGTAATTGCAGAAAATCCTTAGACTCTTTATTCAGAGTTAAGTTTATAGTCTTAGATGACTGCATTTGCTGTTGCTATTTGCTACTATATGAATGTATGTATACAAGACCTTTGTGAGTTGAAATTCTAACCTAATGCATGACTTGGCAAAAATATCTACTGGGTTAGATTTTATAAAACGTCTTTACTGCAGCAATGAGAAGGTTTTCAGCTTAATGCGTATTTTATCAATGATAATTTAACTTTTGGTTAAAAAGAACAAATCTCCATTTTAGCATATTGTTGCTTAGAAAAATTTATCTCCATTTCTGAGAATTCTCAGATTGTGGCTATTTTAGGTATCCAATCATGAGATATCACCTCCAGTATTTCCAACTGTAATTAGGACAATAGACAAAAGACTGCATAGTGGGGATTTTGTATCATAAACTGAAATTCAAGAAGAGTTGCTGATATATCCAGAAAGCCAAGTGTAAAATTGTTTCTCTCTTATTAGACAAAATGTAGAATTAATAATAATACATAATTTGAAGGAATTAAATTCAATATTTGGAAAAAAATCAATCTCCACTAAAACATTTAATAGTTTGGTAATTGTTTTCAGAATAAACTGAAATATATAGCACTAGCATTTTACCTGAAGCATACATGCACAAGTCCGTACACGTATACATTCACATACATACACATCCTACATAGAACACACTCATAATACACACATACACACACACAAAATATCCAGAAGTTATATTTGGAAAATAAAAATGGCGATCTCTCCAAGCACAGCAGGATCTGTGATTAATGCTGCAGAGTAAAATGTAAAATATCAGATCTCTAGTATACTAAATGCTTTCATTGCCTGCCCTGCATGAGATGTGGTAGCCCTACGTATTACAGCATCTCTCCCCCACCACCCCAAGGAGACAGAGATCAGTGCACTAGGAATTAGTAACAGACCCATAGGGTTGGGCCTTCTTTAGGTTGGGAAGCAATGACAGAATCCTTCCTCAAATTCAGGAAATCTGGAGGCAGAGCCAAGATGACAGACTAGACACATGTCTCCTTGTTTCCCTCTGAAGACTAAGGCTTAAAAACTAATTGAATGGAGGAGTGTAGACATTCCAGGAGCCCCAAAATCAGGTGCAGGTTTGTGAGATTGAACTGGGAAACAGGAAGGGTGAAATTACCTGTGCTGGCAAATCAGCTGTGTGGATTACAGGTACGGATTCCTTCTTGGTTAACTGGGTTGCTGGGACAGAGCCTGCTAAGCCTGTGAGTCTGGTACAGGTAGGCTACTTTGCTGAACTGCAGTGCCTAAATAAACAGCGTATCCCACAGCAGAGAGACTGTAGTTGGGACATCCACATCTAGAGAACCCAACAGTGGCTGGTGACTGAGGGCACCAGTGCCCATCTCCCTCTCTGAGCTGCACCATAGATACTGCTGACTCACTGCAGGAGAGGCAGCTCAAGTGGAATGCCATGTTGGGCAGTTGAAAGGTGGAGTTAACCACACCCGAGCATTTAGTATACTAAAAGGCATTAAGACATTCACAGAGAAACAGAACCTTAGAGACCTTGCAAAAACCAAACAAAAGTACAAGAAATACTGAAAAAAAGTTCATTGTTTAGAATAACAGTAACATTAGATGTATACTTATGGGTGCAATGCAGGAAACAGCATTCACAATTCTAATCATTTATGGAAGCCACAAAGCTCAATCAAAGCTTATAAGTAGGAAGCCAGAGATCTCAGCATGAAAACTGTGACATCATCACACTCTAAAGAGGGATATATTACAGTAGTTATAACCCTTTCAAGTGGAAAGGACATTAAGGCAATATGCAGAAGTTAAAGAATGGTTTAAACTTAGAACATTAAGGGGGCTCAAAATGGTAGCTGCAAAGCATAATAACAATGCTACTTATCAAAACACGAAACATAATACAGGAGACTCAAGAAACACAAAACCAACACTGAAAGAAAGACAAGTAAACCAATAAAGGAAAATAACCCAGAATAGAATATTAAGAGGAAAAAAGAAAACATTTACAACACAAAATTAGTCACCCAAAATGACAGAACTAAATATGTACCTATCAATAGTTACACTGAATGTAAATGGTTTGAATGCTCCAATAAAGAGGCAGAGAGTAACAGCTTTGATGAGAAAAACATGATCCATCTGTATGTTGCCAACAAGAAATACACTTTAGACTCAAAGATATGAACAAACTGAAAATCAAAGGCAGGAAAAATATATACCAAGCTAACAACATGCAAAGAACAGGAGTGGCAATATTAATCTCAGATACAATAGACTTTAATATAAAATCCACCATAGTGGACAAGGGTGGTCACTATTTATTGCTGAAAGCTTCAATACACAAGGAGGCTATAACAATATTAAATGTTTATGCACCCAATACCAGAGCATCTGAATACATTGAATAAACACTGACAACAATAGAAAATGAAATAGATCACACCACATGAATACTAGGAGACCTCAACTCTCCACTTTCAGTAATACACAGATCATCCAGAAAAGCTCAGTAAAGATGCAGAAGATTTCACTGCAACAATCAACCAGCTAGACTTCCTTGACATATACAGAATTTTTTACCCAACAACAGATAAGTACACCTTGTTTTCCAATGCACATTGAATATTCTCCAGAATAGACCATGTGTTAATTCACAAAGCAAGTCTCAACATAATACAAATCACTGAATTATTGCAAAGTGTCTTCTCAGAGCATACAGCCATAAGAGTTGAAATCAATAGCAGAAAAAACATAGAGATTTGAACTCATGGAAACTGAACAACAACTTACTGAAAAAATCACGGGTTATAGAAGAAATCAAAGGCATAATAAAGAAATTTATGGAATCAAATGAGAATAAAAACACATCCTACCACAACCTATGGGATACAGCAAAAGCAGTGCTCAGAGGACAATTTGTCTGTATAAATGCATACATCCAGAATGAAGAAAGGGCCCAAACCAAAGAATTAACCCTACAACTTGAACAGGTAGAAAGAGAACAACAAAAGAACCCCTTGGCACCAGAAGAAAACAGATAATAAAGATTAGAGTAGAACTAAAGGAATTTTCAAAACCAAAAGCTGGTTTTTTGAAAAGATCAACAAAATTGACAATTGGCTAAACTTACAAAAGCAAAACAGGAGAGGAAACAAATAACTTGTATAAGAAATGAGATGAAGATGTCACAACAGATCCAACCAAAATCAAAATATCGTAACAGAATACTATGAGAAACTACTCTAACAAATTTGAAAGCCTACAAGAAATGGACAAATTTCTAGATTCATATCACCTACCAAAAAGGTCACAAGGAGAAGTAGAACAACTTAATAAACCCACACAAAATAACAGATTGAAAAAGTAACCAAAAAGCTACCAACCAAAAAACATCCTGGCCCAGACAGCTGTACTAAAGAATTCTACCAAAGTTTTAGAGAGGAATAAATTCCAATGCTACTGAGGCTATTTCACAGCAGAGAAAGGGATGTAATACTTCCAAATTCATTCTATGAAGCCAGCATAACCCTGATACCAAAGCTAGGGAAAGATCCCATGAGAAAAAAACTACAGACCAATATCACTCATGAACCTAGATGCAAAAAATCTTTAACCTAATCCTAGCCAACAGAAAAGAACAACATAAAAAAAAAATAATTCATTGTGACCAAGCTGGCTTCATACCAAGGATGCAGGGCTGGTTCAGTATCAGAATAGTAATTAATATGATCAACCACATAAATAACACAAAGGGTAAGTATCACCTGATTTTGTCTATTGATGCAGAAAAAAACATATGACAAAGTCCAACACCCATTAATGTTAAAAACTATCAGCACAGTAGGAATAGAAGACAACCACCTACATCATCCTGAATGTAGAGAGACTGAAAGAATTCTCTCTGAGAACAGGAACTAGACAGGGAGGCCCACTGTCGTGACTTCTATTCAACACTGTGCTAGAAGTTCTAGCCAGAGCAATCAGACAAGACAAAGAAATCAAGGGCATTTACAGAAGCAAACAAGAAGTAAAAATATCCCTATTTGCAGATGATATGATTGCATACACAAGGAACACTAAAGAATCCATAAATAAACTACTGGAACTAATAGAAAAGTTCAGCAAAGTAGCAAAGTATCAGGATACAAGATAAACGTAAGGAAATCAGTAGGATTCCTTTACACCAACAAAGAGATTATCAAAGAAGAAACCATCAAATCAATACCATTTACTATAACCCCCAAGAATATAAAATGTCCAGGAATAAATCTAACCAGAGAAATAAGAGACCTGTACAGAGAAAATTACAAGACCTTACTGTGAGAAACCCAAAAGGACTTACGTAAGTGGAGAAACCTACCTTGCTCATTGATAGGAAGACTTAACATTGTGAAAATGTCTATTTCACACAAAGTGATCTACATATATAATGCAATCCCAGTACAAATTCTAGTGTCATTTTCCAGGAGATAGAGAAGCATATCACTAACTTTGTCTGGATAGGGAAGAAACTCTGAAAAAGTGAAGCACTACTCAAGAAGAGAAACACAGTGGGAGACCTCTCACTACCCAACCTTAGAACCCGTTACACTGCCATGGTTGTCAAAACAGCCCGGTAGTGGTACAAAAAGAGACATATAGACCAATGGAACAGAACTGAGATCTCAGAAATATCACCACTGTCTGCTGAGAGTTGATATTCAACAAAGACCCAAAGGTCATAAACTCAGATAAAAACAGTCCCTTTAACAAATGGTGCTGGCAACATCAGGCATCCATCTGAAAAAATTGGAACAAGTTTCATAACTCACACCTTACACAAAAACTAACTCAAAATGGATCAAAGACCTAAATATCAAATCTAAAACAATAAAGATCATGCAAGAAAAAAATAGTCAACAATGAAAATTCTAATACACAGCTCAGACAGACTTCCAAATCTGACAAACAAAGCTTTAACAACCAAACAGAAAATAAACAAATGAAACTACTGAGAATCAGACACATATGCACATCCAAAGACTTTATCAAGAGAGTTAAAAGACTGCCTAAAAAATGAGAAAAAATATTTGGCAACTACATGTTAGATCAGTGTCTGATTTCCATAACCTACAAGGTACTGCAAAATGTCAACAAGAAAAAGATAAATAAACCAGTTAAGCAATGGGCAAAGGAAATGGAGAGACACTTCACTAAAGAAGACATTTAGGGAGCAAAAAGACACATGAGGAAATGCTCATGATCATCAGCTATGAGAAAAATATAAATCAAACTACAATGGGATACCATCTCACCCCAACAAGGTTGGCAATAATCCAAAAAACACAAAACAGAAAATGCTGGGGAGGTTGTGGAGAGGTTGGAATACTGCTACACTGTTGGTGAAATTGCCATATGGTACAATCTCTTTGGAAAGCAATTTGGTGTTTCCTTTAAAAGCTAGAAACAAATATGCTGTATGATTTGGCAGTTCCACTGCTTGGAGTGTATCTTACAGAAATAAAGGTGATCACACAGACAGATACATGCACATGAATGTTTGTTGCAGCACAGTCCACAACAATAGCAAAAAGATGGAATTAACCTAGATGCCCATCAACAGAAGAATGGATAAATAACCTGTGGTACATATACTCAGTGGAACAATATGCAATGATAAAGAGCAATGATGATTTTAGGAAGCATCTCATAGCCTGGTTTCAACTAGAAGACATTTGCTGAGTGAAATCAGTCAGCCACAAAAGGACAAACATTGCATGAGACCTGTCATAAGGACTTAAAAGTAGACTTATATACAGAAAAAAAAAGACTCTTTGATGGCTACAAGAGTAGGGAGGGAGGGAGAGAGTTAAGCATAAATTAGATGGTTGGTAGAAATTTGGTTATGTGAAAGCAGTGACAGCATGCAGTAGAGAGTAGAACAACTTAATTGGACTACACCATAAACTGGAAAGTTTTCTAAACTTGAGCCAATATTTCAAAACATAGAGTAGCAGGGATAGGTGCCTGGGGACCATGTATTCATGGACATTGAGGCCAACTGGCATAACTAGTCTGTTGCTAAGAGAGTCTGCTGCACCTCATATTAGTGAGTGGCTTCAGGGGTCTTAAAAGCTAACGAGTTGCTATCTGAGGTACACCAAGTGGTCCCAACTAATCTGCAACAGACAATCACCAAGAACAACAATGATATGTGGAAAAAAGAGCCCAGGAGCCAGAAGGATCCATATGAATAGGAGACTGCATCAACATGAGACCAGAAGAACCATTTGGTGCCCTGCCACCACCAAAGGCAGCCGTAATGGGGAACACAATGTAAAGTCCCTGGGGCACCATGAGAAAAGGAGGTGTGCAGCCCAAGAACTCTACTAAAAGACCAGAATTGATGGTCTGACAGCCTGGCTGACCCCCTGGAAACATGGCCCCTAGACCTGCTGCTGTTTCTGACCAGAAACTGGTTATGAAGTCAACTTTTCAGACAACAATGGACTGGACTCGCAGACACAGTGTGATCACATGGTGTGTGTACTTTATGGTTCATTGCGTTTATAGCAGGCTTGTCCTATGGGTTTCTTTCTAGATGGGAGAGAAGAGTGTGGCATGGAGGGGACAGATGCTTGTTAAGATGATACTAGAAATACAGAGTGAAAAGGAGGAGTGTGCTGTCACCAGATGGGGAGAGCAGACAGGTGAGTATGTAAAACTGATTTGGATTGTATACTTTCACTTAATCACAATTTAAAAAAAAAAAAAGCAAACTTATGTACAGAAGGAAAGACTCTTTGACCACTACAAGGGTGAGGAGACTGTTGGTCATGGATTAGATAGTCAATAGGAATTTGGTTAGGTGAAAGCAGTGACAGCGTGCAGTAGAGAGCAGTTCAGCATAACTGGACTGTACTATAAACTGAAAGGTTTTCTAAACTCAACCCAATATTTCAAAGGATAGAGTAGCAAGGACAGTGGTCTGTGGGTCATACTTTTAGGGAAAATCGAGGTCGCTTGGTATAACTAGTATTTTGCTGAGAGAGTCTTCTGCATCCCATATTGGTGAGTGGTGTCTGGGGTCCTGAAAGCTAGCAAGCTGCCATCTGAGGTACATAAAATGATCCGAACTCGTCTGGAGCAGATGATGACTGAGAATACTGAGGACACAAGTTAAAAAGAGGAGACAGAAGGACCCATATTAATGGGAGACTGTACCAACATGAGACCAGAAGAACCAGATTCTGCCCAGCCACCACCAAAAGCAGCCATGATGCAACGTAGAGTCCCCGAGACAACATGAGAAAAAGAGAGGTGCAGCTGAAGAACTTCTACTAAACGACCAGAATTGGTGGCCTGACAGCCTGGAGGATCCCCTGGGAACATGGTCCCTAGACATGCGGCTGATTCTGACTGGAAACCAGTACTGAGGTCAACTCTTCAGACAAGAATGGACTGGACTCAGGGACACAATGTGACCATGTAGTGTGTACTTTATGGTTTTATGTATTTATAAGAGGCTGTCCAAGGGTGGAGAAGAGGAGACAGGTGCTCATTAAGAAAATACTACAAGTATAGTGAAAGGAGGAATATGCTGTCACTTACTGAGGAGAGCTGATGCAGCTGCAGAGAGGCAGCCATACAAAACTGATTTTGATTGTAGATTTTGAATTAATCATAACAAAAACAAGGAAAAAAGTTTGGGAGACCAAGTTGAAAACAAGAAAACTTGCTCAAGATCACATATGATATAATCAGTCCTTTTGTTGAGTATAATCATTGACACAATAGAGTTCACATGCACTGGAGAAGAAGGTATAGTTGTCTGCTGATGGGTGGAAAGTTCTTATATATCACTGAGATTTAGTTGGTTAATTATGTCAGTGAGGTCTTCTGTATCTTTACTGAGCTTTTTTCTAGATGATCTGTCCAGTAATGAGAGTGGAGTGTTAAAGTCTCCCACTATTATTGTGGAGTCATCTAACTCTCTTTTGAGCGTAGTCAGTGTTTCTTCGACATATTTAGGTGCTCTGACATTAGGTGCATAAATATTTAATATAGTTAAGTCTTGCTTGTGTACTGAAACTTTCAGCAATAAATAGTGACCATCTTTGTCCACGATGGTGGATTTGACATTAAAATTGATTTTGTCTGAGATTAGAATTGCCACCCCTGCTCTTCTTTGTTCATTGTTAGCTTGATAGATATTCTTCCATCCTTTAATTTTCAGTTTGTTCCTGTCTTTAGGTCTCAAGTGAGTTTCTTGTAGACAACATATGGATGGATCGTGTCTTTTGATCCAAGATGACACTCGGTGCATTCAGTCCATTCACGTTCAATGTAATTATTGATAGGTATGTGTTCACTGCTGCCATTGTGGTATGTTTATTTTTATGTTGATGTTTTCTCTGTTGTTCTTATTAGTCTGTTCTGGGACACTCTTTTTGTGAGTTGATTTTTCACCTTTTTCAGAGCTGGTTGTATAGTTGTTGAGACTCGTGTGTTAGATTTCTTGAAATGGTATGATACATCTTTGTTGTGCTTTACAGCTACCCCTATGAACCCCCTTAATAAACTATTTATAAACTCAATTTTAATTACTACCAGTCTTGTCATCTTCCTCTCCATCTGGAAGGACTATAATGACTGTAGTACATCCCTCTTTTTATTATGATGACACCATAGTTTTCATGATGATCACTGGATTGCTTCTTTCCAAATCAAAGCTGAGATTTACTTTGGAGCCTTCCCTAAATGAGTAGAGTATTGAGTAGTGTGTAGTTCTGAAATATGAAGTTAGTGGTTTTGTTTTTCTAAGTGAAAGCCAAGAACTTCTTTCAGTATTTCTTGTAGTTTGGGTTTGGTTTTTACAAAGTCTCTGAGTTTCTGTTTATCTGGGAATGTCTTAATTTCATTTTCATATCTGAAAGATAGTTTTGCAGGATATATAACTCTTGGTTGGAAGTTCTTCTCCTTCAAGACTTTGAATGTGTCATGCCACTGTCTCCGTGCCAGCATGGTTTCTGCTGAGAAATCTGAAGAGACCCTACAGGGTTTCCCTCGGAATGTTAGCTTTGCCTTGAGTCTTGCTGCCTTTAAGAGTTGATGCTTGTGTTTCATTTCGTTAAGCTTGATTATAATATGTCTTGGAGTCTTTCTTTTGAGATCTACATTGGGTGGCATACGATATGCATCTGAGATGTCTATATTCTCTTCCTTCATGATTTCTGGGAAGTTTTCTTTCAGCAGCTCAGCAACAATACTCTCTGTGTTCTCAGATGTCTCACCATGTTCAGGGACTCCAATTAATCGAAGGTTGTTCCTCTTAATAGCATCACACATGTTTCTTAATGTTTCTTCATTTTTCTTGTTTCTTTTTTCTGATTTCTGCTCCTAGACGCTGGCATCAGTAGCTCTGTCTTCCAAGTCAGAAATTCTTTTTTCCATTTGTTCCATTCTGTTTTCTTGGCTTTGCATGGAAGTTTCTATGTCTTTGATTTTCTTCTTGATCTGTTGGATTTCAGAGTACTGGTGTTCCATCAGATCGAACAACTTGCTTAATTTCTCATTTTGTTCTGCTGCATTTTGTATAAGGTCTAGAAGGGCTCTGTATATAATCCATTTGTATTCACTTCCTGATGCTTTCATAAAAGTTTCTTCATCTGGAAAACTCCTTGGTTGCTTTGTTTGGGAGCCTTCTGAAGCCATGAGTGATTGCTTGTATGCCACAATTGTCTGTTGGTTTTTGGGTCCCATGTGAGTATATAGAGGCTGGAAGAGGTACTGTGAGGATGGATTGCCAATGTTTCTCTAGGCTGTCTTCAAATGTAAAGCAAAAGGTATCTGACCAGTTCACAAGTCAGTTAGGTTTTCAGGTGTAGAGGTCCCTCTTCTTATGGGACAAAGTAAGCGCCACTATATCCAACCCCAGATGATAACAAACTAGTTCAGAATACAGCAATGCTACTGCTCTGTTGGCCTCTACTGACAGGGCCTAGCCTTAGCCAACACTGCGTCAAGTACTGGTTTTGTGATAGGAAAGCGCTCTCCTGTGGGAAGGTCTGGCTGCCAAGCTAAGAATTAGGTCCAGCTGCGGCCACCGTATCCAAGATGGCATCCTCCACACAGGCAGCTGACAGAGGGGTTAAAGGTGCCTAGAGGTAGTGATTCCTCTGCTTCTGTTGCAGGGCCCCCAACGTAGGCAGCACTGTGCAAAATCACTACTTTTCTGTTGGAGAAGTGCTATCCTGTTTGCAGGCGCTGGCTCCCAGGCTAAGATTGAGGTCCCGCTAAAATGTTGGTACCAACATGGCGTCCCGCGTAGTGACCGTGAAGCTCTGCACAAACCCCGCTGAGGCAGCTACAAAACGAAAGGCTCAAAGTGGCTAGATTAACAGAGTCCCAAGCCTGGCTCTCAGAATATGGGAATTTCACTGGCCTATCCCCCCAGCAGCACGTCTGAGTCCAGCCACCAGGCAAGACCCAGCTCCGCCCGCCAGCCGAGACCGAGGGAAAAAAAAGTCAAAATGGTGCGTTTACCTTCCGTCCATGAGAGCCGGGGCTAGCCAGGAGCGGGAGTCAGCAAGAAAGAGGAGGTTTTCGCTGAGTGGTATGAAGTCCCAATTAACAGCTCTGTGCCATGTCCTGAGGCTGATTAGGTGATCAGAAGGCTCTGTTTGATTGTCAATTCAGGTCTTGGTTTCCAGAGGGATATAAGGAGATGTGTGCTTAGTCCGCCGTCTTGACTCTTCCCCCCTATACAATAGAGTTCAAATGAATATTTGCAGTATGACATGAAAGACATAGCTACTAAAAATATTTTTACTTGGAAGCATTGAGAATATTTTCACAGGTTTTCAGGTAAAAAATTCCTTTTTCTGCTGGGTAGTCTACTTATAAAAGATTCTGGGGTATTCATTGACTATGAAAAATGTGACCTTCTATGGTCTTGCCCAACTTATATTTTCACTTTTCATATTTGTGTAGCCTGTGCTCTTGTCACATTGGCTTGATCACTGTTCCTTGAATATACCCAGTTTCTCTTTAAATACATACATATGTGTGTGTATATATATATATATGTATATTCAACATATATATATATTCAACTTACTGAGCAACAATCTTTCTTTATGTACATACACTTGCATATAATGTTTCTCTTTTCTATGACAGCAGTTCTTTTATTTTGTTTTTTGTTAATTACAGTAAAAGAATAAAATTTCTAACATCTATCAATTATCTCATCTATGATAAACCCTCGGCTCCCTACCGACCCTTGTAGCCAACACAGTCATTTTTTTCTGTGGATACTTCTCTTTTTAAGTCCTTGTAACATAGGTCTCATGTAATATTTGTCCTTTTGACATTGATTGATTTCACTCAGCATGATCTCTTTCAAACGAGACCATTTTATGAGATGTTTTCTAAAATTGTCATTGTTTTTTTATCATAACATAGTGTTCCATTGAATATATGTACCATAGTTTGCTCATCCATTCATCTGTTGATGGGCATCGGGATTGAGTCCATCCTTTTGCTATTGTGGACTGTGCTGCAATAAACATTCATGTACCTGTGTCTGTTTGTGTGACAACCTTTGTTTCTGAAAGATAAATTCCAAGCAGTGGAATTACAGAATGAAATGGTGTACCTATTTCTAGCTTTTTAAGGAAGCACTGGATTGTTTTCCAAAGAGGGTATACCATTTTGCAATCCCACTAGCAGTGCAGAAGAGTTCCAATTCCTCCACAGCCTCTCCTGCATTTGTTGTTTTGTGTTTTTTGGATCATGGCCAACCTTGTTGGGGTGAAATGGTATTTCATTGTAGTTTTGATTTGAATTTCTTTAATAGCTAATGATTGTGAGCAATTCCTGATGTGTCTTTTGGCTGCCTGGATGTCCTCTTTAGAGAAATGTCTATCCATCTCCTTGGGCCATCACTTAATTGATTTATTTATCCATTTCTTGTTGATATTTTATAATACCTTGTAGATTATGGAGATCAGATGTCTGTCTAACATATGGTTGCCAAATATTTTTTCCCATTCTATAAGTGGTCTTTTCATTCTTTTGATGAGGTCTTTGGCTGAGCAAAATGTTTGATTCTTAGTAGTTCCCATATATCTATTTTCTGTTCTGTTGATCATGCTTGCTTTGTCAGATTTCAGTCTGCCTACATTGTGTATTAAGACTTCCATTGTTGATCCTATTTTATCTTGGATGTGCTTTATCATTTTAGATTTTATATTTAGGTCTTTTATCCAATTTGAGTTGGTTTTTGTATAAGGTGTAGGATAGAGGTCTTGTTTCAATTTCTTGCAGATGGATATTCAATTTTGCCACACCATTTCTTAAAGAGAACTTTTTTACCCCAGTTTAAAATTGTAGGGGCTTTGTCGAGTATCAACTGTTCATAGGAGGATGGTGGCATCTCTGGGATCTCAACTCTGTTCCATTGGTTTATATGTCTCGTTTTGCACCAGTACCAAGCTGTTTTAACAACTGTGGCAGTGTAATAGGTTCTAAAATCGGGTAGTGAGAGACCTCCCAGTGTGTTCTTCTTCTTCAGTAGTGCTTTTCTTATCCGGAGCTTCTTTCCTTTCCAAACAAAGTTGATGATTTGTTTCTCCATCTCATTAAAAAATGTCCCTGGAATTTGTATTGGGAGTACATTACATAAGTAAATTGCTTTGGGTAGAATAGACATTTTCACAATGTTAAGTCTTCCTTTCTGTGAGCAGGATAGATTACTCCATTTATGCAAATCTCTTAGTTTCCTGTAGTAGGACTTGTAGCCCTCTTTGTAAAAGTCTCTTATTTCTCTAGTTAGATTTATTCCTAGGTATTTTATCTTCTTAGGGGCTATAGTAAATGGAATTGATTTGTAGTTCTTTATCCTGGCTGCACATTACAAGTTCCTGGGCATCTTTGAAAATAATGATGCTCAACCTCCAGGAATTCTGATTTAATTGATCTGGGTTGTAGTATCAGTATTTAACTCCAGTTAATGGAAGTATAATCTGCTGTTATGTTGTTGTCAGGTGCTGTTGAACTGGTTCCCCTCCATAGCCATCCTATGTACAACAGAATGAAACACCACCCAGTCCTGCACCATCCTCACAGTTGTTACTATGCTTGAGCCCATTGTGGCAGTCACTGTGTTCAGCCATCTGGTTGAGGGCCTTCCTCCTTTTCGCTGACCCCTCTGCTTTACCAAGCACGATGTCTTTCTCCAGGGACTGGTCTTTCCCAATAACATGTCCAAATTACATGAGTCAGAGTGTCAGCATCCTCACTTCTAAGAGCATTCAGGCTGTACTTCTTTTGAAAGACATTTGTTTGTTCTTCTGGAAGTTCTATGGTACATTCAATATTCTTCACCAATACCATAATTCAAAGCATCAATTCTTCTTCAGTCTTCTTTATTAATTGTTCAGCTTTCACATGCATGTAAGACAACTGAAAATATCATAACTTGGATCAGCACACTTTAGTCCTCAAAGTGACATCCTTCTTTTTAGCATCTAAAACAGGTCTTTTGGAACAGAGTTAGCTAACATAGTTTGTTGTTTGATTTCTTGACTTGCTGCTTTCTTGGGCGTTGATTGTGCATCTAAGTAAAATGAAATCCTTGACAACTTCAATAGATTTTCCATTTATCATGACGTACTAAAAAAAGAATCAATGACAATTGAGTCAATTCTGACTATAGCAACCCAATAGGACATAGTAAAACTCCCCCATAGGGTTTCCAAGGAGGGCCTGGTAGATTCTAATTGCCAGTCTTCTAGGCTACACAATCATGATATATTAGGGTATAATTTAAACACCATAAAATTTATCCATTGAAGTACACACCTTGGTGAAATTTGGTAATTGTATATAGTCATATAACCACCACCACATTCAAGACTTGAAACAGTTCCTCCCCTAAAAAGACTCCTTGACCCTTTTGTATTTGATTCTCTCTTTCCTGATACAAACCAGATAGTCACTGATCTGCTATCACTATAGTTCAACCTTTTCTAGGATGTCATATGAAAGGAATCAGTGTGCGTAGTTATTTAACTTTTTCTACTTGGCTTACATTTACATTTTGGAGATTCTGCTGTACTGTTGGCATGTATTTATATTTTGCTGCTTTTTATAGATAAATACAATTACATAGAATGCATGCCACGGTTTTAAATTTGTTTACCATTGATGAACAGTTGGACGGTTCCCAGTCATTTGATTACTATGAATAGTGTTCCTATGGATGTTTTCATACAAATCTTTTTGTGTGCATAGTTTCATTTCCCTAGGAGTGAGATTGGTGGATCATAAATACATCATTTTTTAAAGTGGCTGTATTGTTTATATTGTTACCAACAATTTATGAGGAAATTTGTGGTTTCTCATCCTCACCAACACTTGGCATTGTCAGTCTTTTTACTTTTAGTTATGCTAGTGAGAATATAGTGGTATCTTAGCCACTGGTATTTTTTGAAAACAGTTTCTGCATGTATAATTCAGTGCTATTGATTATATTATTTACATCATACCATCAGTCTCACTATGCTTTTCCAAATTATTCTACCAGCATTAACATATAACATAAAATCAATTTCTCCTAGACAAAAACTCCTTCTTTCTCCTTTCCTTCCACCTCTGATAGCCATGATTAGTCTTTAGTTGCTATATATTTGATTATTTTGTGTGAGATCATACAGTAATTCATCCTTTTCTGGCTGACCTGTTTCTGTCAGCACAATATTTTCAAAGTTGATCCATGTTGTAACATGTTTCAGGACTAGATTTCTCTTTTTATGCTGAATAATATTTGATTGTATGTTTACACCACATATTGTTTATCCATCATCTGTTGATGAATGTTTTTGGTTGTTTCTGCATTTTGGCTATTGTGAAAAATGTTGCAATAAACACTGGTATACAGACGTCTGTTTGTATTCTTGCTGTCTTCTGTATGCATACCTAGGATTGGGATTACTGAATCATATAGTAGTTTTATGTTCAAATATTTGAGGATCTGCCAAAATGTATTCCATAAGGGCTGTACCATTCACATTAATATTTTCCATTCAATATTAATCTGAGCTTCAATATTTAAAAAAACAAAAAATCTTTCCCAGGTGATTCTAACATCAGATATGGATAAATGCAGATTATTGTATTACTATATCTCATCATGAGATCTCTCAATATTTAGATTTTGCTCATTTTTCAGGCACAACATAAATGCCAATTTACCAATAACTGTTCTCATCTAAGATAGGAGTAATTTCTTCCAGAAATCTCACATCACTTTTACTTAGCACTTGTTGCCTTGTACTGGGGTTACTTATGCATCAGTTACGTGTCTATGAGACTCTAGATCCTTGAAAGTGAAGTCTTTATTTTGGTACTTACCAATATATGCCCTAATGAATATTTTTTGAATTAATTATAAACATTTGCAATGCTTACTTCATATTTAATGCAACACAGTCTCTGGAGCCAGACTGTCTACATTTCAGTAGTGGCTCTGCACTTTATTAAGTCTGTGACCTTAGGCAAGTTAATTAATCTTCCTATGCCTCAGTTTTCCTACCTAAAAATGGGGCTAAAAGTACTACTTATCTCAATTACTGATTCTGATAATTAAATGAATTAAAAGTTATATAGCATTTAAAATAGTACCCAGTGTGTGGTAAGTACTATGCAAGTGTTAGCTAAAATTTAGAGTTTGTGTGTGTGTCCACTACAAGCTGTATGGGAGGGTTTGGAACAAGAATAAGAGCATAAGTAAAAGCAGGAAAATATTAGAAAGAGAAGAAAGCATGAAGGAAAAGAGAGAAGTTAGGATTCTTCCTAAAATACTGGCTTCAGACAAACTGCAAATCAAATATTCTTTCAGCCCCCCTCAGTGCAACTCAGCAGAGTGAAGCTTTGCAGCCTAGTGTGTACCCCACTGCCTGGGGTTGGACACCATAACATTTAGCTGATGTCTGATTCTAGAATGTTTCTGCTTTATTTAGGCTGTTCTTACTTGCACTTCCACTGAGAGCCGGTTCTAATCTGCAACTAGCAGTTCCAGCTTTCAGTTAAGTCGCGCTACCAAGTTTGCTTCCTACTGGCTGGGTTTCCTCCTGGCTGGAGATGTTCTTTTTGACATGACCCAGTTAATATTGTATGCCTGATGTAGAATACTTATATATTTTACTGAGGCTAGTGGTGAAATCCTCAGGACATGTCTTTGTTGTCAGTAGAGCAATATTAACTGTATCCTTTTCTTCCATTTTCTGAGAACAGAGTTCTATTATTAGGAAGATCAACCACGATAACTAACATTTCTTGGGTTCTTACAATGTACTAAGCTTTGTGCCAAGCATCACACATAAATTATTATACCTAATCTTCAGTAAACATTATGAAGTAGAACCTATTACTCTTCCTGATTGTTGAATATGGAAACTTAGAGAGGCTAGGTAACTTCACTAACATTGCTGTTCCAGTAGGAGCCTGAACTGTATTCATTCATTAAGTCATGATGACATTGGTACCTAAAGTTACTAGTTTCACTTTGTGATGGTTAAAGTTCTGTGTCTACTTGGCTGGGCCACAATTCTCAGAGTTTTGGCAGTTCCGACTCGACAGCACTTGGGGGTGTAGTTTGGCAGTCCTATAATGATGTGATCTACTCTATGATGAGATCTGCTTTGAGTAACCAAGGAGCTGAGAGTTTCTTTGGGGATATATCCTGCATCCAGTATAGGTGGACTTTCTAGAAAGGCTGGTGGGCTTTTGCTCACACTGGATCCTGTAGCTGGTTCCTGTTCTTGGGACTTAGGCTAACAGCTTACCTGCCATCTTGCCTGCTGATCTGGGAATTTGTTGGTCTTTGCAACCTGTGAGCCAGAGCCCTATTTGACTTTCCAATTAGGCGTTCCCCAGCCCCTGCAGCTATGTGAATTAGAAGCTTCCAGGCTGCCCCACAGACTTGGGACATTCTACCTTCTACAGTTGCAAGAGCCATTTCCTTAATATAAATCTCTCTATATTAATATGTTTTACTGGTTTTTCTTCTCTGGAGAATCCAGCCTGAGACATATCTCTACTAGTGCTGTTTTTCAAAACAGCATGAATATTGGTCATCTTGCCCCACAGTCCCTTCTGCTTCTGGCCGTGTGTGTTCTTTATCTGAATCTTGTTTACTCACAAGTGAAGCCAGAATGCTCAAGCAACACAAAGATGTCAAATTCAGAAAACAAACCAGTGATACACTCTTAGTCCTGCTTGATGCTGCTTTCTGAAAACAATTTATTGTTTCTTTTATTTCATTAAAAACCCTCTGCCATTGAGCCAATTCTGACTCTAAGCAAACTTATGGGACAGAGTAGAACTGTTCCATAAAGTTTTCAAGGAGTGCCTGGCAGATTGGAAAAGCTGATGTCATGGTTAGCAGGCACAGAAGACACAGTACTTAACGACCGTGGTACCAGGGTTTCCTTCATTTCACAGAATAGAGGAAAATAAGAATTTTCGACTTCAGAGAGATGTGCTGAAGGGAGTGATTTACCATTTAAATTCCAAACTTCTAACCAAATCTTACCATGATCCTAATATTGTCTATCATTCCCCCAAATGTCCTTTGTGGCTGGAAATTCCAGAGGATTTTCACACTATTTGGGAGCCCCCAATCACTGTTGGAGAATGCACAGTGCCTACTCTTTCTCTACCAGCTAGTCAGACATTAATGTTTAAAGTGTTCAGATACCTTTCATATAGAATTGGTTGTATTTTTAGTCAGAACAGTTTCTGAAAATCTGAGCAGATTTACCTCTCAGAAATTTAAGTAGGAGTTTTTATTTGCTTTGCCTCTCTTCCAAATGACAGCTTGTCTTTTCTTTGATGATAGGAAAGAGAGGGGTGCTTTTACATTCCAGGGATGTAGGTATTCAAAGAAGCTGATTAGGATGATTTCTAATTGAAATAAATAAAATATTTCACTAGACCCTGAAGACAGCAGCTTGCTTATATTCAGGCTGTAGTCACACTGTAGGAGGAAAAGAACTGCTGGGATTGTTTGAAGTTTTACTGTTGGTGTTGGGGGGAAAGAAATGGCACCTTTGAGACCAAGTCCCTGAGAGAGCAGCTTTGAGTGAGGAGATACCTTTCTTCAAATACTCTATCTCTAGGTACTGGAGAGGTCACGGGGATCTCTTTATTGAAACACTGAATATTTTGCAGTCACCCTACGGTGCAGAACCTACCAGATGTTCCCCCTTCTCTTACTAGCTGGGCCTTGCCACTGTAGGGCACACAGTGCCTTCTGCTGTTTTCGCTGCTCCTGAAGGTCTGGCCCGAAGCTCCCTGAAGGGTTAGATGATAGTGCTAATGAGGCCTGGACCATGAACTTGATCCAGGTGTAAGCCCGTCACCTTCACACAGAGAAAAGCTTTGTCCGTTGGCCTCCGTTTGCACCAAGCCCCTGCCAGCCATTTCACAAATGGGTCAGAAGGGAACCAAGTGAGAGTATGTCGATGAATGAGGGATTCATTTTCACTATAAGAAAACCAAAGCACAGGACTTGCTGAACCTAAGTATATAGCAATATCTTTATAGGTGTGGATCAAAGGGTAGCAACTCATAGAAGGCAAGCAGGCACCCAAAGCAAAGCAGGAGACAAGGACTATCCTCTACAAGTGACAGAGAAAGACTTCTCCCAGAGCTAGACCCTAAATCCGGATGTTAATGCCCTAAACTGTGGTAGAATAAATTGCTGCTTGTTAAATCCAGTCATTTCTGATAATTCTGTTATTGTAGCTCTAGAAAACCAAGAGAGAAGGAAAAATATAATAAGTACACAGATATCAACACAAGAAGACACAAGATAAAAAGATAGAAAATGCTCTAGCTCACTGCCATTGAGCTGATTTGGATGCATAGAGACCTTATTTGAGCTGCTGATCTTTTGATTAGCAACCATAGCTCTTAACCACCATGCCACCAATTTCTACCAAATGCCGTAGTATTATACAATGAGCCAAAGATCGTCTCTGTATGTTGACCTCTTTGTTTACATCTTTGTAGTAAAAAGATAACTGTTAGTCAAAAAAGCCTGCTGGCCCCAAACCCATGTTTATACACATTCATTTGTTTCAGAATAGCCTAAATAGCAGGTTTTTAGTCAGTTAGAGCCTGTCTGCTTTAGGGAACCTGCAAAACTGCACCTGGCCTCTGCTAGCTCTAGAAAGAGGAAATCTTGTAGTTACAAGGGGCCCAAGGAAATAGGAAAATGTGGAAAGGTACAAATGAGGAGTAGCGTGATGTAACAGATCTCCAGGAGACTTTAACCTGTTATCTATGAGTGGCATCAAAAGAAGAAAACCGTCAAGACAGAGAAGAAAGGAAACAAACTAATATAATTCTGAGTATTTATTATATGCCAGGCATTATATATAGTGTTTTAAATAAGTATGATATTTCATTTTAAAAACCTACTGAAGCAATCATGAAATTGTCTTTTATTCTGCAATTACAGTGACTTATGTTGATCAGTATTTCAGATGTTAAACCAACTTGTGCTGCAATAAACTCGACTGGACATTTTTTAAATCGATCATGTGGGTTCAGTTCACTAATATTGACTTAGGTGTTATGTTTTCTTGTATATTTGTGAGAGAAAGTTTCTTTTAGTTTACTTATGTCTTTGTCATCTTTTGTTATTAAGCCTGATAAAATGAGTTGAAAAATATTTCTTCTTTGGAAGAGTTTGTGTACGATTGATGCTGTTTTTCTTCAATGGTAAAAATAGCCATATGGACATGAAGATTTCTCTGTGGAAAGATTTTATATTGTAGATTTAATCTTTATACATGTACAAAAGAAAATACAGCTATTCAGATTTTAAAATGTTTAGAGAGAAAATGATAACTATGAAAGATCCAAGATAGACATATTTGGAGTCCCAAAGAAAGTTGACCAAAATTATGAAAAAGAACAAACATTTAAACTCATAATTTAATAAAAAATTTTTGAAATAATATAACAATTTAATATATATATATATCTCCACAGAAATGCTATTTTTTAAGGGAAAATAGCATGTTATGGTCACCACCAAAACATATCTTAGTAAAAGTATTGGACTTTAAAAATAAAGAAATACTTCTTCTGACAAAACATAAAGTAAATTTTAAGGGATAAAGTCAGGGCAAGATAGGTTCTTCACGGAACTATTCAGTGTCAGAACACAAGATCTTCAAATGAAAGAAATAATGTTACAAAAATTTCATCTTCAGCCAATCTGCCCCTTAAACATAAAGGCGAGAACTCAGGGAAAAACGGTTACCTGAGGAAACAACATGCTATAAAGTAGAACTGTTCCATAAGTTTTTCTGGGCTATAATCTTAATGGAAGCAGATCACAAGCCCTTTTCTTTTACAGTATTACTCAAAGTCAAGGCAAAGTCACTCTTGTTGAGTCGATTCTGACTCATAGCAACCCTGTATTGCTGGGTGGGCTCAGCTCCCCGATCATTAGCAGTCAAACACAAACCCTTTGTGACACCTAGGGCCTCTAAGAAAACACTGTTGTTAGGTGCTGTCTAGTCAGATCCTGTAGGACAGAATACCATGGCCCCATAGAGTTTCCAAGGAGAAGCTGGAAAATTTCAACTGCCAACCTTTTGGTTAGCAGCCAAGTCTTTAAATACTGTTCAACCAGGCTTCCAAGAAAACATTAAAAGATGAAACGTGGTTATGTGTTAACTTGGCTAGGCCAGGAATCTTAGTGGTTCAGCAGATATTATATAATCATCTTCCATTTCGTGATCTGATATGAGCAGCCAATCAGTTGAAAGGGGAGTTCCTTTGGGGATGAAGTGCACCCGATACAGGTGGATATCCTGGCTGCCTTCCTCTCAGTCTTGTATTCAGTCCTGCATTCACCTCATCATACTCTGTCCTCCGGTTCTTGGCACATGTCTTAGTCATCTGGTGCTGCTATAACAGAATTACTATAAGGGGATGGCTTTAATAAAGAGAAATTTATTTATTTCTTCACTGTAGAGTAGACTACGAGTCCAAATTCAGGGCGTCTGCTCCAGGGAAGGCTTTCTCTCTCTATTGGCTGAAGAAGATCCTTGTCCTCAGTCTTGGTTGAGGAGCTTCTGAGGTGCAGGAGCCTTGAGTCTTAAAGGACACACTGCTCCTGGCACTGCTTTCTTGGTGGTACAAAATTCCGTTGTTTCTCTGCTCACTTTTTTTTTAGTATCCCAGGAGATTTCCTCAACACAAGCCAAATTTGTAGATTGAATCCTACCTCACTAACACAGCTGCTGCTCATTCTCCTGCACGAAAATCATAGAAGCAGGATTTACAACATTCGGGAAAATTCACACAGCACTAGGAATCGTGGCGCAGCCAAACTGATACACAGTTTTTAGGAAACACTATTCAATCCCTAACAGTACATGAGGCCAGGAACCTGCTTCTTGATATTCCGATTCTGAGTTGTCAGCCCCCGCTACCACGTGAATCAAGAAAAGTCTCCAGTCTGCCGCTGACCTCTGGATTTGGGACTTGTCAGTCTCCACAATTTTGTGAGTCATTTTCTTGAAATAAATCTCTTCCTATATATTTATGTATATGATTCACTGATTTTTGGTCCTTTCGAGAATCCAGGTTAAGACAGCTAGGGAAAACATTCTGGAGGGTACTGACTAGAGATAAGATTAAAATAGTATACAAGCCATTCTCAAATAATTGTATGTCAATATAGGCACACTGCTAATGGAGAAATGATAAAACTAACAAAAACTGACAAAGGATGGTGGAGAGAAGGTCAGAGATAGTGCAATTTTTTTATTGCTACATCTATAAGAGCTGTGAGCCAAAAAACAATAATAATTTAAAAGCCAAGCCAAGTGCTGTCGAGTCGGATCCGACTCATGATGACAAGTAAAATTATAGAAGTAGACAGAAATTTATATTATACCCATAAACACAAATAAAAATAGTTATTGATTAAAACTGGATGATGAACAAGAAAGAAGGATGCAGAAAAAGAATGTATGAATCTCATCATGACATCTGTGCATGATCTGAAGATGTAGAACTGAAGATAGCTTATAAAACAATACTTCCAAAGGCAACTAGAAGAAGAAACATACAAATTCCACTACTCACGCCCACACAAACACAGCCAAAAAATTAGATGAAAACATGACAACATGACAGATCTAAAATTTTAAAAATCTGTCATATCACTATGTGTGAATAAGCTAAAATTATATTTTATGTTAAAAAGAAGACAAAATTGTATCACAAAGCAAAATATGACTGTGATGTTAGGAGAGACATGAATGAAACAATTCTGAAAATTTGAAAAGAAAAAGGCAAACCAAAAGTATACTAGATAACTACAAACAAAAAGAAAGCATCATTAAGAATCTTAATACAAAAGAAGTTAGAAATCTGTCTTAGCATTAGTAAGACAGGTAATACTACTGTGAGGTCCAGAAAAGATGAGGAATGAGAGTGGCTGTAAGAAACGTTAAGAGAGGTGTTTTATTATATGTATCTGTTTGCTTCTTTACTGAGTATTTTATCAAAAAAATGAATGTGGAATTTTGTTAAATTTCTTTAAAAAAGAGAAGAGGCAAATGTATAAAATAAGAAATAACGGGAAGAAATAAATCCAGAAACAAAGGGAAAATTAAAAGGATCATAAGAAATAACTCTATGCAACTTTATGCAGGTAAGTTTTGGTATATGAATGAAATGAACAATTTTCTAGACAAGTGAATAACCAAAACTGACTCTAAGCATTTTCAATGAAGACAGATATAAAAGTATGTGAGCCTCACTGTACAATTAGTTTATTTATAGTGATATTAATCAGAACAGTGATGAAAATGGTCTATTTTTGATTAAAGTATTTGTTATAAAAATGTATACCTTAGTCAAAAAGAGAACTACTTTTCTGTGTATAAATTATACATCAATGTGAAAAACAACAAAATAAAACCGGCTCTAGAAGAGATAGAAAATCTAAACTGCATTAATTCAAAGAATTAGAAAAAATTGTCAAAGACCTACAAAAACAAAACAAATTAAACAACCAAAAAACTCCACACTAGACCCTGATGTTTTCGCAGGTGAATTCTCCTAAATCTTGAAAGATGAGCTAATCCCAAAGCTGTTTACACCTGTGCTGCTCTAAGTGTTGTCTTTGTACTAGAAGTTGATCCATGCTGTTCATACCTGGTTAGTGAGTCATGAGGAATGCAAATCAACTACATCACTGATCACACCATTAGTTCAGCTGGAAATTAAAACAAACAAACAAAAACTATGACTTTCTTAATGAACGAATCAGTGCATTGATTTATATTCTGTAATTCCCTTCATATTTTACAAAAGACCGGCTCTCTGAGCAGCTCTGATTTATGCTATTAAAGTATAGAATTAAAAGGAAAATGGTCATATCAGTCATAGTCCCAACAGGCAACAGATAGCATACTCTCATTAGGGCAATTCTAAGAGAGTTTAATAAAAACATTATCTACAATGGTGTGGGAAGTGTAAGGGAGCCATTGGTGATAAAACAGCTTTATCTGGGAAGGAATAGTAGAGCTAATATTGTCACTGTGCCCAAAGGGATGAGGAATGGAGTGGTTATGAGAACCCATAAGAGAGATACACTTTATCATAGGAAGAGACCATTCCTTCGTTCCTTTATTGGGTACTTTTTCAAGAGTAGACATTGAATTTTTTAAAATTCCTTTTCAACATTTATATTATGATAACCCCCAAACAAACATACAGCTTAATAAGAGGCCATTAGAACATCCCTACACAAGAACAAGATAAATATGTCTGCTGTCAGCCCTGTCATTTAACACTGTACTGGAGGCATAAGCCAATATGATTAAACAATAGGAATAAGGTATATAAAAATCAGAAAAGGGTAGGTAAAATGTAAATTACATTCAGGTGACTTGGTTATTTAATAGACTTTCCTAGAGCATCAATTAAAAACTGCTGGAAACAACACAGCATTAATATAGCAATCAAATATAATTTTACAAAGAAAACAGTTAAAAAGTATAATAAAAGGAAAGATTACCATTTATAATAGCATCAAAAGGTAAAATAATCAAGAAAAAAACAGGAAATCTGCGAGACCTGAAAAGAAAACTAAATTACAAGATACTTTTAAAGGACGCAAGACAAGACTTGAATAAACAGGAGTATTTACCATGTTCTTGGTTAAGAACTTTCAACATAATAAAGATATTAATATTTTCTAAGTTATTTTATAAATTAGCACACTCCCAATACAAATGCCTACAGATTGCTTGGAGGGGGGTTAGTGCTGAACACGATGGTTCTAAATATCATATAGAAAAATAATAATTTCCAGAAAAAAAACTTTTACTGAAAGTAGCACCGAGGAAGAATATTAACTCTGACATTGAAATATAATAGAATGCCTCAGTAATTAAAGAGTACAGTACTCAACTGTGAAAACAAAACAAAATAAACCAATAAAACTGAGTCCCAAATAGACACAAATACATATAAGGATAATATATACTAATAATAATATCTAAAAATCTGAATTAAAAAAAATTGATTCCTCAATGTATGTCCACAATGAAATGGGCCTTTGAGGGGAAAAAAATCAGATCTATATCTAACATTATTCATCACTATATATTCTAGCCAAAGCCTAAGTGAATCTATTATTTAATTGTAAAATATAAAAGAACTAGAAAAAACTGGAACATACTGGAGGAAATCTTAAAGAGAAAGCTTTCATATTGGTGCTTAAATCTACATGCTATAAAAATCATTGATATACTTAACTACATAAAAACTTACGTATGGTGAAAGACATAACATTCAAAGTCAGAAAAGCAACAAGAAAACAAGAAAAAATTCACAATGTTACAAAGAGCTAATCACTTTATTAAATGAAGAGCTCCTAGAAATCAATAAGAAAGGCAGAATACAATATAAAAATTAGCAAAGCATGTGAACAATTTACAGAAAAGGAAATCCAGAGACTTTTAGAAGGATACTTATTAACATAATCAGGGATTGAAATTAACATTCAATTACTACATAATTGTTATTGTTAGATTCTGTCCACTTGGTTCTGACTGCCTGAGGGCCCTATGTACAACGGGATGAAACATGCCCTGGTCCTGGGCCATCCTCATAATTATTGCTATGCTTGAGCCCATAGTTGCAGCCACTGTGTCAATCCAGGTCTTTTGTTGGTCTTCCTCTGTCTTTACTGACCCTGTTCTTTACCAAGCATACATAATTATTTACGCAATATTCATCTGTGTTTCATTATTTACATTTTTTTTTACATAAATTCCATTTCTTGAAATAAAACTGTCTTATGCCCCCCAAAGAAATGCGTGTAGCAGTTTGGCTGGGCCATGATTCCTGGTATTCTGTGATTGTTCCTGTAAACTGTAAATCCTGCCTCTATGATGGTAATACAGAAGTGTGGGCAATGGTCGTGTTAGTGAGGCTAGATTCTGTTTATTAAGATAATATTGTGCCTTCAGGCAATCTCTTGGGATATCAAGGAAAAGGAAGCAAGCAGGGATTTGGGGACTTCATCAGGAAAGAAGCAGTGCTAGAAGCAGAGTACACCCTTTGGGCTTAGAGTCCCTGTAACTCAGAAATCCCCAGTCCAGGAGAAGATTGAAAAAAAAGATCTTCCTAGAGAGCCAACACAGAAAGCCTTCCCATAAAGCTGATGCCCTGAATTTGGACTTTTAGCCTACTTTGCTGTGAGAAATCAAATTTCTCTTTGTTAAAGCCATTCACTTGTGATATTTCTGATAGGACTAGATGACTAACACAAAAACTGAAAGCAAACAAGAGGAAAGAATGATTAGGTTGTTGTTATCAGGTATTTGTTCTCTTAGACCTCTGTAGACTCCCTTTTAAGATACCATTATGAAGTACATTTTTAATAAGGCTATAGTTACCCTTTCTCATAGCATAAGGAATACTGTGAGCTCTAGCCTAGATATTCACCAGGTAGAATGATGCAGTCAATTGTCACAAAGCCTTGAGATATTTGAAGTGGCTACTTTCTTTGGAGAGCAACCCAAATCATGGCAAGACACTTTACTTTGGGAAGACAGCAGAAAATCACCAACACGGGATGAGAGGCACTTCAGTTTTCCAGGTGTGAACAGGATTCCAGGAATCATATTGGGCATTGCAATGATCGCTCTTCCCTTATCCTGTAATGTGGCCTCTCTGTGACAAGGATTCAGGCTCTGTTACTATGAAGTCCAGGTGTATAGGAGGATACTGAACTAAGTTGACTTTTAAAATACTGTGCTCAATTTTTTTAAAAAAAGGAACTGAAAAAGCACAGCTGGTTTTCTTACAGTCAGCTCCAGCTGGCTTGTCACGTGGAATAGCTCTCCATCCATAGAGAGCAGGGAGCCGAAACTTGCATGGGGGCTGAGGACAAGCAGTAAAATAAAAATCACATTTTCAGGAATTCTCTCCCCTGCTACCCTGGGTCATATTTAATGGATGGACTGCATTTAATTTAAAGGTGTGATTGCACACACGTTACCTAAACTGTGCCTCTGTACAATTGATAGAAAAAGCTCCTTACAAATTCTGAACCACAGCAAGACACAAGCACAACATTAATATGCTTAGGTGCAGATATCTGTCTGTTGTTTTACAATGCTATTTCATTTATATAGTGCCGTACTTGACGGATCTAAGAGACTCCATTCTTAGCTAGAAAGGTCCCTAAATAAAACGAGCAAGTTCTTGCAGAAGTAATCAGACAGAGCAAAGGAGTTCAGGTTCTTGTGTCTCTCTATATAAGGCCGGTTCTTGAGTTTCATTTCAAATGTCTCTCCAAGTGGACTAGCTTAACTTATACCTTTCCTCTCTCACTGGCAGCCCTGACAGCTCCACCATCAATGCATCCTGCCTCACTGAAATCTCTTAAGCTGCTCAAACTGAAAATACATTTCTTTTTTACTTTTCTCCTTTTATTTATCCTCCCTTAATTCTCTTTAATCTGAAAGCACAGTTTGTTGCTTTTTTGGTTTCACCAACTCAAAAGCAGCCTCTGTGTATTGCATAGATAGAGGCTTAGTAGCCTGGGGTCCTTGTGCAGGGGTTGGATACCTACCTGTAGACTCACTAGTTACACTAATTCTCCAAAGGATGCTTGTTTGGCCTTTCCTGTGTTTGAAAATATTTCATTTGTTATCAGAATTCAAGTATCTGGAGAGTCTGCATGAAGATCTGAATTTGTGCCTTCTCTTAAAATGAAAGAACTGCAGTGGGCCTACATTCGCCCATGGTAAAAAATCAAATGGACGTTCCCCGCTCATGTGCCACAGACCAACCACTCTCATTTCATCTGCCTATTGCATTATGTTAAATGCCTGAAAACCATTGAGACTGTGTAGAAATTTAGTTTGTGTGACCTTATAAATGTTTTTCAGTACCGAGTATCCTTTGTTGTCATCATAATTTCAAACAGTGTCTTGAACCTAAAAAAGGTTAAAACTAATTTTCAATAAAAATACAGAAAAGGAGAGAGAATGCAGTTGGATGAAGAGTATTAACATTAAACAGATATCAGAAAATCAGTATTTCAACCACATTTCACCATCTGTCACTAATTGTCAATGGTAGAAAGGGAAATCAAGTGGGTTCTGAGTGACAGATAAAAAATTTTGTTATTTTTACGTGGCTAATGTAACTGAAACACATATACATGCATACTTACACACCAAAAATATACTTACTGAAAATAAATATTATAACAAATTTCAGAAATGTCGCTTTAGTGATTTTAAATATTATAAGTAGATTTTTTAATGAGTGGGAATGATTAAGATTAGGGTGATCCATAGAATGATTGTCATTAGGTGTTGTCCAGCCATTCCTGACTTAGAAGCCCTGTGTATAATACAGCTAAACACTTGTTGGTGCTGTGCCATTCTTAGAATTCCTGCTATGCTTAAACCTGTTATTCTAGCCACTGCGTCAACCCATCTTGCTAAGGTCTCATGTTCTTTCACTGATTCTCTACTTTACCAAGTGTATGTCCTTGTCTAGGGACTAGTCCCTCCTGGTAATATGACCAAAGTACATAAGATGAAGTCTTGCCATCTTCACTTCCAAGGGGTATTCTGGTTGTACTTCTTTCAAGACAGACTTGTTCACTCTTTCGGCGGCAGTCCATGGTGTATTCAGTATTCTTTGTCAATACCATAATTCAAACACATCACTTTTTCTTTTCTCTTTTTATTAATTGTTCATCTTTCACATGTGTATTTTCATGCTCTGAGCTGTGTACCCCCCAAAATGTGTGTAGCCATTTGATTCCCAATATTTTGTGATTTTGCTATGCTATGCAGACTAATCTCTGCTTGTGACTGACAGATAGAATGATTATGTTAAAAGAGGATTAGAGTGGGACTGCAATACCCTTACTAAGGGAGTTTCCCTGGAGTGTGGCTTGCACCCCCTTTAATCCTTTCACCTTATGGGGGATAAAAAGAGTGAGAAGCAAGCAGAGGACTGGGAACCTCACACCATAAAGAAAGCAGCACTGGGAGTAGAGTGCATCCTTCAGACCTGAAGTTTCTGCGCCAAGATGCTTCTTGAACAGAGACTGATGCAACATAATGTCTTTCCTCTAGAGCCAACAAGGGAGAAAGCCTTCCCCTCAAGTGGACATCCTGAATTTGGACTTGTAGCCTACTGGGCTGTGTAAAAATAAACTTTTCTTGTTAAAGCCATCCACTTGGTGATATTTCTGTTAGAGTAGTGCCAGCTGACTAAAACATGTATAAAATCCACTGCTGTCCAGTCAATTCCATCACATAGCAACCCTATAAGACAGAGTAGAACTGCCCTATAGAGTTTCCAAGGAACGTGTGGAGGATTCAAACTGCCAACGTTTTGCTTAGTAGATGTGTACCTAACCACTGCACCACCAAAGTTTCCACATGCATATGAGCCTATTGAAAAATACCATGATTGATTCAGGTGCAATTTAGTCCTCCAAGTGACAGCTATAAAAAAAAGAAAAAATCCTTTAACAGATCTTTTGTAGTAGATTTGCCCAGTGCAATGAGTTTTTTGATTTCTTGGCTTCTGATACTATGGAAACAAGTAAAATGCAATACCTGACAACTTCAGTCTTTTCTCCATTTACCGTAATGTTACTTATTTGTCCAGTTGTGAAGATTTTTGCTTTCTTTATGTTGAGATATAATCCAAACTGAAGGCTGTGGTCTTTCATCTTCAGTAGTAAACACTTCTAGTCCTCTTGGCTTTCAGCAAGCAAGGTTGTGCCATCTGCACATATCATGTTGTTAAAGAGTCTAATCCTGAGGTTGTGATCTTCTTCACGGAGTCCAGCTTCTGGGATTGTTTGCTCAACATAAAGATTGAAAGAGTACGATGAAAAGATACATCCATGATGCACACTTCCCCTGATTTTAAACCACGCAGTATCCCCTTGTTCTGGTCAAATGACTGCCTCTTATCTATGTACTCATTATGTTCCTTTTAAGCACAATTAGGTGTTGTGGAACTCCCATTCTTTAAAATGCCATCCATAATTTGTTATGATCCATACAGTAGAATCCCTTTGTCTAGTCAATAATACAAATGTAAACATCTTTCTAGTATTCTCTGCTTTCAGTTAAGATACATCTAACATCAACAATGACATCCCTCTTTCCACGTCCTTCTCTAAATTCATCTTGAATTTCTGTCAGTTCCCTGTTGATGTACTGCTTCAATAATTGTTGACTTATCCTCAGCAAAGTTTCACTGGCATGTGATAGTAAAGATATTGTTCAATAATTTCCACATTCTGTTTCTTCATCTTTCTTTGGAATGTGAACAAATACAGGTCTCTTGCAGTCAGTCAGCCAGGCAGCTATCTTTCAGATTTCTTCCAGTGGTTATATCCATTGGTTGAAACATCTTGTCTTAGTCACTTAGTACTGCTGTACCAGAAATACCACGAGTGGATGGCTTTATCAAAGACATTTATTTTCTCACAGAAAAATAGGTTAAAAGTCCAAATCCAAGGCATCAGCTCCAGGGTAAAGCTTTCTGTGTAGGCTCTGGAGGAAGTTTCTTGATGTTAACCTTCCATAGGCTGGGAGCTTCTAAGGTGGCTCAAGGACCTCGGTCCTTTCCAAAGGATGCATTCTGCTCCCCATACTGCTTCTTTCCTGATGGCATGAGGTCCTCAACTCTCTGGTTGCTACCCTTTCTACATATCCCAAGAGACTGCTTTGAGGCACAATACAATCTTATAGATTGAGTCCCGCCTCACTAATGCAACCAATGCCCAACCTCCCATATTAACATCATAGACGCAGGATTTACACTTTATGGAAACATCACTCAACACCAGGAATCATGACCCAGCCAAATCGCTATGCACAGTTTTTGGCGGACACAGGCCAATCCACGACATATCTCGATAATTATTCTGTCATTTCTAGGAGCCTTGTTTTCCATCAATGCCTTCAGTACAATTGGCAGTTTCTTAATTGTCTGCTACCTCCTGCAATGCTTGAACATTGACTCTGTGTTTCCTTACAACTTTTTTTGATGTTTTCTGTGCTGTTGAATATTTTGCCCATAGATCCTTCAATATTCCAACTTGAAGCTTGACTTACTTTCTTCAGTTCTTTCCTTTGGAGAAATACCAACTGTATTTTCTCTTTTGATTTTCTAACTCCACGTCTTTATACACTTCATTACTATAGTTTAGTTCATCTTCTCTGAGCCACTCTTTGAAATCTTCTGTTCAGCTTTTTTATTTCATTCTTTCTTTTGTTCACTTCAGCTGTTCTAAGTTCAAGAGCAATTTTGAGAGTCTCTTCTGATGTTCATGTTGGTCCTTTCTTTCCTAACTTTTTTTTTATTTCTCACAATCTAACTGTATATTTACATGATATTTTAAAATCTCCTATGTGCTAGGCAATGCTGCTAACAATTGTTTGGCACTGGCCTTCTCATGAAATGTTGACAATGCGTACTGTAATATAGATAAAACATTTTATCTACTGATTTAGGCTGAATGCATGTAAGTAGAATTTTTTTCTTTGTTTTTTTTAAGAGTCAATGAAAATGTACATTTCTATATAAATTTGTGTGCCCACCTATATGCAGCTCCCACTACTCTCCCTGCCCGATGACAGCACACTCTTCCTCTCTGCTCCATGCATGTCTTATTCTCCCAACAATCTCCTATCCGATCCTCTCGACTCTCTCCCCCACCTCCAGTAAGAGGACAGCAGGATGACATCCTATAGATGCTTAGAACCATAAACTGCACACACGATATGGTCACTCTGTATTGCCAAGTCCCACCCATTCCTGTCTGAAGAGTTGATTTCCATTATGATTTATGGACAGGGGCAGCATCAGGGCCAGGGGCCATGATCTCAGGGGAACTCCAAGGCCCCTGGGCCATCAATTGCGGCCTTTTAGTGGAGATCTCAGGATGCACGCTTTTTGATTATTCTGTGGCCAGTGAGACTCAACTTTGTGAGCTCCATCACAGCTATCACTGGTGATGGCCAGGCACCATCCAGTTCTTCCGGTCACAAACCAATGTAGTCACCCATTCACATGGTTCTCTCTGTCTTCTGGGTTCTCTTTGCCCCATGTTGGTTTGGTCCTTAGTGATCATCCATTCCTGCTGAGTTGGGACCATTTGCTGGATCCTCAGATGGCAGCTTGGCAGCTTTTAAGACCCCAGATGCTGCTCACCAACGTGGGTTGCAGAAGGCTCTCTTAGCAAAACACTAGTTGTGCCAATTGACCTCGATTTTAACCTCTGTTTTTAAGTTCTTATCGTAGGGCTGTCATACAATATTTGTCCTTTTGTTGCTGACTACTTTCACTCAGCATAAAGTCCTCCAACTGAAACTAGGTTATGAGATGTTTCCTAAAATCATCTTTGCTCTTTATCATTGCATAGTGTTCCATTGAGTACATATACCATAGTTTACCTATCCATTGCTCTCTTGTTGGGCGTCTGGGTTGATTCCACCTTTTTGTTATTGTTGACTGTGCTGATACATGTGCATGTATCAGTTGGTATGAATGACCTTGATTCTGTAGGATATATTCTGAGCAGTGGAATTGCTGGGTCAAATGATTTATTTATATCTGGCGCTTCTCGAGGAAGCACCAGATTGCTTTCCAAAGATGTTGCACCATTTTGCAATCCCACCAGCAGTGTAAGAGAGCTTGAATTTCTCCAGAGTCTCTCCAGCATTTGTTGTTTTGTGTTTTTTAGATCATGGCCAACCTTGTTGGGGCAAGATGGTAACTCATTGTTATTTTGATTTGAATTTCTTTAATAGCTAATGATCATGAGCATGTCCACGTGTGTTTTTTGGCTGCCTGGGTCTCCTCTTTAGAGAAGTGTCTGTTCATATCCTTTGCCCATTGCTTAATTGGATGATTTATCTTTTTCTTATTGGTATTTTGCAGTAGCTTATAGATTATGGAGCTCAGGCGTCGGTCTGACATAGAGTTGTTAAATATTTTTTTCCCATTCCGTAGGTGGCCTTTTAATTCTATTAATAAAGTCTTTGGATGAGCAAAAGTGTTTTCTTCTTAGTAGTTCCCATCTATCTATTTTCTCTTCTGTTGTTTGTGGTTTGTTTGACAGATTTTGAAGTCTGTCTATGTTGTGTATTAAAACTTATATTGTTGTTCCTACTTTTTCTTGGATGAGCTTTATCATTTTAGGTTTGATATTTAAGTCTTTTATCCAGTTTGAATACTCTAGGGGTCAGTTCTGACCCTGGCCCCTAGGGTCGCCATGAGTCGGATCCGACTCGACAGCACTTGGCTTGGCTTGGCTATCCAGTTTGAGTTGGTTTTTGTATAAGGTATAAGGTATGGGTCTTGTTTCAGTTTATTGCAGATGGATATCCAACTTTGCCAGCACCATTTGTTAAAGAGATTTTTACCCCAGTTTAATGTCTTAGGGCCTTTGTAGAATATTAACTGTTCACAGAAAGATGGTTTCATCTCTGGGGTCTCAATTCTGTTCCACTGATCGATCTGTCTGTTCTTGTACCAGTACCAGTTTGTTTTGACTACTGTGGCAGTGTAATAGGTTCTAAAGTCAGGTAGTAAGAGGCCTCCCAGTGTCGTCTTCTTCTTCAGTCGTGCTTTAATTATCTGGGGCTTCTTCCCTTTCCAAAGTTGGCAATTTGTTCTCTATCTCATCAAAAAATGTCACTGAAATTTGTATTGGGATTACATTATATAAGTAGATTGCTTTGGGTAGCATAGACGCTTTCACAATGTTAAGTCTTCCTATCCATGAGCAGCGCAGATTTCCCCATTTATGTAAGTCTCTCTTAGTTTCTTGTAGTAAAGTTTTGTACTTCTCTTTGTAAAGGTCTGTTGTTTCTCTGGTTAGGTTTATTCCTAGTTACTTTATCTTCTTAGATGCTATATAGTAAATGTTATTGATTTGCTGATTTTTTCCTTAATAAGCTCGTTGTTGGTATAAAGGAATTCTACTGATTTACTTATGTTTACCTTGTATCTTGAGACTTTGCTGAACTGTTCTATAAGTTTGAGTAGTTTACTTGTGGATTCTTTAGGATTCTCCACATATGTAATCATATCATCTGCAAATAGGGAGCTTTTGACTTCTTCTTTGCCAATTCAGATCCCCTTTATTTCTTAGTCTTGTCTAATTGCTCTGGTTAGAACTTCCAGTACAATGTTGAATGGGAGAGGTGAGAGTGGACATCTTTGTGTAGTTCCTGTTCTCAAGGGAAATTGTTTCAGTCTCTCCCCATTTAGGATGATGTAGGCAGTTGGCTTTGTATAAATGGCCCTTATTGCATTGTCTATTTCCATTTTGCTGAGAATTTTTAGTATAAATGGGTGTTGGACTTTATCAAATGCCTTTTCTGCATCAATGGACAAAATCAGGTGATTCTTGTCTTTTGTGTTATTTATGTGGTTGCTCACATTAATTGTTTTTCTGATGTTGAAGCAGCCTTGCATCCTTGGTATGAATCCAACTTAGTCAGGATGGATTGTTTTTTGGATATGTTGTTGTATTCTATTGACAAGAATTTTGTTGAAGATTTTGCACTTAAATTCATGAGTGATATCATTCTATAGTTCTCCTTTTTGGTTGGGTCTTTCCCTGGCTTTGGTGCCAGGGTTATGCTGGTTTCATAGAATGAATTTGGGAGTATTCCAACCCTTTCTATACTGTGAAATAGTCTCAGTAGTTTTGGAGACAGCTTTTCTCTAAAAGCTTGGTAGAATTCTGTCGTGAAGCCATCTGGGCCCAGGCTTTTTTTTGGTTGGTAGTTTTTGGATGACTTTTTCAGTCTCTTCCTTCATGATGGGTTTATTAAGTTGTTCTCCTTCACCTTATTTTAATTTTGGTAGGTGGTATGAATCAAGCAATTTGTCCATTTCCTCTAGGTTTTCAAATTTCTTAGAGAGTACATCTTTCACAGTATTCTGCTACATTTTTTTTATTTCGATTGGATCTGTTGTGACATCTTCCCCCTCATTTCTTATGTGGGTTATTTGTTTCCTTTCCTGTTTTTCTTTAGTAAGTTTAGCCACTGGTTTGTCAATTTTGTTGATCCTTTCAAAAAACCAACTTTTGGTCTTTTCATTTTTTTTTTTTCAATTGTTCTTCTATTCTCTAAATTGTTTTATTCTCCTCTAATCTTTATTATCTGTTTTCTTCTGGTGTTTGAGGGGTTGCTCTGTTGTTCTCTCTCTACTTGTTCAAGCTGTAGGGTTAGTTCTTTGGTTTGTTGTCTTTCTTCCTTCCATATGTATGCATTTGTGGAGATAAATGTACTGCTTTGGCTGTATCCCATAGGTTCTGGTAGGAAGTGTTTTCATTCTCATTGGAATCCATAAATTTCTTTATTTCATCGTTGATTTCTTCTATAACTCATGTTTTTTTGAGCAAGATGTTGTTCAGATTCCATCACTTCCCCTTTCTGTCTGCTATTGATTTTGACTTTTATGGCTTTGTGATCTGAGAAGATGCTTTGCATTAATTCAATGGTATGGATTTTGTTTGAGAATTGCTTTGTGTCCTAACACATGATCAATTCTGGAGAATGTTCCATGTGCACTGGAGAAGAAGGTGTAGCTGTCCGATGATGGATAGAAAGTTCTGTATATGTCAATTAGGTCTAGTTGGTTAATTTTGGCAATAAGGTCTTCTGTGTCTTTTGAGCTTTTTTCTAGGTGATCTGTTCAATATTGGGAGTAGAGTGTTGAAGTCTCTCACTATTATTGTGGAGGGATCTATCTTATTGTTGAGTGTAGTCAGTGTTTCTTCAGTGTATTTAGGTGCTCTAACATTAGGTGCATAAATATTTAATATTGTTAAGTCCTGCTTGTGTACTGAAACTTTCAGCAATGAATACTATCCATCCTTGTCCATGATGGTGGAATTTACATTAAAATCTACTTTACCTAAGGTTTGAATCGCCACACCTGCTCTTCTTTGTGTATTGTTTACTTGGTACATATTCTTCCATCCTTTGATTTTCAATTTGTCCTTATTTTGAAGTCTAAGGTGAGTTTGTTGTAGGCAACACATGGATGTGTTGTGTCTTTTGTTCCAAGATATCGCTCAATGCCTCTTTACTGGAGCGTTCAGTCCATTCACATTCAATGTAATTATCGATAGGTATGTGTTTAGTATTGTTTTTGTGATATGTTTATTTTTGTGTTGATGTTTTCTCTGTTACTGTTATTAATCTGTTCTGGGACATTTTTCTTTGTGAGTTGATTTTTTCAACTTTTTCAGGGTTGATTTTGTGGTTGTTGATACTCCTGCATTATGTTTCCTGATTTGATATGTTGCATCTTTATTGTGCTTTATGGCTGCTCCTATGATCTCCTTTAATAAACTATATATAAACTCAATTTTAATTACTACCAGTTTTATGAACTTCCTCTCCATCTAGAAGGACTATAATGACTTTAGTACATCCCTCTTTTTAATATGATGTCATCATAGCTTTCATGATATGATCACTGGATCATTTCTTTCACTATTACAGCTTTGATTGAGTTTGGAGCCTTCCCTAACTGAGTAGGTTTCTGGGTGATGTGTTATATATTTGCTTCTAAAATATAAAGTTAGTGATTTTGTTCTTCTAAGCCAAGAGATTCTTTCAGTATTTCTTGTAGCTTTGGTTTGGTTTTTATAAAGTCTCTGAGTTTCTGTTTATCTGTGAATGTCTTAATTTCATTTTCATATTTGAAAGATAGTTTTGCAGGATATCTAATTCTTGGTTGTAAGTTCTTCTCCTTCAAGGCTTTGAATGTGTGATGTCACTGTCTCCATGCCAGCATTGTTTTGGCTAATAAATCCAAAGAAAGCCCACAGGGTTTCCCTCTGAGTGTTAGCTTTGCTTTGAGTCTTGCAGCCTTTAAGAGTTTCTGCTTAGGTTTCATTTTGTTAGGCTTGATTGTAATATGTCTTGGAGTCTTTCTTTTGAGATCTATATTAAATGGCATTTGATATCCATCTTGGATATCTATATTGTCTTCTTCCATAATTTCTGGAAAGTTTTCTGTCAGCAGCTTAGCAACAATACTTTCTGTGTTCTCAGGTGTCTCACCCTGTTCACGAACTCCAATTAATTGTAGATTGTTCCTCTTAATAGAGTCCCATATGCTTCTTAATGCTTCTTCATTTTTCTTTTTTCTAATTTCTCCTCATAGATGCTTGAGTCAGTAGCTTTGCCTTCCAAGTCATAAAGTCTATTTTCCATTTGTTCCATTCTATGTTCTTGGCTTTGAAGCTTCTGTGTCTTTGATTTTGTTCTTGATCTGTAGGATTTCAGAATCCTGGTGTTCCATCAGATCAAACAGCTTGCTTAATTTTTCATTTTGCTCTGCTGCATTTTATGTAAGGTCTGGGAGAGCTCTACATATCATCTTTTTGTATTCACCTGGGAATTTCTTTGGTACTTTCTTGGGTGGGGGGCCTTCTGAAGCCATAGGTGATTACTTCTGTATGCTTTTCTCCAGATTTTGTTGCTTTTGGGGCATCATGTGAGTCAATAGAAGCTGGGAGAGATGCTGTGATGATGGACCATAGTTGTTTCTCTAGGCCATTTTAAAATGAAAGGTAAAAGCTATCTGACAACTTTCAAAGTCAGTTAGATTTTCAAGTGTATACATCCCTCTTCCCAGCTGGCAAAGCAAGCACCTGTATATCGAACCCCAGATGTTCTAAACTAGCTCAAAATACAGAAAGACTACTGCCCTGCTGGCCTCTGCTATTGGGCCCCAGCTGTAGGTGACACTGTGTAGAATCCTGCTTTTCTTCCAGAAAAGTGTTCTCTGCCGGGTGGGTGCTGCCTCCCAGCCTAGGAATTAGGTCTTGCTGAGGCCTCCCTATGGGTATGTCTGCCTCCCAGTGGAACAAGATGGCATCCTGCACAAGATCCCCCACGTGCCTCTGTGCAGGCTACTCAATGGTGGCAGTGGAAAGAGAGGCCAAAAGTGCCAAGATACACAGAGTCCCAAGCCAGGCACTCAAAATATGGCGATTACACCTGTCAATCCCACCAGCAGTGCATCTGAGATTAGCTGCTAGTCAAGTCCCAGCTCCGCCTGCCAGCTAAGACAGAAAAAAAAAGTTAAAATGGTGAGTTACCTTTGGTACAGCACTCACCAAGAGTAGGGTTAACAAAAGAGAGGAAGTTTTCCATTCAGTGGTATGAAGTCCAAATTAACAGCATAATGCCATGTCCTAGGGCTCACTAGGTATCCAGAAGGTTCCATTTAATTATCAATTCAGGTCTTCATTTCCAGAGGGATTTAGGGAGATATGTGTTCAGTCCACCATCTTGACTCTGCCCCCTCTTTCCTATCTTTTTAATGACTTTTTGCTTTCACTGTGTAGGATGTCTTGATGGGTTTCTCAAATGCATCAGGGCTTTGGTCATTAATGTTCAATATGTCAAATCTATTCTTGAAGTGGTATCTAAGTTCCCGTTACAGTATAAATACAAGGTCATGTTTTTGCTCTTGTGTACTTGTTTTAATTTTCTTCAGCTTCCACTTGAACTTCAGCAATTGGTAGTCTGTTGTGCAGATACTCCCTGGCCTCACTCTGACTGATGGTGCATACTTACGCAAATTAGAAATGAATGTAGAATTCCTAGTTTCCCTGATTTGATCTTGGTTTTCATTAGAGGTACATTCCTGCTCTTAATGGAGTACAGTTTCATTTAATTCATTCTGTTACTTTATTATTAATTATGAGATTGGAATTGATTTGTTATACTTTATCCCTGCTCTTTAGCTTAGGAAGAATCCATGTACTTTTCTCTATCTCAGAACACACATGAAAGGGAGTGTATTACTAATTTAACTGAGCATGCCAAGCATAATATGTTAGTATTTAACTGTCATGTTTCAGGGAGGACAAATTTTATTCTTCCTTTTCTGAGAGACCCACCTACTAGAGATTTTGATAAATGAATTTTGATCATTGGACTAAAATGAAGTGATCAACCTTAGCTAAAGATTCAGAACCCATTTTTTCTTTCCGCCTATGGGTAGATAAATTCTAATTAATGACTAGAAAACAAAGACTCTACTTGAAAGAAAGGATAACCCAATATGTTCCTCAGTAAATGTTTTCATTATTATAATGTTTTTGCTGATACAAATTTTTCCTTATATTAACCAGAAATCATTCATGCCCGTGGTAAAGACTTCTTATTTGTTTATAAGTAACACATGTGATCTTACCATCAGAAAATTTGAATTAATTTAAAAAAGTAAAAATTTAACTAGAAATTTATGAAGCTTAAAAAAGGAAATCACAGGGAACTGATTTAAAAGGCTTCAGAAATTCTAAGAATAAACTGGATGATTGTCAACTAGTTGCTTTACCTGTAATATTTCACTTGACTTCAGACACTTAGAGCAAATCAAAAACTCAAAAGATTTTTATTGCTGGCTTGAATTACATAAAATAACAATGTGACTTGGGTATGATATTCATTGAGTTTTCTTGGAATATATAATTTAGTTTTATGGTGAGTTTGGTAATGGAAGTTGTCAAGTGATATTGAAGCAGTCTATTAATTCCTATTAGATTTACTATGCTGATCTCAGAAGATGGGCTGTTTTTATACACTTAATACTACATATCCCTTTTCAATTAACGTAGAAAGTAGTATCATATTTTCAAGAAAGCTACACTACCTAGCATGATTTCTAAGGAAATAATTAATAAATTGCAGCATATTTCATTATCCAAATCCATAACAGCTTTTTAGTTTTTTTAGTATTAACTACAAAAATGCAGGTGGCTTACAACAACCAGATGTGGACTTTAGTGTCCTATGGTGGTGGAAACCCTGATGGCACAGTGGTTGAGTAATATGGCTGCAAACCAAAAAGTTAACAGTTCAACTCCGACAGGCACTCCTTGGAAACTCTATGGAGCAGTTCTACTCTGTCTGTAGTGTCACTTTGAGTCAGAGTTGCCTTAAAAGCACTGGGTTTGGTTGTGGTATTTCTATGGGGGTGGTACCCTCAGTTGATGCCCTTCAGAGTCCATGTTGCGGAATATCTGTGGATTTTTTGTGGCAATATCTGCTCTTGCCTCGTGCATTTTACTTACTATATTTCATCAAATGTAAGACTTCATCAATTATCAGCCAAGCCAGCCATTAAGAAATAAAAACTCTGTCAATTAAACTAAGACACATCATTGATTATAAGACATCTCTGATTTCAGAGATGTTAAATGTGGACAGAAAGTATGTCTTCAAATCAGTGAGAAGTGGTATTAGCTGTATGCTTCAAGTTCTCCTCTCCAGAAGCTCCTTATTTACCCATCTGAGAAAAGCAGTTTTGAGTTTTGGAAAATGATAGTGTAACCATGTCGAGGACAACTGCTGATACAAAAGAAAAAAGTATATTTTTAAAAAATATATTAACTACTAATATGGAGAAAGCTAACATGGCTTGTCAATTACTAAAAGGTATATTTTTCATTGTGAATTTTTTCCATGCTAAAAAACCAACCCACTGCCATCGAGTCCATTCTGACTCATAACAACCCTAAAGGACAGAGCAGAACTGCTTCATGAAGTTTCCAAGGAACACCTGGAGGATTCAAAATGCTGACTTTTAGTTAGCAGATGTAGCACTTAACCACTAAGCTACTAGTGTTTCCTTGTTGAGCCCTGTATAATAAGATGTTCTAAATACCATATTTTTCCCCAAATAACATTCCTACATTTATAAAGTGCACAATGCCCCAAGGAAAATTATGTGGGAAGGGATTGTGTGGTTGGCAAATACATACATATACACACACCCACCCACAACCCACATGCATACATCTTACACATCACTTGCCTAAATATGTGATTGTTCCTTTAGGTTTCTCTTTCATCACTTTATACTTTGGTTGTTGAAGAGCATAGACGTCTTCAATAAGTCCACAACCGCACCCGCCACCCTCCAAGTCTCGGACCCTTGCATTCAACTATGTCAGAGTTAACGATAAAGAAGCTCTCCAGTGTAGGCACACTGCATCTCTATGTGATGCAAAATAATGGCATTAAGTGTGCTGCATGAATATGTTTATATATTAACATCTGTTTCAGCAGCTCTTAGTTCTCTATCAGTCACTGTTCATACATTTTAATCTTATGATACTCACAAATCATAAGGGAGGTATTTGTATGTCTGTTTTGCAAATGAAACCGAGGCTTAATGAGATTGTTACCTGTCTGTGCCATGTGATCAGCAACTAATGAAGCCAAGATTCAAACCCACAGTCGTTATATTCCAACTCTTTTTAAAAAAAAAAAAAAAACTGCTGTGATGCCTCTACCAGATGTATCACGTTATTTTTAGATTTATTTGTTTTATTTTGTTCCAAACAAAGTTTGTTCCAAACAAAGGTGGTATCTCTCTCTCTCACACACACACTCACAGACACCCTACAGCAAATAATATAGTGATGGAGGAGAGGAAAGGAACACAGAGAGAGGGAACTGAATTTTCTACATGAGTGGCTTTAACAATAAGCTAGACATCAGGGGTTTTAGGTTTGATTTTTTTTTTCTGTTCCTATTTTCATTTTGGTAATTAAGCTCTTAAGATGTTTCAGTATATCCTGAAATGAAGGGATTTTGTAACAGTTTATGTAATCAAGGGTTCTTCTCTACTCCCTCTTTATGATTTTATTTGGAAGGAAGCAGGACCAAGCTAAGACCTATTGCTATTGATCTCTTAGTATTTTCCTAATGTCTTTATTTTACAAAACGGGCCATCAAGGATGCAGGAATCTACCCAAGGTCCAATGGATAGAACTGGATGTGAGGGAAATGAGTACTACTAAATGATATAGCAGGTGAAGTATCAAGGTACAGAATTCAGATGTTCCCAGCCTAAAAATTTAATGACAATATGTTCATCCTTTTAATGTAAACATTACTAGGAGGCTCCCGACTATATAATCCATCATACTGCAGAAGACTTGCTGACTTATGCTTTGTGATGGCCCAGTGAGAAAAATATACAAAATCATACACCAGTGTTGCAAATCAATTCTGCAGCAAAGTGGAAATTACTCTTGTACCAATAAGCAGTAAGTCCTATGGAGAAAAAAAATCCGTTTCTGAATTTCCAACTTGCAGATAGAAAGAGAAGACATCAATCATGCTAGGGAGCTTCTATTTCACAGCTGTTGTTCTTAAAGACAAACCAGATAAACAGACAAGACCAGAATATGCAAAGGACATTGGCTTTTTCCATGGTCTTGGTGCAGAGAAGCAGCAAAGAAAAGCCAGGCTCTTTTTCTGTCTCTTCTAACAGCAAAACTTGTAGTCCATCAAAGATGTATACACATTGGCTCAGGTTACTGTCAAAATGGCTAATCAGTCATTTCACAAATGGCTATTAATCACACAGTAATGAGATATTCACTTTGCTCTGGCAAATATAGGCTCTGTGGAAATTCTTTTTCTTTGGTACCTGATGCAAGCTTAACGCACGCAGAACCCAATCTTGGAGCAGCGTGGGACATTGAAACTGCTCACAGTTTGGAAAGAAGCAAATAGGGAAGACATTTAAACCGTCAATAATTCACTGAGTAAATTCAGAAGTACTTAATCATTCTCTGCACTTTCTTTTGTTCCCTTTATTCCTCTGTCATGCTATGACTGCATTTTAAGTCTCTCTATTTCTTACCCCAGGCTTGCACTCTGAAGCTCAAACCAAGAGGAGCTTCTAACAAATCAGATTTTTAGTTCTCTTAGATAAGACAACGACTAGAAACAATGTGCTTATATATGAAATGTCCATATCTATCATATAAATTATAGATCAAGTGCAATGTTTACAATGTTTACCAAGCAACAGCTAGGTTAGAGTTAAATTTCCGGATGGAGATGAAGTTGATCTAAGGAGGAAACCTATGAAGTTTGACTCAGTTAAATTCTTTATAGACAACATCTTCCAGTTGAAAAGTTTAGCTCATTTAGCATTCTTTGAGTACTTATCTTGAACCAGAGGCTGTGCTAGCTGTTAAAGCTATGAATACAAACAGTTTTTACCATTCCAGAAAACACAGTCTAGTGATAGAAAGAACTAATTTTTTATAGAAGAGTAAAGACAGAAAGAGGAGCCAACATGAAGCATAAATGAAAACAGGAGCCTGAAGTTTAAGGAGCGACATGTAATGCAACCCTGGTGGTGTAGTGGGTTAAGTGCTACCACTGCTAACCACAAGGTCAGCAGTTCAAATGCACCAGGCACTCCTTGAATACTCTGGGAGTCAGTTCTACCCTGGCCCCTAGGTTCGCCATGAGTCAGATCCGACTCGAGGGCACTTGGCTTGGCAAGTAATGCAGGAAGACTAGATCCTTGGTACCTCGGGAAGAAGACTAATTGTATGCAAGGAATGATGTCACTAAAGGAGCTTGAGGTCAGACTTTGAAGTGCTATGTGCCTTCTAAACTGTGGGAAACAGCCACAGGTTTTTGAAGAGGGAACTGACAGGATTGGATTTGTGTGGGGACTATGAGCCTAATGCCATGACAGGATGAGACATTTGCAGGTCCTAGGACAAAACTGGAGTCACAGTGGGTAAGCATTTGGATGCTAACCAAAAAAGATCAGCAGTTTAGAATCTACCACCTTCTCCTTGGGGCAGTTCTGTTTCATCCTATAGGGTTGATATGAGTTGAAACTGATTCAGTGGCAGTAGTTTTTTTTAATTTCATTAATTTATTTTTGGAACAGAACTGAACATATTTTTTCAGGTGGGAGGGCCACAAATAATTGTGTCTGCATACAGGTACTTTACATATTTTTTAAATAATACTTTATTGTGTTTTTTGATGGCACTTGGCTTATTGTGTTTTGGGTGGAAGTTTGCAAATCAAGTTAGGTTCCTGTTTGACAATTTCCACACAAGTTGCTCAGTGACAGTTACATTTTCTTAATATGTCAACGTTCTCTTCAATTGTGTTCTTGTTGTTCTATTCCCAGTACTATATTTTCCTTGCCTTCATATTTTCTCATCTTTCTTTTTAGAGTAAATGTTGAGTTTTTTGTCTCATAGAGACTTTTTTAGTAGAGCGTCTTTCATATAACTAATATCTTTTATTTTGTGTGCCGCTCTTCTATTTCACTAACAGGCAATTTCAGGGTATAGTTTTGGCTCAAAGTTTAGTGTCTCAGGGCTATAGTTTCAGAGAATCCTTTGGCCTCAATTTGTCCATTTAGTCTGGACTTTGAAAAAAAACTTGAGTGTTGTTCTACATTTTTCTCCCCCTCTATCTGGGACCAGTGGTTGTGACTCTGGTCAGAAGAGTCAGCAGTGATAGCCAGGCACCATCTAGTTCTTCTGGTTTTAGGATAGATGAGGATGTGGCTCCTGTGGGCTATCACCCTTGTAGACTTGTTTCTTCTCTGAGATTTTGGTTACCTCCTTCCTGTTTCACTCCTGGTGAGTAGGGACCAATAGTTCTATCTTAGACAGCCACTCAAAACTTTTAAGATCTGTCATCCTACTCAGTTCATTAGGATACACAGTATGAACTTTGTGAACTATATTATGCTATTTGAGCTGTCCAATGAGATTGTAGTCCTAAACTTCCAAATCTGGAAAATTCAGTCTCAAAAGGTGTTTAGTTATGCCTGAGGAATATTTGTAGTTGAGTCTTAAATGAATATAAATTTATGTGCCCAGCACATATATCTGTATTTACACATGCAAATAGATACTTATGTCTCTTCTCCCGTGTTTACACATCGACACCCACCTGTTTACCTATACACTTATACCCATCCATGTGTGATTATATACTTGCTTTATGGTTTGTTTTGGAGTTGTTGGCTTCTTATATATGTCAGTTCTTTAGACAAGACATCTTTTTCTCTTGAATGCTTCTTAGCAACAGCATTTACCTGGGTCATGCTGTACTCACTGTACTCACAGTTGGTAGCACTTTTCCCTTCACCAAAAAATTACAAGCATCTGTTATCTAATGTATGCTCCCCCCTCATTCTCCTACCTGATAACTACCTATGGACAATGGTCTCTTTATGTAGACCTGTTCTTTTCATGCAATATTTATCCTTACATCCTTGGCTTATTTTCGCTTAGCATTAAGCTTTTCATTTCCACCGTACTATAATACATTTCATAAACTTATCATTGTTCGTTATGGTTGTTAAGTGTTTCATTATACCACATTTTTCTATACTAGTCATCCATTAATGGGCACTTACATTGTTTGTATTTTTTAGCAATTGTTAATAAAGCTGCAATGAATATTGTTGGATGCTGTTGAGTTTGTTCCAACTTATAGCAACTCTATGTACAACAGCATGAAACACTACCTGGTCCTGAACCATCCTCTCAGTTGTTGCTATTCTTGAGCCCATCATTACAACCACACTGTTAATCCATCTTGTTGAGGGTCTTCCTCTTCTTTGATGATCCTCTGTTTTAGCAAGCAGGATGTCCTTCTCCAGGGTCTGATCCCTCCTGAAAATATGTCCAAAGTATGCGAGACATAGTTTTACCATCCTTGCTTCTGAGGAACATTCTAGTTGTACTTCTTCTAAGACAGATTTGATCATTCTTTTGATGTGTTCAGTATTCTTCCCCCACACCATGATTCAAAATCACCAGTTCTTTAGTCTTTCTTATTTGCTGTCCAGCTTTCCCATACATATGAAGGGATTGAAAATACCATGGGTTGGTCAGGTACACCTTAGTCTTCAAGATGACATCTTTGCTTTTTAGTATTTTCCTAGAGTCATACTTGATACATTCCATATTCCAATTATTAATGGATGTTTGCAGCTGTTTCTTCTCATTTTGAGTCATGCCACATCAGCAAATGAAGATCCCAAAGGCTCTACTCCACTCACATCATTAAGGTCAATGCTACTTTGGGAAGTCAAGTCTTCCCTAGCTGTCTTCTGAGTGCCTTCAAATCTGGGGGACTCATTTTTCAGCACTGTATCTGACAATTTTCTGCTGCTATCCACAAGGTTTTCCCTGGTTAATTCTATGCAGAAGTAGTCTGTTGGGTCCTGCTTCCTAGTCTGTCTTAGTATAGGCATTTTACAACTGACTATTCCCAGTGCCTCCCACCTGTCTCTTGTAACATCAATGTAGTTCATTTTACTAATTCATTTAGTGTAAGTATCCAAAGCATTGTTGCTGTTATTTCTTGGAACAATTATCTATTAGATCGATTAAGACTAAGAAAATAAAACATTTTATTTTCACTTAACATAAGAGTATTCCTTCATACTCTTCTGTCCTTTACATAGATCTGCATTTCTGATCTATAAATTTTCCTTCTCTAAGAAGAACAGGTCTACTGGGAAAAAGTTCATTTAGTTTCTGTTTGAAAAAGTCTTTGTGTATCTTCTTCACTTTTGAAGGCTAGTTTTGCCAGATACAGAATTCAAGGTTTATTTTTCTTTCAATACTTTAAATATTTCACATTATTCTTACTTGAAAAGGCTCTCATAATAAGTTTGATGTAACTTTTGTCATTGTTTCTCTATACATAATAGATTCTCCCTTCTCACCCAGTTTTGATTTCTTTTATTTGCCTATCTCCACAGATTTCAGGGTGTTACTTTTCTTTGTAACTGACTTGTTTCATGGGTCTAAGAAATGCGATGGGTTCTCAATTCATTCGGATTTTTTCTTATTATGAGGACAGGAGTGATGATTTTCAAGGTCTTTACATTTTGGAACTGAAACTGAAGTCCCTATATGACTGATTTTTAAATATCATCATTGCAGTTAATTCTTCATGGACTTCATCTGTGTTGCTAAGGAGTGGGATAAGTAGCATAAATCAACTGTTTGACTTATATATTAGATTTTTTGATAAGGTTAGATATATGTGATAGGTAAATTACTGTTATCTTCCTCGACTACCTTTGAAGATAGCATTAATGCTTTTAAATTAAGCCAGAACCTTAGACAAAGTAGTTAACTAAAAGTTGTCTTGTTGTCAATGAAATAGAGGGGTGTAGGGCTTACAACAAGGAAGGAGTTGACCTAAGTGGTACAGAACATTATCTTCATTGCCTAAAACTGAAAGCATAGCATGGAGTAAGAACTGAAGTATTGGAAGTATTTTATGTCCAAAATTAACTTAAATCTAGTCTTTCCAGAAAACTAGAATAATTCCATGAAAGATCACGAAAAGTAGAAGGACATAAGTATCTGATTAAAACATACTTGTAATCCACTTGTCAGCAATGGTAATAATTTGCAAAATGGAGCAACTGTTCCCTCTTCTTTTCAAATCATGTAGTCTCCCTATTTCATCACTTGAACATATTGAGATTAGTGCAGGCTTTGAATCATTTCACATCTAAGCCACTTAGGGATTGTCTAGTATTTTGTACACTGTCCTTTCTTCAGAGCTGATGAAAACTGCCTATTTCAGGGAAAACTTTCTGGGTCCACCGGAAGAGTACAAACATTTCTTTGACCTCATTCCTTCCATAATTTCCTATGAAGTCATGTATTTGTAATAAATATACATGTATATATATATAAACTTTATATATGTATACATAAAGTTTATTTCAATAACTAGGTCCTTAGATGCCACTATATTTGTCTTATGTTGTCAGATTTTAAAGAGTAGGTTCTGTGGAAGAATGTACTGAAACAAGTATTCAGTAAATCCTTCACATGCAATCAGGATTGTTAATGGAGAAGCTGGGACAACAGGCTGCATGTCAACAAAATTATGTGAATGTCAGCAGAGCAACACCAATTCTAACACAATACTGTTGATATCAGCAATTCAGTATTAGAGTAACATCTTGGCACCAGGGGAGAAGGACCTAATAGAAGTTGTCCAACCCATTACTGGCTCAAAATCACTTACAAGTTGTCTTCTAGGGTCAAGACATGTGGCAAAATGTGTATGTGGGAGACAAACGGACACTTTAACACTGTGCAACGACATCCATATTCTATACAGTTCCTTGTCAATATTTTAAAATGTACTGATTTCCAAGTTAATAAAAATAATCGAGCACAGGATAAAATAGAAAGACTGAATTTCTCTCATTATTTTAATCCACATATGCTTTCTAGATTAGCAAACCAGAGAAGTTTGGAATAAGAAATATAATTCCATGCATTGCTACCAGTAGGTTAATTTCTTTTGAATGTTCATACTGAGATGGCAAATTTGGCCTGATTCCCAGCCTATACAGCTTTTCTTTCCCCACAACATGGATACATTTGAGCATCACTTGCCCATAACTCCTTTAGATTCTAATTTGGTTTCTCTTTATCCTACAAAGTTTTTTTTTTTTTTTTTTTTTTTTTATCTATACCTCTGTTTTTCAGTTAAATCCTGAAAGATTTTAGATTTCCAAGAGAATGGGTGGAAACAGAGGAGCTGGGATTTAGAGCAAGACAAGAATCAAAGAATACTAACCCAACTGTAAATACTGAAAACTGGTTCTGTTGGGAAATGACTAATGGAAAGCTTTGCATATTTGGGGAAGTAGTTACTTCATGAAAAATGATTTCTTCATGGTTGCTGTCTCTTATGCTATTGGATTTTGAACATAGTTGCCATTTTTGTTAGGCTACAGATTTTATCCTCTGAATCCTAAATTGTTGTTGAAGAGAATTTCGCCATCTCAAAATGGTGCCAGGACCTGGATCTTATCATCAGGAATCATTCATCTTTTTGATGTCAATAACACCTTTGTTTAAAACACCATAAATAATATTTTGGTCCTATCATTATTTTCTTCACCTATTCTAACATCTGCATAGCCTGTGAATCAGGCCAAGTCTACCATCTCAGTATGAACATTAGAAAGGAATTAACCTGCTAGTAGCAATGCATGGGATTATACTTCTTATTCAAAAACTTCTCTGGTTTCCTAATCTATCTACCATCTACTGGTACTACCAATGCCTTTGAATTGTGGTATTGGGGAAGAATATTGAAAGTACTGTGGACTGTCAAAAGAACAAAGAGATCTATTCTGGAAGAAATATAACCAGAGTGCTATTTGGAAGCAAAGATGGTGAGATTGCATCTTACACACTTAGAACATGTGTCAGGAGGGGTCGGTTCCTGGAGAAGGACATCATCCTTGGTAGAGTGGAAGGTTAGCAAAAAAGAGAAAGACCTTTGATGAGAAAGACTGACACGGAGGCTATAACAATGGGCTTAAGCATAAAAATAATTGTGGATATGGCGCAGGAATGGACGGAATTCGGTCGTGTTGTACTTAGGGCCACTGTGAATCAGAACTGACTCAAACACACCTAACAACAACACCACCACTATGAGCATCATGTATTTATTTACCACATTTACTTCAGCCACAGTACTCCCTTTTTATTTATGTTCTACATATATTTTAGGGAAATTGCTCTGCTTCTATCACTGTGCTAGACGCTAGAAATTTAATTATGAGCATAAAAGACATGGTCTTGGTAGCCTACTGTCCATTAGAATATACAAAAATAACACAACAACCCACTGCTGTTGAATCAATTCTCACTCATACTGACACTATAGTACAGGATAGAACTGCCCTGTAGTGTTTCCAAGGAGTGCCTGGTGGATTTGAACTGTTGGTTAGCTGCTATAGTTCTTAACCACTATATCACCAGGATTTCCAGTTAGAATGTAGAAAAATGCAAAAGACTTTTATGCTTAATGAAAATAAGAAACCTACAGACAGAAATGAAAACAAGTTTTTATGTAGGCTAATAAAGAGCAGCAGTGGATACAAGAATTCTCAACAAACTTAATTCCAGAAGAAAATGAGACTTCCACAGGTGACAGAAAACATGACAGCTTTTACAGCTGAGGCAGTTTATTGGTCTGGGTGGAGTGAATGGGAGAATCAACCTGAAAGATGCAGATATTTTTTCAGTGATGAGGAGAAATCAGCTGAGAACTACACAAAAACGCAGCCTACAGCAACAGATTGGAATCTAAAAGAGTCACAGATACAAAAACATATTGTGGGGCCTGAAAATTTTCTCACTGCCACGAATTTTTCCAAAAAACCTCGTTGTAAATGAAGAGCTAGAAAACTGTGAGAAACTGCAGACTCTTGAGTTTCTTGTGTTTTAAATTCTAGGTCTCCACTTAAATTAAGGAGAGCCAACGCTACCTAATACTGCAGCTAAACTTCATGTCAGATCAAATATTAATGAAATCAACGATTTCATTTTGTCATAAGAAATTGAAAGTTGAGCTTAAATCATACGTGAATTTTCAAAGTAACCATCAGATGGAGAACACAGCTTGCAATTTTTGGAAAAAAAGCAGATTTTTTTTTTTAATTATGTTTTTCAGTCTCCAGTGTTCCAAGTTTTAAAAATTACAAAACATATGAAAAAACAGGAAAGCAATAACTGAAAAGGATCAGCCAAAAAGAGCTCAGTTATGGGAATTAATAGACATGACTTTACATTATAAATGTATTTATTAAATAAGAATGTTGTTGCTGTTAGGTACCACTGAGTTGGTTTCAGCTCATAGTGACACCACAAACAGTAGAACAAGAAACTACCTGGTCTTGTACCATGTCCACAATCATTGTTATGCTTAAGCCCATTGTTGCAACAACTGTGTCAATTCACCTCATGAAGGGTCTTCTTTTTAGCTGACCCTCTACTTTATCAAGCACGATGTCCTTCACTAGGTACTGATCTCTCCTGACAATATGTCCAAAGTGTGTAAGACATACTCTTGCCATCCTTGCTTCTAAGGAACACTCAGAACAGATTTGTTCGTTCTTTTGGCAGTCCCTAGGATATTCAGTATTGTTTGCCAACACCACAGTTCAAAGCCATCAATTCTTCTCTGTCTTTCTTATTCACTGTCCAGCTTTCAATCACATGCCTATGATGTGATTGAAAATACCATGGTTGGGTCAGGCACATCTTGGTCTTCAAGGTGACATCTTTACTTTTCAACACTTTAAAGAGGTCTTGTGCAGCGGATCTGCACAATGTATTGTGTCTCTTGATTTCTTGACTGCTCTTTCAATGGGCATTGACTGTGGATCCACCTAAAATGAAATTCTTAACAACTTAGAGCTTTTCTCCATTTATCATAAAGTTGCTTATTGGTCTAGTTGTGAGGATTTCTGTTTTTTTGTGTGTGTCATGTTGAGATGTAATCCATACTGGAGACTATGGCCCACAGCCTATGATCACCATCATTAAGAGTTTTGTATATTCTTCACTTTCAGCAAGTGAGGTGGTGTCATCTGCATAATACAGGTTGTTAATGAGCCTTCCTCCAGTCCTGATACTCTGCTCTTCTTCATAGTCCATCTTGATGGATTATTTGCTCGGCATATGGACTGAATATATGTGGTAAAAAGATAGAACCCTGACACACACCTTTCCTGATTTAAACCATGACACATACCATTGTTCTGTTTAAAGAACTGATTCTTGATCCATATATAGATTCCTCATGAGCAAAATTAAGTGTTCTGTAATTCCCGTTCTCTTATGTCATTCAAAATTTGTTATGATCCAGAGAGTCGAATGCCTTTTCATAGTCAGTAAAATACAAGTAGACATCTTTAAATCAGGATAGATTCCTATCAAAAAAAGAATTAGAGATTTAAGATGAGTCAAGAAATTGCAGTAAATTCATATTATTTAGAGTAACAAAAGGAAGAAGTAGCTACCAGAGTTGAAAGAGATTACATCTGCAGACCAGGGTCAAGGGTGTTGGATTAAACTTCTTCCTTTCAAAAATGTGTGTATTAATTTGACTGGGCCTTGATTCCTAGTATTGTGTGATGTTCCTTTATGTTGTAAACTCTGCCTGTATGATGTTAATGGGTGAAGACAGACAGTAGTTGTATTGGTGGGGCAGGACTCAATGTGTGGGATTATACTGTGCCTTGGGGCAGCCCCTTGAGATACAAAAGGAAAGGAAACAAGCAAAGAGCTGGGGACCTCATATCAAGAAGCAGTGCCAGGAGCTGAGCGCATCCTTTAGAAAGGACCCAGGGTCCCTGCACAACACAAGTTCCTAATCTAGGGGAAAAGAGATGATAAGGACCTTTCTCCAAAATCAGAAGAGACAGTCTTCCCCTGGAGCTGACACCCCGAATTTTGACTTGCAGCCCATTGGATTGTGACAACATAAAATTTCTCTTTTTGAAGCCATCCATTAGTGGTATTTTTGTCATAGCAACACTGGATGACTAAGACAGGTGGGAAGGTAGCATGTGTTGTTGTTGTTGTAAATCTACTATCATCATTTTGATTTTATATGTTATTTGTTATATCTTGGTAAAATTAATTTGCCCACATTAGAAAAATATTTAATATAATATATTTTATCTCTATGAACTTAAGTAAATATAAGGAACATCTTTGATAAGATTTGACATTTATTCATTATAAACTCTCAATAAAAATAGAAAACGACTAACAGTAACATGATTTATGTCTGAGATTAAGACAAATAATTGTTATAAAACTAGGTCTTCAAAACTGGTGATTAGGAATGATGGTGAAATGATGCTATGATACAATTTAATTTTTAGCATCCTTGGCAATAGGAGTCCTCTTTTTTGGTCACCTGAGCAGGATGCTTTTCTAAAACTTTTAGCTCCTCTTTAATATCACCAGAACAATTCTTTGCCAAAGCTTAGTTTGAAAGCTGGAAGAAAGAATATGCATGGCTTCCCCAGCCACACAGAGCTGAAACTAAAATTCTCTGATGCCAGTAACTAAAAATAAAAGAGAAGGGGGTGGTCAAGACTGGAAAGGAAAGTGTAATCTTTAGATGCAGGGTGTAGCAAAACAACTATGTGAACAAGACTTATGCAAATGTTCTCTTTCATTGTAGCTGAGATAGTAAGACATGGCTAGGGTAGTATGTCTCTTCAGATGAGACTGGACTGTTCATTAAAAAGCCATATAGCTGCCCCATTCAGGAGACTCAGGTTCAATTCCTTGCTACTTCATGCACAGCCACTACCTGTCTATTAGTGGAGATCTGTGTGCTGCTGTGATGCTGAACAGGTCTCTAGAGAGTTTCCAGACTACGATGAACTATGAAGAAAGACCTAACAGTTTATGTGGAATAAATTAGCCAGTGAACACCTTATGGACTGTAGCACTCTGATCCTGTTGTGAAAGCACTTGCCACACTCAGTGCAGTCTACTCTTCCCACTCCTATATATATATATATACACACACACACACACACACACACACACACATATTTTAAAGGCAAACATATGCACATAGGAATTAAACAGCATTTCAGGCTAGAGGATGTTGTTGTGTTGTTGTTGGGTACCACTGAGTTCCGACTCATAGCAACCCTATGCACAGCAGAACGAAACACTGCCGGGCCTTGAGCCGTGTCCACAGTCGTTTTTATGCTTCAGCCTGTAATTGCGGTCACTGTGTCAGTCCACTAATTAAAGGTCTTCCTCTTTTTTGCTGACCCGCCACTCTACTAAGAATGATGTCCTTCTCCAGGGTCAACATGTCTGAAGTATCTAAGACACGGTCTCACCATCTTTCCTTCCAAGGAACACTCTGGTTGTACTTCTTCCAAAACAGATCTGTTTGTTCTTTTGTCAGTCTATGGTACATTCAATATTCTTCTCTAACACCACACTTCAAAGGTGTCAATTCTTCTGTCTTCCTTGTTCATTGTCCATCTTGTGCATGCATACAATGTGATGGAAAATACCATGACTTTAGTCAGGTACACCTTAGTCTTCAAGATGACATTTTAGTCCTTTAAAGCAAATTTTCTCAGTGCAATGAGTCTTGATTTCTTGACTCCTGCTTCCATGAATATTGATTGTGGACCCAAGAAAAATGAAATCTTTGACAACCTCAATCCTTTCTCCATTTATGATGATGTTGCTTACTGGTCCAGTTCTGAGAATTTTTGTTTTCTTCATGTTGAAGTGCAATCCATACTGAAGGCTGTGGTCCTTGATCTTCAGTAGTGTTTCAAATCTTCTTTACTTCCAGCAAGTATGGTGGTGTTGTCTGTGTGACATGATTGCTAATGAGTCGTCCTCCAATCCTGACGCCTCATCTTCTTCATATAATCCAGCTTCTTGGATTATTTGGTCACCATATTGATTGTAAAAGAATGGTGAAAGGATACAGCCTTGACATGCACCTTTCCTGAATTTAAACCATGCAGTGTCCCCTTCTTCTCTTCACATGCCTGCCTCTTGATCCATGTATAGATTCCTTAAGAGCACAATTAAGTGTTGTGGAATTCACATTTTACACAATGTTAGTGATCATTTGTTATGATCCACGCAGTTGAATGCCTTTGCATAGTCACTGAACACAAGCACATTATCTTTCTGGTATTCTCTGCTTTTAGCCAAGATCCATCTGACATCAGCAACAACATCCCTGCTTCTATGTTCTCCTTTGAATCCAGCTTGAATTTCTGGCAGTCTCTTGTCAATATACTGTTGCAGTCACTTTTGAATAATCTTGACCAAAATTTTACTGGCATGTGATATTAATGATATGTTCAATAATTTCCACATTCACTTGGATCACCTTTCTTTAGAGTGGGCATAAATGTGAATCTCTTCCAGTCAGCTGGCGAGGTAGCTGTCCTCCGTATTATATAGTATAGCCAAGTGAGCATTTTCAGCACTGCATCTGTTTGTTGAAATATCTGAATTGATATTCCAACAATTCCTGGAGCCTAATTTTTCACCAATGCCTTCAACACAGCTTCAACTTCTTCCTTTAGTACCAACAGTTCCTGATCATATGCTGCCTCTTCAAATGGCTGAATAGTGACCACTTCTTTCTGGTATAATGACACTGTGTATTCCTTCCATCTTCTTCTTTTGATGCTCCATGGGTTGTTTAATATTTTCCCTGTAGAATCCTTCGCTATTGCAACTCAAGGCTTGAAATTTTTCTTCAGTTCTTTCAGCTTGAGAAATGCAGAATGTGTTCTTCCATTTCGGTTTTCTATTTCCAGCTCTTTGCACAGGTCGTTATAATACTTTCTTTGTCTTCTTCAGCTGACCTTTGAAATCTGTTCAGTTCTCATTCCTTCCTTTTGCTTTAGCTGCTCGACATTCAAAAGCAAGTTTCAGAGTCTCTTCTGATATCCAATCTGTTGTTTTCTTTCTTTCCTATCTTGTTAATTAGTGCTTCCTTTCTTCACAGATGATGTCTTTGATGTCATACCACATTTCTTCTGGTCTTTGGTCATTAGCAGTTAACACATCTCATCTGTTCTTGAAATGGTCTTTAAACTCAGGTGGGATGAACTCAAGATCATACTTTGGCTCTCATGGACTTGTTCTAATTTTCTTCAGTTTCAACCTGAATTTGCACACGAGCAATTGATGATCTGTGTGACAGTCAGGACCTGGTATTGTCCTGAGTACTTACATGGAGCTTTTCCATCATCCTTTTCTACCAGTGTAGTTGATTTGATTCCTGTATATTCCATCTGGTGAGGTCCATGTGTACAGTCACCATTTGAGTTGCTGAAAAAAGGTATTTGCAATGAATAGTTAGTCTTGCAAAATTCTGTCAAGTGATCTCTGGAATTATTTCTACCACCAAAGCTTACCACCTCTACTTACCTTTCTTTGTTTCCAACTTTTGCATTCCAATCACCAGTAATTATCAATGCATCTGGATTGACTGTTCAATCAGTTTCAGATTGCAGAAGCTATTGCAAATCTTCAGTTTCTTCATCTTTGGCCTTAGTGGTTGGCGTGTAAATTTAAGCAATAGTTGTATGGCTAGGGGATATTAATGCTTAAATGTACAAGAAGAGCTCACAAAGCTCATGTGTGAATCAGTTCCAGGTAGCTTGGGTATATAAAATTCTGCAGCAAATTGGAGAAAACGTTATAATTAATTTTGAAGAGTATATATTTATCTGGAAAATCTGCTGCGATTTTAATATGATTTCTAAATTTAGTGGTACTGTTATTCTTTTCATCTGTGATAACTAAAATGACATATAACTGTATTTAGCATTTTAAATAAATAACCACATCTGCTTTTTAGACATAGCTACTGTACAAGCAAGAAGAGGTAGAAGAAAGATTGCCAGAATTAGATATATGTACAAATCCATATGTACTTACATTCAATACATATTTGACAGTGAGATTTAATATTTGCTGGCATTTACTCCAATGTATTTCTTTCTCTTAAAGAACTAAAGTTGATTTTCAGAATGATTTATCCCTATGGTTCCTATTAATACATCAGCACTTTAAACATTTGTTTCATACAGCTGTAGCATTACCCACATGCCACAAGAAAACAAACCTTTTTAATATATGAAGGGTGTCACATGTTAGTCATGTGATTTGTAATGCTTTTGCTTAAGCATTGATTTTTTTCCAAATTCAATTTTTATTGATTTCTCTTAAGTATTAATCATTCTAATGACAGCTTAAAAAATAGGCTGAGCCCCTTGCACATTCATGCTTTTCATTCCTTGTAGAAATAGAGTACAATTTTAGTGTGCTTCAAATTAAGTGAAACAAAAACATACTGCTTTTTCATTTAAGGGTTTAATGTCATAAATCAGAATTTTATTTGTGCCAAATCAAGGGATTTATGCAGAGTATTAACTGTGGCAATGCAATTTCTCCATGATCAATCCCATGCCAGCTATGATCTCTATCCAGTTTATGTATAATTTACTGCCATAGCTGCTTTGTGGGAAACCATTCTTGGACTTTAGAAGACCAGTGGTTTACTGTATCAGTGCAGTTAGTGCGCTCCATTTAGAAGTGCTGATTAGAAAGTGGCAGAGTATCAGCAACTCCAAACGACTAGCCTTCTAGGATACACTAGTGTAAAAGATTATTTTATTCTTATTGACAGTAAAAGAAATGTCACTTCCCAATTTGACTGTTCTTAATTTTTAATTGGAAATCAGCGCTTATGAAAGATCAAGAGCTGCATTCAATAATTCATAGCCATAAGATTTTCTGTACATCATTTAAACCCTCTGATCTTCATTTCCTTATCCATAATGTGTAGAAAATGAGGCCTGCCACAGACTCTAGGACATGGCAGATATTACAGATTGAATCGTGTCCCTCCCAAAATGTGTGTCAACTTGACTAGGCCATGATTCCCAGTATTGTGTGGTTGTCCTCCATTTTGTGATCTGAAGTAATTTTTCTATATGTTGTAAGTTTTAACTTCTGTGTTACAAATGAGACAGGATTAGAGACAGTTGTGATAATGAAGCGTGACACAGTCTATAGCATTAGGTTATATCTTGAGTCAATGTCTTCTGAGATATAAAAGAATGAAACGAGCAAATAGAGAGGGACCTCCTACTACCAAGAAGGGAGAGCTTGGAGTGGAGCATATCCTTGGGCCCCAGGGTCACTGTGCTGAGAAGCTCCTAGCCTAGGGGAAGATTGATAGTGAAGGCCTTTCCCCAGAGCCAACAGAAAGAGAAAGCCCTTCCCTGGAGCTGGTATCATGAATTCAGACTTCTAGCCTCCTAAATTGTGAGAAAATAAATTTCTCTTTGTTAAAGCTATTGACTTGTTGGCAACTATATGTCAGACCAATGCCTGATCTTCATAATCTATAAGGTACTGCAAAATATCAGTAGCCAAGCCAAGCCAAGTGCTGTCCAGTCAGGTAAAAAAAAGATAAATCATCCAATTAAGCAATGGACAAAGGAGTTGGACGGACACTTCTCTAAAGAGGAGATCCAGGCAGCCAAAAACCACATGCAGACACACTCATGATCATTAGCTATTAAAGAAATTCAAATCAGAACAGCAAGGAGATACCATCTCACCCCGACAATGTTGACTGTGATCCAAAAACGGCAAGACAACAAGTGCTGGAGAGGCTGTAGGGAGATTGGAACTCTCCTACACTGTTGGTGGGATTGCAAATGTTGCAACCTCTTTGGAAAGCAATCTGGCGCTTCCTTAGAAAGCTGGATCTAGATATACCATTTGACCTAGTAATTCCACTGCTTCGAATACATCCTATAGAATCAAGGCCATTCATACCAACTGATACGTACACACGAGTGTTCATCGCAGCACAGTCCACAACAGCAAAAAGATGGAATCAATCCAGATGCCCAACAACAGAGGAGTAGATAGGTAAACTATGGTATATATGCTCAGTGGAACACTATGCAATGATAAAGAACAACAATGAGAGCAGGAAACATCTCATAACCTGGTTTCAACCAGAGCTTAAAAATAGACTCATATATAAAAGACAAGACTCTTTGATGACTGCAAGGGTGGAGAGGGAGGAAGGGTGATGGGGGGAGGGTTTAGATTAGATAGTTAACAGAAATTTGGTGGGGTGAAATCGGTGACAGCATGCATTAGAAAGAAGATCAATAATAACTGGACTTCAACACAATTTGAGTACTCCTCCCATCTTAACCCAGTATTGCAAGGACAGAGTAACTGGGGCCGGAGGGCCAGAGACCACGCTCTCAGGGGAAATCAAGGCCAATTGGCACAGCTAGCATTTTACTAATGAGGACTCTCTGCATGCCACATTGGTGAGTGGTATCTGGGATCTTAAAAGCTGTCAAGCTGCCGTCTGAGGGTACAGCAAATGGTCCCAACTCAACAGGAACAGATGATCACCAAGGACAAAAATGACAGGGGGGAAACAGAACCCAGAAGACAGAGAGACGCATGTGGGTGGGTCTCTACATTGATTCATGAGCAGAAGAACTGGATGGTGCCTGGCCACCACCAGTGATAGCCATAATGGAGCTCACAAAGTTGAATCTCACTGGTAACAAGAGAATAAATAGGAGTTCACTCTGAGATCTCCAATAAAAGACCACAATTCAAGGTTCAGGGGCTTTGGGGTTCCCCTGGGAGCATGGCCCCTGGCCCTGATGCTGCCCCTGTCCATAAATCATAATGAAGGTCAACCTTTCAGACAGCAATGGATTGGACTTGACAGTGCAGAGTGACCGTATCTTGTGGGAATTTTATGGTTCTGTGCATCTATAGGATGTCATCCTGCTGTCCTCTTGCTGGAGGAAGGGGAGTGGGTGGAGAGGAGGGGATAGGAGACTGTTGGGAGGATAGGACATATAGGGAGCAGGGAGGAGGGGTGTGCTGTCACTGGACAGGGAGAGCAGTGGGAGCTGCATATAGATGAGCATGCAAATTTATATGGGAATGTACATTTTCATTCAATCATAATAAAAAAAGCTATTCACTTATGATATTTCTGTTACATATAGCAGCACTAGATAACTAAGAGTATAGATAAGGACATTATTACCAGTGACCCTACTTGGGAGAAGACCATCATTGACATTTCCCAGCAAAGATAGTTTGTATTTTGAATTTTTCTTTCTATGTTGTTTGTTTTGCAGATATATTTACTGACACAACCATATTTATAAGTAGTAGTTATATTTCAGTCTGACTCAGAAAGCTTTTCAAACCCACATGGTTGCTTAAAAATAAGATAGTTTTTATATGAATATGGGATGATCGAGTTAATTTTTCTTTTTATCTTTAGGGGTGAATACCCCAGAAATAATGTTTGAACTACTAGAAATTAACTTAAAGAGAAGCGTAATAAACCAAAGCAATATTTTTTCTCTTATGTTTTGAATAATGGTATTTGAGAGTAACAAGAACAATAATAATGAGGTTAATGACAAAATAGCAGAATGCCTCTAGACACTCTCAATTAAATTTATGTCAGGTTTTAAAAAGTTTTCTTTCTCTTGAAGCTAACATTTGCTCATATTCAGTGTAGAAACTGTGAAAATAATAGTAAACCAGCAAGTAAGTATAGAAAGTATTTTCTACCACCCAATATATACTATAATCAATACCTTTGCAATGATTTTGTTCTTAATTTTCACTAGTCCAGACATTTCACTTTACCTTTCTTTAATAAGAGTGACTTATCAGTAGTTAATCTTGTGTTCAACAGTTGTGATAAACCTTTTTTTGTTTCAGAAAAATATCAGGTGCTGTAATCCATCATAGTAAGTAACATATTCAAGCATCTCATGGCTATGTGGTGCTGAAAGAGGAATTGTGAAGGATGGCAAGTTCATCAGGCAAAAGTCTGGAGCTGGAGAACTGAGGAGGAAGGATATAGAGGAATTAGCTCAGAAATCCAGAGTTAAAAAGAAGATACTGCATGTTTGGAAATACAGTTAACTCTGCATATAAACTACTAATGAAATTACAGATTATTCATCTCTCATTGTGGATCTGATTTAGACAACCTGGGTTCCAGTCTCAGCTCTACCGCTTAGTTACTGTATAACTCTAGACAATTTATTTAACTTTGTCTTTTAACTAGCTAAGATTTATGTAAGTTAAGGTACATTCATAATTTTGTGGAATCATCAGCTCTACCTACCTGCAAAATATTTCCATCACCCCAAAACAAAACTCCATGCTAATTAAGCAGACATTCAGCTGTATTACTCACCTGCTCTGGTTTTGGGAACCATTCATCAATTACTAATGAATATCCATCCATAATTAATTAATTAAACAATAATTAATCATTAATGAATAATTTTAGATATTTCATATAAATTGAATCATACTACATACCATATTTTGTATTTACTTAATTTCTTTTTGAGTTTGTTTCCTAAACTGTCTTCCCAGTTGTACTGTGTTTTGCCTTATTGAATTATTGTATGAATTAAAATAAGAACACGTACATAACATGTTAAACTCAAATAGTTTGGTTTCCACTGTTTGGTTATAAGCCATTGCATGCTTTCTCTGTGCATATAGGTATGATACTAATCCATGACGGTTTACTTAAAATAAGCTTATCTTTCTATCACCAGCAAGCTACATTTGTGGCCCTGTTAATGTGCCAGATTCCAGGGGTTTTCTTCTTGGCCTGTGGTGCTTGCCCTTTTCCCTCGCCTTGTCTCCTGCCCTGTTTTCTAAACATAGTTGTACTTCCTTCCATTTGGTGGGTCCTGGGAATTTTCTTTTCTGTGAAAATAGTAAGTTGACAAGTTTCACCTTGGCATGACACAGCATGTGTAAATCTATGTCATGTCCAAGAGACTTTGTTCATAGTTAATTTGTTAAATTCCTTTGGAAAAATGACATGGCGTGTTCCCCACGGAGCCATCAGCACAGCTGCAAAGCCAGGCAATAGCCAAACAGAACCCAGTGTGAAATGTGTATTCACAGTCCAGAGGCAGTGGTCATGGCTGAACCTCGAGTGTTTGCTGGCCTCCACTCGGGCATTTGCAGCTTCGCTTGTCCCAGAGCCTGGTGTAGCCTGTGAATTTTAGGTACACAATGGACATGGCTGTTAGGGGCTCATCAATGTAAACCAACAGAAGGAGATTTCTAAAACCAAAACCCCAGTGCCGCAGAGTTGATTCTGACTCATCGTGACCCTATAGGAAAGGAGTAGAACTGCTCCACAGATTTTCCAAGGAGCACCTGGCAGATTTGAACTGCCAGCCTGGTGGTCAGCAGATGCAGCACTTGACCAGCATGCCACCAGAATCTCTAGGAATCACTGTTATCCCACAGTGATTATGAGATTGTAGGTTACACTCCTCTCTCTGTTGTTTCTTCTTCCGTTCCCTTCCCTTCCCCTCCCTACCCTGCCCTGCCCTGCCCTTCTCAATCTCCCTCCTTCCCTGCTTTTGCTATCCTAATATTTCGCTTCTATTGCCTCTGCCTTGTCAACTGCTTTGATCTTGGTGTGGTTCTCTTTTGACAATTAGGTGACGGGGACTGCCCCCCTGACAAGTCATCGTAAAGGAAGCCGTACCTAAAAAAATAAATAAATCTTAAGCAGCACTGCCAAGAGTCAGTAGAGACCACGTGCTACCACCTTGTCTCAGCTAGACAGTGGGTGGGCAAAAATGACAGTCTATGCACTGTCTTCAATAAGCACTCCTAATAAAGTTCCCCCCAGCTGCGATGATCAAAGGCTGCCTTTCCCAAAGCTAGCCTATGAGTTGTGAAAGTCAACCTTGCTTTCAGAGGTCAGGATCACACAACTCCCTGGAATCATCCATACAGTCCAGGAACTGATCTTTGCTGGCATTGATAGGAAAACAAACACGGGCCCACAAGGGCTGAGAGTAAAGAGGTCAAAGCAGTGGGCCTAATGAGACTACCAACAGACTGAAAATGTCTCTGTAACACTCTCTTCTGGTTCTCTTTGGCTAACACGGCATCTTAGTTCTCTTTGGCTAACATAGTAATGGTTGGAAGACAGAGCTTGGCATAGAAAAATGTGGCAATCTCTTGAAAAGAGGTCCTTCATAATTCCTGGGAAAGTTCATAAGACTTCTACAAAATGCCAGTGAGCATATTTAACCTACTTTTACAGGTGTGTAAATGGAGGCTCACATTAGGTGACTTCTCAGAGATACTCAGTTGATAAGAGACGGAGCCAGGAATTACACTCAGGTGTATCTAATGCCAACCCACCCTACAAAATACACTGGGGCATAATTTTGTCTATGACCGGGTTGAGAGTATAGATAAATGTTGTTGATGTCATAAAAATTTTACGAGACAAAGATTTCTGAGAGTTCATTAGATTGTGAAGATGATTACCTCTCAAGAAGAAAGGCTAAGATGCTGTAAAAGAAGCTATCACAATCAGGCCTTTTAACAGAAAGATAAAACATGTGAGACTTTTCAAAGGAGATTTACCACAGGGAGTTGGTTCCACGGGTTTTGGAAGGCTCAAAGAAGAAAAAGGTGGTAATGAGGTAGCCTAGATATCAGGAATCGCAGGAAACAGCTCTCATTTCTAAGGCTCAGTGATAAATCATAGAAGATACATTAGTATAGTTACCAGAATTTCTGGGCGGTTGGGGGATGGGCATCCACACCACTGATGGCTGAAATGGTGCTGACGCCAGCAGCTGTAGGTCATAACTGTGACTGCTCTGTGCTGTTGCAATGAGGCTGACACTGACTGGAGACCAAAACTTTGTACCTTCTTCCCTTCTTTTGCCTTCTACACACCCACTGTTGCTCTAGTGTCTGTTATCATCAGAACCCAACAAGAAGTCAATGCAAAGAGCTCTGGGAAATATGGATTACATAGGCCAGCCCTAGCATGTCATGGCAGTGAATAGGGGGATGAACATGGAATGATAAACAGTAGATAAATTCTCAACACAGACGCTGAACTCTAGTGATTCTATTTTTTTATGCTTACAATGCACTAGGCTTTTGCCTACGAAATTTTTTAAGTTTCATAATCCCGTGAAGCAAATGTTGTTGTCTCTATTTATAGGACTCAGAGAAACCCAGTGCTGTCGAGTTGATTCTAACTCATGATGACCCTACAGACAGAGTAGAACTGCCCCATAGAGTCTCCAAGGAGTGCCTGGCATATTTGAATTGCTGGCCTTCTGATTAGCAGACATAGCACTTAACTGCTACGCCACCAGGGTCTCCCTATTTATAGATGGGGAAATAAGAATATCCAGGGTATTTACAGTTAATAAGTAGCAGAGTCAGAATAAAACATCATCAGCATACATTTAGTCATTTTTATGTTCTTACTTCGGGATTGCCTTCACTATACCTGTAAATATCACATTAACTTTTTCTGTATCTTCCTCTCTAAGCTAATTATGCAACTTGAATTCTACTAACAACAAACATTCTATATGAACACAGAACCTTTTTAGATAGCTAGATGTCTTACTTGCTAAATTAAACTGTTACAGTCTTTAAAAGACCACCTAAGCATAAACACTTATCCCATGTTGTAAAGTCTTTATGTCCTTGCAAAATTATTTAACCTCTCTGCACTCAGTTTTCTCATCTGTAAAATGAACATAATTAAAAGTAACAGCCTCCTATTTGTGATGGTTGTGTGTTGTTATACAGAAAGTGTTTAGAAGACTCCTGTCACAACATGATAGCCTTTGTTGGTTATTACTGTTTGTTTTAGTCAGCTAGGCTGCTCTAACAGAAATACCACAGAGTGGATGGCTTTAACAAAGAAAGATTTATTCTTACACAGTCCGGTAGGTTGCAAGTCCATATTCAGGGTGTCCGCTCCAGGGAAAGACTTTCCCCTTGTCGGCTCTGGAGGAAAGTCCGGTATTGCATCAGTCTTTGTCCAGGGAGCATCCTTACGCAAGAACGTCTGGTCTGAAGGACGTGCTCTGCTCCCAGTGCTGCTTGCTTGATGGTAGCGAGGTTCTCAAATTGTCCTTTGTTTCTTTTTCCTTTTATTCCTTGCAAGCTAAAAGCATTAAGGGTGGGGCAAGCCATGCTCCAGGGAAACTCCCCCCACAGGAGGAATTCACAGCCCCACCCTAATCCTTTAACATACAGGTTAGCAAAACCACACAGTGGAGGACAGTCCCAAGATACTGGGAACCATTTCCCAGCCACGTGGCTGCACACATTTTTGGGGGGACACAATTCCAACCACGACACTGTTATAATTAAGATTAGGAACAATCATTAGTGGCATGGGGTTATTTTCATGCTCTCTCCCAAGAAACCTACCTTCTCAATTAAGCAAACAAATTATTTACATTCCTTGATCAGTGTATTCCTCTCTAGCTAGCCATCTGACCACACAATAGAAACCTTCACTGTCTCTAGCAGAACAAACTTACTTGGACAATGGTTTAGAATTCCTTCTAACTTCTAATTCCATCAAGAAGGTTGAAATGAGGAAACTGCTATTTGAATATAGTATGTAAATTTTCCACACTGGGGGGTGGGTGAATTTTTTTCAGGAAAAAAAGGTCAGATGCATAATTTCACAGGTTTCAGTCACCTCTCTTTTTCTCTTTGGTAATAACAAAAACAACCCCTTGCCATGAAGTCAATTCTGACCCATAGTGACCCTATAGTACTGGTCCCTAATTCAGTATCCCTATTGGTGTAGGCCCAATTGTTCACATTGCTTGATTTTATCTACCACTTGTATCCCATGCAGCTGGATGTCTTAGCTGGTTCTTGGGCTTTCTCCATCAGTTCTCCTCATGCTGGCAGCCACCAGCAGCTTTCTCAAGTTATGTGCAAGCATCTTTTTTGGATTCCTTGAGAGGGTAACAGAATGAATGGGATGGAGTGGCATCTAAAAGGCAGTTGAGTGATATTCCTGGCTTTAAGCCTCAGGTATTCTCTCTGTTAATCTTCTTTCTAATTTGTATTTATGAGACAATAGGAGCCTGGAGTCAACCTGATAAATTCCTAATGGAATAGAGATAGGATCCTAAAGAGTGTAGTTGATGTTTAAAAGAAAATGAAACCTAGAGACCAGAAAAGGACAGGAGGGGACCAAGTAAAGGCAGTATAGATAGTGGGAAGAAACTGGTTTATATGAAAATTGTGGCTGGATTAGAATCTATACTCATCCCAACAATCTGAAGTAAATAATAATGACATTTTGTACCCAGTCCTTATATTTAGAAGATATGATTAGCAGGCATATGCCCTTCCCTACTCATTATCCACCCCAGCTTGTTCCCAGCATCATCTGTTTGCCTTCTGTGCCCAAAGCTTGGAGATATTCAAGTGATTAAATATACAAAATCTCTAATTCACAATCCTTGACGTGTGTCTTTTAACTGCTTCACTCAACAGATACTTACTGAGCACCTACCATAATAAAGAGTAATCTTCCATCATGTTCTTTATCCCTGTCCTTATCACGAGAAGTCCAGGCCTCTAGGATCAGCCTCATCCTTTACATGCTCTTTTCAGACCCTGTGTCTGTCACAGTTCCTGCACAATTCGCATTCCTTTGCAGCTGTGTTTTTATATAGAGCTCTTCTTCTCAGCTTTAAGATGTGTATGCTCCAGAGACATGAGGCATGACAATTAAGTTAATGAACTCATCCTAGAAAAAGTACTCCATACCTCTTTGCTGAATGTCACTATGGTCACCTTCAAAGTACTCCCCTTGGGAAGCTATGCACCAATGCCAGTGACTAGTCCACCCTTCAAAGCAACTTTGGAACTCGTTTTCTGGAACGGCTATCAGAGCTGTCATCATATTACCTTTGATGTCCTGAAGGTCATCAAAATGTTTTCCTTTCAATATTTTCTGTATCTTCAGGTAAAGAAAAGTCACTGAGGGCCAGATCAGGTGAGTAGAGAGGGTGTTCCAATACAGTTATTTGTTTACTGGCTAAAATCTCCCTCACAGACAACTAGACAATTAAGTTTATCTATTTGCCACCTTGCGACTGTGTGCGATGGCCATTCTGGAAAGAGTTCCAAAATTGCTTTGAAGGATAGCTTCCCAAGGGGAGTATTTCGAAGGTGACAGTAGTGATATTCAACAATGAGGTATGTAGCACTTAAAATAATGATGTTTGCAGACTTAATTGTCAGACCTTGTATGCGTCATTAATTTGCCTCTCCAGCACTTAGCAGTGCTCAGCCTTTAGGGAAAGCTCAGTCAGTGGTAGCTGAATGAAGGGGTCTGGAGTTTGTATCAGCTGATGCAGGCAAGTATTTTACAAAATGAAATGGGTATATTTGGAAGCTGAATAAATGAATCTTAGAGTTTATTGCTGTTGTTTGCTGTTTTTTTCTCTCAACAATGACCCCTAGCATTATCACTGAAGTGCACTAAAACTTACATGGTGACCGTAATGAAACTCTAACTGGAATTTATGGGAGAAGGTGATGAAAACAAAGCTTTAGTCTGTTCCTTGATCCCCAAACTGTCAATCACCCCACTTTTAAACATACTTTGAATTTGGCACATCGTGAAGGATCCCTAGGATCTGAGTTTCAGGTTATGTCACAACTTGATTTGTTTGCTTTCAGCTAGGTCCACTACTGCATGCATTTAAATAAGACTAAGGAAAGAACAGTTGGGGGTTACATGCTACTGTGTTTCTGAAAACTATGCCACTGGTATTTTAAATATCATTAAGGTTACACATGGAGGACAGGCTATAGTGGAGCTTCAAGAATAAGACAGATGAAGAAGAAAGGCCAGGTGATCTACTTTTGAAAATTAGCTAATGAAAACCTATGTTATCATAACAGATCATTGTCCAACTCTCTTGCCTTGGACATGTCATCAGAAGGTGTCAATTATGGCAGAAGACATCATATTTGGTGAAATACAGGGCTGGTGAGGGTATGGAAGATGCTAGGTGAGATAAATTGGTACAGTAATCACAACAGTAAACTCATACATGCTCATGATTGTGGTAACATAAGAGTGGATAGCAACTCATTGTGTCACATGGTAGGGTTGGCGTGAGTTGGAGTCTGCTTCGTGGCAACTAACAACAAGGAAAACATAACCACAATCGAGTCAGAAATAGAAATATCAATTCCCTCCTATAAGTAGAAATTCACTTGATGGCAATGGGATTTTATGTTGACATATCTTCCTAGTGTGAAGTGATATCATTTACACAGATCTTGTTTATTTAAGAATCTTTATAAGGAAGTTTAAGAATCTGGCGAACAATTAGAATAGTCCAAACTCATCCACATTCTACTGTATTTTTTCCAGTATTATATTTTAGCATTGTTATTTATGTTATTTTGATTTTAATTAAATAAGTAACTATGCTCTTTATCTAGCCAAATCAAATGATTTTTGGTGTAATGCGTTCATGATGTAGAATTCTATACAGTCACAGTCTATTATTGCAAGTTCTTTATCTGACACCCTTCTTATACACACAGATACATGGCTGTTTTCTAATCTTGTGAGAGTCAATATTTGTGGGATTTCCATAGTAAGTGTTCTGTTATGAAATGAGTCAAATGCAGATTATAATGACTAGAATGACTTTTTTTCCAGTTCTCTAAGTCTTTCCTTGAATCCATTTCATTTGCTGTCTCCAGTTTACTGGTTGAGTGCTATGGCTGCTAACCAAAAGGCTGGTAGTTTGAAACCACAAGGCACTCCTTGGAAACTCTATAGGGGTCATTCTACTCTGTACTGTAAGGTCACTACGAGTTGGAGTCAACTGGACAGCAGTGGGTTTATGGGGCTCTCAATTTCCTCTCTCAGCACTCCCCATTTTTGAAAACAATGGTATGTAGTCCAGTAACTTCATTATCTTCTCACCTCTGCACCCCCAGGATGCATTTCTCCCAGTCACCCTGATTTATTCAGGTTTTGTAAGCATTTTTTGTCTAATGTGTATTAATAGCTCTTTTAACAAGGTCTTCATTACTTCCTAATTCTGCAAATTCTATTTCCTTATTTATCTTGCCAAAGACAGAGTTGAAAAAGAAGTTCATTATCTCAGCTGTTTTAGAGTCATTATTAATTTCACTTCTTTCCTTATTTGTTAATGGCTCTACATACGCTTTAATATTTCTTTTCCCTGGTGCAGTTGTAAAATGCGTTCTTATTCCCTTTAATGTATTTGGCCAGCATCAGCTCGTTATTCCTTTTTTGCTGTCATTCCCATTGTATTCCCAGGAAACCTGTTAGAAACGTGAATCCTGTGGGGACAGAGAGAGGCAAGTCCAGGTTTCTGAGTCTTCCTTACCAAAAATAATGATGAATTTGAGTATAAAGGTGAATATTTATTATAATACAAAGCTGGCAAATACTATAAGAAGTCCAGAAAAATGACAATTATTTTTAAAACTTCCTAACATACCTCTATAATGTTTTCCTTGCTCTGCTTTTTGGCTGTATACTCTTTGATAATCTCTTCTTATACTGATTTTGTAATGCAAAGTGTTGCCAGATCTAGCAAATAAAAATACAGGATGTTCAGTTAAATTTGAATTTCAGGACAACAAATAAGTTTTAGTTTGACTATATCCAATGCAATATTTCAGATATACTAAAGAATTTTATTTGAAATTCAAATTTAACAGGGCATTCTGTATTTTGTCTTGCAATCATTGTGATATTATCACCTACAAAAAGAATAGAGAAATAATTTAATCTGCCCTCTGCAATAGTTAATCAAAAAATCTTTAAGTTACTGGTAGTTTAGAAAAGTTTCTGCAACTTCATAACATGTTACTAATGGCATTATGCAAAATTTCAGAATTGCCAAATTAGGGAAAACCTCTATCAAGTTTCTTTTATCTCATGTTGTGAGATTTGGAGAGACTGCCTCAGTGGTAGCTTCTATCTCCACACATTTTAATTATTGATTCTTTACTACCAGTCATACTTTTCTGTCTCTGGCATCACGCAACATGTCTAAAAGGCAATATAAACTCTGACTCTGCACCTCAGTGCCACATGTCAAGTGATCCTGGGGCGAACTTTGTAAATATATCTGACTTTATTCAAGCTTGGTGTAGCCGAGACTTAACTCTCTCTGAGTCTGATCCCAAATGGTCATGACCCCTATACTGCCAACTGACAGGCAAGGAAGGTAGAGTGACTCTAGCCAACAGTCTTGTCTGAGTGTGGCTGAAGAGCTTACTTTTGCGAGTTTAACAAAATATACAACTGTCACAAGAGAGCTTGGACCTCTCCCTAGGGCCATGAAAGGGACTTGGGCAAGTGAAGGACTCTACAGTTTAAACTTGATTAGAATTATTGCGTATCTTCTGGCAGTATGTGTGGCAGGGAAGGGACCTCTCTTTTCTTCCTTCTCATGCCCACAATAATGTCCTCATTTACTCGTTCTCTTTCTTCGCCTCTTTTTCTTTCCTTCTCTGCCTTTCTCTTCAATATTCCTGCTCATCTCTCTCTATGAAACATTGCTTTTTCCTAAGTATAATAGCATTTTTGAGGGTTCTTCAGACTTTCTCCCAACTCTTGGATTTTAATATCCTTTTAATGTACCTTATGCACTGACTCTTAATTCTACAAACTGTCATTCTTTGAAAGTTGAGTCTCATCTAAGAATGTGATCCATGAAACTGCTTCTTACTACACTGAATTCAAGTTGCTCCTTCTCAGAGAAATTAAACTTCCTTAATGTTCTTACATTTTCCGTGGTTTTGTTTTAGTTAGGATGAATCTATCTCAGTGAGGTTCTCTCATGGCAGTGTTTTACTTATCCTAGGTTTGACCTAGATGCTAACCTTTGAGGTCAACTGTATATCAAGTATCTTTAGGGTCAGCTGTACAATGAATGGATTGTACCTTAACATCAAGAAAGCAAAAAATCCTCACAACCAGACCAGTAAGCAACATCATCCTAAATGAAGAAGGGATTGAGGTTGTCAAGGATTTCATTTTACTTGGTTCCACAGTCAACACCCATGGAAGCAACAGTCAAGAACCCAAAAGACACATTGCATTGGGAAAATCTGCTGGAAAGGACTTTTTTAAAGTATTGAAAAGTAAAGATTTCTCCTTGAAGACCAAGATGTGCCTGACCCAAGCCATGGTATTTTCAATAACATTGTATGCATGTGAAAGCTGGATGATAATAAGAAACACAGAAGAATTGATACTTTTGGATTATGGTGTTGGAGAAGAATATTGAATGTACCACAGATTGCCAAAAGAACAAGCACATCTGTTCTGGAAGAAGTACAACCAAAGTACTTACTGAAAGCAAAGATGGTGAGACTGTGTCTTACACACCTTGGACACGTTGTCAGGAGAGATCAGTCCCAGGAGAAGGACATCATGCTTAGTAGAGTGGAGGGTCAGCGAAAAAGAGGAAGACCCTCAACTGGATGGACTGGCACAGTGGCTGCAACAATGGGCTTAACTTAAGCATAAGCACAATTGTGGGCATGGTAAAGACCAGGCAGGGTTGCATTCTATTGTGCACAGGGTCACTATGAGTCCGACCTGAGTGGACAGCACCTAACAACAAAAACGTACAATGAATAATATCTGAAACCCAAATCTCCAACACTTAGAACTGTGAGTTTGTACACTCTGTGAGGTATCTAGTCTGAGTTTCTAAGTGAGGAATCAGTGTGAGAATTCTCTGCCTTTGGAATTAGAACTTAACAACAGATGCTTCATTCTCCTTGAGTAACTGCTTTCACCTCCCCACTCTGTACTCTGTCTCTCCTTCTGTTGCTTCCTATTATGTACTTTCCAGAATCCTACTAAGAACCCAATATCTTCAATAAGTGATAGAGTATGTCTTAAAACTGATATAACTCAGATTTCTTTTTTTAGCCAGTTGTATAATTGTTATAGGTGATCCACAATGCCAAGACTTTCAAACTATGTAGAATAGGTTTCAATGAAAGTGAAATTGAATTGATCCTAAGGCCATTGCTCTACTGTCTTGTAGAACATGTACTATCTGCCAAACCTAGGAACAGTATCTCACTTATAAGTGTTATCTAATTTAATCCTTTCAACCTTTTGAAGCAAGAATTACTGTCTCAATTTAATTCATGAGGAACCTGAGGCTGTGATAATTTGCTCAGGGCTGTGTATCTAGTAGGTAGTAGCACAGTGATAAAGTCTGTGCTTTAATCACTAAGTAGCCAAAGCCAAGTGCCATCGAGTTGGATCCGACTCATGTCACTAAGTAATACTATATGTGTAAAGGGTATCCAGTAAGAAATAGAAACACTTCAATTTAGAGAGTCACAAGCACTTCTGTCCTCTAGGAAGGAGACTGCTACCTGACTTAGAGCATCCCCTCTCTCTTTCTTTCTCTGTTTTTAAAGAAGGAGAATTACTGTGGGGCCTTCAGTCCTTAACATAGGAGCAAAATACCCACCAAAATGGTCTTAATTCAGTGATGGCACCTAAATGCAGTTTATCAGCCTAAGGGTCAAGAGTTCGGTTTAGTAATATGAATTGGAGGTTTTAGTAAACCACTTTTGAAGAGGTACAAAATTTCTTTTCAGTTACCCTTATTTGTCTTTAGACACCACCACCCCTGCGTCTGTTTTTCCATCAGCCTACCTTTTACTTCTTTAGCACCTCTTTTCCTTTGGCCTCTCTGTCACTCATTGGGCTCAGATGGAGCTGCCAGTCAGAGCACTTGTCATTTTCAATGTAGTGATTTGCTAGGGACAGACAAGTGATCCAGGTGGATCAGACCTCTTTCTTCTCTGCCCTCTGATGTTGCTAAACAGAGATGGGGAGACAATCTGTCTTAGAGTTGTCTGTAGACAGTACACCCTGAACCTCCCACCCACTACGTGGAGGGATCCCTTCTCCCATGACAGACGTGCAGCCTAGAGGTAGAGAAAGAAGCAGTGCCAATATGATGAGGGAGCATGTGGCATCCTATGAGTGCTTCATCCCTGGACTTTCTTGTTGTATGAGTCAATCGCTTCCCTTTTTGGTGTGTTTTCCTTTTTGTTTATAGCAGCCTGGAAGCCAAGACCAGGGAAGTCATTTAGGTCTGCATTTTTACTTCATAACTGAAGAAATTAAAGCCAAAAGAAATGAAACTAGCCTGTTGTTGTTAGGTGCTGTCAAGTTGGTTCCTAATTACAGTGAGCCGATGTGCAACAGAATGAAACACTGTCCAGTCTTGCACTACACCTGCAATCATTTTTATGCTTAAGCTTATCATGGCAATCATTATATCAATCCATCTTGTTGAGGCTCTTCTTTTTCGCTGACCATCTACTTTGTCAACAATGATGCCCTTCTGTAGGGACTGACTCCTGCGAACAACATGTCCGATGTATGTAAGACACAGTCTCTCCATCTTTACTTCCACAGAGCACTCTGGTTGTGCTTCTTTCAGAATAGGTCTGTTTGTTCACTTGACAGTCCCTAGTACATACCACATTTCAAAGGCATCAATTTTCTTCTGTCTTCCTTATTCATTGCACAGCTTTTGCGTGCATGTGATGCAAATGAAAATGCCATGGCTTGACTCAGATACACCTTAGTGTTCAAGGTAACATCTTTGCTTTTCAGTACTCTAAAGAGGTTCTTTGCAGCAGATTTTCTCAATGCAAAGCTGTTTTCATTACTTGACTGTTGCTTCCATAGGTGTTGATTGCTGAACCAAATAAAATGAAATCCTTCACAACCTCAATCCTTTCTCTTTATGATAATGTTGCTTACTGGTCTAGTTTTGAGGATTTTTGTTTTCTTGATGTCGAGGTGAAATCCATTCTGAAATGAGCCTAAAGCAGTGCAAATACATCCCAAAACTCACTGCTGTCAAATCGATTCTGACTCATAGTGACCCTGTAAATGCCGGCAGGGTTTTCCAAATAGGACCAGCCTCTGTATATTCCATATGTCAAATTTGTAAGACCAAACAAGCTGTATTTTGGGAAACTAGTTCTATTTTAATTATGTGATTACAAGACTAGACTCCAGCCAGTGAGCATGGGTAGAGGTTTCCTCCTAAAAGAAATGTATTTGCAAATTGTCCATCATCCTGCAAATGGGCTAGTTCTGGGGCAAGACATAATAAATGGCTTCATTTGTGGAGAAAAGTACTGCAGGAAGGCCTTTCTCCTTTCCTTGTGGCTGCAGGGTATTTTCCTTTTCTAGGGATGCTGTAACAAAATACTACAACAGGTATAGATTCACCAAACAGAAATCTTTGTCTCATAGTTTAGGAGACAAGGAATCTGAGGTTGGGGGTTGGTCACGTTGATTCCTTCTGAGACTTTGAGGAAACTCTCTCCGATGCTCTCTTCTGTCTTCTGGTAGGTCCCAGCATTCTCTAGCTTACATTTGAGGTTGTTATATGGCATCTTTCTTCTGGTTTCCTTGACTGTGTGTTATTTTCTCTTTTCTTTTTAAAGATACCAGTCATATAGGTTTAAGACTCACACTATTCCAATAGGACCTCCTGTTGACCTAGTTAATAACAGCTACAAAGACCCTGTTTTCAAAGACAGTCACATTTACAGGTACAGGATTTAGTGCTTCATCATATCCCCGGGATTATACAGTTTAAACTATACGAATGGGGAGAGTCCATGTGGGCCTGGGCTCTGAGGCCTGAAGAAGGTTTGACCATTGCTCAGCCGTTTTGCCCTCTGTGTGGAGGAAGGCCAAGATCAGCCAGGAGATGATGCCCTAGGTTGTCAAAACCTTACACTAGCAAAGGACAGTGCCCCAGGACAGCAGTGACCCTGTAATACCTATGAACAACAGAAGCACCCATGTGATGGTGTAAAAGACAGGAAGATAAGAACCTGAAGGACCAGGGCCTAAGTTCGACTTTCTGGGAAACTCAGAAATAGGAGGAGGATTATTTCAGAAGAAATATTTTCTGGAGGTAGTAGTAGCTCAAGGGGAAAATAATTATGGACTTGTCTTCAAAGAATGGTGAGGACAGGAGCATTTGGATTTTGTGTAGATGTGGTCTTCGATTAACTAATTCTGGATAGTTGTTGCTAATTGGATTTTCAGAGACCTGCCAGCAGTGAGTGCTTTTCTAAGAAGTGTGTTCAGTTCTGAAGCCCTGTACCAACGCTCTATTAAACTGACTAGTTCCAATGGAATGGTGCCAGGAAATTACTGGTTTTAATACCATCTCCTCATGGTTGTAGCTGTCACTATAGGGCATAGTTTATGTACTTTAATTAAAATGGAGGCGGTGTTCTTTAAACTTGAACTCTGAGTTGGTTCATGCAGCTGGTACTTTTCTTTTTTTAAAGGAAAGTAAATAAAACTGACATTTTTATTCTGAGTATATCTAGCCCAGATTACATTTCCAAATCAGCTCTTTGCCTAAAAATATATCTCATTGGTACACTAATTCTTGGTATATAGCAATGATTATCACATATAGTATTTGAATAACACTTTAATATTTACAAAGAGTTTCCAGTTAATTTACCTTTTCTCTCCATCGATATTTCAGTGAAGCCTACAAGAAAAGAATTACTGTCCTTCTCCAGTGTACAGAAGACACAATTAATTTTAATGAAGTGAAGTTTCTTGCACAAGGTCACGCAGATGGTAAATGCTATTCCCATCTCTTTTGAATCTCTACTCTGCTCTCTTTCTGTTAGGCTCTCTGATCCCCTGCCTGAACTCTGTTGGTGGAATTCACTCGCTGTGCCACTCTGTACTCCATGCCTCCAGAAATGAGGAAGGTTTTTAGGTAACCTAAGATCTTACCGTTTCGTATGTACTCATCAGTGTGAGCCTAGGATTGAAACCATCACACTGAATTAGGACAGATGAAGTAGTTTAGCCTCTATTTATAGTCTGTTTTTGGAAGAAGATACTTTGCTTCCCCAAGGATTAATTTACCCAGCTATAAAATGAAAGTGTTTGACTAAATGATCTTTGAGTTTCCTTCTAGCCCACGCATATAACATTCTTCCATTTGCCATCCTTGGCTGATTAAGTCAATGTATCTCTTATCTTTTGATAGTTTTACTTTGTGTTGTATTATTTTCATTAAGTTACTTTATTTCTATTTTTTTATTCAATACATTAGGTTGAGTCTAATAGAAATACCTTTAATTATCCTGGTCTAAAATTCTTATGTATCTCTGTTTCAAAATCATCACAGAAATCTAATCATGACTTTATACTATTACATTCCTATAATAATCAGTGATTATGTAGAATTGGGATGCTATTAAAATATCTGTATCCTAATGATTTGAATCAGATTTGTAAGAGATCTTTATGGTTTGAATTATGTCCCCTCATAATATGTGTTATAAATCCTAACCCCTATAAGCTATTGTATTTTCAATCACTTCATCTGAGTGGAAAAGCTAGACAACCAATAAAGGAGGCTAAAGAAGAACTAGGAAGCCTTGTGGTATAGTGGTTAAGAGCTATAGCTGCTAACGAAAAGGTAAGCAATTTGAATCCACCAGGTGCTTCTTGGAAATCCTGTGGGGCAGTTCTACTCTGTCCAACTGGCTCACTATGATTCACTATTGACTTAATGATGACAGATTTTGTTTGGTTTTTTTTTTTTTTTTTGGAATCAGAACTGATGCATTTGAATTATAGTATTGGTGAAGAATACTGACTATACCACGGACTGCAAGGGGAATGAGCAAATCCATCTTGGAAAAAGTACAGCCAGTATACTCCTTAGAGAGAGGATGGGAAATTACGTCTTACTTTGAACATGTGATCAAGAAGGACCAATCCCTGGAGAAGTACAAGATACTTGGTAAATTAGGTCAGAGAAATGGAGGAACACCCTCAAGGATACGGATAGACAAAGTGGCTGCAGTAACAGACTGAAACAGTAGTGCAGCACTGGGCAGCGTTTCCTTCACTTGTACATGGGATGCTAAAAGTCAGAATCAACTAAGGGCACCTAACTACTGTATCAATGGTTATAATCCCATTTGAGAACGGCTTTACTTCATTACGTCAATGAGGCAGTGTTAGGGCAGGGGAGGGTGTGTCTAAAACCAACAGCTTTTTGAAATATAAATAGAGCAGATCAGGCACAGGAGAAACAGAGATGGGGGAAAACAGATGCTATTGACCATCCATTACAGGTACCCACAGCAGTGAATGAATCAGATGAAAATCCCTACAGATATTGATCCCTCATTCCAGAGACAGGAGGAAACAAACAAAAACCAAACTCATTGCCATCAAGTTGATTCTAACTCCAGTAACCCTATAGGACAAGCAGAACTCTTCCATAGTATATCCAAGGAGTGGCTGGTAGATTCAAACTGTCAGCGTTTTGCAGCATCCTGACACTTAACCACTATGCAGAGAGAGACCATAAATTAATTAAGACATATGTCAGTATGTGAGACAATATTAACTATGGGGAAAAGTAAGATTGAGAAGGTGGTCAGGGAGGCCAAGAAGCAATATGAACAAGACTGTTGAAGTTTGCATCACAAATAACAGCAGTGATCAACACCGGTGAGAAAGGAATGTGGGGTGGCAATGGCAGAAAGTGACCTAAGGTCTGCTACAAAGCTGGAACTCGGGATGACCCTGGTTGTATACTTGAACAATAACTTGGTAGAAGGAGACAGAGTCTTCCAAGGGGACTTCTATGTTTTACCAGAGAGAAGGGTCAGAGACTGGCATAAGCAAGGCTCCTAGTACCCCATGACCGGCAGTAGATGAGCTGAAATTTCTTGGTTCTGATAATATCCTGCACCTGAAGCCCCTCCTCCTAGATTAGCTACTTGGATAGTGGGGTCGTCATAAGTCTGTAGTCAAAAACCCTACCTTCTTATCTTCATTAACTTAGCTCCTCATCAACATCTGCCTCTATTTTTAAATATGTGATTGATATCTTCTGACAAGTTTACCGCTATTTAACCCAGAATTTAACATATTTATTTTGACAATGCATTCTTCTGAGTTGAGAGATTACAAGTGATACTTTCTCTCTTCTTTTACTTACCTGATTTTTCATAGTATCTGCCATACACATCAAATCCACCAGGTGCTCCTTGGAAACTCTCTGGGGCAGTTCTACTCTGGCCTATAGGGTCACTATGAGTTGGACCTGAGTCGATGGCAGTGGGTTGTTTTGTTTTTGCTTTTGTTTTTTTCAGCATACACATACGCTACCGGTGTAAAGAAAAAAAATTATATATATGTACAATATGTACTTGATGAGAAAAGACAGCAGCAGAAATTAAAACATATTTAAAGGCCACCCACAACTCTGTCACTGTAATCAACATCTACATTTTTGTCCATTTTATTTCAGTGCCTGTACACCTATTGAAACAAAGATTTAGAGAACAATCACAAGAGCTAACACTTTTAAGGGCATGTTGAGAACAGTTATGATGTTGAGAAAGAAAATTATATATACCATGAAGTGCCAGAAAGATACACAAACATGTCTTGTAAGAAATATAGCCAGAATGTTTCTCAGATGAGAGAATTTCACTCATTCTGGATATGCTATCAGGTGGGACTAGTCCTTGGAGAAGGGCATCATACTTTCTAAAGTAGAGGGTCAATGAAACAGGAAGAATCTCGATGAGAAAGACTGATGCTGTGACTGCAACAATGGGCTTAAGCATGGCAGTGACTGTGAGGACAGCCCAGGACTGGGCAGTGTTTCCTTCTGCTGTACATAGGCTCGCTGTGAGTTGGAAGCACCTCAGCGGTACCTAGTAATAACAATTTGGTGATGTTTTTGTTTACAGGACCTTTTTAAAGCACAGAATGATATATTATATTCCTATCATTGGAAATAATAGAATTTTATATCTAAAAGCAACCATCAGAGTCATCTGACCTAACTCTAATTTTCAAATAAAGAAAATTAAATCTTGGAAATTTAACACACTTATATAAGTTTAGGAAAAAAGTGCATCGAGGTAAAAACTAGAACTGACGAGTGCATCACTTAGCGCAATACTGCTCGTACTCTGCACCTGTGTTGCCAAGAACCAGCAGAGAAATTCTCACAAGAATGTTAACTTGTGTCGTGTATAAACATGCTTTTCGACTTTATTTCCACTCTCAATTTTCTCTGAAGGAAAAACAAAATAAAATGTCCATTTATTTTTCACCTCTAGCTACTAACACTATGGCAGGCAATGGGGAAGGATGGAAGGAAGAAATGTAGAAAGAAAGAAAGGTAGGAAAGAGACAAGAGAGGAGGAAGGAAAAAGAGAAAGGGTGGGATGTTCTTGGGCCAAATTTGCTAATACAGCATCACTGTGCATGCTTTGCAAGGCCAAAGGAATTTAGAGAGAAAACAAAAAGACAACCTTCTCCCTGTTGATATATGGAAGCATAACACTGGTTTATGAAAGGAAACTATTGCTTTCACAATTAAGGAACACAAAACTTACTATTGTTATTAACTACTATTATTATTATTTTAAGGCAATGACATTTAGAAAAGCAAAAAATATCACGTTTACTTTTGCTCCCCTAAAATTTGTTTATTACTTTCTAGTATTGTCTTGGATCCCTGTTGGTGTAGTGACTAAGAGGTAGGCCTCGCTAGGGCTGCTAAACAAAAAGTCAGCAGTTTGAATCAACCAGGTTCTTTGAAACGCTTTGAGACAGTTCTACTTTGTCCTATAGGGTTGCTATTAGTCAGAATTGACTTGATGGCTGCATGTTTTTTATTATTATGTTTGAGGGTCCCTGAATGGTGCAGATAGTTTACCTGGACTGTAACCTAAAAAGGAGTCCTAGTGGTGCAGTGGTGAAAGTGCTTGGGTGACAATCAAAAGTTGGTAGTTTGAACCTACCAGTTGCCCAGTGGGAGAAAGACGCGGCAGTCCACTGCTGTAAAGATTACAGACTTGGGACCCCCATGGGTCCCATAAGGTTGCTATGAATCAGAATTGACGTGATGGCTAGGGATTTGTTTGGAGGTTTTTTTTAGTAACTTAAAGCTGGCAATTTCAACCCATCTTAGGATGCCATAGAAAAAAAGCCTGGCAGTCTGCTTCCATAGAGATTACAGCCAAGAAAACCCTATGGAGCAAGCAGTCTACTCTGTTACCAGTGGAGCTGTTGTATGTTGAAACTGACTTGATAGCAACAGGTTTGTTTTGTTTTTAATATTATCTTTTAATTTTTAAGGTATTGACTTTTATTTGCAGGTGCATTACACTTTCCTTGGATAGCAAATGGTATATAATCAGCTTTCCGTAAGGGTTTGTGAAACATTTTCTCAACTTTTTATAAATTGATATCCTCGTGGCCCAAATAGAAACTTCTGTCATACAATGTATAGTACGTGAGTGTAAATGTAATGTTTGGTGTTTACTATGATAGTGAAATTCAGGTTTTAGAAGAATTAATTCCAAGGATTTTATCTCTAAAACTTCCTTTTGAAGTGGTAAAGAGTAGGGTATAAGCATGGTGTTTCTCATCACGTACTCTCGTTTCTTCTGATACTACTTAGTCTCGGTATAGAAAGTGTTCAGTGTTTGGACTTCGTGCAGCTCTGTATGTGTATTTAAGTAAACACGAGAGAAAGACTTGCTATTTAAATAGTTGAGGAACACATTTAGAATTAACTTTGTCTCCAAACATTTGGTTTCAAAAACCTAATCATCAAACATTGGCATTGGGGAAAAGAGGAATAGAGAAGGATTTGTTTCCCTAACTAGTTTCATCAAATTTGACTGTTTACTTGTCTTGTCCATTTGTGATGGACTCACTTTTTAGTTATCGTTAATGGACTCATTTAGATTTTTTTCCTGTAGACTTGTAGCTGCAAATGTCTTTTTTAAATTGAATTTGTGGTAAAATATTCTTTTTTTGTAAAGATAAAATATCTGGAGCATATTTTGTTAAGGAAGATGTGAGATAAAAAACTGAAACGTTGAAGCAGCTTGAAGAACACACACATATACACATAAGAATGGGAATGTACATGTATGTGCACATTTTTGTTTTCAGTAAAATTATGCATTTACTACTTTCTAATATTAATTTTTAATGTATTTCATTTTGCCTAAAGATGTATTATTTGTACACACACATGTACACACACTGATGTGTGTGTATATATATGTATAGGTAAATAAATATATATGGAAATATATATATACATATATTTGAAATAAATGATGTATTGAAGATAACAGTGCTGTTGCAGGAGAAGTGTTCCCCTTTATATCTCCGATACAAATCTTGTGGTTGGGGCTGCTTAGGATCAACATGGCAAAATTGTCCTGGGCAGGAGCACCTAGTCTGTTTGCAACTTTGACGCAAGATATCCTCCACTCTGTAAGGGTTAGAACGTCTGCAAAATTGCTTGAATTAAAACACATTGGTGCCCTTTACACACCACACATATGGGCTTTCCTATCAGATGTTGCAGTTCTTGTAGTAATAACAGCCATACTCCTGCTCCTTTCATATGTGTACGTAAATCAATCAGTGGAGCCCTGGTGCCACAGTGGGTAGGAGGTTGGCTGTTAATCAAAAGGTCAGATGTTTGAATCTACCGGTTACTCTTTGGAAACAGTTCTACTCTGTCCTATAAGGCACTATGAATCTGAATCAACTTGAATCAAGCAGTGGGTTTGGTTTTCATCTGATGTCTATAAATCGGTATGTATATGTAAATGGTGCTGTTCTTCAGTGCCTTCAACTTGATTCTGACGCAGTGATCCTGTGTACAACAGAACAAAACACTGCATCCTCTTCCACCACCCTGACAGTTGTGGCTTGTTTGAACCCATTGTTGTAGCCACAGTGTCAGTCACTCTCACTGAGGGTCAACTTCTATTTTCACTGATCCTCTACATGACCAGGCATGATGGCCTTCTCTGGGGACTGGTCCCTGCTAATAACGTATTCAAAGTATGTGAGACAAAGTCTCAGCATTCTCACTTCCAAGGAGCACCCTGGCTTTGCTTCTTCCCGTCTTGCCTTTGCAGTGCTTTAATGGGGTCCTTTACAGCAGATTTGGCCACTGCAATACATCATTTGATTTGTTGGCTGCTGGTTCTGTGGGCATTGAATGTGGATACAAGTAAAATGAAATCCTTACCAACTTCAGTCCTTTCTCTGTTTATCATGATGTTGCTTATTGGACTAGTATGGAGGATTTTTGTTTTCTTTATGCATTAAGTACAATCCATGCTGAAGGCTGTGGTCTTTTATCTTCATCAGTGAGTACTTCAAATCCCCTTCACTTTCAGCAAGTAAGGTTGTATGTTCCTCTAATCCTGACATTCTGTTTTCCTTCGTATAGTCCAGCTTCTCAGAATATTTGCTCAGCATGCGGATTGAGTAAGTATGGTGAAAGAATATAAAGCAGACACATGTGTCCTGATTTTAAACCATGCAGTCTCCCCTTGTTCTGTTTAAATGATTATGTACGGGTTCCATGTGACCACAATTAAGTATTTTGGAATTTCCATTCATCACCATGTTGTCCATAATCTACACAAATGCCTTTGCATAATCAATCAAACACAGGTAAGTGTCTTTCTTGTATTCTCTGCTTTCAGCCAAGGTCCATCTGACATCAGTAATGATATCCCTTATTCCATGTCTTCTTCTGAATCCAGCTGGAATTTCTGACAGTTCTCTGTGAATGTACCGCTATAATTGTTTTTGAACTACTATTAGCAAAATTCTACTTGCAGGTATTATTAATGAGAAGCCTTGGTGGTACACTGGATAAGATCTCAGTTGTTAACTAAAAGCTCAACAGTTCAGATCCACTAGCCACACCTTGAAAACCCTATGGGGCAGTTTTACTCAGTCCTATAGAGTCACTAGGAGTTGGAATTGAGCTGACAACAATGGATTTTTTTGTTTGTTTGTTTGTTTCAATGTTGATGATACTATTTAATAATTTTCACATTCTGTCAGTCACCTTTCTTTGAAATGAGCACAAATATGTTTTTCGTGGGTTTTTTTTTTTTACAGTTGTTTGGCCAGGTAGCTGTCTTCCAACCCTCTTGGCATAGACAAGTGAATACCTCTAGCACTACATCCATTTGCTGAAACATCTCAGTTGGTATTCTGTCAATTCCTGGACCCACTTTTTTCACCAATGCCATCAGTGCAGCTTGGAATTCTTGCTCATATGCTATCTCTGAAATGGTTGAATGCACATTAGTTCTTTTTGGTATAGTGACTCTGTGTATTCCTTCCATCTTCTTTTGATACTTCCTGCATCATTTAATATTTTGCCCATAGAATCTTTCAAATTTACATCTCGAGGCTTGAATTTTTTTCATTTCTTTCAGCTTGAGAAATCCACGTACCTTCTTTCCTTTTGGTTTTCTATCTGCAGGTCTTTGTGCTCATTATGGTGCTTTACTTTGGCTTCTTGAGCTGCCCTTTAAAACCTGCTGTTCAGCTTTTTGCCTCATCATTTCTTCCTTTTATGTTGGACTCTACCTTCAAGAACAAGCCCTAGAGTCTTTTCTGACATCCTTTTATTTTTTTCCTTTTCTGTCTTTTTAATGATCTTTTTCTCCACGTATGATGTCCTCAGTGTAACCCCACAACTCTTCTGGTCTTAAGTCATTAGCAGTCACTGTGTTAAATCTACTCTTGAAGTAGTGTCTAAATTCAGATGGAATATGCTCAGGGTCATTCTTTGGCTCTCGTAGATGGTTTTCATTTTATTCAGCTTTAGTTTGAACTGTCATATGAGGAACTGTTGGTCTGTTTCGCAGTTGGTCTTTGGCCTTGTTCTGACAGATAATATTGAGTTTCTCCACAGTCTCTTTCCACAGAAGTAGCTAATTTGATTCTTGTGTATTCCATCTGACAAGAGACATGTGTACACTTGCTGTTTATGTTGTTGAAAAGGGATTTCCAATGAATAGGTCACTGGTCTTGCAAAATTCTGTCATGCAATCTCTGACATTGTTTCTTTTACCAAGACCATCTTTTTCTAACTACTGATCTGTCTCCTTTGTTTCCTTCTTCTGCATCCCATTCGCCAGTAATTATCTATGCATCTCAATTTTATATTTGATCAATTTCAGACTGCAGAAATTCATGAAAATTTTCGGTTTCTTTATCCTTGACATTAGGAAACCCTGGTGGCACAGTGCTTAAGCACTATGGCTGCTAATCGAAAGGTTGGCTGTTCAAATCCACCAGGCGCTCCTTGGAAATTCTATGGGGCAGTTCTACTCTGTTCTATAGGTTCATGGTGAGTCAGAGCTGACTCGATCGCAGTGTCTTTTTTGTTGTTGTTTTATCTTTGGCACTAGTGGTTGCTGTGAGTTCATTCAAGTAAGAGTAATATTTACTGGTCTTGTTGGTGTATGGTTATTATCACTGACAGCACTGGCCTTCAGGATAGGTCTTAAAATGTACTTTTTTGACAATGAACACAATTCCATTCGTCTTCAGTGTGTCACTTCTGACATAGTAAGCCAAATGATTGATTCACAATGGCTGACACCAGTCCATTTCAGCTCACCAAAGCCTAGGGCATCGATCTTCAACATTCCATGTAATTTTTTAAAAGTTACTTATTTATTAATCACAGCAAAAAAATAAAATTTCTAACATCTATCAATTATCTCATCTATCATAAACCCTCGACTCCCCCACCTTTGTAGCCAACACAGTCATTTTCTTCTGTACGTAATTCTCTTTTTTAAGTCCTTGTAACAGGAGTCTCAGGTAATATTTGTCCTTTTGACACTGACTGATTTCACTCGGCATGATCTCTTCCAAAGGAGACCATGTTGAGATGTTTTCTAAAATTGTTATTGTTTTTTTATCATTGCATAGTGTTCCATTGAGTATATGTACCATAGTTTGTTTATCCATTCATCTGTTGATGGGCATCTGGGTTGATTCCATCTTTCAGCTATTGTGGACTGTGCTGCAACAAACATTCATGTAAATGTGTCTGTTCATGTGACAACCTTTGTTTCTGAAGGAAAAATTTGACAACTTGCAGTTTTCGTAGATTCATACTTTTTGCATTCCACGTTTTGATTATTAACGGATGCTTGCAGCTGAAATCTTTATTCTATCCATGTCATTAAGGTCTACTTCACCTGACAAGACACCTCTTCTCTAGTCATATTTTGGGGCCTTCCAACCTAAGGGGTTCATATTCTGGCCCTGAAACAGTGTTCTACTGCTCTTCATAAGGTTTTTACTGGCCACTTTTCTTTTTAGAAGTAGATAGCCAGGTCCTTCTTCCTAGTCCGTTTTAGTCTGGAAATTCAGCTGAAGCTTGTCTACCATGGGTGATCCTGCTTGTCTTTGAACTGATAGTGGCATGGCTTCCAACATCACAGCAACACAAAGGCCACACAGTATGACAAATATTACAAATAGAATGTATATAGCTTTAATAACTTGCTAAAGCAGAAAAAAGTGTTATATTGTTGTTATATTTTGTTGTTTGCAACATGTTCACCCTCTATCTTGTGTGACTTTTTATACCAACACTGTAAAAAATATAGGGTAGACGTTGTCTCCATTTTCTTTGTTATTAGATTTGGAAGATACCTATGTGGCAAATTGTGAGAATTACCTGTGGTGTCTCAGAGATAATTATCCATTCAAAGACGGGTAATGTTTCCTTGGATCCTGTCTCTAAGGTGTGAGTGGGTGTCCTTTGCTGTTGTTATCCAGTCTGTTTCTTCTTGTGATATCCCCATTGGTCAGAGTACAACTGGGCTTCATGGAGTTCTTGATGACTAATTTTTTTAAAGTACATCTCCAAACCTTTCTTCTAACATTTCTCTGTCTGTGCTTGAATGTCCACCCTTGCGATTAGCAGCCTAGTGTATTAACCATCTGTACCACACAGAGAATCTAGACATCCCTTATATAAGGTGAACTGGACTCTGCAGCCTAACTTGCATTTGGAAAGGAAGGATATCTATTCCTTCTCTTTCATTTCTTTCTTATTGAGTTAGGTCCTATAAGAGGAAGTAAAATTCTTTTCATGAGTAGTAATGTTGAAAAACAGTGACCTCAATATACGTCAGTATGCTGAAGCCCCTAATACACATAGATATGGTTCCTATGTAGCACAAAACCTTTGCTCTTGGCTACTAACTAAAAGGGTGACAATTCAAATTAATCCAATGGCACTGCAGAAGAAGACCTGCAGATATAACTCTACGAGATTACATTTACTGAAAACCCAATGGAGTACGGTTGTACTCTGAAACATGTGGGGTCTCTGAAAATATGTGGTACAGAAGGCAATGTTTTTGAGATGAAACATATAAACAACCAGGAGATATTTCACTGTGATTCATCTGTACACTGGGTAAGCATGGTTTTATATGATGGCTAAACAGACAAAATGCATAGCCTATGATAGTAGAACAACATAGAGTTAATTAGGTTGTGATCATGATCTTCACTTTCCCAACATTATGCTTATACTGGTTTGAACTCTGATTATACGTAAGAGGTCCAACAATAGAGTTGGCAAACTCACGCCAGAAAAAGGACTATATACCTCACTGCTGAGTATCTCTGTGGTCACCTTTGAAGTACTCCCCATAAGAAGCTATGCACAGGTGCCAGTGCCAAGTCCACACTTCAAGGCAATTTTGGAACCTTTTTTCTGGAGTGGCCATCAGAGCTGTCATCATATTACCCTTGATGTCCTGAATGTCATCAAAATGTCTGCCTTTCGATATTTCCTTTATCTTCCAGTAAAGAAAAAAGTCATTGGGGGCCAGATCAGATGAGTAGGTAGGGTGTTCCAATACAGCTTTTTGTTTACTGGCTAAAACCTCCTTCACAGACAACTAGACAATTAGGTTAGTGAACTTGTCACCACTAAGGTGTGCAATGGCCATACCAGAAAGAGTTCCAAAATTGCTTCGAAGGGTGGTTTAGGTGGTGGCATTGGTACATAGCTTCCCAAGGGGAATACTCTGAAGATGACTGTAGTTATATTCAGCAGTGAGGTGTGTAGACCTTAGAAGAATTAAGTTTGTGAACTTAGTTTTTGGAGCTCGTAACATAAATAAGATGTCACTTTAAGGACTAAGATGCACCTAACCCAAGCCATGTGAAAGCTGGACAGTGAAGAGGGAAGATCAAAGAAAATTGATTCCTGTGAGTTATGGTGTTGGTGAAGAGTGTTGCATATATTGTAGACTGCCAGAAGAATGAACAAATCTGCCTCGGAGGTACTGCCAGAATGCTTCTTAGAAGTGAGGAGGGAGGGACTTTGACTCACAGTCTTGGACATGTTATCAGAAGGAATTAGTCCTAGAGGACATAATGCTCGGTAAAGTAGAGGGTCAGCAAAAAAGAAGATGAACTTCCATGAGATGGACTAACACAGTGGCTGCAACTGTGGGATCAAGCCGAAAAATGACTGTGAGGATGGTGCGGGAACAGGTAGGGTTTCATTCCGTTATTATATACAGGGTCAGTGGGAGTCAGAACTGACCCAATGGCACTTAACAAAAACAGAAACAACCATTCACATACATATACTGAGATACAAAGAGTAAGAAATAAATAAGCAAGATACCAGAAAGGATCTAGAGCTAGAAACTGAGAGACCTTCAGAATTCAGTCTTTGGTCCATATCCCTGCTTCCTGATGTTGACCTAATCTCTTCCTTTTTCTTCTATTACTGTAGACCTACTTTATCACGTTTTAAGTCCAATTAGAAGGCAGATGATTTTCGTTCCACAGGCAATAAATACACACATGAGTTCTGACAATTAAGTCCATGAACTTAATTGTTTTAAGTGCCATGTACTTCGTTGCTGACTGTCGCTACGGTCACCTTCAAAGTACTCCCCTTGGGAAGCTATGCACCAATGCCAGCATCTAGTCCATGCTTCAGAGCAATTTTGGAACTCCTTCTGTAATGGCCACTGCACACAGTGGCACAGCGGTAAGTTCACAAACTTAATTGTCTAGTTGTCTGTGAGGGAGTTTTTAGTCCGTAAACAAATAACTGTATTGAGGCACCATCCTCACTGATATGGCCCCCAATGACTTTTTCTTGCCTAAAGATAAAGGAAATATTGAAAGGAAGAAATTCTGATGACGTGCAGGACATCAAGATTACTGTGATGACAACTCTGATGGACATTCCAGAAAAAGAGTTCCGAAATTGCTCTGAAGGGTGGACTAGGTACTGGAATCAGTGCATAGCTTCCCAAGGGGACTACTTCAAAGGTGATCATAGTGACACTCAGCAATGAGGTATGTAGCAATTTTTCTAGGATGAATTCATGAACTTAATTGTCAGACCTCGTATAGGTATACATACACATATATGTGTACATGCACACAGGCACAGTCTCCCCTCTTATAACTTATTGACATGGTTAGCTTCCAAATACCAGGTTGTTATACAAAAATAGACGTGTGAGATTTTGAGAAAATGGAGGATGACTGTATCATTACGTAGCTGTCAAATTACATCACTATGTAACTGCCAAACCACAGAGAATCAAGTATTAATGAACAAAATATACAGATAGTAGATTTTTTACTGTTATCATAAAAGTGAAATGTTGGATAACAAGACAGTTGATAAAGGAGGAGTAGGTAGGTGGTGTATACATGTATCTCCTCTAATCAAGAGAGCAGCCCAAACTGACCACCTTTATTTCAGGCCCAAATCAAATTTCTAAGAGATTCAGTGCCATTTTCCCAGTGTGAGTCAAGTCCCCACCTCTGATTCAGTCAGTAAGAGTTGGGACAGACTGATACACAGATAATGGGATCTGAGAGCATGCCACTGTCAGCAGGGCTGGCAATGTCCAGGGAAGACAGAGTAGTCAGAAGCCCAAAATTCATCCACTTGTTACTCTGAAACAACCACCCAGAGGGTGGTTCTTCAGGAATGCTGTTGAAATAACAATAACAAAAATTCGCACTAGTGTTGTACAAGTTACAAAATACTTTCATATACCTTGTCATGTTAGCTTAATGAGTGCTTTTTCACAGAAAAGAGTTTGTTTAGAGGGGGAAGGCTATAATATATATTTATGGATACCTTTAATTATATTCTGATGCTTGTACTTAAAAGTGTCTCCCTACTGATTTTTATTTTGAATTAATGAATTATTCTAATAAATATCTGTCTGTGCCTGTAGTTATATGTAAATATAAAGGGGAAACTATAATAAAAGCAAAAGAAACAACTAAAATAAAAAACAAAATACCTCTTATACCTTCTCAAAAACAAGAGAGTAGATTAAAAAGTACACTTAACCAAGAGTGAAAACAAATGCAGTAAAATATAAGCAAGAGAGCTCAAAAGTTGCAATGACTGATGTGATGGGTAAACAGTACCGAGAATTTTCTTTGAGAAATTTTCTTTGAGAAACCAAAGGCATAACTGGAATCCTGAGACTACCTTCAGGAATGGGATCTCACTGAATGTCTGAATGGGGAATTCTGAGGCATGTGTAGAGTCAAGCTATAGACTGTAGAACGAGGAGGAGATGATGCAGGAGGAACTCAAACCTGGAAAGCAAAGACAGGAGGTAGGGGCAGGGAGATAGAGGAGGCTCAGATATGAAGGGCAAGAACCCAGCAGGTGCCACCTATTAAGATGAAAACTGAGCTAAAAATAGGGAAAAACTAGTCAATCATTTCCTGGGCCCAGAGCCCAGCAGACACTGACAAAGTTGGTGAATCAGGTGGTTGACAGGAAGGAAATTCTAATTTGAAGTCAGTGGAAATGGACTTAAAGTCCAAAATAGCAAAGCATTCACCCTCTTTTTCAAAGACAGACATGAAACAGAGTTCAGCCTAAGCTTGGAACAGAAGTAGAACATCCCAAGGTTAAGCTTACAGGAAAAGACTGTGGACAGGAAGAAGGAGTGCTTACTGAGAATTCCTGGAAAGGTTCCATTCCTTCTTAACCTTGTGTTCAATAACTTTAATCTCTTAAGATTCTGTTCTCGAGATCTGTGGTTAAATTTTAGTTCATCCTCTGAAGCTCACCCCACTGTAGTCAGGTAGTTCAGGTCCTGCCATGAAATGGACTTGGGGATCCCTCTAGAGCTGAGCTCCGCTTCCAGTGCTATGGCCGTCAGTCTCATGTGGCTGCTGCAATTCACATTAGCTAAAATTTAAAGCCCAGTTCCTTGGTCACAATAACCGTATTTCATGTGCTCGGTGGCCACACAGCCAGCCAAGCCAAGTGCCGTTGAGTCGGATCTGACTCATGGCAACCCTAGGTGCCAGGGTAGAGCTGACCCCCAGGGTATTCAAGGAGTGCCTGGTGGATTGGAACTACCGACCTTATGGTTATCAGTGGTAGCACTTAACCCACAAGACTACCTACTGGGGAATACACGTAGTGAACATTTCTGTCATTACGGAAAATTCTATTGGTTAGTGCCAGTCTGGAGACAGAAGACAAAATGAGGCTCTGAATCCAAGGTTATCATCTTAGAGGAGAAAATGCTTCCCCTGAATCCTTCTGGGATTTTCAAGATAAAAGAATCCTACAGGAAAGAGGGGCCTTCTGTTTAGTGTTGCTACATTTTGTCAAAACATCCTAGCCCCCTCAGGTTTACTCTCTTTATTCTTCACCTCCCTTTTTTAAAAAAGGTTTTCTGTCACAGAAAGCAGTGTGACAAAGAAAATAAATAGGATGATAAACTGCATGGTCACAGCAGCAGGACTTCTTTGAGGAAAGGTGCAGCGTCATGTCAACACTCCTTGTGTGTTGCAGACTCAAACCTTTGAGTCTGAACTCATATCTGAACATATACAGATCTGTTTCCGAGATCCTTAGGGATCATTAACACCACTTGAAATAATCTTAGGGTTCTCCCACTATGTGTCACTAGTAACCACAAATATGTTTCATGTAATTACACAATCCATTGAGTACCCCAGTTACGACTGTCTACAGGGTTGATCATCACTTCTTATAAAGAAGATGGGGGGCGGGGCAGTAGCCCCCCACAATGGGGAAAATCCAGGTATGCAAAATCTGGGCTGTTCTGTGGTTATAGAAACAGAGATAAGAGTGATTACAAAAATAATAATAACAATATTTTCAGTGACAGTTGAGAGCAGTCAGTTTCTCAGGGAGAAGCACTGATGGCAAAGGGCTTTACACAGGGAGGCCTTTGTCATTTTATGGATACTCATCCATCAGCTGTCAGTGTGTTTCAAAGGGGCTCTGGTCATAATGTTTTCCTCTGCACCTTTCCCATCGTGGTGGCCCAAATTTCCGTGATTAACCATTCGTCTTCCTGTTTGCCTAGTCTGGTCATTTACAGTAAGTGGAGATGTAGTGATGATTCTGCGGCTGCACAGAGTAAGGAAGAGGGGAGAGTGACCTGAAGGAGAGAGCTGCCAGGCAAGGGACGCTCAAAGAATTAGCTTAGCTTCTCTATGGAGCACTACTATCCAGGAGGATTTTTTTTTTTTTAAATCTGTGCATTGTTCCTCAGGAAAAAAGGGTCCAGCAAGCATGAGATTGGCAGGACAGAAGCAGGAGACTTAACAAGGCACAGTAAATTATAGCATCCATCTATGCCCCCACCCCAGGGTTCTAAAGGCCCTATCCGTATGACAGTGTAATTCTCCACAGTTTCAGGGGGAAATTAAATGTAATTGTCTGAAACGTGATAGCACATGAAATCTTTTACGGTGCTTCTAAGACATAAGTCACAGTTCTATTTGTTCTATGGCAGGGTAAATATCATAAATATTTTTGGCAAGTTGAAAACTAAAACAGAGATAAACTGTGCACCTCAGCATGTTCAAGTTCTGGATCATCTCCCTGCCTGATGGGCCTTGGATGAGTCTCTTTAGCTTTCTTAGCTTTTAGTTCTGCTGGAAAATGGGAATTATAAAAAGTGCCACTTACAGTGGCTCGGGGATTGCATGAGATAATATGAAACAGGACCTCCGAAAACTTTTGTCTTGAAATATCTCCTTTGTTAGTGTTTTGCTTTATATTCATTCTTACTTGGAATCATTTCTCTCGTGACTAACTTTTCCAAATAATGTTGTTTTTATTTTTATTATGATTTTTTTCTCCTTTTATTTAGATCCTCATTTTCCTTGGTACACTGGGCTCAAAAAAAGTCGTTTCCAGGTCTGGTCGTAGAGTCCCAGCTAGGGTAAGAAACGAGGGTTGGCTCACCCTTGAGGGCAAAACCTCCTGTCCCCGCTCCAAAAAGCATAGCCATCAAGTTGATTCCAACTCATAGTGAGGCTGTAGGACAAAGTCGAATTGTCCAGGGATCTCCTGGTGGATTTACACTGCAGACCTGTTGTTTAGCAGCCCTAGCTCTTAACAGCTATGCCCACAAAGTTTCCAAGGGCAGGACAGACAACTGGAAAGGCCAAACATTACACTCCTTCTTTATTTCACCTGTGAATTGTCTGCCTGTTCCCTTTGTCTATTCTTTAATCGGGTATTTTTTGTATTGATTGTGAAAGCTTTTTTAATAAGATAAGCTTATTAGAGCTTTATTTCAGTTATGTGTTTATCCCATCCCTCTTTTTCTCATTTACCTCATAATTGACAGTTTTTTTTGATACAGAATGTTTAAGTCTACCCTGCATGTATCAATTTTTATCTTTATAGTTATTTCTTCTGTTTTACGTTTATAAAGTAAGCACACAAGAATGCTGTATTACCCTAAGATTTAATAAACATTACTTTAATATTTTTCTTGTATGTTTGTTTTTACTGTACAACTTTTACCTAATTGTATTAAATTTTATCTTTCTGGCATCTGAATTATTTTTGATGTACTAGAAACACACTACTGTGCATTTTAAAAAGTTAAAAAACTTTATTATATCTCAGATAATTAGACTGTGTATGTAAGACTTCAGCTCAGCCAGTTGGCTACTCCTAGAGTTAGTTGGGTTTAAAAAAAAGGGGGGTGGCGAAGGGTAACAATTTCAAATTCGCTTCAGTCATGATAGTTGTGTCTTGAGTCCAGAGGTAACATCAGCTGTGGCATTCAGTATTTAGTACTAACCAGGTTAGTTCTAGGACCAGGCCCCCACTAGCCTATAGAGTGACCTATCTTGTGCAAATTAGAAAAAAGAGCCCCTTGTTGTGGTCACAGAATGCTGAATCCATAGCTTGGCAAACAGGGCTTTGGTGTAAAGACATAAAGCATTTTTCTCTGGACTTGTGTAGCCTTCACCAGGATACAGATTGCTGAGCAGAATGTGGGCTGGATTTCATCCCCCAATAACTCCCTCAGACCAACAGCCGATTTCCATAATCGTAACCAATTGCAGTCAAATCTGTTCTGATTCATGGAGACCTCAGGTGTGTCAGAGTAGAACTGTGGCCAGTTTTCGATGGTTGATTATTTTCAGAGTAGATTGCTAGCCTTTTCTTCTAAAGTGTCTTTGAGTGACCTTAAGCCTCCAAACTTTCGATTAATAGCAGAGCTTATTAGCCATTTACATATACCGGGACCCCACATAACCACAGTATGTCCAGGCCTTATTTCCCAGATGATTTCATCAATGTGTCAGTTTGTGAAAGATCTCACAGCATTAATACTTAAAATGATGGCTTTAAAGAATAGAAATGTGTTGTCTCATAATTTTTGGAGATTGGAAGCCCAAGTCCGGGTGTAGGCTCCTGGGGAGGGTCTCTCCCTGTCAGTAGTCCCAGGTGTTCCTTGGCTTCTCTAGTAAAATCTATGAAAGCTGGGACCTGTGTAAGGTGGAAACCTGCCGGAGAAGAAAAATGCAAATATTTTCCACTAAAACAAATGATAGTAAGACTGTACCCTATCAAAGACAGAAAATTCACAAGACCTGGGAAACCAAAGCAGTCCTGAAGAGTTCCAGCTCTACCAAGTTTCACTATAGGAAGTTTCTGGCATGTTCTCTTTGCTTATGTGTGTCTCTTTGTGTCTGTTTTCATTTTTTTATAATGCACCACTGAGAAAGGGGATTAGTTTAGAACTTTTTCTACTACCTTATAATCTAATTAACATAATAAAAGAAAACTTCTAGTGTCATACAGAGTGATAATTACAGGTACAGGGCTTATGGGGAAGCCCTGGTGATACAGTGGTTAAGGGCTACATCTCTAAGCTAGCAGTTCGAATCTGCCAGACACCTCTTGGAAACTCTATGGGGCAGTTCTACTGCATCTTGTAGAGTCACTGTGAGTCAGAATCAATTTGATGGCAGTAGGTTTCATTTTTGTTTAGAGCTTAGGGCTTCAACATAACTTTTTTGGTACAGTTTAATCTGTAACAATAGGTTTCTTATAAATTGTCACATTGATAAACGTCTCCTTAGTACATTGCATTGCATTGAGCAAATTACTGCAAAAGATTTCTTCAGAGTGTTGAAAAGGAAAGCAGTCACCTCAAAGGCTAAAGTGCACCTGACTGAAGCCACGATGTTTTCCATCCCCTCATATATGCACATGAAAGCTATGAAATCAATAAGGAAGACTCAAAATTGATGCTTTTGAACTGTTGTGTTGAGAAAGAATACTGACTACACCATAGACTGCCACAAGAATGAGCAAATCTATCCTGGAAGAAGTACAACCAGAATGTTCCTTAGAGGCAAGGTTGGCAAGAGTACATCTCACGTATGTTGGAAGTGTTACCGGTGGAATAGGTCCCTGGAGAAGGACATTGTTCTTGCTAGGTTAAAGAGTCAGCCAAAGAGAGGGAGACCTTCAGTGAGACGGATTTACAAAGTGGTGACAATGGGCTCAGGTAGACTTAAGATTGTGAGGATGCTCAGAACTGGGCAGTGTTTTGTTCTATTGTACATGCAGTCATTGTGAGTCAGAATGGACTGAATGGCACATAACAACAACAACAATACGCTTCCTTTCAGCTTGGACTATCCGGAGTTAGTTTCCATCACCAGCAATCAAGAATTGGGTGATCTTGTTTTGTGCATATATTATTTATTGACTCACATATATCAAATTGTTAACTCATAGACACAGAAACACTTATTTCGATGTATCTTATGCATGAATGCTACAAAAGTATTGGCTATGACTCTAACGTGTGTCACAGATAGAGAGCGAGATATTATCAGTACCACTAACAGTGGGAACTTTCTTATTGGGTTGAAATGGAGTTACGATTTAGCATCCCTTTTTTAAACCACTATCCAAAGATTTTAGTGGATCCCTAGAGACTACTAGGTGCTAGAAAAGATGAGGATTTTTTTGTGTGAATATATAAGAATTTTAGAACCACAAAGCAAAAGATTTCTAGAAAGAAGGGCTACAGATCAACAATTCTAAACCAAAGTTATTATTGTTGCAGTCTTGCCTCAGTTCAACCTGGTAATACTTTGTAACAAGCCACTTCATTTATAAAAATGACGGGGAAATGGTGTCTCGTTTTGTTGAAGGGCACTATAAGGTTTTACACTGGATGCAGCATAGTTGCTTTACCGAGGCATTTTAATGTCAAAGTAGAAAAGTCTGCTTTGTGAATTGCTCAATTAAAATTCTTGCTGCACACTCTATAGCAGAAAATACCGAGGTCTCCATTAACTGGTTCTGTGTATTCAAGTAGATTTATAAAATTACTTCCTGAAGGGAATCTTGGCCCTACTTTGCTTTCTGTCTACTCACCTTCCAGGATAAAAGAGATGGCCTCTCTCCAGCACTGCTTAGTCTTTATTCATTCTATTTCCAGCTCAGCTGACTTAAAGCATATATAGCTCTGTGCCTTGCTTGTCACATAAAATAACTGAACTCCAAGGGCTTGTTTGTTTCAACATATGAATGCAGCACTGGAAGTCCTCACTTATCTATGCCAAGAAATTTAGAAAATAGCTACCTGGCTAGCTGACTGGAAAAGGTTTCTATTTACACATCCTCCCAAGAGATGTGATCCAACCAAATGTGGAAATTATTGAACAATACCATTCATATCACACAGAAGTAAAATTCTGCTGAAGATCATTCAAACACAGTGGCAGCAGTGTATTGACAGGGAACTGCTGGAAATTTGAGCTGGACTCAGTAGAGGACATGGAAACAAGGATATCATTGCTGATATCAGACGGATCCTGAATGAGAACAGAAAATACCAGAAAATGTTCACCTGTGTTTTCTTGACTATACAAAGACATTCAACTGTGAGGCTCATAACAAATTATGGATAACACTGTAGAGAATACGAATTCCAGAACACTTAATTTTGTTCTTGAGAAACTGACATATATATAGATCAAGAGGCAGTTGTTCTAACAGAACAAGGGGGTGCAATGTGTTTTAAATTCAGAAAAAGTGCTTGTCAGTGTTATATTCTTCACTATATCCAATTAATCTATATATTGAGCTTGACTATATGTAAAAGAATGAGACATCAGGATTGGAGGAAGACTCATTAACAACCTACATTATATAAATGACACCACCTTGCTTGCTGAAAGTAGTGAAGATTTGAAACACTTACAAATGAAGGTCAAAGACCACAGTCTTCAGTATGGCTTGCATGTCAATATCACGAAAACAAAATACCTCACAAATGGACCAATGACCAACATCATGATAATTGGAAAAAAGATGAAACTGTCAAGGATTTCATTTTATTTGGATCTACAACAAATACCTGTAGAAACAGCAGCCAAGAAATCAAAGGACACACTGTATCAGGCAAATTTGTTGCAAAAGACTTCTTCAAAGTATTCAAAAGTGAAGATATTACGTTGTAGACTAACATGTGCCTGACTCGGGCCATGATATTTTTAATCACATCATATGCATGGGAAAGCTGGACAATCCATAAGAAAGACAGAAGAATTGATGCCTTTGAACTGTGGTGTTCGAGAAGAATACGTAATATACCACAGACTGCCAAAAGATCTGTCTTGGAAAAAGTACAACCAGAATGCTCCCAGAATGTACCCAGAGATGGTGAGACTATGTCTCACATACCTCCCACGTGTTATCAGAAGGGATCAGTCCCTGGAGAAGGAGATCATGCCTCAGACAGTAGTGGGTCAGTTAAAAATAAGACAGATTGACGCAGTAGCCACAATAAGGGGATCTAGAATAACAACAATTTTAAGGATGGGGCAGGACCAGACACCATCTGTTGGCACCGTTCTGTTATACATACAGTCACTGTGAGTTAGAAACAGCTTGACAGCACCTAACAATACCACCAATAATATGGGTTTGTTAGCAAATACAGTCTCAAAACCACTGCTAATTAATAGCTACTTAAGTCTCTTGAAGGCAAGCAAATACTCTGTTCATTGTAATTCAGAATATCTCTCAAATCCACCTTTCTCTTCATCCCCTCTAATCTTGCTTGCCATCCTAACCATTTATATCACAAGAGCCTTTCGATTCTTCTTACTACATTCAGAACTATCCTAACTCTTCCAATTTCAGTGTCACCTCAAGAAATTTAAAGAATACAGGTATGATTCCATCAGCCCCCTAGCTACAAGCCTTCTATAACTTTCAAGTTATTCTTAAGACAAAGCCTCAAATTCTCATCCTGTTCTACAAGGTCCTCATCCTGCTGTACAGGATGGCCTCTGTCTATGAGGACTCCCAATTAAATTCCCAAACTCACCCTAAAAAAGTGCTACACACCTCATGGCTGACTATCACTATGGTCACCTTCAAAGCAGTCCCCTTGAGAAGCTATGCACTGATGCCAGTGCCTAATTCACCCTTCAAAGCAATTTTGGAACTCTTTCTCGAATGGCCATCAGAGCTGTTGTCGTATTACCCTGGGTGTCCTGAATATCATCCAGATGTCTTCCCTTGAATATTTCCTTTTTTCTTCAGGTAAAGAAAAAGAGTTATTGGGGGCCAGATCAGGTGAGTAGGGAGGGTGTTCTAATACAATTATTTGTTTACCTGCTAAAAACTCCCTAACAGACAACTATGCATTTAAGTTTGTGAACTTGCCACCATGCTGCTGTGATCAAAGGTTGTTCCAGAAAGAGTTCCAAAATGGCTTTGAAAGGCGGACTAGGCAGTGGCGCCAGTGCATAGCTTCCCAAGGGGAGTACTGCAAAGGTGACTGCAGTGATACAGAGCAACAAGGCATGTAGCACTTAGAACAATCACGCCAAAGACCGATTGTCAGGCCTTGTATGTCTCTAGTCTTGTCTCACAGAGTTCTTCTCCTTGCCTTCAAGCCTGTAATAACCAGCCTGCTCTTCTCTATCCCTTCAAGTGCTTCCCCCTCAGGGCCTTCACATCTGCTCTTTGCTTTGCTGAGTGCTTTCTCACTTCTGTCTTTCCCTCTACTCTTATCCTGTCTCTCTTCTCCTTGGTACCACCACCTCCACCCATTGCTCAATAAATCCTAGTCTACTTAAAGTTTTAATTCATCACTGACTATCCACAGGTTTCTACCATACTATTCATCATAAGTGGTTATTCTCTTTTTATTTAGGGGATCAAATAAACATCTGACATCCTCTTCCCCAAATAAAAGCAAATGGTAAGATAGCTTTAAGTACTCTTTCCCCTGACCTTAGTATTGTGATTTGCTCAGGGAATAAAGTCCTTAAAGCACTTAGATATCCAGTTAATATGAAGGAAAACAATTATTGCCACAAGGACATGCAATTCTTCTGTACCAGATATTTCAGAAACTATCCTTAGATAAAAATCATTTAATGTAAGATGTGTACCAAGATTCCTAAATATTACTTCTCACCACTTCCATTTGCCATATAATTACCAGTTGCCACCATGCTAACTCTGACTCACGGTAACCCTGTGTAGGCATCAGAGGAGAAGTATGCATCACAGAATTGTTAAGAGCTAATTTTTTGGAAGTAGATCACGAAGGCTGTTTTTTCTGAGACAATTCTGAGTAGACTCAAAACTCCAGTTTTTCAGTTAGCAGCTGAGTGCATTAAACATTCGCTCCACTTAAGGATTCCATCATATAATTACTTTTACTGAAGTGTGCCTTGGAATGATTTATAGTTAGGAATTTTATATGGGACTCTGTGAAACAAATATTGCTATGATGTAGATTGAGGAAATATCCATTCTATGAAGACCCATGAAACAGGACACATGTTTCTCTGAAGTAGCGATGTTACTTTGAAACTACTGGTTAGTTTTTTCTTATAATCACCATGAAAAGCATAATTAACACTACTTTCCTCTTTGGACAGCCATATGAGTGATCTATGTCCAGAAAACGCATAGGATTTTGTGGCATGCTTTTTGTATGATAAATTTATCACTGGTGACTATTTACTTTCACAGGTTTGTCTTTTCCCTCAGTTTATTTACCTACTGTGACTTTGCTGGTGTTACCATGTAAATCTGTATGTGCCGCCTTACATTCATTTCTAGAATAAGGTGGGGCTTAAATAAACAAATATGAGAAGTATAATACCTGCTTCTCAGTAACACTTCCAAGCATTTTCCTGGAGATGGCCAAAACAATTGCAAAAATAAGGCCAGTGAGTTCTTTTCAGTTTCCTTTATAGTCACAGAGAATCACTTAATGCTCACTGAAACTGTTCCCTAGGTAGAGTCAAATTGCTTCTTTAGTAATTCCATTCATAAATACATATTGGCTGTCTAGTGGAGCACTTGAAATCTTGATAATCAAAAGCTTATTGTGTGTTTGAGAAACTTGAAAAGGAAATTGAAGCTAATACCAAGGGAGAGTAGAATAAAGTTAGATGTTTTCCTTCAAAACCAGCAGGAGTATAATGTAATGCACAACTTTTAACTTTACAAAACTTTTTGTTTTCCTTCTCTTTTTGTTTTGCCTTTACAGTGGTAAGGTTACTCTGTCATACATAATAAACTTGTCATCTGTAGAAGGAGCATAGAAAATACAGAGGTAGTATTGGTGTTTCACAGTAGAACAATATACATACTTAGCATTAGAAATTTCTCACAAAAAGTTAAGTATCAGAAGTTGCCTTACTTTTCTGGTGTTGCTGTAACACAAATGCTACCAGTGTGCAGCTTTAAAGAACAGAAATTTATTCTCTCACCATTCTGAAGGCTAAAAGTCCACATCAGGTTCTCGGTCAGGTCAGTTCCTTTGTGGCTTGTAATCCAGGGTGTTCTTCGGCTTTTGGACTGGTAGATGATCCTCACGTGGCATCTACCATCCTCCTGTGTGCATGTGTCTACACTGCTCTTTACACAACTCAGAAGCGATTAGAGTAAAAGCTCATCTTACTCGCTTATATGTAATTAACACCAAAAAGAAAATCTGTTTCCAAACAGAGCTACATATACAACTGTAGGGATTAAAATTCCAACAGATATTTTTGGGGAGCACAATTAAATATGAAACAGAATTTTAAAATGTTTAGGACTCAGTATACTCAGAGCTATGCCAGACATTTACCATCCCACCAATACATCTACTCATTATACAATTGTCAAAAAGAAACAGAATCACTGCAGCAAACGGACAACCACCTAGAAAAAGAAAGAATGGGAAGCAATGGTTACTAGCCCGGAGAAAGCACTTAGGTGAACCCACTGGCTGCCTTCCCTTCTGGTCCCTAGGAATCTCTCTTTTGGCTCTTGCACTCTGTGGTCGCTCTCTCTGTTACCATCCCTGGCAATGTATGAGGTGGACACTGGAACCCTGCCTTTGTTTGGGATTTCACAGCTTTTGTATCCTGCTTCCTGTTGGCACTGGCTTTGGAGTCCAGGGAGTACTTTAGGGGTTGGGCAGATATTTGTAGACTAAGCTTGTGGTTTCTTTGGTCATTCAATCCCTTCAAAAACTTAGTAAGTTTCTGGCTTTTTTCAGCCTGATCTGTTCTGTGTGTGGGTAATATGTCTCAGGAACTTACTGATTTTGATAAAGTTTTTAAATGTAAAAGCTCTTTACTTTGATTTCTTCTTGATTTGTTCACTCCTATCTGTCTCACCTAAATAGTGTCAATTTTGCAGCCATCTGAAGACAACTTCTTGGTTGAGTTTTTGCCTCCAGGCTCATTACCATCGTCTTGCAGAGAGCAATTGCTAGAAGGTACTGGAATATTGAGTTGAGGCAGAGACTTATCTGATATAAAGCAGTCATTTTTCCCTACCACCCCATTTTAGGAAACAGAAGTATTTGGGTCTTTTCATTTCTACAAAATCATCTGGCTCCTGCTAAATTGTAGGTCACAAGCCAAACATGTTCCTTTCTGTTTGCAGACAGGCTAGTTTTAACCTGAGTTTATCTGTTATATTTGGGACTTTGCTCAAAGTGGCATGAAATGGACAATACATACCAACATTCTGAGCTTTCCCTACAGCCTCAATCAGCACACAGTTTGCCTTCCGAAGTGGTAGTGGAAGTTATTTTTAACCACATGTTTTGCAACATGTAGTTAAATTACTTAACCAACACACTTAATCTACTAAACCAAGATTCATTTCAGGTTGTACTCACTTGACGCAGCCCACTGCCAGATCCAAAATTCAGAATCACTTAGAATTAGGCATAGCTACAAGTGAGGAAAACCCTAAAATAACTATCGTAAATAGGATGGTGTATTTCTCTCACTGATAAGTAATAACTAAGAATAAATAGTCAGCCAAGGCCAAGTAAGCCAAGTGCCGATAGTCAGGGACAACATATATTTTAGTCATCTGGTACTGCTCTAACAGAAATACCACAAGTGAATGGCCTTAAAAAGGGAAATATTTATTCTTATGCAGTCTGGTAGGCTACGAGTCCAAATTCAATATATCTGCTCCAAGGGAAGGCTTTCCTTCTTTGTCAGCCCTGGAGCAAGGTACTTGTGTTGCATCAGTCTTTGGTCCTTGGAGCATCTTGGCGTAGGAATCTCGGGTCTGGGGGATGCGCTCTATTCCTGGTGCTACTTTCTTGATGGTATGTGTTTCCCAAGTCTCTGCTTGCTTCCCTTTCCTTTTATCTCTTGTAGGATAAAAGTGGTGCAAGCCACCCTGCAGGGAAACTCTACACTGGAACAGGGAGGTAATTTTAGGAAGGGTTTTACAGTCTCACCTTAATCCTCTTTAACATAAATCCAGTCTATTAACCACAGGCAGAGATTAGGACATCAGAAATGCCACCAAATGGAGGTCAGTCCCACAGTACTAAGAATCATGGCCCGGACAAACTGTTACACACATTTTTTGGAGGAACACAGTTCAATCCATGACACCATGGTTGCTCAACTCCACAAGTCTTTAGAAGTCCAGGTCCTTAGAACGCAACCACTACGTTATCACCAGGATATAGCGTTTGTCCTCTTTGTCCAAGGTGGACTGTCTGCCATTGAATCCACAAAGTGAGTAGCTCCCCTTTTAACAAAGTATCACAAGGGGCATGGGGGAAATGAAGAAAGATATATATCTCCAAACTTGCAGAGACCACTAGAATTTTTTCGTGTGGCTCTACTCAGTCAAAAACATAGTCTTCATTTTGGGTATCCATACACTTAGTGAAGAATCAGAAGTTGAATTATTACAGAAAAAGATGAGACTGGATTTTGGAAGTAGTTTCTTACACTTGAATAGATTATACAGCAACAGGGATCAAACACCAGACTGAAAGGCAGTGATGTAAAGCAGCGGCCTCTGTCCCTATGCTGGAAGCAGGCAATTTGTAGAGGAGACAAGCAGGTGCAGCCAAGACTCAGAAATTAGAGATTAAGAAGAGTGAGCTAAGTGAATGGTCCATCTTATGAGGTCATGTCTGAGAGACTTAGTGGAGACCCTGATGAGACTCATCAAACTGTGTATAATTTTTATGAATGATGCGGAAAGGAAAGATGCTCCCTGAAGAAGCCTGTTAAGTGGAAAGTTGACTTTGGAAGCCAATGAAAGATTAAAGAGTACTAGAATAGAGTGACTGAGTGTTTTCTCTAAGAATTAAAAAATTGTTTGGAGAAAAAGAAATTGTTGCTCTGGCTAAAATGTTAAACTGAACTCGAGAATGAAGATGAGATGAAAGTATAGTCATAGACAGTTGGAAGATAGCAGATATGACAGGAAGTAAAACCACTGTGGAAAGGTTTGGGAAAGCCCAACCCAAAACTAAACCGACTGCCATCAAGTTGATTCTGACTCGTAGTGAGCCTATGGGACAGGGTAGAACTGTCCCTTACAGTTGCCGTGGAGCACCTGGCAGAGTCAAATTGTCAGCCCTTTTTAGTTAGCAGACATAGCACCACCAGGGTTTCCAAAGAGTAGAGAGGAGAGTATTAAAGAACAGGCTTGATGAGAAGCTTTGTGTCTTCAGCTATACATATCTGTTGTGCAGGCAAGTACAGATTTTATACAAATGCTTAAGAATAAACAGTATTTTAATTTAAATTGTATATTGTATTTACATAGTATATGGCCTTGTATAATTGTACATGTGATATGCACTATATTTTCACGACCTGGCAGGTCATGAATTAGTGACACTATGTTAATGAGAAGACATTCATTAGAACAATTTAAAAAATTGATCTAATAAAGGAGATGAGAATAACTGTATATAAGGATGTGATGAAAATCCGCAAACTGAATACAGGAACAGAGGCACCTACAGTTGGAGAGAGAAGCTAAGCTCAAGTTTCAGAGCATTTCAGTGCTAAGACAGGATTGCAGAATTTACTTTCTAGAAAGTGGGGAGACATTATGATGTGCTCCACTTGGGAAGGGGCATGATGAAACAGGAGTTTTAGAAGGATGAATTTTTCATGTTGGAGAGCATATGGATCACAAAAAAATTCAGATCTAAGGTGCCAGCGAAGCTGAGTGCCGTCAAGTCGGATCCAGATCTAACGGGATACAGTTAATATTATAATGGTTTTGGTGGAACTGTAAAGACAGAACAGCGTCAACAACATAATAATGAAGAAGTAACAAGTACTGGTGGTTGAGTTGATAGGAACTGGAGGTGATGCTAAAGGAAAAGGGGGAAAAGAACTGAAGATAACTTTGACTGTCCTGTTTCTGGAATGTCACCCTTGTTGTAACTGTAGTTTTCCTCATGACCCTTTAAATTAGCTTGTAAGTAGATTCCTCAGTTACTAAATAGTTCTCATTTGCCCCCTGGCCTAAATTATCAGAAGCCGGTGGAATGCACCCGGGTTTTGTTTTTCTTTTTGTTTGTTGTTATCACTGCTCTGTTCTTAATTTGCTAACCTGACCAGTCTGCATTAATCAGAACTTTAAACACATAGGGACAATTTGAGAGTAATGAATTTCAGTGAAGCAATTTTAACTCAATGTATCAATTAGTTACCTTAAATGCAAATAACTGATTATAGATATATATTGTATTATTCAGGTGACTGTTGAGTATAAAGATAAATTCTTTCAGTGAAGGATACAGCATTTCTTTCATTAGCTGTAGTTCCACAGTGCCTCATGTCCTCTGAGCTTAATCTGCTGTCTTCTGAGCTTGATCTGCTGTCCTCTGCCTTCTTTTGAGGATTCATAGACCCCTCGAAGACTGAATCAATGTGTTATTAAATCTATTCTATATTAATCTCTGCAATACTATGTGTTATTATATCTATTTCTGTATTTTTTCTGCCTGTGTTGCAAATCTCTCTATTGTTGTTTTCCTTTTTTTGATGAGAATCTTACCTTCCTATGTTCCCTGAGTTTTCTGTACTTTCTCTTTACTTCTTAGTTTGTTTCTAATGATATCCCCTTATTAAAGGGTCTTGGCAAATACAAGCAAAGCATTTAGCACCTGGTGCATAGTGATAAATAACTGGCAGTTGGTAATAATAAAACACAAATAATAAGAATAACAACAACTTCTACTGTTCTCATTTATTTAGTGCTTCTTCTGTGCTGAACTTTATATGGATGTGGAATAATTGTTGAACATGCACTCTTGGTTTTTTTTGTAGTTGGATGAAAGGCAGTGCCATTTCTTGAGAAAGCACTGGTGAAGGGCCAGATATAGAGGAAATACCAAGTAGTAAGCTTTTAGCATGTTTATCCTGAGGTACCTTAGAAACACCTAAGTGAAACTGCTGAGAAAGTAGTGGGAGATCAGGGGAAAGGTCTACTATAGTGGAGAAGTACCGTCAGTTGCCTACCGGATACCCATTCCCAACTGGTTTTGTTAGCCTCTACTACAGTAGCTGATAAGGAAAACACTCAGCTCCTTTGTCTCTTTTGCATATACGAATGGTCATGGGACAAGGATCTGGCCAACGTAACATAAGCTGAAGGTTGTTAAGAAATTTTTAGGAAGCTCATTTCCCTCAGATACTATCTCACCTCCACCTTGTTCTGTCTGTGTGAATATGGACGTGTTGGTTCTTTCAGTATGGATGATCCTATTGCTTTCAAGAGGCGAAGAGCAAGAGAACCACAGAGACTTTAGTTTAACATTGTTGAGTGGATAACACAAGCCACCAAAAGACTCCCTCTGAACAAGATTATATTTCAGTTATTCTTATCAGCCTATGGATGATAACTGGAGGCTAGTGTCCGTCTTTAGGAACTCTAACAAATCTGGTTTAAATTTTAAAAACCAAAACAAACAAACAAGAAAAGAAGACTGAGGGAGAGTATCCAAGACTAGGAAGAAAACCAAGAAGGTACATGAACCAAGGACATTGATGGAAGAGGATGTTTTAAAAAGGAATGAATTGTCAGTAATAATCAGATGCTGCTATTGACTAAGGCCTAAAATGTCAAATGGATTTAGTGACTTGAAGGCCATTGGTGACGGCGGTAGGAGCCATCTAAGTGGAGCTACCAGGGAGGGTTAAAGAGAAATAAGAGGTCAAGAAATGGAAATGAGACATTGTCATGCATTGAACCGTGTCCCCCAAAATACGTGTCTATTTGATTAAGCCATGATTCCCACTGGAAATCCTGGTGGAGTTGTGGCTAAGTGCTATGGCTGCTAACTGAAAGGTTGGCAGTTCAAATCCACCAGGCATTCCTTGGAAACTCTATGGGGTAGTTTTGCTCTGTCCTATAGGGTGTCTATGAGTCAGAAACAACTTGACAATAATAGGTTGAGGTTGATTACCATTACTGTGTGGTTGTCCTCTATTTCGTGATTGATTTTCCTGTATGTTGTATATGCTAATCTCTGCCTGTGGTTAATGAGAGAAGATTCGATTATATTGAAGAGGATTAGGGTGGCATATAAGACCCTTTCTAGGTCTCATCTCTGACCCAAAGTAAAGGGAGCTTCCCTGAAGTGTGGTAGACCTCATACTGCCAAGAAAGTGGCTCCAGGAGCAGAGAACGTCCTTGGACCTGAGGTCAGCACTAAGATGCTCCTAGACCAAGGGAAAATTGATGACAAGGAACTTCCTCCAGAGCTGACAGGTGGAGAAAGGCTTCCCCTGAAGCTAATGCCCTAAACTTGGACTATACTAGATGACTAAGGCAGATACTCAAACAACTTTTCTGAAAAGCTGGGCTGGAAAAAAGGAGAGGGTGGTAGAGAAAGTTGAGTTCTTGTTTGTTTTCAAATGAGACATCCTGGAAGAAGTTTAAATGTATTTGTAAAGAATTCTCCAGAACAGATGAAGAAACTGTAGATAAAAACAGGTATTGATAGTTTGAGATTCCCAAGAAGGTGGGCACAATTGAGGACCATAGCACAGGTAGAAGAATTGGTTTAAAATGTCAAAAATAGGAAATTTAGAGAAAGGCTGATAAAATCTAATAAGGATCAGATAGTAGTAATAATTTACAGCATTAAAACAGATCTCCATAGAAAGGCAGAGTTCTATGATAATTCTGGGTTTTGTAGGACAAAAACTGACTCAGAGGGTGGCCTTTATTATGGTAAATATGCAATACTATTGGATCTAATGCTCAATCTTATCTTCATGGCTATATCATATTTTAGGCAGAGTCCTTGTGTGGTAGAGTTAATACACTCACTACTAGTCAAGAGGTTAGAGGACTAAGTCCACCCAGAGGTGTCTTGTAAACCCTGGTGAAGTAGAGGTTAAATGTTGCATCTGCTAACCATACAGTCACCAGTTTGAATCTGCTGGGTGCTCCTTGGAAACTCTATGGAGTAGTTCTACTCTGTCTTATAGGGTAGTCATAGTCCGAATTGACTCAATAGCTGGGCATTTGGTTTGGTTTAGTTTGGTTTACAGGTGCTTTGAAAGAAAGGCCTAGCAATCTGCTTCTGAAAAATCAGTCTTTGAAATCCCCAAGGTGCACAGTTCTACTCTGACACACATTGGGTCACTATAAGTTGGAATCAACTCAAGGGCAACTGGATAGAATATAGTACCCAAACTCTATCTTGAGACACAAAACAGCCCTCTGTCTCATCATCATGGATATGATGATCCATCTGTTTTATGTGTCATCTTGGCTAGCTTACATCCTCCAGTTATTCAATCAAATACTAATCTAGGTGTTTCTGTGAAAAGTATTTTTTAGATATGAATTTAAGGAAGACAGATTATCCTAGATAATCTGATTGGGCCTGATTCAACCAGCTGCAAAGCCATAAGAGCAAAGCTGAAGCTTCGCTCATGAACAAGAAATTCTACCTGTTAACAGCAGCTTCAGCTCATGCCACAGAGATTCAGCCTACCTTTACTGATGACATGCCCAACACATTTTGGAATTTTCTTGCTAGTACACACAATCATGCAAGCCAATTTCTTGTAGTATGTCTCTTAATATTCGTTTTACACTTGTTCTGCTTCTTTGATTGAAACTTGAGCGATATGAAGGTCAAAGCAGAGTCTGGGATCCAACCTTCAGAAAGCTGATTGATTAACAGTGCGAAGGGCAGGCCTCACTCTCAAGAGTGGCAAGTTGAAATGGCTACCCGAAGCATCCAAAAAAAAGAAAAAAGAAAAAAAAGAAAGAAATCAAACTCCTTGCCATGGAGTCTGTTCTAACTCAAGGCAGCTGTATGGAATGAAATAGAATAAGCTCCCAGAGGGTTTACAAGGAATGACTGGTGGATTTGAATTGCCAACTTTTTGATTAGCAGCTAAATGTTTAACTGCTCTGCCACCAGGGCTCTTCCAAACCAATGGAAATATCTATTTACTAATTCACAGTAAGAAAATTGGGTTACAAGCACCAGAAATATTCAAATGTCAAGGGATTGGCACATTTTCTTCCCGTAGCCATACACTCACATCCACATAAGAGACATGGAATGAGAATGTAGAAGTAGGAGCACTTGAATATTGAATTACAACAGGTTAAGGGAGCTCTCTATGTCCATCTTTCACCAGAGAGCCCCTCTCTTGCCAAGAAGCTCTGGAACTACTTGTAGTTTCTTTTTGAAACCCCCTCCAAAAAAGTACTAGAATGACCATTAACAGTATTTATCTCCCTGGTTAGCCTTGTTCTAAATCTTTATGGCTAAATAATCCCCACATTTAGGACTACTTCTTTCTTTATACACCCCAAACCAAAATCAAACCCACTGCTGTCTAGTTGATTCTGACTCATGGTGACCCTATAGTCAGAGTAGAACTGCCCCACAGAGTTTACAAGGAGAAGCTGGAAGATTTGAACTACTGACATTTTGGTTAGCCACCAGGGTTGCTTTCTTTACATACACTGATGCTAATATATTCAGTCAAGTTGCCCAAGAGCCTTGCAGGCTTGGTTGCCTTTCTGCTTCAGTCCGTGATCCTTGTGTACCTCTGCTTTATTGTCTCAGTTCTCGAGTCTGGGAATCTGAATCAAGGTGCCAGCTGCATTGTTGATCCTGAGGCTTTGAGCAAGAACTTGTTTTATGCCTCTCCTCAGTTGTTAAGTGCTAAGTCTGCTAACCAAAATGTCGGCAGTTCTAATCCTCCAGGTGCTACTTGGAAACTCTATGAGGCATTTCTACTCTGACCTCTAGGGTTTCTATGAGTCAGAATCAACTCTACAGCAGTGGTTTGACTTGGCTTCTCTCCTAGTTTCTGGCAACAGGTAGTAATCCTTGGCACGTCTTGCCTTGCAGCTCCAATTTCTGCCAATTTCTGTCTCACTGTAGCCATCTTTCCTCTGTCTGTCTCTTCTCCTCTTTTATAAGAACACCACTTGTATGAGATGAGGATTCACCTTATTCGAGTATGACCTCATGTTAGTTTAACTGATGACATCTCTTTTGTGTGGTGAAAATACACATAGCAAAAAGACATCATTTCCGCAATTTCTATATATACAATTTAGTACTATTGATTGCAGTCTTCAAATTGTGCAATCATTCTCACTACCCCTTTTCAAATTATTTGATCACCATTAACATAAATTAACATAAATTCACTGTTCTCTAAACTTCTTATCTAACCTTTGGAACTGCCATTGTCAATTTTATCTCACATAGATAATTCTTTAAAAGCACACAGTGTTCAAGACAGACATACTTTACTAATCAATCTAAATTATTGTTTGTTTGGTTCAATGAAGACTTCATGAAACAGTTTCAGTTTAAGGGTAAAACTCAAACACCCTATTTCTGAGGTTGTGATAACAAATACTAAGAGTTATGATTTCAGCCTATTGTTGTTTTGGCAGAACTGTAGGGGCACAATTGAATCCATAGCATCCACCAAAATTTCCTATAAAATCAGTACTGTCATCCTAAACAGTGCACTTGTGAGCAGTTTGGGGGAGATACTCTCATAGTCCAGTAAGTGACAGAACAGGCTTACAGTTTTAAGACTAGCCTATTCTTATTTAATTTTCAGGAAACTAGACTCCATGTTATAACCCATAAACCTTCTATTCTCTCCAGAATAAGAGTGTTTACAACATGCTTGTCTCTTTGCTAAAGGCTTGCACATATTAATTTCCATAATCACTATAACAAACCAGAAGCACCTTCAGAGAGAGATATCATTAACCCGTGCTAAAAAAACAATTGCTAATGGAGTCAATATGACAGAATAAAAACACACGTCTCACTAAATCCCTCTGGAAACCAAGACCTGAACTGGTAATTAAACAGAGCCATCTGGATATCTAGTGAGCCCTAGGATGTGGCGTAGGGCTGTTAATTTGGACTTCATACCACTGAATGGAAAACCTCCTCTCTTTCACTGACCCTGCTCTTCATGAGAACTGGCTTTCACAGATCGAAGGTAACTTACCATTTTAACTTTCTTTTTCTCTGTCTTAGCGGTGGAGTTGGGACTTGACTAGCAGCTAACCTCAGATGCACTGCTAGAAGATCAGCAGGTGATATTGCCATATTTTGAGAGCCCAGCTTTGGACTCTATGCATCTCAGCACCTTTGGCCTCTCTTTCCACATAGCTTGTACAGAGGCAGGCACCAAGCTTGTGGGATGTCATTTTGTTCCAGCAGGAGGTGGAGACACCCATGTGGATGCCCCAGCTGGATATAGTTCCTAGACTGAGAGGCAGTGCCTGCCCAGAGGAGAGTGCTTTTCTGGCAGAGAGCAATATTTTGTATAGTGTCGCCTATAGCTGGGGCCCGGCAACAGAGGTTGTGGACTCTGTGCATCTTGGCACCACTGGCCTCTCTCCACCTCCAACACAGAGTAGTCTGGACCCAGCCAGGTGGCTAGCTTGTGCAGGACACCATCTTGTTCCACTGGGAGGCAGATATACACTTATGGAGGCCTCAGCTGGACCTTATCCCTGGGCTGGGAGGCCGTGCCTGCCCAGAGTAGAGCACTTTTCCAGTAGAAAAGTGGGATTCTACACAGTGTCGCCTACAGCTGTGGCCCGACAGAAGAGGCCGGCAGGGCAGTAGCCTCTCAGTATTTTGAGCTACTTTGGAAGATCTGAGGTTTGTATACAGGTCCTTGCTTTCTCAGCTAGGAAGAGGGACCTATACACCTGAAAAGTGACTGACTTTGGAAGTTGTCAGATACCTTTTACCTTTTGTGTTAAGACAGCCTAGAGAAACAACTGTGGTCCATCATCACAGCATCTCTCCCAGCCTCTATTGACTCATATGATGTCCTCATATGATGCTCTATTGACTCATATGACTCATATGATGCTCAGCTAGGAAGAGGGACCTATACACCTGAAAAGTGACTGACTTTGGAAGTTTTCAGATACCTTTTACCTTTCGTGTTAAGTCTAGAGAAACAACTGTGGTCCATCATCACATGATGTCATCATATTAAAAAGAAGGGTGTAGTAAAGTTGGTATAGTCCTTCCAGATGGCGAGGAAGTTAATAAAACTGGTAGTAATTAAAATTGGGTTTATACATAGTTTATTAAGGCAGATCATAGGGGCAGCCATAAGGCACAATAAAGATACAACATATCAAATCAATTGATTTGATATTGATATTGATATTGATTTGACATTGATATCAAATCAATAAATGTACTACAGGAGTCTCAACAACCACAAAACCAACCCTGAAAAAGGTGAAAAATCAACTCACAAAGAAGAAGGTCCTAGAACAGTTAATAAGAGCAACAGAGAAAACCACCACAAAAATAAACATATCACAAAAACAGCACTAAACACATACCTATCAATAATTACATTGAATGTCAACGGACTGAATGCTCCAGTAAAGAAACATCAAGTGATTTCTTGGATCAAAAGACATGACCCATACATATGTTGCCTACAAGAAACTCAGCTTAGACTTAAAGATATGAACAAACTGAAAATCAGAGGGTGGAAGAATATATATCAAGCTAACAACGAAAAAAGAAGAGCAGGTGTGGCAATTCTAATCTCAGATAAAATAGATTTTAATGTAAAATCCACCATCATGGACAAGGATGGACAGTATTTATTGCTGCAAAGTTCAGTACACAAGCAGGACTTAACAATATTAAATATTTAGGCACTTAATATTGGAGCACCTAAATACATCGAAGAAACACTGACTACACTCAAAAATGAGATAGATCACTCCACAACAATAGTGGGAGATTTCAGCACTCCATTCTCAATATTGGACAGATCATCTAGAAAAAAGCTCAGTAAAGACTCAAAAAACCTTGTTGTTACAATTAACCAGCTAGACCTTATTGGCATATACAGAGCTTTCTATCCATCAGCAGACAACTACACCTTCTCCAGTGCACATAAAAAACCCACTGCTGTTGAACCAATTCTGACTCACAGTTACCCCATAGAACAGAGAAGAATTGCCTCACAGGGTTTCTGAGAAGTGGCTGGTTCATTCAAACAGTCAACAATTTGGTTAGCAGCTGTATCTCTTAGCTATTGCACCACTAAACAAAAACTCAAAACAAAACCACTACAATCAAGTCAATTCCAATTCATGGTGACCCAAAGATTTTCCAAGGAGTGCCTATAGATTCAAACCTCTGATCTTTTAGTCAGCAGCTGTAGCACTTAACCACTAGGGCTAGGAAATCAGGACTCAGAACTTAAGGAAATTGATCAAGGTTACACAGCTAGTAAAATGTGGAGCTGGCATTTGCTCCCATTTTTGTCTGACCTCTAAACTTTGTATCTTCTACCGGAAAACTATGGTATCTCTTTTCCTTTCATAACTAGTTACAACCACCCTCAGTTAATGGAATCAGTAAGTTGCTTTTAACCTCAAAGCATGGTTTCTCCTGCAATCTCTTCTAATTTGATATATCTGTGGATTTCAAACACAATAAACAATGTTTTTACTCCTGATCATCTGATTTTTTCCCACTTTGATGTCACATGATATTAAACCTTTTTTTATTATTGTTTTTATTGGACTCAAATGATAGTTCTGTCTAATTTCTCACTCTTCTCTTTTTAAACCCATGTTTCTTAATCATTGTCATACAAATTCAAACAACAATACATGCTGCTTTGAGTTTCAATTGACTTATCAGTATATCAACAGTTTTCATTTAGGGTAAAAAGAAATCACAATTTTGTGTCCATTTTTCCAAATTGACATTTTACTTACAAATAATCACTTCACGATTATAAATCATGTCTATTTTATTCAAAAAACTTTAAAACCGTAAAATCAAACCTGTTGTTGTAGAAATAATTCCAACTCGTAGCAACCCTATAGGACTGAATAGAACTGTCCTGTGGGGTTTCCAAAGAGCCACTGGTGGATTCAGACTGCCAACCTTTTGGTTAGCAGCTGTAGCTCTTAACCAGTATTCCACCAGGGCTCCAAATATGCTATATACCCTTACAGTACTCTTGTGGTGTGAGTAGGACAGATATTTATTGTTCCCATTTTATAGACAAAGAAACTCAAACATCAAATTTAAGCAATTTACCCTTCTCTCACAAAATAGACTAGATGTATATAGCTTTACAGAGTAGTGGCTACTTAGGCAAACTTACTTAATTCATAGAATTGAATGCATAAAGGTTTAATGGAGAAGTTGAAATTATCCAGTGCAATAATAACACAAAGGCAAGAACAAACAAAATTAGTCTAAATATTCCCTGAAAGGAAAAAAAAGATATTGTTGTAATTGTTTTAGTTTATTATTAGTTATTGTTGTTAATTTCTCTCTCCCTCTCTCTTTCCTTAGGTGAAAGTTTATAGCTCAAGTTAGTTTCTCATACAAAAATTCACACACATGTTATTATGTGACCCTAGTTGCTATCCCTATAATGTGACAATACACTGCCCTTTTTGAAGGAAAATATTAGCTCTCTAAGCCAACTGGAGCTCAATTCAACCAGATTTTTTTTTTAAAAAAAGGAACAATGACAAAAAATATCTGCTTCCAACAAGTAGATTCTGACTCACAGCAATGCTGTAAGACAGAGTAGACCTGCATCATAGAATTTCCAAACTTAGAAATCTTTCTCCTGCCAACAAGCAGCTTCTAAATTTGAACTGCTAACCAAAAGACCAGACTGTGTAACCAAGACCAGATGCTGCTGCCCATAAATTGCATACTTAAATTATACCATTTAGTCTTAATTCTTGGATTATTCTGAATACTCTTGTGAAGGTAAGTATAAGGGGAGAATATGGATATATGAAGAATAGCTAGAAATTGCCACTAGGTAAAGGCATCTTCTGAAATTTCTCTTAAGTTTCATTTTATTCTTTATTTTTCCTCTATTTCCCTTCTTGCCTAACAAGCCTCCATACCACACCCACTCACAGACACATATCGCCTACTCCATAAACAACTCAGCCAGGATACAAGCACTAGAGGGTATTAGAACAGCTCATTGACTTTCGTGGGTGTGCTCTCGCTCCTTGCCATGGAGTTTTCTATGCTGATGAAAACCATTTATTTTTCCCAGTCTATTGAGGGCATAGTGAAAGGAATTATTTATAGTTAGCCATTAGCTGCAAAACATTCAGATCTTTAAAACTATTTCCAACTGGAAGTGAAATGCTTATGCAGGATCCTTCTGAGACTGACGTGTTCTTTGCACATTTGGGCATAGTTGTCTCTGGGTTAGAATGTGTCCTTGTGTGACTGCACACACCCTTTTTCTTGATATATATATGGAAAGCATTGAAGTCAGAAAGCTACTTAGGGTGATCCATTATCTTGATGCTACTCTTATTACTAATTTGGGGGTCTTTTGATTTTGGAAGTAGCAAAGAAGATGAAACAGGAAAAGAAGAAGAAAGAAAAGCTAATGAAAAGGAAGTTACCACCACTTCAATCTGATCCGGATATCCAGCCTTCCAAAAAAAAGAAAAAGTTCAAGCCCAAATACCCAACAACCAAGAAAACCTCCAACAAAACAATAGATATTTTAAACTGAAAGTGTTCCAGATCCCACTGACAAAGAGCCTCCAGAGGATTACAATGCAGTCAATGTTGCTTTAATTAAATTTAATGCGGTGTGAAATGCACTCCAAGAAACTTTGATGAATGACTGGGGCAATTCACGGAGCTCACTAAAGGGCATCGAGCCCTTGCCGGGGTGTCAAGTCACGATGAATTGGTTAGTACAGGCATGTTTATAGACTGCCTCGGGAACCTTGTATCTGTGTGGTAATGTCAGAGATAATGTTATGATTCGCTGGACCTGAGGGGGCTTTGATGACACGGTTAATGAGATGTCCCAGAGAGCTTCACAGCAGGTTCTGCTCAGACCTCCCACATCAAACGAGGCAGCCTTACCCCTCCTGAGAGGCTGCCCTCCAAATCCCTCAGCTGGGCTTTTCTTTCCTTAGGGCCTTTCCCCCTCTTTTCTTTTTTCACTTAGTCAACATCCACTTTGTTTAGCAGTGGAAATTCAAAAGTTGTTAGTTTTTAATTTGGCTTCTTGTTGACCTGACAGTGAACAAAAGGTTTTCTGGGATTGTGTGGAAGCTAGGATAAAAAAAGAAAGAAAGAAGATGCTGTAGAAAGGAAAAAGTGAAAAAGGATTCACAGCTCAGAGAGATAGCACACAAGAGCTATTCTGTTGTTTTTTTTTTTTTCCCCTTCCCGTGGACTTTCATGGTAAAATATCATATTGTTGGAAATGGTGATAGGTTAATTGAGATTTCATTTGCTCTACTTGTATCTAAAGAGTAAACATTCAGAAAATAAATAGATAAAAATTTGAAAATTTTTTAGCCAAGGCAGACACATAAGCAAGGAATTCACTTATGACTGTAAAGGAGATATTTGTGTTTTTAACAATGTTTCTCATTAGAGTCTGCGGGTGGAAAAAGTCCCGCTGGGAATTGAACAAAAGCAATGCTGGATGGTGAATAAACATGTTTGCAATATAGCTATCTCTGCAAAAAGTCCCCAGACAGGAACTGGACAGACAGTATTACCCCATTAAAGAGGGTAAGTGTAGAAAGGGAAACAGAAGTGTATCAAATAGCCTTTCCTGGGAAACAAAATTGTTTTGTTTATTTTGTACTTTAAAGACATTCTAAAACAGTTGCCTATCTAAATGTAGCCAAATATTTCCTCCTCAGGGAGAAAGTAGTTTTTATTACTAATACTCTTTATTATTTTTTTCATGGAGAAAGAGAGAAAGAAACTGACTCCCACCTTTAAAGTATACTTGCTACTGCCATGTTTCTTGTTCCTAAAGAAATCATTTGCAAAGTCCTAGGAAAAACAAGCTGTCCGCTGTTGTATTCTTTTTTTACTTTGAACAAGTATTATTGAAACTTTCTTAATTCTTTATCTGTGAGGAGTGAATGAGCTATCTAGGTAGAAAGTTTCTTATGGTAAGTGACATTTATTTTAAAATATGCATGCTTTTGCCTAATAGCACTATAATGAAGTTGAAATTAGATCCCAGGGACAAAAGTGCCACACATGGTTTGGTTGCTTGTCTCCTAAAGAGAACAAAAGAGAGGCAAGGAACTAATCTATTTTAAAATAAGTCTAGCTCCAAGATAGTGTGACGAAATAATCTTTGTATTCATTAAGGATCAATTAGTGTTCCCATTAAGTGGACTCTCTTTCCTACAGTATAACATAAAGGACAGAAGATCTTCAACGGCCGAGTGAGAAAGTCATTGCTTGATAATAAATTGGAAGGAATAACTTTTTAAGGGAAAGGATGTTATTTATTACTCCAAAGGTGAAGAATGGGTTGATAAAAGAACAAACACAGAAACCAATTAAAGGTTGCTATAGTAGAGAATAGAGCCTTCATGGAGCAGTGGCTGAGAGCTCAGCTGTTTGAATCCACCCGTCACTCCTTGGAAGCCATGTGGAGTAGTTCTACTCTGTCATACTGGGTCACTATAGTAATGAGTGTTTTTGGTCAGAAAAGCAAATGAATTCAGAATATTAAAATGTTTCTTAAAAGGGGGAGGGAAAATAAACTTACAAGATCAAAAGGGGAGTATATAACAGAACTGGGGGAAATGTGATTACTCTCTCACACAAGAAGGAGAAACTTATTAGAAGTTCTCTGTCAAATATATTTTAGTTTTTATAGATCTATACCACACCCAGAAGCCCTGACAACATACAAGCTACACATATGTTTATGTTTAACACAGATTATCAGACAGGACCCTCTGTTTCAAGTGACAGAAAGCCTTGCTCAAGCAGATTCAAATGAACTTTCAAAAATGGAAAAAAAATTGTGTGGACAGTCTAGGGAGAGAAGTATTTTCCGGTAGAGCTGGATGTAGATTTCAAACAGTATCCTCAGAACTAGCTTGTCCTCTGGTGTGCAATCTAGTTGGTTCTGACTCATAAGAACCCTATTTCCAACAGAATGAAGCACTGCCTGGTCCCAAAGCATCCCCTTGATGACTGCTATACTTAAGTCCATTGTTGCAGCCCCTATGTCAAACCATCTCATTGAGGGTCTGCCTCTTCTTTGCTGTTTATCATGCGTGATGCCTTGTCCAAGGACTAATCTTCCCTGATAGCATGTCCAAAGTACCTGAGATGAAGTCTTGCTGTCCTTACTTCTAAGGAGCATTCTGGCTGTACGTCTTCCACGACAGATTTGTCCATACTTCTGCCAGTCCAGGTATATTCAATATTCTTCACTAACACCATAATCCAAATGCATCAATTCTCCTTTATTCTTCCATATTCACTGTTCAACTTTCCAGTGCATATAAGACAATTGAAAACACCATGGCTTGGGTCATGGTATGTTAGTTATCAAAGTGACATGTCTACTTTTGGATACCTTAAATAAGTCTTTTGCAGCAGATGTTTCCAGTGTAACACGTAGCTTGAGTTATTGACTACTGCTTTCATGGGCATTGATTATAGATTCAAATAAAATGAAAACCTTAACATTTTCAGTCTTTTCTCTGTTTATCGTGATGTTAGTTACTGGTCCTGTTGTGAAGATTTTTGTTTTCTTTTTGTTAAGGTATAATGCATACCGAAGTCTGTAGTCTTTGATTTTCACCAGTAAGTGCTTCAAGTCCTCTTCACTTTCAGCAAGCAAGGTTATTGGAATCCACCAGCTGCTTCTTGGCAACCCTTTGAGACAGTTCTATTCTGCCTTATAGGGTAGCTATGAGTCAGAATTTACTCTATGGCAATCATTTTAGGTTCATCAAGGTAATAGGTATTTATTAAAATGTGAATATTTGTGAATTACAGTGTTCTGGTAAAGTTATAATTGGCTAGATTGTGTTTATTTCTCTCGTAGCTCTCTCTGAGGGCTGATGCACAGTCACAGGCATTGTCCCTGGACATACTAAACAATATCAAGGAAATAGATATTATAAACACAGTGCTGACTCAGTAAAAATAAATGTTGCAGGTTTATCTATTTTACTAGTAGTTTTAGCTCTTTTGCTTTGTTTCTTAACTAGTTTAGAATCTTGGCATGAACAGATTTCATATTTTCTGTTTTAATGCTAAAAGTTTCAATAATTCAGAGTAACATGAAAGATTTTTGATAAGCTGTAATAATATATAACAAAGCTAGTATATGGGAATGAGTCATTTGACAAATGACTTAGACTAGTTAATTACACAGACTTCAATATTATGAACCATAGAGTTTTCATTGCCCAAGTTTTAGAAGCAGTTTGCTATGTATCTCTCGCTAGTCTGGAAGTTCTGCTGAAATCTGTCTATGACAACCTACAGGGGTAACCTGCTCAGTTACTGGTGGTATAGCTTCCAGCTCGCAGCAACACACAAGCCACCACAACATAACAAACTGGCAGACAAGTGATGGCAGAGAAGGGTGTGAGCGCTCTTAGAAGAAATACAACTAGAATGTAACGTAGAAGCCAGAATGGTAAGATATTAGCTCATTTACTTTGGACATGCCATCAGGAAAACCCAACTATTAGAAAATGACACTATGTTTGGTAAAGTAGAAGGTCAGTAAACACAAAGGAAATCCACAATAGCCACAACAATGGACTCAAGAATAACACAGACCATGAAGATAGTACAGGACAGGCCAACATCCGTTCTGTTATACATGGAGTCGTCACAGATAGGAGCCAACTTGACTGCATCCAGCAACAGTAACAATAATTTTAGGAGTCTTCCTGAATTTGTGGGTTGATGATGAAGATTGCTAGATATATATGTCTAGAAAAGCCTGATATATTTCATAAATAACATCCACAATCTGATTATAAACTCATGAAGGAATAGACTTACATCGTCTTTATACTTTGCTCAAACTGAGAGCACTCAGTAAAAGTAAAGCTCTTCTAAAACACAGAAAGCTGAGAATTTCAGCTTCTTTCCCATATAGTTCCAAAATTGTAGCCGTCTCTTGGCTACCCTGAGTTAGTACAAAAAGACAAGTTTTGCCCTGAGAGTCAAAACAAATCTTCAAGAAATGTATGGTTCAATGGGGAGCCAGATATGAATACAATTATAATAAAATATACAAACTGTTTAATGGAAATATGAATAAGGTGTATGGATCATTGAAGAAGGAGCTCACATGTGAGTCTGGGAGAGATATGAATCCTCAGGAATTACAATGTTTGAGTTGGATTTTTAAAAAAGTAAGAGCATACAAAGGAGCCCTGGTAGCACACTGATTAAAGCTCTCAGCTTCTAACCAAAAGGTTGGTAGTTCGATGTTGGAGAAGGATGTAACAGTCTATTTCTGTAAAAATCGCAGCCTAGTAAACCCTATGGGGCAATTTTACTCTGTCCTATGGAGTCACTGTAAGTCAGAATTGAGGGTGGGAGGGTTGATTTGATTTGTTCGAAGGATACACAAAAAAAGTCAGATGGGTCAGTTTATGCAAAAGGCCAGAGGCATAAGTTCAGTCCTGGTGTAGAATAATGTGCTATCATAGAGCAGTGATGGAGAAAAGAATGATTTAGGGGATGAAGTTGGACAGCTAGGTAAGAAAGAGATTATGAAAGTTTAATTGCCAAGTTCTTAGAGTTTTATCTCACTTGCAAAAGGAATCATTGAGGAGATTTGGGTAGAAAATTAATGATTTTCTGATAAAATAAGGGAGAATGAGGAAATGGGAGGAAGACACAGGCAGGGCATCAGTGCTTTTGTTATAATTCAGGTTGCGCATGATGAACATCTGACTAGACATAGGCTGGGGGATGGAGAAGAGACGATGAAAGCAAAAGACAAGTGTTCAAGTTTTAAGCAATGTATAAGCACAACAGGACTATTTATGAAATGAAATCACAAAATCTTACATGGAACCATAGCTAAGGTGTTTTGAAGAAGTGGGACCCTGACCTCCTCCCCATCACTACTCATTCATCCCACTGGACAACATGAAAATCACTGTGAAACGGCCAGGTTTTGATAATGGCCAGAATATGAGTCTGAGAGAGTGATTTAACAAAGCTCTTGTTTTCCTGACTTGGTCACCCTGGTGGATGACCCTTCCACAGAGGAGGAGGAGGAGGAGGAGGAGGTAGCCCTCCGATCTATCTGCTAGACTTCCTTCTCATTTTCAATTTGTTCTTCATTCAGTTGCCTCACTCATATTCTGTGATGAAAACTGCTACCAGGTCAATGAAACCCTAGAGGGTACTGGTAGTTCAGTGGTAGACTTGGCACCTTCCATGTGGGAGATCCTGGTTTGATTCCCAGCCAATATACCTAATGTGCAGCCACCACATTGGCTGTCACATCTCTTATCCAGGAACAACTAGGGGCTTTAACCCACCAAGCTTTTGGTTAGCACCCAAACTCTTAACCACTGTATATAAAAACAAAACCCAAACCCATTGCCATCGAGTTGATTCCAACTTATAGTGACCCTATAGGACAGAGTAGAAATGCTCCATAGGGTTTCCAAGGAGAAACTGGTGTGTTGAAACTGCCAACATTTTGGTTAACAACCATAACTGGCTGTAGTTCTTAAACACTGAAACCCCACCAGGACTGCAGAGGTATAGCAGGGAGGAAAAGCAGACCAGTTGTCTTTTTTCATTAATAAGGTTGTTGTGGACTTACTGAACTTCCTTCTGCTACAACTTGATGTCAGAAGAGACTGTGAAACTTGCAGTCGTTCATATGCTTAAGCCCATGTCATGTAGCTAAAGCAGGAAGAAGACATTGTAAAGTCAAAAAGAACTGACAGAAGATTTCAAACAGCAGCTTGAGAAGACAAACTAATGACACGTGCAAAGAGCTGGAGACAGAAAACCTGAAGGGAAGAAAACGCTCTGAGTTTCTCAAGCTGAAAAAACTGAAGAAAAAATTCAAGCCTCAAGTTTCAGTAGTGAAGTATTCTACAGGGAAAATGTTAAATTACTCAGAAAGCCTCAAAAGAAGATGGAAAGAATACACAGAGTCATTATACCAGAAAGCACTGGTCAGTGTTCAACTGTTTGAAGAGGTAATATATGATCAGGAACTAATGGTAATGAAGGAAGAATTAGAAGCTACATTGAAGACACTGGTGAAAAACAAGGCTGCAGGAATTAACGGAACATTAACTGAAATGTTTGAACAAATGGATACAGTGCTGAAAGTGAAGAGGATTTGAAATACTTGCTGATGAAAATCAAAGGCTACAGCTTTCAGCATGGATTGCTCCTCAACCTCAGGAAAACAAAAATCCTCACAAATGGACCAGAAAGTAACATCATGATAAACGGAAGAAAGATTGAGGTTGTCAAGGATTCCATTTTACTTGCTTAAACAATCAACAGTTGTGGAAGCATCAGTCAAGAAATCAAAAGACTCATTACACTGGGAAAATCTGCTACAAAAGACCTCTTTCAAGTGTTGAAAAGTAAAGATGTTACCTTGAAGACTAACGTTCACCTGACCCAAGCCATGTGTTTTCAACTGCATCATATGCATTCAAAAACTGGACAGTGAATAAGGAAGACAGAAGAATTAGTGCCATTGAATTGTGGTGTTGGAGAAGGATATGGAATATACCATGGACTGCCGAAAGAACAAACAGGTCCGTTCTAGAAGCAAGGATGGCAAGACTGCATCTGACATAGTTTGGACATGTTTTCAGGAGGAGTCAATCCGTGGAGAAGGACATCATGTTTGATAAAGTCAACAAAAAAGAGGAAGACCCTCAAGCAGATGGACTGACACAGTGGGTACAACAATGGGCTTAAGCATATGAACGACTGCGGCATGGTACAGGGACCAGCGGTGTTTCGTTCTGTTGTGAATAGGATCACTGTCAGTTAGAACCAACTGGACAGCACCTAACAATAGCCACAACACAGCTTGATTTCACATTCATCCATTTCATCCAAGTCTTTGTAATCTGCCAAGTCGCCTTGCTGTTTCCAACTCAGGTTAACAGTGTTTTTATAGACCTGTTTGTTTCACGCTCTGTTGGAAAAGAATAAAAAGATTCAACCAACGGTCAAAACCTTCCCCAGATTTCCCACTTCCTACATATTCCTCCAGATATGAAGCATTCCCTACCATCAGGAACTAATCTTTCTAGTCAGTCAGGTCTTTCCCTTTCCCTCAAGTCCTTTCTGTGGCTTTAAGTGCCACACCTCTGTTCTTGTTTATATTGTTAGTGCCACTTGGAATGTTCCTCCATTGATTTTTACCTGCTGAAAAACTCAGTTATGGTCAACATGAGAATACCCCATGCTATCTCTGGCCTTAAAGTCTCTCAAATAGACAAGAAAAACTAATCAACTTTTTATTCAGTTGAGTTATACATTTCATTTCTCCTTAAAGTTTCTTTCCCTCCAACAGAAAAACTTACTGCAGCGTTTCAAATTCATGCAACTTTTATATGTCACTAGTGTCATGCATCTAATGCTAATACAGATAAAGTTTCACTTTCAGATTTTGGTAATGATTTCTGATAATGATTTTGACAGTGATAAAAATGTACATTGTTTAAATGAGAATGTGTAGCTCTAACACGCCCAGAGAAAGCCAAATACACAAAGCCTAAGGAGGCCTTTAGGAGCACTGGTGTGCAGTAGTTAAGTGTTCAGCTGCTAACTGAAGGTTCAGTGGCTCAAATCCACCAGCTGCTTTGTGAAAGGAAGATGTGGCAGTCTTCTATAAAAATTTACAGCCTTGCATGCTCTATGGAGTCATTCTACTCTGCCCTACAGGGCCACTGTGAGTCAGAATCAACTCAAGGACAACAGGCTTGCTTTGGGGTTTTAAGTAAGCATTGATGGGCAAAGAAAAATGTGAAACATAAGATGAGTGGTGTCTTCAGCCTCCAGGAGAAAAGAATGGGGAATCTGTTTTAAAATCTTGAATATCAAAGGAAACTAAATGTAGATCATTATCTAAGAATGTACATACAGATTGGCAGTCTCTCTGAATTATGTGAGAATGGAATGGCTCTAAAGGGCCTAGAACCATAGTTGACCCTTGGAAATTTTACAAGTAATTGTTGACTGAATGACAGTGAGCTCAGAAAGCAAAAGGCCAGGAGAGTCGGTTCAATTAAGTGGCAGAGTAGGAAAAAGCTATCATGTATGGTTTGAAAGATTCTCTGCCAAAAAAAAAAAAAAAAAGCCTCCACACCTATAATTTCACTAGTTATGTCTGTAAAACTATCCCATCTGCTTTTCTTCCTGTATTTTCTGTAGCTTTTTAGGTATGTATAAGTATCAAACACAGCATTTCTGTATTCTGAAGAGTACATAAAAAAATGGCTGAATTTACTGATGTTACAGGAACCGTTGCATTTGCAAAAATGCCCTATTGAAAGTTAAGTACCTTTGGGAAGCCTAATATCTTAAAGCATCTTTACTTAGAAATCCTGGTGGCATAGAAGTTAAGAGCTATAGCTGCTAACCAAAAGGCTGGCAGTTGGAATCCACCAGGCACTCCTTGGAAACTCCAGGGGACAGTTTTACTCTGTCCTGTCGGGTCACTATGAGTCAGAATCAACTTGATGGCAGGGGGGTGGTTTCTTTCCCTCCAACAGAAAAACTTACTGCAGCGTTTCAAATTCATGCAACTTTTATATGTCACTAGTGTCATGCATCTAATGCTAATACAGATAAAGTTTCACTTTCAGATTTTGGTAGGGGGGTGGACTATCATCAGATAGTCCCTTAGAGAGGAGGAGGCAGTGGTGTTTATAAGTGCTGGTTGAGATTACAGCCCCCTGGAAATACGGCAAAAGAAAGGTACCTGGTGAGGACTTTAGGAAAGAGTGAGAAGGGTTCTCTGTTATCAGGCTTGCTCTGACTGGTGGTTATGTAAATGGAGTAGATGGAGGAAGACACACTATTCCTAGGGCTGCCATTTTTTTTCTTTCTTTTTTGCCCGTCTTCTCCCCTTCTACCTGGAGAATTACAAAGTAGCATATGGAAACATCTCCGTGGTGGCCTTCTTCCCTTTGTTCCTCCTTACTCTACCCTGACTCTATTCTTTTCCCCACTGCTTCATGCCCTGGCACACTGGCCTCTGTGGACTGAATGTCTTGCCCACTGGCTTCTTTTGGGTGGGCCACTGGGATACACGCAAACCAAGTCAGAGAAAGAAAAGAGAGTGAGATCTGGGCATTTCTCTTCCTGACTCCATTTCTGTGGGGTTGTTGAGAGTAGTTCTAGACCAAAACCATAGTCCTTGGTTCCTAGCTTGCTAGCAATTTTCTTGTCTGTTTTGTTTTGTTTTCTGTCTTTCCGCTTCCCTCCTGGTTTTTTTTCCCCACCCTTGCCCCTCCATCCTTTGGATTTTAAAAAAACCCATTGCCAGCAAGTCAATTCCAACTCGTAGCAACCTTGCAGTACAGAGTAGAAATGCTCCACAAGGTTTCCAAGGAGTGTCTGATGGACTAAAACTGTTGCCCGTTTGGTTAGCATCTAAGCTCTTAAACACTGCGCCATCATGCTGCCTTGGAATTGAGTGCTCTCCAACCCGACATAGCCCTGTAGTAGAGTTTTTCTTCTCCAAAAGAATCGAAGAACCACTTGTTATACAAAAATTCTAACTCATGGCAACCTCATGTGTGTACAGTAAAACTTCTTCATGAGGTTTTCAAGGTATGACCTTTCAAAAGCAAATCACCCGTCCCTTCTTTCAAAGCAACTTTGTGTGAACTTGAGCCACCAACCTTTGGTTTAGTTATCTAACATGTAACAGTTTGCATCACTGAGGGACTCTAAATCCTTCTCCATACCTTTGTAAACATACCTTTTATTAAACTAATATTAAATTTTTAATCTGAGGTATGATGTGTTTCCTACTGGAATACTGACTATGCAACTTTTCCTCTTACATGGAGATTCACTTTATGGCTCACACACTCTCTAGGAGTTCCTCACATGGATGTTTTACTATGAAAGAATGTATTTTGTAGTTAGCAGGTAAATATTTCTAAAGATCTTTTTTACAGATGGAAGCCTTTGGAAAATTCCAATTCTATGAGGCATCATTAATCCCACTCCTTATATATAAAGGAAGAAATGAGTTTCCTGTTATCTGCTCGTCAAACTATTACTAAATATTTTCCTCCAAATAAAAATTGAGTGTTTTTGTTGTTGTTTCTTCAATACTGACTAAAGAATTTTAGTCACTGTTTTATGGAAAAAAATCGCTGAGGAATCAAGATATTATTTTTCAGCCTACCTAACTCCTCAGAACTTACAGGCAAGAAATTAGGTTACACCAGTTAAATGACATCAACAAACATTGTTTTTATATGCTGGAGTGGTGTGTAACTTTTGGAGCAGAACAGGACATAAATTCCATTTCTTCAGCATAATTTGCTGCCTCAGCATCACCTTCAAATGATACGTGCTGTCCCCAGCAGAAGACTTTGGAAGGAGGAGAAGCAGCTGTAGGCAGCAGCAGAATCATTTGCAGCAGGGGAGGCAAATAGTAAGTATATGGGATGCAGGTAATTTTGTCCCAGTGTGTGGCTAAAGCAGCTGGCAGCCAAGCTCAAGCCCAGGACACTGGAAATCAAAACAAAGAGAAAAGCAGGATTACGGAACACAAGATATTACTCCCATTTGACCACTTTACCATTTTTCTTCCCCAGAAACAATATATTGCACAAGCTGCCTGAATTTCTATTTGATGTTTAAAATACCTGCTGTTATTGCTGGGTGCTACTGAGTCAACAGCAGCCCCACGTGACAGAGTAAAACTGCCCCATAAGTGTCTCCTAGGCTACGAATTTTATGGAAGTAGATGACCATATTTTTCTGCTGTGGAGCTTCTGGATAAGTTAAAACCACCAAACTTTCAATTAGCAGCCATTGCACACTAGGGTTTCTTTTTAAAATATCTGTTATTGTTGGTAGGTGTCTTTGAGTTAATTTTGACTCACAGCAACTGCATGTGACATAATAGAATTCTCCATAGGGTTTACTAGGCTGTAATCTTCGTGGATGCAGATCTCTCCAGATCACTAGGTCTTATCACTATGTCTTACTCCTGGATAAGTTCAAACCATAAAACTTTTGGTTAGCAGTCAAGTACCTAAATACGTGCCACCAAATGCCCAATTCCTCACAAATCAGTAAGATGTTCCTGAAATGTGAGAGCCTGACACATTGACCAAATCATTGGTCAAGAACAGTTCTCTGAGCTTTCAGTTACAGTCCAGGAGGAAGCAAAAGACTCTGCTAGCAAAAGTTTACATTCAGCTCCCAGAATAGTCCTTGCTTCACAGAGGCTTCACCCAAAGTCAGCGGTAAGGTTTACGAGAGATCTTTTGCAAAGACTATCCTTTGTTCAACACTCTAGTACAATAATTTAGGCCAGAATTCTGTAGTGAGACTATCTGGATTAGAGTCCCAACATCATTTGCTATTGAGTGACCTTAAGCAAGTCACTTCACTTCTTGTGTCCTCTGTCACCTTATCTGTAAAATTGGGGTCATACTAATACCTGTTTCTTAGGATCGTTGTGATACTTGAATGACATCAAGCGTTCATAAATCAAAGCTATTAAATTAAAGCTCATTGAAAGTTATAAAATGAGTTAAAACATAAAATGCATTTAGAACTGAGCCTGGGAATTAGTTAATGCTCTGTAAATGTTAGCTACTTATTATCATGAGGAGCCCTGGTGGTGCCATAGTTAAACCCTTAGCGACAAACTGGAAGGTCAGTTGTTCTAAGGTACCAGCTACTCCAAAGATTTATAGCCTTAGAAATCCTATGAAGCAATTGTTTTCTGTCCTACGGGGTCACCATGACTTGGAATCAACTCAATGACAACAGATCTGGGTTTGGGGCCCTTAACTCTCATCATCGTTACGTGAACTATCAGTGTTTTGTGTAGTGTTTAGAATGTTATAACTATTTTAATTATTATCCTTCTAGATTTTGCTATTGTACTCACATTGTATGCTTATGAATATATTTGTCAGAATAATGTTTTCCACTAATTCTTATTTTGTGAGGGTACAGCCTTAATTAGCGATGTTACACTTCTAAAAATCTTGAGAATCACTACATTTTTTTACCAGGTAGGAATTTTCTGCTTAGCTCTTGTTTTTTCAGAACACAGGAAATCAAAGAGAAAATGAAGGCATATTAAAAGAAATTTTGTGTGAAATAGGTTTCCCAGAAAAGGTGTTTTCATGCCTTGATTATTGCCCTTTTTGCCTGACTGGAGTTTCTACTTTGCGTAGGTAATATTAACTCCATTTATTTAAGTGGTGAATATCTTTAATGGCCCCTAGATACTGGAAATACAGAATATACTAAGCTAAAAACAAACAAAAAAAAGTATCAAAATTCTGGAACTGATAGAAAAAATATTCTGTTGGGTAGCTATGAGTCAGAATTGACTCAGTTTCAGTGGATTTGATTTTTTGGCTTATTCAAAAGATGGAGCATGCCTGCCATTACCCCCATTTCTTATTGTCCTCGCCCATGAGACTTTCCTAAGGAATTGCTACAATTACTCCTGTGATCTTGTGATCTTGTGAGTGTAGCCTTAGAATCCTTTCCAACACAACATACCAGCTAACTATCTCTAATGAGAGATAAGATAGAACCTAACAGACAATATGTAATAGAGTCCAAATAGATTCCTTTGTGTTACAGGTTAAGAAAGGAAGACTAAGAGGCTCAAAAAAATAAAAACCACCTAAATAGTAGCAGGGTTAGATCTAGTACTCAGAGCTATGTTTCCAAACTGTGAATAAAAATGCACTTCAGAACTAATTTCATGAGAATCTCCAGAGATACTTCTATCTTCCAGATTGGGTTGTATGAGAAAGAAGCATTAGTTATGCCTCATATGCAGTCAGCTTTGGGCCTTTTTCTTTCTAGAAGCTTGCAGACTGGCTGAAACCCTGTGGTTTTACTTACTTCATATCCCATTTTAGCTTTCATGAAAAGCCAGCCAGATCCTCAGCATTCCGTAGGAAGATTTGTTCTGTGTCAGAAAGAGAGTTGACTGATGAGCCAGAGACATATTTGTTTTGTCACCTTTGCCAATTGCAACATAAATGAAAAAACTTTTGTACTGGACAGGCTCCTTGAGTTAGCCTGCCCTGTTGTGGGGTCTCTTGGACAGTCTCCCTCACCAGCTTCCCCTGCCAACCCTCCTCCTGGGCACTTGGCTACATTGAAAGGTCCAGCAAGTGTCATGTTGCCTCAGGGTTCAGATTCAGGGAATGTTTCTTTAATTAGTAGATGACATCAATCTGAAGTAAGTTCAACTGACTGTCTGGCAAGAAAACCTGCCAGTGTCAGGAAGGAGTAAAATTAGAAGGTTATGTAGTCATCAGGTGTAATACAGAGATGATTAGAAGGGCTGGAGAGAAAAGCAGACCGTGTCCGAGGTGAAGCAGAGTCCTATTTGTTCTTATCCTGAGCACTGACATCCTTCTCTCTGACCTCTCTCAGTATTAGGCCTGCGGTAAAAGACCAAGGATAGGGGGTGATGTAAGGGGATGTTGAACCCCTACACCATTTTCCCAAGTAAATTCATTGAATTCACTTTGGAGATATTTCAGTCAGGCTAAAGCTATTTCTCCCCCATACCACTTTTCCAATGGGTGGGTGCACAGTAACCAACTGTCTTAGGCTGGGTTCTCTAGAGAGCAAAACCTGTAAAGCATATGAACATACAAAGAGATTTATATGGAGGAAATGGCTCATGCTGTTATAGAGACTGGAACATCCAGAGTCTGTCAATCAGGATGACAGCTTCCCTTGACTCAAGCAGTTCCTGGGGCTGACAGACTAAGATCACTGAGTCAGAGAGCAGGGCTGTTGTGGAGATCAATGAATCCAAAAATCTTCGGATAACCTGATAGCTCAGGTCCCAAGAAGCAGAAGTCAGACAAACAGGAAACAGCTGCAGGATGCAGAGCAAGCAAAAAGCCAGAACATCTGCTTGCATGCAGATGCAAGCTATGGCTCCAGGGAAGCTCCTTTTCAACTGATTGGTTACTCACAGCAGATGCAAAAATGAATCACATGGTTCACTGTGATCCATGGCCCAGCCAGGTTTACACACAACACTAACCATCATATCAACCCTATTAGATTCCTCGTGTGGCGACAGAGGAGAATCCCTGGGTGGTGCCAATGGTTAACACACTTGGCTGCTACCTGAAAAGCTGAAGTTTGAGTCTACCTACAGCTGCCCCAGAAGGAAGGACTGGCAATCCACTTCAAAAAACCTAACCATTGAAAACCCTCTGAAGCACAGTTCTACTCTGAATCACTTTGTGTCACCGCAAATCAGAATCAACTTCAAATTCCTGTAGCCTGGCTCTTTATTTGGTGGGACTGAAGAGTTCTGCCTGAAGGATTCTTCCAAATACTACTAAAAGGTTTTCTTGGGACACCAAAAATACAGGGAGAACAAGTTCTGTAAGACTTCTTAGAGTAACAAGATCTACCATATGTCTCTCCCTTTTTGTTAAGATGGTTATCAGTGATGGTCATAATTACACCATGCATTCACTGAGCTTGACGGTGTTCAAGGGACGCTAAACTATTTTATTTGGCCCTTCATGCTCTGCCCAGAGAAGAATCTAATTGTTCATTAACCATTATAGGAAAAAAATTGAGGGTGAAAAGAAAGACTAACAAAGAGAAAGAAGACAAAGTAAATACAATTTCAATTTTCCCCACATAAACAAGAGATGTTTACAAAGAGTTTATGCCACTAGGAATGAATATTAGAGATCACCACCTAACATTTATTTACTGAACACTTCTGTGAGCTCTGTGTTTGGATGATAATCCAGAAAACTACATATGTTAAAAAGCAATTAAATAATTTTTCCATTTTCATTAATGATAGTCACATTTAATAATAGCCAATTGATATAATTGTGAGCTGCTATAAACAGCCATCCTAGGAAAATGGCATAGTGGTTATGTGCTATGACTGCTAACCAAGAGGTAGGCAGTTCAGATTCATTAGGCACTCCTTGAAAACTCCATGGGGTAGTTCTACTCTGTCCTAGGTTTCTAGGGTTTCCCAGGATCTCCCAGGGTTGCTAGGAGTTGGGATCAACTGGATGGCAACAAGTTTGGTTTCTTTTTTTTTTTTTTTTGGTAGGAATGTGGAATTAAGTTTCTGAGTCCTTGAATTCCTGTTAGTAATAAGTACTACAGTACCAAACGGAGACTAGAGCTTGGAAACTACTGATCTAGTGTCTCCTTCTCCTTTTACAGAGGAACAAATCAACTAAGGAAAATCAGATAATGTGGAAAAGACTATGAAGCTATTTGGTATCCAGGTGGAACTAAAATACAAAACTTTTGAGTGTTTTTTAAAATTATTTTTTGTTATTGTTGAAAACACAGAAGAGAACACCAATTCTATCATTTCTACATATAGAGTTTGTTGACTTTTATTAAGTTTTTCAAGTTGTGCCACAGTTCTTACCTTCTTTTGCCAAATTATTTTTTCCCAATTAACATAAACTCATGCCTCCTCAGCTTTCCATCTAACTTTTCAAGTCACTGTTGTCACTGTGATCACATATAACTCTTTAAAAGAGTGTAATGTTCAAGGCACTGTCTGAGCATTTTGTCCCCCCCAAAAAGATATCAATCAGGAGTCAAAATCAAATCCATTTTGAACTTGGGGGTAGTTAAAAAGTGAAGCCACTGGTTAAAAGAAAAACAGAATCCCAGGCTTAATTATTAATGGCACGGGGTACTCAGCCTCCACATGGGAGCAACAGTAGAAAAAAGAGAAGACAGACTATGGTAAAATGGAAAGAGCACACCGTGTTTGGAAGGTGCAACCTACTCTCTTTTGGCTAATGGCAATTATTCTGGTATGAAGGCGCAACATGTTCAAATCTTTGTGCTTTTTCTCCCAAGATACGCTATAAAAAGTCAATTTTGTGAACTCTCATAAAGTTCAGATGTCACCTACAAATTCAGATATTAAAAAATACGATTTGGGTGGAGACTTTGAGACTCAAATAGCTTACACCTGTGAGGTACTAATTTGCGCTGCTGGTAAAAGGACTCAATATCTGAATATAAGATGCATTTACAGATAAAATTTACCAGTCACTGAATATTCACTGTGAAGACTAGACAGCAAGAAAGGAAGACCAAAGTAGGACTGATACATTTGAATTATGGTATTGGTGAAGAATGATGAATACACCATAGACTGCTGGAAGTAGGAATAAATCTCCTTTGGAGAAAATACATTCAGATGATCCTTAAAAGCAAGGGTGGCAAGATGTTATCTCTCTTACTTTGCACATGTTGGTAGGAAAGGCAAATCCTGTAGAAAGACATCAAGCTTGGTAAAGTAGGTGGTCAACAAAAAAGAGGAAGGCCTTCAGTGGGACTGACTGCCAGTGGCTTCAGCAGTAGGCTCAAACATAGCAACTGTGAGGACGATGCAGGACTAGGCAATGTTTTGCTCTCTTATACATAAGATTGCTAAGAGTGGGAGCCAACCCAAAGGCACCTAATGACAACAAGGAATATTCATACATCCACCTAGCCTTCCGTTTACTCAAATGGGAAATACCCGGGTTTCTATTGCGGGAAGACACTGCAGGATATTGCGGGAGGCACTGAGTAACACCGGCAGCACGAGAATAGAACAAGACTGGAAAGGCTACCAAGGGAAACTGCATAAGGAGTAGACTCTCAACCTGGTTATGTATCAAAATCACCCTTTCTTAACCCCTGAGGATTCTGAGTTTGTGGTCTGAAGTACCATCAGCAATTAACAGGAGATAAATAAAATACTGCTCAGTAGCAGCTGGTATCAGACCAAATGAATTTCTGGTGAAGCTACTAAGAAGGCTATAATTCTTTCTAGTAATCTTGGACAGTCCCTGAGAAGTAGAACTATTAAGTGTTCAGCTCCAACTGAAAGGTAGAGACTCAAATTTACACTGAGGCACCTCAGAAGAAAGACCTGGAGATCAACCTACTTCTAGACTGTCAGCCATTGAAAACCGCAGAGGGCACCGTTCTGTTCTGACACACATGGATCACCACAATTAGGAATCAGCTAGGTGGCAGCTAGTGAGGAAGAGGCTCAGACTAAAGCTGTGAAAGCGGGAGCAGCAGCGGAGGAATGTTATGAAGGGCCTTATTCGGGGTAGAAGGCTAGCAAGGCCGTCACTGCAACAGTGAAGGATTCTGAGGTTCAAGCTGGGTTGGTGGCTGGCAGGCTAATGGACTAAAAAGTGTAAACTCGTTGCTGTCAAGTTGATAAGAACGGTGACTATAGGGTTACTATGAGTCACAAACAGTATAAGAAATTTGAGATATTCTGGTCCTGTAAACACTTTATTAATAAGTTCCTAGCACAGGGGGCTTGTATCTTAATTTTCTAAGGCCAAATCAGACTGGCCCAACACACTTGAAGAAATAATTTAACTCTGCTACAGTCCAACTTGTTCATCTGTTAAAAGAAGTTAATATTTCTGTAGCAAAGTTTGGACCTGATAAAAACAGTTTGGAGTGGGTGGATGAAGTGATGCATAAATTCAAATATTACGGCTTTCAAATTTGTTGTTTTGGTATTTTGAGTACGAAACAGAGATTTTGGAGAAGTCTTTCTCTTTCATAAGTCTAATCAGAGACATCCAATTGCTGTACACACCAATAGGCAGCTACAACTGGGAAAATAATTCTGTGATTCCACATATTTCTCTGACAACTCACAAATGGATTTTAGTGACCAACTGCAGCTTGTGTGTTAAATTCAAATAATTCATCCTTGGCACAGTTGTTTTTTAGATTCCCTTGCATTAGGGGAAAAAGAAAATGCTCCCTTCCACTGCACATTGTAAAAGTGATGCATTATACCATGCCTATTCGGAGAGGATACTGCATACTAAATGCATAAATTGAAAAATGTCAATGAATTCAACAATATGTAACTACTCTGATCAGTTGGAGGCAAAACCCGCTGGATCTTTTTAGGCAGCAGGCTTGCTACAAACTTCAGGGAATTTTCTTATCTCATAAATTGTAAAAAATGTAAAATGGAGGTGATTGTTGACTATTTTCCAGGTACTCAAATGGAAACTGTCATTTAGAGTATACATTGACCTGGAATTCTTTCCTCCTTCCCAAGAGTCTGGAGCCAATAACAATAACATAAGACAGCCCCTCAGTATGCTTAGTACACATCTTATTTTCAGGAAAGAGGCTTCTTGGCAAGGAAAGACTTCTGTTGAATTAGCAGTCCTAAGAGTCATCTCACAAAGAAACCGTTTTAGAACTCACTTCAGCTCCGTGCTTTTTCACCTCCATGATCATGTGAGTGTACTCTAAGCCAAAAATAAAAATAAAATAAAACATTGACAGTGAGAGATGTTTCAAGACTAGTGTAACAATGACTGCTATTATCACATTAGGCAGTAGATTGACAGAAGAGAATGCCTTCGCTGTTTGGACTTAGACCTTGCCTAAATCAACATAGAATTTCTACCGACCTAATTAATCTTAAATGAAGCATGCCTTCTATTGACTGTGATTACCTCATCAGACAAGCTGTTTTGAGGTCTGTTTTTCCTCATGGTGAGAAAGGTTCCCTTTTACTTCAAAAAGTGAGTTTTCCTCCTGTTAAGCTCACTTGTTTGGCCATTTCTATCCAAAATAAATACTTCTTTCTCACCTACTAGCTGTTTAAGGCTGAGTTGTGTCTTCAAATGTGTGTGAAGACTCCTGGCGCAGACATTGGACTTCGGTGGGAGCTATGAGTCTTTGAGGGCCTGATTTGACCCTGTGTTTGTGCTCAGCATATAAGTATTTATGTAATGTTTTCATTTCCTGACCCGTTCAGTATCATTTCTTTGGCAAAATATATTCACTTCCCTCACATTTTCCCATCTGTTATATTCTTAAGTCTGTCTATTACTTTGCTTACTTTTCTTTGATCTTTTTTCAGTCTGGTGTATGTTTTTCCAAGGACAATACATGAACACACACATATGTAAATCCAAAGGTGATACTACATTTGATTCCTCTGAATATGTATGTTCTATAATATAGTATTTATTTTTACATAGAGAAACATTTGCATACATGAACAGATTTTAATCTTATACATATCTGTGGAATGTGTGTGATATACATATCTCTATGATTCTATGATGAATTATCTTTTACTTCTGTAAATAGATATAATGAGTCCATATTTCTTAATTTCATAGGAAAGACCTTGGTATGGCAGAGAACTAATGATCCGACTTTTCTTCATTTTTCCCTCTTTGCGTTTAATTCAGGAATATGATCTAGATGCAGAGATTTTCTGCTTTTCTTTTAATGAGTTTGTGTTGTTTTTCCTTTATTCCCAAATAGCATGTATTGAAAGCATTGCTAGCTTACAGTCTTGAAAGATATTAACATTCAAGAAAGCATCAAACTGGCTATCAGGCATCTGTGGACTCATTCTGGATTCCAGGTGGGTATCTGTGATACAACAAATGAAAAGCCCCATTTTAATATATTTGCTTGCTCTTGTTTTCTCACTTGACTTCCCAATCTAATTTCTTTGCTGCCAAGAGTTCTAACTCATATCAGCATTTAAAATTTAGAAGCAATATATATTTAAATGCAAAACAATGTGCTTATATGGAGACTCTGCCACAGTGGAAAGTATGACAGTGAGTTTCATTGCAAAGAGTTCTGGATGATCTCTTGAGTAGTAGAGACAGAAGTGAGGACATTAGATCATTCCAAATGACTGAAAATAAAACAAATACTATTCCGTATTTGATCATGATCTGTGTCTTTCCACATTAGAGAATTTTTGTTTTCTTTCCTTTGCTCTTTGTCATCTTCCTTTGAGTGACCATAGTTGTTGTGAATAGTACAGAGAGTGCTTCCAAATTTATTTTAACAGTAGGAGAGGTTATATGTCACCCATTCTCACACTTGGAGAAGACTGAGAAATTCAATTAGTAATGAGCTTTCATTTTAGGTTTTCATTAAAAGCCTCCCTATGGCCTCAGAGTACCCTTCTGAAATTTGGTTCTCTGAAATGACAAGGTCATTCAAACAGAGAATTTTCTACTCAACAGTCCATCTCATCCACCCATTCAGGGTCCCACAGTATGGTGAACAATTACACGGAACTTGCTGCCTGCAAAACCTTCTGTCTCAAAGGTTAACAATGTAGTAAAAATATGAAAAACTCAATAAAAATGGAAAATATTTTATATGATACAGTCTGAATATTTATTGAGATTGTTAGTATACTTCATAACAGTACTTTTGAGAATACACAGTTAAATTCATGTTTGGGGTCAGTAGTCAAAAATGTGTTCCCAGTGAATACCCAATTATTCTGTCAGTATGATAGGAGAATAGACTGCAGAATGTATGACTGTGAATGTTTCCAGTTGCTTGTGTCTTTATTTTGTTTTTATATGCCTTAAAAATTAATATTTTGCTCTGTCCTATGGAAAGAACACCACTAGTCAAAGGAAATGAATGTATTTCTCTGGCATGTGTTTTTGACCCCTGAGAGATTTCAAAACTGAGATAGAAAGACATATATATTAGTATGAGGCTTATGTATATGTGTGAATCTATAGTGAGTCAGTGCAATTCACGTTATTGAAAATTTTTGTGTGTTGAACTAAACAGGAAGCCCTGGTGTCATAGTGGTTAGGTGTTACAGCTGCTAACCAAAAGGTCAGCAGTTCAAATCCTCTAGGCACTCCTTTGAAACTCTGTGGAGCAGTTTTACTCTGTCCTATGGGGTCACTATGAGTCATAGTCAACTCAGTAGCAGTGTGTTTGGTTTGGTTTTGGAACTAAAGAGACATGCTATCATATTTTAAATGCTCCATGGAAACTCAGAATAATGATACTCCTCTGGGAATTACTTGTAAGTGAAATATAATTTGTTGTTGTCAGGTGCCACTGAGATAGCTGCCACTCACGGTGACCCCGTGTACAACAGAGCAAAACACTGCCCAGTCCGGCACCATTCTCACAGCCGTTGTTAAGTCTGAGCCGGCTGTTGCAGCCACTGTGTCCCTCCATCGCGTTGAGAGTTGTCTGCTTTGTCAATGGCCCTCTGCTATAGTAATATAGTTACTCGCAGAAACATACTAGGCTTATAAACAAAGGGTTTTTTCTTTTTTTTATTTATTGTGGTAAATACATGTAATACAAAATTTGACATTTTAACTATTTTTAAGTGCAAAACTAAGTGACATTAATTATTCTCACAATGTTGTACCGCCGTCATCCTCATTCCCAGAACTTTCTCTTCACCCCAGACAAGAACTTTGGATCAGTTTAACAGTAACGCCCTTTTCTGCCCTCCCTCCAGCCCATGATAATCACTAATTTATTGTCTGCCTCCATGCCTTTGTCTATTCTGCATATTTTGTATAAATGGGATCATGTAGTATGTGTTCTTTTGTGCCTTGTTCATTTCATTTAACCTACTATTTTCAAGGTTCATCCTTGTTGTATCATGTATAAGAACTTCATATCTCTTGATGATGGAAAACTGTTACGTTGCAAGGGCCCACGTTTTGTTTCTCCGTTCATCTGTTCATGGGCATTTGGCTCTTTTCTCCCTTCTGGCTGTTGTAGGTGGTGGTGCAATGGACACTGCTGTACGTGCTTCTATTCAGGTCCTTGCTGTCAGTCTCTGGTTTTTGTCCCTGCTTTCAATTCTTTGTGATCCTGTATTTTGTTAATTAGGTATTTAATATTTAAAAATACTGATAACTTTTGAAACTAGAAAAATGAAAAGAGATATACTTGATATAATCTTCTGGAATAACATCGATATTTCTGCAGCTGTGCAATACAAACATTCAAAGTGAGGATCATGAGCATGAAATCCAGATGCCTGTGAGAGAATAGTAATGTGCTCACCTCTTTTTTCTTCTGTCTAATGATGTCTGTGTTTATATCATTTTGGTCCATGAAAGCAGTAGTCAAGACATCAAATGACACATTGCATTGGGCAAACCAGCTGTCAAAGACCTCTTTAAAGCTGATTTGGCGCACCTTACTTGATGAGGTGCACCTTATTCCTCAAAGTAGTATTTGCTTTCAAGTGTTAAAAGCATCAGGAAAGACTAATCCCTCGAAAAGGACGTCAGGCTTGGTAAAGCAGAGAGTCGGTAAAATCAAGGAGACCCTTAATGAGATAGACTGACACAATAGCTGCAAAAACAGCCTCAAACACATCAAAGATCATGAAAATGGTGCAGGACTAGGCAACATTTTGTTCTTTTATATATAAACATCCCATGAGGCAGAGCCAACTCACTGGTAATGAACAACAACTGAGGCAAGTGGCCTTGTGGGAGAATTCAGCTATTAAGTCTCAGCAAAAGGGCAGAGAACAGTAACTTCTCAACCTTGGGGCTGAAATCATCTGTGTAGGCCCTGGGATTTCCTTGGTATTCAACTTTGATTGTATGGAGGCTCCTTCTAAGGAAATTAGACAGTGGCAACCAGTTTGAATCAGTCATAACATGGTAAAAATCACCGGTTCTGGTAATCCATCAAAACACAGGAGTGGAAAGAGTCACATATTGTTATCTTTCCTGCACCCCTTGCGTAAAGTCATAGATTCCAACAGATAGGGACCCTATAAACCCATCATCAGGTCAATTCTGACTCATGGCAACCCTATAGCACAGGGTAGAACTGCCCCATTGAGTTTCGAAAGAGCACGTGGTGGATTTGAACTGCCAATCTTCTGTTTGGCAGCTGTAACACTTAACGACTAGACCACCAGTGTTTCCAGTGGCCCTATAGGACAGAGTAAAACTGCCCCATATAGTTTCCAAGGAATGGCTAGTAGATTTGAACTGCTGACCTTTTAATTAACAGCTGAGTTCTCAACCACTGCATCATCAAGGCTTTCCTATAATCCCTACAAAAAACTAATGATCTTTACAAATGCAATATAGTCATACAGTAGAAAACTACTCAGCAATATTAAGGAAGTGCTGATACACGCAACAATGTGAATGAATCTTAAAAAATATTATTGAGAAAAAAATGAATCGTGAAACAAGGAGTTAATACTCTAAGATTCTGTATATTTGGAGTTCTAAAAAAAAAAGCCAAAAACCATGTTTAAAGAAATCACAGCGGTAAATACCTGACCAGGAAGCAGTAGAGGGAGGTTTTTAGGGTGTTGGTAATGGTCTACATTTTGATAGGGGTGTTAGGTTACATGGATGTATTTATCAAAAGTCCTGGGATAGTGACATTTAAGATCTGTGCAGCTTATTATAGGTAATCCACTGGTGTCGCGTCAATTCCAACTCATAATGACTCTACTATACCTTAAAGATATTGAAATAAAAGATGTAGTATCTTATTTTCCTTTTTGTATTTGCTTCCAGTAGGTTCAAAGACAGATTTTCAATAGTCAGTCACATATGACTAAGGTGACTATTTATACCTTGTGTTTTTAATTATTTCTAATTTAGCAAGCTTATTATATTTGTCATGTTACAATGTCCCTTAAGTCTGCTTCAAGAAAAGAGGCAGATTATAAATGCATGCATATACACAATCATACTTGCATACAACAAAGATACATAAATTCTAGAAAATATAACTTTTGATTTTTTTAAAAAAGGCAACTTCAAAAATATCCTGACCTTTTACTGCTCTCTATCTTAACCTTTTTCAGTTGTAATAATCTACCTGAATAGTGAAAAAGATAAATTCCTCTCCTGATTTTAGTTATTACATCAAAATGTGTTTTGTCTTGAAGGATGCAGCATTGCTGAAGTGAAGTATTGAGAATAATGCTATGTCACTATAAAGATACAAAGTGTCTGCATGTTAGAAGGACATTTGAAATTGTCCAGGCAAAACACTTTTCTATAGAATTCCAAACTCTCTCTGCTTATGGAACATAAGTTGTTTGAGATGTGTGATTACAGGGAAATATGGATATTTCAAAGTTATTACTGATCATACCAGCATGTAAATAAATGACAATGAATGAGAAGGCAGAAATTCTCATTTCAAAGGATCCTTGGTCCTATTCTGATGTAGAGGGTGGACATAGGTTGAGCAGAAGTTTTTGTCACTCCACCTCCAATTCAGGCTTGCCTAGTAGCATTATCTCAGCATTTATCTTGCAGTTGTCTCAACTGATATGAGGATTTCCAGTTACTATACATAATAGATTTAATTGTGTCCCCTAAAAATGTGTGTCAACTTGTCTAGGCTATGAGTCCCCGTATTGTGTGGTTGATTTCCATTTTGCCATCTGATGTGTTGTGAATTCCAACCTCTACGATGTTAGTGAGGTAGACTTGGAGGCAATTATGTTAATGAGACGGGACATAATATACAGGCTTAGGTTGTATGTTGAGTCAATCTCTTTAGAGAACAGTGCACGGAGAGGAGAGGGACTTAAAACCACCAAGAAAGAAAAGGCAAGAGTGGTCCACATCCTCTGCACCCAGGATCTCTTGCACTGAGAAATATCTAGACCCAGAGGAAGACTGATGACAAGGAACTTATCAACTGACAGAAGGAGAACATCTTCCCCTGAAGCTGGTGCCATGATCGAAATTCTACCCTCCTTAACTGTGAGAGAACAAGTTTGTTTGCTGTTTGTTAGAGCCATCCACTAGTTGTGTTTCTGCAATAACAGCACTAGATAGCTAAGACGTGGGAACACCACGGAAAGCTGAGGGTTAACTAAAATAATTCCCTACTTTGGTTAGGATAGAGTGTACAATGTTTAGTTTAAAACACATTCATAAATCTCTTGTTCATGAAAAGCTGCTACAATGAAGCTGCTGTTTTATTAAAAATGTTTGCAGAATTGCACCCCACATTGGTGAGTGGCTTCTGGTGTCTTAAAAGCTGCCAAGCTGCCATTTGAGGTACAAGAAATGGTCCCAACTTAGCAGAAATGGATGATCACCAAGGATCAAAACGACATGGGGGAAAGAGAACCCAGAAGACCCACGTCGGTGGGTGACTACAATAACTTGTAACCTGAAGAATCAGATGGTGCCCAGCCACCAACAGTGATAGCTGTGATGGAGCTCCCAAAGTTGAGTTTCACTGGCAACACAAGAACAAAAAGGGGTGCACCCTGAGATCTCCTTTAAAAGACCACGATTGATGGTCCACGGGCCTTGGACTTCCCCTGGGAGCATGGCCCCTGGCCCTCATGCTGCACCTGTCCATAAATCATAATGGAGGTCAACTCTCAGACAGGAATCGATTGGACTTGGTGACACAGAGTGACCATTTCATGTGCACACTTTATGGTTCTATGCATCTATAGCATGTCGTCCGGCTGACCTCTTACTAGAGGAAGGGGCATGGATGGAGAGGAGGGGATGGGAGTTTGTTGGGAGAATAAGATATGTATGGAGCAGAGAGGAAGAGTGTGTTGTCACCAGGCAGGGAGAGCGGTGGGAGCTGCATATACACAGGCATGCAAATATATACGAGAATATACATTTTCATTCATTATAATAAGAAAAAAATATTTGCAGAACGATTGATGCCTGCATTTGTATTTTTTAACCACTTTTACTACCTTCTAAAATGTAGCTGCAAAACCAGTTGCATAAACTCATACAATCAAAAACAAAAAAAAATAAGCCCACTGCTGTCGAGTTGATTCTGACTCATGGTGACCCTATAGGACAGGGTAAAACTGCCTCATAGAGTTTCCAAAGAGCACCTGGCAGATTCCAACTGTTGATTTTTTGGTTACAAGCCATAGCACTGAACCATTACTGCACCAGGATTTCCAATAGTTCTTACAAAAGACTACAGCAAATTATATTTCTATCTTCAAATGAAATCCAACTCCAAATTTCAATTTTTCAATGGAAATAGATATATTTTAGTTTTTCAGATGTATACATATATTTTTTAACATACAAGTAAGCACTGAGTTTCTTCATTTGTTTTTTCCCTAGACACTGAGATGAAATGGTGCATTTCTTACCTAAGATTATATTGTGGTAACATTGTAGTGGTAACATGAAAACTGCTCGTCATCCCTATACTGTTTTCTAAATACAAACATATAGCATGATGTTGGCTAAAGGTATCAAAGCTGTAAGCTTCAGTGTGACAAATAGACTTCTGAAAAGAAGAAATAAAAAAGAGATCTAAACATCAGAATTCATGTTCAGCTTTTTCATAAATAAAAGAAATAGACTAAAAAATTTTTTCTCATCTATCAGATTGGCAAAACACAGAAGTTTAACAGTAGGCTTTTTCAGTGTGGCTGCAGAGAAAATGATACCTCATACACTGATGGTAGGAATTGCTGTTAGGTGCCATCAAGTCAATTCTGACCATAAAGACCCTATCAGCAACAGAACAAAACCTGCCCTGTCTTGTGTCATGTTCACAGTAGTTTTTCTGCTGAAGTCCAGTGTTCCGGCCACTGTGTCAACCCATCTTGTCAAGCAGCTTCCTCTTTTTCACTGACCCTCTACTCTACCAAGCATGACGTCATTTTTCAGGGACTGATTCTTCCTGACAACATGTCCGAAGTATGTGAGACACAGTCTTGCCATCTTTGCTTCCAAGGTGCACTCTAGTTGTACTTCTTCCAGAACAGATCTGTTTGTTCTTTTGGCAGTCCATGGTGTTCTCAACATTCTTCTCCAACACCACAGTTCAAAGGCATCTATTCTTCTGTCTTTTTTGTTCATTGTCCAACTTTTGCATGTGCTTGATGCAATTGAAATACCATGGCTTAGATCAGGCATGCTTTAGTCTTCAAGGTGACTCTTTACTTTTCAATACTTGAAAGAGATCTTTTGTAGCTGATTTTCCCAATGCCATGCATTTTTTGATTTCTTGACCCAAGTAAAATGAAATCCTTGACAACCCCAATCCTTTCTCCATTTGCGATGGTGTTACTTACTGGGCCAGTTGTGAGGATTTTTGTTTTCTTTATGCTGAGGTACAACAGGAAGGCTGTGGTCCTTAATCTTCATCAGTGTTTCAAATTGTCTTCATTTCTATAAGGTAAGGTGGTGTCATCTATATAACACAGGTTGTAAATGAGTTTCCCTCCAATCCTGATGCCTTGTTCTTTGTTGTAGAATTCAGCTTCTTGGATTATTGACTTGGCATACAGCTTAAGAAGGTATGGTGAAAGTATACAACCCTGATGTACACCTTTCCTGACTTTAAACCATGCAGTGTCTGTCTGGTCAGTTTGTACAACTGTCTCTTGATCCATATACGGATTCCTTAAGAGCACAATTTGGTGTTATGGAATTTCCATTCTTTGCAACATTAGCCATAATTAATTATGATCCACACAGTCAAATGTCTTTGCATAGTCATTGAAACCCAAGTAATTGTCTTCTTGATATTCCTCTGCTTTCAGCCAAGATCCATCTGATATCATCAATGATATCCCCGATTCCACATTCTCTTCTGAATCCAGCTTGAATTTCTGGCAGTTCCTTCTCAATACACTATTGCAGTCACTTTTGAATGATCTGGAGCAAAATTTTACTTGAGTGGTGGGTCTACAGCATTGCATAATGATGTTCACTGTGTAACAGATTCTTATACTATCTTCTCAGAGCATTTAGTACTGTAAATGTAGATAATTGCAACAAACGTATATAGTTACATGTGCTCCAACAAGGCCACTTTTGTGAATGTATCCTATAAATACACATGGGCTAAATGACTTGTGCACAAGATTGTTTGTTGTAGTACTGCTTGTAATAACAAAAGACTGTGTACTAAAGTGCCCAGCTGGAAGGAACTGGTTAACTGTGGTGCAGCCACACAGTTAACACTATGCAGCTGTGAGGAAGCTCTCTCTAAATGTAGTCACAGAATCTTCAAGACATGTTAAGTAAAAATACCGAGATACGGAACAGTGTACTGAGAGTCTGTTGTTGGTAAAAGAAACAAGAGAAGATTTGTATATAAAATTTGTATATACTTTTTTGTGTTTGCATGAGGAAAAAAACAAAGATACACAAACAAAAAAGGATACTGTAAGGAAGGAGCAGGGAGATGGAGAACAGGATAGACAGGTACCGAGGCGGTTGCCCATCCAATAGGAATTGAAAAAGAGCTTGCAAATTTCTTTTCATAAGTGAACATAATTTTAAATTTAGTTTTCTTTTCTAGGGGAAAGCCTTTTTTTCTTCCATTGTTCTAACAAGTTTCGGATCTTTTTCATTTTGACTATAGATTTTTTTAAAAAAAAAAAACCTTTGTAATCTTTTATGCAAATACTTTGCATCTGGGGTTGCTATTTTTCTTTGAACTAGGTGATATTTGCAGAGATGAAAATTTCAGTTTTATGTAGTTAAATTCATTATCTTTTTTTTTTTTTAGTTGTAACTTCAGGGATCTGTGTCATTCTTTACCAAGCTTTCCTCATTCTGATAATAACAAAAAAATCACCTATGCTTTTTTTCTAGTATTTTTAGTAGTTTCATTTTTAATTTTTAAATATTTGATCCATCTGGTTTCATTCTGATACAAAGTATCATGTAGGGATTCAACTTTATTTTGTCCAGGAAGAAATCTCCTTGTAATCCATTTCCCCTGCCAATTCAAAACGATGTTTTCAAAGTACACTAAACTGTATTGTGACTTTATATTATATTCCACGGATCTCTATTCATGCACTAGTACGACACTCTAAATTATTGTACCTTTAGAACATATTTTAATATCTACAAAGATTAATTTCCTTTCATTGATATTGATTCTTACAGCTTTTTTGTGTATTCTTGTTTGTTTTTTCTGCATGACATTTAGAATCAACATATCTTGTTTCAGATAAAGTCCAATTAGTATTTTAACTGGAATTATAAATTTATTTCACTTAACTGTCAAAAAGCTCGTTTTCCATTTTTAAGTCTTCTTTAGCTTTTTGTATTTTTCTTCACATAAATATACCTTGTTCAGATTATTCCTTCATCTTTCTTGTCACTAACGTAGTATTCTATTTATTTTGATAAGAAATTCTGCAATGTATTTTTCATTGGGTTAACTCAGCCTGTGTCATTCTTTTGCTAAACTTATATAGATGCTTTTAGGAAGATTTGTGAGTCTAGTTAGACTAGTTAGTCTATGGATTGTTTTTTCTTTTCCCATGAATTACAGGCAGCCAATCTCACATGAAATGCCGCTGTTTCCATGAGTCCACAAAGCCTTGTTTTAAGCAGTCGTTTAAACCCTGTTTATGAGTCACTCTGAAATTGACTCTGTTGAGTAACAACAGCAACCTAACAATAACAACTTATTGATATATTTAGCTTACACACCAGTTATCTATGTAAATCTACATTTTTCCCAATCTAGGATTCAACAAATCCTTTAAAATTACTTCTGTTTTTTAAATCCTTCAACAACTGCCTTCATATACAAACATGAGATGAGTCTTTTAAGAAAATGAAACTGGCAAAAGGAATAACCTGTGTTCTTGCTATTCAACTCTTAACAGGTATGGACACAGCATGCAGAAAAAAGGAAAGAAAAACTCATGACAAATGTCATACAACTACCTTCTCCTGGGGTGCCACAGGACAAATTTCCTAAGAACAGGACAGTGGCTGGAACAAAATGCTGCTGGGTTATTCCAAGACAATCATTTATACTTTATTTTTTTTAAAAAAAAAAAACAAAAAGGTTACAACTATGCAGTGAAAATGATAGGCTCACTTCTAGGAATTCAAGAAATACTAGAACTGAAATGAAACCCAACTCTCTGCCTTTGAGTGGATTCCAGTTCATAGCAGCCATATAGGAGTGACAGAATAGAACTGCTCCCTGTGCTTTCTAAGGAACATCTGATGGATTCCAGCTGCCAGCCTTTCAGTTTGCAGTCAAACTCTTAACCACTGTGTCAGTGGGGCTCCAAAGAAATACTAGAACCCTCAGTTGGTTTTCCTTCAGGAACAAGGAAATTAATAAACTTTCATTTCTACATTAAAAATGTCCCAGACTTTTATTTGACATCCTCTTGCCTCATAGTTTTATATTAACCTTACCTCATTTTTCATCTTTCCAGAGTTTTTATGTTCCTGTGCCATTATCTATGGTATAAAATAATTATTAGCATAAAACTTCCATAAAGCACACTACGACGCAAAGCATATATTTAGACATAGGCTTCCCACGACTTGTAAAGACCAGACAGAACACATCAGGGAAAAATGGAGAAAGTTCATTCAAGAGAGTTAGGTGAAAGATGCTTAAGTGTGTCTGAGCAGGAAAGTGGCACCAAGTGCTTCCCTGATGCTAACGTGTTGATTGTTTTATAGAGAAAGGCTTAGTGTAAGTGATATTTCTAATCTTCTCATTATTTGAGTTATTGTATCTATCTGAGTTTTAAACCTAGTGTAAGTTTTGGTAATGATTGATTAGATAATAGGCCAATTCTACAAGGTGATTAAGCAATTCCCCAAAGAGAGGTAAGCAGTTTGAGGAGATGTATTATTTCTTTCAGACCCATATAGTACCATTTAACCCAGCTGTTCAAACATGTAACCATTTTAATGCTTTCTGGCAGTCAGAAGGAAATTCTAGATAATATTGATAATCGGCACTAATGACTTACCCTGCATAACAGGAGATTTGGATAAAGACAGAAACGGTGAAGGGTCAGAACCAGGTATTCACAAGCAGGAAGCAAGTTGTGTCACGGAGCAGAGAAGTAGTTCTAGGGGAATATTACTCCATAAATAGAATCCTAATCATTTCCCAGATGGATCCAAGACCATCAACTAAAGAATACATTTAAGAGTGGGAGGAATGGGCATTGCTTGCTTACAAGATGATTCAGTGAGCAAGATTCTTTTCCAGAGCTGATGGCTTTCATGCTGTATAATTCTAAAAGCATCACTAAGCTTTTAATATTGTTTATCATTAAGCACTTTTATCCTTCCAGACTAAGAAGGCTTTGAAATTCTAGGGGACCTGGCATAAAGTTGAGGTTGCTAGGAGGAAATGTGATTGGTTCCTATTTTTAAGTCCACAGTTTCTTCAGCTCACTAAACTTTAGCATCTACACAAATTGTCAGTCCCAGAAGGTGTGTTCAGGGTCCGTACTAAATCCAGTGAATTCATGTGCAGGAAACATGCATGGATCTTGCACTGAGTGAAACTGAATTTATCATGTATTTTGTGTGCAGAAGCAGCTGGAGATAGATCTCTATACAGTTCACAGAGGCAGTGGCTTGCAAGCATTACCAGGATCCACTTTTAGTAGATTGTATCACATAAGAAGACATGGACCTGAAAGCCTACATGAAGGACATAGTTAACATAGCTTTGTTGACTTGTTGTACCATTAAGCTTGGCCTGAAGATTCTAAGGTTCATGGAATTCTGCTAAGTCAGTGAATCTCAACTTTAGCGAAATAAAGATAAGCTAGAGAGTTTGTTAAACGTGCATGTGCCTGAGTCCTATTCCTGAAGATTCCATAATGAAATTCCTAAATCAGAATTTTTAATGGGCATTCCAGCTGACTTAGATACAGGTGATCTATGAAATATACCTTGGGGAACTTTGTGCTGAATGGTCACTGACAAAAGTCAGCAAGTGCTAGGTGTGGGCATAGGAATTCAGTGAAGTTAGAAAACAGCAATTTCTACAGGACTAGGTACTCTGGATGGTGATGATGGTAATTCTACTCTGTAGAATTAAATGGTGAGAGAGAAGGTAGACTAGCTGACCCATGATACAAGTCATGGAATCCTATAGAGTCCTAGATTTTATTTCAGCCTCCTCTGTTGGTATTTTATCTGTCTGTTAGATTAGAGGTGGTATGTGAATGTCTAAAAAACAGGGATGCCTTAATTGTGGCACATCTTGGAGACTGCCCCAGAATGGGAGATGAAGTGATTGCCTAGCTTGAGAGAATGTGTCATGTCAATATTTCTGGAAAGATCCATTGACCAGAGTGGGCTGCTATTTCGAAACAGTAAAATAAACAGATTTTAGTTAATGAAGTTGTTCTAGTTTGACAACTTACCAGCTGTTTAAATGAAGCCGTTTGTCTCTTTGAGCCACAGTATCTGCTGCTGTAAGTGGGTATGATAATTGCATGCTAGATTGTTGTGAAGCATGGGAAAGCAGGCATAAGTCATCTTGAATGGTGTCTGCATATACAGAGATTCAGTAAAAGGCAATTCTTGCTGTTTTTTGCTTCCAGAAATGGCATGGAATCACAGAAAGAACACATACTTTTCAGTCAGACAGACCTCATTCTGAGTCCCATCTGTATTGTTTCCTAGTTTTTTGATGCTGAACAGGTTACTGTCCTTCTCTGCATCTAAATTACTTTCATTTAAAGTTAAAAATTAAGTCCAATCATTCAAGGTCATGGTAAAAATAGTGAAAGAAAAACAGTTGGCATTCTATTGAACTTAATCAGTAAAGACTACTACTACTCTCTTTATCCTTCTCTCTCTTCCTCTTTGTGCAACTAGTCTTTCCACTGACTATATTTTGAGGCTTGGAGCCCACGAAGCCTATGATATGTGAGCTGGTCTCCCATTCCAATTCCAATCATCGGCTTCTCAACATTTGAGAGGAAAGCAAGAGTTGAGACAGATATGCATTCACAAGTCAGTATAACCAGAGTCTTCTTAAACTGATTCTCTAGTCAGGGCCCAGGTTTATTTGATTGCAGCTTCTATGAAATGATAGGCTTGCCCAGTTAAGTAGTCAGACCTCTTGTCAGGCTGTTTACAAGGCCAGTATAAGGGGACCTGTATCAGCTCGTTATTAGATGATGATCTCACAGCCCACGAGTTACGTGGGTTGATGTCCAAAGATGTGTATTTGATGCACTGAATCTTCCCTGGATAGTAAGTACAAGGTACTTTCTTCCTTAGTTCTCTCTGCCAATTGTTCCCTACTGGAAGTAATGAAAGACAGTCAGTTTCTGGGCCAGGAAGTAGACATTGGAGTTCTGGAGAATGCAATCATGCTTGTTATACTACTAGGAAATATTTGTCACCTTCCAGGAAAACCCACTGTTGCTCACTTTCACGAAAAGTATACCCATTTGATCAGTAAGGAACTGTGCTTATGACTTTTTAGAGATGGCCAGTCAACTTTCTCTATTTAAGAGGGCAATTGTGGAGTCACCTTGCCTAAAAATATTCTAGACCCTGTATGCAGACAATGAATATCATATAGAAAACCTACAATTCCCAGCTTGGCATAAATTCCTAAGGTGCACTCAATATGAAATAAGTGAATATATTATGTACCCACAGACTCTATACTTTTTCCAAAAGAAGGTGTCTCCATCTGTAGGAAAAGATCCTTCAATACATTACCTCAAAGTGGAAAGGTTTCAGAAGAACAATGTCACCTGCTTGGTGTGATGCAGGATGTGAACAGGGATGGAAACTGGAGTCACAGAGAACTGGTGCCACAATACACACAAGTAGGAGTTCATGGGTGATGCAAACAAGTAAATACTCAGCTATTAACTTATAGGTTGACCATTTGAACCCACCCAGAGGTGTCTCAGAAGCCAGCTTTGATGATCTACTTTTGAGAGGTCACACTCATTGAAAAACCCTGTTGAGGGCACCTCTACTATGGTCTGAAAAGTCCACGAACTTAGTTGTTCTGAGTGCTGTATATCTCACTGCTGAATATCACTGTGGTCACATTTTAAGTACTCCTCTTGGGAAGCTATGCACTGATGCCAGTGCCTAGTCCACCCTCCAAAGAAATCTTGGAGCTCTTTCTGAAATGGCCGTTGTGCATGGCAAGAAGTTCACTAACTTAATGGTATAGTTTTCTGTGAGGGTTTTTAACCAGTGAACAAATAACTATACTAGAACACCTTCCCTACTCACCTGATCTGGCCCCTGATAACTTTTTCTTTACCTGAAGAGAAAGAAAGTATTGAAAGGAAGACATTTTGGTGACATTCGGGATATCAAGGCTAATATGACAACAGCTCTGATGTCCATTCCAGAAAAAGCGTTCCCAAATTGCTCTGAAGGGTGGACTAGATGCTGGCATGATCAGTGCATGGCTTCCCATGAGGTGACTGTAGTGTCATTCGGCAATGAGCTATGTAGCACTTTTCCTAGGATGAGTTCCCAGATTTAACTGGCAGACTGCGTATACATGGGGTTGCCATAAACTAGAATCAACCTGATGGCAACTTACTTTGTTTTTTAGAAGAGCTGTTACTTCTAGTTCTTAACAAAACTTTCCAGTTTAACATTTGATACCTCATTGCTCAGATCTTCTTATTTAGTTTTGGATTTCCTAAACTGGGCTGTGGCAGAAAATCCTCATTGCAGTTCTGCAGATTGCAAACCAAGCAGTCATTCTTTGTCTACTGAAATAAACACCAGCAAGCAAAACCAGTTGCCATCAAGTCGATTCCAATTTCAAAAAATCCATTTTGTTTAGTGCTTAACATGTTTAACATTTTCCATTCTTCTGCTTTGTTCAGTGCGTGCACTTCATTCAGTTACAATGTAAATAAGCACATCCAAATGTCTGTTCCTGTAAAGTGATGCATAATTGTGTTAAAAAACACAAATGTCACAGCCAATAGGATTCTAAGGCACAACAGTTACGTGTAATATAGTATTCTGGAACTGAAAAGAAGACAAGCTAAGAAGATATGAATGACATACAAACTTCAGTTATAATAATATTTTTTAAAAATCAGTAGTAACAATCAGTTCTATCTGCTGCAAAAGGAGTGGAGACTCCTATAATGTTCAGCTGAAGTGATGGTTGATGGTTGGTTGAAGGTCTGGAAATAACCGAAATTCTCTTCGAGATAGGGTGACAAGAATATGGGGTTCTATGGGTAGTTGGGAAGTAGGATTTGAAAAGAAGAGATGAGGTAGCAGACGGAGAAATAATGAAGAAGTAGGAAGCCAGGATACCTTTGAGGATGATGTAGATTAAAGCAAGACAGCCAAAAGATAAACCGGAAAAACCAAATGCACTGTCGTCCAGTCAATTCCAACTCATAACGATCCTGTAGGACAGAGCAGCCCTGCCCCACAGAGTTTCCCAGGAGCGCCTGGTGGATTCTAGTTGCCAACGTTTCGGTTAGCAACTGTTTTAGTCAGCTAGTGCTGCTCTAACAGAAATACCACAGAGTGGATGGCTTTAACAAAGGAAGGTTTATTCTACATGTCTGCTCCAAGGGAAGGCTTTCCCACTTGTCAGCTTTGGAGGAAAGTGTGGTATTGTATCAGTCTTTTTTACCATAAAAAGTAACTCCAAAAGTATTTGGATTGTATTTAAATTCCAGGATAAAAAGTTTGATTCTTTGTACTAACCAGAATTAAGCCACTCAAAGTTTTTAAACCTGAAGAGTACTGAAGGATGTGCTCTTCTCCCAGTGCTGCTTTCTTCATGGTCTGAGGTTCCCAACTCTCTGCCTGCTTCCCTTTCCTTTTATCTCTTCTAGGACAAAAGGATTAAGGTTGGGGCAAGCCATACTCCAGGGAAACTCCTTTTACAGTGGAGCAAGGAGGTGATCTTATAAAGATATTTACAGTCCCACCCTAACCCTTTAACATAGAATACAACAAAATCACAAAGTGGAAGACAATCGTAGAATACAGGAAATCATGGCCCAAACAAATGGCTACCCAAATTTTGGGGGGGGGGGACATAATTCTATCCATGACAGCAACCATAGCACTTAACCATCATGCCAACAGGGTTTCCAAAAGATAAGTCTAGTATTTTATCTTTAGGGTATTTATGTTTGCATTGAGAGAGAATAAGAGATATTTTTGAATATCAGAGACACGTCATGTTCCAAGTTAGGGATGGTGCTGTTAGAAGCAGATGCTCTGTATGCCAGATGGCAAGAAAATCCGTGAACTAGTTCACCGGAAACAGAATCTCAAAGCCAGAGGAGACCATGAGAACAGGATGCTTTTTATACTCTCAGTGTTCTTACCCCATGCTCTGAAGGGGAAGAAGATGGTAAACATTGTAAAAGATATGAAGTTGTTTTTGAGTGAATCTTCTCAAGGTCTTACCATAAAAAGTGACTCCAAAAGATATTTGGATTGTGTTTAAATTCCAGGATAAAAAGTTTGATTCTTTGTACTAACTAGAATTAAGCCACTCAAAGTTTTTAATCCTGGGGAGTACTTTATTTAATCAGTGATAATAATCATACCACGGTTTTAACAAAAATACTTTAGAAGCAGTTTTGTTTTTAAGTAAAGGGCAATTATTTTTCACTGCTTTTAAATTGGCCCAGATTTTGAGATACATGATATGAATGCAGGATAGATTCAAGGAAATATTTCTTCACTTTATAAAGGAGATTTTGTACAAATATTGACAGTACTTTTTTCCTCACAATAATTTTGTTTGAGTATAAAAGTGTGTATGTTTTAGCTTATGGCTGGTAGCAGAATCTTGAAAAGGAAAAAATTTTACTTAATTTTTGTGGTTGAAAGTTAAACATCTGACACTGTCTGTAGAGAATACCCAAACTGCCTTCTTTGCTTGCATAAGCAAAAGGAAAAGTCCAGGGTATCCATCTGCAAATCAACATCAAAGACTTTCCACAAAACAGAAGGCGAGTGACCTGTATTTGGAGAAACAGTATGAGATCCTTCTGTTGTTAGGGTACTGCTGGCTGTTCCTTTCTGTGCTAACCATGGCCAAGGGCAATTGAGGTTTACTGTTTTTATTGCTGAAGTAGCTGGTCTTTCAGTCCCCCACCCTTTCACATGGGTTAATGATGGAGAATCACAGCACCAGTTTCATGAAATGAAGCCGTCCTACAAACCTTCGCAAAGTGAAAGATCTGGGAAAAAATGAGAAGTCATTAGGCAGATACTTTTTCTTTTGGAGATCCGAGGCTAAACATGCCATCACCTCTTGTCGGTTGTGCAGTCCATCTAAAACTTACTCCACGGAACTATAGCCTTGGCAATGAGGAGCCAGAAACTCTCTAGTTCTTGGTCATTATTAATACGATGATGTTTTCTTCTTGTCTCCTAACAGACCTCCACAACCACGCATTTTAGAGATAAGTGGATAAAGATTACCCCACGAGTACAAAACGTCTGAGGTTCTATAACCACGTATCAGCAGTAAAGGATAAGTCTGTAGACATTTATAACCCTAATTATCTTGTGGACTTGAAGACACGTGATTTACATGTCTGCCCCAAAGTTACTATTAAAAAAATGAAAAATGCTGTAGTGTGATTCCAGCAACACTATAGAACAAAGTGGAGTATCCCCATAGGGCTTCCAAAAAGAGGCTGGTGGATTCGAACAGTCAACCTTTTGGTTGACAGCTGTGAGGCTCTTAACCCCTTCACTACCAGGGCCTGAAAGTTGTAATAGGAGGTGAAATCTCTAGCCTGCCTGTCTTCTACCCTTTCCTTCTTTCTCTTCCGTTCCTCCTCCTTGCTTTCTCTTTCCCTTTCTTGCCTTTTTTCTCTTCCACTTCCTTCTTTTCATCTTTTCCTCTCTTGCCCTCACCTCTCTTCCCCTTTCTCTTTCTCTCTCTCTGTCTTTCTTTCACACACAGATATCAGATACATGTATTGCCAATATCGTCTCTCATTCTCTGGTTTGCCTTTACACCCTACATTCTTTACACAGTCCGACTCATCATCTTTTGTCTCCATGTTCAAGAAATCCACCCTCACCTGGAATTTATGAACATATTTTCCTTTGTTATCATATGGATTGTTTATTGTTTTACATCTCATGTTTAGGCTTTTAGTAAAATTTAGAATTGCATTTTGGATACAGTGTAAGATCAAAATTAACATACATATGAATGTACAAACACATACATCCAACTCAGTCAGCATCACTTGTTGAAAAGACTGTATTACTGCTATGAAGTTTGACCTTATATGTAGTTCTATTTCTATATGTTCCTCTCTGTTTTATTGCTCTCTTTATCTATCTTTGTACCAGTTCTACACTGTCTCAATCACTGTAGATTAAAAATAATTCTTGATAAGTGGTAGGGTAAGTCATCCAAACTGGTTTTTTTATCCCTCAGGATTGTCTTGGTTTTTTATGGTCTTCTGCATTCCCATTTGAATTTTAAAATGATCTTGTCTACTAGCATGTACTCACACACACACACATATGTGCACACACATATGTGATGAAGTTTTGTTTAAGGTAGTGCTGGCTCTGAGGATCAACTGGGGGAGAAATGTGCTTTATAGAATATTGAAATCCATGAACATAACATAATATTCCAAGTATTTGGCCTGCATTAATTACTCCAGTAATGTTTCCTATAATTTTATGTCAACAGTTTGCACAGTATTTATTCCTGGATATTTGATATCTTTGATGCTCTTATAGCCACAAATTTTAAATTTTATTTTTCTGTTTATTTATAATCCTTTGTCTTTAGTTTACCCTCATATTTGAAGATACGTATTTTCTGGATATAAAATTCTGGAGTGAATGGATGTAAACTTCTATCAATATTTTAAAGTGTCAGTGCATGATCTCTGTCCTTCATTTTTCCTGATAAAAATTAGCTATCATTGTTATCACTATTCTCTTGTATATATGTGTCTATTTTTTTCTTCTGACTACTTTTAGATTTCATCTTAATTTTGAGTTTGCAGTAGTTTGAATATGTAGTTTGAATAGTAGTTTGAATATATGGTCCTTTTTTTAGCATTTAGCCTTTTGTCACTGTAAATGTGAGAAGTCTTTGACAATGATTTCTTGAAATATGCTTTTTCTGTCCCATTCTCTTTATCTCTGTCTTCTATCTCAGGGACTCCAATTACTGATATGTTAGACCACTGGGTATTGTTTCACAGTTCACTGAAGCTCTCTCTATTCATGCTTCTAGTATTTTTATTTGTTCTTCAGTATAGATAATTTGTATTGGCTTGTCTCAGTTAATTGATACTTACTTTTGCTATGTCCCATCAACTACTAATTCCAGCCAGTGAATCTTTAAACTTAGGATTATGTTTCTCAGTTTCTGAATTTCCATTTCTCTGTTGAGGCTCCCTATCTTTTTACTTACTATATCCCTTTTCTTTAAATTATTGGGCATGTTTATAACAATTATTATAAAGTCCTTGTCTTCTAATTTCAGCATTTAGAACATCACATAATCTGTCTATGTTAATCAAAATTTATTTTGTTTGTAGCTTACATCTTTACATGCTTTTTTACATTTAGTAGTTTCAATTGAATACTGGCCATCCGGAATGCTCTACTGAGGGAGTCTGGATTGCATAAAGCATGTTAGGCTTTGTTCTATGAGGCGAGTAAATTACTGGTACATTCTGTTGATTCTCCTGTGAGGCTTAGTTTTGTGGTTTGCCAGAGGGGCTGTCTTTCACTTTGGTTCTCAGTTCTGAAATGTATCCATTATGCTGGTGTGTGGTGCTTACTTTACAATGTGGCCTTTTTGTGTTCTCAGCTGAACACTTGAGGTGCTGATCAATATCCCTCTTCTCTTAGGGGTTGGAACTCAACATCTCCCAGCCCCACACAACCCCAAGAATCTCTCTTCAGTTCTTACGCCTGCAACAGCCACTCATGCTGTTTCTCCCTGTTCATTCATAGGTCAGCACTTGACCAACTACTTTGGGGAAACTATTTCATTGATTTCTCATCCCCTGAGCACAAATCTATTCTCTACAGAAATGTATTTCACAAATTTCATTCCCTCAGCATCCCTGAACTCCTGGGTCTGTCTCCTTGACTCAGGGAATCCACTGCACTCTGCATAGGTTCCAACTTCCTGTGCCATTCTGCTAACAAAAAGGAATGAATAGTAAAAATGCAATCAATACAGAAAGAGCCTGTGGCAAGTGAAAGCCCTCTATTACTCTTTTCCATGTTTTCTTCTTTGCTTAAAAGAAAGACTACAGCTTGCTCTTATATAAAAATTATTCTGCTTTGCAATGTAATTTCCCTCACTCACAATACATTGTAACAAGAATTTTAACTTGATACACAGAGAAATTCTTCACATACCGCTCTTTTCCTTGACCTTTTAAATGAATAATGAACTGATTTAAAATTTTTTATTAAAAATTCTGAATTCTGAAAGGGCAAGGAAAAGTGTTCCAGGTAGAGCATGGCCCACAGGAAATAGTGGGAGGATCCGGAGATGTTTTGCTTCTATAGAGACAGAAAATAGGATTTAAGAAAAAAAAAGGAAAAGAACATATGCCTTATCTTCTACAATGAAAGTATTGAATGATAAACTTCAAAGTCACAGGGCATTGTAAACCAAGGTACCCTATTATAAAAGTATGGTTATGTTCAATTATACTATGCATTACAGGAGAGTAAGACCATGCTGCCCTGCTTTTGTATCAATTTGCATAGATTAGCTTAAAATGCCTTATAATTTTGCTGTTAAAATATCACCTTTGCTAGTCTCTTGGAAATTTATAGAACTGTCACAATCATTTATGAGATAGTATCATATAAAAAAAGCTCTCTTATCAATATTCAATAATGGAAATTACCTCTTCGGTCTTATAATCATATGAAACAAATAGACCTTTTCCTTCTTAATAGTTATATGTGCTTGCATGCGTGTTCACACCTGTGTGCACATACATAGGAGAATACCCAGGACTCCATCCTGTGTAATTTCAAATGTAGAAAAGACGTTAGAAATAAACTAGCTAAACTCCATGTTACAGCTAAGGAAATTGAGGTTCAGAGAATTAAGTAACTTTCCAAAGGTCACTTGAGTCAGAACTAACAGCAACTTTCTTTTTATAATTTTCCACTTCAACATACACCTTAATATTTTTAAAAGAAGAAAATCCTAAAAAAGCTGAGTCAAAATGGGACACAGTTGTTTCTATAATTAGTTTATAGTAAATAATTATGAACATCCAACACATTTGGCAATGATTCCTTGATCGTTAGTTAGAGGCTTTGAAATAATCATATCAGTTATGTTAACCACATGCTTTCAGTTAGGTAACACTAATTATTTTAAGGCTCTAGGATTAAACAAACTCAAACTCTGCAGTTTAGGGTCACTATGAGTTAGTATCAACTCAATAGCAATGGCTCATTTTGTTTTTTAATGGAAAAATGAAGAATGGATAGCAAATAGATGACAGACTTTTAGAAACATGCAACAAAAACTCAGAAACTATTCCATTTGTTCCTTACCTTCTTTATCTCTAATCCTGGATATTCGGTTTCTGATTCCTTTCCTCAGCTTCGTATGTAAAATTATCTTGTTGTTGCTAAGTATAGTTGAGTGAATTCCAGCTTACAGTGACCACATGCAACATAGTGCAACTGTCCATAGGGCTTTCTTTACTATAATCTTTATGGAAGCAGACTGTCACATCTTTCTCCTGAAAGCCATTAGATGGGTTAGAACCACCAACCTTTCAGTTAGCAGTGGATCACTGAACCATTGATCTAGTAGGACTCTTTAGCAAAGTTATAGGTAGAGATGTACATGTTTTAACAAATACGAGGTTGAAAAAAGAATTGTAATGTTAGCTCATCAGATCCGACTTGACGGCACTGGGTTTTTTGGTTTTTTTTTAATGTTGGCTCTTTAATGTAAAATAACTTAAATGATATTTTAAAGAAGATTTTTTCCTAGAATGACTTTTATCTCAATATGTTATTCATCACTCCTTTCTCAGATCTCATCGTATAAGTGATTCTCAGTAGAAGAGGTCAGAGGAAGAACAAGGAGACATAGTGACAATTTGGGACTTTTTGGTTATCTATTGTTTCATAAAAACCACTCCAAAACTTAGGATGTTAAAATTACTCTTGTATTATTATTCACAGTTTTGTGGATTAATTGAGCTTAAACATTCTTCTAGTCTCACTTGGGGCCACTCAGAAAAGTGTGACTGTGTTGCAGATAGACTGTGAAAGAGCTAGAGTTATCGTTGTCTAGGACCAGCCAGAGCCCTGACAACTGTGCTCCTATCTCTCCCCGTGTCATCTAAGAGCCACTCCTCTCCACGTGGCTTTTCTATCAAAGTGTACAGATTTCCTACACAGGATTGCAGTGCTCATGAAACCAAATGTTCCACACTACTTCACATCTGCTGTATGAAGTCTATAATCCAAAATATGGAAAATACAAGTGTTGGCCAAAATATGGAGAAATTAGATCACATGTACATTGCTAATGGAAATGTAAAACAGTACAGCGTCTGTGGAATCGAGTTTGGTAGTTACTTAAACAGATATATATAGAAATACTATATGTCCCATCAATTTCATTCCTTTGTATATACCCAAAAGACTTGAAAGAAGGGACTCAGATACTCGTTCATTAATGTTCATAGCCAAAGATGGAAAGAATTCAAGTGTCCAGCAACAGACGAATAAGTAAGCAAAATGTGATACCAGCAAACAATATTACTGAGTCATAAAAAGAAATGAAATTCTAATACATGCTGTAACCTGAATGAGCACTGAAAGCCTTGTGCTAAGTGAGACAAACCAGATACGAAAGGACAAACATTGTGTGACTCCATGTCTTAGTGTGTCATTGCTGTTATAACAGAAATACTACAAGTGGGTGTCTTTTAATGAACAGAAGTTTATTTTCTCTCATTTAGGAGATCCTCACTGCCATTGAATCAGTTTCAACCCCCAATGATCCTACAGGACAGAGTAGAACTGTCCCGTAGCATTTCCTAGGCTATAGTCTTTATGGAAAAAGACTGCCCCATCTTTCTCCTGCTGAGCAGGTCATGGGTTCCAATCACCCACCTGTTAGTTAGCAGCTGAGTGCTTAACCACTGCATCACCAGAACTCCTTCATTTAAAAGGCTGGAAGTCCAAATTCATGACACTGGATCTAAGTGATGACTTTCTCTCTCTGATGACTCTGGGAGAAAGTTCTTGTCCCAGGGGAAAGTCAGCTATTGTTTCTTAGTTCCTTGGTGATCTTCATGGGATATCATCATCCTCTCCATTTGTGCTTCCATCTCTATGCCTAATCTGCTCTTTTTTAGATCTCCATAGGTAATTGGTTTGAGACACGTTCTACATTCACATTAAGCCCTAGTGGCATGGTGTTTAAGAGCTTGGCTGCTAACCCAAAGGTTTGCGGTTTGAATCCACCAGCCACTCCTTGGAAACGTTACATGGCAGCTCTACTCTTCTCTACAGGATTGTTATGAATTGGTATCAACTCAACAGCAATGAGTTTGTTTTCTACACTTATGAGGTCTAATTAACATAACAAGAAAGATTCTGTTCTCAAGTGAGATTACATTTGCCTGTAAGAGGGTTTAGAATTTACAACACTTATTTTGGGGGGAGGGAAGCAGCACAATTCAATCCATTAACATTCCAATTACATAAATATCTAGTATAGGCAATTTTATAGAGACAGACAGTGAGATTATAATTTGCCAGGGATTCCAGGGTGGAGGAAACAAGGAGTTATTGTTTCATAGGTAAAGAGTTTCTGTTTGGGCTTATGAAAACGTTTCAGAAGTATTGATGATGAATGTTATAAACATTCTACTCAAATTAAACACACATACACAAAAGTTTGTGAATCACAGACCTACCCAGATTCGGTATGGAAGGCAACAATACAAGGGTGGGAATACCTGGAGGTCATGCTCAGTACCATCACTGAAGGTTAATCACCACAGGACATATCCGAATCCTTGGGGAAGTATGTATTACTTGGTTTTAAAAAAGGACTTTAAATATTATGATATAATGTGAGAAGAGAATAAAAGTTACTATTTTTGTGATTTAAAAAAAAAAAGGAAAAGGAAAGAAAGTTCTACCAAAATTTTTTTCTGATGGAGATACACAAATTACAGCCCAGGATTTTCATCTAACAGGGAGAGTCACCTAAAAAATTATATCAGAATCTTAGAGGAGAACAGCCTAAAGTTTGTTTGTTTCTCTGTGTGAGTGCATCACAAAAAATGATGACATGCTTAGCTCTTAGCAATTAGAATATCAAAACAGAATTGTAGTATGCTGACTTTCTCAGCTCAAATTAAGATTTGTAGTCATGTTGATTTTTGTTTAAGGCAGAGTCATTTACCATGTATTTTTATTAGATTAGAAAAATAGATAGCGTTGGGGACTGGTGCATATTTCCTTTCAGAAATTCTTCATTATTTTCCCTCTTATTCCCACAAACTTGTTCAAAGTTGAGATTTTTACATTGCTCTGCAAAAGAACACATAACTCTTTTATTCAAATATGGTACTACTTTCTCTTTATGACCGTCCAACGTATTCCCTGGACACAGAATTAAAACAATGAAACTCCCATTAGTTTTCACATTCATTAATGATAACATCTAAAATTTCAGACTTTCTTTCAACTGGGAAATTTTCAAGACCATTCCCCAGAGAAACCACGCAAGGTCAATAAGCCTCTCATTAAAGACGCTGACCCTTGGGAAGGTGTGAAGAGGCATTCTTCTAACGATGATATTTTCTCTTCCCCACGTGGAGTTCCACCTCCATAAATAAAACAGTTTAACTTGAACAAGTCAGGCCATTTAAATTCAGTCTCCTTACACTACAGACTGCAAGATGCAGCCAATATTTTCAATGAAAGAAGTGTACTGAAAGAAACTTTACATTTTGCTCATTGTTATTGGGTGCTGTTGAGTTGATTTCAACTCATAATGACTACATTTGACAGGGCAGAACTGTTACATAGCATTTTCTTTGGTGTAATCATTACACAAGCAGATCACTAGTTGTTTCTCCCATGGAGCCTCTGGGTGGATTTGAACTAGCAACCTTTCATTTAGTAGCCAAGCATTTAACCTTTGTACCATCAGGGTTTCTTGACTTCCCAATAGTATTTCAGTAAGTCCAAGTATGGTAACCAAAAAATTTGTTTGAAAATGGCTTTCTTTTTTTGAACAATAAACACTGGGTCAGTTGACTCACAATCTATTCAAAGCTGGAACGTAAAATATTAGTTGTCTCCAAACTAAACTTTAGACATTTTAGGACAAATACGTATGTTAAAACTTTAGGAGAAGCCACAAAAAAATAATAGAAATATAAAGTATAACTTCTAAATTTGTAGATACTGTGAAAAGAAGATTTTAAAAATAAGTGAATCTAATTAACACTGAAAAATCTTAAAATAATAATCTTGATAACTAGAAAATACAAAATGAGTAGAAGAAAATATCAGTAATCATAGGACATGTAAACATATTAACATTTAAAGCAGCAGACTCAGACTTGGGTTTTTAAAATCTAGTAATATGTTATTAATGAGTGACACTGGGTTTTTAAAAATCTAAATATATGCTGTTTATAAGACAAAATATGTTAACACTGAAAATTTGAAAATAAGGATATAGAAATGGAATTATTAGAAAAAAATACAAATTAAAGATTTAGACATGTTAACATCAGAAAACTATAATTTAAAGTTAAAGCATTTATTAGGGCTGAAAAGAGTCTTAAGATAAAAAGGAAAAGTTATTAAGGAGACAAAAAAATTTATGTATGTATTTAACACTCTAAAATTCCTTAAAAATTAACATAAGTAGAAATGAACAAACACAATGATATTAGGAGATTTTTAACATATCTGTCAGAAATAAAAATAATAAAGCCATAGACTATTCAAATAGCACTTGAGGAGGGGGAAATATTTAGCTAGAAGGACTGTCTAAAGAATGGAAAAACTTCCATAAAAATTAGAAAGCTTCAAAAATACCAAATAATTAACATAATACAGAACTTCCTTTTAGCATAATAAAAACAAAAACCCACTGCTGTCCAATCTATTCTGACTCATAGTTACCCTATAGGACATAGCAGAACTGCCTAATAGAGTTTCCAAGGAGTGTCTGGTAGATTCAGACAATGGAGTTTCAATTAGCACCCAAGCCATTAACCACTGCACTACCAGAACTCTAGCTTAATAGGGTAAAATAAAAAACTAATTAAAAAAAAAAACAAAAAAAAAAAAAAGGAAATTAACATCGATATTTATAAAATCATGGACTTAGGAATGTATTAAACAGGAAATGATAAATTACTACTAATTGAAGAACAACAAAGAGTAGCATCAAAATTTGTGGACTACAGAGTAAAATGACATTTAAGGTATAAATTGATAACTTTAAAGGCATATAGGAAAAGAAAGATCTAAAATTTTGAGCAAAACACACATTTAAGAAGAAAGAATATTCATAGCAAAGTAAACCTAAAGAATACATGTGAGAGGAAATAAGATAAAAGGAAAAATGTCTGTGATGGATGAGAAGAATCATTAAAGATTACCAACCAGATTAAAAAGTAACAATAATTATTTGGAAAGACAAAATAACCAAACTTTGTCAACTGTGACCAAGGTGGAGGTAGCAGGTGGGGGCAGAGCATCAAGGAAGGAAAACTAACAATAGAAACAGAAAGGAAGGTGTTACAAGAGACAAAATAAGACGACACTTGGCTTGGCTTGGCTTAAGACTTAATTAGGAACAATTTTATGCCATAAAATTTTGAAATGTCACCAACATAGGTAAACACGGAAAAACATAAATTTCAAAACTTTGTTTAGGAAAAACTTCAAATACTGGATCGACAGATCTATAGCAATTAAGAAAATCAGATCAGTCATCAAAACTTGACTCAAAATAAAAGCAGTGGAGTCTACACAATTTCAAAAATTTTACAGTAAATTTTCCAGACTTCCAAGGGATAAGTAACTATATTTATATTAACTGCTTTGTAGAATAGAAAAAACAAAAAAAGCCTCCAATTTTTTAAAAAATATGTGATTAAGTGAAAGTATACAATCCATATTAAATTTGCCTGCCTGCCTGTCTGCTGCTCTTTCTGCTCTCCTTGCCCAGTGACAGCACATTCCTCCTTATCATTCTATACTTGTTGTATTGTCTTATCACCTGTCTCCTCTTCTCCACCTCTCCTCTCCCAACTAGAAAGTAACCAGGAGGACAGCGTCCTATAAATGCATAGAACCATAAGGTACACACATCATATGGTCACAATGTGTCCCCAAGTCCAGTGCATTTTTCTACAAAGAGTTGACCTTAGTGGTGTTTTCTAGACAGAGGCAGCAACAGGTCTAGTGTCCGTGCTCCCAGGGGATCCCCCAGTCTGTCGGACTATCAGCTGTGGTCTTTTAGTAGAGTACTTGAGCTGCACCCCTCTTTTTCTGATGTTGCCAGAGGAACTCAACGTTGTGTGCCCCATCACGGATGTCTGTGGTGGTGGCCAGGCAACATCTGGTTCTTCTGATCACATGTTGATACAGTCTTCCATTCACGTGGTTCCTTCTATCTCCTGGTTTCATTTTTCTTTGTCTTTGTTCTTTTGGGTGATCATCTGTCTGGATGACTTGAGACCATTTGGTTTACTTCAGATGGCAGCTCGCTAACTTTTAAGACCCTAGACGCTACTCACCAATATGGAATGCAGAAGGCTCTCTTAGCAATAGGCTAGTTATGCCAGTTGGCCCTGATATCTCCAGAGAGCATGGTCCCTGGATCCCATCCCTGCTAGTCTATCCTTGCAACATTGGGTTAAGTTTAGAAGAGTTTTCAGTTTATGTTGAAGTTCAATCAAGTGGATCTGCTTTCTATTGTGTGCTGTCACTGCTTTCACCTAACCAAATTTCTGTCAAATATGTAATCTGTGACTAACTCTCTCCCTCCCTCCCCATCCTTGTAATCATCAAAGAGTCTTTTCTTCTGTATATAAATCTATTTTTAACTCCTTACAGTAGGGGTCTCTTATAATATTTGTCCTTTTGCTGCTGAGTGATTTCACTCATCATAATGTCTTTCAATTGAAATCAGGTTATGAGATGCTTCCTAAAACCATCATTGTTCCTTATCATTGCATAATGTTCCATTGAGTGTATCTACCACAGTTTGTTTATTCATTTGTCTGTTGATGGGCATCTGGGTTGATTCCGTCTTCTAGCTACTGTGGACTGTGCTGTAACAAACATTCATGTGGATTTCTGCATCAACTGACAAAATCTTTTGTGCTATTTATGTGGTTGATCACATTGATTGTTTTTCTGATGTTGAACCAGCTTTGCATCCCTGGTATGAATCCAACTTGGTCATTATGGAATATTGTTTGGTATGTTGTTGAATTCTATTGGCTAGTACTTTGTTGGTGATTTTTGCATCTAGGTCTTGAGTGATATTGGTCTTTTATTTTCTTTTCTTGTGGGATCTTTCCTGTTTGGGGTATCAGTATTATCGTAGCTTCGTAGAATGAACTTGGAAGTATTCCATCTCTTTCTATGCTGTGGAATAGCCTCAGTATTATTGGAGTTAACACCTCTCTAAAAGTTTGGTAGAATTCTCCAGTGCCGTCAGGGACAGGACTTTTGGTGGTTGGCAGTGTTTTGATGACTTTTTCAGTCTCTTCCTTTGTGACGAGTTTAAGTTGTTCTAATTCTCCTCGTGATAATTTTGGTAGATGATATGAATCCAGGAATTTTGTCCATTTCCTCTAGGTTTTCAAAGCTGTTAGAGTGCAATCTTTCATAGTATTCTGTGATGATACTTTTGATTTCAGTTGGGTTTGTTGTGACATCATCTCCCATCTCATTTCTTATTCAGGTTATTTGTTTCCTCTCTTGTTTTTCTTTTGTAAGCTTATCAGTTTTGTTGATCTTTAAAAATAACCAGTTTTTTTGTTTTGTTAAGTTTTTTCAATTGTTCTATTTTGTAATTCATTTAGTTCTGTTCTGATCTTTATTATCTGTTTTCTTCTGGTGCCTGAGGGGTTTCCTCTGTTGTTCTCTTTCTACTTGTTCAAGCTGTAGGGTTGATCTTTTGGTCTGAGTCCTTCGTTTTGTATATGTGCATTTATAAACTTACCTCTGAGCACTGCTTTAGCTGTGTTTTCATTTAATCCCATGAATTTCTTCACTTCTTCTATAACCCATGGCTTTATGACCAAGGTGTTGTTCCATTTTCATGAGTTCAGTTTTTTACCTATTCTTTTTATACTACTGTTTTCAAGTTTTATGGCTTTATAGTCCAAGAAGATGCTTTGCAATAATTCAGTAGTTTGGATTTTCTTCATGTCCTAACACATGCTCTATTCTGGAAAATGTTACATGTGCATTGGAGAAGAAGGTGTACTTATCTGTTGATGGGTAAAAGTTGTGTGTATGTCAATAAGGTCTAGTTAGTTAATTGTTGCAATAAGATCTTCTATATCTTCACTGAGTTTTTTTTCTGGATGATATGTCTATTACTGAAAGTGGAGTGTGGAAGTCTCCAGGTATTATTGTGGAGCAATCTATCTCATTTTTCAATGTTATCAGTGTTTGTTCAATGTATTTATGTGCTCTGGTATTGGGTGCACAAGCATTTAACATTGTTATGTCCTACTTGTATTGAAACTTGTATTGTTATGCCCTACTTGTATTGAAACTTTCAGCAATAAATAGTGACAATCCTTGTCCACGATGGCAAATTTTACATTAAAGTCTGTTGTATCTGAGATTAGTATTGCCACTCCTGCTCTTCTTTGTGTGTTGTTGGCTTGGAATATATTTTTGCATCTTTTCGTTTTCAGTTTACTCATGTCTTTGAGCCTAAGGTGAGTTTCTTGTAGGAAACATATAGAAGGATCATGTCTACTGATCCAAGATATCATTCACCATCTCTTTATTGGAACATTCAGTCCATTTAATTTCAGAATAATTATTGATGCCAGCCAAGCTAAGTGCCATTGATGTGTTTAGTGCTGTCATTTTGATGCCTTTATTTTTGTGCTGTTGATGCTCTATGTGTTGCTCTTAATGTTCTGTTCTGGGTCATTATTCTTTATGGGTTGAATTTTCATCCTTTTCAGAGTTGGTTTTGTGTTTGTTGAGACTCCTGTATTATGTTTCTCATTTTGACAGGTGACATTATTTTTTTAGTTTGTGGCTACCCCTATGATAATCCTTACTATCTTAAGTTTAAACCAGACTTTAATATCTGCATATATTTTAATTTCATCTCCATCTGAAAGGGTTATAACTACTGTAATATATCCCTCTTTTTAGTGTGGTGATGTCATAGTTTTCATGGTTGATCACTGGTTCCCTTCTTTTAGTATTGTAGGTTTGGTTGGGCTTTGTGACTTACCTGAGTAGAATTCTGGATTCTGTGTCCTATACTTTCTTCTTAAGCATACACTCAATGTTTTTGTTTTTCTAAGCAAAGAGCTTCTGCCACTATTGTAGTTATGGTTTGGTTTTTACAAAGTCTCTAAGCTTCTGTTTATCTGAGAATGTCTTAGTTTTACCTTCATATTTGAGAGACAATTTTGCAGGGTATATTATTCTTGATTGGAAGTTTTTCTCCTTCAAGGCTTTGAATGTGTCATTCCACTGTCTTCTTGCCAACATCATTTCTGCCAAGAAGTCAGATGAAATCCCACATGGCTTCCCTCTGAATGTTAGCATTGCTTTAAGCCTCGCTGCCTTTAAGAGCCTCTGTTTATGTTTCATTTTATTAAAGCCAAGTCGCCAAGTGCCTAAGCTTGATTATAATATGTCTTGGTGTCTTTCTTTTGAAGTCTTGTTTTTGTGGTGTTTGACATACATCTTGGAAATTTGTTTTCTTCTTTCATGGTTTCAGGGAAGTTTTCTGTCAGCAACTGTACAACTCTCTGTGTTTTCGGCTACCCATCCCTGTTCACGAACTCCAATTGTTTGTAGATGATTCCTCTTAATAGAGTCCCACATGTTTCTTAATGCTTCTTCATTTTTTCCTATTTCTTTTCTCTGATTTCTCTATAAATACACGTGTCAGTTGCTCTGTCCTCAAGTGCACAAACTCTGTCTTCCATTTCTTCAATTCTTCTCTTTTGGATTTGGATTGAATTGTCTAATTCTGTAATTTTATTACTGATCTGCTGGATTTGGGATCATTGATGTTCCATCAGTTCAAATAGCTTGCTTAATTTTTCATTTTGTTCTGCTGCATTTTGTTTAATTTCTAGGAAGGCTCTGTATGTATGTTTTTGTAGTTGACCTGCAATAGTTTTAGAAAGCCTTCTTCATCTGAGAAGTTATTTGATTCTTTATTTTGAGAATTTTCTGGTGTCATGATGGACTGTTTATTTAAATGGTTAGCTATTGATTGTTGCCTTCATGCCATCTAGAAGCTGTTTGGGTTCTCTGGTATTACCTCAACAGAAGGTGAGGCGTAGTGCTAAGAGGGGAATTGGTCACCAGCCAGTGTACTCTAATGACTGGCTCCAGGTGCACTCTCTGGGGTGGCAAGCCCAGCCTTCTGGCTGTCAAAGATGATGCCCTATTTATGGAGTCAGTGAGGTGCCATCTGCCACTGCTATGGAGGAGATGCTGCTGGGCCACTTAGCAGTCAGTGCACCAGGTGGTCTTATTTTAAAAAGGTACTTTACTGCTAAGCAAGTAGCTGTCTATCACCTGCTAAAATCAGTCAGGCCCTCAGGTATGGCATCTCTCCTGAGCTGCCCTTCCTGCCATGAAACAGGAGAATCTATAGTGCAGCTCAAAAATGCAAGGTTGGAGGGGCAGTTGTGCCCTCAGTCAGCAGCCAGGCTCTCAAAATGTGGCTAAGCCAAGTGCAGTCTCTCTGCTGCACTGTACACTGTTTAAACACTGCAGTTCACAGTATGAGCCAGCTCATGCCCAGTCCCTGGCTCCCACATATCAAAGAAGGGATAACTACTTGCAGTCTTCCCAAACACTGAGTCAGCAGAAGCAGGACTCAACGTGCCACTGGCTCATATTAGAGAAAGGTAGTTTCCCCATTGGTGATGATTAGTCCAATCTGACAACCCTATGCCAGATCCTAGGGCTCATTGGATATCCACATTGCTCTGTTCAATTACCATTCAAGGCCTTAGTTCTAAGAGGGAATTGAGGTGACATGTGTCTGGTCTGCCATCTCGGGCCCACACCCTAACTCTTTTTATGATACTAAGATTGTCTTCATTAACTAACTGGATTAAGAGAGTGTAATAAAGACAATTTGTAAGCTATTCCTTTCAGCTTAGTGATGTAGTGGGTTATGTGCTACTACTGCTAACCACAAGGTCAGAAGTTCAAATCCACTATGTGCTCCTTGAATACTCTGGGGGTCAGTTCTACCCTGGCCCCTAGGGTCGCCATGAGTCGGATCTGACTTGACAGGACTTGGCTTGGCTGGCTTCAGCTTATGACAGCAAAAGTCCTAAAAAGGGTACTAGTTAATTATTTTCATAGTGTACATATTTCTGATTAATTGAATCATCAACAACAACAGAATGACTTAATATTAGGAAACCTATTAAGTAATCTAACACTTTAACTTGTCTTTAGGTGCTGTTTAGTAGGTTCTAACTCCTAATGACCCTATATGCAATAGAATGAAACACTACCTCGTCCTGTACCATCCTCACAATCACTGCTGTCCTGTTCCTGTTGTTAGAATCACTGTGTTAATCCATCTTGTTGAGAATCTTCTTTCTTTTGGCTAACTCTATTTTATCAAGCATTATATCCTTGTTATGGATTTAATTGTGTTCCCCCGAAGTGTGTATCAATTTGGCTAGATCATGAGTCCAAATATTATGTGATTGTCCACCATTTTGTCATCTGATGTGATTTTCCTGTATTTTATATATCCTACCTGTATGATGTTAATAAAGTGGGATTAGTGGCAGTTATGTTAATAAGGCATGACTCAATCTACAAGATGAGGCTGTTTAAATCAATATCTTTTGAGACATGAAAGAGACAAGGGACCTCCTGCTGCCAAAAAAAGAAGCATCAGGAAGAGAGTGTATCTTTTGGACCCTGGATTCCTGTATAGAGAAGCTCCTCAAACTGGGGATGCCTGATGACAAGAACATTCCCCCAGAGCTGACAGAGGAAGAAAACCTTTCCCTGGAGTTGGCCCCATCAATTTGGACTTCTACCCTCCTAAGGAATGAGAGAATAAATTTCTACTTGGTGAAACCAAATTTGTGATATTTCTGTCATAGCAACACTAGATAATCAAGACAATCCTCCAAGGACTGGGTCACTCCTGATAACATTTCCAAGTACACGAGACAAAGTCTTGCCATTCTCCCTGCTAAGAAGCATTCTGCTTGTATTTCTTCCAAAACATCTTTGTTAGTTCTTTATGTAGTCCATGGTATATTCATTATTCTTCATCAACACCATAATTCAAAAGGTGTTAGTTCTTCTTCAGTCTTCCTTATTCATCATCCTGCTTTCACATACATATGAAGTAACTGAAAATACCGTGGCTTGGGTCCTGCCCACTTGTCCCAAAGTAACATCTTTGCTATCAACACTTAGAAAATGTCTTTTGTATCAGATTTGCCTAAGGCAATGCATCATTTTATTTCTTGACTACTATTCCCCTGGGTGCTGATTGTGGATTCAAGTAAAATGAATCTTTGACTACTTCAGTTTTTTCTCTTTTTACAAAGGTGTTGCTCATTAGTCTAGTTGTGAGAATTTTTGTTTTCTTTATGTTAAGATGTAGTCTTTGATTTTCATAAATAAGTGCTTCAAGCCCTCTTTGCTTTAAGCAACCAAGGTTGTGTCATCTGCATACGAAGGTTGTTAATGAGTCTTCCTCCAATCCTTATTTCCTGTTCTTCATATATAGTACAACTTCTCAGATTATTGGCTCTCAGACTATTTGCTAAGCATAGAGATGGCATAATATGGTAAATGGATACAACCCTGACACACCTTTTCTGATTCTATACCATGCAGTATCTCCTTTGTTCTGTTCAAATGACGGTCTCTTCATCTATGTACAGGTTTCTCATGAGCAAAACTAAGTGTTCTCAAATTCACGTTCTTGGAACTGTTACCTGTAATTTGATATAGTCCTCACATACAGTTGAATTGCCTTTGCATCGTCAGTAAACAGAGGTAAACATCTTTCTGGTATTCTCCGCTTTCAGCCAAGATTTTTCTGACATTAGCAATGATATTCTTCTTTCCACATCCTCTTCTAAGTCCAGCTTGAATTTCTTGCATTTCCTGTCAATGTATTGCTGCAATTGCTTTTGAATGATCTTCAGAAAAATTTTACTTGCACATGTCATTAATGATATTTTTCAATAATTTCCACATTCTGTTGGATCACCTTCATTTAGAATGGGCACAAATATGAGTCTCTTCCAGTTAGTTGGCCAGGTAGCTGTCTTCAAAATTTCTTAACATGTGTGAGTGATCAAGTTCAGTGTCTGTTTGAACTGAAAAATAACTCAAGCCTTGAGTTGTAGCACTGAAGGATTTTTGTGGCCAAACACTGAGCAACACAGGAAACATCAAAAAAGAAAGATTGAAGCAAAACACAGTCAATGTATGAAAAATAACTAGCTAATGTTCAACTGTCTCAGGAGGTAGCACATGATCAAGAATTGATGGTATTGTAGAAATATGTCCAAGCTGCACTGAAAGCACTGGTGAAAAATAAGTCTCCAGGAACTGATGTAGTACCAATTGAGATGAACTAACTAGAGGAAATTTTGTCATCTCAATAGTGTGGGAAGAATCATTACATAAAATTTAACATTAATTTTTTTTTTTTTAAATAAAGCTTTTACCCACTGGAAGCTGAAGGAAATTTTCTGACCTTGACAAAAGATATCTAACAAAATCTGTAGTTCAAATACCTATAAACAGAGAAATGTAGGGAATATGCCCTTCAAAGTCAGGTCAAAAGAAGGATAAGCATCATCTTTTGCTTCTGTTCAATATTGTATTAATTATCCTTGCCAGTGCAATAAAGCAAGAAAAAATGAATAAGAAATAAACAGATGGGAAACAAAGAAACAGGTAATATCAGTCGGATCTGACTCGACGGCACTTGGCTTATCTAAAAACCCATTTTAGAATTATTAGAACTAATAAAATAGTTTCTGAAAGATGTCATGCAGAAGAATATTTCAAAAATTCTCATAACTCAGAAATAATGCATAAGAAAATAAAATCATACTTGTTAAATACATGCTATTGACATAAACAACAGAAACTATAGCCAGCCAAGCCAAGTGCCGTCGAGTCGGATATCTACAAAAACTTTATGAATAAATATATTAATTATTGTTAAAGAAGATTTAAAAATGACCTAAAGGGCAAAAAAGTTACACCGTGTTCCTAGATTGGAGTAGTCAACATCCTGAAGAGATCAATTATCCCTAAATTAATCTATAAATATGCTCCATTTTCAAAACCTTCAAAAATTGTAAGTTGATATTACAGTTCAAAGAGAAAACAGTCAAATTTGATGAAAAAATTAAAGAAGCTTAAAATAGGAGAATCACTCAACCAGATATCCAAAATCTGGTAGTAAATTAATAGTAAATAATTAAAACAGCATGACAGATTATAAGGATAGATAATTAGACTAATGGAGCAAAATACATGACCCATAAGAAGCCTATGAGATGCATATATGGGATTTTGGTACATGGGATAAAGTTGGCATTACAACTAGAAAATGGGATAGACTGTTGAATATATAGTAATGGGAAAATTGGTTATCCCTATAGAAAAAATAAAATTGTTATTTCTTTTACATACAGTATACAAAATAAATTCCAATAATATTTAAAACTTAGAAAGCTAGAAGAGTGATGGTATTTTTATGACTTAATAGAAGAGAAAATTTTCCTAAAGGAGACTCCAACGAACATACACCCCTGATAAAAAAAAGTTTTTAAATATGACTTCATCAGTATTCAAAACTCTAGTAAGTACTCTCAGACCTCTGCAGTTGGAAGAAGATATTCACAGTGCATGTAACAGAACTGTCAGTTGAGATAAAAAATATGTACAGAACCCATACAAGGCAAAAATTAAAAAGAAAAAAAATCCAACAAAACAAAAGTTGACAAGGGTTTGAACAGACAATAGAAGAGGACGTCTATTTAGATAATAGGCACATAAGATGGTATGAATATCCCTAAAACAGAAAAGAGAGAGAGAGAGAGCATTTCACACCCATGAGGTGGGTAGATGTTTAAATCTAGTGAGGATAAGAACAAATAGAAAATACCCAAGATCATCTAAAAAAGTAAACTGATTTAACTTTGTTACCAAATATTTTATATCACCTAAAAGATTAAAATATGTATATTTGCAATCCCAATAACTCTAATTTTAGCTTTTTACCCTATAGAAATTCTTATACACACGATCGAGAAGACATTGACAGGAAGGTTTGTCACAGCATTTTTTTAACAACAATGAAACTGAAATAATGTAAAGGTCCACTCATTCACTATTCTAGACACTTTGAATATAACAACAACCAAAAAAAGCAAACAAAAACTAAGAAACTATACAACTATGCTCCCATAAAGCTTACAGTCCAGGAATCAAGAACATAAATACTACAAATACTGTATTCTGTTTACCTCCAAACCTTCCTATAAATTGAACAGAGATGCATACTCTTTTTCACAATCCAAATAGCGAACTAAAGGGACATTATTCCTCTGAACTAGTGGTTGTATGATGAGTGTTTCAGTCATCTAGTGCTGGTGTAACAGAAAATACCACAAGTGGACATTATTTCTGGTTCTATGCCTATAGAAGAGGCTGTCCTACTGGTCTCTCTCTAGATGGGAGAGAAGAGGGTGGAGGGGAGGGGACAGGAAATTGTTAAGAGGATACTAAAAGTATAGAATGAAAAGAAGGAGTGTGCTGTCACTGGCTAAAGAGAGCAGAAGGAGCTGCAGATAGGCAGGCATGCAAAATTGATTTGGACTGCATACTTTCATTCAATCTCAATTAAAAAAAAAAAAAGGAAGAAAATACCACAAGTGGATGGCTTTAACAAAAAGAAACATATTTCCTTGCAGTAAAGTAGATTAGAAGTCCAAATTCAAAGCATCAGCTCCAGGGGAAGGCTTTTTCTCTGTTGGCTCTGGAGGAAGGTCCTTATCCTCAATATTCTCCCTGGTTGAAGAGTTTCTCAGGCTTAGGGGCCCAGGGTCTAAAGGAGCACTGTGCTCCTGGCCCTGCTTTCTTGGTGGTGTGAAGTTTCCAACTCTCTCAATCTTGTAAGATAAAAAAGATAAAAGATCAGAGGAAGTCTATTTAGATAATGAGCATATAAGATGGTGTGAACATCCATAAAACATCTCTTTTATCTCTGGTAAGATAAAATTAGGGTTTAGTGCAGCCTAAATCCCCAGCAAAGTCTCTTTGCATTGCATCAGGGATATGACTTTAGTAAGGGTGTTATAACACTACTTTAATTCTCTGCCAGGTAAAATTGCAATTACAAAATAGTGGACAAGCATACTGTATTGGGAATCACCTCCCAGCCAAACCAACAAATACATTTTTGAGAAGGGCATAATTTAATCCACGACAATGAAATGAATTGTTTTGGTACATTTTAAATGATTTGAAAGGCTAGATAACTATGTAGGATAGTAACATCATTATAATGTGATGATAATGGGAAAAGTAAAAAGAAATTTCCAATTATCCTTTGTTGTTTATGTGAATTTACTACCTGAAATGTCACACTGGTACTTGACTGATGAGTTACTAATCACTCCAAAACTGAAGAAGTTAGTGTATATGGAAAACAGAGCTACAAGGTTAAGGAAAGTTACCTACTGGCACAGACTTTGAGATCAGACAAACCTGAGCTTCAGATCAGCCCCTAACTCACTGTATTTGTTTGTCAAATCACATAAGTTCTTTGAGGCTCATTTTTTCTTTCTATGAAATGGAGTGTGACTGCCTCACAGAGCCACTGCTATCAGTTTTGATAAAATCACTGATTAAGGGTAATGGTTGCACAATTGATTAACGTAGTTGATGTTACTGTATAATACACTTGAAAAATGTGGAATTGCCAAATGTTGTGATACATAAACAGAAAAAAAAAGCAGCTGTTGAGATCACATAAGGTACAACTACATACCTCATGGGGTTTGTTCCACTGGTTTGGGAGTTTAGGGTCATAGCTTTGAGGAAAAGCCCAACGGATTGGCCTAAATTTTTTCTTGGTACTTTTGTGCTACCTCCTAGATTGCAGAGAAGTTTCTGGTGTCTTAAAAGCTACTAAGCTGCAGTCCAAGGTACAACAGTAGTTCTCTATTTACCTGCAGCAGCAGAGGAAGGAGTCAGGAAATGGTGAAGTAAACAGATTGTATGTCTGGTAATCTCCATCAACAACTGCTTCCTTTGCCATGAGACAAGGGCTGGATAGTGCCTAGCTACCAATACTGACTATTTTGATCAAAAATTCTGTAGAAGAATCCTGACCAAAAGAGTGAAGAATTGGGAACAAAATTTTAAATTTTTGACTGAATGAAGACTTTTGAGGCTGGATGAACCCCTAAAATTGTTACCCTGAGGTTGTCTTTAAACTTTAAACCTTAAGCCAAAGCTATCCCCTGAAGTTTTCTTTGAACCAAATAATAAGTAAGATGTGTCTGCCTTGAGTACTGTGATCTTTTAGATAACCATCTATGTGAGATCAAACTAACAACAACAATTCAAAAGGTTAGATCAGAAGCTTAGAGGACAGTGAGCTAAAGTCAATGGTGATAGAACAATTTGGGGAAAGATACCAAGGATGATTGTACAACTTAAAGAATGTAATCAATGTCACTCAGTTGTACATGCAGACATTAAATTGCTGAAATGGTGTATGCTGGTGTATATTTTCACCAAAACAAGATAAGTGAATAAAAATTGAAGGTTTTTCACAAATATAATTTTTTCATTCCCAGACATCAAACTGGTGAATATTTGTGAACAATAATTGGCAACCCTAAGTCTGGTTCTCTGTTTAAGCCATAAATAGCATCTTCTACTTTTAGAAAGCCATTGAAAGATTTGCAGATGGTTTGAGGCAGTAGCTGGTGTCCAGTTAAACAGTTTTCTCCACTTTCCACCTCTGCATCATTGATGTGATGGCTCGATGGAGGGCTTTGACAGTCAGAAAAGGGTGGTTTGGTGCCATTGCTCATGAATTCCATGTAAACAGCTCATCTTGTTTTCCTTAAAACTTTGACCTAATTTCTTTCATATGCTGATCTAATTCTCATGACTATTTAATTAAAGACAGCTAAAAATATCACAAGGTCGGCTAGAGTTCAGAAATGAAGACCCCATTCATTCAAATCCTGTGCTCTGAGTCATCATTTCTTTAAATGCATGACCCAACGATGTTATTTTCTCTCTTCTATTGGCAATTTTACATTAAGACATCATTAGAAAGCAGCATTTGGGCTGCTTTTCAAACTGTACTCACTGAACTCATTCTTTTTTTCCCTTTTACTATAAAGGTGCTTAGTTCACATTATGGATTTTCGATTAGCTACAATAATAAAGAGCAGTGTGGGTGTCCTAACTGGCTTCCTTCAAAGCAAATAGTTTAGCCCAGTGGTTGGGTGGTTTCTGATACTTAAAGATGCATTTCCTCCAGAAATTTAGTATATTTACTGGTTCATTTTTCAGTAATCTTGGTCCTTAGGCATTTTTTTTTTTAATTCTTGTGGGCATTTATTCCCAGAGAGGCTTCATCCAGGTAGACTCAGAGAAACAGGAGGTAGGGAAGAAGACAGTTGGTAACTCGTTGAATTATGTCACTGGTTTCTTTCTCCTTGCTTTCCTCCAACAGCTATTTCACTCTGTTTCTGTTTTTACCAATAGAGAAACACCAAAGCTGATGGCTTAGGCTAAAGGTTCAAGGGGCAGCAAATATCTAGAAATCTTTACCCACTGACAGAAACCTTACACACAAAATGGTTCCTTTTGACAGTTTGGAATGACTAATCTGAGGATTAAATAAATTAACCTTTGCAAAAGTGCTAAAAAACCAAATAGGGTTTCTTAAGATCCCTAAGCCCCTTCTTTAATGGTCCTTCCTCTCTTCTATGTAGCATCCTTCTTTCTTCATTTCAGAGACCTAACATTTTCTGCCTCTGTGCTCTCCATCAAAGTCTGTTCTCAAGTGAATATTTGCTATCATTCAATCACAATTTACTGTGAACTTCAGAAAACATGTCATCACCTCCAGGTGATCCAAATATCTCTATTTGGAACTTCAGCCCTAACTGAAGAATACTTATTCCTCCGTTTCCAGACCTAAATAAATAAATAAATAAATAAAAATTAGCAACCGATGCTTCTAAGAAAAATGGGCATAAACTAGACAAAAGGGCATTTTCCTGCAGTTCCAAAAATCTGTTTGCCTTAAGTTTGGCATAAATGAAATTCAAAGATGTCTTTTGTTACTGTAGCTTCAGGTTAAACCGTAAGGGCAAGTATTTTTCACCCTCTCACTTCTCACCTTTTCGTTATTTTAATATCAGTTCGTTTTGACAAATGGAGACTTGGCGAGAGAGCTGCAGAAAGAATGAGCTGAATTCCACCCGTACTGAGGGCTCAAGTTGATGTCCTCCTTGGTTTTAATGCACCATATGGTCTGGCACAGTGGCATTTCTTCCCCCTGCAAGGCACCCCTTAGCTTGTGTGGCATCCATCATTTTGCTTGTTGACTTAGTTTCACATTCTGTTTTTCTGGCCTGCTCAACTGCCTGTAACAGCATTAAATTATTCTTCTGATCTTTAATTTCCCTGGGTTCACAAACTGCAATTTATGGAACCTAAATGACTTTCTGATAAAGGTAGATGCCAATGAAATTATAAAAGTCAAAGGAACGCTGTATACTTTAAGGAGCAACACCTTTCATAGAAATGCTGCATTTTCACTATGCTCTGTGTTACAAGGAAATATTACAATCTGCAGAGAATGACTGAACTGAGTACAGAAACGTAGAAATGAAAGGGTCCATAGATTGTCCAGCCAAACCTCGCACTACAGCTGCAGTCGCTGAGGCTTAGAAAGCATAATCACAAGTTAGTTCTGGGGCAGGACTAGAAACTGAAGGAGGAATTCTTGACTCAGTTCACTGCTGCGTCCACCACACTGCTGCCTTTTCAAAGGGCTGGGGACCTATGATGATTTAGTGGTAGAATTCTCACCTTCATGCTTGAGGCCTGAGGGTCAAGTCCTGACCAGTGTACCTCGCATCTAGCCAGCAGTCACCTGTCAGTGGAGGCTTGAGTATTGCTGTGATACTGAACAGGATTCAGCACAACTTCTAGGTTAGGAAGAAAGGCCTGGAGATACACCTCCCAAAGTCAGCCCACGAAAACCTTATAAATCACAAAGATAATGTCCACTGAGGATGGTGCAAGATCAGGAAGCATTTAGTTCCATTGTGCATGAAGTTGTAATGCCTTAACGTAGTCAATGAAACACAGGTAAATGTCTTTCAGATATTCAGCTCTTTCAGCCAAGATCCTTCTGACATCAATAGTGATATCCCTCATTCCGTATCCTCTTATGAATCCATCTTTTATTTCTGGAAGTTCCTTGGCAATAAATATACTGTTGCTACTGTTTTTGAATCATCTTCTGCAAAATTTTTACCTGCTTGTGGTATTAATAATGTTGTTAGATAATTTCCACATTCTGTTGGATTACCTTTCTTTGGAATGGCTATAGACACGGATCTCTTCTAGTTGGTTAACTGTGTAGCTGTTCTCCAAATTTCTTCATGTAGAAGGGTATCCACCTTAAGCATTGTATCTCTTTGTGGAGGTACCTCAGTCAGCATTTCTTCAGTTCCTGGAAACTTGTTTTCCACCATACTCTTCAGTGCAGCTTGGACTTCTTCCTTCAGAACTTGGTCATATACTATTACCTGCTGGAATGGTTGGATGTCAACCAATTCTTTTTGGTACAATGATTGTGTATATTTCTTCTGTTTTCTTTTGGTGCCAACCTTGGTGGCATGGTGGCTAAGAGATACAACTGCTAATCAAAAGGTTGGCAGTTCAGATCCACCAGATGCTAGTTTCAAACCCCATAGGCACTTCCATTCTGTTCTACAGGGTCACTGGCATCTTTCAAAATTTTACCCATAAAATTCTTCAGTATTTCTTGAAGGCTTGAATATTTTCCTCAGTTGTTTCAGCTTGAGAAATGCCAAATGTGTTCTTTTCTTTTGGTTTTCTAACTCCAAGTCTTATACTTTTCCTTATAATCATTTACTTTGTTGTCTCCAGATACCATTTAAAATCTTTGGTTCAACTCTTTTACTTCATCATTTTGTCCATTCACTTTACCTACTCTGCATTCAAGAGCAAGTTTCAGAGTCTCTTCTGAAATCTATTTTGGTATTATCTTTCTTTCTTGTCTTTAAAATGACTTTTTTCTTTCTTCATGTATGATGTTACTGATGTCATTCCCCAACTCACTTTGTCTGCAGCTCTTAGTGTTCAGTCAGTCAAATTTATTCCTGACACTCTCTACATTCGTACAAGATAGGCTCAAGGTGGCACTTTGGTTCTTGTGGACTTGTTTTTAATTTTCTTCAGCCTCGGTTTGAACTTGCATATGAGCAACTGATGGTCTGTTCTGCAGTCAGCCCCTAGCCTTATTCTGATTGATTATATTGAGCTCTTCCATTATCTCTTCCACAGATATAGTCAATTTGATTTCTATGTATTCCATCTATATAGTCACTGCTTGTGTTATTCAAAAAAAGTATTTCCAGTGAATAAGTCATTGGTCTTCCAGAACTCCATCATGAGATCACCAACATCATTTTTATCACCAACATGGTATTTTCCAGTGACTGAACTTTGTTTCCAACTTTTGCATTCCAGTCACCAGTAATTATCAGTACATCTTATTTGCACGTTTGATCAATTTTAGACTGTAGAAGTTGATAAAAATCTTAAATTTCTTTATCTTTGGCATTAATGGTTGGTGCATGAATTTGAGTAATAGTCATATTAACTGGCCTTCCTTGTAGGTATAGTAGACTGTATGATTGAATGAATCAAAATGACCAATGCCAGTACATTTCTGCTTAGTAATGCTGAGAATGGTGATCTTCAAGTGCTTTGTTTTTCCAGAGCTTTCAATTCTCCTAGATTCATATTCGATATATTCCATGTTCTGATAACTATTAGATGTTTGAAGCAGTTTCTTTTCATTTTGAACTGTGCCACATCAGCAAATGAAAGTCCTGAAAGCTTCACTCCATCCATGTCATTAAGGATGACTCTATTTTAAGAAGACTGTTCTTCCCCAGCCATATTTTGAGTGCCTTCCAAGCTGAGGGGCTCATCTTCTAGCACTGTATCAATGTTACTCTGCTATTTGTAAGTTTTTCACTGGCTGGTGCTTTTAGATCTCCACATCATTTTTCCTAGACTGTCTTAGACTGGAAGCTCTGCCAAAAACTGTCACCCTGCTGGAATTTGAATACCAGTGGCATAACTTCTGGCATCACAACAACACACATGCCACCACAGTATGACAAGATGACAGATGTTGTGCACTTACATATTCTAACTTAGTACGTGATTATAACAGCATTTTGAGCCAAAGGAAAAAAGATGGGATTATTGAGTAAGTCATGTTAGCACAATTGGTACTCTCTGTTCAGTTAGTTAGATTCTATGGAAGAATAAACTTAATTTTAACTACATCTCATACACATAAAAGAATTTTAAAAGTCTTATACAAAAATCAAAAACAATAATAGAAGAAGAAAATAAAAGTGAGTGTTATATGTGAAAATAAGAAAATGAAATGAAGAAAGTTTGAACACCTACAAATTAAGGCTTCCATACATTGAAAAAAAAACAACCTCAGTGTAATTACAAGGCAAAAGACATATTAGAAAAAAATTATCACGTATCATAGTCAAAAGGGTACACATTTTTGCTATATGAAGATTTTTTATAAAATTTTAAAGAAAGGTAAAGGAGCCAATAACAAGCATAATATGTGAATAAAAGTACATAATGAAAGAAAAAGAAATATCCAGTAATACAGTTTTTCTATATCTAGCCTTACAAAAATGCAACAAAAACAAAAAACTACAAGTGTTGTTAAATCAATATTTTGTTTATTTTACTATGGATATGTAAGTATCATTTACAACAGAGTCATTTCTAGTATTTTATCATTAGGTTTTCCTTATAAAAATTTACACTTTTTTTGGTGTTAATAATGGTTTGCCAGTTTGGTGTTTTGTCTCTTGGATAGATCATAATTTTATTATTTATTATATTTTGACTTTCCATCTTACTGTATTTTTGCCTCTTGGTTCTTAATTTTAACTTCCAGTCTTTTTAGTGAATTTGTTCTGCTCCTTCTTGGTGTTATTTTTAGGAACTATTTCTCATTTTCCAAATATTTATTTTTAACTCTCTTCCTTATGATATATTACCCTCTTTAATCTCTTGGAAAATAATATTAATACTTTCCTTTTATGTTTTCTTCTACTGACTACCTTGTTTCTAAATTTTCGTACCTTTATCATCTGCTGGTTTTGGTCTCTGGCTTTCTCGTTAGCAACTTGGCTCAGATGTCTGGAGATCCTCAGCTCTGTATTCGTACTATCTGAAGAACTTAAAAGCTGTTTGGACACTCTGAAGCATGGTAATACTATTGGATGGTGAAGAACTTGGATATTTTGTTATTGTTGTTAGGTACTGTAGAGTCAGTTTCAACTCATAGCAACCCTATGCACAACAGAACAAAATACTGCCCAGTCTTGTGCCACGTCCACAATCGTTCTTATGGTTAAATCCATTGTTGCAGCCACTGTGTCAATCCATCTTATTGAGGATCTTCCTCTTTTTCGCTGACTCTCCACTCTACCAAGCATGATGTCCTTCTCCAGGGACAGATCCCTCCTTACAACATGTCCAAAGTATGTAAGAGGCAGTGTTGTTCCCTTTGCTTCCAGGGAGCTCTCTGGTTTTGCTTCTTCCAGAACAGATCTGTTTGTTCTTTTGGAAGTTAGTGGTGCATTCAATGTCCTACTCCAATATCATAATTCAAAGGCATAAATTCATCTTCTGTCTTCCTTATTCATTGTCCAGCTTTCACATGGATATTTTGTTAGGGTACTTCAAATTGTCAGTGGAGGTGTTTTCAGTCATCGGTCAGCTTCTCTAGTTTCTTGCCTGGTCACCAGTATTCTGGGAGCTAAGGATATGGAGAATGATCGGTAAGATGATTTTCCTAATAGATTTCCTTGTCTTCAGTATAGGCCACACCCCTGTCTGCTTAGAGTCTAGACCCAGAGCCTTTGAAGTTCAGTTTCTCCAGCGAGTAAATCTCTAATCTTTTGCTGCCCTGGAGACAGGAAGTTGAATATAGATATGAGGAATATAGGGCTGGAGATGAGTTAGGTTTTTCTCTGTTCCTTAGAGACACTTTCAACCAACACTTAAGTTTTCAACCTTTTTAAGCACCCCTACGTCAGACACACTTTTTGTCTGTAATTCCTGAGACTTCTGTGTGTTCTATGGATACACTGGCTACTCTGCACTCTGACATCTTCCATTTGTCCATCAAATTTTCCATTGCAGGAATTTTGTTGATATCTCTCACTGTCTTCCCAACTCTATTATTATCATTACATTTTTTTAATTCTTGTAGGTTCATACCATTTTATTCTTCACTATTGCTTTCATAGGTGTTTAGGAGTAAGCTGAGATAAACTCTTCATTTTAATTTTACATGTTTAACTAGAAGTCACAGTTACAGTTGAAAAAAACAGTTATAAAAAATAAAAATATCCTGTCAGATTCATAGCTATTTATTGCTGACTAAACATAAACAAAGAAAATAAACAAAAAAAAAACATTGCTGTCAAGTTAATTCCAACTCATGGCAACCCCACATGTTGCAGAGTGGAATTGCTCTACTGAATACTCTTGGCTGTAACCTTCATGGCATTTCTTCCATAGTACCCCAGAGTGGGTGAGAACTGCCAACCTTCAGGTTACTAGATGAGCAGATCATTTGCACCATCCAGGGACCTCACCATGAGTCAGATTTTATTTGAGAGCCATGGAAATTTATAAACCAAAGGGAGTTTAAATATAAATCTATTTATAATAGAGAAATGGAGAAAATGAGGCATATACAGCAGGAATGACTTAACTGAGATATTTAGATTATTAGAAACAAAGCCAAAATGCACTTATAGCCAATACCTTTTGTTGTGTCTCAAGTAACTGCCATCCACTGGGAACTACCTTCATCCACAATGGGTAAGATTAAGCTTTTAGCATCTGTGTTTCTTCTTCATGAGCCCAATTCCTTGGTCTTAACTGACTGGACCAAGAAAGGTTGCCAGATCCAGTATGAGACAAAATTTTCTTCCATGTCAATTTGAAATTGGGACCCAGAGACACTATTTTCACTTACATGGTGTTTTAGTGAAGAGCAGAAACTTCAAGTGTAAATGATCAGCTACCTCGGGAACACCTTATCTGTAAGTGAGATCATTTTATCAATTTTCACATACAAAATAAGAAAGTCAATAAAAATGTGTGTCTGTTTATCATCCTCTACCATATACCCTTTTAATTTGTCTATAAGTAGTAAGTTTGCAACTCCTACCCTCGTTTTCCTGGAGAAAATCTAATATGAAAAGTAACCTTAAAGCAGTAAAGACGATGAGACTCAATCTGTTCTCTCCAGAGTGGATTCAGTCTTTCATCGTATCTTAACATACTCCCAACACCTGAAGATGATAACTTTCCAACTTTCATGCTGCTGGGACATTGAGTAATTGTTAAAAGGCAGTAAGCTTCATAAAGGAACTCGACAGGGTTAGGGAAAAAGAGATAGAAGTGGGGGGGGTAAACTTCTACACAGGAATGAGTGTGAATGTATGTAAACAAGCTAATAACATGTCTGTGTGATTGTTTGGCGAATGATTGATGAGGATACACTGATGACACTTTTTTAAAGGAAGAAATAACAAAAAATAGTGCAGTTCGCCGCCCAGCTGCTTTCTTTTCCGCATCTCTTTCTAGGGTGAATATATGGCTTCTGTTCCTTTCAAGTGTCACCTGGGGACTGTTGGTGCTTTCTGTAACTCTGCAGGCCCTTTGGCTTCTAGGAGCTTTAAAAACTTTCCCAGTGACTTTAAAGGAACCACACACATACACATGCACACACAAACCTCACTGAATTGGTTCTTGTCTTTGTTTACAGAAGCTGTTTTTTTTCTTCTCCCAAGAGATATGTGGGTTCTGTATTTCAGCAGGATGTGTAGGAGGTGGATAAATTTACTGATTATTAAAAACAAGAAAAAGGAAAGTTTTCAAATTATGCCTAAATGATTTACACTACAGAAAGTGGTACTCCTTATCCCTCTTTCCTAACCCTAATCAATTAGAAAGGGGTCAAGCTGCCCTGACAAGAGACCTAGATTGTATTTCCACAGTCCCGGAAAGGAGCAAGTTTAAGCCAAGAAAAAACTAGGAAGTAAAAAAAATCATAAAAATTAATCAGAAGAATACAATAAATTTACTATATCCATTTCTGTTCTCTCTGGTTTGCACAACAAAAGTAATTAATATTCATATCCACGTATAGGCTCAGCACTGTGAAGAATATTTTCAAATGCATTATGTGATCTGCATCTACTTCTGTGAAAGCCATCCTTGCCCCCTGCCTCCCTCTCAAACATAACTGACCATTCTTTTCCTGCTCTACCACTGATGCCAGGATTTAACACAGGGTCTTTAACACTGTGTTGCATTTATTGGTATGAATATCTGCATCTCCAACAGACCATAAGTCTTTTAAGAGAAATAGAAATGCTTTCATCTGTTCCATCACCAAAAATAGCATAAGCCTGGTACAATCCCACCATTTAATACTGAATGATTTTAACATAGAGAAATAATTAGATTTTTAGGCATTTGTTTCTACACCAGTTGGAGAAAATGTTCTAATCCATCATTTGGAAGAGAGAACAATCCCCACTTCACGCAGTCAGTGGATCACCAGTCAGTGTTGATTGTCTGGAGACCTAACACTGGAAAAGAGAGGAGAGTGGGGATCATTAGATCTGAACTTTGATTCTGTTCTTTAAATGAGTGACACAAAGAAAGTTACTCAACTCATAAGCAAGTGAACCTCTATTTGCTTATCTGTAAACTGGGGTACAGTACTTTGAGGACATTAAGAGTCTTTAAATGAAATATTTCAGTTTCTTAAAGGTTACCTAACTCACAGTAGGAGCTCAGTAAATATTAGAAGTCTATAAACATTTCTCCACTAATAAATTCCAGGGAGAAATGAGTCCTCACTAAACCTCCTCCAGCTTTTAAAAGTGATTGAAATAATTTTTGATTTAAACTATTTGAAATGAAAAATGCATGCTTTTATGCTAACTTTGCCTTAAATCTATAACTGGCAATACTGAACTTGATTTTAAACCTTTGAAGTTACTTCTTTGTCATGAAATGAATTAGGTACCCCCCAAAAATGTGTGTATCAGTTTGACTAGGCCATGATTCCCCGTATTCTGTGGTTGTTCTGCATTTTGTGATATTTTTATGTTATAAATCCTAATCTCTGCCTGTGTTTAATGTGGCAAGATTGGGTTATGTTAAAGAGGATTGAGGTGGGACTGGAACACACTTACTAAGGTCACCCCCCTGATCCAATGTAAAGGGAGTTTCCCTGGAATGGAGCCTGCACTGTCTTTTATCTTAGAAGAGATAAAAGCGAAGGGGAATAAGCAGAGAGTTAGGAACCTCATACCACCAAGAAAGCAGCACCAGGATCAGAGTGCATCTTTTAGACCCAAGGTTCCAGCATTGCTGAGATGCCCCAGGCCCAGGGAAGACTACTGTATCACCAGGACCTTCTTCCAGAGTTGACAGAGAGAGAAAATCCTTCCCCTGGAGCCTGTTCCCTGAATTTGGACTTGTAACCTACTAAAGTATGAGAGGATAACCTTCTCTTTGTTAAAACCATCCACTTGTGGCATTTTTGTTGTAGCAGCACCAGATGAATAAGATGGTATTATATTATTTCCAATCTCCAACACGTTACACAATGCCTTATATAACAAAGATGCTCACTTTATATTCTGACCAATATTGAAGCCCATTATTGCTTACACGTATTCTGCTTGTGTGTCTTCAAAGATTAATTTTAATGCCACTTCCTCCTGGTAGCTTTGTCTGATACCCACAGTGAGAAGTCATTTCTCCTTCCTCTGAAGTGCTTTTGTGTGTATCTGTCTTGTAATATGGGGATATTTATCACCACTCATGTTACAAGATAATTACTGGAGAATAAGTTGTGATGGCTAAGATGTGTGTGCCATGATTCTCAGTGGTTTGGCAGTTATGATGTAGTTTGACACCTATATAATGATGTAATCACCTCCATCGTGAGATCTGATATAATGTATGATGAAAACTTCAGTTAACAGCCAATCAGTTGAAAGGGAATTTCCTTGGGAGTGTGGCCTGCATTTATTATAGGTGAACATTCTAACAAAGCTCTCTGGCTTTTTCTCACTTTGGATCCTGAGGTTGGCTCCTGCTCATATGGCCTCTGATTCATGGTACTCGAGTAAGCAGCTTACCTGCCATCACCAGTCCTTACAGCTACATGAGTCAGGAGAAGTCTCTAGTCTAATCCACAGCCTTGGGACTTGTCATCCTCTACAACCACACGAGTCTTCATATCAATCTTTGTATATTTGTACATTTCAATGGTTTTTCTTCCTTAGGGAGCCTACCCTTAGACATATATATATGTTAGGACTATGACTTCCTTAAAGAACAGCTATCTAGAATTCAGGAACCTGAACAAAGCAAAGACTCCATGTATACATATTAGATGATTGAGTACATAAAGGAAAAAACCAGTGATACTAAAGATGCTTCCTAGAGAGCACAGAAAGCTTCCCCACCAGTGCCACACCCTCAAGAAAATATAGACATTTCCCTTCTCTGATCTGGGGACCATGTTTTCAGGGGACATCAAGGCCAATTGCCACAACTAGTCTTTTGCTAACAGTCTTCTGCGCCCCACATTGATGAGTGGCATTTGGGGTCTTAAAAGCTAGCAAGGTGCCATCTGAGGTACACCATGGTCCCAAATCATCTGGAACAGATGATGACTGAGAACAACAAAGACACAAAGAAAAAGAGACCAGGATACAGAAGGACCCATAAGAATGGGAGACTGTCTCAACATGAGACCAGAAGAACTGGATGGTTCCTGACTACCAATAAGGCAGCTGTGATGGGGAGCATAAGGTACGGTCCCTGAGGCAACATGAGGAAAAGAGGGGTGTAACTCAGGAACCCTGCTAAAAGACCACAAGTGATGGTCTGGTCTGACAGCAGGGAGGGTCCCCTAGGAACATGTCCCCTAAACCTGCTGCTGGCCCAGACTGGAAACCAGTTAACTCTTCAGACAAGAATGGACTGGACCTGGGGACACAGTGAGTATACTTCAGGGTTTTATACATTCATAGGAGGCTGTTCTACTGGTCTCTTTCTAGACGGGAGAAAAGGAGGTAGAGAGGAGGGGACAGATGCTCATGCAGGGGATACTTGAGATACTTGAGAAGGAAGATTACGCTGTCACTGGGTGAGGAGAGTAGATGGAGCTGCAGATAGGTGGCATACAAAATTGATTTGGAATGTATACTTTCACTAAATCACAATAAAAGAAAGTTAGTATGTTAAGGGGGACAATACATGTAGCCATAAAGCAAATTAACAATGCATTGTATCAAAATAAGAAATGCAATACAGGAATCTCAACAAACACAAAACCAACACTGAAACAACAACCCATAAAAAAGAATAGCCCAGAATGAAACATTAAAAGCAATATAGAAAACATCAACATAAAAGTAATTACATCAAAATGATGGCACTAAGCATATACCTATCAGTAATTACACTGAATGTAAATGGACTGAAAGCTCCAGTAAACAGACAGCAAGTGACATCCTGGATCAAAAGACATGACCGGTCTATATATCGCTTACAAGAAACACACCTTAGACTTAAAGATATGAACAAATTGTAAATTAAAGGATAGAGTAATACATACCAAGCTAACGATATACAAAGAGCAGGTGCGGCAATACTAATCTCAAATAAAACAGATTTCAATGTAAAATCCACTATTGTGGACAAGGATGGTCATTATTTATTGCTGAAAGTTTCAATATTCAAGCAGGACTTAACAATATTAAATTTTTATATACCCAATGCCAGAGCACCTAAATACATTGAACAAATACTGACAACACTGAAAAATGAGAGAGATCACTCCACATTAATAGTTGGAGACTTCAACACTCCCCTTTCAGTTATGGATAGGTAGTCCAGAAAAAAGCTCAGTAAAGATGCAGAAGATCTTATTCCAACAATGAACGAACTTGACCTTATTGACATATACAGATCTTTTCATCTCTCAACAGATAAGCACACCTTCTCCAATGCACATGGAACATTCTCCAGAATAGGCTACATGTTAGCTCATAAAGAATTCTCCATAAAATCCAAACCATTGATTTACTGCAAAGTATCTTCTCAGACCATAGAGCTATAAAAGTTGGAATCAATTAACAGAAAATTCAGGTAGAAATTCAAACCTATGGACACTGAACAACACTTTGCTCAAAAAGCCTTGTATTATAGAAGAAATTAAGGACAAAATAAAGAAATTTATGGAATCAAATGAGAGTGAAAACACATCCTACCAGAATCTATGATACACAGCAAAAGCAGTGCTCAGAGATCAGTTTATCTCTATAACCGCACACATCTGAAAGAAGAAAGGGCCCATATTAAACAATTAACCTTACAGCTTGAAGAAGTAGAAAGAGCAACAGAAGAACCCGTCAGGCACCAGAAGAAAACAGGTTATAAGGATTAGAGCAGAACAAAATGAATTAGAGAATAGAAAAACAATTGAAAAAGTTAACAAAACCAAAAGCTGGTTCTTTGAAAAGATCAACAAAATTGATAAACCATTGGCTAAACTTACAAAAGAAAAACAGCACAAGATAGAAATAACCCAATTAAGAAATGTGTGGAAGCTGCATATAGGTGGGCATGTAAATTTATACGGGAATGTACATTTTCTTTCAGTCATAATAAAAAAATAAAAATAAATTAAATTAAAAAAAAAGAAATGAGGTGGGAGTTTTTACAACAGACCCAGCTGAAATAAAAAATATCACAACTGCTATACTCTAACTGGTCTGAAAACCTAGGGGGAATGGACACGTTTCTAGATCCGTATCACTGACCAAGATTACCAGAAGGAGAAGTAGATCAACTTAATAAATCTATCACAAAGAAAGAGATTGAAAAAGTCATCAAAAATCTACCAACCAAAAAACATCCTGGCCCAGATGGCTTCAGCAGACTTTTAGGGAAGAGTTAACTCCGATACTATTGAGGCTATTTCACACCATAGAAAGGGATGGAATCCTCCCAAATTCATTCTACAAAGCCAGCATAACCCTGATACCAAAGCCACGGAAAGATTCCACAAAAAAAGAAAATTATAGGCCAATATCACTTATGAACCTAGAGGCAAAAATCTTCAACAAAATTCAACAGTATATTAAAAAAGTAATCAATCATGACCAAGTTGATTTCATTCTAGGGATGTAAGGCTGGTTCAACATCAGAACAACAATGAATGTAATCAACAACATTAATAACATAAAGGATAAGAATCACCTGATTTTGTCAATTGATGCAGAAAAGGCATTTGACAAAGTTCAACACCCACTCGTGCTTAAAACTCTCAGAAAAATGGGAATAGAGGGGAAATTCCTCAATGCAATCAGTAGCATCTAAGCAAAGCCAACTACCTTCATCGTCCTGAATGGCAAAAGATTGAAAGAATTCCCTTTGAGAGCAGGAACTAGACAAGGATGCCCACTCTCACCACTTCTATTCAACATTGTGCTAGCAGTTCTAGCCAGAGCAATTAGACAAAACAAAGAAATAAAGGGCATCCATATTGGCAATGAAGAAGTAAAAATCTCCCTCTTTGCAGGTGATATGATTGCTTATACAGAGAATCCAAAGGAATCCATAAGTAGACTATTGGAACTAATAGAGGAGTTCAGTAAAGTCTCAGGATACAAAATAAACATAAGTAAATCAGTAGGATTCGTTTATACCAACAGTGAGATTATTAAAGAAGAAATCACCAAATCAATTCCATTTACTATAGCCCCAAGAAGATAAAATACCTAGGAATAAATCTAACTAGAGAAATAAGAGATCTTTACAAAGAGAGCTCCAAGATCTTACTACAAGAAACTAAGAGAGACCTACATAGAGTAATCTACACTGCTCAGGGATAGGAAGACTCAACTTTGTGAAAATGTCTACTTTACCCAAAGCAATCTATTTATATAATGCAATCCCCACACAAATACCAGTGACATTTTTAAATAAGATGGAGAAACAAATCACCCATTTTGTTTGGAAAGGGAAGAAGCTCCGGATAAGTAAGGTACTACTAAAGAAGAAGAACACACTGGGAGGCCTGTCACTACCTGACTTTAGAACCTATTACACTACCACAGTAGTCAAAACAGCCTGGAACTGGTACAAAAAGAGACATATAGACCAATGGAGCAGAGTTGAGACCCCAGAGATGCCACCGTCTTCCTACGAACAGCTGATATTTTACAAAGGCCCCAAGGGTTTAAACTGGGGTAAGAACGGCCTCTTTAACAAATGGTGCTGGCAAAATTGGATATCCATCTGCAAAAAACTGAAACAAGACCCCTAACTCACACCTTATACAAAACCCAACTCAAATTGGATAAAAGACCTAAAAATAAAATCTAAAATGATAAAGCTCATTCAAGATAAAATACAATCAACAATGGAAGTTTTAATACACAATGTAGACAGACTTCAAAATCTGACCAACAAAGAAAGCATGCTCAACAGAAGAGAAAATGGATAAATGGGAACTACTAAGAATCAAACACTGTTGTTCATCCAAAGACTTCATCAAAAGAACTAAAAGACCACCTACAGAACGGGAAAAAATATTTGGCAACTATATGTCAGACTGATGTCTGATCTCCATAATCTATAAAGTATTACAAAATATCATCAAGAAAAGGATAAATAATCTAATTAAGTGATGGGCGAAGGAGATAGACAGACATTTCTCTAAAGAGGTTATCCAGGCAACTGGAAGACACATACAGAATTGCTCATGATCGTTAGCTATTTAAGAAATTCAAATTAAAACGACAATGAGATACTATCTCACCCCAACGAGGTTGGCCATGATCCAAAAAATGCAAAACAACAAATGCTGGAGAGGCTGTGGAGAAATTGGAACTCCCCCACACTGCTGTTGGGATTGCAAAATGATGCAACCTCTTTGGAAAACAATCAGGTGCTTCCTTAAAAAGCTGGAACTAGATATACCATGTGATCCTGCAATTCCACTGCTCGGAATTTATCCGTCAGAAACAAAGCTTGTCACATGAACAGACACATATACACGAATGTTTGTTGCAGCACAGTCCACAATAGCAAAAAGTTAGAATCAACCCCAACGCCCATCCACAAACGAATGGATAAGTGAACTACGGTACATGTACTCAATAGAACACTATGCTATCATTAAAAACAATGACAATTTTAGAAAACATAACATGGTCCCATTTGGAACAGATCATGTTGAGTGAAATCTATCAGTGTCAGAAGGACAAATTTTTTATGAGACCCCTCTTATAAGGGCTTAACAAGAGAATTATCCATAGAAGAAATTGACTATGTGGCTGCATGGATGGGTGGAGGGCTGAGGGTTTATCATAAATGAGATAATTGATAGATGTTAGAAATTTTATTTTTTTTTTACTGTAATTAATAAAAGGTAAAAAAGTTGAAAACAAACAAACAAGTTTCCTTTCTCAAAGTTCCAACTAAAGCGTTTTTGGGAAATACAGAAAGTTAACGGAGATGGTCTGGACAGTTTTTGTCAGCTTACTTTAATGATCCCAGTTTATTGTTGTAGTCTAGACCCTGGCCAAGAAACTTGGATTATGTTAGAAACATTTACTCCAAGAGCTATTTTGTTCTTTGTGGGTTACCTACTTATGACTCCATCCACCTTACAGAAACATGCATTCTTTTATTTAGTTCTAACAGCCTAATTTTCCTGGCTTGAGAGTCCAGAGCCCTGGCTCCACAATTAGCAGGGTTCGTGAAATTACGCATGTTACACACTTTTTGGATTCTTTGGATTCTTACCTTCATAAAATATGGTTAGACTTGACACTGGAAACTCTGGTGGAACAGTGGTTGAGCGCTACACCTGCAAACAAAAAGTCTGGCTGTTTGAATCTACCAGACACTCCTTGGAAACTTTACAGGGCAGTTCTACTCTGTCCTATTGAGTCACTAGGAGTCACAATTGACTCAGCAGCAACAGATATAATGAGCAGATGTGGCAATTCTTAACATTCCTTCTGATTCTAAGATTGCAAGATTGTTCCACAAAGCATTTATCCTTTTAGCAGCTAAAATACGAAGAAATACAAAAGAGCTGAGCACAAATCCATAGCTACCTATCCAGTGGGATGCGTTAGAAGACCAGCGGACCCCTGAGGCACATCCCTTCATTTCAGCTTACTTCATATTCCCAGTCTCCCAACTCTGACTTCGGAAACCAAAGAGCTCTTTTGCTTGGCTTTTCATTCTTCATTTCACCCTTCTTTTTTTGAATCTACCTTTCCTATTTTTTTTTTCTTTCCCTGTGTGGCAGTTTTCATTCTCAGGTTTGTGAATAAGACTGCTTCACAGTTTCCTCTGTTCCCCCAAAGCTAGGGTCCACAGACTGAAGTCCTCTCTCAGCATACACTGAATTTTAAATAAGTAGTATTTGTACTTTTTCTCTAGACCTGCTTTTCTTTTCTGAGCTGCTGACAACAATCAAAATGGACAAGAGCTCTAGTGAGGGCTAGGTGATGGATGTAGGATTATTCACAATTAGCGCTGTGTACAGACATGTTCCAGAATGTTCTTGAAAACTGAATATCATGTCTTGAGGGTGCTCTATCTGTGTGGTAGGGAAACACTCTGAACTGTCAGCAGGGAGACACCCCTGCAGATGCAGTGTGAAAAGTGTGAACTGCCAATGACAAAAAACAAGTCTTCAAAACATAGAGCAATAATGAAAAGACGTTAGTTATTCTTTGACAGGAAATACAGATATCAAAATCCACAAACATCCTACCCTTGGAGGAAAATATTAGTCTCTAATATTTGTGTCTGAAACATATTTGTGTGTCTAGACAATTTGAGCTATTTAGTTCAAAAGGAGTTAAAACATATCCTAATTTCTCTCTTTGCCTGAAATTAGTGAACTCCTAGGTGTACACTTTCTAGAATGTTTCTACGTTTTATAAACTCTGTCCTTACTACATATTAAACCTGTTTTAACTTTACCCTGGAATGAAAGAAGACATTCGAAGTGGATCTAGCTCTTAGCATGATGTCTGTTGAATTTCGTGCTTGATGAAAGCAAGAAACTTGATTTGTTTATCTTATCAGAAAATAAATAGGAAGAAAAATCTAAAAGAAGCACTTTCAATATAATTTGCTTTCGGGAAAGCAAAGCGGAAATTGAAGTCCCTCACCCAACAACCTGACAAGTCAGTGTAAAAGCTCTCCGAGCAAGGAAAGACCTTACTCTTAAAAATAATAAAAAAATGATTTGGGCACAGGTTGGAGGAAGCTAATGGGTAATTCAGTTGCTCACGGTCCCTTGTGAAGCAGTGAGCCACAGGCACTAGCATAGTGTTCCACAAGTATAACAAGAGCAAGGAACACTGTCCTTCATTTGAATTAATTATAACACATATAAATTATTCTGTCATAAACTCTACCTAGTGAAAGTAAGTCTTCCTCAATCTTGCACTAGGTGGATTATCAAAGGCTCATTATTTCTGTTTAATCGGCTTTGGCCAATGTGTAAATATTGAAGCAAGTCTAAGACGCCAAGGCAGAGCATGATTCTTACTACATCGATACCGATGAGTGAGAGAGAAATGAGACTATGTTTATGGACGCTGCCACAAAAGAAGATTCCTTACAGGGGGAAGGAAACAACAGGGTGATTATTAAAAAAGGTGACCGTGAAATAAAATCCATAGATGATAGATGTCAGATTCGTAGAAAGAAGGAAGGATGGAAAGGAAGAAAGAAATAACAAAGGAAAATCACGGTAGAAAACTGCCTATAGGATTTCCTAGGCTATAGTCTTTACAGGAGCAAATTGCAACTTTTTTTTTTTTTTTCTCCCCTGAGCTACTGGTGGGTTTCAGCAGCCAACCTTTCATTTAGCAGTCTCGCTTTAACCACTGTGCTGCGGGCTGGGAGCTACCATGTCCTAGCCCCCATTGCACCACCAGACTCTGGGTGAAGTCTTAAGCAAACCGTTAAATACCAATAAGAACAGTTCACAGCAGAATACCTTCCCCATGTTCGTAGCTTTTCTTGCATAGAATACATATATATTTGAGGTATGACTTTTTCCTAGGTGACACTTTTTCCAGGATGATGACAGCTCTGACAGACATTCCCTTAAAAGAGTTCCAAAACCGCTTTGAAGAGTGGACTAGGAACTGGCATGGGTGCATAACTCCTCAAGGGGAGTACTTCGAAGGTGACCCTAGGGTTATTCAGCAATAAGGTATGCAGCACTTTTTCTAGAAGGAGTTGGCGAACCTAATTGTCAGATCTTTTGTATATATACCCTCAACAAATGAAGGCTTTATTATCCACCCATTCCCTGAATTCCAGGGTGGTGGGTACAGAAGGATCTTAAAGAGGACAGGTCTTTGTAGGCAAGAGTTGTTGGGCGAGGGAGCAAGAAAAAATATAGTGACAGCCATATGAACTTATAAAAAAAAAACCCATTTTTCCTTTGCACCTCATTAAACGTGGTAACACCATCCTTATCAAACTCACCCAATACTCAAAAGTCATTTATTTGGTTGAGGACATGGTGCTTATTTATTTTAAGGGGTCTGTCTCATTTTCATTAGTTGCAATAACTCTTTACAGCGCTCGTTTTGGAACGTTTGCACTTGAAAAGAAATTAAATTTCTGGCTACAGAAAGAGAGATTTAGAAAAAGGCTATTGTCCCCCACCTCTCCTTTTTTTTTTTTTTTTTTAATATAAAACTAAACTCTCTCAAGTTTTGTCCGAGCTTTAGGGAGGTTTCTTCAGCAGCATTTCCTCTTCTTCGGCAGAGCACTGCAGAGCTTATTCGGCCTGGCACGGAGCTCCGCTGGTGGCATTCAGAATCCGTCAAGTTCGTCAGTGTCCCCAAGGTCTGTACGGCTAAACCAGGCAGACGGCGCTTTAACTAGGTGGCGGCTCCCACCCTGCTCTTCTCTCAGTGCACACAAGGAGGCAGTGTGGGAAAGGTTGGTGCCAGCAAGGCAGGAGAGGGCGCACCAGCGCATAGAGGGATTGTATCCTTCCCCTTTGTAAGTTTCAAAGTCCTCCCAGTCACTCCCTTAACTTTTATGTAACTAACAATTTTTAAATAAAAACGGTGAGACTATCTGACCAATAAAAGAAACCAAAATATATTTTTGAATAACATTGTGTATGTGGGTTCAGAAACAAAAACACCATACAACTATAAAAAGACTTGTATAAGGCAATCTTATAATACATAATATATATGATATCTAACACCCACAACAAACACACATCACCGACATGCGGTTTCCTTGTTGATCTTGGCCTCACAAGAGAGGTTACACATATTAAAATACACAATCTTGTTGAATTCTTCCACTCATTCTTGAAATGACAGCAATCATGGAACTGCTTCTACTTTCTAGGGAAAGAGACTGAGTTCAGAGTGTTTGCATGATTTGAGGCCATCGGGTGTCTGGGAGGCAGTAAATCAGAATTCCAACCTATCCATTGGATTCTAATCCAAAGATTCTTTATGGAAACCCTTGGTGGTATAGCGGTTATGTGCTACAGCTGCTTACCAAAAGATCGCCAGCTCGAATCTACCAGACTCCTTGGATACTCTATGTGGCAGTTCCATTCTGTCCCATAGGGTTGCGATGAATCAAAATCGACTCAGCAGCAGTGTTGTTTTTTTTTTTTTCCACTGTGTCCCAGTTGCTCGAATTTACACAGAAATTGGTGATTCCAGGCTACTTCTTAGAAATATCCTTAAAAGTGCTTGTTTTAGTCAGCTAGGGCTGCTCTAACAGAAATACCACAGAGTGGATGGCTTTAACAAAGAAAGATTTATTCTTACACAGTCCGGTAGGTTGCAAGTCCATATTCAGGGTGTCCGCTCCAGGGAAAGACTTTCCCCTTGAGGGCTCTGGAGGAAAGTCCGGTATTGCATCAGTCATTGTCCAGGGAGCGTCCTAACGCAAGAACCTCTGGTCTGAACGACGCGCTCTGCTCCCGGTGCTGCTTGCTTGATGGTAGCTAGGTTCTCAAATTGTCCTTGGTTCTTTTTCCTTTTATTCCTTGCAAGCTAAAAGCATTAAGGGTGGGGCAAGCCATACTCCAGGGAAACTTCCCCCATAGCAGGAATTCACAGCCCCACCCTAATCCTTTAACATACAGGTTAGCAAAACCACACAATGGAGGACAGTCCCAAGATACTGGGAACCATATCCCAGCCACGTGGCTGCACACATTTTTGGGGGGACACAATTCAAACCATGACAGTGCTTGAGCACTTACTTTTCCTTTCTCCAATATAGACGACAGAATGTAAAGTTTAAGACCATACATACCATCATGATCCTTACCACAAGTGTAATTCACCGTATCAAACTCAACGTATTCAAAACGACCTCCTTCAGTTTTCCTGTCCAAACTATGGCATGAAATTAGACGTTTGCATTATTTCCTCTTCTGTTAAAAAATGTTATCATTCTCGCAGCTAATTCGGGCTGATGCAGGACTTAAATCTCAGCTATCTATTCGTCCCCTGCCTACACACTGAACCTAGATGAAACCTAAGGAGTTTTCAGTACATGTGGATGTGCATTTTGCATGACCTTCCCAGTCTACTGCTTGTCTCTAGTCTCTCTATGGTTGTTACAGACCTTGTTTGTCTCTTTCTTAGAACTGGAAGCCCCCCCCAACTAGTTTCCATACCTCTATTTCTGCCCTCTTTTATTCCATGCTACAGGAGATCTCCAGATTAACCATCCTAAGAAATGCTCTAATTAAATCACTCCAGCTCCACAAAACTCAGCGATTCCTCTTCATTTAATCAAATAAAATACAAACTTTTTAGCCGGGCAGTTGAAGACACTGCTCAGTCAGTCTACCCTCTCTCTTCTTTTTCATGAATGCTTTATTCCTTCCAGCTGCTTCCCAGGTAAGTCATGCACATTCCTCCTTTGCTCATTTACAGTGACTGATTTCCTGGTGGCATAGTGGTGAAGTGCTAGAGCTGCTAACCGAAAGGTCAGCAATTTAAATCATCCAGCACTCTTTGAAAACTCTACGGGGCAGTTCTACTGTGTCCTATAGGGTTGCCATGAGTTGGAAGTGTCTCAATGGCCATGGATTTGGTGTGGGTCCTTTCCTACTGTGCTTGCCCCTCCAAATTCTATGCTCATCAATGTGAATTTGAATGCTGTGTCTTTCATGCAGCCTTTCCTGCTTTACACAGAGAAAAGTAATTTGGCCCCTTCATCCTCTTATCCAACCATAAATCACTGTCGCCAAGTTGATTACCGACTCATAGAGACCCTATAGAACAGTGTAGAACAGCCCCATAGAGTTTCCCCAGAGGCTGGTGGATTTGAATTGCTTGCGTTTTGATTGGCAGCTGAACTCTTAACCCACTAAGCAGCAAGAGCAGTCCAATACAAATTCTTTGAAAACAGCTTGAGTATTAATAGTGGATAAGTGAAAAAAAAAAAAAAAAAAAGCTCCCAGAAGACATCTCCTATCAATTGTCTCTTGGATTATTTGTTGTTGCTAGGTGCCATTGAACTGCTTCTGACTCACAGCTATCCCATGTGTAACAGAACACAACACAGCCCCATCCTGCACTGTCCTCCCGGTTGTTGCCATGTTTGAGCCATCATTGCAGCCAGTGTATCAACTGGTGAGAGTCTCCTCTTTTGCTGACCCTCGACTTTGCCATGCATGTTGTCCTCCAAGGACTGGTTCTTCCTAATAACATGTCCAGAGTACTTGAGATGAAGTGTTGCCATCCTTGCTTCTAAAGAGCATTCTGGCTGTGCTGGTATATATACACATCTTCTCTCTTGCGGTACTAGTGAAGGAGACAAAAAACAGATCTCTTTCTTGTTTGAATCCACAACAGCCCCAAGATACCTTTCATATGTTAGGTGCTTAGTAAGTATGCTTACTTAGTAAGTGAAATGAATGATGAAAACGTTGGATTAAACCAAAAATAGCTTTCCTGTTTGCCTTTCATAAGCCCTAGACATATACATAACCTATTTTGTCGGATATTCTTTTGCTCAATAAATTAACTTTTCAGTATTTACAAAACACATAATGTAGGTAAGGCATTGCACTCCTGGCTATTTAGGCAGAGATATTTTGAAGCATTCCACAATCCATGTCATTGGAAGCAGCAGTCAAGAAATCAAAAGACACATTGCACTGGGAAAATCTGCTGCAAAGGACCTCTTCAAAGTATTCAAAAGTAAGGATGTCACCTTGAAGACTAAAACACACCTGAACCAAGCCATGGTATTTTCAATCACATCATATGCATGCAAAAGCTGGACTATGAATCAAGATAACAGAAGAACTGATGACTTTGAATTGTGGTGTTAGAGAAGAATGATGGCAAGACTGTGTCTTACATACTTTGGACATGTTGCCAAGAAAGATCAGCCCCTGGAGAAGGACATCATGCTTAGTAGAACAGAGGGTCGGCAAAAAAGAGGAAGACCCTTGACGAGATGGATCAACACAGCAGCCACAACAATGGGCTTAAGCATAAAAACAATTGTGGACATGGCACAAGACCGGGCAGTGTTTTGTTCTGTTGTTCATAGGGCTGCTATGAGTCAGAACAGACTCAACGACACCTAACAACAACAACAACATTTCGAAGCATTAGGGAAATGACAATAAACCAATTATTATTTCTTTAAAATAGTGATGGGCCTGTAAAAAGACATAATGTGGTACAGTGATGGAAGAAGGACTGAGGGAAACCCACAAATGCAAGAGATTCAGGGAAAGTTTCTTGGAGGATAAATGAGCCTGGGAGAATGAGGAGAAACCACGTGTGTAAAGATTGGGAGGAAGTTCATTGTAGACAGAGAAAATTGCAGAGGTAAAACTTATGATTTTCCAGGAACTGAAAAAGTACTAATGAAGCTTTATTATAGTGAATGAATGAATGGAAAGCTAGACCAAAATTGCTGTAAGAAGGTAGTGAGAGCTAGATCACATGGATCATGTAGACCTAGAGTTTTTCTTTGAAGTCTACTGGATGTCAAAGTTTTAAACAGTAAAATATCATAGTCTGCTTGTGCTTTTAGATTATTCTGGTTGCTATATAGTGTTTTGTTTGTTTTAAGGTAAGAGTAATAGTAGAGAAACTGGTAGTGATGGAAGCAAGAAATGATGACTAGCATGGCTGCGGTGCCCATGGGGAGTGAAGGACAGAGCCGAGACAGCTGCCACAGCCGCACTTGTTGACTGTGAGATGTGAGGGAGGGTAAAGAATCCAGGACAGTGCTCAGGATTCTGACTTAACAAGTGGGTAACTAAAATGACCATTTACTAAGAAACATTAAAAGAACAACAGGTTTAAAGAGAAAGAAACAAGTTAGCTCAAGACTTAAAGTCACGTTAAATTATAGTTATTTGTGCAATAAGTATTTTAACATGTTTTTGACACTGTATTAGATGCTAGAGTAAGACAGAATACCTGCTGCTATTGCTCATTTCATCTGGTGAAGAATACCAGTAACATAAAAAAGAAGTTATACAATGTATAAGATGGAGTACAGAAATACAGATTCTGTTGGAGACTTTGTACAATAAATGTGTCCCATAACTTTTAGGAATCCTTGTCTTTTGATGCTGTATTTACATATGAAATACAAGACACCATTTTGCAGATGAATCCAAAGAATTTATGGAAGCAAAGGTCCAAACCACACGTTTAATACCTTTGGGAACAACTGCTCATGCATCGCTCCCAAGAAGGTGACCTCCAGCTTTCCCTAACCCATACTCCTAGCTTCTGCTTCTTTTGAACTATGAACATAGACAAGCATGATCAGAACTTGGTCTGAAGGAACTGTACCAAATGTCTGTTTCCATGGCTAGGCTTCTTGTAACAGGTGGTTTGTGTTTGCTATGGGGCGAATTGTGTCCTAGAAAAAGATATGTTGAAGTCCTAATCTTCAGTGCCTGTGAACATGAAATTGTTTGGGAACAGGATCTTTGACAATATTATTAATTAGTTTAGCATGAGGTCATACTGGAGCAGAACGGGGCCTAATCCAATTGGAGTGACGACCTTAGAGAAGAGGAAAAGAGACACAGAGGGAAGAAAGCCGTACAACAACAGGCAGATTGGAGCTGCACTGCACCTGCAAGCCAGGGAAAGCTGTGGGGCTCCCAGAGCTTGTAGAGACAAGAAAAGATCTTCCTGTAGAGGCTTTGGAAAGAGCATGACCTTGTCGACATCTTGAATTTAGACTCATTGCCTCCACAACTGTGATCAAGACAATAAATTTTTGTCATTTGAAGTCATCTACTTTGTGTTATTTTGTTATGCCAGCCCCCGGACACTTGTACAGCATTTTTCAACTGACTGTGAAGGAAAGGATGAGAGTGCACAACATCATCCTGCAAATTCATTCATAAGAGTGTTGGAAAAGAAAATTCACTATGGAGAACCACTTGAAGTTATAGTTAAATCCTGCTTTTCAGTCCAAACACAACTTAATGATCTGACAATTTCTTTTGAATAAATCGTAAGTTTGAAATCACTTAAGAGTAGCAGGTTGCGAAGCTGAATGTTTAGGTGCTGTCAACAAAAGTCGTACATCTGTAAGAAACTGAACCAGCAAAAGTTGTGTGACAGATATACCCACAACAATGACAGAAAAAAAGGAAAGAAGAGTAGCTGCTGGGGCAGTAGTACAGCAAAACATCCGATGGGAGTTAGTAGCTTCAGTTTGTACGTTTAGGGTCGTTGGCCTAACGTGCTTAGTGCTTCTGTTCTACCTCCCTCTTAGTTATGTAGTGCCTGGACTCTGAAAAACTTGCAAACAGCCACTCAAGGCACAACAACGGGCCTATATTCAACTGGAGCACCGGAGGAAGTAGAGTCAGGCATAGCAGGAAATGGAATATGTGGCTAATTACCTCCGTGAACAACTGCCTTCTCTGCCATGAGACCAGGAGCACTGACCGGTGCCTGGCTACCATTACTGAACGGAATGTTTTGATGAAAGGTGCTGTAGACGAATGCCAATCAAGAGGGGGAAATGTGAAATAAAACTTCAAATTCTTATGTGCTCCAGACTGTCTAGAGCCATGGAGGCTGGATGAACCCTTGAAACTGTTTCCCTGAGGTAACGGTTAAACCCTCAACCAGAAATGCTTTCTGAGGTCTTCCTAAAACCAGACTATAGCTTTGCTTAACTGGTTAAAACAAACAAACAAACAAAAGAATGTCCAGCTTAAGCATTATATTCTTTTGGGAACTATCTGTATGGGATCAAAACAACAATAGCAACTCAGAAGATTAAACAGAAACCTTAGAGACAGTGAATTTACGTGCACGTGAGAAGAAAACTAAGAAAAGGAGGGTGAGAACATTTGCACAACTCAAAAAGTTTAATCAGTGTCATCGAACTGTACATGCAGAAACTGCTGAACTGGTGTAAGTCTTGTGTGATTATTCTCACCAGTAACATCAAAATGTATGACATTTTTAAAAGTGAGGGAATAACTCAATTAAGGCTAAAGGAATGTACTGCTTCTAATATTGTCTTTAGTATTTTACCTAATCTTCCTCAGCATATTTTCAGTATATTATGTAACCAAATGCATTACATATTCTTTAACCATATATGGAGAACTCAAACACTGAGCCCCAGTTTAAAAAAATACTCATAAACTGAAATTTTGCCATAATATCTTCCCCATCCACAGTATTGATTAACAGTGTATTGATAGCACTGTTAAAATTCCTCTCTATGCCGGGTCACAGTGTTATATTGTTAATGTCCCAATATTTTGCTCCAAATTTTATAACATTTGCTCACTTCTGAAGACTCTTTTTCCTTCTTTAAAAGGCCCAGAATTAGGTTCACCAATTTTCTAAAATAGAGTCTACATAAAGTCATATTCTATTAGGCTGAAAATTTTGTTTTCCATAGGAAATGTCATTCTGATTTTCTGTAAATCCTTGTCCTGGCTCATTCTCCAATTGCTTTAACTATTCCCTGAGGATAGCCAAGAACCTCTGACCACGTGCACCAGCTAAATCACTATACTTCTTGGGTAACATCAAATGTAGACAACAGTCATCTGTCTTCCTTTGATCTTCAGTTAGCACAAGCCCTTTCTCACTCGATTGTCCTCCACCATTTGTTTTTGATATTTAAACTGTTTGGACATCTCTAAAAGTAGAGTGGCACTGACACAGAGACAAGGTGTCAATCAATTTATTAAGTGATTCTGTACAAAAGTGGCAAACTCAGTATGACCCCGGACCATCACTGAGTCAGCCAACGAGAAGTGCGAAGAAAACTATTCATCTGTTCTTGTCCTTTCTAACTGAGGGTGTTTACATGGCACTTCTCTTCAGAGTTGGAGCTAATAACATTAAAGAGAAATGATGAGGTTTTTTTTTTTTACCTTTTAAAATTGTAATTGGCATCAGTAATATTATTACTACATGTATTTCTTCTTTAGTTGAATTGCGGATACAGAGCAGATGGTAGAAATAAGCTCCACATCAGGTTAGATGAGATTTTAATGCTTTGTGAGGCAACAAAATAACCAAACTTATCGCAGTTACACTAAGTAACCTTCAAATATGGAGAAATGAGGTGCAAAAAATAAATGTGTTTTATGTACCCCAATGTAATACATTCTGACAGTGACCTCGACAGATAAATCGATGTTTTCAGCATCTTGTGTTTCAAAGAAAGATGTAAAGCAAATAAAAACTACGTCACTTTTACTTCTCTTTTCTGTGTGAATGTTAACACAATGTGTTATTTTTTAACAAAATAGCAAAGAAGTTAATGACTTTTAGATATCATTGTTACTAACAAAACCAAGAACCCTCAGAATAAACTGGCCAGGCAGCCTCACAAGGTCAGTTTTACACAATGTCAACTCCAACCTGCCTGAATACTGGACCAGAGAACAACTATAATTCAAAGCAATTGTCTGCAGGCCAGAAACATCAACAAGTTTGCGGAGCTAGTGATGGTTTAGATAAAAAGTCACATTTAACAGATAGAAGGAGAAAAAGTAATTAATAAGACTAAAGAATCATTAGAGAAATAGTTGGAGAACATTATATAACAAAAGCCAATTGTATGATCCCAATTATAGGAAATATCTAGAAGAGGTAAATACGTAGAGACTTAACATTAGGGAAAAGGGGGGCCCATTGCTTAGGGTGCACCGGGCTTCTGTTAGGGGTGACAGAAAACAATGGAAATAGGTAGTGATGCGGACTGTAACTGATGTCACTGAATTACACATGTAATAAATGTTGGAATGGAAAATGTTCTGATAACTTTATATTTACCACAATAAAAAAAAGATAGAAAAATAGTACAAAAAAATCTATTAAAAAAAACCCAACTGAAGTGGGAACTGCAAGACAGCAGCATCCAAGAAATAACAATAGTTCAATTATAACTGACCTCTATGCACAGAGGGTATATATTACTTGGATTCCTAAAGAGAGAAATTTTCAGACCTGAAAGCATCCCCTTACCCTCATCTGGATAGCATGTAACTTTCATCCTGAAATCTCATTGTCATAACATCCATTGGATACCCACCAACATTGATTCCCAGACATGAAGATTTAAGAGCTAACAAGATATTGTTGGTTCAAGCCACCCCCGGCCTGATCCTAACAGGAACACTTCTCCTGCAGAATGCTTACCGTCTTTTGACAGTCCCAAGTAAGAACTCTGCCCCACCCCCACTTGTAAGCTTGCTCACCAGCTGGCCAGTAGCTTAGAAATAAAGGACTGGATAGGCAGTGTGAGTGTGTAAGGTAGGGAGTAAGGGAGCCAATATCAGGGGGCTGTTTAGTATTTGGCTACTAACTAAAAGGCTAGAGATTTGAGTCTGTCCACAGATGCTTTGCAAGAAAGGCCTGGTGATCTACTTCTAGAAGATCACAGCCACTGAAAGCCCTCTGTGGCAGCTTTACTCTGCCTGGCGTATTTGAACTGCTGACATTTTGTTTACTACCTGAGAGACAGAATCCACTTGACAGCAGCTGTTCTTTGTTTTTGTTTATGTTTTTGTTTTTTTTAGGGCTGGGGCCAGGAAGTTTGAATTGTCTATCACTTAGATCACACAAATTGTATGTGTTCCAAAAAAAAAAAAAAAAAAAAGCTTCTTTTAATCATTGCGATAGGTGCTTAGGGGTATACTAAAAGCCAAACCCACTGCCATCAAGTTGATTATGACTCATGGTGACCCCTACAGAAGAGTGTATAATTGCTCCATAGCGTTTTCAAGGAGTGTCTGGTAAATTTGAACTGACGACATTCTGTTAAGCAGCCAGCACAATTCATCACTAGGCCACCAGGGTCTCCAAAACCCAAACCCACTGCCATTGAGTAGATTCTGACTCAAAGCAAGCCTACAAGACAGAGCAAAACTGTCCTGTAGAGTTTTAAGGAGTGCCTGGTAGATTTGAACCACTGACATTTTGTTTACTACCTGTAGCACTTAACCACTAAGCCAATAGAGTTTCCTCTTAGGCATAGCTGTGAACAAAGTGGAGCTCATATTCTAGTCAACTTTCAAACATTCATATATAAATAAATCTTTAGTAAACAGCCCAGTCAAGAAAGCTGTATCTTGCTTACACTGAAAACATTGAAAGAGCTAGATTTCAAACTAGTTTGGAACTATTTGAACAGCTTTTTTAGTTAATGTATGTTTTCTACAGAAACTTTACTCCAAATAAGTTGCTATCCAATTTTTCAATGCCTGACACTGTCTTTAATAAGTGTGCATGTGTGTATGTGTGTGTGTAAAAGAAGGGGGATGGGAATAGACATACAAAGTATTCTGCTTACACTTACATGTGCCGCTGGTATTTCTATTGTTTTGTGTCTCATGGCAGTGCCCTCCTCTGGAAGCTGTTAGGACAAGAACTACTGTTGGCTGTGCCACACAAAGGTGATGGCGAATTGATGAGCCTGTAAAGAGATTCGAAGGAGAATCGGGAAATGTATTGTTAATGCTATTAAATATTACTTAGCCTACAGCAAGCTGCATGTTCAACAGTTTAAACTTTAATTGCTAGCTGATGCAGAAACAAGCCTGGATATATGTAAATCCTATTGAAAGCTAATATCATTTTGGCTACTCAGATGGATTAGCAGCCACTACAATTAGCAGCATGTGCAGCTAATGATATTAGGGGAGAATCCATCATGCAGCAGTCTGGGCCTTTAAATCTGCAAAGAAGTTAAGGCTGCTCTCCCCACTGAAACTCCATACTGTGAAGTCTTGCCAGTTGATGCAGCAGACTGCAGGGATGAGCCAAGAAATGTATAGAATGAAACAAACTAACTCTGCTATCATCTTAAAGCATTCTTCTTTATGCCTTTTACCAGTAATTCTAGCTAAGCACATTCTGGCCAACACTACCGACTCCTCCTCTCCAGGACTTGACACTGGATCACTGAGTAGAGGCAAAAAGATTGATCTTCAGTTATTGAAGCCATCAGCTTTATGGTTCACTCTGGCTACTGTGGCTATGAATGAAGGAGAAAGAACTTGTCTAGGGAGATAATATATGAACTGAGATCCAAATAGTGAGATGGTGCCTCTCAATATCAGCTTCAGTCTTTGTTTTAGCTCAGGGTTAGAGCAGAACATTTTAGAGAGAAAAAAAATGAGTTCCTCATCTAAATCTCCTGGGCTTATTTCAGTGCATGTTCTAGGATCCTTGGCAGAAACAACAAAAACACACCCTAATTTTCTCTATCATTCTATAGTAAACTCGCTCTTAATTCAGTGGCTTAGAACAACTGTTGAATGGGTTAGGAAGCTGGGAGATTTTGCACTGTGTTACTCTCATCCTCCCTTTCTCCAGAAATGGAAAGGTACAAGGGCAAACAAGCTCAATGACATGAAACTGAAATAAAATCAAACTCATTGCCATCAAGTCAATTCTGACTCATAGCAACTCTGCAGGGCATAATAGAACTGCCCAATACTGGTTTCCAGGAAATCCTGGTGGTGTAGTGATTTAGCACTATGGCTCCATACTGCAAGTTCTACAGTTCAAGGCACCAGGCACCGCTTAGAAACGCTATGGGACAGTTCTACTCTGTCCTATAGGGTCACTACGAGTCAGAATCGACTTGATGGCAGTGGGTTGGTTTTTGGTTGTGTTTATAAGGTTTCCAAAGAGTGGCTGGTGAATTCGAACTGCTGAAATCTAGGTTAGCAATTTTAGCTCTTTACTATTGTGCCTTCAGTGCTTTTTATATCTCTGCTTATAATGCATCTGCTAGTATCTCACTGGTCAAACCCAGGGATGTGGAATTATGCCCTGCCACGGTGGATGTCACTGCAAAGTTACGTGCCACCAGGCACGAAAACAGCAATTGGTGAAGGATATTTCTGGGGCAGCAAATAACTTACCAGGTCCTAGTGTTGCACTTGATGACATTTTAAGCGTGATATTTACTCTCTCATTCCTAAAATGTGGCCACTTGATTAGATAATTCCTAGATTCCCTTAAAGCTCTAAATTTGCCAAGATCCTGTTGACATTTATAACAACTGAGCAAATAAATGCTTCTTTTACAGAACAGCAACAAGAAAAAGAAAATCTGTAATCGGTTCCTTTAAATACTTCAAAGTAGTGTGCAGGATCTCTGTGATGTTACAATGGAAAAAATCGTAACAGAAACCAGAATGAAGAGGTTCACAATTCATTTGCCACCTCCCTCAGAGACTATTTTTCAGCCCTTACAGTGCACTCAGAGAAATGCAGCAGTTTGGAATCTGGGCCCTACGCACTTCACATTAGCAACCTGACTATTAAATAAGATGTTGTTGTTGTTAGATACTGTTGAGTCAGTTTCAACAGATAGGGACCCTGTGTGACACAGAACAAAACACTGCCCTGTTCTGCACCATCCTCACAGGCATCACTATGTTGGGCTCATTGTTGCAGCCGCCGTGTCAGTCTGTTTCACTGAAGGTCTTCTTTCCTGCTGACCCTTTTCTTTACTAAACATAATGTTCTTCTGCAAAAACTTATACCTCCTGATAACGTGTCGAAAGTGTATGAGATGAAGTCTTACCATTCTTGCTTCTAAAAAACATTCTAGCTGTACTTTTTTCAAGACAGTTTTGTTAGTATTTCTGGAAGTCCATGGTATAGTGAATATTCTTTGGCGATGCCATAATTCAGAGGCATCAATTATTCTTTGGTTATTAAATAACATCTATTAAATGAGATACTGTGCATAAAAGTGTTAATTATTAGCTGTATTACTCTTTAAACCTACCTGAAAGCCAAAGAATTTTGCTTATGTATGTATATGTAAATATATATGCATATAAATATGTGCATGCCTATATATGCATACAAATATACATGTATAGACATATTTATAGTTATATACATATAGCATATATGTAGTACATTCATTTATGTCTATATATGCGTGTATATAAATGTCCTGGAGTTGCAAATCTCTGGTTTACGTGCCTCACTTTGAAACAATTGAACGAACTCATACTTGTAACAAATTTTTCTTCACAATCACCTTCACTGACTGTATGTACAGATTTTAAATCACTGAAAAAACTTCAAGTTTTTTCTTGTACTAAACTGAGACTAAATAAGAACCATATTCACTTGTTGCAGCTTGTTCATAAATGCAACTTAAAGGCAAAGTAAAGAATAGGGGCAGTCTTACAGACGGATGGATGGATGGATGGATGGGTGGATGGGTGGGTGGGTGGGCGGGTAGGCGGATGGGCAGATGGGTGGGCGGGTGGGTGGATGGACGGATGGATGGACTGTTAGAGAAACAGAGAGAGGTACACATAGACATGTGTCTCTACCACCTGTCTGCTAGTTTGTCATGCTGTGGTGCTTTGTATGTTGCTGTGATGATGGAAACTACGCTAGCCAGTAGTTGAAATACTAGCAGGATCAGCCATCATAGACAAGTTTCAGTGGAGCTTCCAGACTAACACAGACTGGGAAGAAAAGTCTGGTGATGTATTTCCAAAACTACAGAATAAAAATGCTATGGATCACAACAGAACTTGAACAGTATAGTGTTGAAAGATGAGTACCCCAAGACGGAAGACGCTACACAATAGCTGCAACAATGAACATAAGCTTACTAATGATCACGAAGATGACACAGGACCAGACAATGTTTCATTCTGTTATAAGTAAGGTCACCATGAATTGAAGCCAATTTCAATAGCTAGATAGGCTGGCTCGCGAGCTCTCTCTCTCTGTCTATCTGGAACTCTGACGGCATAATGGTGAAACACTCTGCTGCTCACTGAAAGGTCAGTACTTTGAACCCACCGGCTGCTCTACAGAAGAGGAGACTTGACAATCTCCTCCCACAAAGATTAAAAAACTTACTGTCATTGAGTTGATTCTGACTGAGAGCAACCCTATAGGATAGAGTAGAACTGCTCCATAGAGTTTCCAAGGACAGCCTAAGCAGCTTCAAACTACTGATCTTTTGGTCAGCAGACATAGAACTTAACCACTACTCCACCAGGGTCTCCAACCTAGGAAACCCTATGAATGGTTTTACTGTGCTATTAGGGTTGCTACAAGCCATGACAGACTAGACAGCTCTTAACAACTACATATATATATATATATATACATATATATATATTTTTTTAAAGTGTTAAAAACAGAGGTGTCACTTTGAGGACTAAAGTGTGACTGATCCAAGCCATGGTATTTTCAATCACCTCATGTGTGTGTGTATGTGTGTATCAGCTATCTTTCAAAAGGTCTTTAAATAATATATGTGTACTAGGCAACTTTACTCAAAGCCATGTAAAAAGGAGAAATCTTTGCAGCATGCATCCCCTGGGAGCATGCATCCACAAAAGAAGTATTTTTTCTAGATGCCATCCAATCAGTTCTTACTCATGGCAACCATGGGTACAACCAAATGAAATGCTGCCCCACCCTGCACTATCCTTACAGTGGTTGCGATGTGGAGCCCATTGTTGCAGTCCCTGGGTCAATCCATCTCTTTAAATGTCTTCCTCTTTTTCAGTGACTCTCTACTGTACCAAGCATGAGGTCTTTCTCTAGAAACTGGTCCCTTGTAATAAAATGTCCAAAAGAAGTGAAACAAAGTCTCTCTATCCTAACTCCTAAAGAGTATTCTGGCTGTACTTCTTCCAAGACAGATTTTTTTGTGATTTTGAAAGTCTATGGTATATTGTATATTCTTTGCCAGTACCATAATTCAAGTACGTCAGTTCCTCATTGGTCTTTCTTATTCATTGCCTGTCTTTCACATGCATATGAGATCTGACAATTAAGTCTGCAAACTAAATTGTTCTAAGTGCTACATATCTTATTGCTGAATATCACTACCATCACTTTCGAAGAACTCCCCTTGGGAAACTATGCACCGATGCTAGCATCTAGTCCACTCTTTAAAGCAATTTTGGATTCTTTCTGGAACGAGCACTGCTCAAGGTGGCACAGGGGCAAGTTTGTGAACTTATCTGTATAGTTGTCTGTGAGGGAGTTTTTAGCCAGTAAACAAATAGCTATATTGGAACACCACCCCACTCACTCAGTCCGGCCCCAATGACTTCTTTCTTTACCAGAATGTTAAGGAAATGTTAAAAGGAAGACATTCTGATGACATTCAGGACATCAAGGTTAATACGATGACAACTCTGATAGCCATTTGAGAAAAAGAGCCCCAAAATTGCTTTCAAGGGTGGACTAGGCACTGGCATGGGTACATAGCTTCCCAAGGGGAATACTTCAAAGGTGTCCATAGTGATAGTCACCAATAAGGTATGCAACACTTTTTCTGGGATGAGTTCACTAACTTAATTGGCAGTCTTCAAATGTATATACATGTGTATATATGTATGTGTATACATACGTGTGTATGTGTGTGTGTGTATAAGCAGTCTACATGAGTCCCTATTCTCTTACACCCAGCCCACTTTACTCTTCCAAGGTTGTGTAGATAGTTTCATTTCAACCTCTAGTTTAGAAAATTCTTAGGGCTCCTCCAGTGTCTCTAGATGGACACTGGCTTCTGAATATAAAACCGCTACAGTCTGGTCAGCTATCTTCTCTGTGGTTCTGCAAACAAGCTTTTTAAAAAAAAGAGAAAAAAGAATATATTCCCATTCTTTAAAAAAATGCCTAGTAAAGGAAGCAGCAGCACTCTTTTTTTCTCTTACTGTAGGCTTTTAGGTATCATGGTTATGAAATATGGCTGCAGCATTCTTTTAAATCCTTTTAAGTAGCAGTCATCCTGCTCCCCCCCTCCCTACCACTCTCCCCCCTAATACTATTAAGCCCTTCACAGGTATCAATCGTCGGGAAGTAGGAAGAACTGCACTTTAAAAGGATTTTAAATAATGTCTCCAAGAAATATAGTAGCAGGTTGTTCAATGGGGATTATCAGCCAAGAGTGTGCTGGGGGGGGAGGGGGAGGGCTCTCTTTTAAAAGGTCTTTAAATAATGTAAGTGTACTTCTTGGCAACGTTACTCAGAGCCATTTAAAGAGGAGATATCTGTGTGCCACCTATCCCCTGGGAGTGTAAGCCCACAGACGAGGCATAAGGAAATGCAACGAGTAGTATTCCCACACCTTGACATTGCCATGGCGTGACTTCCAGCTTTATCCCATACAGTAGAGTTGCAGAGACTTAACTTAGTGAAGAGATCCTCCTTCTGCCTAGGGATCAAGGTCAAATATCCTCCAGAGAATATTTAAAGATTTGCTCAGTCAATTTCAGCGTAAAATCAACTCTCTGTGCTTTCCAAGAGGGTCATAAGAAAGGAGCAGTTACCTTCCTTTTTCTTCTCTTTCACTCCTTCGTAAAACCAAATTGAGGTCTGAAAACATCAAACTCTAAGCAGACTTCTTCATCTTCTTTAAAACCATCCAATCTCCAACTCCCTCCTTAATCCAACCCCATTCGTATTTAAGTGTGGGTGGAGGAGGGAGAGCATAGCAGGTTGCAAAGGAGAAGAGTGTCAACTTTGGAACCAGAAAATCTGAGTTGGAATTCAGGTTCTGCCACTGCTGATGAGTTTAGGAAAGTTTCATCACCCCACTGATCCTCGGTCTTCTTACCAATAATGCAGTTTTAAAAATGCTTGCTCCAAGCACTATTACTAGGGTTAAATAGAATCAAATTACGTAAAGCACTCAGCTCAATATCTAGCACTTTATAACTGTTCAATATGTGGAACTTAGGGTATTGTGATGTGGAAGCTGTTACTTTTGACTGTGGCTGTTAGGGGTGTAGAAAGTGCCTGTCTTGATACACCTGACTCACAGTGAGTCTAATCCACATCAAGAACCCATTTCAATGACTGTTGTATGCTGCCTGAGGACTATGGGCTAATTGGAGCTTTCACCTTGAGACAGAAGCATGGGAAACCAATTCCAACATTCAGTGTGGACATGAGGATCCCTTAGGCCATTTAGCAGATACACTTGGCACAAATTTCAATAAAAGGGAGTTCCAAGAGATCAGTGTTCCTTTCTGTTTTCAGAGATCAAACACAAGGCAGGCAACAGACCTCAAATATGCTCTGTTTTCCTGTTCAACCTAGAAGAGTCTCAGAAACTAGCAATACCTTTACCAACTAAATTACATGTACACTGCATATTTGGAGAATTGTGACATGTTAGAGCCAGCCTCAAAGAACACCACCAAAGAAGGACACTGAGCTGACAGGTGAGTGGGAGTAATGCAGCTCAAATGATGTCAGGGAAAATGATGTTCCTCTAGCTTCAGACAGTGGAACAGGTCTTGTGTCATTGACCACAATGACAGAAAATCAAACAGAGCCCCATTAAAGGGAAAAAGCCATCTATTTTAGTTAGCCCAGCAGGCACCTGAAAGCTCCTCTCAGTATGAAAAAATGGAAGGGCACTTGAGAGAATGGAGGTCTTGGTTCTAATGACTGTGTTTGCACCTCCTGTAGAGGATGGATCTCTTTTTTAAATATGAGGGATTGATTTTGAAAATAGTCTTCTTTGCTGTGTTAGTTCCTCTCTTGCTTTTCAGTGACAAGGGAACATGATTAGGTGAGGACCTTTTCAGTTAACTGAGATGAACCAAAACAAGAGAACCATTTTTTAATGACAAAAAGCTGGCAGAGCCTTTTTATTTAAAAAAAATTAATTTCAATGTATTAAACAACAGTGTTACAATACCAAAAACAAACAAACAAAAAAAAAAGCCTGCTGCCATTGAGTTGACTCTAACTTACAGCAATCCTGGCATTTTAGACAAAAACATCAGAGAAATAGATGAAAATAAAAATGCTTTTGAGATTTTCTTAAAACATTGCAAAATATATATGTATATATTATATTATTATTGATACCAGCAAAATAAAGGTGAGACATAATCCTTGTAATTCTTTTTTCCAGTTGACACTCCAGATATTTTGGTCTTTCTGCCCACCACTTGTTGATAGAAATAGCAACTTTTTGACCCTTATTGAATAAAGTAGAAGTCTGAAACAGCTTTATAGGTAACTCAGGCCCTGAAAGCACTTTGACCTCAACTATGCTTCTTGAAGTCTAAGGAGAATTTTGCAAAATATTGACCGCAATGTTCATGAACACTGTCCCTTGAAACACGGAAGTTGTTCCAGCCAGAAACCCCAGGCAACACCTTCATCATTACTGTAATTCTGCTTTACAAGCTAACACGGAAAGGGTTATACTTATATGGCTCCCAAGAACAGCATGCAGATGTATTTTTTCCTAGCCATATCTTGATTTCACCTAATTGGGGAGTTCACAATAATTCAGAAGCCAACTAAGGGCAGCCAGCATCTTGCTTTATTTGCTTGAACTAAACTGTATTTCAAGACTTTTATCTATCAAAAGCCGTGCTCTGGACAGCATTTTAGCTGCCTACTCAACCTTCTTTATATTTGAATTTTACTTTCTAGCTGCATATAAATCTGTTATAAATCTTCAATAAATTTTGCTACAGCAAAGCAAAAGTGTAAACTTTTCCTGCTTAAACAAGGTTAGGAACTGTTGCTTTAAGCATCAGACCTCAGGTCTGGTTTTACATGGGACCATGCAATGGAAGTGGGAGGTAAGATTTCACTGGAAATGAGGTGTTACTGATTTTAGAGCTCCTTGCCACATAGTGGTTAAGTGCTATGGCTGCTAATCAAAAGGTCTGTAATTCAAATCTGCCAGGTGCTCCTTGGAAACCCTATGGGGCAGTTCCACTCTGTCTGTAGGGTTGCTATGAGTTGGAATTGACTTGACAACAGTGGTTTTCTTTAGGTAATGTTGGAAAGGTGGGTGGGCATGTGGGAATAGAAAATATATTCAGAAGTTTCTGCTACAAACTTGAGAATAACACAGCACAATCCAGTTTCTAATTCTCATTGTACTTGGGAACAGTAAAATCTCAACATGAAGTGAAGGGAAGAGAAGAGTTAGTTGCACACTCAAGTACATAGGAATTTTCTTGAGCTGACACTGAGTTGAGTCCTATGACTCTACCAAATACTGACAAGTCCCCTCCTTTGGCACTGAGGCTTTAAACAGAGATAGGAAATCTGAGAGATGGCAAGTCAGTCCTCTTCTCCCACACCAGACATGCGGCAAGTGATTGCCTTCCTCAGCCTGGTGGCTGTGTTGATTCCAAACCACATGAGGTGGGAAGGCCTACAGCTTAAAACATCCCCATGGCATCTGGATGATTAACTCAGCAGCTTGAGCTATTCCAAATGCTGCTTTCTTGTCGGAGAAAAAGAATAAATACATTGGGCGTGAGTGATGGCCAGCGAGGGAAAGCTGGAATGTTTGCTCAGCCTCAGTTTTCTGTGAGCTGAACAGCTTTCCAAAGCCACTTTTTTTTCCTCTCCAGATGTTCCTGAGGAAGATGCAAATGAGCATATTTTATTGTTGCAAAACTGTCACATTTTGTTCAAGGAACTTAACAGAACACCATCAAGTCCAGCAAGTCTAGCCTCTGATGGAGACTCTCTGTATTACCATCAATCACATCATCAGTAAGCTGATAGCAAAATGCACACTTTTATTTCACAACAACAAACATTCCTCAAATATTCTCATGCATATCATCTAGAATTATTTTCTCATAAATACCAACTCACAAGTTTCATTGCACAGCTAAGACTGCAGAGCCATTGCTCCACATTGCCACCTGTGATGTTTATAAGTAGCTCCACTTTACAGATGAGTAACCTAAGAAACAGAGAATGTGGGCACACTGGTCTAACATCAGCTATACCTGAATGGGACCGGGTATAAAAGCCAACATTGCCTTTTCAGATTTTCTTGCAATCATAATTAATTTTGGCTCTTTGGTTTCTTTCTAGGTTGCATCATTTATGAAATAGTAATAGTATCACAAAGCAGCTCTAGTGATGCAACAGGTAAGCACTGAGTTACTAACAGAAAGGTCAACGTTTCAAACCTACCCATGAGTTTCAGGAGATTGAAAGACATGGCAATTTGCTTCCATAAAGATTATAGCCTTGTAAACTGTATAAGGCAATTCTGCTCTGTCCTATAGGGTGGCTATGAGTCCAAAGCAGTTGATACAACAACAACAACAATAATGTCACAAAGTCCCAGTGTTAACTGAATATAGCAGAGATGAGTTGAGAGATTTTATGGTAATTTCACAGCAAAAAGCAAAGGTGTAGCCGAGGCTATGCCTGGCTCTGGCTCATTCTATTCAGTGACGGCAGCTGTTAGAATTTGGACCAGCCAGCACTGAACTTGGAGAACATTTTGAGAGAGGACTAAACTCTAGGAATGCAAGAATTATGACTAGTGGGAAAATTCTGTGGCTATTCAAGACGGGAAATACACAAACATATTAGAAAGCATAACAGAAGAGACATTTTTTTCCAGTATATGCCAGCTATGAATACACAGTGCCAAAAAAGCTAATTAGACAGAAAAATTCATTCATCTAAATATTTGCAAATATTTGTATTATTGCATGTTTTAAAAGCATATGAAATTTGACTGCATGTTCTAGATTTCATCAGTTTTTAGCTTAGTAGAAACATAACAGTATTGTCTGTGAACAATCCCCAAAGTGAAAGATAAATCCATCACTTACCTAGTTATTTTGCTCATTGTACAAAGCAAAGCAGATGTAAACTTCTGAACCTGAATGATATATATTAGAAGTCTATATATAATCTCTTTATAGATTTTATCTAACAATGAAGAATTTGAACTACAACCTATTGTCCTATTTTAGTTAAGATATTATTATGATATGTGGTCCATATTTTTATTTTTCTACCAATAGAGAAAGGAATTCCTTAGGAGTCTGTTAACACGAGTTTTATCATGTTGAATACATATAGATCTCTGTAAGATAATGCCCTACATTTTCTTTGTCTTCCTTGTTTAATGGCTCCTTGTTTAATGTAGACTTACAGTTTGAGAGCAGAATTCATATTTATTAGAGTATCAAATTATAAGTTGTCTTAGTCATCTGGAAATGCCATGAGTGGTTGGCTTTAACAAAGAGAAATTTTGTTCTGTCACAGTCCAGTAGGCTACAAGTCTAAATTCAGGGCATCAGCTCCACAGGAAGTCTTTTCTGTTTCCTCTGGTAGAAGGTCCTTGATGTCAATCTTCTCCTAGACTATGAGCTTCTGAGGCATGGGGCCAAAATTCCTTTCCAAAGAATGGGCTCTATTTTACCTAAAGTGATCTACTTATACAATGCAATCCCAACACAAATTCCAGTGTAATTTTCTTTAATGAGATGTAGAAACATATCACCAACTTTATTTAAAAAGGGAAGAAACCCCGGCTAAGTTAAGCACCGCTGAAGAACAGGAACACAATAGGAAGCCTCACACTACCTGACCTTAGAACCTATTACACTGCCACAGTACAGCAAACAGCCTGATACTGGTACAAAAAGAGACATATAGACCAATGGAATAGAGTGGAGATTCCAGAGATGCTACCACCCTCTTATGAACAATTGATAGTTGACAAAGATCCTAAGATTGTAAACTGGGGTAAAAACAGTCTCTTTAACAAGTGGTGTTGGCAAAATTGGAAATCCATCTGCAAAAAAACTGAAACAAGACCCATATCTCACATCTTACAGAAAAACTAACTCTAAATGGATCAAAGACCTAAACATCGAACCTAAAATCACACAGATCATGCAAGAAAAAACAGGATCAATGATGGATGTTCTAATACACAGCTTAGACAGTCTTCAAAATCTCACAAACAAAGCCTGATTAACAGAAGAGAAAATAGATAAGTGGGAACTACTAAGAATCAAACAGTTTTGCTCATCCAGAGACTTTATCAAAAAAGTTAAAAGACTACCTGAAGAATGGGAAAAATATTTGGCAACTAAGTGTTGGATCGTCATCTGGTCTCCATGATCTACAATGTTCTGCAAAATATCAACAAGAAAAAGATAAATAACCCAATTAAGCAGTGGTGAAAGGAAATGGGCAGACACTTCACTAGAGAGAACATCCAGGCAGCCAAAATACACATGAGGAAATGCTCACGATCATTAACTATCAGAGAAGTCCAAATGAAAACTACAGTGAGATACTATCTTATCCCAGCAAGGTTGGCCACGATCCAAAAAACACAAAACAACAAATGCTGGAGAGGCTGTGGAGAGACTGGAACTCATCTACACTGCTGGTGGGATGGCAAATTGGTACCACCTCTTTGGAAAGCAATCTGGTGCTTACTTAAAAAACTGGAAATAGACACACCATTTGATCCAGTAACTCCACTGCTTGGAATTTACCCTTCAGAAACAAAGGCTGTCACACAGACACATGTGCAAGAATGTTTGTTGCAGGACAGTCCACAATAACAAAAATATGGAATCATCCCAGATGCCCATCAACAGTTGACTGAATAAACAAACTATGGTACATATACTCAATGGAACACTATGCTATGATAAAAAACAATTAAGATTTTAGAAAACATCTCATAACATAGTTTTAAGTGTAAGATATTACGCTGAATGACATCATTCAAGGGCAAAAGGACAAATACTGTATGAGACCCCGACTCTAAGGACTTAAAAATAGAATTGTCTACAGAAGAAAAAACTCTTTGATGGCTACAAGGGCAAGGATAGGGGGATGATGGTTTGTTATAGTTGAGACTGTTGATAGATATTAGAAATTTTATTCATTTACTATAATAAATAAATAAATAAAATTATTTAATTTTTAAATAAAAGAGTGCGCTCTGTGCCAGGCACAGCTTCCTTGGTGACATAAGGTCCCCAGGTCTCTCTGCTTAGTTTCTTTCTTTTAAATCTCAAGAGAATACCTCAAGACACAATACAACCTTGCTCACAGAGTCCTGCTCCACCAACACAACCACCACCTGTCCTCCCTCATTAACATTATAGAGGTAGGATTCACTACATGGAGGAACACCATGCAATACCCAGAATCACAGCCCAATCAAATTGCTACACACCATTTTCTGAGGGACAGAATTCACTCCATGACACAAGTAATGTCCCAAAATGCAATTACATGTACCATCAGCTTTAAGAAAAACCTACAACAGAAACTCACGATTGTTTCCGCAGGAAATGCTGGTGGCATTGTGATTAAGTGCTACATCTGCTAATCAAAAGATTGGCAGTTCAGGCCCTCCTTGAAAATACTGTGGGACAGTTCTACTCTGACCTATAGTGTTGCTATGAGTAGGAACTGACTTGACAGCAGCGGGTTTAGGGTTAGGGTTAGGCGATTTTTCTCATGAGCTTGGCTTCTAGAAAGTATATGGGAGAATTACAAAGGAGAGAAATTTCCAACACTGTGAAAACTTACTGGAATCTGGGAGACCAAGTTTTATAGTTCGACTGTGTTTTCAGAGTGTCTGAGGGCTTGGAACTTAGAGATTATCCCTCCAAGATATCTTTCCATTTCTTTTATATAATAGCATCTTCTTACTTACAAGCAAGCTCCCTACCTTTCCTCTCTAGGGTTACTCTAAGAACCACTTGGAAATAATAGCTGACAGATTTCTGTGCCAAGGGTCTAGGTGGGAGTTCAGGTTGTCTGTGGACTTTAAGTAACGAAAAATCTCAGCAGTACCAGTGGGGCAGAGAGATTAATGTCATATATTGCCATATATACTAATGATATATACCATGGAGCAGTTCTACTCTGTTCTATAGAGTTGCGATTAACTGGAATCAACTCAATGGCAGTGCGTTTGGTTTGGGTTATGGTTTTACTGATGATTATCAAGTTTTCTGTAAAAGATATGCACTCAGGAGGAGTTCTGCCCAGACCCAGTCTAAATTAGTTGCCATATCTCAGCAGGAGTAGGTTTCAGAGTCACAGTCCGAGGGATAAACTCAGATAAGGACTGGATCCACACAAAGGAAATTAAGAGAACTCAGTAGGGAAGGAAATAGACCCTATAAAATTACCTTGGTCCTACTCTGCTGTTGGAGTGACGCTTCACTGTGTGTCTCCTCCCTCATGTCTGCAGAGGGATGGCACTCACATACTTCTTGCTTGAAGGACTCACATATTATTTGTGTCTTTTCTATAAAAAAAACTACCGCAGAGTAACATAAAACAACACAGATTTATCATCTTGTAGTCCTATAGATTGGAATTCCAGCAAAGGTCTCATTGACATGCTACCAGATTATTTCCTAAAATCTGTCATATCCAGACATCTAGAAACTGGTTAATAACAGAAAATAACGAATGTCATTAGATAGTAACTAAAGTAAATGTCATAAAATTCATATACTAGAGTTTATGCACCAGCATTTTCACTGTGGTCCTCAGGCTCTGCCTCAGATACCTCTGTACTTTTGGTTTGACCCTCCTCTTAGAAAGTATCTAAGCTCTTGTCAGACAGAACCAGCTAATTAGTCGTGGGAAGAAGGCTATTATTAGGAGTCATAACCGTAGCAGCAGAGGATTTAACCCAGCAATAGTAGACACAAAAAATTACAAAATGCAAAAAACAAAATGACTGAAAAGCAGGAACACCCTGATACCAAGTTAGTATCAAGGCAAAAAAAAAATTGCCATTGAGTCACTTCTGACTCATGGTGACCCCATGTGTGCCACAGAGTTTTCAGTGACCAGTCTTTCAGGGGTAGATCACCAAGCCTTTGTTGAGAAGCACCTCTGGGAGGACTGATGCTCCAATCTTTCAGTTAGCAGCTGTGTGCATTAACCAATAGAATCACCCAGGAACCCCAGTATTAAAGCAAACAATCTTAAATACATCAGTAGTTTCCAAGGCATTATTGTGTTATAACACAGTTTAAGATTTAATATTAATAATGATTCCAGGTCACAAATAAAGATTAATTTATATTCAGTAGCTGAAACTGATCATGGGAATGGTATATGACCAGCCAGCATTTTATTTCACTGTGCACAGAATTACCATGAGTCACAACATTCAGCGACAACTAGCTAACAGCAACATTTTCTACTTTAGGAAGTATTTCATATGCTTGCTAATTTGTCATTAATATTAAATTACTATTACTTGACAGCAGCTAACAATAGTGTTCTATTTTAGAAAGTATTTAATGTGTCCTGTAAACCCTGGTGGTGTAGTAGTTAAGTGCTATGGCTGCTAACCAGAAGATCGGCAGTTCAAATCCACCAGGTGCTTCCTGAGGACTCTGTGGAGCAGTTTTACTCTGTCTGTAGGGTCACTGTGAGCTGGAATCAGCTGGAGGGCAGTGGGTTTTAGATTGGGGTTATAATTTATTATAAACATTAATAACTTAAAACTTATTAAAAAACCCTCTTCCATAGAGTTGATTCCAATTCATAGCAACCCTATAGGGTGGAGTAGAACTGCCCCACAGGATTCTCAAGGAGAAGCTGGTAGATTTGAGCTTATAAGGTGTATAAAGAGATAAGCCTTCAACAATTTGAAAATTTCAACAAAATAAAACAACTCACTTGCTGAAGGTAGAATCAACATTTCCTTGTATCAAGTGGTTGCTCAGGTAAGTCCTACTTTTAAAATCCAGAGAATCATGAAGGCTAATGTTTAGAATGTCTGCTTCTCTGAAGTCTATCTATAGTGAAACTTGATTAGATGAGAACCCAATAAAATACAGTGTTAAGTTATTTGCACAAGGACTGAGCTGAAATTTGCCCTTGCATTATTTGTGGATAATGATGAAAATTATTAGTAAATCGGAATCTCCAGGGGAATGCTTAAGCAAATTGAGAGGAGGGGTTGACTGGCATTCATTTTTCCCGCATTTTATCCTTGGAGAACATCCTGAGATACCCATATTGTCGTAGATGCAGAAGGGGTTGTGCAGAAAAAAAACAGAGTGAAAGAATAAGATTTTAAACAAAGTGTACAAGGCAAGTGGATTGTTCAATATTAAATAGCTTTTCAAGTTGTGAGACAAGAATGAAGACCTTGTCACTTTGTTCTGGATGACATGTTGGCAGATAGCAGGCCTTTGATAGCTCGGCAAAAGAGGAAGGTTTTATATGTCTATAATAAGGATGTTAATGTATTTGACAGTAGACAGCAGCTTGTACAAACTGCTGAGCTGATATCATTCTCTGCCCAGAGACAACAAGTAATGATAATGATGAAAATTAAGCAATAATGGTGAAATCAATCAGGTTAGAAAGAATACTGGAAAACAGAATACAGATGGGAGGCTTCTATGGGTCTGAGATCTTTAGAACTAATATATCAGACGTATGGCCATTAACAAGATGTAGAGTACATGGGCCAAGAGTATTTTCTCAATGCATTATTCTCTGCTGCTTTATGAATCTGAAAACCTTCAAGACTGAATTTGGAAAGGTCTTATCTTTTAGACGACAGTAGAGAATGCTTCAGGAAAATGTCACATAGAGAGTAAAAGGTCAGGCATGAACAATGAAATTAAGCTTAGAAAATGATCAATGCCTCAATATAAACATCATACATGTGTAGTGTATGCATATCATATGCCACAAGGGGCACCTTGCTCAATCTAAAAGTATACACAAGATCACTATTTTTCAATACATTCAAGCATTGGAGATAAAAAAAATTCATCAAACATGCCCATAAATGAACAATAATGTGAAACAAGTAAATACGGTGGCGAGAAAGAATAACTGTAAGAGTTAAGGCAGGTGATCTGGGAAGATCACTCAGAAGAGCTAGCACTGAGCTCAGACCTGAAGGATGAGAATGAATAAGCCATTGAGCCAAAACTGGAGGTGCAGGATGCAGGGGAGTGGTGAATGCTCTAGACAAAAAGAAGAGAAAGTGCAAAGGCTTAGAGATGGGGAGGGTTTGGGAGCTTGTAAGAACCAAAAGATCAATATCCTAATGCAGAGTCAGCAAGAGGGACAGTGGCAAGACGGGAAGGAGAGGAAGAAGAGAGAAGTCAGATCATACAGAACTTTGTGTAGGGGGGTTTTATGGTGTGATAAATTAGAACTCAGGAGTGGGAAGACATCATCAGATTTATACTTTTAATGACTTGTTCTTGCTTCTATGCAGAGAATGGTTTCTATAAGAGAAAAATTGAAATAAGGAGCCTGGTTAGAAGACTATTTCAGTAGTTCTGATCCAAGTTAATGGCGGTTTGAACAGAGATGGAAGAAGTAAACCTACCTGAGATCTAATTTGGAGATAAGTACAATAGGATTTAATTTTGGGTTGATGTTGAAATAAGCCAAATACAATAATCAAGGATGTCTCTGAGGCCCTTGACCCAAACCGTTGAGTGACGCATGGAGGAAGAAAAACAGGTTGGGAAGAACACAATCAGAAGTACAACATAATTCATATATGCAAAATTGGGATAATGTGTACTATGCTATAGTTCTTGCTGTTCTTAAATGAATCACGTGGTCAAGTAAAAGACAGAATGATATTAGAGATATTCTGTAATAAGAGTTAGACACTGTAAGTTCTAGAATTTGTTTTCCACTGTCCCTGTGCTCCTGGTAAGGTCACTTACATTTCAATTTCATGTAACGGTGTTGGAAAGGACATTAGAACACATCTTTTGCTGATTCCCATTGATCAGAATGTAGTCTTTTAATAACTCCAGTGGGTAGATGCTCATTACTTTAGAACGCAGCCACTACATTTTTGAAAAGTTTCAAGTGTTAGAAATTTCTTAATGTTGAATCGGTATCCAATGCTGCTAAATAAACCAAACCTAACCTGTCAGCCACAAGACTACTTTCCCTGGTGTTCTCTTTATTGCTTTCTAAATCTGAATCGTAGTGCTAATCATGCCCATACATACACAATGTCTACCTACAAAAAAAGTGAAACTTTTAGATCTGAATATTTGTCTCATGTAACTCGCTATGAGTCAGAATCAACTTGATGGCAGTGGTGGGTTTTTAACTGCTAATTACTCTGCAGTTAATTAATCTTCAATTTCTCTGTGCCCAAGATTCACATTTATAAAGCTGATGATATTGAAAAGGGTTTTGGGTTCCTGAGAAAAAACATAGTGCAATCAATTTTTATTCTTTTGATATGTAATTAGTGAAGATACATCACTAATCAAAAGAGCATTTTGTTGGACATTTTAACTTTACTTGAGCTTTATTTTCAATGTGCTTTATAACTGATCTTAATGGTTACCTTTATCAAACTAATGTATATGCATAGTTTAAAATGAAACTTTATACTATGCACATACATTACTCTGATAAACTATCAAACTATTTTATCTGAGTGGCTGAAAATGAAAACACATCAGTGCCCTCCTCCACCATCGTCTTCCCCTGATTCACAGAAAAGAAAATTTTAGTTAATTGCTTTCTTGTAGCTTCTGACTCCATGTACCTTTTTGGAAAAACAGCCATATGCTTATTTCTATTTCCTTTTTTTACCCCCAATATTAAACAGGAGTTACTGATTCTCATGGAAAACAAAGTACTAGTTCTCTTGTCACCCTGAATATTTCTCAACATAGTCACATCGGTTTTAGGTTTAAAATATTCAGTGTTTACTTGCAATACATTATGAATAAAATTTGGATTTTCCTTAAGAAAGCCACTGTTTATTTTTTTTCCATATGCTTCATTTCTCATGTATCTATCATTAACATCCCGAAATTTTCTGACAGAACTGTAACCTCCTTTACAACACAGAAATCATAGCAAATAATTAATTAGTTCCTTTTTTCCCCCCTGTAGAAAACATTCCAGGAAACCCTGGTGCCATAATGGTTAAGTGCTACAGTTGCTAACCTAAAATCTGGCAGTTCTAATCCACCAGGTGCTCCTTGAAAACTGTGGAACAGTTCTACTCCATCCTGTAGGGTTGCCACGAGTCAGAATTGATTTGACAGCAATGGGTTTGGCTTTGGGTTTTAGAAAACACCCCAGCTGGAGCCCTTCTGGAGCCCTTCATCCTGGTTTACTCTGACTGATGGGGTTCCAGGCCTAACAGACATGTGACTCCTCTTCCCCACCCTCTGGGATTCTCCTTTTGCCTCCCTTCTCTGTTTGGTCCAGTGTTTCCTGATTCCATGTTTGCTTCTTCCCTGATCTACTCTGTCATTGCTGCCATTCTTTTTCTTCATCTTTTATGATTACCCTGTTCTTTCTCTTTCTGAGAGCTTTTTATCTCCATGTTTATAAATGTATAATAATGTGGCTTAATGTAAGTCTTCTTTTCATTCACAAGCTTGTGTGTTCTTCCAACCCATTTAACCTAGAAATTCATGCCATTCCATTTTAGGAAATTATCTGCCACATTTTTGCCAGTGTTTTCACTTTCAGAAACCCTGGTAAAAAATATTGGTCCTTGCTAGTTGCTTTTCTAATTTTGGTTTCTGTTTTACATATGTTTTTTGAACTCCACTTCTTCTAGTTTATCTTTCAACATTCTTTTTATTTTTTTTAAATGTCTGCTGTCATATCTTCAATTTTCAAGCCTTCTTTCTTATTTTCTTAGTGTTTCTCTCCTGTAACATTTTGTTCATGTCCTGTAGATGCTGTAAATTTCTCTTAATTCTCCAACAACATTACTTAAAGCAGTTCTGAGGTTTTTTCTGTTTATTGAGTAGTTTCTGTTTACTCTGAGCTTATTATTGTTGTAACATTCACATAGTGTCTGTGTTTCAAGATAGAGATTGTTCTCACATAGTAGTGAAAAGACTCTTTGTTCAGTTATGAAGAGGAATACTAACACTTGGTTGAAAGCTTATGCCTTGGGCTGATTTTGTTGAGAGGGAAGATTTGCAGTAGGGTGATTTTGCCTTCCAGAGCACATTTAGTAATGTCTAGAGATAATTTTGTTTTTACAATTGTGTTAGGATGTTACTGATATCTAATAGGTAGATGCCAGGGACACTTTTAAACATCTTACAATGCACAAGACAGCCCTCACAAAAAAAAGAATTATCTGATCTAAATATGTCAGTAGCATTGCAGTTGTGACACTTAGATATGGGGTCATAAAGGCACGTGAATTTTTCATGTCAGAGCTTCCGAATATCAGTATTTTTAAACTTTTTCTTTTTGTACAGTCAGTTTCTTCAAAGAGCAGTCTTCCAACATTACACCTCTGCAAACAAAGTAGGAGCAGGGAGTGGAGTATCTCACTGGTTGCTATGTAGATTTCCACTTCCCATAGCTTTAGAACGTCTTCAGTCACCATCACGCAGAATTCCTCAGCTTTTGTTTCTTTAGAAATTACTCCTCATTCTGTTCTGAAGCAGAGGAGGGGTGATCAAGTGACCACCAAAGTGGGAATCTAACTTAAAGAGTCAATCTTCTTCCCATTTTCAATCTATTTCTCGCTCCCACTATCCAGGTATCTGGCACCTCAGATTGTTGTTATCTCTTTAAGGCTCTACAGTCAGTGAACTTGAGTCTTATGGTTTCAGTTTTCTCACTAATGAGTTAGTTTCTACTTGTCCATTGAGTTTCCATTTTGCAAAATTATATTTTCAGCTCTCATCTTCTGTCATCTCCAATCCACATTGTTTTTTTTCAAATTGTCATTCAGTTGGTTTGGGAGGTAGTAGAGTTAAATCCATGTTGTTCAATATGTCATATTAAACTAGAAATCCTCAGCAACATGAATCTGCATTCCTTTCTTCCTCCAGAACTATTTGTTCAAAATATAATGTTTCATTACTAAATTTAAAACTTTCACAGATAAATTCTACTAGAATAATATTTCTCTAAAGAAAATTGAGTAGTAGAGAAGACTACGGAAATATACTAAAATCAGAGGGTGTCTGGAAGATCTTAGGGTGAACATTCAGTCTTTCAAATAACTGCGTAGTAATCTCAAGTGACTGTTAATAGAAAAAGAATATTGATGTTTTATGGGCTATTTATTATGTTACATATTTAGCGACTCTGAGATCCTGAGGTCCTAAATGCACACAAAAGGAATGGGCTTCATACCTTAGCTAATGAGAACACTAGCATTTTGGTAATTAAGAATTTCTGGGGGTCGTGGCTAATTCTGGAGGTGGTGGCTAATTCAGCCTGAGTCCTGGCGATATTCTGTTCTGTTGTATGTTCTGCTGTACATAGTGTCACGATGAGCTAGAATCGGCTCAACGGCACCCAACAACAACACAGATAAGTGTATTCAGAACTCTAAACCTCATCATATCTTCAGTCTTCATCCTAAAACACCACAACCTGCCTCTGTATACAACTTGTTTTCTGTAAGAAAAGTCTGCATGAAAAACAATCTGCTATAATATATTCACTATCTTAAAAGAAGGCATATAGTGGTAGACTTAATTGTCTCTCAAGGATAAATTCTCTTCAAAATACATTTCCTTTAGGAAATTAGGATAAGGAGGAGGAATAACCAAACCTGCTACCATTGAGTGAATTCTTACTCATAGTGACCCTGCAGAACAGAGTAAAAGTGACCCACTGAGCTTCCAAGGAGCATCTGGTAGACTCAGACTGCTGAGCTTTTGGTTAGCAACCATAGCACTTAACCACCATACCACCAGGGTTTCCAGAATGAGGAACACCAAAACAAAAACCAAACCCAATGCCATCAATTCTGACTCACAGAGACCCTATAGAATGAGAAATAATCAAACCAAACCAAACCAAACAAAAACAAAAAACCCAGTAACATGAAGTTGATGCCAGCTCATAACAACCCTATAGGACAGGGTAGAACTACCCTATAGAGTTTCCAAGCAGCAGCCAGAAGATTTGAACTGCCGTAACACTTTTGGTTAGCAGCCATAGCACGAACCACCATACCACCTGAGTATTTAACAAGGAACAAATCCTAATCATGATTTGAAGATTGCATATCGTTGGTTTAGAAGCAAGTCTGGTATATTGTCAACAAATGGTAACCATGAAATGCCAGAGTCGGAAGACTACAGGTTGCCAGTCTACTTAAATTTCAGATTGCTTTCTTGGTGGTATAAACATTGTCAAATAGATTATGAATCACAACATAAAATAATCCAACATGAAAAGAAAGAGAAACAGGATGGTTACCAATGGACACAGACAACACTTTAAGTAATTTTGCAGAAGGGAACTCTTAATCTTGAAAAGGTTTCATCTGCTCCTGCATCAGTGAGGTGTATTATGTTCTCTGTCTCTTTATCCTGGAATAATTTTTCCCTTAGTTCTTCACATGGCTGACACCTTCTCAGCATTCTGCTTACAGGTGGTCCCTAAACAGCTTGGTTACTATCTGTCATGAAACATTATTTTACTCTCTTGCTCCTGTCACTGTCCTCAGTTGACAGCATCCTCAGCAGAGCAACCGCTTCTCCAGCAGGTGATTCAGAAACCCGTTCTAGCCACCCTGAAAGGAGAAAGAGCACAGACTAGCATGAAGAAAAGGTTTTTGTGGGACAAGCCAGGGAGTGGCATATATCATTTCTACTCACATTCAGAGAAAACTGAGTCATGTATAAATGCAAAGGAGGCTGGAAAATAAATCTAGCCTTGTGCTCAAATAAAGCAGTCTGATTTTTTTGTAGTCAGTCACCTATGCCTCAGAAACAGTAGGCCTAGGTATTTGATACATACTTTAGAAACAGTGCTGACATAATTTAGGTAGCTTAAAAGAGAAATTAGAGGTTGGTGTAGAATTTCAACTTACTTAGGGAAATACTAGCTACTAAACCCAAGTATCCCCCATATTTTATAACATAATGAAATGATTTTATTACTTTTGATCTAAAAAAAGCTTTCTCCACCTTGAAATTCACCATCTCCTCAGGCTCCAAAGTCTTCAGCACTTACTAGCAGATAGGAGAAGAGCATGAAGAATCTCTGTTTACTTCTTAAACGCCCCAGTCTGGGGCTCAAGCATCATTTCCACTCACAGTCTATTAATGAAAACTAGTTCTCTCCCGCAGAGACAAAGGAGGCTGAGAAATGTAGTATTTGGCTGGGAAATTGCTCTCTACTGGCAGCTTCACCTTATGAAACCAACCCTAAGATCACACAGCCATCAGGTGGATTCTGACACATAGCAACCCTGTAGGACAAAGAAGAACTGCCACATAGAGTTTCTAAGGAGCGCCTGGTGGATTCGAGCTGCCTACTTTTGGTTAGCAGTCATAGCACTTAACCAGTATGCCATCATGGTTTCTACCCTACAGCATGTGGAGCATAAAATTGGTTGAACTGCTAGACTTCTTGGTCAGTGAATCTCCCCACATAGGGCCCACCTATTTGTTTTCAGCATGGGACCTGTTGCTGGAATCTTTTTAATTGAACACAATTATTATTCTGCTCTTAGTTAGACTTGCACAGAATAAAATTTTGCCTTGAGGCTACAATGTGTGTATAAATACATCACAGATCCTTACTTAAAATCCTTTAAGGAATCCCATTGCTCTTAGAATAAAATGTAAACTCTTTATCATGGCTTACAATGCTCTGTGGGTCCCGGCTACTGCCTACATCTCCAGCCCCAGTTCTTACTTTTCTCCCATTGCTGTCTGTCTTCCGATCACACTGAGTCCTTTAAGTTCCTTCTGTACTGCAAATCTATTCCGACTACCACAGCTTCCTATGCGCTAATCTAGAATGTTTTCCCTTGTGTCTCCTCATGGCTAATTCATTCTCTCCCTTCAAGCCTAGAACCACCAACCACATCTTCAGAAGGGACTTCCCTGGACAGCTCCCACAGTTCATTGCTATTCCATCCTCTTGTTACGATCTAGACCCGACTCAGTGGCCATGAGTTCAGTTGCAATCTGGACCAATGGTCAATTTTTTGCTCGCTTATTGCCTGTCTCCCAATGTGAATGTAGGTTTCCTGAAGGCAGGCGCTGTATTTGTCTTATTCACTACTATAACCTTATTGTTTTATACAGTGTCTGGTACTTAGTTAGGACTCAATAAGTACTTGAGAAATAAATTACTGAGTCTGTGCACACCCTGGAGAGTTGCTGTAGTTCATCATTACTGCTGAAGAAAAAAGTCACAGAAAGTAACACTATGGCAAGAGATAAATATTCCCATCTATAAAAAGGAAGAGGAAACAAAGGGTAAGACACCCATAACTGACATTTTCCTTGCTCTTGACTTTGGGTGACCAAAGAGAATGCATTGACCAACCGTGACTTTCTAAAGAAATCATCACAGTGCAAAGGCCACGAAGGAAACATATCAGGGACAGAAGAGGTGATGATGGGAGCAGGCAATGGGGTGATTCTGAGTTTTCATATGTCACAGCAATCTGAAACCAATGATTTCTTCTGCCAACTGGATTCACTCTTTGGACAGGCTTGGATTAATGTGTTCTGTAAAGAAGAAAATGAAAAGTATGTTTTTACTGGCGAGAAAGAGAAAGCTGTGAAGACAAGGGTCAGGCGGGGTGGGTGGGAGGGGAGGTGGATAGACAGAGACCAAAAAGAAAAAAAAAAAGAGTTGGCAGCCAAAAAAAGTGCTGTATATTAGCTACTATGATCTGAAATGGCTCTGTAGAGATCAGCATAACATCTGCCTTGCTCATTTCTGGCATGCCTACATATTCATGCCCAGCTTTCAGAATTCTCCAGAGACACTTGAGTATATAGGAAGATGAGTTCCAGAGACCTGCAGCCTCCTGCTTTGCTGAGGGGATACAAACATATCTTGCTTCCCTGATTCAACTTCAGTCTCAAACATTTTTGAGCCATCACTAATTAGTGTAGATTTTAGATACATGTGAAAAAGAAGAAATGAAGGAGAAAGCAAATAATTCCCTCAAGTTGGAAGGACATACATGTGCTTTCTTAGAGATGCATGATAGAAAAAATAACAAGAGACATAGACTCAGAAGAACTCAGGTTCAAATGCTGGCTTCCCCTTTTATTAGCTGTGAGGCCAAGGAACTCCACAACAGTGAACACCTCCGTCTTCATCTGTAAAGTAATATATGGCATTGTGACAATGAGCAAATTTATGTGAAATATTGGGTACAGAAAAAGTAATGGGCTATTGTGTTTATTCTTAAAAACAATCCAAGAACCCATCAAGTTATTTTTTATTCATACAAAGTTGTTTGAGGTATTTGCCTGAGTGATCTGAAGAACAATATCAATTTGACCTTGGCCTTGGTCCACACAGCCACAGACCCTTGTCACCAGGCAGTACAATAAATGCAATAAACCACATCCATATCTTCAGGAAATACCAATGGCTAGAAAAGGACATTATGATTGGCAAAGTAGAGAGACAGTGAACAAGAAGGAAATTCACAATGAGATAAATTGACACAATAGCCCTAACAGTGACCTCAAACATTTCATTGATCACAAAGGTGGCAGAGGAACAGGCAGCATTTTATGTTGTTAGACACAAGATCACTATGAGTCAGAGCTGACTGGACAGCACGCAAGTGACAACAACAGTTCTGCTTCCCCCCGTCCTTTCTGTCCTTATGTTACACAGCCAATTAGCTTCAGTTATTAGTCCTTGGCTTCATCCTCCTTGATCTGCTTATTAAACGTCATTGAGAAAGGTGAAAGTGCCTGAGAGAAGTAGGAACTGTACGCTTTACATTTGACCATCACAAGCACTTCACGGTACCATTTTAACAATTTAGTGTTGTTCAAAGTGGGGACAGGGCTTCGGGCAGTCATCTGATCCCACTCCCACCATCTAAACAGTTCTACCGCAAGCTTGGCTAGGTATGGTTGCTGATCTGCTTTTCTGGCAAAGCTTCTGTTTGCCAGTGTCAGTACATAGTCACCATGAAATCTAGTGTATCTTTTTTTACATGTCTGCACTCTTTTGCATGCAAAGATCATTATCTTTTGTTCTGTCCACTACAGATTTAGAGAACAGCTAGCCATCTCTGTCTTTATAATTATCCCATATGGTCTAAAGCAACACTGTCCAAGAGAAATACAACATCAGCCATATATTTAAGTATAAAGAGTAAAAATAAACAGCTGAAATTAATTTTAGTAATGTGTCAATGTCCTGTGGCTTCTGTAACAAATTATCACAAACTTGGTGGCTTAAAATAACTTACATTTTATTTTCTTATAGTTCCAGATGCCAGAAGAACAAAACAAGGTAGTTCCTTTTTTTTCTTTTTTCTTTTTGGTCTGTTGTGTACGTGTGTGTGTTCCTTTTTTAGTTTGTTTTAATTGTGGTAAAACGTTTTCCATTTCAACATTCTGGATTGTGTGCAACTGAGTAACATTAATTATGTTCACCATGCTATTCAGCCATCACTGTTATCTATTTCTAGGTTTTTAGAGTACCCTTAATGAAAGCTCAGTGTCGCCTAAGCAATGACTTCCTCTTTTCTCCTACCTCTACTCATCTTGATAACCACTAATAAACTTTGGACTCTACTTTCTATTCTAGGTCCTTCATGTAGATGCATTCATACAATATCTGTCCATTTGTGACAGATGTTTTCAAGATCTGGCAATGTTGTACCATGAATCAGGACTTCATTTCTCTTTATGGCAGAGCAATATTCCATAGTGTGTATGTACCACATATATTCATTCGTCTGTTGATAGACAATTTGGTTATTTCCACTTTTTGGCTACTGTGAATACTGCTTCAGTAAGCATTGATGTTCATGTAACTGTTTGTGTTTCTACTTTTAATTCTTTGAGATATATACCTAGAAGTAAAATTGCTACATTGCATGGTAATTCTATGCATAACTTTTTGAGAAACCATCAAACCATTTTCCAGAGCAATGGTACTGCTTTTAAAAAATATATAATTTATTTTCTTTTTATTGTTGTTGCTGAGGATATATACAGCAAGACATACATCAGTTCAACAATTTCGACATCTACAATCCAGCATCATTCATTACCATCATTCATTACCGTCTTCAAGTACACCACCTCTTTCTGCAGCTCTAGTTGCTGTCCCATTGAAAGCTATCTTCACTTTGGAATAATTTAAGAGCTAAATGAGACCCTAATGATCACCCAGTTCTTTGGTTTCAAATTTCCTTTTGGCAACAGATATCCTTTTTCTAATGAAATCTTCCTCAGAAGCCCTGTGTTTGTACGGTTCACACAAAAGCTTGTCTTTGTGAAGCAGAGGTCTGGAGCCTGGCTTGCTCATCTACAAAAACCGTGCTTTCATCATGGTGCTGTGGTAACAGAAATACCACAGAGTGGAAGGCTTTCACAAAAGAATATTTGTACTTACACAGCCCAGTAGGCCACAGGTCGAAATTCAGGATGTCCACTCCAGGAGAAGGCCTTCACCCTTTGTCGGCTCTGGAGGAAGGTCCTATATTGCATCAGTCCTTGTCCAAGCAGCATCTTGGCACAGGAACCTCAGGTCTGAAGAATGTGCTCTTCTCCTGGTGCTGCTTTCTTGATAGTGTGAGGTTCCCTTTCCTTTTATCTCTTGCAGGGTGAAAGGATTAAGGGTGGGGCAAGCCATAATCCAGGGAAACTCCCTTTGTAGTGGAGCGGGGAGGTGATCTTATAAAGGGATTTACAGCCCCACCCTAGTCCTTAGCACACAGCATAGGAAAATCACAAAATGGAGGATACTCACAAACTACTGGGACTCATGGCCCAGCCACATGACTACACCTATTTTGGGGGGGACACAATTCAATCCATGACATCCCAGCTCCCCCCAAAAATACGTGTAGCCATGTGGCTGGGCCAGGATTCCCCTGTATTCTATGATTGTCCTCCATTTTGTGAAGGATATGAAAAACGAGTAATACTTAACTCAGTGAATACAAAAATAAGGGGGAAAAAGACAAACCCACTGCCATCAAGTCAATTTCAAATCATAACAACCCCACAGGACAGAGCAGAACTGCCCCATAGAGTTTCCAAGGAGCACCTGGTGTATTTGAACAGCTGACCTGTTGAATAACGGCCATAGCACTTAACCACTACGCCACTAGGATTTCCACACCAAAACCAAATCCACCGCCATTGAGTCAATTTCGATTCATAGCAACTTTGTAGGTCAGTGTCTAGTAGATTTGAGCTGCTGACCTTTTGGTTATCAGACATAGCACCTAACCACTAAGCCGCCAGGGCTGCCAGGGCTCCTATACATGAGGAAAAGGCATTACATGCAAGAGAAAGTCATACACGAAGACTCTTCTGTGAGAGGAATCATGACGAGATGACGGACAAGCGATAGGACGAGGGCAAAGAGCAACGAGGGTCATCATGCAAGATGACAACAGAGAAGTAGGCAAAGACTGCACTATTTAGACCATGCTGAAACATTTCACCATTTCCCTAACATAAACAGTAATCCACTGACAGACTTTGTGTTTTGGAAGATTCATTCCACTAGGATGTGAAGAACAAATTATTCAAGAGACAAGGACATATGTAGACTGGAGAAGGAATAAGAGTAGATGCAGATGAAACAGATACAAAAATAGGAGGTATTATAAACTGAATTGTGTTCCCAAAACTATACTGTCAAGTCCTCACCCCTGGTTCTACAAACACGTTCTTGTTTGGCATAAGGACTCTGACCATGTTACCAGTTGGGTTAACATATACTGGAATAGGACAGCTTCTAGTGCAACCTTAGTGACAGCATTGTAAGAGAGGACAGACAGGAAGGAGAGTCATGTAAGGGTGTATCTACAGTCCAAGAAACACTTAGGGCTACCAAATCAACCCACTGCTGCCAAGTTGATTCCAAACTCATACCAACACTATAGAGTAGAAAATAACTACTCCATAGAGTTTCCAAGGAGTACATGGCAGATTCAAACTTCTGACCTTTTGATTAGCAGACACAGCACTTAACTATTATGCCACCAGGGCTTGCAAAAGTTGGAAAAAAACAAGAATTTTCCACTACAGCGACAAAGAGAGAGCTCTACCCAGTCAACAAGCTGATTTGAACAAGTAGCCTTTAGAACTTTGAGACAGTAAATTTCACTTTCATTTAGCCACCCACTTTGTAGTGTTTTGTCATAGCCGCACTAAGAAACGGTCATTGTGGTTGTGGCTGTCAGGTCCTGCTGAGATGGCTCTGATTCAGAGGGACATGATGTACAACAAAATGACATACCAACCAGTCCTGTACCATCCTCACAATTGTTACGCTTGAGTCCATTGTTGCAGCCACTGTACCAATCCACCTTGTTGAGGCTCTTTCTCTTTTTTTGCTGAACCTTTGCTTTCCTAAACATGATGTCCTCCAGGAACCGATTCCACCTGGCAACATGTCCAATGTATGTGAGACAAAGTCTTGCCATCCTTGCTTCTAAGGGGCATTCTCATTGTAGTTCTTTCAAGAGAGATATGCTCTTTCTTCTCGCAGACCGTGGTATATTCAACATTCCACACCAAATCAATACAAGAGATTACTGTAGTAGTCTAATTTAGTGATACTGCTATGGTATATAATATGGAGACACACTCGAATTCCCTTTTCTTTCATATCTCACATCCAATCCATTAGAAAATCCTACTAGATGAATACTAATGATACTCTTTACTGCTCCAATGTTAAACTATAATCTAAGCTGCCATCATCTCTCCTCTTGACCATATCAATGGTTCTATCCTTGCTTTCCATATTTATCTTGTAAGTATTCTATGCACAGACATCAGATACTTCTAAAATGTCAAACTATGTCACTACTCTGCTCAAAAGCCTCTAATGACATCCCGTGTCATTCAGAATAAAAGCCAAAGTCCTACAAAGTACTACAAGATCTAGGCCCCTTCCAAATCCACCCCTTCTCCTATACTCTCCCTTTTATCACAATGGCCAGCATGCAGTTCTTTAAACAAGCCAAAGATGATCCTAACTCAGGGCTTTTGCACTTGCTGAACTTTCTGCATGGAATGCATTTTTCATAAATACCTCACGGCCCACCACATTTATATCTTTGCTATTTGTCTGACATGTCTTCCATTTTCTCACATTGAAAGTCTCAACCTGTTATTTTACACTACTTAATTCACTCATCAGCATTAAGCATATTGTATATTTATTTTAGCTTTTTGGCATGGCCCGCTTATCCCTTTACAAGTAGCAATAAGAGCAAAGACTTCATTTCATTCATTACTGTGGTCGCAACCCAGGAACAATGCTCAGTGATCAATAAATACTCATGGAAAGAAATGGGGAAAGGAAATGAAAAAGAAAGGGAGAGAGACAGTGAAAGAGTGGCGAGAACAGAGGAAGAGGGGAGAGAAAGAGAAATAACGGGGAAAAAGGAGAGAAAGGAAAAAAGACAAAGCGGGAAAATGCTGTAAAGCGTGAGATTTTATTGTATATAAATTATACTTCAAAAAGTTAGTTAAAAACAAAGTAATATGAAGAAGGAAGCTTCCAAACAGCATCAAAGAGGGCGTACTAGGACTCTGCCACCTTGGATACTTGTCCTATATCCATGACCTTGCTCCTCATACATTACAACTCAGTGATGTATACAGATACTGGATCAGAAAGATTTGAAAGACATAGAGGCACAAGCTAGTCCCTAGAAACTTATCCTAATCATTAGACATACAAAATTGTAATTGTGGCTTTGAATTCTTCTTGATACCAAGTAAAAATGTTAAGTCATTATAGATACACTTTTTTTGTAAGTTCTTGAAAAGAATTGTGCAAAATAAAATTTGACAAAATCCCTGTTTGTAGGGCATACAGGCCTGTAAAGAACACTGTTATGAACAATGAGTATGTCTGCCTGAAAAGTCATGTTTTGTGTTTCCCATACAGGCACTAACCATGATAGATTATACCATGTTTGATATTGACAATAATGAGTCACAAAGCTGAAAGAAACTTTTCTAAACCATTAGTAATAAAAGACAATTTATTCAACCACTCTAGAAGAAAGATTGGATTATCTTTTCATTTTCTGTCTCCATATATCAATTTTCTCTATATATAACTTAATATTACAAATAGTAAGATTCAGTAAAGGAGTGTGTAGCCAAAAATGTAGGGAACATCAACCCTATAGACAAAGTAGAACTGTCCCATAGAGCTCCCAAGGAGTGCCTGTTGGATTTGAACTGCTGACCTTCTGGTTGGCAGCTATAGCACTTAGCAATTATACCACCAGGGTTAAGTTATGTTAAGATGCAACTAAGGAGTGTATAACCAAAAAGTGTAGGAAAAAATACAGTATGATAATCATTTAATTTAAAAACAAAGCCAGTTTTCTGAATTTTGTGATATTTGATACTAGTTGGCACATTCTTAAACTGTTTAAATTTGTTGTTCTTATTATCATTTTCAGACTGAGATGTTTCCCTTAGGAGCAAGAGATCACAGGGAGAGTCATCGAAACTAACTCTAACTTCCACTAGGATGTTCAAGTTCATATCAAAAGTTCAACTAAGACAAAGAATACTGATCACCATGTTGATGAGAGGTGAATGGTTTATTTTAGAACATTCTGAGTTTGAAATAATCCCAGGACAAATTATCAAAAAGCTCTGGAAAGTACTCACAGTCTAGAACCTCAAGAATATAACTGTTCATACAGTTTTATGCCTCCTGTCTGCAACCACTTTCAGATTCTCCAAAATAATTAAGATGCTCATCCTTCTATTCTGGGCCACCTTCCCATCTGTAGGGTCACATATATCCTCCTAATAGAAGCACAGGCTTCCCAATACTCTCTGCCTTCAGCCTAGATTTTGACACAACCACCTGAAGGTAAATTTGAGCCTGCAGAGCAAACACACTTCCCTAGGATTGTTCCTTGAGCTGATGCAGAGAGATTCAATTCCATGTAATTCAGAACTTTTGGTAGATTTGAGATACCTAGACCAACTCTGCAGAGAAATAAATATTGCACCACTGCAATCTGTAGAGCTGCCCTGTGAAGTTTCCAAGGAACTTCTAGTGGATTTGAACTGCCAATCTTTTGGTTAGTAGCTGTAGCTCTTAATCCTTACACCACTGGATAAGTTAGGAATCTTTTAAGAAAAAAAAATTATGGGATACCAAGGAGGGAGGACACTTTCCTCCTTTAAGAAGGATACACAGACAGACACTCACATGCTAAGTACTCTCTGATCTATCTTCCTCATCTACTATCTGTTCTCCACGCAGCTCTGTTCGAGAGGCTGGCCTGTATGACATGTGTAACCAGGCCTCCCTGCCAGACTGGGACAACTTTCACTCCTTCTATCTAAAGCCTCTGCTCCTGCCAGGTGATTCTCTCCTCCAGTGTTTTCTAAGTACTGTTTTGTACTTTCAAGTCTAGGAATGGAAAGGAATCCCCATTGTTGCTAGCCTTGGGATGCTTTGCCATCATTAAACTTTCTACTGTAGCTTGTTCAAGCATGCCATCTGTTGCCTTCTGAGATTCTAACTGAGACACTTTGAGGATGGAAGTCGTCCATGTTATAATGCAACTGCAGATATATGTCCTACAGATTTTTTAAAATAGTTTTGTGTACAACTGTGTACAGATGTCATGGGAGGGAAGAAGAAAAGTGAATTAAAAACAATGTGGAAAGTTTGGTCTTCCTTCAAAAAATCACACTGGAAGGAACATCAAAATAAACCAGCAAAGATGCTAAGCATCATAAAATAAGTTGGATCCTAAGTAAGTGGCCTGTTCTTTGATAATGCTGCAGTAGCCTAGCAACATACTGAGGTGGGTGGGTTGTTTCTTTTTTAACTAACAACCTCACATATGTATATAAGGTTGATAAATTGTGTGTCCTGCTTCTGGAGTTTTCCATGAACCACTCATAGTCATTTATATTCACCCATGAAACTAATACGCAGGAGGGCACTTAGCAAATCTGTACTGTAATCAAAAGCTTATAGAACCCAGTGTGAAAACTTGGACTCGAATTTCAATTTATATTCAACTTATTGGTTCTCTGTAAGAGTAAAGAAGACTAAGAATAGTTTCACCATTGATATTTTCCTCCATAAACTGCTTGCTTTTATTTCCCACACTAGCCTCTGAAGTTGATTCAGTTTGTGACATATAATAGTTCAATAGGTATTCACTTAATCACTCAGTAGAATCTTAGGATCTCTGAACAAAAGAATCATCAGATTTGTCTGCCCCCAAACACTCTTCTAACATTTGAACGACCCACCACCTGTGCCAACACCTTCTCTAAGCAGTCATCCTAAGAGTATTAAGAATGATTGTCCCAAACTCTTGTTTGTGGTACAAAGCCAGGATACAGAGTAGGATTGGTAGAGAAAAAGGCAGTGGATTCTCCAGCTGATATGAAAAATGTCAGCATCTGAATTTCCCTTGTATACAACCAGATACAGTTCCCGAGGATATTTTTTTCTGTTTCTTTCCTATCCCTTCAAAACTGACCTTTGAGTTTCTTTTAATTTTGAGTTGCCTTCATTGTCCCAAGGACTGCCAATATGCTCAGGAGATAAGTCTGTGTACACTCTTTAAAGAAAGTATGCCTGGTACAAAGACACAGTTCAAATGACCTCCTTCATTCATCCATTTAGTCAACAAATATTTATCAAGCGTACATTTTTGAGACACTGTTCTAGGAACGAGACTACAGAAGAGAAAAAAAGTAACAAAAATGTGGGACTAATGTTCAAGTGTTGGGAATGAAGGAACAAAACAAACATATACAAGGTGGCAGGTGGTGATGAGCGCTAAGGAGAACAAGGCAAGGAAGGCGTGACAGCATGTTGGAGTGGGATGCGGCGGGCTTGGGTGGCATGGCAAGGGAAAGCCTCAGTGAGAAGATAATTTTTAAGGAGAAATCCAAGGAAGGTAAAGGAGAAAGCCACAGAGATACTTGGAAGGAAAGTATTTCAAGTTGTTGGGGTATTGTTATTAGGTGCCCTTGAGTTGGTTCCCACTCGTATCAACCCTATGTACAACAGAAGAAAACACTACACAGTCTTGTGCCATCCTCACAATCATGACTATGTTTGCAACCATTTTTACAGCTGCTGGGTCAGTTCACTCACTGAGAATCTTCCTCTCTTTTACCGACCCTCTACTTTGCCAAGGACACTATCCTCCTCGGGGAACTCTTTCTTCCCGATAACATGTCGAAAGTATGTCAGCCAAAGTCTCATCATCCTGACTTCTAATGAACATTCTGACTGTACTTCATCCAATACAGATTTGTTCCTTCTTCTGCTGATTTATGGTATAGTCAATATTCTTTATCAATACCATGATTCAAGTGCATTAATTCTTGTTTGGTCTTCATAATTCGTTGTCCGGATTTCAAATCCATATGACACAATTGAAAGTACTACGGTTTGAGTCAGGAGGATCCCAGTCCTTCAAGTGACATCTTTGCTTTTTAACACTTGAAAGAGGGTTTTTTGCAGCAGATTGGCCCAATGCAATACATTGTTTAATTTCTTGACTCCTGCTTTCATGGACACTGATCATGGATAGGAGTAAAATGAAATCCTTGACAATTTCAGTATCTTCTTCTTTGATCACAATGTTGCTGATTGATTCAGTTGTGAGAATTTGTTGTTTTCTTTGTGTTGAAGGTTTAATCCAGACTGAAGACTGTTGTCTTTGGTCTTCACCAGTATTTCAAATTCTCTTCACTTTTAGGAAGCAAGGTTATGTCATCTGCACGTCACAAGTTTTTAACGAATTTTCCTCCAATTCTGTTGCATTTCTCCTCCAGTTCTCCTTCATATAGTCCAGCTTCTTGGATTATTTGTTCAGTATACAGATTGAGTCGGTGTTGTGAAAAGACAGAACCATCCAGTATCACCTTGTTCTGTTCAAATGGCTGCCTCTTGGTCTATGTATTGCATGTTCCACATGAGCACAATTAAGTGTTCTGGAATTCCCACTTTTATGATCCACGTAGTTGAATGTCCTTGCATAGTTGATAAAACACAGGTAAACATCTTTCTTGCATTCTTTCCCTTCAGTCAAGATCCATCTGATACCAGCAATGATATCTCTCACTTCATGTCCTCTTCTGAATCCAGCTTGAATTTTTAACAATTCTCTGTTGATAAACTGCTGCAACCGTTTTTTAAGTTTCTTCTGCTTAATTCCAAGTTGTTGGGACAGCCAGTGCAAAATCTTGAGGCACACCAGGTTGTTCAAGGAACATCAAGGAAATTGGGAAGGCTGAAGTCAGATGGGTGGAAGGCTAGGAGGGTAAGCTATTCTCGAAGTAACCATGACCAGCTCAGGCAGTACTTTCATTTCATGCAGATCCCTGTGACTTTTCTTCTGACACAACAAGCCCAACTGGAGGGTTTAGAGCAGAGGAGTGATATGACCTGATTTACATTTTAGAAAATTTATTCTGACTGCTTGTTGAAAATTGACTTAAAGGGGTTGAGGACAGAAACAGGGAGTTTGGATTGGAAGCTATCATAATAAACCCCATGAGAAATGATAGTGGTTTAGGCCAGGATGGTAGCAGTGGAAGTGTTGAGAAATGTTCTAATTCTGGATATATTTTGAAGACAGACCTATAAGAATTCCAGTGTATGGTATGAGAGAGAGAATTCCAAGATTTTAGACCTGAGCAATTAGAAAATAGAGTGTCCACTAACTGAAACAGAGAACACCACAAGTGTGGGTATAGCTAGCAGCATCTCAGTTTGCACATTGACTATGAATGACCCTGAGCCATCTAAGTAGAGATGTCATAAGGGCAGCTGGATATACCAGTTTGCTATTCAAGGGAGAGATCTGGGCTGGAAATATCAATTTGATAGTCATCAACATGTAGACAGTATCTACAACCATGAACAGCTGCTGAAAACTAAAAAAATCTAAATAGAGTGCAGAAGAAAAGGAATAAGCTCATAGATGCAACATTTTTAAAAATGGCTTTTGTTTATTGTTCCAGTTGTGAGAATTTTTTGTTTTCTTTATGTTGAGAGTATAATCCACACTGAAGACTATAGTCTTTGGTCTTCATCAGTAAATCAAGTTCTCTTCACTTTCAGCAAGCAAAGTTGTATTATCTGCATATTACAGGTTGTCAATGAGTTTTCCCCCGATTCTGTTGGAGGAAATACCAGAGAGAGACACCTGCCAGTGAGCAGGCAAAGGAAATGGAATAGTGTGAGAAGATGGTAGTTTCAAGAGTCTGAACTACTGTTCGCTAATAAAGAAACCATAGTTAACCTCACAGAGAACCTGTGGCCAAATTAACTCCCTAAGCCCAGCTGTCTGTTATAAATGACTCAAGTCTCCTCTAGGACCAAAGCCTTTGCATGAATTATAACACTGATGTCACCCTGAGTTGATTTATCATCCTGAGCATGATTTTATGTGTCTGCTTCCTCCAATCATATAATTTTAGATTTTACCCTTCGCTTCAGTAATTCATAAAAGCTCCTGGATCATAATATATAAGGACGACCATGATGAACCCAATTCTCTAGCTACGGCCAGAGGGCCTAGTGTTATAAACCAAAAGAGGGAAACTCTCCCCAGCCAGTCACAGGGTAGAGGATATGCCTTATCCCTTCTGGTCAGCAACCTCTCACCCCTACTTAATTGGGCAGCTTTGTTCTTTATGGGATCTGACCCACATCATGAAAATGGAAGTCATAGTACCCAGTTTATGGGGTGTGGGAGAAAATGAAGCACATGTGATATAGTGGAGATGGATTTCTAAAGTGCCAAATCTGTGCTTGTTAGCAGTACTATCCCTGCTATTATTGCTACAGTTTCCATCACCTCCATCAGTATCCTCATCATGAGGCCTAGTGGTTTTACCCTGGTACATCCAAAAGCCTAAGTTATACCCTTCCACCATTCCATCCTCTCCCATCCACCTCTCATTACCATGCTCAGAAGTCCAGCCTAAATGAACAGCCCAAGCTATACCTCTAGCAACCAAAATCAAGGAAACAGTCTCAGCTTTTGTATTATGTCTACCTCTTATCTCCCTCCCCCATTCCCTGCCAGTTTGCAAAAGTAGTTACTCCTTATCAACCTAAGATTCATATGTGCTAGTTAGTGACAAGTTACCAGTTGCCATCGAGCCAACTGTAACTCCTGTGACCCTATGTATGTCAGAATAGAGCTGTGCTGCACATGCTTTTCAGTGAGCGTTTTTTCAGAAACAGACCAATGACTCTTTCTCCTGAGACCTCTCTGGGTGGACTTGAACCTCCAAGCTTTTGGTTAAGTAACTGATTTAGTAATTGAAAATTTGAGCATTTGTGCCACCCAGGGACTCCAGACTTTTCCCTTTTGGTTGTGTTGACTAAAAACTCAGATAAGCTGTACCCCAAAAAGACAGTACATCAAGACTGTGAGACATGTCTTGGACACCTAAGTTACTTAGTAAATAGGACACAGATAAAAATATGTGATCCCACCAACTATGTTCTGGAAATATAAGCAATGACATGATCATGTTCAATGAACTGAGTGCATACAGTGATGAATAAGGTAGACATAGTGTCTGTATTCATGGAACTTCACGTACAGTGGGGGAGATAGTGCCATATGTGATAATACAGGGAAAGAAAGGAATGTTATAAGTGAAAATTATGTGAGGCATCATTAAGTTTGAATAGGCAGGAGAGAGAAAATCAATAAAAACTTCGCTGAAGAAGTGACATTTAAGCCAAAATGTGAGGGGTGAGCAGACATTAGCCAGGAGAAGTGTAGGCTGAGGTATGAGAGGGGTGTCTTCCTGACAGAACACAGGTGTGTAGTCCTGAAGCAGGGGGCAAAAAGTTGAAAAAGGCCAAGGAGAGAACTAGAGCACCAGAACACAGATCAGCAGTTCCCTGGGCTCAGCCAGGGGAGGACTTAACTGCAGCGGGGCACAAGAGAACGTGTGAGGCGGATGGAAATGTTCTGCGTCTTGATTGAATATTAGTGGCTACGTGACCACATACAATTGTCAAAGTTCACATTAAACCATACACTTAAAGTTGCTGGATTTTATTATATGAAAACTCTTGCTCAGTAAAGCTGGAAGGGAAAAGAACAGGCTCAGATCATAACTCTTTTCCTTATGTAGCCTCAGTTAGAGGTTTATATTAACCTGACTTCACCTCGTAGAAAGACAAAGCAAAGCAATGTATACAGCTACTAAATTAAATGTATTTATTTGTTTATAAGTTTGTTCTCTTGTTCATTTGCTTATGGCCCACTGTATATGAAAAAATGATTTAAGGTGAAAGGGGCCAATTCAGGATTCAAAGGACTATTTGCTATCCTGTTCCTATAGCTGGGAACAAGACACTTAAACTTCTGAGTTCCAGTTTCCTCATCTGTAAAAAAGGGGAAGACTAATATCTCTCATTAAGTTATTGTGTGAGTTATCTCATTTAACTTCCTAGGACGATGTTAGTTCCACTAAATAGACCAAACAAAAATCAGCCAAGTTGACACCAACCAATGGCAACCCCAGAGTAGATCCATGCCCTGCAGGATTTTCAGTGGTGATTTCCCCAGAAAGTCACCAGAACTTTCTTTCAAGGTATCTCTAGGTAGACTCAAACCTCCCATCTTTTGGTTAGCAGTTAAGCACGTTGACTGTTTCCACCGCTTAAACAATAGCGTGACAGTAGATCTGTTACAGACTTCTCATCCTCTGTTCTTTTTTCCATCATTGTTCTCTTTAGAATCTAATATTCAAATGCATTGCTAAGGTATTTGCAACATGGGGTCCCTGTGCAGCAGGATGCTAAAGAGGGGCAGGACCAGAATCAGTCAGGGGGTGGACATCATGGTGTGGGGGGCCCAAGTGTCATCTCCACACATTGTTGTTGTCAGCTGGGGTTGAGGCAATTCCAATTCATAGCAATCTCATGCATTACAGACTAAAACTGCTCTGTAGGATTTTCTCACCTGTACATCAGGCCTTTTCTTTCATCATCCTGCCAGGTGAGTTCTAACCACCAACCTTTGTGCTAGCAATCAAGCACAAACCATTTGTGCCACCTACACCAGCCTAATATGTCAGAAACATTAATACTTGGGCTCCCAGCACACTCTTCTTCATCCAGAAGCTGCCTAAGATTACATCCTTGTAAAGGAATGGAACAGAACGAGGTATGTTTAAACTTTTCAAAAGAGAAATAAAACAAAGAACTCTAATGGGACATTCAATTTCAGATTCACAAGAAATAACTGCACACTTAAGGAAATACTTGATGGTTTTTTGTTTGTTTGTTTTTAATTGTACTTTAGATGAAGTACAGAACAAACTGGTTTCTCATTACATAGTCAGAACACATATTGTTTTATGACTTTGGCTAACGACCCCACAATATGTCAACTTTAGTTTCCTTATTATCAGCTTTCCCGATCACTTCTGCCTTCTACCACAAGTTGGTGGCTTTAAAAAGAAAAATTTTATTTTGTCATGGCCCAGTAAGCTACAAATCCAAATTCAACATGAGAAATCATCACAGTCCAGTAGCCTGAGTCCAAATTCAATACGAGAGCATCCTGGTGCAGGAACTTCATGTCCAGAGAACATGCTCTGTTCTCAGTGCTGCTTTCTCAGTGGCAAGAGCTTCCCAAACGTCTGTGCCAGCTTCTCTCCTTTTACCTCTTGTAGGATAAGACGGAGTGCAACGAACACTCCAGGGAAACTCCCTTTACAATGGAGCAGGGAGGTGACCTTAGGTAGAGATTTATAGTCCCACCCTAATCCTCTTTGACATACAGCACAGGAAGAACACAAAACAACCCAGCCAGATTTCTACACCTATTTTGGGGGAGACACAATTCAATCCATGACAGCTGGCATGTCCCTTTAGTCTTGTTTTGTTTTAGAACTTCTTTGAGTTTTTAGCCAAATATTATTTCTGCTTTTTTAGTTTTATTGCTATGACTCCTGAATCATACACAAAAAATTCATAACTTTCCAAAGTCATACCTAGATGAAATTCATTAAAGGCTAAAACTCATCACTCTGATTGTCTTTAGTTTTCAATTATAAAAGAAAATTTAGTTTTCAATGGAAAAAGACTACCCTTTCAACTAACTTGGGGTGTCTCTGGAGCAGGGAATTGTGTTGACTGTCACCATAAGAAAGCACAGGCAGAGGGCAGACCTGCAGATAGCTTTGCAGAGACTGGAGACAAAGGAAGTGTTCTGTGTAGTACAACCATTCAGTGCAAAGGGATTGTTTAAGTGGAGATGACTCGTCGGCTTTCACACAAGAGGGAGCCTTCATACGTAAATAAAGGCTGGCTGCCTCGGAAACCCCTCCATCTGTTGCTGCCCCGTCACCCGCTTTCCAAGGCGCTGGCTGCACTAATTGAAAACATGGATGGATTTGTGCCCCACATGTTCACTCTTACAAAATCACTGAGAGTTTTTTTTAGGGTCGGACTGGTTCCAGGCCAACTCCCTACTCCTGTAAGAATCTATTTGGGGGCTGCTGCTATCAGTCTTCATCTTTGATTCCTAATATTTTTTTTTTCTCACTGGACCCTTCCCCCTATTCAAGCAGCTCCAGCCATAAATACGACTAGAAATTTGTTAAGCTGCTAAGCTCCTGTCACTTGGGGGCCCATTTCAATCAGGGCCTGAGAAGACTGCCTTCCTCTGCTGAGAAAGGAGAAATGGAAAGAGAATGTGGATGTGTACACTAGAGAGGATACTGTTTTTGCTCTTGTAGGCCATGCCCTTTGTGTTCCATGAAGATGTTCTTGTGTCCTACGTTTCAGTAATGACTCAGAGACGAACATTTGCAAACAAGAGGTGTGCGATACTGCCGACGCACCCCACCACACATACACCCTTAACTTTCTGCAGATACTCAGTTAGACATGCAGAGTACAAGCACTACTCTGGTAGTGTAGCGGTTAAGTTTTCAGCTGCTAACTAAAACATCAGCAGTTCAAATCCACCAGTTGCTCCTTGGAAACCGTATGGGGCAATTCTGCTCCACCCAATAGGGTCTCTATGAGTCAAATCGATAGCAGTGAGTTTGGTTTTTGCACACAGAAGTAGGTCCTGACCTGAAAGTTGTCTATGGGCTGGCTTTACCCTCTTTTCCTGATGCAGCAAAAACCAAACCAAAAACCTGTTGCCATTCAGTTGATTTCCCCTCACTACAACCTTATAGGGCAGAGTAAGACTTGCATACACAGTTTCTAAGGAGCAGCTGGTGAATTCAAACTCTTGCTGGGCAGCTGAGCTCTTCCCCACTATGCCACCAGTGCTCCCAGTAAGGCCAGTATATTTGTCAACCCCGTTCTGCACCTCAGGAAACTGAGGCACATAAAAATTTACTTGAAATAATACACATAGTCTTGAAAAGAACAGCTAATGGACTCTGCTGCTCACGAATAACTTGGAGCTCTTTCTGTGAAATCACTTAAGCTTGAAGATAGCCACCTGGCTCTTCCAAATACCCTGTGTCTTCCACAGGACATTAAAGTGGCTGGAAGTGGGGAAGGAATCTGAATTGGTGGCTACCCTGTCTTGTATTGAATGACAATTATGATATGTTGTCACAAAGAATGAAGGCTTTTTTCTACATATTGGGTTGAGGAGGACAATGTGTCACAGAAACTGATTAAAGCTAAGATCCAAAATCAAAATTCTTTTTCAGCTGGATCCTTTCATACTTTTTAGTCAGGCTGCCTGAACACATGATCTTCTGTATGAAATGTAAAAAATTAACAGTCTTTAACACAGGGACAGTTTCAAAGATTTTTAAGATTTGAGTAGCAAACTGACCATACCCGTTTGTATTTCTAAAGGCTCTATTGTGTGGCAATTATTTATTCATGCAAGTGTATTTTTTGAACACTAAATGTAGATGTTATTGTGACATTTGATGTTTTCTGGAACACCTGACCTTTTTAGAGTGGGTGGATAAAGTTACTTAGCCCAGGGCCTATTTTCTTCCAAAAACCTCTAAATGAACGCCAAAGGAGAATTAACAGGCATGTTAGAAGTCATAAACACAGCTGAAGAAAGCATATTGTCTTGATTTCAGCTTGAAATCTGTACTAAATTAGTAGTAGGAAGTCTAGCAGCAACACCTCATTTTTTAAACCATCCATTTTTTTCCAGGTTTTATTGCAACACCATTCACTTTCGTGGGACTTAGAAAAGTTGAAAACATTTTAGGCTTAACTCTGAAAACATGCTCATAGATTCAGAATACAGTCCGTTTCTCTGTTTTCTGCTTGCTTGTTTGTTTCATATTGTGTTTCCAAGGCACACTGGGGAAGCATGTTTATTTTACTGATTGTTAAAGCCGGTATTATTAAATACTGTTTTGAGAATTTTTAAATTCCCAGTGACTTTTTAGCTCATTTGATGTTTAAAGCGTGAATACACAGCTGCTCTTAGACTGGTTTCAGGGCCTCAAGATATTTTTTGACAGGGATCCCAAATCAGGATTTAGGTAACAGATTTTGGTCATGTAAAATGTATTCATAACTCTTGTTACATTTCTGCTTTTTTTTTTTTTTCATTAATTAAAGTTCAACAAAGCTAATAGGGCTAAAATAAAAGTGAGAACTAAGTGATAAAAGTCTTCCTCTATTTTGATAAGGGCACTGGGTTAACATGTAAACACCATTGTTGATGTCAGCATCCCACGTCAAAGATAAACACGACTGGGCTGCTCTTCAGATTTCGGGGACATTTTTCTTTGTTAATGAGCATTTCTTTTTCTGCAAAAGAAAAAAAAGTTTTATCTGAAGTTTCATGACTTCAGGCCAACAGAGAGCTTTCCTACGTTACTCTTTAACAAAAATAACAAAATCTCCTTCTTTGTCACATTTGTCTTTGGATGATATTTGTTAATGTCTTTTTACTTCCATTTCATTATGACTTTTGTATCTCCTACTTATGTGAACAAAATTAATTCACTTCATGTTTATTTTAGCACTTTCTCTTGAAACCCTCATTTAAGTGCATTCATTACTGTGAAAAGTACCAGGTTTCTTCAGCATGAAGCTGTTAAGTGAGCATAGTTTCATGACTGGGTCTCTATGGACATTTAAAATTTGTTTTCTTTTGTTTGGGTGAGGTTTATTTTACTACTGCCTGGTTGTTATAAGAGTAGAATAAATCCAGCCATTTGTTTCTAAAAGAATGTGTTATTATCCATGTCCTTGGTGTTTGACACCACTTTCAGAAAGATAGCTGAGCACACACGAGTCCTTGTAATAATACTTGAATCTGAATTAATACAGAGTACCTTGGTGACACCTTCTTTCTACCAAGAGCAATATATGTTATGAGACATTATCTTCACTTTAGGCAGAAAGGGAAATTAGTCCTAATTCAAGTATTTGGCAGTTAGCACGGGTAACCTTCAGAAATCCTGCGGTCTAAACCATATACAGCCTTTAAGAGTACACTTTTCTTCTCCACCAGCAATTCTTTTCATTACGTCTTTTCCTTCCTATACAACATCTTTCAAAAGACTACCTATTGCCATTGCGTAAATTCCAACTCATAGCAACCAAGTATGTTACAGAGTAGAACTGCTCCCTGGCAGTTCTTGCCTGTAAGCTTTATGGCAGCAGGTGGCCAGGATTGTCTTCCGTGGAGCTACTGGTTGGATTCAAACTGCTAACCTTTAGGTTCATAACCAAACCCTAAATCAAACCCATTGCCACTGAGTAATGGCCCTATGGGGTGTCGACCTTTGGGTTAGCAGCCATAGTTCTTTTTTAAAAAAAATATTGTTCTTTAAATGAAAGTCTACAATCCAAGTCAATTTGCCATACAAAAACTTGCACACTTATGCAATGTAGCTCTTGCTACTGTCTCTACCCTGTGACAGCACATTCCTCCTTTCCCCCTTGTATTTCCTGTGTCCCTTCGACCAGCTCTACCCCCTTGCCCTCTCATCTTACTTCTAGATAAGAGGTACCCTGTTAGCCTCATGTGCCTACTTAAGTCAAGAAGCATACCCTTTGCCAGTATTATTGTGTATCTTATAGTCTAGTTCAATCTTTGCCTAAAGGGTTAGCTTCAGGAATAATTTCTGCTCAGGGCTAACAGAGAATCCAGGCGCCATGTCTTCTGGGGACCCTCCAATCTGTTGGAACACCAAGTTTGGTCTTTATATTTAGTAGAGTTCTAGTTAGTTGTATTCCCTGTCAGAGCAGTCATTGATGGTGTCTGGATACCATCTAGTTCTTCTGGTCTCATGCTGATATAGTCTCTGGATTGTGTGGCCTTTTCTGTCTCTGGGCTCATATTTTCCTTATGTCTTTGATGTCTTTCATGATCCTCTAGCACCCATAACTCTTATGCATTGCACCACCAGTGATCCTTATGTTCATAATAGAGTGTAAGCTGCTTGTGCCACCCAGGGACTAAAGGAAGATTAAGTAGGCCAAACACAGGGTATTTACAAACTGAAAAAAGTAACTCTGTTTCCATTTCATACATAATACAAGATCTGTCCTCAGTCAAATGTGTATTCCAGGTGGCTCAAGCTGACCACACTAAGTAGACATAAAGCAACAAAAGTTCATGTTTTAACTACCTTGGCTGAGGGTAAATGTGTGAATTGAAACATTAAAAACAATGCATGCTTTGTATCCCTTCATTTCTATATTATTGTTTTCCATATGAATCTAAGACTCATGGTTTAGAAACACTGGTTTAGTTTTTCAGAACCTTTCCTTCACTTCTCTTCTTCTAAATGAAAGGAGTTAAGAGCTTCTAGATTCACTTCAAGGTAATTAAAGAACTATATGAGATTTTAGACTTTATATATAGATTATACACTGAAGTAGTAGAGAAACAAGGAATATTATTCTTGAATTTCTCAATAAAATAAGAAACTTTAAAGCGTTTCTTAAAGAAGACATGAGTTAATGATCCTTTTGGTCATTTCCTTTACTGAGATCATCAGCACTGAAATCCATTCTTGAATCTAAAAACAGGTTGTTGTTGTTGTTAGCTCTGTCAAGTTGTCTCCAGCACACAGTAATCTTGTGAGTTACAGAACAAAGCATTGTCTGTCCTGCACCATCTCTGTGATTGGACTCACCTTCCAGGACGATATCAATCAATATTCTGTATTGACAATATTCTGTATCAGACAAGGTTTTCATTGGCTGTTCTTCAGAACGGATCACCAGGCCTTTCTTTCTAGTCTGACTTAGTCTGGAAGCTCTATCACCTTGTCTATCATGGGTGACCTGCTAGTACTGGAAATACCAATGATCTAAAAACATGCACACTACTGTAGTAAGACAAACAGATGGTCAAATGATGGAAAAACAGGTACGCCCCTCCAATCACTCTCTGAGTCAAGCAGGTAGTGCTTGAACGTGAGGTCATTGTGTTTTGAGTCAACTTTGGCACCACTTAGGCATATTTCCAAAAAATGTTTGTTTGGTAGCTGTAATAACCATATTTGCCTAATCCATGATTAGGCAATGCTTTATCCACAGTCTACCCAAGAACCACATTCCTTGGCCACAGATTATTAGACCAGGGATGACCACCTAGCTCATAGGATAAACTAGGGGCATCAGATTCTGTCTGAAGTATTCAACTACAACACTAAAAAAAAAATCTATTTAAAGGATAACAGACACACTGAAAAGCTATATGGCATCATTTGATGAACTTCTGTTAACTGTGGTAGAAAAATTCAGAAAAGAATAGTGGTGATAGTTGCACAATATGATAAAACTAATGTCACTGAATTATACATGTTAAAAATGGCAATTTTTTGTTATATGTGTGTGCATATTTTGATTTCAATTTTGATTTTTTATTCATGTGTGTACGCTTATATATATGTATGTGTACATTTGTTGTTGTTTTTAGGTGCCATTGAGTCAGTTCTGACTCATAGCAGCCCTATAGGACAGAATATAACTGCCCCAGAGGGTTTCTAAGGAGTGGCTGGTGGATTTGAGCTGCCAGTCCTTTGTATTAGCAGCTACAGCTCTTAACCACTATACAACCAAGGAGGTATATACACGGACATACACACAAATATACACATAAGGTTGCAAAAAATATTAATTGTCCAGCAGGACTCAGGCACTGTGCAGAGTCAAGGACAGAGTCAGAATAAATCAGAATGTGTGGCAAGAAAAGCCAAGATCATACACAAGACAAACTTATAGAGAACAGAAATTTAAAATCCTGAAAAGAACATTTAAGATACTACAATAGTCTCACCCCATCCAGATCAAGGAAGAACGAAGAAAGCTGAAGACACAAGAGAAAGGTTAGTCCAAAGGACTAACAGACCACAAGTACTACAACATCTACCAGACTGGATCAGCACAAGTAGACGGTACCCAGCTGCCATCACTGACTGTTCTGACGGGGATCACCAGAGAGGGTCCCGCAGAGAGCTGCGGAAAAATGTAGAACAAAACTATAACTCGCAAAAAAAAAAAAAAAAAAAGCTAGACTTACTCGTCTGAGAGGGAGTAGAGAAACCCTGAGACTACGGCCCCAGACACCCTCTTAACCCATTGCTGAAGTCATTTTTGAGGTTCCTCTTTCAGCCAAAGATTAGAAGGGCCCATAGCTGGAAGGACAAGAAGGAAGGAAGCAACAGGAAAGCTGGTAACAGGGAACTCAAGGTCTAGAATGCAAGAGTGATGACATACCATGGGGTGGGCCACCAATGTCACAAAAAAAATGTGTGTTAATTGTTTACTAAGAAACTAATTGGTTCCATAAAACCTCATCTAAAGTACAATAAAAAGTAAAAAGTCTGCAAAGAAATAAGTGTGCAGAGATGAAAGTAGAATGCTAATTGAAGAGAAAAGCCGTGTAACCAACCTGAAGAGTAGCTGCCAGATAATCCCTAACTCTCCTGAGTGACACCTGCATTTCTGCACTTGGCTTTGGTCATTTGCCTCTTATCCTTTTTATAATACCCGTCTTCACTTGAGCTTTGTTGTGTGGTACTTGGTCCCCTGAAAACCAACGTACCCTAACAAAATTGTTTTTTTAAAAAAGAAAAAAATATATATATTGTACAGCACTTGGCTATTTGTAAAAATATATATTATATACATACACACATTATGGGACTGTTCATTTTTTATGAAACTTTAAAGTATTTCCTTGTTTCTTAAAAAGTAAAAATGTTTTAGAGTAAAAAAAATATTCAGGTTAGCAATTGAATTCAGGGAGCACAGAGGAGCTGTATTCTTCTCTCCCATCGTTGAAATGGTCTCCCAACTTCTCGCCCTAGGAAGTACATGAGTGGCTGGGGAGATAGGAGGGTTGGGGGGGGTGGCTAGCCTGTCATTTCCCGGGGTCCCAACACAGGAGGGAAATGGGGCTAACTGGGACCTGATTAAGCTGCCAAATTCCATTTCCACCCTGTCTAACACGTCTCCTTCAGCACAGATTCTGATTTTATTTAAATCCTGTTCAAAATTAAATCCCTCAAAAACACCAAACTGAAAATGAGAGGCAGGAGAGAAGACGAGAGGGTAGAAGGTTTCTAACTTGATGAGTCCTACTGAAAAGGCACAGAGTGAAATGACTGCTAAGTGCCTGGGAGCAGAAGTAGCCTGGAGCAACCACCCTCATCAGGTTGCAGGCACCTAGGAGAGAAAGCAGAGGAGGTACGATTTTAGTGAGTTTTGGGTTTTTTTTCTGACATGTCTTTGAGTCACTTAAAAGTGCAATTCTAGGGATGCAGATTTTGTGGAGAAAGAAAAAAGTCATAAATAACCAATTTGAAGGGCTTCACGTATTTTAAGTGATCATGATCAAAATGTCCCTCTAGGCGGCCTTGCCAATAGGGCCCTAAAACTGAATGAATTGGAGCTGAAATCTCTTGTGGGTCAGAATAAGAACTGGAGAATAGGCTTTAAAATTGTCTAATCAGTCTCATCACCTTCTAGTTTCTGACCCCGTGCCTGTCCACCTTCCTAAGGTTGTCTCCCTTTTTGTAGGCTCTCAGTACACACATGAAATCCTACCAGAACCAGGTGTCCTTGAGTTGGCTTTGACTCATGATGACCACATGTGTGTCTGAGTACACTGTGCTCTGTAGGGTTTTAGTGGCTGACTTTTCCAGAAGTGGATCACAGGTCTTCCTTCTGAAGCACCTCTGGGTGGACTCAAAGCTCCAACCTTTAGGTTAGTAGTTTAGTATATCAGCCATTTGCACCACCCAGAGGCCATGAAGCCACACGTCCCTTTAATAAAATGCTGGGTGTGTCAAAAAAGTCATTCATATCAAGACACAAACGGATGACAAAGCTATGCTTGAAAACATTCTGAATGAGGGCTGTGCATTTTAACATGAGACAAAACTTTAGAAACTAAATCTCCAGTTATGAGAATTCAGACATCAATGGATTGTGGGAGGATAAACTAACACAGGAGGGACTCTTCTGAGGCTAACGTTAGAGGCTGTCCTTCTTCCCGTGAGGTCATATCGAGGAAAACACCTGGCTACACTGCAGCCCCCTGGCCCAGACAACCACAGGACACTGACCTGCTTGTTCGCCTGCCCTGGCCATCAGGGAAAGAAGCACATAGCCCACGGGTTGTCCACTATAGTGACATCTCCTCAGAAGGCATCCGTAATCCGTAAAGGAAGAAACAAAATCCCTGAAAATTTTCCATGCCAGGTCAGAAATCGCTAACAGAAGTTGGGAGAGCTGAAAGAAACCAATGAGTGATATTAAGGTAGGTTATGGATGTTCTTCAGTTGGACAAAATCATAGATTTGGAATGATGACAGGTTCTCACCAACCCTCCCTTCTTTCTATCCGTATTTCCAGTTATCCTACTTCTTCCAATGTTTTCCCCACCCATGGCTGAGCTGTCATCACCTTCATGCAACTGTGCTACAATACATACTAGTGCTCTTCCACCAAAATCAAAGTCACCATATCTGCAAAAGTCCATTTGAGGACTGAAGTTTAGCTAAGACAAGGGGTCAAAGATTACGGAAAAATAAAAATCAGCTAGGAATTCACAGGTGTAATTACAAGCCAAACCTAACCAAACTCACTGCCACCCCAGCTCTGACTCATAGCAACCCTATATGAGGTCTGACAATTAACTCCATGAACTTAAGTTATTCTCAGGGCTAGATATCTCATTGCTGAATATCGCTATGGGCACATTCGAACTACTCCACTTGGGAAGCTATGCACTAACACCAGCACCTAGGCCACCCTTCAAAGCAACTTTGGATCTCTTTCTGGAATGGCCATTGCCTACCATGGCACGGTGGCACAGCGGCAAGTTTGTGAGCTTAATTGTCTAGTTATCTGTGAGGGAGTTTTTAGCCCGTAAACAAACAATTGTGTTGGAACACCCTCCTTGCTCACCTGATCTTTACCCAGAGATAAAAGAAATATTGAAAGGAAGACATTTTGATGATATTCAGGACATCAAGGGTAATACGACAACAGCTCTGATGGCTATTTCAGAGAAAGAGTTCCAAAATTGCTTTTAAGAGTGGACTAGGCACAGGTATCAGTGCACAGCTTCCCAAGGGGAGTACTTTGAAGGTGATCATGGTAACATTCAGCAATGAGGTATGTAGCACTTTTTCTACAATGAGTTTGCAAACTTAATTGGCAGTCTTCTTACAACATGGTAGAACTAGTGAATTTGAACTGCCACCCTTTTTGTTTAGCAGTGGTAGCACTGAACCACCGTGCCTTCAGGCTTTCCATAATTACAGGAGTAATTCACAAAGTCGCTGTCAAGTGTTTTTGACTCATGAACGCAGAGTTTATATGTTTCCAAAGCACATAAACCAGATCTTTACACTACATTCTTCCACACATATTACGAGTGTTCAAAAATCAACTCTATCTATATCAAAAACTGGCATCTGTCAGCTTAGTTTGTGTTCCCGGTAGAAGGATCCTATTTGATTGTTGAAGAGTAAATAGAGTAGTCCTCTGCAACATGATTCTTCCAAAGAGCTTTAGTAGTGAGGACTGACTCAATGGCAGTGGGCTTGGTTTGGTCTGGCTTGTAATCGTAGATGTGGGTTGCACTTTCAGCATCTTTCAAACTGATGGAATGGCACCTTAGCCACCGAGATCACAGGGAGGCTTTCCAGAGGCAAGAAACAACTCGTTTCAGACAGGACAAAATATATGTGAAGGAGTGTCAGTGGAATGAAGCCAAGGCTGCTGGGCTTTGGCTGTTAGTTTACATGATGTCTAGTGCTGAGGATCCCTCAGTTTCTCCCTCGTTCTAAGAATATTATTGATTCCTTTTGTGATAAACTGCTGCCTTACCTTCTTGCTCCACAAGTTAAAAGCAAAGTGAGACCACCCAAGTACCTCTGGACGCCTCGCAGTTTGTTTCCGGATGCGTCTTTCAGCTCAGGATGGACACATATTATAACAAGTTGGTATGCTGTGCGTTCCCTTCTAGGTCAATGGTTGCCTGCATTCTGGTCTTCAGGATCACTAGCTTGTTTTCTTCTCTTCATTTCCATATCGCTCTCTGTTCAAATTGCTATTATAAGGAAAACCTGTTTGATAGCTAGGTGAAAATCTTGCTACTGCTGTCGTATTTGGCATCACAACCAGGATCCAATGTCCAAACCATTTATAAAAAGGCTATTATTCTGTTTATAATATGCTTTCACTATTGCTTTTAACTAACTCGTTAAGTAGATGTACTAAGGTAGAAGGGTTTGTGACCCATCTGTTGAGAGTATAATTTCCTTTTCATTGGCTAGCACAGTTCAATAAAAAGAAAATATTATTAGGTGCACTAACTCAATCAGCAAACAAATGACAGGCAGATGGTCTTCAAAAACAATACACACCATGAATACCACAGAGCCACATTGTGTGCCCCTTGGCTTTTAGACAGCCTTTGTCTGAAAACACTCTGCTGGGTTAAGTGATGCAAAATACAACATAAAGAGAGAGAGGCTGTGTGTAAATGAGGGAGAAGTTAAAGGCCCTCTGAAGTGCTCCCTGAAAGGCTATGATAATTTTATTGGGAATAGCAAAAAAAAAAAGAAAGAAAGAAAGAAAGAAAATAGCATTCTTCTTAAATAATATACCCCTGTAATAGGACTGAAATCCAATCACTTTTTGTTCAGATGACACTTCTGTTCTAAATCCTTACTTTAGTTAGATTTCCTTTTTCCTCTAAAAGGGTTTTATCTGACAGAATTTTCTCAAGTTTTGTTTGCATTCAGCTGAGTGGTACAATATGGTGAGGAGAAGCTTTTGTATGAGAGAATTTCACTGGGTGAAAGTAAGAAGGAAAGAGAAAAAGAGAGGGGGAAAGAGAAAGATAAAGGCAGGAAAACTTGTAAGATTTTTGTTTTAGGTCAGAAATTGGCATGCTGATTTCAAAGAGTATGATAGATGGACACACGGGTGGTAGGTAGGTAGGCAGATAGATAGATACAAATAGACAGTGATAATATCAGATTTTCCTTTCTTTTTTGTATAGATTTTCCTTATAAGAAGGATCTGAAAGTGTGTATGTGTATAGCCTTTAATGGTCTGATGTTGTAGGGGCCTCTGAGCTGGATCTAACGCGTAGTAACCGTGTGTACAGCTATCCTACACCACCCCCAAGCACTGCTGGGTTGGAGCCTGCTGTTTCAGGCACTGTGTCTGTCCATCTCACTGAGGGTCTTCCTCCTTTCCATTGGCCTTCTACTTTACCAAGTGTTTTAGTTATCTGGTACTGCTCTAACAGAAATGCCACAAGTAAGTGACTTTAACAAAGAAAAGTTTATTCTTAACACAGTCCAGTAGGCTGCAAGTCTGGATTCAGAGTGCCAGCCGTAGAGGAATGCGTGCTCTCTTTTGGCTCTGAAGTAAGGGCTTGTGTGGCATCAGTCTTTCTTTGATCTGAGAACATCTCTGCACAGGAACCTCAAGTCTCTAGGAAGTACTCTGTTTGTGGTGCTGCTTTCCTGATGGTATTAGGTCCTCACTCTCTGCTTGCTTCTCTTTCCATTTATCTCTTATAGGATGCAAGGATAAAAGATGGTGCAAGCCACGCTCCAGGGAAACTCCCTTTACACTGGAGCAGGGAAGTGAGCTTAGGAAGGACGTTACAGTCCTACTCTAATCCTCTCTAACATAATCCAGCCTATTAACCACAGGCAGAGGTTAGGACTTACAGCATAGGAAAATCACTAAATGGAAGGCAATCACACAAGCCTGGGAATATGACCCAGCCAAACTGCTATGCACAGTTTTAGGGGGACATGATTCAATCCAGGACACCAAGGATAACGACATTCTCCAGGGAATGATCTCTCCTGACAACATGTCCAAAGTAAATGAGATGAAGATGTGCTCTCCTCACTTCTAAGGAGCATTCTGGTTGTACTTCTTTCAAGATACGTTTCACTCATTCTTCTGGAAGTCTGTGATACATTCAGTAGCGATCAGCAAAAAAATAGCTCTCCTCATGGCAATTTCTGAACTTGGATCAGGTCACACAAAATTTTTTGTCCCAGACTACCTATCATCCTTCAGGTACAAGCTGTGATTTGTTTGGGGATGGATATGGGTTGGATTGACTACACATCTCCCTCACAAATGACAGTATGCCCCGAGTTGAGACAAATTTACCATAGAATTTGTGACATATTTAACCTGAATCTTTGACCTTAAAACCAAACAAAGATACTGATATCAAGTCAATTCCAACTCACAGTGACTTTATAGGACAGAGTAGAACTGTCTCATAGAGTTTTTAAGGTGCACCTGGCAGATTTAAACTATCAACCTCTTGGTTAGCAGCACTTAACCACCAGGCCACCAGGTTTCCAAGTCCTTGATCTTAAGCAACTTAAATCTTATCAACTCAGCTATATACTTATAACTTCTGGGCTGATATCCCTGCCTTTTAGATGAAAATGGAGGAAAAAGCTCAACTATGTCTAGCTGACATATAAAAACATTTTTTTCTTGTTAAAAAATTAAATGCAAGTTTGTGGGAAAATAAATTGAAAAGTTCAAAAAAATCAGTAAAGAACAGAAAACAATCACTTAAAATCCTGCCACCCATAATATCACTGAACTATACATCTGTACATTGTTAAAATGCCAAATACGTAGTTACATATATATGTACCACAATAAAATCTTATAAAAAAACTACCACCTGGATACAACTCCAGATGGTAATACATATTTCTTCCCATTATTTTTCCTTTACAGTTTTACATAGTTGAAAGCATTAATTTATATTCTTTATATTTTCACTTAGCAGTTTATCAAAGCTCTTTATAAGTATTATTTTAGACAGTTGTCTAATATTCCATTATTAGCATAAAACACAGTTTCCTTAATATCCTAAACCGACCGTTTGAGCGACTGTCTTGCTATTTGAGCAATTAACGTAACCCTCCATGTCTCAGTTATCTGATTTGGACCCATGTCCAAATAAAAATAGTTACAACATAACATTTTTGTGAAGAGTGAATTAAATAATCCCTGTAAAGGGTTTAGTACATTGGCTGGTGCAGAGTAAACCCTCAATAAAAGTTATCAATGGCAATAACTTAGGCATAAGAATTCTTGTTCATATTTTACACAATGACTTCAAGAAAGATTTCTAGATATGAAATTTAAAAAAAGGATCTGAATATGGCTAAAGTTCTTAATATATACTGTAAAATTCTTCCATATGTAGTAACAATTCCAAGCTAAGAATGTATGAGTAACCTGAACAAAAGTTATACGTTTAACCTTTGTTTGTCTGGTATCACATTACTTGCTAAGTTTCGGTTTCTTTAATTTTTTTCAGGGCTTATTAAGTGTTTGCACTTGCATGAATGTGAAGTGATGAGTCTTTGTCCCAAATCATTCCTAAATACCAGTAGCTTCCACCCAGTGTTTGTTTCAGCCATCGTCTTGCTATTAGCTCATAACTCACATCCCACACCACACAATGGCTGAAAGAGCTGTTTGTGTCTTCAGTATTTCTCTCTCTCTCTCTGTCTCTCTCTCTCTATCTCTGCATTACCTATCTACCTACCAGTTGCATTAGAGTCAACTCCAATTCATGGAAACCCCATGTATGTCAGAGTAGAACTGTACCCCACGTAGCTTTCAACAGCTGATTTTTCCAAAGTTGATGGCCAGGTTCTTCTGGTGAGGCACCTCTGTGTAGATTCCAATCTCCAATTTGAGCACTCAAGTGCATTAACCATTTGCGTTATCCAAGGATTCTCTTTCTCTCCATTAGATACAGCAAAACCCTCTAAGGCAGTGCTTCTTAATCTTAAATAGACTTGTTGTTAGGTACTACCAAATTGGTTCCGACACATAGGAATCCTATGCTCAACAGAAGGAAACCTGCTGGCCCTAGCCCATCCTCTTAAGTATTGCTATGGTTGAGCTCATTGTTAAACAGCCACTGTGTCAATCCACCTCAGTGTCAATCCACCCTTTTTCCTTAACCTTCTATTTTGTCAAGCCATACGTCGTTTTCCAAGGACAGGTCTCCCCTGATAGTGTATATAAAGTAATTGAGATGTAGTCTCACCATCTTTACTTACAAAAGCATTCTGATTGTATTTCTTTCAAGACAGATTTCTTCATTCTTTTGGCAGTCCATGGTATATTCAATATTCTTCACCAACACCAGAATTCAAAGGTGTCAATGCTTCTTTGATCTTCTTTATTCACTGCCCAGCTTTTGCATGCATAGGAGGTGACTTGAAAGCATCACAGCTTGGGTCATACGCACCTTAGTCTTCAAGGTGACATCTTTGCCTTTCAACTTTTTAAGGGATCCTTTGCAGCCAATTTTTCCAGTGCAATGCGTCTTTTAATTTCTCAGCTTCTTCTTCCATGGATGTTGATTGTGGATCCAAGTAAAATGAAATCCTTAACAACCTCAGTCTTTTCTCCATTTATTAAGATGCTGCTTATGGTCCAGTTGTGAACATTTCTGTTCTCTTTATGCGGAGATGTAATCCACACCAAAGGCTGTAGTTTTTGATCTTCATTAGTAAGTGCTTAAAGTCCTCTTCACTTTCATCAAGCAAAGTTGTGCTATCTGCGTAACAAAAATTGTTAATGCATCTTCCTTCCATCCTAATTCCCCATTTTTCTTCATACAGTCCAGCTTCTCAGATGATTTGCTCAGCATATAGATTGAATAAGTATTGTGAAAGAAGCAAACCTTTCCTGACTTTAAACCATGCAGCATCCCCTTCTTCTCCTCAAATGGCTGCCTCTTGGTCCACATACAGATTTCTCGTGAGCAAAATTAAGTGTTCTGAGAGTCCCATTCTCCATAAAGTTATCCACAGTTTGTTATGATCCACATAGCATAGTCATTAAAACATGTGCAGACATCTTTCTGGCAGTCTCTGTTTTCAGCCAGGATCCATCTGACATGATATCCTTTGCTCCATGCCCTCTTCTAACTCTGGCTTGAATTTCTAGCAGTTCTCTGTCAATATACTGCTACAGATACATTTGAATGAGACTCAACAAAATTTTTCTTGCATGTTATATTAATGATATTGTTTGATAATTTCTGCATTCTATTGGATCACGTTTCGTGGGAATACACATAAATACAGATGTCCTCCAGTTGGTTGGCCAGGTTGCTTCTTCCAAATTTCTTGGCATAGACAAGTGAACACTTCCAGCACTGTATCTGTCTGTTGAAACATCTTAATTGGTATTTCATCAATTCCTGGAACCTTGTTTATCATCAGTGCCTTCAGTGCAACCATGACTTCTTCCTTTAGTACCATCAGTTCCTAATCATGTGTTAACTCTTGAAATGGTTGAATGTCAATCAATTATTTTTGATATAATGACCCTGTGTATTCCTTCCATCTTCTTTTGATGTTTCCTGAGTTGTTTAATACTTTCCCTGTAGAATTCTTTACCATTGAAACTAGAGGCATGAATTTTGTTTTCACTTCTTTCAGCTTGAGAAATGCTGAGCATGTTCTTACCATTTGGTTTTCTATCTCCAGTTCTTTGCACATGTTGTCATAATACTTTATTTTGTCTTCTGAAGCCACACTTTAAAGTCTTCTGTTGAGCTCTTTTGCTTCATAATATTTTTCCTTTTGCATTAGGTACTACACATTCAATAGCAAGTTTCAGAGTCTCTTCTGATATCCATTTAAGTCTATTTTTTTTCCTTTCCTCTCTTTTTAATGACCTGTCGCTTTTTTCATGTATGATGTCTTTCATGCCATTCCACAACTCATCTGACCTTCAGTCATTAGTGCTCAGTGTTTCAACTCTGTTCTTGAGATGAACTCTAAATTCAGGTGGGATGCACTCAAGATTATACCTTGGTTCTCATGGACTTGTTCTAGTTTTCTTCAGTTTCTACTGGAAATTATATCTTCTAAGTAACTGATGGTCTGGTCCACAGTCTGCCCCTGGCCTTGTTATGACTGATGATATTCAGCTTTTTCATCATGTCTTTCCATAGATAGTCAACTTGACTCCTGTGTATTCCATCTGTCACTGTCCATGTGTACAGTTGCCCTTTATGTTTGTGAATAAGGGTGTTTGCAATGAAGAAATCCTATCATGTGATCTCTGGCATTGTTTCTATCACCAAGGCACATTATCTAACTACCAATCCTTCTTCTTTGTTTCCACTTTCAAATTCCAGTCACCAGTAATAATCAGTGCATCCTGATTGCTATGTTCAAACAATTTCAAACTACAGAAGTTGGTACAAATCTTCCATTTCTTCATTTTTGGTCTTAGTGGCTGGTGTGTAAATTTGGATAACAGTCATATTAACTGGTCTTCGTGGTAGGATATGGATATTACCCTGTCACTGGCAGCACTATACTTTACAATAGATCTTGAAATATTCTTCTTTATGAATGCAACACTACTCCTCCTCAAGTTTTTATTTCCCAGCACAGTAGACTATATAATTGTCTGATTCAAAGTAGCCAATATCCATACATTTCAGTTTTCTAATACCTAGGAGATCACATTTTGTGCACTACATCTCATTTTTGATGACTTCCAATTTTCCTAGATTCGTTCTCACAGGTTCCAACTATTAAAGGGATGTTTCCTGCTGTTTCTTCTCATTTTGAGTTATGTCACGTCAGCAGATGAAGGTCCCGAAAGCTTGACTCCATTCATGTCATTAAGGTCAACTCTCCCTCTAGGAGGTGGCTCGTGTCTTGAGTGTTTTTCAACCTGAGAGGCTCAGCTTCTGTCATGATATTAAACAATGTTGTGCAGCTATTAATAAGTATTTCATTGGCTAATTGTTTTCAGAAGTGTACCACCAGGTCTTTCTGCCTAGTCTGTCTTAGTCTAGAAGCTCAGCTGAAACCTGTCCACCATGGTTGACTTGGTTGACTGTGCTGGTATCTGAATACTAGTGGCATAGCTTCCAGAACTGCTGCAACACACAAGCTCCAACAGTATGACAAACTGACAGATGCTTAAATAAACTGAAGGATCTTATTAAAATATAGGTTCTACATTTTTAACAAGTTTCCAGCTAATGCCTGTGCTGTTAACTTTTCAGCATACTCTCCCCCCCCCCCGCCACTACCTTGATCCAACAAGATCTCTACTCCAGCAGACATTTCTCAGTTTTCTGTCCATGAACAGCCAAGACTGATGGCCTTTTGATGGTTAATCTATTTTCCTCCCAGAATAAGAAGTGTTTCTCCCTGTTTGTGCTATGCCCAAACTTCAGTCTCTTTACCCATCTGGAGGCAGATCAGTGTCATCTTGTAAGACCCCTGCCTCAATTAAGGCTTTCACTGTACCTCTAGACAAGAGAAAGTGTCCAGCATCTTGCAGGAGAGAGAAGCTATCTTTGCCATACTGAATGACCAAGGGTTATCTGGAGTTTAAGATTTTCGGGTTCATCTACCCAAATATCCCCAAGTCAGGGCTCAAGATCCTACAAAGTTGGGGCCTTAAACTTTGAAGTTCACTGACCTGGACACTTAGATACTGAACCTGCAGGAAGCAGGTTTCCTATCAGCTATTTCCATAGAGGCCCACTGATTTTCGTAGCATTCCTGCTACTTCCTTTTTTAGAACAGTTAATGAATATTAACTAATGACACAATCTTTACGATTATCACAGTCCTAACACCACTCAAACACTGGTGGTGTAGGGGATAAGTGCTACATCTGCTAACCAAAAGGTGGGCTGTTCGAATACACCAGGTGCTCCTTGGAAACTTTAGGGAGCAGTTCTACTCTGTCCGGCAGGGTCACTACGAGTTGGAACTGACTTGATGACAGTCGCTTTGGTTTGTTTTTTTTTTTTTTTTGGTTTAATACCATTCAAATATCACAGTCTCAGATAAGCTTGGACCTCATCTCGATCTACTGCAGATGAGTGTCTTAGTAGTTGTGATTCTACAACATGCTAGGGATTGTGTTATTACCCCTCCCTTAAAATTAGCAATGAGGTTCTTGCTACAGTCTCGGTGAGTGGTCCTACTCTAAAGTCCCATCCTGAGGGTCAATATGCTGACTTTCTTAGCCTGTGATCCCCCGAAACCAGTGCCTGAGACAAGTAATTGATTAAGAACATGATCCTGGGGATCAGGTACAAGCATTAGAGGGAGTGAACAGGGAAGAAAGACAAGATTGTAGATGGATACAGTTCTGTATTAGCTACTGTTGTTGGTTCTCTATTCCTTAGGGCCATCCATCTAAGGCTTCTTATAAATTGTGCTCAAAATCTATAAGGCCATATGATGAAAGTGGGAGGCATTTTTCTGCCTGTTTACGTTCCCTGTTAGCCCAGCGGTAGCCCCACAGATGTTCACTCTTCTGAGCTGTGCAATCAAAGGTACTCAGCAGGTCTCATAAGTATGAGAGACGTTCTCAAACAATTTCCCTCCTCAAAATAAAGCACACCAGGAACTGGACAACTCTTGGTTAGATAAAAGATATCTACTACCTTCATACATTTTTCTGGCCTTGATCATGCTGGGAAGAGCTCATAGACAGTTAAAAATCCTAGATTTTCTTTTTTTAAGCTAATCAAGTAAAACCTGTCTGCAAAATTTAAACCATATGATACACTTTTCTCTAAGTTTTTTTCCCCTGGTAACCAAAACCTGTTGCCATCAAACTGACACTGACTCATAGTGACTCTGTAGGACAGAATAGAATTCCCAGGAGCAGCTTATAGATTCAAACTGCCAACGTTTTGGCTGGCAGTCATAGCACTTACCCACTGCATCACCAGGGTTCATTTTTCCTGATAGAGGCAGACGTGAAACATCTTTTACAAGGTTCAGCTCTGCCATGCTGACAAGCACAACCCTGACTGCTGTTGTGTGAGGTGTCTTTTTGTTGTTGTTGTTGTTCTTGTTTCAGCAAATTTAAGAGTGTTTTTGGAAAAATATCCAACTAAAAAGGTATTTGGCCAAGGTTTGGAAGTTTCTCTTTAGGGAAGGGAAGCCACTCTGATTGTTCCAGATATTTATTATACTAAAAGTGCTCATTTAAAAAAAAAAAAAACAGAATGTCTTTCTTCCTTCATTTTTATTCTTTTCCCTTCTTAACTTCCTATCCTCACTAAATAAGTTCTAACAATCTGAATCATTGATCCGTTTAGTGGTCCAAAGTGTTAGAACTTATTTCATGAGTCGGGCTCAGACTGAAATGAGACACTGGAACAAAAAGAAAACCTAAGTCAATACTCACAGCTAAACATTTAATTATGAATATAGGAACAATTATCTTTATTTTCAAAGTCCTATAAGAACAAATGTGGGCACTATTAGAGTATTTCTTAGGAGAATGAGGAAATAAAATGGGCTTGGGAGACAGATGTGTGAGGTGTGGATGTGTGAAGCCAACACACGAGGCTTCAGCCTCTGAGCACTAACACATGGTCCCGCCTTCAAAGGTCTGTATAAGCAACTCAGCTGCTGGCCTGACAGAAGATTTGAGATTGTTAACACACACTTCATTAAAATACCAGCTAAAATCCAAGTTTGAAATCCCACAGTTTGTGTTAGTTGATAAAACTCAATTGCTTCTAATTACTGTTAGTGCAGCTTTAAAATAATATTTTGTTGTAATAAAGGATTCGCTATGACAAGTGAGAGTTGGCCCGTTGAACTGGAATCATCAGACCAGAGGGGATGTGCACCCTCACAGGGTTCGCTGCTCTGCCTGCTTCGTTTGTCTGAAAAATCTCCAAGCATCAAACAGAAAAAAAAAAAAAAAAAAAAAAAAATGACCACTCATCAAATGGGCTTCAAAAGGACAAGGATGACACAAATATTGGCTGTTGTTTGCATCTCTGATAAGTCACTGCATCTGAAGGGGTTCAGCTGAAATGAGACAGGCAGAGCTGAGTTTCCCGCTGCAATCCAGGAGGACCATCTCCTTAAGGTTTCCCCAGTGGACTGTGCGACTTCCCACCTTCTGGCCTTTATACTCGCTTCTGCCTCCGACTTCTCCCCCTTTCACCCCTCCATTCTTAGTTCTACTCTAGTCCAGAGAGAAGCCTTCTCTGACCTCCTGTTTAAGTTAGGCCCCCATTGTATATACACTCTCATTACACCCTAAGTGTCTCCATCAAGGCACTTTCATCCTGACTGTGATTATTTGCATAACCATTTGTTTAATCTGCTTTCCCTATTAAACTCTCAACAGGGGTAGCTTTTTTCCCTGTCTTTTTTTTTTTTTTTTTTTTTTTTTTTGCTGTCATCTCTCCAAAGTACCTGGACACAATAATTAAATGCCTATGCAAATGATAACAGAAAGATCAGAAAACTGAGGTAAATTTTTTAGTCTTTACTTTTATTAATTTTTAAAAGAAGAAAAAATAAGATACAAACATGGAGATACTCGCTGAAAACAAGACAAAATGTTTGATGGAACAGATTTCACTCAACAAAGGAAGAAAGGCGAATCTTCTCACCCTCATGAAAGAGAGTTCAGAGAAAGAGGTTAAAGCTCTCTTGGAGAAGCTCAGGTTTGTTTACTGACTGGCTGTTCTCTATTAGGAACAGTCGTAATCTTCAAACTGGAGGTCTCAGGTATAAATCTACTCCTTCTATCTTCCAGTAATGGGAAATAAACATGATCGTGGTGAGTAGTGTTTCTAACAATAATGAAATGCTATCACTTGACTTCTCAGCATGAATTCCTTCTCTGTTAGCTGCTTCCTGATATCCTTGGGAGGACTGACAATTAAATCAGAGTCCCATACGGGTTCTCTTCGTTTCCTAACTAGGTTTTTCAGATTCACTGTTCCTGAAATTTGAGCCAAAAGACCGTAAGACTGACAGTGGTTTGAGCTCATTCATTCCTTGGAGAGACTACTGGGGAATTCCTACTTCCTAATCCCTTGCTTTTCCACTTTGAACTTCCAGGGTTCCTTCCATACTTGGTCCTGGATCACCGGGTTAGCCTGCCAACCTGCTAACATCCTTCCAGTAAATATTCTTTTTGCTTAAACAGCCAGAGTCTGTCTTATTACTTTGAAACCAAATACCCGAAGTGATACAGTGATTATGAGGATTGTGATGATGATGCTGATAACACAAAGGTTATAAAATTTCATAAAAATCTCCATTAAAACACAAGTTACTCTAAGATTACCACAGTATTCACATAACTTCTCCAGAATTAAATAGTTTAGATTTTAATCAGTTTGCAGTGATTATTTGTTTAATATATAAAATGTTAGCACACCAAGCACTTCTATGAAGACTGGAATTATTACCTAATATCTATTATTTGATCTTACATTTATTATTTTAATTTTAACAAACATTTGTTGACTCAAAGACTATAACATTTTCTTAAAACTATCTCACTAATGAGCTGTCTGTTAACATTTGTATTATCAAAGTTTCATCATTTAAATATTTGTATTATTTTGTCTTTTTAATTTGTTGAGGCTTGCATTGTGGCCTAAAATGACCTATGAGCCTGGAGAACAACATGTGCTTTGCCACTGTTGAGGGATGTGCTCTTTTATGTCTATGAGATCAAGTTGGTTGATTGTGGTATTTAGATCTTCTGTGTCTTTATATGGAAAACACCCTGGTGGCTTAGAGGGTTAAGTGCTACATCTGCTAACCGAAAGTTTGGCAGTTCAAACCCACCAGGCGCTCCTTGGTAACTGTATGGAGCAGTTCTACCCTGACCTCAAGGGTCACCATGAGTCAGACCTAGCTCACTGGGAGTGGGCTAGATAATTTTGGTTTTGGTGGTGTAGTGGTTAAGTGCTGTGGAAGCTAACCAAAAGGCTGGCAATTTGAATCTGCCATGTGCTCCTTGGAAACTTAATGAGGGAGTTCTGCTCAGTCCTATACATTCTCTATGAGTCAAAGTTGACAGAAATGGTTTTATATTTTATATTGTTAAAAAAGAATTTCAAGTTGTCTTTGTTGAGTTTCTTTCTAGTTGTTACATCCTTCACCTACAATGCTGTGTTATGTTCTCCTAGTACTATGGTGGAAGTATCAGTCTCTTTTCAGCACTGTTATAATTTGGTCACTTAAATGTTTGAAAGTTCTAAAAAGAATTCTGTACATAAACTAAGAGCTTTTATAGCCATTGTTAAACACTGTAGTACTTTTAACTTGATAATATATCAAGTGAATAATAGGAATTTATGATAACAAGCTAAGAAAAATTTCACTGCAGATTACATCTCAATGCTTACTAATATTTGAAAGTGCTCATTCTAAAGTTGTATTATACAACTGTGCTATAAATAAACCACAAGATTTGATGTCTTAAAACTACAATTATTTATTCTTACTCCTGTATCCGTATGTCAGCTAAGAGGTCACTAACCTAGTCTGGTATCACTGATTAAAGTAGAGATAGCTGGGCTCATGTCTTCTCTCCAAGGAGGCATTCTAACCTTCACACTGATGGAGCAGAAGCTGCCCAGAGGGTGTTGTCATGTTGATAGTGGTGAAAGTCACTAAGCCCAACAGCACAAGCACGTTCCAACTCTTTGCTTGCATCACACTGCTAACATGCCGTTGTCCAAAGAACACGTCATGGCCAAGCTCTGTGTCAGAGAGAGTAGAAGAAGAGTCTACAAACAGGAGTAGAGAGAACCAAATATTCCCTAGCAATTATCCAAATTATCACATAAACTGGCAATAATATCTATATCTTTTCTTGTTCATGGTAATAACATGTTACACTGATTAGAAACAATGGCAACTATTTGATCATACACAAATTCAAGGGTATTGTAAGTGACATGTGCCAAAGCCCATCACCCACAAAGACCTCTGTGAGCAGAGCTACAAGCCTTTGTGATGGTGGGCGGACGCATCTTATCCCTGACATACTTCTGGCTGTATATTTTTCATCATAATTAAACTCTCCTCAAAAATACCCCCTCACCTCCCTGCACAAGGACAAACACTGAGCCCAGGAAAGCCCAGCTCAGGAATGCCAGGGCTGACCCAGCCCTGCTGACTTCCCCCAACTGCACTTCCCCCCACCATGGGAAAAGAATTATCCTTTTTAGAACAGTTTAAGAAAGGCATAGGGTGGGGGACGGTAGGTGTTTACTGTCCCCGCAGGAGGAGATGAAATAAAGAGCAAAGTAGGAACAAATAGAGATTATAACCTTTAGACCCTTCCTCCCGTACCTCTTAAACTTGAGGTATAAGTAGGGCTGATTGAGCTCGAGGCATAACTTTGTTTTCACTGTCAACTACACACCTGCCTCGGGCCATTATCTAGAAAGCCTTGACAATTAACAAGATCACAAGGTTTCAGTTTCAAGTTAGCTAATAGCTCGTGTTGTTGGGGGGCAGGGTAAAAATCACATCACCTCAAGATCACGAGGTTTCAGTTTCAAATTGGCCAATCATGAGGTTTTGGTTTCAAATTAGCCAATAGATTGTGTGTTCAGTGGGCAGGGTAAAACTCACAGCACTTTGACTATAAAAACAATAAAGACAGACAGCTCTTCTCTCTTGGTCAGGCTGCCTTTAAACCAAAAAACTCTTTCCTGTCTCTCTTAATTCTTTTCCCGCTGACGCCTCTCCCTCTCTCCATGTGGGACCCTGAAAAGTGTTGGGACTGGCTCCCGGCAGACATGTACTTGGAATTTAGCTATTAAAACTCACTGCCATCTCTTGATTCTGACTCATGACAACTCTAGAGACACAGTAAAAATACCCCATAGAGTTTCCAAGGAGTACCTGTCAGGTTTGAACTGCTGACCTTTTGCTTAGCAGCTATAGCACTCAACCACTATACTACCAGGTCTAAACAGGGTTTCTGACTTAGGCTACCCAAAACCTAAGGCTAAAGCAAAACTAAGAGAACAGATTAGGGATGACTCTCAAAGGCAAAGCTGAAACTTGAGTTGCTCAAAGTTGCATGGGTATGTAGTAGCACAGCAGAAAGTTTATGACAGTCTAGCTGGACCCACACCCCATGTTCTGAGCCACTGCACTAGCAGTGCTTGATAATGGCATTTTGTCTTGTTTTGGAGAAGAAGAACTGAAGCACAGAACACTGAAGCGTTAAATAAACATTTACTATGTGCCAGACTTTGAGCCAGAAGGTTTATCTATATAACTTCATTTTATCCTTTAACCTCATGAGGTCAGAGTAATTCCTGAGAATTTACTGAGGAAAAAAAAAAAGACAAAGAGAGAGAGAATTCACAGCTTTTAAATGAGTGACTTGTCTAATGACTGAGAGAAAGAAAACCTAAATTTTGAACACAGACCTGTTGGATCATGAGGTGCATGTTTTACCATTAAACGTGTGGCCATCCCCAAATACTTAGTGATTAGGGCTAGCTGTACTTTCACACAGTGATTTTTCTAATATTGCTCTACAGACAATATTTCAAAACCAGTTTTGTTTTAATACATAGTTTAACAACTGGTCAAAATATTTGAATTTAAGATTGTCCAACACATCTTGATTGCCTGATATATATATATATAGCATGCTCCTTTTTTTTGTTAATTCAACTGCCATCTGTGGTTTTTTTTAATATAAAGGGAGAATAAGCCATATAAAGTATTTCAAATGTATTGTCTTACTATTATGAAAAAACTTACACTACGAAGGTAAGAGGTCTAAACAGTGACCATAAATCTTCTATTAACATATTCTGTTGTTCTCGTGTATAACAAGGTTGCCTCTTGTCACTGCTTTAAAAAAATGAAAATAGAATAAACTTATGCTTCTAGGAATCTGTTTTAGTCAGCTTGGGCTGCTCTAACAGAAATACCACAGAGTGGATGGCTTTAACAAAGGAAGATTTATTCTTACACAGTCTGGTAGGTTGCAAGTCCATATTCAGGATGTCCACTCCAGGGAAAGGATTTCCCCTTGTCGGCTCTGGAGGAAAGTCCAGTATTGCATCAGTCTTCGTCCAGGGAGCGCCTTGGCACAGGAACCTCAGGTCTCAAGGACATGCTCTTCTCCAGGTGCTGCTTTCTTGGTGGTAACGAGGCTCCCAATTCTCTTTGTTTCTGTTTCTTTGTTTCTGTTTTCTTTTATCTCTTGCAGGCTGAAAAGCTTAAGGGTGGGGCAAGCCATACTCCAGGGAAATTCCCCCCACAGCAGAGTAAGGAAGTAATCCTATGCAGGAATTTACAGTTCCTTTAGCATACAGTTTAGTGAAACCACAGAATGGAGGACAGTCCCAAGATACTGGGAATTATGTCCCAGCCACACGGCTACACATATTTTTGGGGGGACACAATTCAACCCATGACAGAATCCTCAGCCACTACCATAGAATTTAACTAAAATTTAATTGATATATTACATATTCCTTTCAGATTATTTTATTTTGATAGATTATTCCAATACATTCTTCAAGGAAATACTACTTTCATGAAGTGTAAGGTAAGCCCTTGTACTTCAAAATAGAAAACTAAGCTCTTTTCTAAAATAGTCTATGCTGGTTTTACTCAAATTGGAGTATAAGGAATCTCAAATAAAACAGGTGGGTATCCTTTAGGTAATGATTCGCTGTGACTTATACTACCTTCTGTTTAACTGAACTTAGAATGAATGTACCAAAATAGAACTACCAGCTGTTAACTTAACTTCAGGTGTCAGACAAAGTCTCATTAAGAAATGAAAATCTTGAGAGGACATTTAAGATATTATGTGTACAATGTAGAGTCAGGAATGACCTTAATCAAAACTGGAAATACAGAAGAAGTAAAAGAAAAACACACGTAGTCAATCATACAAAAATTTTAAACTTATATGTATCAAAGTCAATAGAAAATTGGTTTCGGGGTATTTACAAGGCAGAAAACCAGCAGGTGTAATAACAAAAGAGCGGGGAGGAAGGCCCTGCAAATTGAAAAGAAAAGAATAACAAGAAACAGAAAAGTAGGCAAAGGATATTGCCATGGATTGAATTATAACCCCCCAAAGTGTGTATAGTAGCTTGGCTAAGCCACGATTCCCAGTACTGTGAGATGTTCCTTTATACTGTAAATCCTGTCTCTGTGATGCTAACGAGGGAGGTGGGCAGCTGTTGTGTTGGTGGGGCAGAACTCAGTGAGTAAGATTGTATTATGCCTTGAGTCAATCTCTTGGGCTACAAAGGAAAGGAAAGCAAGCAGTGCTGGGAGCAGAGTGCATCCTTTGGAAAGGATCCAGGGTCCCTATGCCTCAGAACCTCCCAGTCCAGGGGAAGACTGATGACAAGGACCTTCCTCCAGAGCCAACAGAAAAAGACTTCCCCTGGAGCTGATGCCCTGAATTTGGACTTTAGCATACCTACTGTGACAGAATAAAATTTCTCTGTTTTAAAACCATCTACTTGTGGTATTCATAGCAGCGCTGGATGACTAAGACAGATACAAGAGGGAATTTACAGAAGTATAAATTTAAATAGTGAACTAAAACAGAAAACAATCTTTGAATCAATCAGTGCGATGTAAATTAAAGTAAGAATAAGCACATGAGACACATTATACTGGAAATTTTTACTGTCAAATCCAGGTTAAACAAAAGTATTCATAAAGATGACTGTTAAAAACATAAATTACTACTGTAAAAAACTGTTGGTATTCAGTTGATTCTGACTCATGGCAACCTGCAGGACAGAGTAGAACTGCCCCATAGAGTGTTCAGGGATCACATGGTAGATTTGAAATCTCAAATTATTACAGCTTTTTGGAATTCATTTTCTCAAAAATCTATTAAAATTATATAGAGAGAGACATATACTACACAAGCATACATATAATCAGAAATCCTACTATCAGAATTTATCTAGAAATATAGGCATTGCTATAGCCAAGCCAAGTGCCGTCGAGTCGGATCCGACTCATGGCAACCCTAGTGGAAGGATATTTATTATAGCATTTTTGTTAGTAGCAAAACCGAGTTGGAAACAAAGGCATCTATCAACAAAGAAATATTTACCTATTTTTTATGGAATATTATATAGATGCAAAAAGAATAAACTAGAAATAATCTGGATGCAATACCTGATTGCTGAGAGTAAAAAGCCGTGGATAGAAGTGTCTGAATCATATGATCTTGCTTTTCAAAAAAATAGGAAGCTTAACAGAATGAAAAGAAAAAACATGTTTTGGGAGAAAAATCTGTGCAAAACACGTATTGGATACTGGATTTGTATCCAAAATATACAAAGAACTCTCAGAATTCGAAATACGAAAACAAACAAGAAAATGTAAAAAGTGAGCAAAAGATCTGAACCAACACCTCACCAAAGAAGTATACGGATGGCAAATAGGTGTCTAGAAAGATGGTCAACATCGTATGTGATCATGGAATTAATTATAAATTAAAATGACAATAAGATATCACTATATGCCTGTTACAAAGGTTAAAATGCAAACACCTGACGGTACCAAATGTTGGTGAGAGTGTGGAGCAACAGGAACACTCTTCACTGTTGATGAGATTGCCAAATGATACAGCTGATTTAACAGTCAGTTGATTATGAAGTAAGATAGTTTTATCATAAAAATCCAGCAATCACATTCCTAGTATTTATACTAATGAGGTAAGAATATATTCATATGAACACCTGCATGGAAACGTTTATAAAAACTTTATTCTCAATTGCCAAATGCTGAAAGCCACCAAGATGACCTTCAGCAGGTGAACAAATAACAAACTATAGTATGTCTGCTCAACACAAGATTTTTCAGCAATAAAGAGAAATCAAGCTACAAAAAGTCACCTTAACTGTTCTTCTCTAAGTGGAAGAAGCCAATGTGGAAAAGGCAAAAACTGTTAAAGTCTAACTATATCACATTCTGGAAAAGACAAAAAAAAAAAAAAAAATGGTAGAGCAAGGAGGATCAGTGGTTGTCAGGGTCCCAAAGGTGGGGCTAGTGCAGAGATGAATAGGTAGAGCACAGGGCAGTTTTTAGGCAGTAAAATGATTCTGTATACTGCTGTAGCAGTTGAAACATGATATTATATATTCGTCAAAATCCATGGAACTGTACAACACAAAGTGTGAACCCTAACTGTGATCTAGGGACCTTAACTGACAATGTATCAATATTGATTCATCAATTGTAACAAATGTACCACACTAAGATATTAATAATAGGGGGTAAGAAGGTGTATGAGAACTCTGTACTTCGAACATAGTTTTTCTGTAAACCTAAAACTGCTCTAAAAATGTTTATTAATAAGAAAAAAGAACCAGAGGTAATGTCTACATGTGCATATGTGTTTAGTGTTCTGTTACCCATTAATGTCATCAAGTCGCTTCCAACTAATAGGAACCTAATATGGCAGAGCACAGTTGCACCATAAGTTTTCCAAGGAGCAGTTGGTGGGTTCGAACTGCTGACCTTTGAGTTAACAGAGTGAGGTCTTAAGCATTTCACCACCAGGGAACCATATGTATATTTGTATACTATTTTATGAAATGCAACAACATAATGATAAGTATAATGTTATTAAAATCGATTTTCTGTAGCATGGCAGATGGGCAATGATAGAAGACTGGAGAAAGGGGGAAACCAAAGAGGGAAAGACAAATAAAATACGCCAAAAAATGAAATTATATTTATACATTTATATACATTCTTACATCTGTGAGTGCATATATGCTTTTGTGCAAATGCATAGGAAAAATAAAACTTTACAATAACTCTGTTGACGAAAACAGACCCCTTGTTCTCTAGGAATCACACATTCTGGCGCACGATTTTTCTTGACACTGTTTGCATGATTCTGTCAAGTATGATGCTCTCATCTGTCTACAGGAAAACAGAAACATAAGGAAAATATCCTAATAATATCATTTTCTTCTTTAATATAAAGTATAATCCGATCCCAATGTGGTCAACCAGTAAACCGGATGTTTAATTTAAAAAATGAGCAAGTCTGATCTAAATAGCTAATAAAGGTGGTGGTTCTCAGGCCTGGTGGCACACGAAAGTCACCCGAGGAGCTTTTTACAAAAGTCCTAATGCCCAGGTTCTACCCCAAACCACATACATGAAGAAGTTCTGGGGATTGGACATAGATCATGACAAGTGGGAAAATTCCAAGAATGTCTAATCCAGTTTCGGTAAATTTATGCTTTCAAATAAATAATAGTAGCGAGAGAAGCCATACGTTTATTTCAAAGATGTTAAGTGGCTTAGTAACTCTGTAGGAAACTCTCTAAACCTCTAGAATTGCACTGTCCAATCAAAACATAATGCGAACCTCATTTTAAATTTCCTTGTAGCCACTTAAAAAGAAAAGGTGGAAGTAATTTTAGTAATCATTTCACTTGACACAATATAGCTAAAATATCAGCAAAATGTATATACATATATTATGAAAACATGGTGGTGAAGTGGTTTAGTGCTATGTCTGCTAACCGAAAGGTCAGCAGTTCAAATCTGTCAGGAGCTCTCTTGAAAACCTACTTGGACCTATAGGGCCTCTATGAGTCAGAATGTACTCAACCGCAGTGGGTTAAAATATATTCATGAGCTCCTTCGTATTTTTGGAAGTGTTTTACACTTCGGATTCCTCTCTCTTGAGACAAGCCTCTCATCTCAAGTACTCAACAGCTACAGTATCTGTTCCTCTCTGGGACAGCACAGCTCCGGAGTTTCTGTGAGGAAAAGGGGGTGACCCAGAGCAGAGATTTTACTGGTCATATGGCAATCACTGATCCTGTTTCTGTCTCTAAATGGAACTCTAAACAGCAACTCATCTCCTGCTAGACTGTAAAGTTCCAAGACAGCAGAGCTCATTTATGTCTTACTAAGTGTCCCAGGCACCCAGCACAGCACTTGACAGAGAGTAGGTGCTTAATAAATATTTACGGAATTAATAAATTAATAAATGAACAAAGAAATAACCAGCCCCACACTTCTGAATTTCGAACATAATTTTGATTTCTTTGTGCGTGTGAAATTTGGGGCCAGATTACCAAGTACATTTCTCATGAAGTTCATTTTCTTTTATTCAAAAAAAGTGTTGGATCCAAGTGTCAAGGATGCCTCTCTGAAACTACTAACTTCAGCACAAACAAAATAGATAGTAGTAGTAGTAGTGGTACTGATTCTTGGAGGAAAACCCAACCCTTTCACCTGTGTGTGCGTGCTGGCACTTTCACAATCCCATTGAATAACTTATTCCAGTTATCAGTAAAACTGAACTAATCTTACCACCAAGAATCCACAAGGACAGTTCTGACTAGCTGCATCTATCAGATCTCTTGTCTAAAAAGTAAGCTTGTGTTTTGTTGCATGATAAATTAAAAAGTTATCCCAGCATCTGACTGAAGGTTGCTGTTGGTATGTGGGAAGAATTTCAATAGGAATAGCAAAGACAGAGAAGCGAATAAAGTCATTTCAGAACCATTCTTGAAGGGTAATGCCAGCATTCCAGAGGGACCCCAGGGCTCAGCTAGAGGGCAGCAGAATTATTGCTGAAGTATTCCTAGTGGAGAGCTTTAACCTCATGACCGAAGTGTATTCAAAACAATTCTGCTGTGATAGTAAAAAATATATATCCACGCTGTGTGTTCCCAGAAGAGCATTTTGGCCTCCTTACTCACAGGAGCCAAGAATGGAAACAGAGCTGAGAGGATGAAATGGTAAAGTGCTACCATAGATATTTTACTCTAAATACTGGTTGGGGAAGTTCCACAGTCCCACAAGGTTAGGGACATTAGATGTTTCACAGGGTATGAGCCGAAATGAATAATTCAAAGAAAAATGTTCTTAGATCTATCCAGGTAAGATTATATGGTAGAATAAGTGAAAATACCAGACAAAATGTCTTTTCTATTTAGTTCTTCTGATGAACCCCTAAATGCCACCTCCACGTGTATCCTGTGCTGAGCATTCTGCTGATACCTGGGAAATGTAAGGATTACATCTCAAGCTAACTGAGCACTTAAGGCCTCCATATATTCACAAATGCTTATTTAATGCCCACCTACTAGATGCTGAATAAATTCTAAAAGAAGGTCTTACCTTAAAATAAGCTCAGACTCAAGTAAAGAAGTAGAAACAGTAAATTTTAATAGATATGACATATTCAGCATTAAAGTTTGTGAGAGAGAGATAGTTCACGGAGACTGGTAAACTTCTAACTGGCTTTTCTGCTTCTAAAAAACTAACCAAACCAAACCCACTGCAGTCACGTCGATTCCAACTCCTGGAAACCCTATAAGACAGAGTAGAACTGCCCCATAGAGTTTCCAAGCAGCACTTAACTATGCCACCAACCAGCTGCTGTCAAATCAACCCCAATTCATGGACCATGATGAGACCACATGTGTCAGAGTCCAACTGTGCTCAAGAGGTTTCTAATGGCTGGATTTGGGGAAGGATATCTGCCAGACCTTTCCTCCAAAGTACCTCTGGGTGAACTCGAACTTATGATCTATCACTTAGCAGCCAAGCATGTAAACCACTGGTACCACCCAGGGACACCTTGCTGCTTCTAGTGCTGTACTTTTCCCATCTACCCTCTACTCAGTACAGAATGCCTCTGCATGGCCTTTAGAGAATCTTTGGGGTCAGAACTCTGCCCACCTTGCCACTCTTAACCTCTTTCTGCTCCTTTTCACCCACTCTAGCCGGGTCCTTGGCATCAGGACTATGTCTCAAAAAACCACTTTGTGCTACCACCTCACGTCACTTGTGATGCGCATAAAGCACTTCTGTCCATTTTTCAGGTCTCAACTACAGTGTCACCTTCTTAAAGAGACTTTCCATGACTCTGTCTACAAAGTATACACCCCACTTTATTCTCTGTCTTAGCTCCCTTTTCATTGTTTTCTTCTTAATATTTATTCACACTTTCTGATTCTGTCATTATTTTGTTCTTTTCTTCTTAGTATTCACACTTTCTAATTATTTTATTATTTATTATTTGTTTATTTACTTAGAGGTTTAATCTTTCATGCTAGACTGGCACAAACTATGTGTCTTGATCGCCATATACATTCAGTGCTAGCACAGTGAGAACATAATACCAACTCATAGCAACCCTGTAGACAGAGCAGTCGTTCCCTGTAGAGTTTTCACAAAGCACTGGGTGGATATAAACTGTTGATCTTTTGGTCAGCAGCTGTTGCACTTAACCACTGCACCACCAGGGTTTCAAAGTATGTAACAGTTACTCAACAGAACTAGTATTTTATTTAGCACAATAGTTGCTTAATAAAGTGGATTGAGTAAATGAACAACTCAAAGTGATCAGTGCTGACCTTGGCTCTAGAAAGTAGAGCCAAGCCAGCCAAGTGCCGTCGAGTCAGATCTGACTCATGACAGGGTTCAAATCTAGATTACAAATTTTTGTGCTCAGGATCACAGGTCACCTCAAAAAGCAAAGGCCAGTTGTTGGGTAGAACAATGCTACCTATGTTTTCACTGGAAATTTAGGAGCTGACTGGAATGGCAGTTCGAAGGCATTAGTCATTGGCTCTAGTTATTTCACCTGGGTGGTGCAAACAGTAACACACCCAACTGCTAGCAGTAAGACTGGAGATTCAGGAACATGCAGAGGTGACTTTGAAGAAAGGCCTAGCCATCAACTTCCATAAATTCAGCTACAGAAAATCCAGTGGAACACAGTTCTACTCTGACACATGTGGGGTCAGCCTGAGTCAGAGCTGGATTGACACAAGAGCAACTGATTTCCTCACTGGGTGTAAGCTCAAGACTCCTTTCCAGTCTATGCCCCCCTGCCCACTTGCCTTGGGAGATCAAATGATGACATGGGTGGGTGCTTAAAAGTTCTACTCTGCTCTACAGGGTCGCTGTGAGTCAGAATCTACTGAATAGCAACAGGTTTGGTTTGGTTTTAAGTGCTTAAAGTGTGTTTATATATATATATATATATGAACAAATTATACACATGTATGTACAAATTATATAGGTGTACATATGTATTACAAATCATATATATATGTGTGTGTATATGTATATACATGTACAAATTACTCGGGGGGTAAACACTCTTGTTGTCTCTTTTTGGAGTGATCATACCATCTGAAAGTTAAAAGCATAGAAGGCTAATTTAGATAAAAGACTAAGGAGAAACACATTTAGCAAGCTGCGTATTCATCTACGTGGACTGCTATTAAAGTGCACAAACTCATCCTAGAAAAAGTTCTACAGAACTCATCGCTGAATATCACGATGGTCACCTTCAAAGTACTCCCCATAAGAAGCTATGCACTGATGCCAATACCTAGTCCACCCTTCAAAGCAATGTTGAAACTCTTTTCCTGGAATGGCCATCAGAGCTGTCGTCATATTACCCTTGATATCTCTAATGGCATCAAAATGTCTTCATCTCAATATTTCCTTTATCTTCATGTAAACAAACAAACAAACAAAAATTCACTGGGAGCCAAATCAGGTGAGTAGAGAGGGCATTGCAATACAGTTATTTGTTTCCTGGCTAAAAACTCCTTCACAAACAACTATGCAAGTAAGTCTGAGAAAACGCCACTGTGCCAAACTGCGCAATGGCCATTCCATTTTTGGAATGTTTAAACACTGCTTTCAAGGGTGGACTAGGTGCTGGCATTGGTGCCTAGCTTCCCAAAGGGAGTACTTCGAAGGTGATTATAGCGATGTTCAGCAATGAGGTACGTAATGCTAAGAAGAATGAGGTTCACAGACATAATTGCTGGACCATGTACATCCCTGCTTTGGGGAAACCTGTTGTTATTCTGTGTGGTCAAGTTGGTTCCAGCTCATAACAACCCTATGTACAGCAGAACAAAACACTACCTGGTCCTATATAATCCTTACAATTCTTGCTGTGTCTGAGACCATTGTTGCAACCGATTTGTCGTCTCATCAAGCGCCTTCCTCTTTTTTGCTGACTCTCGACCTCATAACAGATGGTGTCTTTCTCCAAGAACTTGTCTCTTCTGACGTGTCCAAAGGATGTGAGAAGTCTTGCCCTCATCGCTTCTCAGGTACAGTTTGGCTACCTTCTTCCAAGACAAGTAGATTTGTTTGTTCTTTTGGCAGTCCACAGTATATTCAATATTCTTCATCAACACCATAATTCAAAGATATTAATTCTTCTTTGATCATATTATTCATTGTTCAGCTTTTAGAAATATTCCAGGCAATTGAAAATACCATGGCTTAGGTCAAGTGCGCTTTAGTCCTCAAAATGATATCTTTGCAATTTAGCAACTGAAAGATGGTTTTTGCAGCAGATTTGTCCAACATAATACATCTTTTGATTTTTTGACTGCTGTTTTCATGGACATTAATTGTGAATCCAAATAAAATGAAATCCTTGACAACTTCTTTTCTCCATTTATCATGATGCTACTTATTGATTCAGTTGTGATGACTTTTGTCTTCTGTATGTTGAGGGGTAATTCACACTGAAGTCTATAGTAATTGATCTTCATTAGTAAGTACTTCAAGGCTTCTTTACTTTCAGCAAGTAATGTTGTGTCATGTGCACAATGCAGGTTGCTAATGAGTCTTCCTCCAATCCCGGAGTTGTACTCTTCTACATATAATCCAGTTACTCAGATTATTTGCTCAGCATACAGATTGAATAAGTATGGTGAAAGGATACAACCCTCACACACACCTTTTCAAATTTTAGATTATGCAGTATCTCCTTGTTCTGTTTAAATGACTGCCTATTGGTCTATGCACAGGTTCTGCATGAGCACAATGAAGTGTTTTGCAGTTCACATTCTTCACAATGTTGTCTGTAAATTGTTATGATCCATACAGTCATATGCCTTTGAATAATCGATAAAACACAGGTAAACTTGCTTTCAGCCAACATCCACCTGACATCAGCAACGATATCCCTTCTTCTATGTCCTCTACTGAATCCAGCTTGAGTTTCTGGCAATTACCTCCTGATACACCACAGGACCCATTTTTGAATGATCCTCAGCAAAATTTTACTTGCCTGTGATATTCATGATACTGTTAGAAAATTTCCACATTCTGTTGGACCATCTTCTTTGCAGTAGACATACTTATGGATCAGGAAAGTCTATACCAGGCTTTTCCTTATGATCCTAAATGCTCCAGTCTGCATCACTATGAGACTAATGTATGTTTTAGCAAAAGAGAGGGCGTTTAGTGCAAACTGAGTTTGAGGCAGGCATAACCTCCATAGATTGTCCACCAGATCTTGCTATGGTGTCTGTAGTTTGAACTCAGCACTTGGGGTCCTGAACAAACCCCACTGTAAGCAACCATCTTAACACAACATTTCCCCCAGGAAATTATGGTAGTTATAAAATTGGAAAAAAAGAACCTACTAAATGTCTGATGGGGGTGGTGGGCTGCAGGAGGCAACACTCCTGGGGAGGAAAGGTAGCCTCTACATCAGTGCCTTGGGAGCTGCACGCACAGGGGGACACCCTGGAGGACGTGGTACGGGAAAACCAGCAAGAGCAGATGGTTGTCATGGGGCAGTGTGATGCCTCTTGTTAATTCCATATATCCTCAGTAAAGTTAGTAGTTACCATCGAGTCAATTCCAGCTCGTGGCAATCCTGTATGTCCAGAGTACAACAGCTCCCTCCAGTTTTCAAGGTTGTGATCTTTCATAAGTAGATGATCGGTCTGTCCCCTGAGCCACAGTCTCCTATCTCTTGTGCAACTAACCCTCCCATTAGTAGTGAATGTTTAATCATTTGTGTCTCCTAGCTGCTTATAATAAACTATAACCACAAGCATAATATCAAAACAAAAAACATGGCTGCTGTTTGACATAACTCGCTTGTCTTTGGGAGAGATTTCTATTTGTCAGATAACTGCAGCTATCCTCCACAGGTGTATAAGCCTCCAGTACCACCTAGAAAATTCCTCCTCTGAGATGTGAACGTAGATCCTCTCTAAGCTCCTATTTCAATCATTTTCCTACTGCACAGGTTACAGGGCTAGCCTCATGGGTTCCCTTTGGAGTCCTTCCCCAGACAGTCTAGAAGAAAGAAATTAGATGGATCAGCTCTTTAAGACGTTGAATGTCCTTCAAGGACAGCACCTAGGACACAGAGTTCAGCACAGGAAAGGTAGGTACATTAATCATCTTCCCTGCAGGAAACGGAAGAGAATAAATAAATAAAGAGCCCATCATGTTGATCAGGAATTAAAGGTTTGTTTTAGGTCATACCCCCATTAAAAAGGATTTCAGTGCTGTCAGGAGCAATGTCATGAGTCTTCTGTACTTTATGAGTAATTCAAGCAGGGAGGAACACCCCACACCCACACCCTGTGAGCTCTATATGAGTATCTGCATCAATTTCTCTGGCTTTCCATTTGGGGGTGATCTCAAAGCTAGTATAGAAGAATGCCATTCCTTTACCTCTATATTAACACTTCTGCCTTGATTAAATATTTAGTGAAGTTAATGCAACTGTTAAGAAAGTCAGTAGCAGGAAATAGTACCAACATTTGGTCTATGCTTCTGCTTATCATTTTAATGTTGTATAAAATTTTTTTAAAAAATCATCTTTTTTATATGCAGCTTTTGGAATAAAGAGAGAAGGCAGACCAGTAAAAAGATGAAAATAAACATTTACTCTCCTACCTGGCCTGTGATAACAATTGCCAGTGTCTTGGTATGTACCTTTCCAAATCTAATTCTTCATGAACTCATAGACAAATAAAACTTTAGGAAGAATGAGATTCTATTTCTCATTTTGGCAGACATAACTCTGAGATGAACTGCAAGATTTTGTAGACACCCAGCATATACCCCTAAACTAAACTATGCTAGATTTAGCTTCAGGAATTAGGTTATGTTACATGACATAGCTAAGACTAGGAGAAGGAGATTAGACACATATCATAACGACATGAGCTCTTTATTTAAAGGCAGAAAATTTTCTTCGGTTTGTGACAAAGAAGGAAAACAAATATTCAAAGCACATTTGGGATATCATTCACTATTCATGACTTAAAAATGGAGAAGTCCACATACTGGGCAACATAGAAGATTCTCAGGAACTGACAGCACCCTTCGGCCAGTGAGAAAATAGAGGCCTGAGCACCACAACCAAAGGAAACTAGTATCTGCCAACAACAAAACTTAGCTCAGAAGTGAATTTTTCTTCAAAGCCTCTACATGAGAGTTCAGCCTAGCTGATACCACGATTTCAGCTTGTGATACCCTGCATAGAGAACTCAACTATACTGGGTTGGAATTCTGATACAAAATTTTCAAGATAATAAATTGGTGTTATTTTAAGCCACTAAATGTGTGAAAACACTTTATGCACAATAAAAAATTAATACCCTCATATTTCATTCAGCAGTATTTGTTTCATGTCAACAAATATACAAGATAACTATATATACACACATGTATATACATCTGTATGGTAGTATGTCCTATTATTTTACATTGCATAAGAAGTGTCCTGAACTATCCAGGAGTTTTTTAGATGAGTATGTACTCAATACTGATTGAAAGATCCTTAAGGATAGGAACTATTCCTTCTGCTTCTAAGGTGTTTCCCCAGGAGGTATTGGTCTGAGCATTTAAGATTGGTTGAAGATGGCTGGATAACTAGAATTTGTTCATGGCAACATTACTCATGCAGCTAGAAGTGTTGCAAATATGTAAAATCTAGGAATACCAAGAAACTGTGTGTGGAGGGTTGAGTAAGCTACACCATACCCGGAAGAACATCCCTCAAGAGCACATTCTAACGATGCAGAGGCGGTAGCACCAACTTGATACGATAAGGATAGAAAATTGTTTTGATAGCTTATAAATAGTTGAACTACAAACCATTATCGACTCTAACAGTGACCTGATGAGACAGAGTAGACCTGCCCAGTAGGGTTTCCAAGGAGCTGCTTTTGGATTCAAATGGCCCCCCTTTTGATTAGCAGCCAAGCTCTTAGCCACTTCCCCCCAGTCGAATTATAAGAAAGGATAAAGAATGAAAAAATGTGTATTCACCTTCTTATTTCAGGAAGTGGCTTAGGAAAGTGACCATTATACACTGAAATTAGTAACTCTTCAGGAAAAAAATAAAAATAAAAAAGAAGCCAGGGACTTGCTTTAGAGGAAATAAAGCTTCTATCTGTTGGAATTGGAGGATGTTATTTTTTTTGTTTGTTTTTGTTTGATTATTTAAATAGATCTGTCATTTCTACTTACGTGGTTTTTAAAGTTTGATAGTTCAATACCCACCTCACCCTACCCTTGAAGGCTTACCGAACAGCTAAGTGTATTAAAGTGAAACCTAAGTACATAAGCAAAAACCCAAGCCCTCATTCTATGTGAAAAACAAAACAAAGCAAAAGCTAATTTTTCCCACTTCTAACGGAATGCCCAAAGAAGAAAATTTTCTCACAGTATTCAACCCAGTCATTATCAGATTCCCATGGGCAGGAATGCCAAGTTTACTAATATGTAAAATAATTTAGTTGACCTTTATCATTTCTTGAAAATAAAAGGAATGACTTACGTACCAAGAAAAAACAAGTTAGTTCCTTAGAAACTCTGATTCCTGAGAAAACCTGCTTCTAGAATCGTTTATTTTCATTTTAACCATTCATACTTATTAAAAATAAAATACTTTGATACATCTCTTTCTTGTCCGCATTCTCTTTAATCACCATATGTACATTCACACTATAATACAAATATTGAAAATAGCTGCTCTTAAAAAGTCTCTGATCATGTTGGGATAACTGCAACAAATTTTCCTTCCTGCCATAAACAACTAGAAAGCTCAAAAAATCTACAAGAGAGCTGTTTCAGGTATTGAACAACTGGCAGCAGAGGACTGTCGTCTTGACAGAAGGGAAAATCAGCTGAGCCGTAAAGTCGCCCTGGACTTCTTCCTCGGGGAAGGTTTTGGACTGCAGTGTAGGCAAGGGGAAGACAAGTAGCCCACCATGGTCTTCCTGAGTCTGAGGGAGCTATAATTTGTGGGGAAGATGACCACAAAAGAGGGAGCAAGGCAGAGAAAAAGTTTCAGAGATTCATACAGAAGTCTCCTAAAGTCTGTTGCTGAAGCAAAATATACGTGTTTAGGGTGAAACCTCATGGGGCTAGGCTGAGAATTAGCAGGATTCTGTAAGCTAACCAATTCCAAGAAGTCGTACAGGGCTGGGAGATGATCAAGTTCTGACAAGTCCGAGTGGATAGTTTTTACAGATGTCATCAAAACTTTGAGGCATTCAGCTCACAATACCAAGAGCCATGCTTAAGGAGCAGAACTAAACTGGCCATAGAGTAAAAATTACTGTGCATTTTCTCTATCAAAGCTTAAAAAAATCATCAAGAGGATGAAATTGTACAAGGAGAAGAAGACAATGAAATCCAGACATTCAAAAGCAAAATTCATTCACAGAACCCAACACAAATTGCTAGACATTCCTTTAGAAGCAGAAAATGAGACTCATAACCCAGAGAAAATCAGCCAAATCCAGAAAGGAATGAAACTAAATGCAAAGAGTTTTTAACACGTTATTATAAATATGCTGAAAGGAAAACACAAACACAATGATGACAAACTATGACATACAGAAGAACTAATAACTTCACATGGTAAAATAATTCACTGATGGGTGACTACATCAATACGAGACCAGAAGAACCAGATAGTACCTGGCCACCTCCAGTGACAGCCGTGATGGGGTTCACATAGTTGAGTCACAGTGGCAATATAAGAATAAAAAGGGGTGCACCCTGAGAACTCCAGTAAAAGACCACAACCGATGGTCCAAAAGCCTAGGGGTTCCCTCAGGAGCATGGCCCCTAGACCTGAAGCTGTCCCTGATCATAAATCATTACTGAGGTCAACTCCTTGGACAGGAATGAATTGGACTCAGCAGCACAGAGTGACTACATTGTGTGTGCACTTTACGGTTCTGTACATCTATAGGATGTCACCCGACTGGCCTCTTACTGGAGGGGCATGGAGAGAGTGGAGCAGAGGGGACAGGGGATTGTTAAGAGGATATGATGTGTATAGAACAGAAAGGAGGAGTGTGCTGTTACCACGTAAGGAGAGCAGTAGGCGCCGCATGCAGGCATGCGGGCATGCAAATTTAAACTGGATTGTACACTTTCATTCAATCACAATAAGTATTTAAAAAGAAAACAAAAATTCACTGGGTGTAATTAACAGAAGTTTAGGCACTGAAGGGTAAAGATCAGTGAGCTTATAGACGTAGCAATGTAAGCTACACAACCTGAAGTACAGAGGGAAGAAACACTGCCACCAGAAAGTAAACTGATTCTCAGTGACATGGGACAATATGAAGAAGCTACACATGTAGGTGCAGCCCCAGAAGGAGAGAAACAGAAGATTGAGGGATAAATTTTTGGAGAAATAATGGTCAAAACTTTTTCCAAATCAGATGAAAATAGTAAACTCAAAGAGTCAAAAGTTTAGTGAACCCTAAAAGAAAAAAACCCTAAAAAGGCATACCATAATTAAATTGCTGAGAAAGAGTAGAAAAGAGAAAATATCTTTTTAAAATAATTCTATTGTGCCTTAAGGGAAATTTTACATTTCAATTTGTCATACAAAAACTTGCATACACACTGCCATGTAACTAGTTGCTCTCCCCACACTGTGACAGCACACTCCTCCTTTCTATCCTGTATTTCTTGTGCCCATTCAACCAGCTCCTGTCCCCCTCAACCCTCTCATCTCACTTCTGGAGAGGACCTCCTCAGTTAGCCTCATGTATACGCTTCAGCCAAGAAGCATACTCTTCACCAGTCTCATTTTATGTCTTATAGTCTAATCTAATCTTTATCTGAAGACTTGGCTTCAGTAGGAGTCATTTCAGCTCTGGGCTAACAGAGAATGCAGAGGCCATGTCTTCTGGAAACCCTCTAGTCTGTCAAATCATCAAGTTTGGTCTTTATTATTTAATAGAGTTCTAGTTCTGCACAAACATTTTTCTCCCACTATGTCAGGGACTGTATGTCTTATTCCCTTTCAGGGCAGTCATTGATGGTGGCTGGGCATCATGCAGTTCTTCTGGTCTCGTGCTGATACAGTCTCTGAATTATATGACTCTTTTTTACCTCTTGAGCTCATATTTTCTTTATCCCTTTGATGTCTTTCATTCTCTCTCCAGGTGGGTTGGAACAAACTGATGCTACATAGATGGCCACGTACTAACTTATAAGACTCCAGATGCCACTCATCAAAGTGGGACACAGAACACTTTCTTAATAAAACTATGTTATGTCAATTTACCTAGATGTCCCCTGAAACCACGTCCTTCAAAGTATTGTGTTATGGAAAGTATCTTTTTAAAGCTACACTATATAGGGAAAAGCTATCAGCATGAATGACCACAAATTTCTACTCAGAAGCAATACAGGCAGAAGACTGTGGAACAGCATCATTAAAGTTCTGAAAGAAGAATAAAAAAATGCCAACCTAGTGTTCTTCATTCAAAAAAATATGGGTCAAAAATGAAGGCAAAATATACACTTTTTGAAGGACAATGTAAAGAAAAGCTGATAAAATTTATTTCTACTAGACCTAAACTACAAGAATTATTAATGGAAGTGCTCAAGCTAAAGAAAAACAAGTCCAGAGATTTATTACAAGGAATAAAAACTACCAGAAGTGATACGTATGTATATATATGTGTGTGTATGTGTATGTTGTTGTTAGGTGTCATTGAGTCAATTCTGACCCATTGCAACCCTATGTGACAAAGTAGAACTGTCCCATAGAGTTTTCTTGGGTCTAATGTTTATGAAGGTAGATCACCAAGTCTTTCTTCCATGGAGCTTCTAGGTGGGTTCAGGTCACCAACCTTTCAGTATTAACCAAGTACTTAACTGTAGTGCCACAAAGGCTCCCAAACGTGTGTATGTGTGTGTATGCGTGCAAAAATATTCATATATGTATATCCTAAACCAGCTGCCATCAAGCTGATTCTGACTTATAGTGACCCTATAGGCCTGAGAAGCACTGCTCAGTAGAGGTTCCAAAGAATTCCCAGTAGAATTGAACTGCCAACCAAAAGGTTAGCCAAGATCTTAACTATGTTACCATGAGGGCTTCTGTGTGTGTGTGTGTGTGAATGTATTTAAAACATAATTGTTTAAAGCTAAATATATATATGTATGTGTGTATGTATATATATATATATACACACATATATAGTGGGTTTTATAACACGTAGTAGTAAAATGCATTAAAATAATAACTGGAAACTCAGTGAATATCACATTAATAGTGGCTAGATAGTAACATATATAAAGAATACCTCTAAAAGTTGATTTTACAAAAAAAACTATGATAAATCATGCTTGAGTAAAGAATCTTTCTTCAAAATAACAGTAAAAAATACTGTCTTTTTTCTTTTTGTACATAGTAAGTTTTCTTTAGTAGATTTTTTTTAAGTGTAACACATCTGCCTTTTTTGAGACTTTTATTGGATGTATGAAGTCAAAAAATGGGGCAGAAATAAACAAAATATGTATTTGCACTTGATATGTAGAGTCTGCTAGTATCTATGGAATGTCATTATATTTTTGGTCAGTGATTTAGCAGAGAGGAAATTAGTGCTGGTGAACAGTTCCCTGAACAACCAAATTTAATTTAAACCAGTATTTTCAGATAAGGAATAATTCAATCCCACACTAAAACACACTACTCAAAAACAAAGAAAAGAAAGTAGGAGAAGTAACATTGTAGTCAGTGTAATTAACAGTGCAGGATTTAGAATCTTAACATAGATACTTTAAAGAGCATCATTTTTTCTTATCTGTAAAATTTATTTATGCCTCTATCACAAATGTAATGCAAAGATTTGCTGAAATAAGGTAGTCAAAATATTTGGCACAGTGACAAAGGTATTCTAAACACTAAATAACTAATAATTATTCTGAAAGTACTAAAAGATTATTGTCAACTCTTGATGAATACTTTTGTGCAGAAAGCCATAGATCTCAGAAGAGAAAGATTGTTGGACAGCAAGCTTTACAATTTATCTTGGAAGCAGGTAGGCAGCTAAATCTTTTGTTAATATGGTAGTGTGCAGTGTGGGAAATTGAGAAGATGACACACCATGAAACAAGTAATAGAGAAGAGTTCATAGGCGCGTTCCAACTCCCATGTCAACAATCAAGCAATGCAATCTCATTGGTTTGAAATTATAAATTTCAAATGACTTCTGACTTATTCATTGTTTAACTTTTGCATGCATAGGAGGTGATTAGAAAGACTGTGGCTTGGGTCAGGCCTAGCTGAGTCATCAAAGTGACATTTTTTGCTTTTTAGAACTTTAAAGAGGTCTTTCGCAGCAGATTTGCTCAATGTGATACATCATTGACTTACAGATAACGGAAAAACTGAAGAATTTGTACATTTGGATTATGGTGTTGATGAAGAATATGGAATGTGCCATGGACTTGCAGAATAACAAACTAATTAGTCTTAGAAGAAAAAATCAGAAGGCTGCTAAGAGTCAAGAATACACAGCTTTATCTTGCTTATTTTGAGCATGCCATCAGAAAAGATCGTTCTTTAGAAAAGGACATCATATTTTGTAAAGTAGAGGGTCAGCAAAAACAAGCAAGACCCTCAATTAGATGGACTGAGACACTTGTTGAAACAACGGCACAAGACTTGTCAGTGTTTCATTCTGTGATACATAAAGCTATGAGTTGGAGTCAACTCTGTGAAAACGAACAACTATTTGTCACTAATAGGTAAATACTGGGCTGTTGTTGTGCAGCTAGAAGAGTTATCAAATAAAAAAAGACAACGTTCAAAACAGTGGTGCAGTGGTTAAGAGTTCGGCAGCTAACTGAAACATCCGCAGGTGGAATTCACCTTGGAAACCCCATGGGGCAGTTCTACTCCGTCCTACACAGTCCATATAAGTTGTAATCAACTTGACAAAAAATGGTTTTTCATACATATTTTTTCCTGATTCTCAACTTTGTTTCACTAGGGAGAGGACAAAAGAATGTATTAAGTAGTCACTAGCCTATGGGTTCATAAAACAACCAGTGCAGTGACTATGCTGTTGTAACAACACTAAAGATGAACAAGTACATGGGAAACATAAGGAATGAACTGTTTGAATTTCAAATAAATACATGGATCAAATGAGCCTGTACTGAAAATAAAGTACTAGGCAGTGGTTATGGGCATACACCCTTATACCAGACCAGTCGGATTCAAATTCCTCTTCCACCCCATGCTAGCAACGCGGCCTTGGGCAAGTTACTTAACCTTTCATCTGTAAATAGGGAAAACAATAGTATCTGTCTCCTAAAGTTGTTGGAGGATTGTACCATTTGAAACCCAAAATATGCTTGTCATGTGTTTACTGTTTTAGTGTATAAAGAGTGAGGAGAGGATTCAAAGAAAACATAAGAATTACTAATAATAATGCTGTAGAGGAATTTTATTTTCAATGCATTTCCATTTTGAAGTTGCTTTCAAAACTGCCTAGAGGTAAAACATTCTTGCCACTAGTATCACTAGTAACATTTTATCATAAAATTATGACTTTTAAAGAAAGCAAAATTCCTTTCCATCTGAAGTCTCAAGACTGCATCTGGGAAAAAAAAGCAAGTATTAATGTACTGAGAAGACAATCCCTGGTCTGGCTGCAGTAGCAAGCCCCACACCAATCATTCAGCTGAGCAAACAAAGCCCAGGATTTAGTTATTTTCCCAGAATCTAGATAAACAGCCACTTCCTTCTAGTGTCTCTTTTTAAAGTAAGAAGGTCCACATCCCTCCTAATCATCACTTCAGTCTATGATCCTATTTTAAAAGTTATGTTTTCTAGATTTTTTTTTTTCTATTTCAGGCCATTAACAAATGCCATAAACCAAAACAAAACAAAAAAAACAAAGAACTATGTAATGTAGGAATGCAACACACTGCTGTCAATACACAAATTTTAAAATTACAAATTAACCCAAAAATCTACTTGGAGTCAGTCAGTGGTCCACAGTCAGCCTCATTTGATTGCATGCACAGACAGCCACTTACTAAGGATACTGGACATGGAACAGGTAGCAAAAAAATCAAGAATGTGGATAGCTCTGCAGACAGGCTATTTTCCACATGTCTCTTTGAAGCGCCACAGATTTCTCGCTATTATGTGTCTTAACATCTGATCCATTCTTCTCTTTATTAACATCTATCTTCTTTTACATTGTGATAGCTGCATTTCTCTTACATTTTTGACTTATACACAAGCCGCTATTATGCACTTGACCTTAACTTGCACCATCTCTAGATTCATGGAAACCAAAACCAAACCCACTGCCATCAAGTAGATTCTGACTCACAGTGACTCTATAGGACCATGCAGAACCGCCCATAAAGTTTCCTGGGCTATCAGTCTTTACAGAAGCAGGCTACCATATTGGCCATGGAATGCCTTGTGAATTCGAACCACCAGCTTTTGGGTTAGTAGCCAAACACTTTAACTACTGTGCCACCAGAGCTCCTTGGATTGACCATTTGGCTCAGATATTGGCACCATCTCAATTCAGACCCCAGTAGTGAAGAGAAAAGAAAGAAAGAGGGGAATTTAGTATCTGGTTGGCACAGGGTATGTGATCAATCTATAGATTGGTTGCAAATTATCAAACTACAGATTGATGGGTGAGATAAATACTGCTGGTCTACATAGACAGACTGCTTGGTACAAATCACGATCTTCATTATTGATGTAGGGCTTTGGGCAGGGATGGTATGAAACTTTGCAGGAAGCATCAAAGGAAGATGGAAGGAGTACAGAGTCACTGTGTATTTCTCTCACAACATTGAGTATTTTCCTGGTTGTTTTCCACGGATGTAGTTGATTCGTGTATTCCATCCAGTGAGGTCCACGCGTACAGTTGCCATTTGTGTCGTTGAAAAAATGTATTTCTAGCAAATAGGTTGTTGGTCTTATAAAACTGTCATGGGCTCACCAAGGCCATATTTTCCCACTGCTTTGTTTCCAAGTTTCACATTATGATCACTGGTAACTATCAATGCATCCTCACTGCATGTTTGAGCAATTCCAGACTGCAGAAACTGATAAAAAAAAAAAAAAATCTTCCATTTCTTCTTATTTGGAATTAGCAGTTGGTGTTGTCTTAGCCTGAGTTCTCTAGGGAAGCAAAACAAATAACACCTATAAATATAGAGAGAAATAAATTTATATAAAGGAAACAGCTTGTGTAATTGTAGAGGCTGGAATGTCCCAAGTACTGGGTCAAAGTACAAGCTTCATGCAGCTGCAGAAGATGGCAAAACCCAAGGCAGACAGGTCAGAGAGCAGGGTTCCCATTCATATAGGCTGTGAAAGTCAGCAAATCCCAAGATGGCAGGTGAAACTTCAATATTTCTGCACATTCACATAGCTGCAGTGGCTTGTGAACTGAAGACCGGCAGGTTCAGGAGCAGGACTCTTACTCACAGGCTCTGAAGATCAGTGAATCCCAAGAGCTGCTAGTCAAAAGTCCTGAGAACTAGAGCCGCACCTGCTGGATCCACAACAGCCAAAATCTTGGCAAGGCGAGCTGACAGAAAGTAGGGGGAGGACAGCAGAGGGATCAAGGCTGAGGCCTCATCCCTGCTGGGACCACAGCACATTCATCGTCATGGTGACCATAACATTGTACAACTGCCAAAACCCTGAGAATCATGGCCCAGCCAAGGTGACACACAATCTTCACCATCACAAACTCTTACACTGGACGCAGCACAGTTAAAGAGAAGTAGCTGCAAAGAAACAGCAGCAGCAAACCAGGAGACTCGAGTGACACAGCACTGGAACTGACCAAAGGAATAAGAAAGTTGAGTGCCTTTGGCAAGTAGCTTCACGGAAGAGTAGGGTACCTCCAGACACTTGTCAGTAGGGCTAAAGGGCTTTGGGACGCCTGTCCCCAGCAGTGAAGATATAAGTGGTGAGGCCCAATGGGCTGAGAGGCGAGGAATCAGGAGGCAGACCTGAACAGACAAGGAACACAGGAAGCAGTGCTGCCTCAGTCTGCAAAAGGGTGGAGCTATGACCACTGGAGTCTCAATGGGTAGACGATGGGCTCTGGTATTTCAAACAGTCAGATCTTTCTCAGCTCGGTTTCACAGTACAGGGCTGCCACTCATGAGTGCCAGCAGGATGGGGCCAAATCTGCTACCCAAAGCTGAGGTGGTAGGGCTTATGCATCTAAAGGCAGAAGAAAGAGGCCCAGAGAGCTGGAGAAGGGGAGGGTTGCCACTTAGATGGACTAGGAGAATGGAGCCACCCAACACCACAGAAGCAGAGGCCCTTCCAGTGAGCTGCCTGGAAGGCCCAGTTCAGAGGGGCCTCCCTTCAGAATCCAGAGAAGTTGGCCAATACCGTGAGTATGAAGGGCAGGGCCGTTGTATAAACAGTCTCAGAGAACAGAGACGTACTTTCCAGGCTTGAAAGCTAAGGTAATGTGTTCTGCTGACTCACTTGATGCCTGTTATCCCTCCTTTCCCCTCCAGTTTGTCCCATTTGTAATGGAAATGTTTCCTTGTACTTGTTCCACCACTGCACTTTGAAATCAGATCTCACAGATGAAGAAGAAATTTTAAATTTTGGATTTTGGGAATTTTTGCTATATGACAGGATGAATGTGTTTTACACGTGTCAAGGACATGAATTTGGGGGAGTCCAAAGGATAGACTTTTATAATGCTATGGATCAAATTGTGTCCCCCTCCCAAATGTGTATCAACTTGGCTATGCCATGAGTCCCAGTATTGTGTGATTATCTACCTTTGTCATCAGATATGATTTTCCTATGTGTTGCTAATTCTTGTAATGTTTGCCAGGGATTGAACTGTGTCTCCCCAAAAATGTGTATAGCAATTTGGCTGGGCCATGATTCCCAATACTTTGTGATTGCTCTCCATTTGGTGATTTTCCTATGCTATAAATTCTAATCTCTCCCTGTGGTTAATAGAGTGGATTATGTTAGAGAGGATTAGGGTGGGACTGTAGCATTCTTCCCAAGGTCACCTCCCAGCTTCAATGTAAAGGGAGTTTCCCTGGAGTGTGGCTTGTACCACCTTCTATCTATTCATCCTACAAAAGATAAAAGGAAGGGGAAGCAAGCAGAAATTTGGGAACTTCATAGTATCAAAAAAGCAGCATGGGGAGTAGATCACATTCTTCAGACCTGAGGTTCCTAAGCCAAGATGGCCCCTGACCAAAGACAGATGCAGTATAAGGACTTTCCTCCAGAGCTGACAGACAGAAAGCTTTCTCCTGGTGTGGACATCTTGAATTCAGACTTGTAGCCTACTGGACTATGTAAGAATAAACTTTTCTTCCTTTAAAAGCCATCCACTTGTGATATTTCTGTTAGATAACACCAGGTGACCAAAGCAATGTAATGAGGCAGGATTAAAGGCAGTTATACTGATTAGTCAGGACTTAGACTTCAAGATTAGATTGTGTCTCAAGTCAATCTCTTTTAAGACATAAAAGAGACAAGCAAACAGAGAGATAGCCAGCCAAAGAGAGATAGGAAGACCTATTTATACAGGAAACCTACCTATGGCAGCTCACACCACTGGAATTATTATGACAGACCACATGATCAAGACTATGACGATCGGGACTACTACAGCAGGTGGTACAAACGAGGAGGTGGAGGAAGATGGAGAGCTGCTCAAGACAGAGATCAGATATAGAGAAGACGGTCACCTTCTCCTTACTACAGTCATGGGGAATACAGACCACATTTCAGATCTCAATCATACTCTCCTCACCACTCTCAAAGAATGGAGTTGAAAACTTTCTTAAATATGCTCCAGAGTTGGGATATTGTTTGTGGATGATATTTTTTGTTGTCTCCTATTTAAAGCAGTGAACAGTGGCTAGTGAATTTAGGTGATTTTACACCTTTTATGACATGGCATTGGAATGCTGTTTTAGTGGCGATGGAATGCTGTTTTCATTCCACATTCATGTAGTTCGGTGCTTTGTTCAAAGTTGAGTGTTTTCAGAAAGTATGTTTTGCATGTATATCACCAAGAAAGTAGAGCCAGGAATGCACATCCTTTGGGCCCAGGGTCCCTGTGCTGAAAACTCCTTTACCAGGGGAAGACTGATGACAAGAACCTTCCTCCAGAACCAATAGGGAGAAGCTATCTCCTGGAGTTGGCACCCTGAATTTGAACTTGTAGTCTCCTAGATTGTGAGGGAATCATTTTCTCTTTATTAAAGCCATCTGTTTTTAGTAACTCTGTTATAACAGCATTAGATAACTAAGACAAGCCAGTTCTGGATTTATTTTATGACAGTTTCAATACAGTTTAGGTTCCAATAAATGTCTTCTATTTTTACTATTAAATAAAAAATAACTCAAATAGATTAAAGCCCTGTTGAATAAGTGGACATGGTAAAAATGTGAAGAGAGATGAAATTTCATTAAATATTTTATAAATAATTAAGTCAAACAGGTATCCTAGAAAACCAATAAATTAGAAATACTATATAATCTTCCGTGTAGCTACAATATATAATTATTCAGGGAGCCTATGCACTGATTAAAAGAAGTGCAATGATTAAAAAACATGTGGTCTATTACTCGGTAAAATAGGTTTGGGATTAATTCTACAACTGTTTGATATTTAAAATGAGTACGTAATTCAGTATATTAAAGGGTTTTTATGTATCTACAATAGGAAACTATTTAAGATTTCTTAACATTAAAATATAATGCAAGAAGGAAATAGGAAGAAATTACACTAATTCTCCCAGAGGAAGACATTGTAATAAGCTGAATCATATAATTTTTAATTTTAAATTTATGGGTTAAAAGGAATGAAAGCACTTGGGACGAGATGGAATAAGATAAGATTATGATCCCAAAAGGGAACTTGTTGGAAATCTGTTTTACAGATATCATATCATCAAGACCTCATGGAAGAAATGACCTTTCAATCAAAGAGAATTTTATCACGTCTCTAGTATAATGAAATGTTAATGTGATTTTCCTTGGCTGATATAATTCTAAGTGAGTGATTCATTTTCACCACCAGTTCTCACTCACTATGAGACAGATTTAATTTGATTCTTCTAATTAGAGCCTGTTTTTCAAAGTGATAACTGTATCCGTAAGAAGAACGAATCTTGTCTTATTTAGAGGAGGAGCTTTCTTTGCAGAGTTGATAGTCCTCAAACTCTGCATCCACTAAACTAAACTTTAAACAGATATAGAAGAGAGTGGTGGTGGTGGTGGTTGTAGATGACCCTCAACACATCAGAATTCTTCCCATTGTTCTCCCAACCTCTGATTCCACTTCAGATTCAGCAAATAGTCATAAAAACGGTTTTAAGTGTGTATTCTTCTACACAAAAATTATGATGTATGAGATATGTACAGTAGCAAGGACTTTTACATAGCTTAAATTTACCTGAATAAACTCCCTAAAGTAGTGACAGAAACATATGTTAGCTAACAATGTTGATAACAGGATGAGACCACAGGTACTGCAAAGAGCAAAGTTATCTGATGCTGTAAGACCAACTGTCAAGGGACTGGCTGCAGAGTACAGTGAAAACAGATGAGAGGAAAGCCTCTGTATCTAAATGAGACAGTAACACCACCGCTGTCTCTGTTACTACATCTGCCACTACCACCCCAGAAATCATACACACAACTGACAGAATAAAAACATTAAGCAAATCATCCAACACAGATAGCTTCAAACTTCACTTCTCATGGGGTTCTACAAGGAACACCTAGCTATTAGTATGTCTTCCTATAAGCCTACAAAAAGTCCTCAGATAGTCGTCACCGTGTTACAAGAAGACAGAGTAACCCAGAAGTTAGAAAAAAGTTGTAAGACTTCCTCTCCTTCTTTGTTCTCTGGGAAAGCGGTAAGAGTGAGGTAAAAGATGAATAAATACATTTTTGTTTTTTCATATTGTCTTTATTCTAATCTGTGTTTTAAAATAACCTTGAGAAATACTGTCCATCAGAGAGGAAATGAATGGAAACTAAAACCTGCGTAACATCTAAGCAGAACTCGTTTCAACATCACCCTTGGGGTCTTCTTTGACCACTCAGCTGAAAGGGGTCCTCAAGTCACTCTCTAGGCCATCCTCTAATTTCGTTCTTTAGAGAGAATATGTCACTGTTTAACACTGTTCTTATCTATTTATGAGACAGTGAAGATAGTGTAGACGCTATGAATGCAGATCCTGGGACCAGCTGCCTAGATTGAAATCCTGGGTCTGCTACGTGTTAGCTATAGGCAAGTCTCTGTGCCTCAGCTTTCTCATCTGAAAACTGGGAAAATTTTTCTACCTACATCTCAGAGTTTTTTGGAGGACTGCACTGATTAATAAGAGTAAATAACCAGATCCAGGACTGGGGAAGCACTTGATAAATGTAAGCCTTCGTTATTTACTTGTTTAGTATCTACGTTCCCAGCTAGTCTGTTCACCATCTGCCTGCTTGATCACCCAGTAGGTAGAGTGGTGTCTGTGACACACGAGATTTTTAATACATATGTATAGAAAACATTAATTAGTATCAATTAGGGTTTTGAGATTTAAATCTAACTCAGCCAACTGCTTAATTCCAGACTGTATGGTTCACACTAACATTGAACATCTGCTCTCTGTGGTAGCCAAGAATACTGACTCTAAAACAATGACAACGGTTTCAGTTCATTGTCTGAAATACACGAGTGGCTGAGCAAGTCAGATTCATCCTACAGCATTTGGACTACCTCAAGTTCTGCTTGACTTCTTTCACTCTCAGACTTTCTCGTGAAGTTATTTCTTCGCACCACGTGACTATCTTTTTTAAACTATTACCTTCCATTTAAAAAACAAAAGTTCTCATTATTAGGATGCTTGAGGACCGTTAAAAGATACGTGAGTATGTGTTTGATTCACACAAGCTCTCTATGAACCCTAAAATGCCTTCACATCCAAGCTGCTGTTTTCTCAGTCACTGAAGCCAAGAAGGTTGTTTATAGCTCCAAAGTAAATCAGAGATTCAATCAGAATAAAAACTGATGTTGAAAATATATCCATCTTCTCAAACAATATCATTCAAGGTAATTACATTATAATATCCACTCCATATTCCAGCCCCTATGAAATGCTTTGTTCACCGGTAGACGTGATTGAGCAGCCATCTCGTCATTCAGAGCAGAAATTGCTATGTGGAGATACATAACAATATTACTGCATAGGTGTATTCCAGAAGATACAATGAAGGCCCAGGAACATGGGACAGTCATATCACACTGCTATAAGAGAAAGTGCTGGAAAATTGTGGGAAATCACACACCACAAAGATTCTTAAAAAGACACAGAAATGGAATAGAGGGAGCCCAGGTGTTGTTAGGAAAATAAGAATCAGCTATGAAATAGCTGCATCAGTGACACTTGCACAAGCTAAGATTTTAGTTATCAGATGGCTACAGTAATATTATTTAGTCTACATTAGTATCATGTACAATGTTGACTTACAGTGGTACCAACTAGTAGCTGTCAAGTTAATTCCAACTCACAGTGACCCTATAGGACAGAGTAAAACTTCCCTGTGGAGTTTCTAAGAAACAACTAGTGGATTCAAACTGTCAGCCTTTTGCTTAGCAGTTGAGCTCTTGTGGTGCTATTCCGTTGCTGTTGAGTCAATTCTGACTGATGGTGAGCCGATGAGACAGAGTAGAACTGCCCCATAGAGCTTCCAAGGAGCACCCAGTAGACTCAAACTGCCAACCACTTGGTCAGCAGCTGTAGCACTTCACCACTATGCCACCAGGGTTTCCTTGTGGTGCTACTACTTCATGAAAACCAGCGAGGGCTTGTCACAGTCATTGTGAAAATATCCTCCACTCTACACTTAATCCTTTTCTTTCATGGATTCTCCCTTAAACCTCTCATGATTTGCTTAACAGACATTTACTGAAAGCCTGGCAACGGTGTCGTTCAGTGGTAGAATCCTCACCTTTCATGCAACGTACCTGAGTTCAGTTCTCAGCCAATGAGCTTTACATGCAGCCACTACCCACCTGGTAAAGGAGGCTTAATATTGCTACTATGCTGAATAGGTTTGAGTGGAACTTCCAGATTAAGATAGACTAGGAAGAAAGGCCTAATGATGTACTGGCCAGATTCAGCCAACACAAACCTTATGGGTCATCATAGTCCTACCCATGGGGATGGTGAGGGATCAGGTAGCATTTCATTCCATTGTTCATAAGGTCACCATGACTCAGAGGTCAACTCAATGGCAGCTGTCAACAACTGAAAGCCTATTATGCTTGACACTGTCCTGAGTACAAGCTTGCCCAGAGTTCATATTTTAGTAATATTGAAACTTCACCAATTAAATAATTGCACCAAAAGCCAAAGCCACTGCCATTGAGTCAATTGCAACTCATAACTACCCTATAGGTCAGAGCAGAACTGCCGCCATTGAGTTTGCAAGGAGTGCCTAGCAGATTTGAACTGCTGACTTTCTGGTTAGCAGGTATAGCACTTAACCACTACACCACAAGCTTTCCAATAATTGCATAGTCTTACATAAAAACTGAAGCTATCATATATACTATGAGAAAGAGGGAAAGGGTATTCTGAGAGCATACGAGACTGAAAAAGCAAAGCTTAAACTTAAAACTGAAGGAAGAATAGATGTCAGAAGGGTTAAATAGTGGGAGGATGGGAGAAAAGCAAGGAACCTTCAAGATTGAAGTGCAAATGCACTGTGGTAGGAGAGAGCACATGGAGTACGAGAGATTGGGAGAAAGTTAGGTTCCGTTCAAAGGTGAGAGAAATGGGGTAGGGTGTATACAATCAGGAAAGATAATTGTGTAGTGACCAGATTATACAGGGCCCTCTGAGTCTCATTAAAGACTTTTTAAATCTGGGAGCAATAAAAAGCCTTTGAAAGGTAGTATTCCACATCTTCTCAGTGATCATATAATGATCATAGTTGTTCCTTTGTACATTCAATAAACATAAAATTGAGTCAAATCTGGGGAAAGGGAGTGCAGAAGCAACTAGAGGGACCTGAGCAAGCTGCAATGGGAGACTCCTAATCCTATTTCCTGTGAAAAATGGGAAAGCATGGGAATGTGCTCATGATGGTTAAGGTTGTGTGTCAGCTTGACTGGGTCGTGATTCTCAGCAGTTTGGCAGTTGTATGAAGATATGATCACTTCCATGAAGAAATCTGATATAATGTCATCACCTCCATGATGGGATCTGCAGTGAGGTGCAAATCAGTGGAAAGAGTATGTGGCCTGCATCAACTGTAAGTAGACACCAGCAAGCTTGTGTACTTTTCTCTCTCTCGATCTTGCAGCTAACTCCTGTTCATGTGACTTCTGATTCTTTGGACTTCAGCTAGCCCGTTACCTATGGTCTTCTCTGTCTACCTTGGGATTTGTCAATCTTTGCAGGCTCTGAGCAAGAGCCCCGCTCTTTGACCTGTTAATCTTGAGTTTGCCAGCCCCTGTGGCTACTTGAATCAGGAGAAGCCTCTATCGTGACCCAAGGACTTGTGGCATTCCAGGTTCAACAACCTTGTGAACCATTTCCTTGGTATAAATGTCTCTGTACATATATTTATATACTTTACTGATTTTACTTCTCTAGAGGACTCAGACTAAGAAAATTCTTAACCAACAATTCTGTGAGTGAAAACCTCTTGAATGCAATCCCTGGATAAAAATCTATAAAGCTCCCACAAATCACGCCTTCCAAGCTTCTCTTGTCCCAAACGTCTAGCCATTTGAGAACTTTCTTATGTTCAGTCTTTTGAATGTCTATCACAGCTACAGAAGTAAAATGAATAGTAATAAGAAATTGATTTAAGGTCTGCCCCGGGGTAAAATAATGATTCATTGACGTTTGTAGCATTTTATTTTAAGTGTGGTGGAAATGATTATTATCTTTAATGGTTAACTGAGTAATTGATTATTGATAAATGAGTGCTCTATTCAAGTCAGGATCCATCTTACATCACCTGGAAAAGGATGATGTTCCCACTCTTTTAATGACCATTAAGTGGTAAATAAGGAAGTGGAAATGTTTCATAACTTACATATTAAGTATCTTTGGCCATTTAACCACTTCTGCAATGAGAGTAATAAGGCAGGTGGGGGTAGATAGCAGACTTACGGAAAGATCAATGACTGTTTTTCAGAGTTTTATTGAAAATGCATTATAGATCGTCTTGCTTTTAACATTATTACTTCATTGAATAACAATATCTGAGTAGGCTATGGAAAAATTTTAAAATATAGCTAGGCAAGACTGTATGTGACAGGATAAGAATTACATAGTGAAAAGGCTTTCAGAGAAAATTTCAGACTCACTTCCACACCTTCCACCTAATGCAAGTGGGATTGACTGTTGAACAAACAGCAAAATTAATAGAGTTCACCTGGTGTCCCATCGACCATCTATCTCCTTTCTTTGTGCCCCTTCACAGTCACCTACCTAAACTATATGATGTCTCTTACCACTCTTACTACACGTGACTGCCACATTACATTGAGGCTTATAATCCCCATGAAATTTCTCATGTGCCATAGTCATTTCTTTTGCAATCAAATTCCCTATCATAACTCCCATTTCTTTAAGTATTTTAATCTCAGTTAAGCCTTAGGAAGAAAGCAATGCTGTTTAACTAATTCATGCTATCATGCAAATAACAGCATTTAAGCTGCTTTGGGATGCTTCATTTTAATAGAGGATACTAGTATATGTTTAATAATTCCCAATGTGAGGGATTCCAGGTGTAGTTTTCCAAAATAAAATGAAAAATCATGGGACCACATTTTGAGGTGGGGAGGGGCACTTTTACTGAGGGCGGTTGTCAGGGTTCAGACGAAATGTTTTGGAAGAGCACGAACCTTGAAATCCAACAGTCCCAGATTCAAATCCTGGCTCTGTGTCCTATCAGCTGGGTTCTCTCAAAGCCTTAAGTTTCTCTGTAAAATAGATGTCTCCACCTCAGGAAATTATAACAATGGGCTGACAAACATAATGTATCTGTGGTTCTTAGTGCCACAGCTGGGACAAAGGTAGGGAAAGTAACAAGTTATTTTTTAGAGAGACAGGTGGGTCTCCAAGGCATTTTAGATTGTTTGTATTTTCCTGATAATCCCAAAGGAGAACTGGATGAACTAACCAAGACTGCAGTAAGAAAGAAAAGACCTGTTTAGAACTAAAATTTGTGAAATTGGTAGTTCACAGAAAAACAAAACAACTTGAAGGCTAATCTGAAACTTGACTTGAGAACTATGAACTATTTAAAGATATTCTCTTTAGTTTGGTTTTGCCTACAAAAGTAAGGTCATTAATACAAGCTTGTTAACATCTGCAGCATTGTCTGAGAGGTCACTCAGCACCCAGATACTTATGTTAATCACAGCATGATTCTATGTGAAGTAGCAAATATTTTTCATAGGTCAAGATGGTATGATCACCAAGAGAGCAGTTTCTTAGAAATACCTTCTCTTATCCAGTGTATTTCTGCCTGTCACTTGTCTTCTGATACTTTTGAAGATCGTAGTATTTCTTTACCATTGCAGCAGGCCCTAGTAACTTAAAATTCATGCCACCTTTTTCTTTACCCTCCTCTAATCCTAAACTCAACAACTGTGACTGCAGCTTTGGTAGCTGTCTTGACCCTAAGTTCTTCTCCCTCAGTTGCTCCAGAAGCGTCTATGGTAAGGTATAAGGATAGTTTGATTTAGTACATTTTCTCTAAGATCATTTGTGGAAGAAAAAAAATAATTTAATTTAGTGCTACAAACACAGCATCTCTTTTAAAAGTGAGAGGAGACAGAATCTAGCTATAAATTCATTACTCCTAACCCATGACCCCAGAGCTTCAAGCTACCTATATATTATACAATAGAGAGTCAAAGTTCAGCATCCCTTTCAATCATACATAGCAGTTAGTCTTCTAATTGTCTATTGAAAAGAGCCACCAATCTCCTCTAAATGAAAGAGGAAGCCCAAGCTTATCGTAGCTCCACTGCCATGCAGACTTCTGTGCTAAAGCAAGGAAAGAAGACGGAGAGAAGCAGCAGGAGAAGCAGGGAGTCGTGAGCAAGTTGGCAGCTGAGGGGAGAGTGGATAAAGGCACTGCATTAAGGTTATTGTATAATATTGAATTTCCTTCCATCAGATTTATTCAAGAAGTTATATTTAAATTGTACCACGTGTAGCTCAAGTATTCTATAGAGATATCCACCAAAAGGTCCAAGGGAAGGTTAAGCGGGTAACGCTACTGCATATCCTACAAGTAGAACAAATTTGCTTTTATTACTTGGCATTCATATGTAAGATCATACTAGGAAAAAATAAAAGATCTATTTCTAAAAGTTATCCAAGACTCAGTGATACAAGGAGCTAGGCAATTTCTTGTGTGATTCCATAACCAAAAAGTTAAACAGATAAAAACACATATAATGATCTTTAGAATGTCTATTGCAAATTTATTATTTACATTTACTTTTACATGTAAATAATTTACATACTATTAACATGTAAATAATTTTCATGTAAATTATTTATTATTTACCCGAAACATAGGTTTTTGATTTTAACTGTTCCCTGCCAGCAATTAAACTAGTGTTTGACCAAACCACTGGAGATGATAGCCTAGCTATGCTCACATTTAAAATAATCATTGCAGGGATTATCCAAGGTATTTGCTTCAGCAGTTACGCTATCCTGTTTGTTAATGAAATGGTCAACCTATGACCCACAATTTCCAATGCTTATTTTACACCTAGAGACACGTTAATTCCATACCTAGAAGATAATTATGAGAGTTGGAATCCTGGATGGACTACTCTGGCTCGTTGTTGTTAGAGCCTATAGAGTCAGTTTCAACTCAGCTGCACCATGTGGTGCAGTAGAGTTTGTCAGTAGGGTTTTCTAGGCTGTAAACTTTGTAAATGTAAACTGTCCAGCCAGAAAGCGATTAACAAGACAGGATAACCACTGAAACAAACAAACTGAGAATCTCACTGGCTTACCACAGAAGTTTACATCTTGTGTCAACTCCGTGAAGATGGTTAGTAGATAACCTTCCGCTGGGTGGATTCTTGGACCCAGGCATTTTCCATCTTCTGGCTCTATCTTGAGAACCCCAGAGGCATCTGCTAGATTTCTTCACCTGGCCGTCAGATAGGAGATTGTAGAGGATAACAGGGGAGGTTTTTAAGAGTTAGGCTTTGAGTGGGGTTCATCACTTCTGCTGCATTCCACTGGCTGAAACTCAGTCAATGGATGTGTCTACCGTAAGGGAGGCTGGGAGATGTGGTACAGCTGGGTGCCCAGGAAGAAAAGGAAACTGTGTACTTTCCAGACTCTACTAAGGTGCTAAGGAGCCATAGTGATGCAATTATTAAGTTCTTGGTAGCTAATGAAAAGATTAACAGTTCAAACATACTCGGTGACTCCTCAGGAAAAAGACACAGCAATCTCCTCTAACAAAGTTTACAGCCTAGGAGACCCTGTTGACAAATTCCACTGTACCACATAGTGCAGCTGTGAGTTGAAACTGGCTCTGTGGGATCTAACAACAACGAACCAGACAGTCCACCCAGGATTCCAAATCTCATAATTATCTTCCAGGTATGGAATTAACTTGTTTCTAGGCATAAAATAAGCATTGTAAATTGTGGGTTCTAGGTTGACCATTTCATTAGTGAACAGGGTAGGGTAACTGCTGAAGCAAACACCTTGCATAATCCCTGCAATGGTTAATTTTATATGTGAGCATGGCTAGGCGATGATCTCCAGTGATTTGGTCAAACACTAATTTAATTGCTGTCAGGGAGCAGTTAAAACCAAAAGCCTGAACCCATTGGTGTCAAATTAATTCTGACTCATGACAATTCCATGTGTTACAGAGTAGAACTGTTCTATGGGATTGTCTTGGTTGTAATCTTTACAAAAGCAAATTGCCAAATCTTTTTTCTGTGGTACTACAGGATGGGTTCAAATCACCACCATTATGTTAGTTTAAAAAAAAAAATCTGTTGTCATCAAGTCAATTTTAACTCATAGTGACCCTATCAGACACAGTAGAACTGCCCCATAGTGTTTCCAAAGAGTTCTGGTAGGTTGGAACTGCTGACCTCTTGGTTAGCAGCCATAGTTCACTATAGCTCTTAACCTCAAAGCTACCGGAGCTCAAGTGCAAACTGTTTGTGCCACCCAGGGACCTGAGGTAATAACATGTGATTTAATCAGCTAGTCTGGGAGAGCAGACTACATTTCGTATTACAATCTAATGTAATGTAATCAATTAGTTGTGGTCATGTCAGCATAGGACCCATCGTAAACCTAATCACTTCTGAGTTGTAAGAAGACTAGAATAGACACTGACACACACACACACAGGAAGACAGACTACATCTGAGATCATCTACAAACATCAAAATGCCTAGGATCGCTGGCAGACACTAGAAACTGAGAGAAGCTCATAGAACAAATTGACAGCCAAGACTCTGAACTTTTGGCCTCCAAGACCATAAGAAAATAAACTTCTGTTCTTTAACACTACCCACTTGTGTTACAACAGCACTAGGGAACTAAGACAATTCCTCAGAACTTTCTGGATGTACATTCATTCATATATTCATTCAACATTTGTTGAACACTTACTATGTGCTAGGCAGATATTTATTCTTTCATTTATTTAAAATTTATTGAGCATCTACTCTATGCCAGGCCTATAGCTGAGGCAGCAGCAATAAACAAGACAGAAACAGGTCTAGCCAACATGGAGCTCATATCTAAAGGACTGGAATCGTACTTCTTACATAAGGCCCTTTACCACTATCTACATAGTGACACTCCGCAGTACCTTTTATGTAATGTACTTCCAACTCCTGTTGCTTTGTTTATGAGAATGCAGGAAAACAAACATTTGCTATGCACAGGTGTTATGTTAAGATACCTTTGAGAAAAGCTAGATGGTGACTGGCTACCTCTATTGTCTATTCTGATCCTGTCCCCAATAGATATATTCTGATAGAATGGGACAAAAAAACATGGAACAGAGCTCAAATTCTTAAGAATTTCAGACGAATCAAACCAGCTGAGGTTAAAGGACTCCCTGAGACTATCACCCTGAGATACTATTTAAAGCTTAAACCAAAGCCATACCCTGAGGTCACCTATTAGCCAAATGACAGATTGGTAATAAAGGGTATTACCAGCGAATACAATGCTCCATTAATATACGCATATGAGACTCTAAAACAAAGACGAGAAGATATGGGAGCAGGAAAGCTAGAGTCTGGGAAAGGGAACAACCAAAACATAAAGAGAATATGGACACATTTTGAAAAATGTAACTAATGTCAAGGAACAATTTGTGTAGAAATTATCAAGTAAGAACTTAATTTGCTTTATAAACTTTCAGTGAAAACACAATAAAATACACATAAATAAATACAGATGCTTTTGATACCTGATACAGCACTTGGCATGTGAGTAACTGGTCTTGTGGAGACAGCACTAGACTGGGAATCAGATGGTATAGGTTTTGTTCCAGGTCTGACACTGAGTTCACGTAAAACTTGGGAGTGTTTTCTCATTGCAAAGTGTAATGTTTTGAGTGAAACAATTCCCCAGCACTTTTGCATCTCCAAAACATACACTTAACATTTAGGAATCTTTTTGGCTGGTGGGATCAGAAGATGTCAGTTAGAGCTCCTGTGTGGCACCCAGAATCTGTGATTCTCAGTCTAGTCAGTGGTAAATGAAAAATTTGAAGCATTACAAGTATCTTTTCAAGATTTAATATTCTATGATAATTATTATTATTATGATATGAGTCAGAATCAACCCAATGGCAATGGGGTCTGATTTGGGGTTTATTGTGGTACCAAGGAGCCCTGTTGGCACAGCACTGAGGCACCTGGCTGAGAACCTCCTTATAGGCTGTCTGCTTGAACCGACCCAGTGGATCAGCAGGAGAAAGACGTGGACATCTGCTCCCATGGAGATTATAGCCTAGAAAACCCTATGGGGCAGTTCTTCTCTGCACATGGCCTTGCGGTGAATCAGAACAAACCTGCTGGCACACAGAAACAAAATTATGACACTAATGTTGAACACCAAAAGATCAGGTTACTGTTTCAGAGTTTAAATTCCTGTAGCTGAAGCCTGCATTCAGACTCCTAAAGACCTAAAGGAGCCAATACACCTTCTATGCGGACCAGGAATAGTTTTCTTCGCCTACCTGATCATTTTAGGCATCCTTCTTTTTCTTTTTCTTTTTCTTTTTCTTTCTTTCTTTCTTTTCTTCCAATTTTCTCTGCTAATTCATGTACTTACTCATTACATTACTCTGGACCTTCTACTTCTTCCTCCAAATCAGAAACTACATCAGAGCAAGGTGATTCATAAGAGCTTAGACAACGACACTGCCTCTCTTAATATTTCTATTTATATTTATTTAAGTCTTAATCAAAACAGGATAAAAACAGTCTTCATTATAAAAAATAAATACATATTGATGCTCTGGAAATCAAGAGGTTATGGACCATTTAAATTCATAAAGTGCTTAGTTCTATAACAAATCTTAATAAAACCAATTGCTAACAATACCAGCTCTATTTGTAAAATTGGTTATAGAATTAGTGAAATAAAGATTGCAGTGTATCTGAGAGCCCTAAAAGAAACATTTTATATGGCATAGATGTAACTATGATTACTTGTAAATAAACAGGAGGTACAACCATTTGTTTGAAAGTGTCCACAATGGCAAAAATAAACCACAGAACTAGAGATCAATTGTTTCCAAAAAGAACTAGACAGAGAGAAAGTCCTTTTGAAAAAGAATCCAGAATAAGCCAGAATCAGATTGTTTTCAGGCTCTCCATAGATACTGCCAGAACATGGATTTGTACTGGGGCAGGGCCGGATTGAGGGGAGGCGGACGGGGTCGGGGGGGTGGGGAATAAGAGGATTGTAGGCATTCTTCATTCTTTGTAAAGAATGAAGAATTAAAAGTCTCATGGCAAAAGGTTCGTGATGCCTTCATTCATTATTTAAAAACAAATCTCTTTAACCAGATGGTGCCCGGCCACCACCAGCGATAGCCGTGATGGAGCTGACTAAGTCGGGTCTCACTGGCAACACAAGAATAAAAAGGGGTGCACCCTGAGATCTCCACTAAAAGACCACAGTTGATGGTCTAGCGGCTTCGGGGTTCCCCTGGAAGCATGGTCCCTGGCCCTGATGCCTTTCTTGCCCATAAATCATAATGAAGGTCCATTCTTCAGACACGAATGGATTGGACTTGGTGATGCAGAGTGACCATGTATTGGATGCACTTTATAGTTCTATGCATCTGTAGGATATCATCCTGCTGACTGAATTCCACAACTCTTGTTAGAAGGTCTTCTCCAAACATTTCTCTTGGGTTCTGGTAGCGTCCAGACTTTGCTCCCTCTGACAGGTACTAGACCTCCTATATATGCTCTCTTGTTACTTTGTACTGGACCAGATGTTGTTAGTTACCATGGAGTTAGCTCTGACTAATGGCAATCTTAGGTATAAATGGAATGGTACTTTGCCTGGTTCTGTGCCTTCTTTGTAATCTTTGATATAGTTGAGTGCATTGTTTTGGCTGTTGTGTCAGTCTCTTTCATTGAAGTGTCTCATGCTTTTGTAGATCCTTTATCACACATGATGTTTTTTTCTAGTGGGTTTTCTTTCCTGATGATGTGTCCACAGCAAGCAAGTTGAAGTCTTGCCGTCTTTGCTTCTAAGGATCGTGACGAGGAATGGGGGCCCCAAATTTTTATCACCTGTTTAATTATTAAGCTCTCTTCAGTTTATACCAATTGAGGATACCTTCTGTTTCTAGCTGAAATCATGATGGATAGTCCCTCCTGATATATCTGTACTTTTAAATATATGATTTACCTGTAATAATAGATAATTTTTATGTACTATTCATACACTGGCAAAGAATAATATCTCTCTCAGATTTTAGGGGAAAATAAATACAAAGTTTTAATGTTTTGTTTTGGTGCTCCAGTTAATCATTTTGCCTTCTTTCACTTTGAACCGCTTATCCCAGTCTTCTTATCAGGTTCCATAGACTAACAGTCTGTTGAGTGGGGCTTTGAAGCCATAAGAAAAGTAGGTGCTGGTTTCTGCACACTTTATGTACTGTGAAAAAAAAAATGCACACAGAATGTGCTTACTGCTGTTGATTTTTCCATTTCCCTCAGGCCCTTAGAGCCAGTCCAGTTGGGTGGGAAGCAATAGCCTCCTTCAGGCACACAGGCAGCCAGGAGAGTGAACCGGAGAACGTTAGGTTGGGATGAAATAATGCTTGAATTGCAGTCTTTCATTTTAGAGATCTGTTTGTTTGTTTGTTTGTTTTTTTATTATGACTGAGTGAAAATGTACATTCCCATATAAATTTACATGCCCACCTATATGCAGCTTCCACTGCTTTCCCTGCCTGGTGACAGCACACTATTCCTCTCTGCTCCATACATGTCTCATCCTCCCAACAGTCTTATTTCCCCTCCTTTCCACTCACTCTCCTTCCTCCAGACAGAGCAGAAGGAACCAGATAATCCATACCAACTGATCAAACCGGGAGCCAAAGAAGTAAACACGCTGGCCTCTCTCTCCCTCATTCTCCAGGTTTCCTGCCAAACTCAAGTGAAAGATTAGCACAGTTTCCAATAGGATTACAAACAAAAAATACTCAGTTCTATGGAGACTGAAGGAAAGAAATAGAAAAGTTTTTCCACACGAAAGAAATATTATGGACAAAATGACTTGCTAGACTCAGAACTGGAAATATTTTAGCAGAGCTGAGAAATACGGCAAAAACAGGACAAAGCGCACAAGAAAGTGAAAATTGTGGCCAGACTTAAGACTGCAGAAGGGTTAGACTGCCAATCTAAAAAGAAGAACCTTTTATGTAGACTATTTCCTATTGAAATCTTAGAAATCTACCTCACTTTTCTTGAATCTGCCCTCAACTGGAAAATAAGAACTACTGTTCATATACTATCGCACAGAATCAATAGAACTCATTCTGAACTGCGTAGGAGTAACTGTTACTTTTTAGTGGTAAAGTAGCTAACACTAACAATGTTTTCAAAGGTTGATTCTGGATGCTCTGGAACACCCTGTTTCTTTAATAATTTTTGGGCTACTCCCAGTAAACCATATGACTAAAATGACATGACTCAGCCATTCTCATTATGATTAACATATCAATCATATTAATATATGAACTAGCTGTGTTTGTTGCCAAAAGAATGAACAAACCTGCCTTGGAAGAAGTACAGCTAGAACACTCTTTACAAGCAAAGATGGTGAAACTATGCGTCACATACAGTGAGGGTGGCGAGACTATGTCTCACATACTTTGAAAATGTTCTCGGGAGGAAGCAGTTTCTAGAGAAGCACATTGTGCTTGGTAAAGTAGGAGGTCAGTGAAAAAAAGGAAGACCCTCAACGAGACGGATTGGTACAGGGGCTACAAAGCACAGCAACAACTGTGAAGAGGGTGCAGGAGCAGGCAGTGTTTTGTTCTATTGTGCACAGGACAGCTATGAGTGGGAAGCTACTCAAAGGCACCCAACAACAACAGCAGTGTTAGTGACTACCACATGGAGTCTAATTAAAATATGGCATCAAAGATCTCATTCTTTCTGACATATTTTCCTAGCTACTGAAATCTCTCCTTATTAAAAAGTGCTCAATTCCAACACAAAAGGAGCAAAACCTAAATGTTTTTACTAAACTCAGATACTTCCACAATATTAGAATTCTGATGGTCCGATCATCTCCTAGTGAGTGGATCTACATGTTATTGGAGATGCTGGCTTTACCATGTTTTATTACTAAAAACAGAGGAGGCCGACTGATTTGCCCTCTCTGTGGCTGATCAGTACCAGCACAGAAAGGTGTGATTTTCATCCTGCCCTGATCACAAAGTATCTGTTAATCGTGTAGAGCAGCGCAGAGAGTGCGCTGGCTGTCTGACAACTCAAGTGCATGAAGAAATTCAACGAGGATGGCTTGCAAGGAACAATGGAGTAAAGAATAAATTCTGAGAGCACTGAAAGTCAAAGTTGACCTCTTAAAAGAGTACATCAAATGAATGAACGATAAATTTTCCATAAAGACAAAGCAAAGCATATTTTATAAAGCAGGAATTGTCTCTCCTGAATACGCAACAAGGCACCTAATGGGCCCAGTTCTTATCTAATGTAACTCTCACAGACTGGGTCTGCTCTTCCCCCAACGTATTCACTGGCTCTCATACTTCATTAGGTTATTCCTAATCAATATTCCTGCCTTCACTGGGTAAAGCCACCACTGAGAGGGAAATCTTTGGCCAACTTGCCAGCAGTTGGGTCCTTCTGAAGAAATCTGAAGTATTCTATTACTATTTTAGAATTCCAAGGTAAATAAAGGAGATACTTTTCTACCTCAAATTACTCTCTTCAAGAACAAGCAAACAATTTCTTGTTACAGACAAGATCATCAGCAACAAAATTCCATGGGATTTGTATGGCTGGCCCTCACATTAGAGGGCCTTCTAAGAGCGAGAAAAATGAGGGTTAGTGCCTATACTGAGGACCAGTGGCTGTAGGTGCCGGACTACCAGAACCCATGGAAACACAGTAGTTGGTGTGGCAAGTAGGTGGCTAATAGATCTTGTCGCTGAGACGCATTAGTCACCTACTTAATGAGAAACCAAGGAGAGCCACTAAGAGGATACTGATGTTATAATAACAATAATTAAACAGAACAGTTGCCATTGAGTCATGGCAGCCCATTTGTGCCAGAGTGAGACTGCGCTGCAGGATGTTTTCAATAGTTGCTTTTCCAGAAGCAGACTGCCAGGTGTTTCTTTCAACGTGAACTCAAGCCCCCAACCTTTCAGTAGCAGCAGAGTGTGGCAGCCATCTGTACCACCCACAGACTTGAATGTTAAAACACCAAACCAGCTGGCAAAGAGTCAGTTCCAACTCACGGCAACTCTATGTGTATTGGAGTAGAACTATGCTCCATACCAAGGTACCTCTGGGTAGATTCAAACCAGCAGCTTCTCAGTTAGCAGCTCCTGCTTCCCGTTTACACCACTTGAGGACTTCGGTGTTATAATACTTCTCCCTAAACTCTCATTGCCTTCTCTGACCCTCACCCACACTCCACCACAAAGCAGCTTTAAGTCAGAGTTCTCACAGTCTCTCCGTTACCTTTCAGCTATCCATCCTCAACTTTTTGTTTTTGTTGTTATAATCTATAAAATTAGCAAAATGGAAAAAAAATCACAGACAGATTGATTTTGAACTGATCATGATCTGTATTGCACCAGAGAAGTAATTTTCTGCATATAATTTCTCTTAAACTTCTTACCTCCACAATGATTTCAAAGGAGTTCACTGATTATGGGAGCAGGCCATCAATAAGTGACACTTGCACATTCATTCTTTTCAATTGGAGATTTTTAATAAAGACTCCTGGCAATAGTTTGGTGCCATTGAAAATTACTCTTCATCAGGTTTCCTCATTTGTTATTTATTTATTTATTTCTATCTAGAGGAAACATGATACCATTGTGGTGTATTTTTACTTTATTTTACTTTTAAGCAAATTACACTGAGAAAGGAGAGGCTGCACTTACCAAATGCTAGCTATGTGCCAGAAACTGTGCTAGCCTGTTTTGCTGAATAATTTAATTTTCAGATTCTCTCCACGGCCAGTATCTTGTTGGTTTTACTACTGAAGCAATTGAAAGAGAACAGACAGCCAGTGATAGACTGGTATTTGAATTTGCAACTGTCTGTCAAATCCATACTGTTCCTATGACTGCATGTTGCTCTCAGCTTTTTGGATAAAACACAATCTTTGAAAAAGTCTTTTCTGAGTTCTAGAAATACCTTAAGTATGCACCCCCAGAGTCTGCATACTTTCTCTCTGCTGTCTTTTTCATTCCTTTTTTAACATGACCTACATGTGGAGGCTGTCATGCCCACCAATGTCTGTGGATGATGTATTCAAAGGCCTGGTGGAGGTGAGCCGAGTTAGTCAAGCCCACGACGCTTCAGGGAAAAGGCAAGGAAACCAGGAAAATGTGTTACATAACATTGTGCTGGCCAGTTTTTTGCCCAAACTCTGGTCATTTTTATAGCACCATGTTTGATGTATCTGTGTGCTGCCATTGAATGAATTCCAACCCAGGGTGCCTCCTCTGTGTCAGAGCAGAACTGATTTTTCAGAGGTGTTTCAACAGACGTCTCTTCCGGGGCACTGCAGACACAGCTGAACTGCCAGTCTTTCCATAGCAGCCTGTGCTACTGTGCTATTATCTGCTTGATAAGTTTTAAACAGTTTTAACCTGCCACATGTTTTTACTAAATCTTGTTCTATGCACTAAAAAATAAACTTAATGTGCTACTGGTATTTTCCTTATAAATATGAAACATGTACATAGCTGGATGAAGTGAAAATGTTTATCCACGTGCCATCCAACGCCATACTTTGGAAAGCAAAAGTGTAACGTACTGTTTTTCCCCACTTTTCATTCATTTGTATGTAAATGTCATTTGGGCATGATCTCTACTTATACGTACAAATATTTACTCATTCACTCAAAAGCATTTATTGAGCACTAAATGTGTGTTAGATGCTGTTCTGGACACAGTAGAATATACAATAAATTTAATATGGAAACCAGCAGGCGAGGAAGACATGTAAACCACTTTACAGCAAAACTAAGTAAGACATGTGGACAAAATTCTGTGTGAAAGCAGGAGACAAGGAATTGATTCCAACTAAACAGCCCTCAGGAGATATTACGGAAGAAATTAGGCCTTATAAGTTTAGGACAGTATTGCTAGAGGAAAGCAGGAGCATTCTACATGAAGACTGTAAGGGTTCTAGCAAACACATGGGACGTGAAAATGTGTACCTTATTCAGGAAAAAGTCAAAAGCTACTGAGGAATTGTGTTAGGAGATAAAGTTGAAAATTATTCATACTTTCATTCATTTATTCATTCACTCAAAAAATAATTATTTATGCTTCTAGAATAAACAGTGATGTTCAAGCCCCAAGGCCTATAGTAGTTAATGAGGCATGTCATTCATTCTATTGGAATAGACAAAATAAATACATCATAGCAGTTCTGCTCTGACCTATAGGGTCTCTACAAGTCAGAATTGACTCAACAGCACTGGGATTTGGTTTGGTTTGCTTTGCTTTGCTTTGGTTAGGTTTGGAATACACGTACACAAAATAAATAAAACATCATAGAAAGCCTGGACATGATTGAGATTGCTATTTTACTCAGTGTCTCTGAAAGGGTGATAGTTGAGCAGAGATGTGGAATAAGAAAAAGGACAACCCAAGCAAATATCTGGGGGCAGAACATTCCAGACAACAAGGACGACAATGCAAAGTTCCTGGAATGGGTGGCATAAAGCGTAACACAAAGGCCAGTGGATGGCTAATAAAGGCAGAAAATGAGGCCGTCACGTTACAGGCAGCATCACAGGGCTAAGGAAATAACTATTTTATTCTAAGTGTGATGAGAAGTCATTTGATGGTTTTGAGCTAGAGAGTGACATGCTCTTACACATATTTTAAAAGATTATTCTGCATATGTGAAAAAAAAGAGACTTTAGAGGGTAAGACTGGAAACAAAGGGACCCTTTAGAAGTGTCTTCCAGGTGAAATATGACAGTAGCAGTGCACGTGGTGAGACATGGTCAGATTCATGACACAGTTCAAAGGTTTGGCTAATAAGGTTTGCTGTTGATAGGTTGGAGTTTGATCATAATCAACGTTCAGTACTTCGATGTGGGCTGGAAAGAGCCACTGATGATCTTTGAGAAACATCATAATAAATTAGTTTTATGCTTAAGAGGCTAATACAGACAGTTATGTGGTGAGTTGTTTGGGACAAAGAGAGAAGAGAAACAGACCAGTGAAAGAGTTGCTGTGGTAATTAGGACAGTGAAAGATAAAAGGGACTGAATGACAGTACCAATGGAAAGAAAAGGGTAAGTGAAGGACTCATTTTAGACGCAGAATCAATAGAACTTGTTAAATTCACATGGACAGCAGAGATAAAGCCTGGAAAGATGGAAAATGCCAAATGTTTTAAATAAAAATTTATTTAATCAAATTATAATATTTCTACAGTTCTTTAACAATCTTGAACACAACTATAAACTCTTAAGGAATGAGAAAAATTGGGAGTGGGAGAATCTTGCTTAAAATCATGTATAGTATTTAACATATTTAGCAGTCCATATGGCATCGGGTATTGATCAGCTGGAACACATGCCAGAGAGGATCCTGGTGGTGAGACCTCTCCTGAGGATGGGGAGAGCTCTGATGAGGGAGCAGGTAGCATTAGGTTCAGAATACGGCAGTTTACCCAGGAGTATGGAAGCACTTCAAGATTCAGTCAGTGGTTGCATCCCTCCTAATTATACAAGCCTTGCTGAAAGCACTTTATTAACTCCTATCTCCCTCAAAAAGAAGTCTAAAACCTTTGTCAAGGCCCCTGAGGCTTGAACTGTGCTCTACACCAGCGTAATCTCAGCTCCTCTCACTCATCCTACATCTGTTCCCTTACCCTGAAATTGCTAGCCCCTATATATACTATGTAAACCCTGGTGGCACAATGATTAAGTGCTATGTCTGCTAACCAGAAGGTTGGCAGTTCAAATCATCCAGATGCTCCTTGGAAACTCTATATACAGTCAAAGCACTCTACTTCTCAACTATGCCATTCATGACAATGGGAATTACACTTTTTGGGTACTTTTTTCGTGTCTGTCTTCTGCTGTAGACCCCCTAAAATCCATGAAGGTATGTACTTAGGCCAGCCTTGCTTGTCACTTTTTCCCAAACCTTTATAGATAGCTTGTTGTCTCAAAGGCACTAGATTTACAGAAAATTTTAAATATTCTTTTTTTCCTAAACAGAAAATGAGAGAAGACCCTATTCATTTACTATTATTGATCAAGAGCAACATAGAGATACTATAGAACTCATAACATATGCCAAGCACTGGTCTCAAACTTCATTTAAGTTTCACTATAGCTCTGCAGAGTACCTATTATGATTGTTTGGGGTTTTCTTAGCTGCCATTGGGTCAGTCCCCAACTAATGATAACCCTATGCACATTACTGAATCGCAGTGATCCATAGGGTTTTTAACGGCTGATTTTTAGAAGTGCAGTAGGCCTTTCTTCTTAGTCTTGAAACCCTATTCCACTTTGGATTCCACCCACATAGTTTCCCACTGAGCCATCCTTGGAGACCACAGCTTCTAACCAAGGTTTGTTCAATGCTTAGATCTTTCCTCATGCACAAACCAAGAGATTTCTGTCTTTACCTAACCCTACCCAGCATCAGCGGAAGGGATGGTGTTCGCCAGCCCACAGTTCCATCTGAGACCCTTTGAAAAGCATTCAGTCCCACAACACAAACTTCCTGTGAAGAATGACTCAACATACAGATGTCCAAATTTGGCCATAGGAGGACTCCAGGAGTTAAGTTGGAAGAAGGGGAAGAAGAATGTTTCAGGCTACAGAATTGGTATGTGGAGTAGGGTTCCATGAGCCAATCCCTGCCCCTCAGGGACTTGAGGAAATGAAAGATTTCCTATCCCTGGAAGTGGAGAGCAAGTGGTCTCTGCCACTGGGCCCCACATTGCTCCTTGTCTGCTCATACAATAAATTTACCACTTTCTCTTTCCCTTGCAGTTGACTTCCATCTTATTTCAATCGGCTGATAGAACAGGGCAAGAACCCAAAAGAAACTCAGTTACAGTCTGTGTTAGTCTGGAGCCTCTGTTCAATACCAGAGCAACATGCAGGCCTGCACTGACAGACGAGTGGCAGTTGTTTGGGAGGTGCATTGGCCAAGAATTGAACCCACATGTGTTGTATAGAAAGAGAGAGTTTTATCACTGCTGAGCTACCTTTGGCCCCAGGTATTGTTATCCTTAGTTTTTTAGATGAGGATCTCAAAGCCAAGCAGGGTAAAGAAACTGACTCAGGATCACTCAGCCATTAAGAGGCAGAGAAAGGACTGAAAAAAATCTACTTCACTGTTACTTCTCAGGCATGGTTATTAAACACTCTCTGGCATATGACAGCATCATTAGACAAAGACAAGAAGAGATTTGAGGAAGTTTGCTAGAAGCTCTTACAATGAGAAGGGACAGCTGGTGACACAGAATAAAATGAGACCACCCAACACAGCCAACCAGGGAGGAGGGTAACCACGGTTCTTCAGAATATCACTGTTAACAGCAGTGTTAAACAGTAATTGATGTCCTTAAAATGATGACCTTGAACCAGTTGGAAAAGTAATGTATTCTCAAGGAATTCAATTAATAAGGAAGTATGTGTGTGTTTTAGAAAGTTTTCATTAAAATCAGCTATGTTTTTAATAGTAGCTTAGTTATCTGGGCAGCTTGTCTCTTCTTAAAATTTCTTTTCTAGCAGATCAATAAGGTATCATGATATTTCCAGACCAGATCCCACAGCTTGGCTCAAAATGTGTCATTCCCTTCCAAAGCTAAAGGAGATCTAAAGATGCAGCAAGATAGAAACCTAGCCCATTGATAACCAATCTGATTTAGGATGCTTTTTCCTGTGAAACCGATGGGCATTGATTCATTTACAGCCAATTAGAGGCCTTTAGCCTGGAGACAATCACCCTCAATATAGCAGAAATGAACATTTTAAAAGAGGTAGGAACAGAAGATGAAAAATCAGCTAGTCTCACACTAATGATAAAAATTCAACTCTAATTTCCATTTCTTCTGTGATATTTCTTGTATGTAGCTGGGGTTTTACTCCCTGAGCAGTATTTTCTAAGCCCCTTGTGGGTGTATACCTTGCTTCGTGAAAGAAAATGGTGTTTCCAGCAGCATGGGTATATGTAGTTTATATGGCTGTCATTGTCTTCAAATTGTCTTTGAGAACATAAAACGAAGGAAAGCTGTATGACGCATCTTTACACTGTCTGAGGGAGCTATGAAGAAATACACCCAGTGACTAGTAGTTATCTAGATCAGGGTTTGTACAGAACAGAGCTAATTTCTCTGGTATCATCCTTTCCAGGCTCCCATCTACAAAAACAGATGGGACTGTGCCCTCCCCAAACACCACATGTCTCCGTTTCCTCCCCTCGAAAAAGAGAAAGAGTCACCTTATTTAGAAGTCGTTTGGCAGTAATTCACATAGAGCATCCTCTCAAAGACTTGACCATACAGGCCATACCAGGAGTCCCTGGGTGATGTGAATGCGGTTGCTGTTAAAAGCTGGAGGCTTGAGTCCATGCAGAGATGCCTCAGAAGAAAGTTCTGGTGATCTATTTCTATGAAGTCAGCCACTGAAAATGCTACAGAGCCAGTTCCATTCTGACACACATGGGATTGCTTTCAGTTGGAATTGACTCAATATTAACTGGTTGAAATCAACATTAGTTTTCCAATGTTCATTGAAAATGCCTAACTGGGTCAATTATAGCAAAACCCTGCACAAATTTAACAAATTTTTTCACTCTTCTTAGATGACGACCTGCATATGTTGAATGTTGGCGCAAATGAGCCTTTTGAAATTGTTTTATAGACACACACACACACACAGTAAATAACTTTGAAGACGGGGCTCTTGCTTCTCAAACTGTAGTTTGGGATAAAATTCCCAGGGACAGTATTATACATGCACTTCAAAAAGTGCGTAAATCAAACAATTTAGAAGAGAAAAAAGAGCACGCACTCTGGCAAACTGGCAATGACCCTGAAAGTGGCTCTGAGGATGGCAAAGACCCCAAAGGTAGACATGCTTCCAGAGGGTTTAGACAGTACTCCTTTATGAGCACAAAAATGTCATTCCTAAAGCGGCCACTATCGTTGAGTCAATTCCACTTCATAGTAACCTTATAGGTCAGAGAAGAACCACCCCACAGACTTTCCAAGGAGTGCTTGGCAGACTTGAACTGCAGATCTTCTGGTTAGAAGACATAGCACTTAACCACTACACTGCTAGGATTTCCATTTCTACATTAACATTATTTATATCATGTGACTATAAATGTTACTATAAATTAAAAAGTATTATAAATAAACAATACGCTATTTCCTCTTTACACATGAAATTTAGGCTTAAATTAGGGTTAAAGTTTTAAATTAAGAGTAAAGGTTAAGGAATGCATTCAAGTTGACCCTTAAATTGTCTTAAGAATCTTTTCACTGAAAAAAAATGGATAGTTACCTTTTTTGAAAAACAAACAAACAAAACTAAATTCACTGCCTTTGAGTTGATTCTGATTCACAGCAACCCTATAGGACAGAGTAGAAGTGCTCCACAGAGTATCCTAGGAGTGCCTTAGTGGATTCAAACTGCCGAGCTTTTGGTTAGCAGCCTTAGCACTTCACTACACTACCAAGGAACAGGAACATATATATGTTTAGTAAGATGCATGAAGTATAAAGAGTAACCAATAATATTTCATTATAAAATAATAGACACCGCTAATATGTTAGAGGAAGACCTGCCAAAAAGTTAGCAGTTCAGATTTACCAGATGCTCCTTGAGAACTTGACAGGGCAGTTCTACTCCCTCCTATAGGGTCACTGTGAGTTGGAATCAACTGGAGGGCAGTGGGTTTGGTTTTTGGAAGGGAGTTGGTCACCAAAAAAGAAAATCACTTACCTTTTTGGTCTTGACAAGCTTTTAGTGGACAGCCTTGGATGTGTCAGGTAGAACTCCCAACTCAGAGAACTAGAAGAAAAACATACTCAGGAGGTGTTGCTCAGCTGTTTCAGATTCCTATATAAGAGATGAACCGTTTATAAGCAAAAACAGGCCAAAAAAAAAGAAAACCAATAAAACGTTTGCGTTTTTTTTTATCTTGTTCTTCTTCTGATAGAAATTTGCAAATAGAAATAATGGCTGTCACACCAACAATCTTAGAAGAAATGCTCAAATTGAATTTTTAAAAATTCCTTTGAATGCTGCTAACTTCCTGTGAAAACACCTAAGAGTTTCCCCAGCCTTTTTTTTTTTCCTTTGTAATTCCCCCCACTTATTCTAACATCCTTAATGTTTTTTAAATCCTATTGGATTAACTGATTCTGTTAAATTTACAAACAGCCCTCAAGACAGATGCACCCATTTCAAAAGCAGCATTGCACATAATCAACATTGGGATCACATGCGTGCCAACCACATGTGTACCTTATAGACCGTAAAGGAAGGGTGTCACAACCTCCCATAGTACCAACAATATATAACACATATGCTGAATTTACTGACTACCAGGCACTCTTCTAAGCATTTAGGTTAATCTATATGATCCTCCTAATACTCTGATACTATTTGAAGCTCCGAGATCGAAAAGCACCTAGGAAGTGATGAAGCTGGGTTTTAAACCTGGACAGTCTGGCTCCAGAGTTTCTGCTCTTAAACACTTAACTATAATTTGACAGTTCAGTCTGTAAATTGCAATTTTTACTCACTTTGTCAGCTACTCTTCTCTCTCTTTTTTTTTAATAATACAGAATTTTCTCAGTTGAGCATTTTCTCAATGCTCTCATCTTTCAATTAAGGCTATTGCTTACATCATGTAAATTATTTCTATTATTAAGTAAGATATGTTTTCTAGGCTGCAGGGATCACTGAGACTCAGATGGATCTCCCATCTGAAGGGCTCACAATACATGCAAATGCGTGATTTCTCTAGACTCCCTATGTTCTTTGTGGCATTGTGAGTTTGTGGATTGTTTGAATGTCAAAGACTTTTTTTTTTTTTAAGTATCAAGGATGAATTAAAGAATAAAACATGACCTGGCATGAATTACAGTATCTGAATTCATTTCTCCAACTAGTGTGTTTGTGGGCCCAAGGTTGAAAGCAATTAGGTATGAATTATTACACCATCTTCCATGCCCTGGATGGTTTTATGATGATTATAAAATTTTATTATTAATGGTTCCCTGTTTGGGGAGGAGTTGTTAATTTAAACGTATGTATTTACGTTGTTAATTAATAAAAAGGACAAAATTGGCTTAGGGAAATCTTCTGGGGGACCAGAAGCTATTGGGGAGCAGAGAAGACCCCTCTAGATAGCAAGAATTGAAGCCTGGCCTTTGAGAGAGGCTGTGTGTGGAAGGTGAATCATGGATGCTTGAGCTATTAGAGACATGTAGTACCTAAGAGATCATCTTGTCCAATTCATTTGTTTTAAAAACCAGGAGAAATAAGTGGATTTCCCAGGATCGCACCCTAGTTAGTGGTAGAGCTGAGTCAAAGAAACTTGAGATCTTGACCCCCAGTTGAAAAAAAAAAACTAAGAGCACTGACCTTGAGTAGATTCCAACTCACAGGGACCCTAGAGGACACAGCACAGCTATCTCACAGGATGTCCAAGGCTGTAATCTTTATGAAAACAAACAACCATGTCTTTCTCCTGCAAAGTGGCTGATGGGTTTGAATCACCAATTTTCAATTAACAGTGAAGTGCTGTAACCACCACAAGTCTCCTCATTACAGTTCAGTGTCTCTTGTTTTCAATAATTTAGAAAGATTTGACTGACTAGCTGGGAAGACATGGATAAAATTGTCAGAAGCAAGATGACAAGAAAAAGATATAGAAAGTAACAGTTGTGCTTAATGGGACTGATACGATTGTCAAAATTCAACAGTTGGTGTGTGTGTAGAGAAGAGTTGAAAGTGAAGGGGGGTCAGGAGAGATTTGCTCAAGCTCCAGTTGACAAGGTAGGCTAAGGCCTCTGAGATTGTGACATTGAGATTGTAGAAAAGCTCAGAGGGAAAACTGGACAACAGATATCAGTGATGGTTACTAATGTGACCAGTGTGACGGATTTCATCTAATCTGTCCCCACAAAGAATGCTGAACAGACAAATGTTGTGTTCCTCATATGTTTACAACAATAAACCAGTGTTTTGTTTTATGCCCGTAGAATAAATGAATACTTTTCTAAGAATGCATTTTCTTTATGTTGAGACTAAAACTAGACAACCTGGCTTACCCCAGAAGTCTTGTTAATACTGGCTGGCATGAGTCCAAGAAGGAGCCATGTATGATGTCCATCTACGAGGCTCCTCCATAATTTTTAGCTTCCCTCCATCCTTTATCCCAGAATGCTCCTTTCTTTCTTCTTGCTCACTGAAGGGTAAAGGTATTTTCTTGGACAAATTCAGTCAAAAAGAGCAATTGAAAACTGATTGAATTTTTCCATGCTGTGCATGATAAACTAAGTTTTTATCAAAGAAGCTGGTGATAGAAGCAATCATGCAGAACTCCTGGAATGTTGAGTAGAAGTCTATCTTTCTAAATAGTAAAGCTGAGTCTCATCACTAGGGAGATTCTCCAGGGGGTCATAGACAAGTTGCCAAGATGAATTTGGCTTTGAAAAAATAGATAGATGTATGTCTATTTGTCCCTTCTCTTCACATCTCTAAATGTTTGCCATGCAGGGCCATGCCAAAAGCCATTATCATTTTGCTCTGAGTAGTGATTGACAGTACCATTTTAGACTCAGCTCTTACCTGTTCCTGACTGAGTTATTGACTAGTCTCCCGGGAGCCTAACCTAGGTCCTCCAGCATTCTATTTCAGTCTCTTGATCAGAGACAAAAACAGTTCATCAGAAAAGGAAAACATTTTCTAGAAACAAACATGCTTTATATCAAGTCCAACATGCTCTGCTACTGCTGGAAATAAATTGATCCACTTGGGAACACTGAATCTTCTCTGTCCCTTCTTTCTGCAAGGCCAAGGGCTCTCTCTAGCCCATTTAAGTTCAAGCTAATGCTGTTGTTTCCATAGTGTGAGATACGTTTTACACTGAGTTCTGTGAATCCACAGGTTGTTAGAGAACTGAGTAATGTGCTCTGTTAGTCTGTGCCCTACCTTATACACGAGGACTGAAAATTAAGTCCACAAACTCATCCTAGAAAAACTGATACATACCTCATTGTTGAATATCACTACTGTCACTTTCAAAGGAGTCCCCTTGGGAACCTATACACTGACACTAGTGCCTAGTCCACCCTTCAGAGTAATTTGGGAACTCTTTTTCTGGAGTGACCATCAAAGCTGTCATCGTTAATACCCTGATGTCCTGACTGTCATCAAAATGTCTTCCCTTTAATATTTTCTTTCTCTTTGGGTAAAGAAAAAGCCACTGGGGGCCATATCAGGTGAGCATAGAGGGTATTCCAATGTAGTTATTTGTTTACTGGCTAAAAACTCCCTCACAGACAGCTAGACAATTAAGTTTGCAAACTTGCTACCATGAGCAATGGCCATTTCAGAAAGAGTTCCAAAATTGTTTTGAAGGGTGAACTAGTACTTCAAAGGTGACTGTAGTGATATTCAGCAGTGAGGTAAGTAGCACTTAGAACAATTAAGTTTGCAGAGTTGTCAAACCTGGTATAATTCTATGAAAAAGACAATGATTGGTGACATCTCCATTTATTTCCCTGAATACAGATCTCTGTGCTGAGCATTGACTATATTAAGGAGAAAAGACTACCGAGTTGCATTCAGATTTCAAAATCTGACGAGAAACACTTGGATCATGTCTAACATCGCAAAAGATGCCTCTATTCACCCCCTCAAATAAAAGCCGAACACTCAACATCCACCAATACATTAAACTGCCACTAAGCAACGAATCTTGGGTGTCTGTGTTTCATTTTAGTGTAGGCTTTCATTTTTAACCAACAGAGGCTAAAACCTCTGAACTGCTCTAAGGGAACGAGGCTTTCTCTGAGTTCTAATTATTGAAACCTACTCAGTGTTGCTAACATAGTTTCCATTTGCGCCTTGACCTACAGTAACCTTTTTACCTCTGTCCTCAGTCTATTTGTTGAACTTAGATGCTGTGAAAAGCAGATTTTCAAATAAAAGATAAAAATTGCTACACGGTGAAATGTAAATACAATAGTTAAAAATGAATAATTCCATAAAGTGGGGAAAATTCACTGTAGGTAATGAAGAAAGAAATCTGTATTTTGGAGTTAGATATAAATACAAAGTATATTTCCACAAATCCTTGGGAAAAGGCAAAGGCCGAGTAGGAAGGGGGGAGCTGGTGAAACCCGTGTTTACCTGCCTGCTCTAATTCTGCATGTTCTTGGAACTGCAAGTAGTTTATGTAAACTTTTTCCCCTACAGGGTATATCTTAAGGAGAAAGGAGGCAACAAGAGATAGAAGATTATATTTGATCATAAAAAATTCAGACAATTTTCCAAGGACACATTTTCACAAGGAATCTGATCTAATTTGAAGGCTAATTTTTCAATATGCAAATCCTTCTTTTTATGTGATATTTTATAGACTTGAGATTCCTTGATTCTCTCATTATATTCTTATTTGGGTCAGTTAACAATTCTGAGAGGCTGTCTGGTGAAGGGGGAAACCCTGGTGGCATGGTGGTTAAATACTATGGCTATTAACTAAAAGATCATCAGTTCAAATCCACCAGGTTCTCTGTGGGGAGGTTCAACTCTGTCCTGAAAGGTCAATGAGTCAGCATTGACTTGATAGCAATGGGTTTGGTTTTTATTCTGTTGAAGGGAAAATAAAATATTAAGGAAGCATGTCGTTTCATTAGTGACAACACCAAATGCTATGTTTGACCCAAAAGTTGTTACATTTGATGGAATGTTTTAAATCTGCTTCTGAGACAACTAACACTGGAGACGTTGTCAGGAGAGACCAGTCCCTGGAGAAGGACATCAAGCTTGGTGAAGAAGAGAGTCGGTGAAAAAGAGGAAGACCGGTAACAAGGTGGATTGACCCCGCAGCTGCAACAATAGCATCAAATAGGACCATGGTTGTGATTATAGGGAAAGACTGGGCAGTGTTTCAGTCAGTTGTACACAGGGTTGCTATGAGTCACAGTCAACTCCACAGCACCTAACAACAACAAAAACACTGACCAGGCATTGCCTCTGTATACAATACAGAGTCATATATATATTATTTACAGATTACATGTAATCTTACGTCAAATGACATACCCTGACTACAACGCTAGAAGAGTTTTTGTCAAGTCAACTCTTATTGATGTTGACTCCAGGTGTGTCAGTGTAGAACTCTGCTCCATAGGATTTTCTAAGGTTAATTTTTCAGAACTAGATAGCCAGATCTTTCTTTCGAGGTGTCTCTGGATAGACTTGATTCACTAACTTTTCAGATACAGCCATGCACATTAATTGTTTTCACCACCCAGGGACTCCACAAACCTGAGAAGATGTATGTTGTCCCTACTTTATAGGTGAGAAACCTAAAGCTAAAAGATACAAAGTGACTGGCCCCAGATCACCAAGCTGCTGAGTATTGGGGCTTCAAGGATTGACTCATCTCCAGAGTGGGTGCCTCTGACCACTTTACACACCGCCCTCACAGTAGCACCAAAGCAGATGTAACTGTAGTTGTAATACCATATATTCAACCTGTTCTTTTCACTTCCCAGACCACTACTGAAAAAGGAGAAAGCCAAGCGAAAAGCCAAGAAAAAGCAAAGATTTTATCTCAAAAGATGACTGTGGAAAAATCACTAGGCTCATGATTGGAGTTCTAGCAAATCACCAACTGGATGTGTGATTTTAGAAAATTATGGCATCTGTCTGAAACTCCACAGTGAGTAGAGAAAATAATACCTCTCATTCAGGATGATAAGAATTAAAGAAAACTATGTATGCTAAAAACATTATATAGTTCAGCACTCTCCCTACAGACATATGATATTATGACCATTCTTATTCTAAGAGTAGCAAGGTTTCATTAAAGGCAAATAACCTTTTCTCTTGGGGTTGGGGGAAGACATAACTTTGTTGCTGAAGTAGTACAAGGTGCTTGTTATAACTCTCCTCTCCTGAATGTACAAAAATCAATAAAGTCTAGTGTCTTTGGCTCCATGTTCCTAACACATCACAATAACCTGGAAAATAAATAACTTAACAGGATATATTTGTACCGTGAAGTTTCAGGCCAGCTCAACATTCAGGGAATGGAGGAGTGGACGGACAGACACAGGAATTTAATTTGAATTAAGCTGTTCTAAACTTAGTTTTGTGAATGAAAAATCCACAAATCCCCTACAATTCACCATAACAAGCATACATTGCTTGTGATTACAGAAGTTCTAGAGACTAGGAGACCATGAATCATCAAAAAAAAAAAAAAAAAAATTCAGATTGAGATAAGAATTCAGAATGTCTTTATTTTTCCAAATCCATGTTTAACTTTTTCATCACTTCAGAGACTCTACTTACAAAGAAAAAAAGAATGAATAACTCTTCTGATTTATCTCCTTGGCAAAGAAATTTACGTTTTTGTGGGGAGGCCGGTAAGAAATAAGAACAGGTCTGATTTTTTTCCCGGCTAAATCTCAGCTTGCTCATCATCCCTAAGAGAAAGAAAAATTACCTGTATTTGCATTCTAGATCTAACACTTCTTACTGTGCATAAAAATGCCTATCTAGTGCACTCACAGGGGAGCTAAGGTTTTTTGGTGGAGCGCAGCAAAGGAAGAGTGACTCAGAGAAGCCGTATAGCAAGAATGGAACAAGAGGGGGTTGAAGAATAAATGTGACTTTGAGACAAAACACCTGGGATAGAAGTATTCTTAAATTCCTAGCTATTACATGGGGTTCAAAGAAACCAGAAAGCTCCAAAGACTTCGATGAAGAAAGGGCGAGTCCTTGTCAAAATGCTGTTTACCAAGTAGGGATTCTTCCTCAAAACATGCATGAAAAAAATATTTAAAATAACCCAAATTAGGTGAGAAATCTACTTTACCAATTTATATATATATGTATACTAAAGGGACACAAATGTTGATGCATATGGAATTGTTTTAAAGATTCGTGGAATGTGGAATAGTCCATAGAGAATAATACTTTACTAACATCAAGAGAATTTCTTGGACAGAATGAAAATTTAAATTCAGAAACCACAAAAGACACTAAGATCATAATGTCATTTGATTAATTCCAAATTCTAAAATTCCATACTGATAATAACTACAAAATATTTGGTGGGAAAACACTGTTACAGAATAAAAGTAATACTCTCACCTACCAAATTTACAAGGTTTTCTAAATTCTAATGCTCCATGCTGGTGCTAGTGCTTTCAGATGGACACATTCCTTCATGTCTCACTTTTCTCCACTTTCACTAATTTATACTGATTAGAGTGTAAATTGCTTCTACTTCCTAAAATTTAGCACTATGTAGAAGAGGTTTAAAATGTGCACGTGCTTTAATCTAGTAATTCAACATCTATAAACTTACCCTAGAGAATTAGTCATATCAAAGATTTGCGTACAAAAAATTTGTCATTGTGAAAATGCAGCAGATCATGTAAAAAAAAATAAGAATCATGAATTTTGTAATATATTAATTAATCTCAATAAAGCTATAATTAAAAAGTAGGAATCATCTATGTCATTACAGCTACTTGACATTTCACTGGAAATGAATCAAAGAAACTTTACTAAGAATGTGGCAGTGGTTATCCCTGAGTTACTGCTTTATGGTTGACTGAATTCTTATTAACAGCTGCCCAGATGTGCATTATTATTATTATTATTATTATTACTATTAATCCTGCTTGGTGTTTTTAGGGCAACTTAAATGTATGGATGGACAACTAATTGACAGTTTGGGAAAATTCTCACACATTATGCTCTATAGAGAGAGCTATTATCTCACTCTCTGTACTCCCTCCGGGATGCCAATTAAGTAGAGTTTCTCATTGTATCCTCTATGCCCTTATCTTTTCCTTTGTTTATTCATCTTTTCACTTCTTCATGCTTCATTGTGAATATTTTTCTCACTTCACTAATTCTTTCTTCAGAGATCCCTAAATCTGCTATTAAGTCAGTCCATTGAGTTCATAGCTTATCCATCAGTTTTAGAATTTTCAGCCACCTGAAACAAAGCCTATAGTCATGGAGTCAACTCCAACTCATAGCCACCCGAAAGGACAGGGTTTAACTGCTCTACAAGGTTTCTAAGGCTGTGATCTTTACAGAAGCAGACTGCCACATCTTTCTCCCGAGGGTGGATTCAAAACACAAAACTTACAGTCAACAGCTAAGTGATTTAACCACAGTGCCACCAGGGCTCCTTTAATTCGCTACAAATCTGTTTTTACAGTTTCTAGTTTCCTGTGAAATTTTCTATCAAATTGTTTACCTCATTGAGTATGGTAAGAAAATTATTTCAAAAAGTTCATATCTGATAGCACCAGCATCTGAAGTACCTGTGAATTCCAGCTACTGTCTGTTTTCACTGTTCTTACTTTCATTTACTTGTCTCCTCACTTGTGCAGTTATCTTTGGTTATAAGTCAGTCACTGCATTTAAAAGATTACTTATAAAAAATACTTTGAGGCTTAGAAAGTCCTTTGGCAGAGAGAATTTTTCATGTCTTCTTTACAGAAGTGTGTGGGCACCAACAAGCTAAAATCACATAAATCTAGTATCAGAATTTGGAATTTTACTGAGCTAACAGAAAACCTGTCCTGGTCCACAGTACATGTGAATGCCATTTTCTTCCTAGCCAGGATTCAAGACAAGATTGACCAGGTTTTCTACCTTTCTAAGGCATGCATTCTATCGTTTTTGCCACTTATCCCACAAGGCTGTCAAAATTATTTAGTCTCTCAGCCTCTTTTATTATATTCGTAATCCCCCCTTAGGGCAGAATTGCCCCGACAGTTGAACTCACTTTTTTACACATTGGTCTTCTTTTAGATCCTAGACCATTAATTCTTCACTACCGTGTGAGCTCTCCAACGCCTTTAAGTAAACCTTTCGATATAGCTTTTCCAGATGCCCTAATTGGGAGAAATTGCTAAACACTACCTTAACATTTAAAATATTGCACTTGTAAAATATTTCCAACAATGGGCATGAATTACATACATGATTGGGCCATAAAAAGTATTGTTCATTCATCTGTTATTTTTACATAGTATACAAGCCTGTATATAAGTAAGTTTAAAATATGCATAGTGCGTTTATCGACTGAGTATCTTAAACATGCAACTCGAGTTTTTGCTATAAGAAAAGGAGTTTAATATGTTGTTCTTCTCTATATTCACCTGCTTCTCCAGAGCAAAAGTTCAGCTGTATGAAATGCTGAAAGTTCTTGTTAATTAAAGAACTATTCATAGGCCACTGCAGTTGAGTCCCTGCACGTCATTCAGAGTAAACACTCAAAAGTTGAAATTTAATTGAGTCATTTCCCTGTTTAAAACTCTACAAAGTCTTCCTATTACCCAAAATGTAAAATTCAAACTCCCAAGCAGAGCACACAAAGCCATTCCACTCTTTCCTTTTACCATTCATTCTTCCTGTTCTATGTATCGGTCATACACAAGTAATGATAATTTTCCCAACTTGCCATCCTCCCTTGTTGCTGATTCTTTCCACACTCCTTCTGGAAAGGATATGGCAACAGCATAAGCAGCTCCCTGGGAACAGAGATGAAAATCAATTGCTGATGATGGCATCACCCTAATCCTCTTACCCTTATGTTTTCATGTTCAAAAAATATACTTCCATTCTGATCATAAGGGGAGAATTGTGGAACAAAATTTCAATTACTTAGTAGAATCCAGAATCTATTGCCCTGAAATAATCTTAACACTTTAAACCAAAACTATCCCCTGAAATCTTCTTTGAAGCAAAAAAAAAAAAAGTATATCTTAATAAGTATGCCTCCTGCCTTAGCCACTGTGCTCTTTTTAAGAATGATCTATGAAAGACAAAATTGACAAGATCGACTCAAAACCTTAGTTGAGAAGATTAGAGGGCAATGAGTTTTAGTTACCGGTGGTAGTCAATTTGGGGAAGGATGGTGAAACTGTTTGCATGACTCAGCATCACTGAGTTGTACATGTAGAAATTGTTGAAATGATATATGACTGTGAATGTGTTCACCAAGATATGCAAACACACACTTATACCCTGTGTTTTGAAGTGTCTTTGTTACCAACAGTAACCTTTATCCTAACTAATGTCAATTATTTCTCCTCAGCTTTTTCTTCCTCAGTTCTCTGATGAGATGTCACCTCCCCCAAGAACCCTTTCTTGTCTCCTTATACAGGATTAGGTGTCCCTCTTCAGTAACTGCATTGTAAGACTTACTACTTGTATTGACGTTGTCTCCTTCCTTGTCTGCCTCCATCACTAACCTGAAGTCAGCAATCAGGCCTTATTCACCTGTGCATTTCAGCACCAGCATAGGATTTAGTACATAGTAGACAATCGATTAATATGTGTTGAGTGAACACAAGTTCAAGAAAAGATTGCAAAAAACAAATCCACATTATAAGGAGTCTGTGAAAAAGTGATTACGCAATGGCCCTGAAAATTCACATTTTTACTTGCACAAAGTTTTTGCTTATGGGGTGGTTGGGATATATGCAAAATACACTACACAGTAGCTTACGCAATATAATTTGAGTTACTCTATTTTTCTTCCAAAAGGAGCCTTTGTGGTGCGGTTGAATAAGTGCTCAGGTGCTAACTAAAACCTTATGGATTGTACTCCTCTCCCCTATAGGATCCAGTGAGTGGGAATAAACTCCACTGGGACAGGGAGCGGTGACAGAGTCCTTAGCGGTAGGGAGCAAACAAGTAAATGTTGTAAGGTATCCCATGGTGTCCTCTGGGACTTCTGATTTTGCTTCCTTGCGATGACACTTTCAACAAGAACAGAAATTCGGACCAATCTTAATGCATTTTTATGACCAGAATTGAAACAAGAGTGGCAAATGTCTCTCATTCTTTTTCACTGGGTCATGACTGTAATCTCATGGTCTTGCTCGGATGTCAACCTCTTAACTGGAAGGGCAGGAAGATGATACAAGGGTTCATTCTTGTTCCATCTCCAATTTGTTCACTGCAAAGTGAAGAGCGGTGTCTCCATCATAAAACAAGGTATGAGCCTCTCATCCTGCATTTGATTCATGGTGTGTCAGTAAAGTGAATGGGCTTGACCTCCCCGCTCATATACCTCTCTCTCTCAGGTTATTCCCTGAGCTCTGTCTTTTGATGTGTGTGCATGCACACACACACACACTGACAACTGTATTTAGCCATTAAGTGTGCTGTTTGTTGGATATAGCTCTCCCGGGACTTACAGAGAGCTGTATCCTCAAAGCCTGGGCTGTGTGCAGCTTCATCTAAAATCCTATTCTGAATATGAGTTAACTTGTAGTTAACTGAGGGAACAATTATCTAAATAAATTTATGCTACAGATGACAAACCTAATGTCACATCTTATTCTTCTGAGAGTAAGAGATTACATAAATCTATACAGTTAATTAACAATCTCTTATTTATCATAACTCTGCACAGATGTGTATCTACTTCCTTGGGGTAAAAAGCTGTAAGTCTGAAGTTCGTAACCTTTCTGACGTCACGAGACCCCTGTAAGAGGTATAAATATGATACTTCAGAATATACAGATATTCAGACAACTTTCTACGTAGTATCAGGTGGTCTATTGGCTCCAACAATATCTGCTTTAACAGTAGTCATGTATTTCCAATAATTATTATATCACTTCAAGTTAAATCTTGTAAACAATAACTTCATTGTTGAGTTGAGTGCTTTTTCTACCTTTAAAATTTTACTATTTTGCAGACTGTTGAAGCAATACAGAAGTTACAGGTATAACACTACTTAGCACATAATTGTAAGTGGATGAATAGATGGATAAATGAAGATTCAATAAGAGCTTTTTTAATTTGAATTAGCTTTTGTTACCAGACCATTACCCGAACACAAATGTAAATCTGAGGGGTAGATCCCATTTCCTTGAGTATGTTTCTCCAAGGTTCTGATGTATTTCATTAGACACATCCAAGTATCTGGGTTGTAGTCCAGGGACCCATTCTGCATGAGTCTCATATCCTTTTAGGAAACACAGAATGATGTGTAACTACCCCACTACTGGACCCAGGGGGCAGAACTTTTCATTACTCAGACATACAAGCTCTGTCTTTTATTGGGAAGCAGAAGATTATATTATATATATATATATTATATATATTATTATATCACATGAAAAAATGTCAATGTCCTCTTGTGTTGGTCAAAAACAAAAAAGCCTACTTAACCAAGAACCAAGGACTCTTTATTCATTGAACTAACATCTACTGAGCACCTCATCAGCACAAGGTCCAAAGCTACCCTCTCTCTAGCACTTGCACTCTTGCAGATCTGAGCAGAATTCCCTGGTGAGCTTGTTCTGGTTGGCATCAGATGGGAATTACAGCCAAGTGAATTCTCCATATTGTAACCCTATTATCTCTTTCTCCCTCCATCTATCTCTCCTGTGCTCTGCATGGTTGAACCTTATGGAAAGTTATCATTTGGACGCAAAACAATTACCCTAAAACAGTTAGCCAGAGTGGTCTGGACACACAGATTTATCTTCCTTCCCTCTCCTTCAGTGAAGAACATCTATCTTCCATGACCTCTTGATTACTGAAGCCTTCAGAATATATTCTTTGGTCTGTGACACTGTGCTCAGTGCTGGGCTGAGCATTAAATATCACCCTCTATGATTAATTGGAAGTTAATTAAATCTATCACTGAAACAATGGGAAGGCAATGAGCTATGTAATCATTGCAATAGTAAATGAAATGATGTACAGGTCTCTCCATCTCGCTTATTGACAATGATGGAGGGGTGGCGGGCCTCAGATGCCTGGCAAGGCTTGCTGCTTGACCTCATAAGCAGCCTCCACCTTTCCACAGGCCCAGGGACAAGACAACTAGGAGAGAGTTCTGACCACCTTTGCTGAAGGGAGGCTTTCATGGATTGAACTGCATTCCCCCAAAAATGTGAGTAGTCATTTGGCTGGTCCATCATTTCCAATATTTTGTGGCTGTCTTCCATTTTGTGATTTTCCTGTGCTATAAATCCTGATCTCTGCCTATGGGTAATAGACAGGATTTACGGTAAAGAGGACTAGAGTGGAACTATAAAACCCTGTCTAAGATCACCTCCCTGCTCATGTGTAAAGGTAGTTTCCCTGGAGTGTAGCTTGCACCACTTTTTATCCTTTATCTTACAAGAGACAAAAGGAAAGGGGAAGCAAGCAGAGAGTTGGGAACCTCCTACCATCAAGACAGCAGCACTGGAAGTAGAAAATGTCCTTCAGATCTGAGGTTCCTGCGCCAAGATGCTCCGTGACCAAAGACTGATGCAACACAAGGAACTTCCTCCAGCACCAGTAAAGAGGAAAAGATGTCCCCTAGAGCAAGCACCCTGAATTCGGACATGCAGCCTGCTGGGCTGTGTAAGAATAAACTTTTATCTGCTAAAGCCATCATTCACCTTGTAGTATTTTCTGTTAGAGCAGTACCAGATGCTCTCCTCTTTCCGTGGCCTCTGAAGTGTCCTTATCAAGGCCTTTTAGTCCAAGAATAGAATGTCTATGTATGAGTCACAGTTGACTCAACAGCAATGGGTTTGTCTTTTTTGTTGTTGTTTTGTTTTGTTTTGTTTGTTTGTTTTTTATTTACTGAGCACTGAATTCTCTCACTTTTATTTAAAACTTCAAAATATTCAAAGTGCTTTTGCTGAGCCAGACAGGTATCTCTTGAACACCCTCCGTAACACGGAAGAACTAGGAGACGGATAAACTGGTTTGCCTGACTTTACGTAACTGGTCACTGGAAGAGCTTGTTGTTAGCTATCACTGAGTTGACCTCAACTCATGGTGACCCCAAGTGTGATTGAATGAAACGTCACCCATTCTTACAACATTCCCACAGTCAAGTGCAGATTCATGGGCTTTCATTGGCTGGTTTTCAGAAGTAGATCACCAGTTATTTCTTCCTGGTCTACCTGAAATCTCTTCTGCATCATAGCACCATACAAACCACCTCCAATGACAGAGGAGCGGTGATTGAATATGAGGTATATTGGCCAGGATTTGAACTCAGATATCCTGCATGGAAGGTGAAAATTCTAACACTAAACCAACAATATCTCCGTGGCAGATGTAGGTGGTAAAGCTAATTAAAAGTGAAAAATGGCAGAGCCAGGCCTAGCCGCATCTTTAGATTTTGCTTCCGAATTTAATTTAATTTGGGTATGTGAGGACATAAAATTCTCCCGAGGCTTGGAATTGTAAATTTAAGTTGCCAAACTGCAAAGAGTCCCCCAAGACCCAGATTTACATACTCCAGCATTTGGTGTCAGTATTAATTTTTACGACAGGATAGCAATCCATATAATAGTTCAAAGCAATTTTTTAAATTATCAGTCAATAAGAATTACAAAATTAGAATGATCTCTTTAAACTCTAAAATTCATTCCAACTTATAGCACTCCTATAAGACACAGTAGAACTACCCCATAAAGTTTCCAAGGAGAACCTTGCAGATTTGAACTGCCAGCCCTTTAGTCAGCATCCGCAGCTCTTCACCACTATACTACCAGGATTTCCAAAGTCTAGTCACCCAATATTTGAATTATTTTTCTTTAGATGTCAGTAGGTGGAAAAGCATTTTCACTCTGTGGGATTAACTTGGGATCCAGCCTCTGTTTCTCTTCTGTCAGCCCCCCGCTTCTTCATAAGGGAAGAGCCCTAGGTTCTGTTGACAAGCACCTTCTTTTTGAGAAGAGCTGGCCCTAATGAGAAGCCTGCCCCAGCCATCTCAGATACACACTGGGCATCAAGGAAGAGAACACAGCTATCAACATGCCAGAAGTCCTTATGGTCCCAGGGGATCCTTAAAAAGACTAAGCTGCTATTTGGGGATCAATTGAAAGCACATTAATTACCTAAAGGTCCCTTATCACGACAGTAAAGCTTAATTCTTTAATAGCAAGACATTCAGGTAGACATTCTTATCATGAGTAGCCAGAACAGATATTTATCCCCCCAATGGCCTGTTTCTTTCTTTTCTTCTTCCTCCAGCTGTCTCGCCTCCTGCCAACACACCATCAGGCCCATTAGCCCATCCTAGCCTAACTAAACATCAAGAGCTTTAGGAAATATTACATAGCTCCTCCCAAGGGACCAGCTGGCTCAAGCGTAGTGTAGTATCCCCACGTGTCTTCACTACCACCACCCTTTGCCAGTGAGTCAATCCTGGCTCATAGCAGCCCTTTAAGGACAGATTAGAACTGCTCCCATGGGATTTCCAAAGCTGTAAATCCTTGGAAAAGACTGCCGCATATTTCTCCCATGGAGAATCTAGTGAGTTGAAGTCACCAATCTTTCCCTTAGCTGCTGAGAAATATCCAAATCAAGACTTGTACAAAAAGAAGTCTGGAGAAGCAATAGACAAGTACACCCTGCCTCAGGCCCTTTGCATTTGTTGCTCCCTCTGCCTGGTGCCCTCACCCTAAATACCTGGATAGCTAGTGTCCTGACCTTCTTTAGCTCTTTGCTCAGTGCCCTCTGATCACTTAAACCAATCTCTGACCCTGCTATCAGTCACTCACTTTCTAACATCTCATCCGTTATTTTAACTTTATTTTTCTGTCTATTTTTCCCTTTAGAATCCTTTACCTAGGAGTCCCTATGTGGTGCAACAAGGCTAATGCACTCAGCTGCTAACCAAAAGGTTGGAGGTTCAAGTCCTCCCAGACGCATCTCAGAAGAAAGACCTGATGGTCTTTCCAAAAAACCATCCATTGAGAACTCTGTGGAGTACCCTTCTACTATGGCATACAGAAGGTCACCGTGAGTCACAATCCACCCAACGGCAACTAATACTGGTACTCGTCGTTACTCCAGGTTTGCTGTCTTCCCTGACCAGTATGTTAACTCTGAGAAGTCAGGAGCTTTGTTCATTTTCTTTCACATTCCAGAGCTTGGTGCTTTGAGCACATTTCTTTTCATACTGCTTGGTGTGTATTAGGAAATGAAGGAACAAATGAATGAATGGACAGAAACGAGGGGCAAAGCTGAAGTTACTGGGGAGTCAGCTTGACACAGCCCAGTGGACACGATGGAAGTGCTGGGCTTCTTTTAACAAGCTGTATACTTCAGGCTTTTAACTCAACCACCTTGGAGTTTATTTTCTATATTGGGCAAGGTTTGAAACAGTTTTCCTTTCCACTTCTAATATTCTATGACCTATGATTTGAATGATTTGAATTTAAACATAATAATGTCACATTATACCGCTTTCAGGAATCCTGACCCCAAGTCTGCCAGGAGGGGCCAGACCAGGGATAGTTGGTAGAGATGTATCATTTATTTCAATTTCCATGTTTTAGAGAGGTGAGGGGGTCAGCTTGAAGCGATTTCAAATCCCTCGGCACGCAAAAAAAATCAAACCCACTGCTGTCTAGGCGGGTCTGACTCATGGTGACCTTAGAGGTCAGAGTTGAACTGCCCCATAGAGTTTCCAAGAGCACCTGGTAGATTTGAACTGCTGACCTTTTGGTTAGCAGATACAGCACTTAATCCACTAGCCACCAGGATTTCCCTTCCCTCATTACCATCTTTACTCTCAGTCTAATACTGTTTTCTTCATATAGCTATGCCATCTTATTCTTAAAGCATTTATTTCATACTAAATTAAATAAATAAAGTCAGCCTAAAAACTTGTTTTCAAAAAAACTCAGAATTAAAGAGAAAACTGAACAAAGAATTTCCTTGGAAATATTTTATATAGTAAAGAGGGCAACAAATAGACAAGTATGGATGGTAAATTTTAGCCCAGCAGATACCTTGGGCTAATATGAGAATTAATTATGTTGCCGATGCTGCTTCTAGACATAACGACTTGGAGTATTCCAGAATGTTATTAAAATGATTGCAGAAGTTTTGTTTTCTTATTCAAGCCTATTGACTTAAAGATTGGGAAAATGCACAAAGTGTGCATCTGAATTGCAAACTAAATCCATCAGCTCAAGTTACTCATACTTTTTAAGTCTCATTAGGAATCCCAAGCCATTAATTCATAATTGTCTTCTGCAGAGTATATAAATTAACCTATCGCAAAGATAATAACATAACATTACTGAACAACAGAAAATAACTTCCTTTTATTTTCCTATAACGTTCCAGTTCCAGGTCTGCTGGCTCCCTCCTAATGCTTGGTGCCCCAGTGCAAGTACGTGTGAATTGCGGTTGCAGTATGAAAAGTGACTCTAGAAAAGGCACGTTGGAGCTTTCAAGCTGATTCCCTGTCAATAGCCTGTACATCAAACTGCCTTAGTGTCTAGGTCAAGCAATGCTTTCCATAAATGCCAGCACTGTCAGGTCAAGCCAAGATCCGAACACAGAGATGTGTGTACTCTGTCTTTTAAATCAGTCCTGATAACCATAATCTTTCGGGGGTCAGAAAGGGGGTTGGGGAGACTGATCTGATTTTGCTTTATTACAAGTGTGTAGAACTCTGACTGCCTTTCACAGACAAGAGATGAAACGCTCAAGGATTGATTCTTGGGCTGTCCTAGCTACACAGAAGATGAATGCTTCCAGTCTGTCCAGCCCCTTAGCTTTATGACAAGAGACTCAAGGGAATATGAGCCAACAAAGCAAATGGAGTTACAGCATGTGCAGTGTAAGAAAGCATGACTACTTCATCGATGACAAAAGAGGAAATAGAGATGTTTTCCACTTTACAAGGGAGTTTTGCAGTCTTAAGTGGTGAAACAGACTCTGGCGGTCCCTAGACCTGACTGAGTTAAAAAAAAAAGTCAAGTTATTTGATATTGTATAGCCTCTGCTTCAGATAGAAAGGAAGAGAGAAAAGGATCTGGGTTTTCACTGTAAGTAGTATAAACAGAAAATAGGATCAGAAACTTACTTTGGGTTGACTGTTACGATGTGCTTGTTTTGTGATCTCCACTACTTGGCTATTCTTTGTCTCAAGTGGAGCCCATTTTACGCAAAATACTGAAAAGAAAGTGGAAATTTGGGTTAATCAACATTTTTTTCTGTTTGATGCCAAGCAATTAATGTGACCAGATAATTGACTGACTCAACATAGGCATTTAATGTCACACTGACATAGCCATAATTTCCTATCTTGGTTTTATCTATTAGAAAAATAAAGATAACAATCGATGTCCAAACTTTTTCTTGGCTAAACAACATCTGTGAATCCTACAGTGTATCTTCAGCATTCATCTTTTCACAGGTATCAATTTTCTCAGAAAGCAGAAGGCAGCAAAAAAGTGAAATAGACTTGAACTGTCTCTAGAGCAGGTTCTGTTAAAAGAAAGGAGTTTGTGAGGTTAACCAGACCTGAGTTATAGTGCTGGTTCTGTCCCTTATTACATATGTAACATTGGACAACTTACTTACCCTATTAGAGTCTTAGTCTCCTCGTGTCTAATATAAGATAATAATATAGGAATGGCTGTGATAAATAAATGAGGTAATGCACATCGAACACTTAGCACAGTTCCAGGGAAACTTAGCAAAGGCTCAATAAATTTTAACTGCTGCCATTAAATACAAAGCCTTTAAATGACCAAGTCAAGGCAAAAAAAACATCACCTTCAGGTGTCATTTCTTATGTTTGTATTTCAATGGAGAAAAGAAATAATAGTCAAAGGAATTTTCATTGTATACATAGATTCATGAAAAATTGTTATTTGCATGAAATGATAGAATGAAAGCCTACAAAATTTTCTATCTTTGCAAACATCAGACAGTGAAGGTTTCTACAAACTGCCACAAGGTAGTCTCAATCAAGAAAAATCATAAATTTGCAATTATAGTGAATATTAAAGGGATGAAGCTTTCTGTTTCAGGGAAGCTAAGAGCATTAAAACTACTTTGCAAAGCTTCCACTTCCTAGGAGCTGACAGAACAGCACTTCTAAATTCTGCCATCAGGATGATGTCCAGACTGGTAACTGAAACAGCAGGTCCAGGCTTATGAAGTGGGTAGTTCTTGCTTTGTGCCACTCTATTTCCCTGTGTGATAGAGATAGTGAAATCAAGTTTGGCCTCTTTGAGACTGCTAAAGGCCTCTCTGTCAGAAGGCTCCAAGGATATACTGCCTTTCCATAGGCTTTCAAGTAAAGAAATCCAAGCCAGTTGCCATACAGTCAACTCCAACTCACAGTGACTCCAGGTGTCCCAGAGTAGATCTAGGATCCATCCTGTTTTCAGTGGCTAATCTCTTCAAAGCAGATTGTCAAGCCTTTCATTCAAAACACGTCTGGATGAATTCAAACCTTCAACCTGTCAGTTAGCAGACAAGTGTGTTAAGTGTTTGGACGTCCTCACTCTAGACCCACTGGCTTTTAATCCATCTTCATGAGTAGCTGTATGCCTGTTGCACAAACATGCTCAGTGGAAAATGAGAGAGCTGGTCATGGCTTAGAAGGACAGAACCTCGGGGACTCTTCTTACAGGTGTTTTCTTCAGTGCTCAGAGCAACAAACAGAATACTTGCCTTGACAAAACTTTCACTTTGTGGGATATGTTTGAAAAATGTTGACCTTCTTGTTTCATTCATTAAATAGTCAAATTCTGATGTAGCCTTTTTTTTTTTTTTACACTGCAGAGAGGTACAAGGTTGGTGATGGGCAAAATTACTTTGAATCCTCGCTATGGCCACTATCCAGCTAAGACACTGAGTGTGTGATTTATCACTCTAAGCCTCAGGGTCCAGAGACAACATATACAAAGTGCTTAACCAGGTACAGAGTTATAGCAAACACTGAGAAAATGATTTGTTTTGATTACCATTTTTTCTACTACTGCTCAAAATAAAGAGAACAAAAAAGAGTGCCCAGTAAGCTTTCATATTGCTTACATATTTTATTCAGGTTGATCTTAATTAAAAAACCTTCTTATCTTGGAACTAGTACTCAGAGGCCAGTCTAGGGAAGAGGCACAGAGATTTACTCTGGGATATATCTTTATAGCTTCATCACCCTAATACCTAAGCATTCATGTGAACAACATCATTTCATCATAAATGAGAAGGTCATACTATTGAACTGTAATCCATCCATTGATTTATGGTCCCAAGTTCCTCCAAGGACTTTCACAAATGCCTGTGATGTTTCCTAGTGCTGGACTTTGCATTTGGATCTGTGATTTAGATGACAGATGTGTGAAATCATATGTAGCCAGACAAATCCCTGGTGATAACACATTTAAGGGGGCTCAAGCAGTGATGGATTAAGGCCCAATCAACCAGATCAGCTAATCTGAGCCCTCCTCAGCAACATTGGCCCCTGATGCCTTAAAGGGGCACCCCAAATAAATTACTTTCCAGAAATAATACTTTCCGCTCTGCATCTCAACCTATGGTGCTTCCACTTCCACACAAACCCGGGATGGCACTGGAGAACCCTCACCTGTTCCTGGGGAATAAAGTATTATTACTGGAGTTAACATTTCCCCCAAATGACTGGCTAACCTTGCATTTGACATTCTCACATTCTTTTTAGCAATGGCATTATTAATACGGTCAGATTGACTGGTAATAACCATTTTTAAAAACCTGACAGTGTATAAGCTCCAAATCCAAGGACTTGATAATGGCTCTTCCTGCGTGAAGAGTTCATTCCAAAGAATCCAGAAACTCAGAATCAGAAGATTCATAAAATCAAAAAGAAGCTAATATAAGAACTAGACACTGAAGTCCTTCCCAAGAGTGAACTTTATGTTTCCATGTATGCGTTTGCCTTCAAAACATATTAGTTCTCATAAAGGTAACAAAGGCCACCTGATAGCGTAAGAGTAGAGAACTATAATAGAAGCAAAATAGGTACATTAAAAGAAAAAGGAAAAAAAAACATTCTGAACTCATCTAGAAGTATCTCTCTCTGCTGTGTGGCCCATGTACAGGTGGCCCTGTTTGCACTCATGAAAGACAGGCTTAGGTGCTTCATTATTATGTCACTTCTCTGGGTCTCTTATTTGATATTTGCTCTCAGAATCAACTTCAGATAACTTTGTTCTTTGCCATTGTTGACTGAAGGGTTATTAAAAATAGATCCCTGCACACACCTATGTATGCCAGCTCTGGACTTCTAAGTTTGTCTATGCTGCAGGCTTTTGAAGAATTGAGATACTGTTTGTAGTAAGAATCTAATATCACTTATTGTATATTACAAGCTTGAGAAGCAAATAACAGTGTACATATCTGTATCTTTAATTTCACTTGGTTCTTGACTTGTTTCCTGATATAGCTTTCCTTCCTACCCTGAAACTTCTCTGTGCTGTTGTCCTTCCAAAAAAATAAAAACCAAACCCCTTGCCACTGAGTCGATTCTCACTCACAGTGACCCTATAGAACAGAGTAGAACTGCCCCATATGGTTTCCAAAGAGTGGCTGGCAGGATTGAACTGTTCATTTGGGGGTTAGCAGCTGGGCTCTTAGGACCGCCTTAAAGACGACAAGGTGTTATAGCACAGTATTTTGAAGGTTCACCAATCTAAATCTCTTTTAAAAACAGACCTAACTTATAGTGAATTTTTTTTACAAGAATGATGCTAAATCAAGCTTTTAGTAATAGACGCATTACCACCCTCTTCCTTCATTGCATCCTGAGCACAAAAAAAATACAACAGTGTAGCTATGAAACTAAATGTTAGCCCATATACTTCAATGAAGTCAAAGTGAACTAAATAGAAATCAGACAGAAGTTAAACAAAATTTAATGTGGTCTTACCCAGTTCCCTCTGGCAGTTTTGCTGTAATTTGCAGCAACCTCTATTTACGGACTTCTTTGGTTTGTATGGAAGGGGCTCTGGTGGTACAGTGGTTAAAGCGCTCAGTTGCTAACCAAAAGGTCAGTAGTTCAAACTCACCAGCTGCTCTGCCAGAGAAAGATATAGCAGGCTGTTTCCTAACAGGTTGCTATGGGTCAGAATCAACTCAATGAGTTTGTCCATTTGTGATAGGGCACTGGTGTTTAAATGGTAGAAATCCCACTTTCCATTTGAGAGCTATAGGCTTGATTCCAAGCCAAAGCAAACGAGGCTTGTATGTTGCTATGATACTGGACAGCTTTCATTGGTGCTCTCAGACTAAGGCAGAGTAGGAAGAAAGGCCTGGAAATTTACTTCCAAAAGTCATCTAATAAAAACTCCATAGATTACAACAGTCCAGTAGAAATCAATCATGGGTATAGCACAGGATTAGACAGCATTTCATTCCATTGTGCTTAGGTCACCGTTGCTGGTAGCTAACAACAATTCGTTTGTTTAAAGGTAGACACCCTGTATTCTACAGATAAAGTAATTTTAAAAGTAAAAAAGAGATTATCGGGTCAGACCGATGCCTGATTTCCATAATCTATAAGATACTACAAAATATCAATCATAAGAAGATAAACCATCCAATTAAGCGATGGGCAAAGGAGATGGACAGACACTTCACTAAAGAGGAGATCCAGGCAGCCAAAAAACACATGCGGACATGTTCACGATCTTTAGTTATTAAAGAAATTCAAATCAAGATGACAATGAGATACCATCTCACACCAACAAGATTGGCCATGATCCAGAAAACACAAAACAACAAATGCTGGAGAAGCTGTGGAGAAAGTGGAACCCTCCTATACTGTTGGTGGGATTGCAAAATGGTCCAGCCTCTTTGGAAAGCAATCTGGTGCTTCCTTAAAAAAATGGATATTGATATACCATTTGACCCAGTCATTCCACTACTTGGAATATATCCTACAGAATCAAGGCCTTTCACACCAACGGACACATGCACCAGAATGTTTATCACAGCACAGTCCACGATAGCAAAAAGATGGAATCAACCCAGATGCCCAACAACAGAAGAATGGATAGGTAAACTATGGTACATATACTTAATGGAGCACTACGCAATGATAAAGAATAACAATGATGCCAGGAAACATATCCTAACCTGGTTTCAACTGGAAGACAGTATGTTGAGTGAAAGTAGTCAGCAACAAAAGGACAAATATTGTATGAGACCTCTATGATAAGATCTCAAAAACAGACTTGTGTATAGAAGAAAAGACTCTTTGACAGCTGCAAGGGAGTGGAGGGCTTAGATTAGATAGTTGCTAGAAATCTGATTGGGAGAAAGCAGTGATAGCACACATTAGAAACAAGAACAACATTAAGTGGACTTCAGCATAACTTGAGTACTCCTTCCATCTTAACCCAATATTGCAAGGATGGAGTAGCTGGTGCAGGGGGCAGGGGACCATGCTCTTAGGTGAAATTGAGGCCAATTGGCACAACTAGCATTTTGCTAAGAGAGCTCTCTGCACCCCACATTGGTGAGTGGCGTCTGGGGTCTTAAAAGCTGCCAAGCTGCCATCTGAGGACACAGTAAATTGTCCCAACTCAGCAGGAATGGATGCTCACCGAGGACCAAAATGACATGGGGTAAAGACAACCTAGAAGACAGAGAGACCCACAAGAGTGGGTGCCTACATTGACTTGGGACCAGAAGAACCGGATGGTGCCCGGCCACCACGAGAGATAGCCACAATGGAGCTCACATAGAGGAGTCTCACTGGCAACACAAGAATTAAAAGGGGTGCATCCTGAGATCTCCACCAAAAGACTTCAGTTGATGGTCCAGCGATTTTGGGGTTCCCCTGAGAGCATGGCCCCCAGCCCTGATGCTGCCCTTATCCATAAATTATAACAAAGGTCCACTCTGGACAGGAATGGATTGGACTTGGCAATGCAGAGTGACCATATATTGGATGCACTTGATGGTTCTATACATCTATAGGATATCATCCTGCTGACCTCTGGCTGGAGGAAGGAGAGTTGACGGAGAGGAGGGGAAAGGAGGCTATTGGGAGGATAAGACATGTATGGAGCAGAGAGGAATAGTGTGCTGTCACTGGGCAGGGAGATAAGTGGAAGCGGCATATAGGTGGGCATGTAAATTTATACAGGAATGTACATTTTCACTCATATTAAATAAAAAATAAAAAAAAGAGATTACCAGAAGCAAGAATATGAATGTGAAGAAAACAAAGATAAAATTTACCAATCAAGTTGAATTGTTTCAGATTAATTTTTTACAGCATTATTATGTGATCCAAAGTCAGTACCCAGCCTGCAGACCAAGTATGGTCTGCCACCTGTTTCACAGCCCCTGGTTTGCTTGCTGTCTGTAGCTGCTTTTGCACTACAGTGACAGGACTGACTAGTTGTGACACAGGCTGTATGGCCTACAAGGTCTAAAATAATAAAGATCTGGTCTTTGACAGCAAAAGTTTATCTCCCTCTGATCTAATCTTCAAAAGAGAACTCAGAGTAATTAAAAATTGGATTATATTTGCATACCCAATATTCCTCTTATAACTTTAGATAATTACATATCATAAATCACCTACTTAAGTGTTGCCTGAGAAACAGCATGTCTGTGTGTGCTGTTATCTGTGTACACACACAAGCATGTAGGGAGAGCTTCCTGAGCAATGTGATATAGACAACATGCAGAGTGTCAATTCTGGTACGATAATAGAGTGATTCCACTGGAAACCAAAAGACAGGAGTAGAGTTCCAGGGATACCACCCTTGATCAAGTCATTTAGCCCCCATTTTCTTACTTTTAGAATGGATATCCTGACGCCTGGAGTCCCTGGGTGGTGTAATTCGTTCATGAACTCAGCTATAGCTGAGAGAATCATATCAAGTCCATCCAGGGGTATGTTGGAAGAAAGGCCTGGCAATCCACTTTTGAAAATAAAACAAATCAGCTACTCAATACCCTATGGAATATAGCTTCACTCTGTTGCATATAGGGCTATCACGAAACAGAATTATCTCAGTGGCAACTGGCTTATCCTGATGCCTAACTCATGAGGTTGTGTAAATGAAATGAAATTGTCTACATGCAAATCCTTTTTAAAACCATAAGAACACAAGTATAAGTTATTATGCAGTGTTCTGAATTTGCTCCACATAGATGGAATTCTAAACAAAGATTTCATAGCCAGTTGACTTATCTAGTTAAAATCTTCCCTTCACATCAGCCCCACCAGCCCACAAACTCTCTCTGTTGTCTGCCAACACCATTGGAAAGAAAGTATCTTTAGAATGAAGCCTGAGAACAAGAGTTGTACATAAGATGCTCTGGTCCAGCTCATCTCTGGAGTATTTACAAAATAATCTTCACAGTTGACTGTTTTCCCCTGTGTATCAGTTGTGGTTCCCAGCCTGCCACTTCCGTATCTGACATTTCCTCTCCCAGCTGTGTGAGGGTTTGCTCATACCTGTCTCCCTCCACCCCTCTCTCCCTACTGTCTCCCTTTCATCCCAGCCTTGGGACCCTTTCATCCTTTTCTCATTTCTAATTCCGAAGGCCTTTTGAGAAGGGGGGAGGGGAGGAAAACAAAAGGTTAATTTTCTCCAGCCTGCCCAGGCCGACTTAATGTAACAGAAGGCAGCAAATTGTATTGATTTAGTGACATGCAACTGTCCAGAAAGAGCTATTTATACATTATTCAGGACAAACACTGTCATAATGGACAAACAGCAGCAGCATCTGGGATGTTAATGTCTACAAATAAGATTATTCTTTGAAAGGATTAGGATGAAGCATTTTGTGTAATTAGATTTCTCCGTTTCAGGAATGAATTGCCTTTTAGCAGTAAAAGCTGTCACTGAGGGAGCCATTAGCTCCTTATAACTGAATTAAATGCATAATTAGTGACATGATCACATTAGGATTTGTTTCATTTTTAACTAATCTGAGGGGGGCGGGGCTGCGGGAGCGTTGGGGAGCAGAGGCGGTGCCATTTCCAGGTCACTGCGGCCTTCCTCAGCTGGGATAGGCCTCAGCTGGCGTGCTGAAGTTGGTAAAAGTCAGGCGTGTGTGAATCAGAGCCCAGGCCTCGCCACGGCGACGGCCGGGCTATTCATCACTGGGTGGTGGGTGACAGTGACTGATGGGCTAGGCCCGGGCCTGGCACTTCACCAGTGCAAGAATCATACGAGCCAAGGAGCAGAATGACAGCTGGAGCGCTGTGTCAAGTGGTGGAGAGACCAGAGCTATTAATAATGTGTGCCACATGATCTCGGCCGCGAGAAAACAATGATTTAGACATTGGTGAGAATAAAGATTTTACATTTAGTCCGGGGGTGACTCTTCTCCCTGGCACTTGTAGAATAAATCGCTATGCAATCAGCATGTATGAAAATCAGGCAATGCATACATTAGAGACTCACCAGAGAGGGAGGGGTCACCTACATGGGTGTGGATGTTTCAGTCTTTGCATTGGCCATATGCTGTTAATCCCAACGTCCTGACATTTCTGCAAAAGCCAAGGGGCATCTGAGAGAATAAGTAAGGAGACAATGAGGAGAGCTTTTGCTTTGCTCACTCTTTTGATCATTCAGCTCTTATTTATTGAATGTCTACTGCCTTTCAGTACTGCCTTGGGTGCTGTAAGAGACAAGGAGAGGTATGGGCATTCTCTTTACCCACAGGGAGATCAACAGAATCACAAGCTGAGACACTCAGTGTGTGTTGCTGGAAGGCACTGACATTTTCTTACTTTGAGACATTTGTTTCTTGGTCTACAAGTTTGGTTGAGAAGACACAGGAACAGTGCAGCAAAGGAAGTTAGGCAAAGATGCTTTGATTCAAACTGCTCAGTATTAAGCAAGACACGTATAGAGGTGCTACAAAACAATCAATTTTACTGCAATGGGTTTGCTTTTTGTTGTTTGTTTTTGGTGTATCATTAGAATGAGACATTGGTCTTTCAGTAATAGAATACCCCCCTTGCAGGAGACCAAGGTTCAATTTACAACCAATAGACCTTACGCACAGCCACTACCTATCTGTCTTTGGAGACTTATGTATTGCTATGACGCTGAATTTCCAGAATGAGACAGGCCAGACAGACAGAAAAGCCTGGCAATCCGTCTTTGAAAACTGGCAATGAATATTCCATGTAACACAACAATGCTATCCATAACCCATCATGCGGATGATGCAGTATTGGGCAGTGCTTTTTTTCGTGGTACATGGGGTCATCTTGAGTTTGGGCTGATTTAACTGGAGCTAACAGCAATACCAGAAGAGGCAACGGGTAGGAAATTGTAGCCTGTGAGCGATAGAGCTTATTGAACTTCATGGAGAAAGATCCTTCTCTGGGAACTGTTAGTATGGATCCTAGAAGCAATTGGTTTCAGATGGTTTCAAGTTTCTGGTAACAGTAAAAGGGAACTCTCCAAAGGTCAGAGGAACTGAGGACAGTTAAGGTGTTCCGATTTCTGAACGATCCACTCCTTCTTCTCCCACCTGTGGAGCCTACAGAACAACTTTACTTCAAGATTCATGATAACTCGGGTTTGCCTTTCCAGGATCATCTTCTGATAGAGTCCAGCTTGAAGCCGGGAAATAGATGAGAGTCTAATGACTAGGTGAGCACCTAAGCCTAAGACTTAAATCTTAGAATTCTACAATTAAGACATGTTGTCATAAAAAGAAAGATTGTGGTTCATATAGTTCATGATTGACAAGATAGTCATGAGAAAAATGTAACGGGTAGGCATGATAGTTGGGAAAGATGTTCCTTGTGCTCTCCTGAGGGATGGCTTGAGTTCTATTAAACTTTTGTTAACCTTTGCTGCACCATAATCAAACCATTTCAAATCCCCTTAACTACTGGCTCAGCAAAAGTTGACAACACGGAAGAGAGTAGAAAATCTTACTTCTTAAAGTTATCATTTATATGGAACTTAAACTTTTAAAACAGATGGTTTTGTGAAGTGCTTGAGTTTTCATAATGCTATGCCTGGAAAATGTATGTAAAAATTCACACATAACCTTTATATATTGGGGAACATTAAGATTTCCTGTTCTTTGAGGCAAATATTGACCTTGACTTCACCTCGGTCAATATTTACCTCTCAGGTCAATAGATCTTGATGTTCACCTCCACAGAAGTCAATATCTACTTATTATCTCATTTCTATCTGTCAGGTACCAGTGTGTAATCAGTAATGAGAATGTTCCTCCCTTATGCATTTCCTGAGGTTAAGATGGGATTAATTTCAGACCTTATGCTTTCCATTTGCTAAATATTTTCTCCCCACAAGAACTAATGGCAGAAGATTAAGCTATGTATTTTCATTTTATTCCACTGCTTGGTTTCTGTCACACTTTCCAAATAAAAGTAGCACATGGGTAGTATAAAATGTTTTCAAATGAGAACAACTCATTTATGCAACAAATATTTATGCAACAAATATTTATTGGCCACCATATTTCTGGTACCAGGCTACATGCAGAGAATATAGTAGTAAATAAAGTAGACATGGCCCCTGCCCTTAGGAGGCTTACTATCAAATACAGTACTCCCAAATTCCAGTGATTTAGAAGGATGCCAGGCAGGCTGCAATAGCATTACTGAGAGTAGAACTGCTCTGGAAGATTTTCTTGGCTGGAATCTTTCTTCTTCTTCTTCTGCTTCTTTTTTTCTTTCTTTCTTTTTTGGGTGTGTGTGTGTGTATACACGGGCATATTAGGTGAAAGTTTTTGAGCAAATTAGCTTTCCATTTGATATCTTGTACATAAAATGTTCCATGACATTGGTTTCATTCCACACAACATGTCAGCACTTACTGCACTTCCATCCCAGTGTCTTCATTTCCTTTCATCCTGATTTTCTACCCCTTCCTGTCTTTACATCTTTCCTGTTGAGCAAATGTTGTTCTTTTGATCTTACATAATTGATTATTGTAAGGAGCATGTCCCTGTCTGGTGTTATTGATTATTTCATCAACCTTTCTATAGTTTGGAAACCCTGGATGCTTAGTGGTTAAGAGCAATGGCTGCTAACCAAGAGGTCAGCAGTCCAAGTCCTATGGGGCAGTTCTACTCTGTACTATAGGGCTGTTAGAAGTTAGAATTGACTCAAGAGCAAGGTGATTGGTTTCTTTTGTTTTGTCTTTGGTTTGACGGAAAAGTGGTCCCCAGGAACAGCTTCAATTCCAGTCGAGAAGGGAGTGTTAGGACCATAATCTCAGGAGTTCCTCCAGTATCTGTCATACTGGGAAATCGGATCTTTTTTTGTGAATTTGAATTTTTGTTCTACGATCTTGCCATACTTTGGACAGGACCCTGTTATGATCCTCATGAGAGTAGTTGGGAGTGGCAGCTGGGCACTGTCCAGTTCTTCCTGTCTTTGTGTCATGTAGACTGTAGCTCATGCGGCCAATTAGGCATTTGGAATTAATGGCTCCCTTGGAGCTTCAGTTTTCACCAGGCTTTTCTCTCCCAGAGCCATTGGGTGAGTCAAAGTGCCAACTATTCTGATAGCCACTATTCTGATGAGCACCACTCATTAGATCTTGTTTACAAAAATTTACAAGGACCTCTAATGTGGAGCTTCATTGATTCCACATTGCCCTCTAAGGAAGATCCAGATGAACTTCTATAAAATTGCTCCCAAGTGCTGCTGGACATCTAGCATTCTCATCTACCCAGTTTTAAAGCTTGGTTTTCCATGATGTATAACTCACTCAGTTATTATCTGTAAAAAGATTTTATCTTTCATCTGCTCATGTAGAAAATGGAAAACTCATATAGAAATTCAGGAGATTCTGTACCTACTCAGAGTAAAAAGAAACTAAATTTCAATTAAAAATAACACATAAATTAAATGTATTGCACTATTTAAATGATCAAGAAATACCCTTTAAGTCACTGATAAAGAACTTTAGATGCACCCTGACATTTTTAATGCTTGCTAATTTACTTCTAATAAGCAACATCATGATAAATGAAGAAAATATAAGACTTGTCGAAGATTCTCTTCTACTTGGGTCTGCAATCAGTGCCCACAAAAGCAACAGTCAAGAAATCAAACAATATATTGCCTTGGGTAAATCTTCAGCAAGAGACATCTTTAAAATGTTAAAAAGCAAAGATATCAACTTTGGGGACTAAAATGGGCTATTTTCAATCACCTCATACACATACAAAAGCTGGACAATGAATAATGAAGATTGAAGAATTGATATATTTGAATTATGATGTTATCACAGAATATCAAATATATCATGGACTGACAGAATGATGAACAAGTCTGTCTTGGAAGAAGTGCAGCCAGAACGCTCTTTAGAGACAAGGATGTCAATACCTCTTCTCATGTACTTCGGACATGTTATCAGGAGGAATCAACCCTTGGAGAAGGACATCAGTCTTGGTAAAGTAGAAGGTTAGCAAGAAAGAGGAAGACCCTTTATGAGATAGGTTAGTGGCTTTGACCATGGGTTTTAACATAGCAAAGATTGGGAGGATGGCACAGAACTGGGCAGTGTTTCATTCTGTTGTACACAGGTCAATTATGAATCAAAACCAACTCTAGGGCACCTAACAACAATTTACTGTTGAACTGCTTTTGTAACTTCTGGATAAATTTCACTGTTACGCTCTGTCTTATACAGTTTCACCAACGGATCTGCATGCCAAACAGCTCAGACTATAACTTTGTGTTGAAAAAAACCATCTACAGACTTTCATAACAAAGCACTTAACCAAGTCCTAGTGAAGTGTATGCTATTGTGATGATGCCGCTGCGGTGGGGAGAAATGCTGACCGCAAAACATACTTACTTTGCCAAGAGGATGTTTCTTTGAAGCCCAATGCCGAGCCATCAGGTGAACTCAAACTGTCCTGCAGGTACACCTGGGAGCAGCACAAGTTTGAAAAGAGCACAACTTTACTCTTCCAACTTGGACTGAGAATCTGCTTACTGACCATTCCACCTCAGGCAATTTAGAGCCTCAATGTCTTTGTCAGTAAAATAAGAATAATAACATCTACTTGATGATGTTCTTGTGAAAGTTAAATGTTATATCACAAGCAAATCACCTAACATGGTCTTGTGAATAAAAAGAATGTGATTTTATTATTCTCATTTCTTCCTACCACCCCACACACAGTGATCACAGTGATGTTAGTATTTTGTATATATTTTAATAGGTCATACATGTATTGACATACATATATAAATACACAAATATACAAATAAACAAATAATATTTATAAAGTGAAAAAGCCACTCTTTTCATAAGAACCAAACAAAAAGCATGTTGCCATCAAGCTGATTCCAACTGATAGAAACTGTAAAGAACAAAATAAGCAGAAGTGCCCCCTGGGGGTTCCAAGGAGCAGCCAGTGGATTTGAACATCCCACCTTCTGATGAGTAGATGAGCTCTTAACCACTCCTATGTCACCAGGGCTCCTTTCTATAAAAAAGCACTCAAAAATGGGAGTGGGGAAGAAGGAATAGTGGAGGGGGAGGAAGAAGAAGACAAGAAAAAAGGGGATCCACGGTGACATGTCTGTTGCTGAAGGAAGAGTTTCACCATTTGGATAAAATGTGCATTGTAAAGTCATCACAGTGACTTACTGTTGTGATACTGTGGAAAATAGAACTCATATTCTTGAATAAACTAGCTAATGCTCTTTCTTCATTTTTTTATTTATATTTTTAAATTTTTTTGTGTGATTAAGTGAAAGTTCACAGTCCAAGTCAATTTGTATATGAAAACCTCATTGCAACTCTATCTGGTCTCCTCACCCTGTGACAGCTCACTCTTCCTTTTCACTTTTTACTTCCAGTATCCACTCAACCAACACTTGTCCCATCCTCTTCATCCTGTCCTCTGCCCTTTCCATCCTCTTCTCTGCCTTCTGTAAAGAAACATTCTCTTGTATATATTAAACCATAAAGTATACACAATACCTGCATCACCCTGTGTCCCCAAGTCCAGTCTACTCTTTGTCCAAAGTGTTGGTTTCAGTAACAGCTTCAGCTATAGCTAGCAGTATGTCTATAGGCTATGTTCTCAGAGGATCCTCAAGGTTGCTGGACCATCAAGTCTAGTCTTTATCTAGTAGAGTTCTAGATCCACACACCTCTTTTTCTCTTGCTACGTCAGGGACTGTACATTGTGTTCCCAATTAGGACTGTCTTTGGTGGTAACCAGGCACCATCTAGTTCTTCTGTTCTCCTGCCAATGTAGCCTCCCAATCATATAGATCCTTCTGTCTCCTGGGCTCATTTTTTTCATGTCTTTAATGTTCTTGGTTCTCATCTGTTTATTTGTTCACTTTTGAAAACCAAAAAGACAATCATTTTCTCTGGATAAATATTGGCTTTATGAAAATTTGAGTATCTAGGAAATATACCATTTAAGGTTTCCTAAGTGGCTAGACCAAGAACAACAACCAATTGAATAGATGTAAAATCTTTTCAACTCGGCATTTGTAAGAGGAATGACTAATACAGAAACCTAAGTTTGTTTGATATTCAGAAATATAAATAACATGACTGTCATAATCATTTAGTGCGCTATAACAAAAATTCCACAGGTGGATGGCTTTAACAAAGAAACATTTATTTCCTCACAGAAAAAGAGGCTAAAAGTCCAAATTAAGGGCATCAGCTGCAGGGGAAGTCTTTCTCTGTTGGCTCTGGAGGAAAGTCTTCACCAGTCTTCCCCTGGACTGGTTGCTTCTGAGGCACAGGGACCACAGGTCCAACGGACAGGTCCTGCTCCCTGCACTGCGTCCTTCCTGGTGGTACGAGGTCCCCACTCCTCTGCTTGCTTCCCTTTCCTTTATATCCCGAGAGGTAGCCTCAAGGCACAATACAATCTTATAGGGACAAGCTTTACAACATATAGGAACATCATACAAAACAGAAAATTTGCCCTAGTCAAATTGCAACACACATTTTGGGGGGGATACAATTCAATTCGTGTCAGTAATATCACTTACATATCTAAGAAACAGCCTCATAGGTATGTCAATTCACTTGACACGGTTGTTTACAGTTCAGTATTAAGCTACAAATCAAGTTCTATAAAGGACCTCGCTGAAACCTATGACTAAAAAATAATCTCTTTCATACAATCTGGAAGGACTCTTTCTTTTCACAAACCCTCACCAACATAGAAGCTGAGGTATTTACAAAAACGACTTCAGCCTCTCAGACTGAATTGCTTTAGGTAAATCATTTCTCGCCTAGGGGACTCAGGTCTTGCTGGCATTTCTGCAAACTACTTGCTCTCCCCTTCCAACTTGCTTCATTTACCTGAAGAGGAAATCCTAGCCACCACAGAACTGCTCAGCTGCTTTTCATTCTCTTATTACTTTGTTTTTCATCTAAAATGGACAATACAGAATTCAGTTAAAAGAAAAACAGCTTCCAGTGGCAATGATACTCATTTCCAATAGATCTGTTAAGTCTGACACAGTTGAAATGATGATCATTTCAGTTTTAAACTGACTGTGACAAAAATCAATAGATCTCTTTCACCTCTGAAAAACTGGGTTCAGATCTGAATTTGCTCTCAAGTGAAATCAATTTGGTGGCCTCTTAACCCAGTGTCTGGGAACCACTGGTCCCCATCACACAATCACCCTGTTGCTTTTTTTCAGCCTGGTTGCCTTTACTCTAAAGAGCCAAGGGATCATAGGTGAGAGAAAAGCCAAGATGGAATTGGGAACAGGAGTTGACTTTAGGGAAATCTGACAACCACCACTCAGGTAATGCTAGTGCTTTACAAGGTGGGTTTGCTGGACAGAAAGGGAAGGACAACAGATTTCACATCTTGATGTGAAGATTCATAATTTTACATACAGCTTCTCCATTTCGCTGCTAATTCTGGGTATACTTGCTTTTTCCTTTTTTTTTTTTTATAATGAAGTAAAATTTACACTTAACAATGAAAAATAGAACTATGTGAGATCAAATTGACAATGGTGACCCTAAAGGTTGGATGCGAAGCTTAGGGGACAGTGAGTTTTATATAATGGTAATGAAATAATTTGGAAAAGAGTATCAAGAATGGTAGCACAACTTGAAAAACATAATGTCACTGAATTTTATGTGTAAAAATTGTTATAATGATGTATTTTGACTATACACACTTTGACCAAAAGTAAAAAACTTTGAAGTAAAACTGGGTATTAAAAAAAATTAGGATGGAGAGAGAGAGTATGTGGTGTTAAATCTTGAAGAACTAAAAAGTGAAAACACATTGAAATCCAAATTTATCCTGTTTTTCACATGATAAACGTGTTCTGATTTGGTTTCTTGTTACTAATGTGCTGAGTATTGTTCTTTAAAAAAAGGAAAAAAAAGCCTGGTCATTCTTTTCTTTAGAAAAAATTATCAACAACTATCATCAATGTTGAAAAAACAGATTTTTCAATTCTTTAAAAATTCTCTACAATTTTCATTCCCGCACTTTTGTCATTTTTAGGAGTTCTGTTTTTCAGTAGAATTAAACTAACTTCTTGTGAAAATTGTCTTTGTATCCACAGCCAAGAGGTAAGCCAGCAAAGTTCATCTTCCCCCGCAAAAAATAAAATGTGAACTAAAGCTGTTAGTTTTACCTCCACATTTTTGAAACTATTATTCAGACTCAGTGAAAAGAAATGTGACTATCAATTGAGGTCTTTTAGTGGAGATCTCAGGGTGCACCCCTTTTTATTCTTGTGTTGCCAGTGAGACTCAACTTAGTGAGCTCCATCGGGCTATCACTGGTGGTGGCCGGGCACCATCTGGTTCTTCTGGTCCCAAGTCGATGTAGGTACTCACTGATGTGGGTTTCTCTATCTTCTGGGTTGTCCTTACACTCTGTCATTTTGGTCCTCAGTGAGCACCCGTTCCTGCTGAGTTGGGACCATTTGCTGTGCCCGGGTTGTCTTTACCCCGTGTCATTTTGGTCCTTGGTGAGCACCCGTTCCTGCTGAGTTGAGATCATTTGCTGTGCCCTCGGATGGCAGCTTGGCAGCTTTTAAGACCCCAGATGCCACTCACCAATGTGGGGTGCAGAGAGCCCTCTTAGCAAAACGCTAGTTGTGCCAACTGGCCTGGATTTCACCTAAGAGCATGGTCCCCCGCCCCCTGCCCCAGCTACTCTAACCTGGGCTGGAGGAAGGAGAGTGGGTGGAGAGGCCAGGTAAGGAGACTGTTGGGAGGATGAGACATGTATGAAGCAGAGAAGAATAGTGTGCAGTCATCAGGCAGGGAGAGCAGTGGAAGCTGCATATAGGTGGGCATGTAAATTTATACAGGAATGTACATTTTCACTCAGTCATAATAAAAAAAAATTCTAAAAAAAAAGAGAAATGTGACTTTTTTTTTCGAAGTTCTAAAATCCCAACAAAGCCAGAGCTTGTGTTTTCATGCTTAATGGTTTATAACATTTTCTTAAATAATTATCCTATCACAATCACATTATTTCACTAAGTTTTACTTCGAAAGCTAAATATACATATCCACGTAAGGATCTCTATAAATGTTAGGATCAAGTCTTATCTTCTTATTTGGCAGGTAAAGCCTGTGATCTGGCCCGCATGACTTTTTCAATCTTTACAATTAAGGCTGCACCCATTTTGAATTTCTTTTACTGCCTCAAACTCACCAAAATCACTTTCTCATCTCAGGGTTTTTACGTGTGCTGATTCTTCTTGGCTCTGTTTTTCTTTCTGTGTCTTCCTGACCAATATCTTTTTTTTTTAATTCTTTGATTCCCTTACTTTTTAAGTTTAAAATTCAATGGTATTTAGTAACTTTACAGAATCGTACAACCATCACCAAACTTCTCCATTTCCTTTTCAGAAAAAGTAGCAAGAATGGCTTCAAAAAAAACTAATTGCTGCCAAGTCACTTCTGACTCATAGCCAGCCACCCTTTAAGACAGAATAGAACTGACCTGTAAGTTTCCAAGGAGCACCTGGTGGATTTTGAACTGCTGACGTTTTGGTTAGCAAACATAGCACTTAATGACTAGCCACCAGGGTTTCTTCTTTAGGGAATACCTATTCAATTCCCTTGTTCCTTTCTACTGCTTGCTGTTGCTTGTTTTTGTCTTGTGATTACCGAGTTGTAAGAATAAGTTGTGAGAACTTGTAAAAGATTCAAGTATCTTTTATCAGGCATATGCTTTGCAAACTTTTTCTCCCAGTCTGTGTCTTATCTTCACATTTTCTTAATGATTCCTTTTTGAAACCCAAAGTTTTAATTTTTATGAATGGCTGTTTTTATGAATTGTGCTTATAGAGTTACATCTAAGAACTCTGCCTAACACAAGATTCTAGTGATTTTCTTCTGTGTTTTCTCTTAAAAGTTTTGCAATTTTGTTTTACATGTAGGTCTATGATTCAGACTGAGTTGATTTTTTTGTGTGGTGTGAGGTAAGACTCTAAATTTATCTTTCTGCATGTAGACAGCTGCTTGCTTCAGGATGATTTGTTGAAAATGTATCCTTTCACCACTGAATTACTTTAGCACCTTTGTCGGAAGTTAATTGCCACAAATTGTAAAGGTTTCTTTTTGAACTCCTTATTCCAGTGATCTATAGGTCTATCTTTATGCCAGTATCATGCTCCTTGGCTACTGTAGCCTTATACTAAATTTCTGAATTAGGAATATAAGTCCTCCAACTTTGGTTTCTCTCAAAATTATGTGTCACCTTTCTGGGTATTTGGTATTTCTGTATAAATTTTGGGATCAACTTGTCAATTTCTGTTAAAAAAAATTCTGTTAGAAATTTAATAAATACTGCATTGTATTTATAGATCAATTTGGGGGAAATTTTAAGCTGAGCAATATTGAGTCTTCCAATTCAAGAGCATGGAATATCTCACCAGTTATTCAACTTTCTTTGATGGTTTTCCAAATCCAATTGTTATCCAGTATTCTTCCCTTTTCTCTCCCTCCTCTCTTTCTGGACCTCTCATTGTATCTGTGTGGGTATGCTTAGTGGTTTCCCGTTGTTTCTCAGACTCTTTTTCGTGCTTCCTTATTCTTTTACCTCTATGTTCCTCGTATTCCGTGTTGTCGTTGTTGTGAGGCGTCATCAGGTTGCTTCCAACTCATAGCAACCCCGTGTGCAGCACAAACGCTGCCCAGCCCTGCACCGTCTTCACAATCCTTACTAAGTTTGCGCCCACTGTGCAGTCACTGTGTCGGGCCATCTCGTTGAGAGCTTCTTCTTATTTGCTAACCCTCTGCTTGACTTCTCCGGAGACTCATCCCTCTCGTTAACATGTCCGAAGTATGCAAGACAAAATTTCCATTAATCTATCTTCAGTTTTTCTTATTCTTTCTTTTGCCAGCTTAAACCTGCTATTGAATCCTTCTGATAAATTTTTATTTCAGTTAATTTGTACTTTTAACTTTATAATTTCTATCTGGTTCTTTTTCATAATTTGTATTTCTTTACTGATATCCTTTATTTGATGACTCACTATCATTGTGCTTTCCTTTGATTTTTTTAAAATGATGTCCTTTACTTCTTTGATCATTTTGTAATAATTACTCTAGGGTCTTTGTTAAATTGAGTTCCTGGGTCCTCTCAGAGTCAGTTCCTATTTATTGGCTACTTCTTTTTTTGTTTTTCTTTTGTGTAGTTCACATTTCCCTCTTCCTGTATGTGTCTCATGATTTTTTGTTGAAAACTGGGCATTTTAGGTATTACAATTACTCTAGACTCCAATTTCTTCTAGGAGGTTATTGTTTGTCTATTAACTTGACTTAATACTGTAGTCTGTCTCCCCTGTACTGTGTGGACAATGCTGTTTTTGCTCACTTTGTTGTTACTGTTCTTTAATTTTTGTTTTTATATTAAAGACTGCCTTCCAAAGGGATGCCTGTCAGTCAGCATATTGTAATCACCAGTTAGTTATTGGTTTTAAATTGTATTTAACATCTTGAAGTAGTAAGGATTTCATTCTTTGCTAGTGGTGCTATGTCTAAGTTAGGCGATTCGTTCCAAGTTCAGGCAGTTTACGTGTGTGCCTCGTTTTTATTTACTGATGGATCATCTCATGTGTACTCTGAACAAGCTTTAGGATTCGTATTCATCCAGAGACCAACAACTAAGTAGGACACTTTCAAGTCTTTCCTGAATGTGTACACAACCCTTCACATGTATCCATTCAGACCACTGGGAATATGTGGGAACTTTTCAAGGTTCATTAGGGCTACCTCATTTCCCCGGATCTTCCTGTTAAATTTCTATTAGTTTACTGCTTTTAATTACCTCAACTATACAGTAATCTAAATTTAGCTGTGAGGCTGACCTTTCTGAGTCTTTGGCACCAAGATTGCTATTATTTCTAAAATACTGCTAGACACGCACCTGCTCTAAATCAGGTCATCTCCCCTCCAGCAGGTAAGCAAGTATTTTTTACGTATTTCCTTACCCCGGTAGAACCACGATACTGAAGGGCTAAAATGTCACATACTTTCACTCTCACTTGAAGTTCAGTCATTCTCCTTGTGTAAATATTTCTCAATTTGTCATATGCCTTTGGCTAATTTTCAGAGCCCTTTTAAATGGCAGTTTTTGATAGTTTTGTCCAATTTTATCACTGAGTTTTGAGGAAGGGTTCTCTTATCAGACACTGCTTCCTTTAGATATCACCTTCTATGAGTGAATTGAATTCTCCTTCAGTGTCTTGATGGATATTTCAATGGATTTTTCATGTACCCACAAATAGCTCTCTGCTTGCTTATCTGGCTTTTTTACTAGACTATAAGCTCACTAAGGACATAGTATGTTTCTTTTTTGTTCATTGCTATATCCTTGAGTTTAGCACACCATTTCACACACAGTACACAACCAATGAACTTAGTGAACTAACTGAATGAAATTGAAATCCATAAAGTTGTTTATTCAGAATAATCAATTATGATAGCAAACATGGAGACAGCACTGAGGTCATTTGACAATTTCTAGCTTTAGTCTTTGACTCCTGCCAATTGCACAAAATGTCAGCTTTATGCCCAATGAATGATACCATTGGGGAAAAAATTATTTCTTAAAACCTAATAGTTCAAACCCATTATAACACACTGTAGGTTACAATGGAAAAACCATGTGGATCATTAACCTACATGATAGAAAACTTGTAATTACCTCTACATGACTTATAAAATGCACTAGCATTAACTTATTAGGGCTGATGTATGACATTGAACGTAATGTAGCCAAGATGCAGTAGCAGTGAAATTCAATACATATACAACAGCACGGCCCTAAACTGTAAACTCAGTATACTTCATAATGGTGTGAATAAGATCAGTCAAAGATTTTTAACATTGCATTCAATTTTTATAGCTAGGAACGTGAAAACAGATGCCGGTGCTGTTCTTACCCTAAAGTTTCTTAAAGACAAGCCTTCCATTTATTATCAGAAAAAGACTGACCCCAGGCAGGAAAGGACAAAACTCTGGCAGATGCTATGTGTTGCACACAGGGAATGCTCAGTTAATGCTGCTTGGACAATATTTATTGAATGTTTTAAGTTTTGAACATTAGTTTTCTAACTGTATTCTGTAGATCCCTATAGAAGTGCCTCAGGTACAATTGCTAAGGAATGAGGGTGACCAAGTGAATACTCTTCTGACCCCTTTTATATTTGCAGCCCCACTTTTGCATGTTTTGTACACTGGGCTTATTATAATGATTTTTTAAATGACATTTTGGCACAAAAAAAAAAAAAAAAAAAAAGAGTTGAAGACCACCTGACTGGTATTATACGGGGTTGTTTGATCTATTTTTTAACAAACTTTCCTTACCAGATTATAGTGCATGCTAAATAAAATGCTTTCCAATGCTTTGCAAACTGAAAAGTGTCTATAAAGCTGTATTTAGGGTTGCTGCTCTGACCTCTAGGGGTCGCTATGAGTTGGACACGATTTGATGGCAGTGGGTTTTTGTTTTTGCTTGTTTGTTTGCTTGCTTTGCCCTTTAGAAACCTGTGGCCAAAGTAGGCTAGCTCAATAGACAGATTTGTACTACACATACATCTCAAGCTATTCAGTATTTTTTTTTTTAAGAATTTTTCTTCCCTTTTGGAGGTGTTCATAGACTCCATAAGAAGTTGGCTATTCTTTGTGCAGAGACCAGTCTGGCTGCATCACCTGCATCTCCTATTTCCCTGAACGAACAAAGCACCAAAGACAGAGTTCTATAGCTTAAGGAGCTACCACAAAACAATCCTCTTGTATATCAAACAGAAAGAGTTGGCTTTTCTTTTTTCTTTAATTAATGTGTCATGAAGTATCTGTTCTGTCTTTTACACTCCAATGGCACAAATTAAGGAGGAGAGATGTCCAGTTTACACGTGGTGTTAGCTCAGTGCCCAGAGCCCAGGAGAGAAGAAAAACAAGCCTCCCCCATCTTCATTATTCTGATAATAAAGAATGTTCTCTTAATTTCTTATTGTTGTATACAAGATTTAGTGCTTACCCTTTAATTTCAGTGTCAGAATGTGAACTGTAATTAATTTTCATAAAATGGAAAGCAATAAAGTCAGATATATTAAATGCTGGCTGTAGAGGTTGAGATTGTATAATTTACAATTAGGGGTGGTGGGGGAGGAAACAGCCTACACATTAAATGAGTGATAACTCATCTTGGCTTCAGCTTCTGAGATTATTAAAGTGATCCACAAAGCTGCTCAAACCAAAACCCCAATTTGGTGGTGTATCTGGAACAGTCTCAACAAGCTCTATCAAATTTGTTGTCACCTCTTTCTATCCTAACATTTGGATTGTTTTTATTATCATTAATTAACAATAATAATATGCATGGACCTAAATTACCACCTAATGAATCACCTAAAATCTTTCATAGGCATTATTTGCAACAAACTATAGATAATAGACCATAATTCTATATCAACTATAAAAAAAGTCAGCTGCCTACTGATTAAAAATGCAGGTTCCCTTCATCATACAACAGGATTTCCATAGAGAATGTATGCTAAAAATTCGTGAAAATTTGCATAGTGGTTATTTGTAAACTTTAGGCTATATACTAAAAGAAGAAAAGATATACCCAAAATTATATGTAAAACTTTGCAATATATAAGAAAAACTTCACTCGTGTCAGAGGCATAAATACAGACGTGCTTTTCCATCCTTTGCCTTACCTGGTTCAGAAAATGCTCCCTAAGGAAGGAGAGTGGTTGTTAAGAGAACAGACAAAAGCAGTATTTTCTGAGTTAAACTGAATCTTATCCTGTAAATTATTTGTACAGCATTTTACACATTATCTCACACCTATTATCTCAGTGTAATTTCTCAGTACCTCTAGAACCCACTCACTGCTGTCAAATCAGTTCCAACTCATAGCGACCAACCCTATAGGTCAGAGTAGAATTGTCCCATAGAGTTTCCAAGGAGCACCTGGCAGGTTTGAACTACCAACCTTTTGGTTAGCAGATGTAACACTTAACCACTAAGCCACCCGGGTTTCCATACCTCTAGTAGGACAGAGCAAACTCAAATATCCTGTGTTTCAAGGAGGACACTGAGAAGTTGAAGTGTGCTGTACACATTCACACAGTCAAGTAAATAAGGTAGAAATTAAATCTAGGTTTGTTGTTCTTATTGTGTACATTGAGTCTATTCTGAATCATAGGTAGGCAAGTAGGGAAGTGTTTGGCTGCTAACCTTAAGGTCAGAGGTTTGAACCCAGCAGCTTCTCCATAGGAGAAACATGAGGCAATCTGTTTCCATAAAGATTACATCTTTGGAAACCCTATGGGGTCATTTTATTCTGTCCTACTGGGTCACTATGAATTGAATGAATCTAGGTTTACTCATAGAAACCCTGATGGCATAGTGGTTAAGTGCAAGGTCTGCTAACCAAAAGGTCAGCAATTGTTGCTCACTGCTGTAGAGTTAATTCTTAATCATAGTGATCTTATAAGGGACAGAGTAGAACTGTCCCATAGAGCTTACAAGAAGCAGCTGGTGGATTTGAACCAATGAATTTTTGGTTAGCAGACATAACCCTTAATCACTATGCCACCAAGTAGCCCTGAATCTATATTTAATGTTCTCTAAATTCAGTTCTGGGACCAACACAAGCAACAATTACTAATAGGATCAAGAGTTCATTTATTGGTATGAACTATAATCCCTCACCTGTCTCTCAGTTTGTTGGTATTGCCTTGTGTGTTGCTATGATGTTGGAAGCTATGCTGTCAGTATTTCACATACCTACAGGGTTACCAGAAAATCCTAGTAGGATAGTGGTTAAGTGCTACAGCTGCTGGCCAAAAGGTTGGCAGTTCAAATCCACCAGGCGAACTCTATGGAGCAGTCCTATAGGGTCTCTGTGAGTTGGAATCAACTTAACGGCCGTGGGTTTTGTGGGGGGAGGGGAAAGGTTACCCATGATGGGCAATTTCAGTAGAACCTTCAGACTAAAACACTCCAGGAAGAAAGGCCTAGTGAGTCACTTCTCAAAAATTAGCCAACAAAAACCTATGGATTGCAAAAGAATATTGTTCTATATAGTGTTGGAAGGTGAGCTCCTATGTTGGAAGGGACTCAAAATACACAATGGCTACAACAGTAAACTCCAACATACCAGCAACCGTGAAGACAGCGTAGAACTGGGCAGAGTTTTACTCTGTTACAGATCATATCATCAGGAATTGGAGTCGACTCTACAGCAACTAACAACTAACAACATGCTTCCCTTTCCCAGCCTGAAATGTGTTTGTTTACAAATAAAAGAAGATGAAGACAGGGTCACTATCCCCAGGCATAAAAAAGGTAACAGATACAGTAATCTCAAACAACAACTGAAAATAAGGAAGACCATTTAAATATAATAGATTTTGTACCGTGGCTTGAAGGCAGGTTAAAGCAAAGGAACAAGCTATATGGACCTCAACTGTGGGTTTATTTAATTATGCATTTTATTTACCCCACAGAAAGGTGTACATTTAGGATACTTTCACTTTTCTACAGATCCCACTGCTGGGAGGTAGAATGTATGTGATTCATTAGTTGATAGTTACCCCAGACACGGGAAAGTGTACTACCTTGGAGCAGTGGAAGATTATATATATATATATATATATATATATACACACATACAACACACACAAAAAGCACCATGAGAGGAAAATCTTGGAGACTTCCTATTAAATCACAGTATTAATTTAAGATTTGCTCTGCAAGGTAGACTTATAAGAAATATCTGTTTTTTACCTTACATTTCTGTGCTGATTCTTTTTGTAATGAACAAATATTACTTCTATGAGGTCCGACAATTACGTTCACAAACTCATCCTAGAAACAGTACTACATACCTCATTGCTGAATATCACTACAGTCACCTTCAAAATACTCTCCTTGGGCAGCTATGCACTGACACCATCATCTAGTTCACACTTCAAAGCAATTTTGGAACTCTTTTTATGGAACGAGCCATCGGAGCTGTTGTCTTATGAAGTCTGACAGTTCAGTTCAAGAACTTGCCACCATGCACTTGAGTTGGCAGCACTATGCAAATAACTCAGTAAGATTTCATAAGCTTGGTATATCAGTGTCTCACAGCTGTGTTCGTGTTGACTGGCAGTGTCTTGCTGAGTTGTATTCATGACTGTTGTTGTGTGTTTTTTGTACCATTACCAGAATGTCAGAGCACGAATTAAAGCAATGAACAAACTTGAAACTGCTTGCTGAAAGTGGCAACAGTGGAAGTAAAATCAGGGACGTGTTAGTCCAAGTTTACGGGGATAATGCCATGAAGAAAATGGCAGTGTACAAATGGATTAAATGTTATTCTGAGAGGCAAGAAAGTGTCACTGAGGAAGAGAGGTAAGGGAGCCAGTAAGAGGAGAACTGACCAAAATGTTGCAAAATCATCAGCTGACTGAGAAGCATAGGAGACCAAGTAAACATCAATAGAGAAACAGGAAAATCTTAACTGAAAATCTTGGCAGGAGAAAAGTGTGTGCAAAAATGGTCCCGAAGGAGCTCACTGATGAACAAAAGCAAAGGAGAATCAGGGTTTGCCAAGACTGTTTGGAGAGGCAAGATGATGTTCTGCGCCATGTTATCACTGGTGATGAAACACGAGGGTACCAATACAACCCTGAAACAAAGCATCAAAGTTTACAATGGAAGTCAACCAGCTCTCCACGAAAAGTTCCATCAATACAAATCAAGCATCAAAGCGATGTTCCTACGCTTTTTTGATATCAGAGGGGTTGTTCATTATGAATTTGTACCAACCAGATAAACAGTTAACCAAGCTTACTATTTGGAAGTGTTAACAAGGCTGCATGAAAAAGTTAGATGACAACAACCTGAACTTTTTGCCAACAACTCATGGGTATAGATAGCATCAGGACAAGGCACCGGCTCACATGGCACTGTCTGTGAAGGACTTTTTAGCCACTAAACAAATAACTGTATTGGAACATCTTCCCTACTCACCAGACCTGGCCTCCAATAACTTTTTTCTTTACTCAAAGATAAAGAACATACTGAAAAGAAGACACTTTTACCACATTAAGGACTGTATCATAAGCTGAAAGCTCTTCTAATCTCAACCCAATACTGCTAGGATAGAGTAGCAGGAGCAGGGTCTGGGGACCACGTTTTCAGGGGACATGGAGGCCAGTTGGCATAACTAGCCTATTGCTAAGAGAGTCTTCTGTACCCAATATTAGTGAGTGACATCCGGGGTCTTAAAAGCTAGCAAGCTGCCATCTGAGGTACACCGAATGGTCCCAACTCATCCGGAACACATGATGACCAAGAACAACAAAGAGGAGGAAGAAAACAGCCCAGGAGACAGAAGGATCCACTTGAATGGGAGGGAGACTGTATCAACACATGACCGGAAGAACCGGATGGTGCCAGCCACCACCAAAGACAGCTGTGATGGGGCGCACAGTGCTGAGTCCCTCTGGCAACACAAGCAAAAGAGGGGTGCGGCTCAGGAACTCTACTCAAAGACCACAGCTGACAGTCCGACAGCCTGGGGATCCCCTGGGAGCATGGCCCCTAGACCTGCTGCTGCTCTGTCCAGAAAACACTACTGTGGTCAGTTCTTTGAACAAAAATGGACTGGGGTCGGGGACAAAATATGACCATATGGTACGGGTGTTTTAGGGTTCTATGCACTTATAGGATGTGGTCCTACCGGTCTCTTTCTAGATGAGAGAGAAGAGGGTGGAAAGGAGGAGACAGGAGCTTGTTAAGAGGATACGACAAACATAGAATGAAAATGAGGAGTGTGCTGTCACCAGGCAAGGAGAGCAGAAGAGCTGCAGATAGGCAGGCATGCAAAATTAATTTGGATTGTATACTTTCATTTAATTACAATAAATAAACGTTGAATGGGCAGATGTTTTAATATTTTTTTACACAAGAAAACAATTTTTTTTTAAAGAGAGATATCTGCCTTAAAAAAATCAAAAAAGAAAACAAAATTGAGAAGAATATACCTTTTTGTACCAGTCAAGAACCTGGTAATGACAGACTTTGAACTCAACCCATAATCTGTGATTCCCACTGACCTCAAGAGCTCAAGAAGTTTTCACTAAAGGTTTGTACCAGCAATTTCTGATGAGTGCTAAAGAGGTAAGGAAAATAGTACACCTCCTGCAAGTTTGGTTTAGCATAATTTTATTTTTCAAAGTTTAACATCTTTTCAAGTGGGAAAATACAAACCCAGCAAAATGAAATAAGATTCTGTTTGGAAAAAATACATTGTTTTAAAATGAATTCCTGATTTAAATGAAAAGACCTAGTTAGATTTTTGAAAGTAAGTAGAATTTGATTGCACCTTGCGTTGGAGCTCACAATTCCTGAATTCTAGATCAAGAATAATTTATTGTATGTTCTGCTCAGTATCTACCACCCAGCTGAGCAGAACATACAATAATATCTTCCACTTAATGAATATGAAACGATCATATTATATTAACAAACACAAAATGATCGTGTCATCTCTGCTAATGGTCAGTCTAAGATAAGTTATTTTCTTATTTGTAGCTTTCTATCAGTTGGTAAGTTCTATTCTGTCCTATATGGTCGCTCAGAATTGGAACTGACTCGACAGCACTGGGTTTGGTTTTTTGGTTATCAGTGGGAAGAGATGGATGTGTCAAAAGAATTCAGCAGGATTTTAAATGAGCATTTCCTTTCCACACATATCTAGTTTTTGGAATTACATTATATTTTATGTTATGTTGTGAATATTAGAAAGAGGAAAACATTACTAATGTTTAATAAGAGAAAGATGTGTTTATCTAACGGTGGCAAGAAAATACATTAAGAGCATTTATTTACTACCGCCTTCAGTTTATATCTGAAGGCTTTTAAAAAACATCTAAGCAACACCACAGTAAATGTTTCAAGAGCACAGACAACCTTGAGTGAACTACAGAAATCAAGGAATGTTTAGAGGAGGCTGACTTAGATTATTACACATTACATTAGTGTTTTAAAAGGACTTTCATGCCATTATCTCATTGAATCTCACACATAATCTGTGAGGTAACACTCTGTCCTGTATGATTGTGAAAGAACTAAGTTAGACAGGGACTGAAGGTTGATTGCTTCCCTAGTACTCATCCTCTTCTCCCTTCTCAGCAGAATCCTGATTTTGTGGCACCCTTGCTCTGCTCCATGCAACCTTGCTGTAGCTAGGTTCTGTCCAGTCGGTTCCAACTCATAGCAACCCTATGTGCAACAAAACGAAATACTGGCCTGTCACACACCATGAGAATGTATGCGACATTTGAATTCATTGTGTTGTTCTCTCTTATTGAAGCTCCTCCTCTTTTTTGCTCATCTTTTAGTTTACCACATACAATGTCTTTCTTCAGGAACTGGTTCTTCCTAAGAACATGCCCCAAATATTTGAGACAAAGCCTCACCATCCTAGCTTCTAAAAAGCCTTTTGACTGTGCTTCTACCAAGAAAGATCTGTTTGCTCTTCTGGCATTCTGGGGTATATTCAAAATTCTTCTCCAATCCTGTAATTTAAAGACATCAGTTCTTCTTCTGTCTTCCTTATTCATTGTACAGCTTTTGCATGCATATTATGCAGCTGAAAATACCATAGCTTGGGTTAGGTGTACCTTAGTCATCAAAGTAGCATCTTTGCTTTTTAATACTTGAAAGAGGTCTTTTGCAGCCAATTTGCCCAATGCAATATGTTATCTCACTTCTTGACTTCTGCTTCCATGGGCCTGGATTGTGGATCCACTTAAAATTAAATCCTTGACAACTTCAGTCTTTTCTCTGTTTATTATGATGTTGTTTATTGGTGCAGTTGTGAGGATTTTTGTTTTCCTTATGTTGAAGTGTAATCCATACTGAAGGCTGTTATCTTTCATCTTCATCAGCAAGTGCTTCAGGTCTTCTTTTCTGGTGATATAAGTTGTATTATCTGCATATTGCAGGCTGTTCATATCTCCTCCTCCAATCCTGATGTGACTGATGCTGCGTTCTTTTCAGATTGTTTGCTCAGTTTACAGATTTAATAACTGTGGTGAAAGATACATCCCTATTGCACACCTTTCCTGATTTTAAACTATACAGTATTCTGTTGATGTCTTCAAATGACTGTCTGTGGATCTGTGTACAGGTTCCTCATGAACTCAATTAAGTGTTCTGCAATTCCCATTCTTTGCAGTGTTATCCATAATTTGTTAGCATCTACACAGTCAAATGCCTTTGCATAGTCAGCAAAACACATGTAAATGTCTTTCTTATATTCTCTGCTTTCAGCCAAGGTCCATCTTACATCAGCAATAACAGCCCTCATTCTGTGTTCTCTTCTGAATGGCTTGGATTTCTGGCAGCTCTCTGTTAATGTACTGCTGTAACTATTTTCTTAATTATCTTCAACAAAATCTTACTTGTATGTGGTACTAATGATATTGTTTATGTCCACATGCTGTTGATGATAGATATGCTAAATCTGTCATGTCTGTTATACATCTAAGTAGAAATCTCAAGGAAAGTATCAGTTAGCTTTGTTATATCTTCTATTCTCTTAGTTAACTAGTGCCATCCTAGCAGAAATACTACAAGTGATGGCTTTGATAAAAAGAAATTTATCCTCTCACAACCTAGGAAGATAGAAGTCTGAATCCAAAGTGTCAGCTTCAGGGAAAGTGTTTCTCTCTGTGTAAGCTCCAGAAGAAAGTCCTTATCAACAACCTTCCGCTGGCCTAGGAGTTTCTCCAAGCAGGAACCCTGGATCCAGACGATTCATTCTGTTCCTGGCACTGCTTTCTTGGTAGTGTGATGTCCCCTGTCTCTCTTCCCTCTTTTCCCTTTTATATCTCAAGAGAAATTGGCTCTAGACACAATCCAATCTTGTACATTGAATCCTGCCTCATTAACATAACTGCTGCTAAACTCATAGACATTGTAAAACAAAGAACCCAAACCCAATTCACGCCATTGAGTTGTTTCCAACTCATAGCAATCCTATAAGACTGAGAAGCACTGTCCTATAGGGTTTCCAAGGAATGCCTGATGGATTTGAACTGTTGACCTACAGGTTAACAGCCATAGCACTTAACCACTGTGCCAACAGAGTTTTCAAAATTTTCAACATCATAAAGATAGGTCTTCTAACACCTAGAAAAATCATATCAGATGACAAAATGATGGGCAATCACACAATACTGGGAATCATGGCCTAACCAAATTGTTACGCACATTTTAGAGGGATGCAATTCAATCCATGACAGTTACCACGTAAGGTTCCAAATTATTAGACAAATGAGTCCAGGTTTACTTAAACACTCTGCTTTTACTGTAATAAGTCACCAGTCTCTACTCAGTTTTACTTTTGTGTCAAGAAAGTTTCATCTAAGTCATCCATACAGCTGAGCAGCTTATAATTTTTCACAGCACTAGTGACTTTTTATCTCCTTCTGTTATCACCCAAATGTTCATCTATCTTGAAGTTTGAGGATTTCCATACCTGTATTTCCATTCAACCATACACTTCCATCTAGTTACCAATTTCTATGTATAACAAGCTACCCCAGAGCTCAGTAACTTAAAACAAGTTTGCTTGCTTGTTTTCTCTATCTCTTTCTTCCTTTTTCTTTCTTTCTCCTTTCTTCCCTCCCTCCCTCCTTCACTCTCTCCTTTCTTTTGACAGGTATATGGACCAGGAGTTCAGGACTCAGCTGAAAGTTTCTTTGGCTCCATATGGCACTGACCAAGATCACTTGGCTCCTCTCAGATGTCCAGTAGCTTAGTGGGGATGGCCGGAAGGCTGGCCACAGCTGGGATCTGAGGCTGTAACACCTATATAAGGCCTCTTCAGTATGGCAGTTTTAGGGTAGTTCAGGTGTCTTACAAAGTTTGGAAGTAAAAGAAGTCAGTCTCTTAAATCCCACCCCCCAGAAACTGTCACAATATCTCTTCCTCCATATTATATTGATTCAAGCAGTCACAGAGCTGATCAGATTCAATGGAAGGCCATAGATAACCACCACTGTATGAGAGAAGTGTCAAGGAATTTGTAGACATCTTTAATTTATTAAACATTACTATAATGTTTAAGAACTATTCCAAAACCTGTCTCGCCACCATTTGCTGCCTGTAGAACTGGTCCAATTATCTAACCTTTTCTTTCTTGTTACAAAATAAGGATAATAAATGTGTTTGTTCAAAAAATATGTACTGAACATGTATTCACATGGATAGCTAGAATTGAAACACATGAACAGGACGGCCTGTGCTTTCAAGTAACATGCAGTTTAGGCTAATGAAAGAAATGATGTTCATTCAAAAAACACTTACTAAATATTTATAAAGCACTGGCCACTGGGCTGCAAGTCATTACAAATAAATGTGATAAAAGCAGTAGAAGAGATTATTACAACGAATTTTAGAAATTTGGGAAATTGGGTAATCGACTCTTCTCCACTCTCTCTGTATGACCTGCTCCTCTTGTATGGGCTGTAGGCATGAATCTCATCTCTTTTTTAATGATGTTTGAGGGTTTAGAAGCATTTGTGCAAATCTCTGCTGTATAACATAACCAGATTAAGATTGCAGACATCAGATTCTTTATCATGCTGGATTTTGATTAAATGGGAACTTAAAATCTTGTCTGACCAAATTTTGATTGGCGAATGCATTGAATATTACCTGAATATTCTTCCCTGAGCTGTCCTTTAAATAAGACCCTGTTTTCCCTTCTGTGCCCTTTATCCTTAATGTAGTTAAGAACTATATGAACACAACCTGTATAAACACTCAACATATAGACTTAGGAGCTTCCGTTTATGTTTTCTTTGTAAAAATTTAAAATAATTATTTTGTTCCAGCTGGATCATGTTTACACTGAATCTGAATGTCAGACCAAATGAAGGGACCATGAAGATGCCCCTGACAGAGAATCTTAGTAGGATCACATGTACTACCTGAAATTTCCCATCTCTACTGAAAGCCCTCAATTAATGCAGAGTCAGACTGCTGCTTCATGACAGTCTGCCTGGAGGATTTCAAGATTCCTTTAGCTTTAGCATTTCAACAATCATTTAAACCACTAGTTGCCTTCATCCCAAATCCTTTTACCTAGTCTTTGAAAGAATAACCCATCTTCAAGTGACTAACCGAAGAATCATGAAATATAATAAATGCCACTGCTTTCTTAATGAAGGAGATACAGAATGCACACATTTTCATCCTCCTGAAATAATTTTGTGAAACTCTCAGATGTATATGGGTAACTGGAGCTGACATATAAAGTTATCAATGTTTGTGTCTCTTACAACACATGGGTCATACATTTGACAAGCTACTTACTGATATGTTCACTTTGATTTCACCATAGGACTCTCTTAAGCTTTGGTTCTCTTTTGAAATATTGCCTGAAATTTTGTGTGCTTTGCTGTTTCACATAATAGACATCCAATAAATAGGTTTTTTAAAAAATAATAGTAAACAAATTATATTTGCATGTCAAGCAGAACTAAGTAGATGGGTCAAATAGTCACATGTATGGCTTCGAAATCAGACAAGACTGAGTTTAAATCTAAGCTCAGGAGTTCTTAAATTCTGTAAACTCTGATTCCATGTATAAAATAGGAATAATAAGAGCAGATCCCTCACAGAATAGCTTATTGTTGATGGTGCTGTTTGCCTTCAACTTGATTTGACTCACATATGTTTAGAACACCTACACGGGATTTGCAAGGTTATGATCTTTTGGAAACAGATCACCAGGCTTGTCTTCCAAGGTACCTCTCAGTAAATTCAAGCCACCAACACTTCAGCTAGCAATTTAGCACTGAATAGTTTGTACCACTCAGAGACTCCTATAGAATAGCTGGGAGGATTTAATAAGTACTTAAAAGCACTTAACACACGCCTTGAATGTTGTATGGTCCTGATAAATTCCAATTATAGTTTTGTCTTTGGTGCCATTATTTAGAAATAGCAGCTGGAAGGCAAAGTACTGCAGCAAAATGTTTTGTGTATTCTTCTGCCCTTGCTAATCTGAAACACAGCAAAAAAACAGGTAAACACGTGAACCATTTATCAAGACAGACTATCAGAGATCCTTGAGGGCAGGGCTACATCTTGTAGCTCTTAAAGCCCAGTTCTCTGCATATGCTGAATGCTCATAAAATGGTTATGGATAGCGATGACACAGAGGGATATTAATCGTTTTCTTAAAAATTCTAGTAAAATAAGGTTATTTCACAAGATTGTTCAAAGTGTTAATTTCTATCTCTAACACTTAATGAGAAGTTTGTTGCTCCCTTTACAATTTCCCAATCTGATGACTATTGTCTCTGATTGTTTTAAGGTGGCCTTTGCTTTATGAATGGCCCTTGACATCATAGCCAATCCCTGCCTTCTGGACGCTGCAGCCATCCTTAATCACCTGAGTTATACATTTCCAATTCTGGAACACCATCCCAGAGTGACGCCAACGTGTGTCCACACGCTAATGCATTTGTTAGGTTAGGAATATAAAGGCTAGAAATGATTAATAAAATGCTACTCGTGATAATTTAAATTAAAAAAGAAAAAACAATTGTTGTTCTCTGGTCAATTTTGACTCATAGTAATGCAATAGGACAGAGTTAGAACTGCCTTGTAGGGTTTCCAAGAAGCAGCTGGTAGATTCAAACTGCTAACCTTTTGATTAGCAGCTAACGCTTAACCACTGGGGATGGGTGAGGCTGTTTCCTATGTTATACAACTCATATCTCACAGATAAGAGGGAGTAAAATGTCTACCCCCATCCAACTCAGGTCCTTCATTTCATTCTTGCTCACACTAGTAACGTTTGATGGTATAAGTCAGAGTTTTTGCCTGGTTATTGGTTAGAGTCCCTGGATGGCACAAATGACAAGCATTCAATTAGTAGCCAAAAAGTTGGCGGTTCAAACACACCCAGGGGCACCTCACATGACAGGCCTGGTGATCTGCTTCCATATGGAGGTAACGGTTCCTCTCTGCCCATATGGAATCACCATGAGCCAGAATCAGCTCAAAACGCGACAGCACTCCAAGGTTTCTGTTACACTTAGGCTCTGTGGCGAGGGAGATTCTGCTGAATATTTTCTCTTTACAAAGCAGAAAAACCCTGCCTTCTTTCATCTGCAGGTCGATTTCACGCGGAAAACGCACATGCAGCTTCTTCAGACTGCCTGGCAAAGCGAGGCCAGTAAGCTAGACGAGAACCACCGAGGGAGGCTGTTCCGCGGCGAGGACCGCTCTCCGCCCCCGGAGCCCAGACTTCACGTGCTCACGGCCATCGAGCCGCTTCATAGACTAGAAGAACTTCTTAGGGTCAGTGAGTGAGTCTCAATATTTTCCAAATCTGTTGGACAACAAAAAGGCTTCCCTATTGTACCTAACATTTCAGAAAGTCCATCTGATGCAAACAAAATTGCCCTGCACTTTTAAGCCCGCTGAATTGTCCTTCTGTATTTACAAAGTATTTGGAAGCATGTGGTTTGGTTGAGAATGACGGCTGTGATATTTTCCCATCCCTCACTCATCCTTTGCTTGATGGACAACTCTTCAACAGACTTTGTGGCCCCCAGGGCTGAGGTGAGAGAGCAAGAAGGGGGGGGGGAGGGGTGGAGCTGGCACTTCAGGAGACAACTTCTAGCAGCTTCCTTTCTTCCAAATCTCAAACCATTCTAACTAGCCCAGTCCTCCCCCCGCCCCCCCACTCCCATAAAACCAGTCACCTCTGACATCCTGGCTGCTCTGTATTAAACTGGCACCGAAGCACTTAACCTGCTGGATCGCCTTTCTCCGGACACCTGCCCAAGCGGCAGGCTAAACAAACAGGGATTCTCCACTGCGCAAAAGTTGGCTTCTTTCAGGAGGTCTTCCATCTGTTAAAAAGCCATTGTCTGAGAAAGTGTTCAGCTAGCTGGGCAGCGAGAGCTATTGCATACTGAACTGCCCCCTTTTCCTCATAAAAAGTCCTCTTTAGCATTTTCTTTTCTCCCTGGTTTTCATTGCTTGATTTATTCATTGGTTTCACCTCTTCTCCCCTCCCCCTTGGTTCGGGAGGAGAGCCTCCTTGTCTTCAGTTTCTCAGGGGTCATGTCTTTTCAGTCACCAGGACAATACCCGCTGCTGGCATCTGCTTCCAGATCCAATCAGCCATATTGTGCACACATCCTGCCAGAGGATTGTTCCTTCTTTGGCTCGGCTTTGTTGCCAATTTCATGCCATGTATTGCTCCATGTTTTGTGCCTCATGAAGCTGTCACAGGCATAAAAGTGGTCTGACCAGGGTCATAGTAAAAGGGGTGGGAATGAAACATCCACCAAAATGTTGAGCAGGCCACCCACAGTCCATACACACCGACACTCACACCCGGTCCACTCACACCCCCAGTCCCCACACTGAGATTGGCGCAGTCTTCACACACACACACACACACACACACACACACACACACACACACACACACACACACACACACACACACACACACATTCAGAGAGTTCCCACACAGAGATTCATACACAGTCCTCACATACACACATACCACATACACTCCCACACACACTCCTGTCATATGCAAGATCTACACACAAACACACGCAGCCCATAGACACACATAGTCACACTCCTGCAGTTTCTATGCTTACACCCAACCCACACAGACACACTCATACACAATCCTCACATGCACATATCCATGGTTCATGCACATATGCACACACACAAATATAGACCATGCCCTCCCAAGGTCTTCATACACACACATACTATCCTGTCATATACTGTACTACACGCACACACACAGTCCACAGACATATAAACGGTCACACATCCAGAGTCCTTACACTTACACCCAACTACACATAAACACTCATATACAACCCTCGCATACCCACATCCACAGTCCACACACAAACACTCATACACATAGGCTACACACACACACACACTCACAGTCACCACATACCCCAGTCCACATACTCATGCCCAATCCACACATAAATGCTCATACACAGCTCTCATATACACACTCACAGAGTCTAAACACACACCCACTGTCCTCTACTCAGACCTAGCTCCCCATACACCCTCTCCTGCAGTACACATGCTCACACAACCCACAGACCACAAAATACACACACAATTCATACAGATGTATATACACAGTCCACACATAGACTCTCAAATATACACTAACACCACTTGAAGCCCTCATGCATTTTCTTTTCTCTCCTCGAGATTTAATGAGCGCCCTGCTGAGATACTGGACACTTCTCCAGATGGCTACATGCTTTCATAAAGAACCATACAGCCTGATTCCATTAATAATGATCCCCAAACCCCAGTGCCGTCAAGTCAGATCTGACTCATGGTGACCCTGGGAACTTTATAAGGTGAGGAAGGGCACATCATGAAGATTAAAGGATTTTGGAGTTTTCCCCTTGGGCATTTCAAGTCATATCCAAAACAGAAGTCTTTAGGGGTACAACTTAAAAAAGTACCAGAAAGACTATTTCACAAGGCAAGCTGAGTGACTTGAAACTAAAAGAACAACGTGATAAAAAACATTGTCCCTCATCCTCCAGTTCAGAGACATTAATCTCTCACAAAGAAAAACAATGTGTAAACAGAGAAACATGTAAACAAAAATGTAAAAATTAACCTCTTGGATTTGAGGAGGATGACCTTGAGCTCCCTCCTCACTCTGATTGTTGGGTACGAGGATATTACAACTAATCAAGGGGCTCTTTGTAAACCACGGATTAGCCTGCCTAAATTCAAAAGACTAAATTCCATTACAAAGCATTGCTAAAACAGACTCTTCCAAAAGAAGGAAAGCTGGAGTTACAGATCTCATCACCCAGGCCCCACCACTGTAACTGGTTCTGACTGCTGGCTGCCACCCAAGCTGAGAAAAGGTGCATTTCTCCTTAATGGCATAGGTTAAGGGAAGACACCAAAAAATGAACAAGCAAAAACATTGCCATCAAGTTGATTCTGACTCCTAGTGACCCTACAGGACACAGTAGAACTGCTCCATAGGGTTTCTGAGGAGCAGGCGGCCGATTAAAACTGTTGATCTTTCGGTTAGCAGCTGATCTCTTAACCTCTACACTACCAAGGCTCCTAACGGAAAATGGAGAAAGAAAATTCAAAATTCTCACAGTGAAGATGTAACTGACATATTCTCATTTTATTTCTGTATTCTTCACTTTTCTATTTGAAAAATTTTTAGAGATTATAAATATAACTTGTCTGCAGTATATTGCATATACTTTGAAAACCTTATTGTTCCATATAGTTCTGGAAGATGGCAGACGACTAGGCAATGCTTCATTCTGTTATGTATAAGGTAATCCTGAGTCAGAGGTAACTCAATGCTAACTAGCAAAGCAATATATCTGTATCTGTATTTCCCTGTGTTAGTATCCCAGTACCATGAGAAGGTATCTTTGACTTTTTCTATAATTTCTTGATTGTTATTGGTTGGTTTGTCAATGTCAAAGAGTTTTAGAAAAGATTGGAGACCTAGACATGGGTGCAAGAGATGACTGCCTATTGATGTAATTCTCCTTTTCTTTTCCCCCCACCACTGAAGTCACTCCTCTAGAAGTAGTTTTAAGTTATTATCCCCAAAGTACATAAGAAATTTTCAAACCTGTAACACCCAGAGTGCATTAAAACTTAATTTCACCAATAATCACAATAGTGAAAAATACACTCTCCCAACAGAATGAAACAAAAGTTAGGTATGTTTTGATTAAGAGAACAAGTTCTGAGAAAGAGGGCTTAAAGAGCATAAGGAGCTTGTTCTTGGGAAAACAATACAGCTTTTACTTCCCAGTAGGAAACCGAGTGGCAGGACAAATTTAGGGTCTGGGAGTGAATAAGAAGAGAAGAATATACAAAATGGAAAATGGTAAGAAAGGGCCAAGCTGAGCTATGTGCAACCCTCATCATACGATTTTCAGAATTACTGCAGAAAGTCTTCTTGATCATTCCCTTGGCTGATACATGATATCCTCCTTAGAGCTTTACCCACACAAAATGTTAATACCAACTTCAGGGGTAAGTTGATACCAACTTTGGGTTAAGTGTGACTGAAGGATTTGAATCAAAGACTAAGCATAAGTGTGTCACCATCAAAATGACGTGTTCCTCCACAAACTGCTCTGGAACCGAGCAGTCCCACAGTTGGGACTTATGCCTAACCTGCCTGACCTGAGCCTTTTACTTTCTGTATCTTTTAACTCTTCACCCTTCTGAGTAATTTCCATTCCAGAAAAGTCCTTTATCAGGCACTTTTAGAAACTGGACATCATTGCCAAAAAGTAATACACACAAAATCAAAGTGGAGGAAGCCTCATTTAAAGGAGCTACTAACAGTTTGTACTTGACTCACCTACTGCGGCAGAGCCTTAACTTTGCTTCCACTCATCCTCTCCATCCAACAAACACTCACTGAGTCAGCTGCTCTGTTGACTCCTAATATGCAAAGATATACTAGCACAGCCCTTGCATTAAAAGGGCTTCAAAACTAGTAAGAGAAAGAGGCACTTAGATCAAATATATGTTCCCATATAAAATGGTCCTACATAGTGTGGAAAGTAACTTTCTGGGAAAAATACATTCCTACTGCAAAAAAAGACATTCCTTTTGCAGAACTCAAAAGGTACGAAACACCCTGGCATGCTGAGTGAAGTGGGATATGTTTGCCCCAAAACTAACCCACTGCACTGAATCCATTTTCACTCATAGTGACCCTAAAGAGCAGAGTAAAATCGCCCCTTAGAATTTCCAAAGAATGCCTGGTGGACATGAGCCCACCAAGCTTTCGGTCAGCAGCCGTAGCTCTTAACCACGATGCCACCAGGGTTTACTTGGAAATGTTCAGTAGAGTTGCAATGTAAGATACACATGACTTAAAGAATGGGAGAATTGGGAGAAAGGACCTCAAAACATAAAACAAATGAGGGATCACACTAAACGTATTTCCATACTCACAGAACTAGAGTGTGAAAGGAAGAAACAGAATAATATTTTGGTGAGAGTAGCTCGGAGAGAAAAGAAGATGACCTCAAATGAGTACTTTCCTAGCCTAACCCCAAAACATCCCAGTCCTTTGCGTTTCTCATGACTTCACTATTTTTAGCTTTTTCAAGGACCTATTGAAATTCTAAAGGCATCCCATGTAATCAGAGCCCCAAATGTGCTCTCTGTTTTGTCATTTCATGTATTTTTCTTTCTTTCCTAGCCATATACTTTTTATTTATGTTTAATAAGGACGTTGAACCAGCCAGACTCGTCAGAGGGCTGGAGTCAGCTTTGTGCTCTGTGTGAGCGTGTATGTGTGTGTTAAACAATTTCATGGACATCTGTCACGCATAGTTAACTTTGCATTGCTGCATTTTAAGTGGTGGGCCCAGGCTTGGCCGGCAGTGATAAAGTAGCTGGCAGTTTTCAAAAAGCCACAGGATAACAGAGCATGAATCATAAAACACACTACTGTGTAGCAATATCCAAGTTCATTCAATGCAATGAAACCATGCAGAGGTCCTTTATCCTCAGCTAATTATGTGGAAACGTCTAAGACAATAAAGCATCTGGTGGTCTTTCTTCCCCATTTCAATTTTTCTCAATATTGTGACAGGGGAAAGTATTGTGCCTTTCCCAGGGTAGTTGCAGTGAAGAGGAGTAAAAACAAGGGTCAGGGAAGAGCAAATAGATGAATTTATAACTTTCTTTTTATTTATTCCTTCCCCATTGTTTCTCTGGAAGTCTTGCTTCAAGGCTGTATTTTGGGATCACTATTCTCATTGCACCCTGCCTGAATCCCTTTTTTCCCCTCTTTAAAAAAATACCACCCAAACTGCCAGACCTTCTATGATTCCCTATTGCTGGTGGGACTTTCTCCCATCTGGGCACCCAGGAATTTAAGTCAAGATTTATAACTACTCTTTAGACTTAGGTTAAGGGAATGGGTTCATACTTCCAGGAATAAAACTTAAAATGGTATTTCCTTTCCAGAAAAGAGGTGATCAGAGTGATCACTGCGATTAAGGTTTTCCCAGAGCGGATTCTCTGTAATTGCCACACACATGGTTCTTTTTGCCATTCTCTTGAAAACACACGCCAATGCCGTGCTTTGCACTCCTGGGGGTTTTGATGAAAGCCTCTTTATAACTAAGCACTATAGGATGATACCAGAGCCAGAGACTGATGAGGTGACTAATTGGTACCACTAGCTTAAAAAGCTAATAAGTTAATTAGATTAACTTTGTTCATGTTTGCACAGGGCTTTGAAGAAAACTCTACAGGACCCCTAAGCTCTGAATCAAGCTTCTCTCTGATGAGGCTCCAGGCAGGGTAAAAGCTTTCCCATGGAACTCTGTAAGTCTATCATGGTTATATTCTGTTTGGTTTTAATCAGCTGTTTAATTCCTCAAGTTCCTTTCAATTTTTCTCAAAAGCAAAGTTAAAGTTACATATTTTGCCTCTAGTTTCTAGCACGGTATGTATCACTGGAGTGATAATGGCCTGTTTTCGTCTTCATGCTTTATTGTGCATTGTGTGTTATGACATCCCCATCATTTGAATTCTGTCTTCAGAACCAACTCTGAGCCTTTTCAACCCAAAGAGAGAAATAATTGTAGTAAAATGTAACTGGATGGCAGTAACATTCTCTGGACTGTTTCATTATTTCACACTTCCAAAACACAGTGAGACCCACAGTCATAGTCGCACGGTCTCTTAACAACTTCCAGTGTTAAGTGAATTTTGCATGCATTGCCTTTTTATTTCTCTCCCTTTTTGCTTTCTGTTAATTTAATATATTCAACAAATATCAAGCAAGACATAAAGTGATGCCCAAAGGATACAAAGAGGACTGAAGTCAGACTCTGGCCCTCACTAAACTATTTGCTGTTGTTGATGATGATGATGATAAAACAGAAGATAATTTGAGGCTCTGGGGGTGCGGAGTGCCCAAAATGGAAACAGCAATGTTCAGAACAGATCAGAAGTACGAGTGGTCCCTGTCAGGACACCTAAATCTGATGGGTCTCCTTGAGATGAAACTATGAATTCAGTTCCTCTTGGCTCTGTATTCCCCATATGCTGTGCTGCTTCCTGAAATTTATTTGCCTGTTGAAGGCAGTGAAAAGCAGGGGCAGGTTGCAGAGGCATTTCTGGAGACTCCATCCTATTAACAGCATCAGCCTGGATTGATACACTGCCTTTGGTCTCTCACATTCGAGTTTTTGTTTTGTTTTTCTGAAGAAACTTTTCATTTAGGACACAGAAATCTCCTCTGGACAAAATGCCAAAGAGCTGGAGGATCCAGAGATAATATCAAGGGCAAGGTGGCATCTGAGCTGAATCTGAAAAGATTTTGATCAGTGGAGTTATAGAGACAAGGGCACTCCCTGGGTCAAAGAAAGAGCATAACCAAAAGTTTCAACAAGAGAGGTCATGAGTCACATTCGATAAACAGAAAAATAATCCCACGTGACTGATGTACATACACATGGAAGTGGAAGATGGGACTGAAAAGCAGGATGGAGCCAGACCATGAATAGTCTTTCCAAGGTTCTGTTTTGGTGATGGTAGTGGTAGTGGCGGTGGTGGGTGGGTGTGCGTGTGTGTAGGGAAATACAACTGGAAGATCAGTGAAAACATTTTGAAATAGTCCAATTAAAAGGTAATACGTATAAAAACCTAAACCATAATGGTGGCAACATGTAATTGAGCAGAGAGAAAGGGAAGGAAAAATAAATATCAAACATTGATGAGCTTTTTAAGTGAAAATTATAAATCAAATTGCATAGCAAAAAAAAAAAAGTGCCATCAAATTGATTTCAACTCATAGTGACCCTATAGGACAGAGAAGAACTGCTCCATAGCACTTCCAAGGAGCACCTGGCACAGCTGTAGCACTTAACCGCTATACCACCAGGGTTTCCAGAATTGCATGGTAGAGTCATATAAAGTATTTTCTATTATTTATGACACGACTCGATGGCAGTGGGTAGGTTATGATGTTGTATTATCTCTCAGTATGAAACTGTGTATAATCAAGTCGATTCTGACTTGTAGTGACCCTATAGGGCAGAGTAGAACTGTTCTGTTGGGTTTTTAAAGAGCTGCTGGTAGATTTGAACTGTCGACCTTTTCATTTGCAGCAGTAACTCTTAACCACTGCACCACCAGGGCACCTATCTCTGCATTGTTGTTGTTGTTGTTGTTAGGTGCTGTTGAGTCAGTTCTGACTGATAGAGACCGTATAAACAACAGAACAAAACACTGCCCAGTCTTGCACCACGTCTACAATCGTTTTCATGCTTAAGCCCATTCTTGTGGCCACTGTGTCAGTCCATCTCATTGAGTGTCTTCATTGTTATCACTGACCCTCTGCTCTACCAAACAGGATGTCCTTTTTCATGGACTGATGGTTCCTGACAACATGTGCAAAGTATGTAATTTGCAATCTTGCCATCTTTGCTTCCATGGAGCACTCTGGTTGTACTTCTTCCAGAATAGATCTGTTGGTTCTTTTGGCAGTCCGTGGTGCATTCAGCATTCTTCTCCAATACCACAATTCAAAGGCTTCAGTCCTTCCTCTTCCTTCTTTGTTCATTGCCCAGCTTTCACATGCATATGATGTGATTGAAAATACCATGGCTTGGGTAAGACGCACCTTAGTCTTTAAGGTGACATCTTTACTTTTCAATATTTGAAAAAGGTCCTTGGCAGCAGATTTTCCCAATGCAATGTGTCTTTTGAGTTCTTTACTCCTGCTTCCACTGGCATTGATTGAAGACTCAAGTAAAATGAAATCTTTGACAACCTCAATCCTTTCTTCATTATGATGATGTAGCTTACTGGTTGTTGTTGTCAGGATTTTTTTCTTCATGTTGAAGTGCAACCCATCTGAAGGCTGTGGTCCTTGATCTTCATCAGTAAGTGTTTCAAATCTTCTTCACTTCCAGCAAGTAAGGTGGTGTTGTCTACATAATGCAGGTTGTTAAGGAGTTGTCCTCCGAACTTGATGCTTCATTCTTTGTTGTAGAATCCAGCTTCTTGGATTATTTGCATAGCATACAGATTGAAAAGTTGTGGTGAAAGGATACTAACCCTGACACACACCTTTCCTGACCTTAAACCATGCAGTGTCCCCTTGTTCTTTTGGCATGACTGCCTCTGGATCTATACACAGATTCCTTAAGAGCACAATTAGGTGCTCTGTGATTTCCATTCTCTGCAATGTTAGTCATAATTTGTTATGATCCACACAGTTGAAAACCTTTGCATAGTCCATGAAACACAAGTAAACATCTTTCTGGTATTCTCTACTTTCAGCCAAGATCCATCTGACATCAGTGATGATATCCCCGGTTTCACCTCTTCAGAATCCAGCTTGAATTTCTGGCAGCTCCTCATCAGTATACTGTTGCAGTCAGTTTTAAATGATCTTGAGCAAAATTTTCCTTGTGTATGATGTTTTTGATATTGTTCAGTAATTTCCGCATTCAGTTGAATCATCTTTGTTTGGAATGGGCATAAATATGGATCTCTTCCAGTCAGTTGGCCAGGTAGCTGTCCTCCAAATTTCTTGGCATAGATGAGTGAGCACTTTCAGCACTGCATCTGTTTGTTGAAATATCTCAATTGATAGTCCATAATTCCTGGATCCTTGTTTTTTGTCAGGGTCTTCAATGCAGCTTCAACTTCTTCCTTCAGTACCGTGGATTCCTGATCATATGCTACCTCCACAAATGGCTGAACATCGACTCGTTCTTTCTGGTATAATGATCCTTCGTATTCCTTCCATCTCTTTTTGATGCTCCCTGAGTCATTTAATAGTTTCCCTGTAGAATCCTTCACTATTACAATTCAAGGAGTAAATTTTTTCTTCAGTTCTTTCAGCTTGAGAAATGCGAAACATGTTCTTCCCTTCTGGTTTTCCATTTCCAGTTCTTTTTGGAAGTCATTATAGTACCACATTTTGTCTTCTCAAGCTGCCCTCTGAAATATTCTGTTTAGGTCTTTTATTTCACCATTCCTTCCTTTTGCTTTAGCTGCTCACTATTCAAGTGCAAGTTTCAAAGTCTCTTCTGACAGCCAGTTTGATCTTTTCTTTCTCTCCTGTCTTTTCAATGACCTCTTGCTTTCTTCATGCATGTTTTTGATGTCATTCCACAATTTGTCTGGTCTTTGGTCATTAGTGATTAACATATCAAATCTGTTCTTGAGATGGTCTTTAAATTCGGGGAGGGGGGTAATACTCAAAGTCATACTTTAGCTCTCATGGATTTGTTCTAATTTTCTTCAGTTTCAGTTTGAATCTGCATACAAGCAATTAATGATCTGTGACACAGTCAGCACTTGATTTTGTTCTGACTGCTGAGATGGAGTTTTTCCAGCATCTTTTTCCACAGATGTAGTCCGTTTAGTTCCTGTACATTCCATCTGATGAGGTCCATGTATACAGTCACCATGTGTGTTGGTTAAAAAAAAAAGGTATTTGTAACGAAGAAGCCGTTAGTCTTGCAAAATTCTGTCATGCAATCTACAGCATTATTTCTGTCACCAAAGCTGTATTTTCCAACTACTGACCCTTCTTCTTTGTTTCCATCTTTTGCATTCCAGTCACCAGTAATTATCAATGCATCCTGATTGCATGTTTGATCAATTTCAGACTTCAGAAGCTAGTAAAAATCTTTAATCTCTTCATCTCTGGCCATAATTGTTGGTGAATAAATTTAAATAATAGTCACATTAACTGGCCTTCCCTGTAAGTGTATGGATATTACCCTATCACTGACAGCATTGTACTTCAGGACAGATCTTGAAATGTTCTTTTTGATGATGAACCCAACACCATTCCTCTTCAAGTTTTCAATTCCCAGCATACTAGACTATACAATTGTTGGATTCAAAATGGCCAAAACTGGTCCATTTCAGTTCAGTAATACCTAGGATATCAAGGCTGATGTATTCCATTCATTTTTGATGATTTCCAATTTTCCTAGGTTCATACTTCTCACATTCCATGTCCTGATTATTAATGAATGTTTGCAACTGTTTATTCTCATTTTGAGTCATGCCTCGTCAGCAAACGAAGATCCTGAAGGCCTTACTCCACCCACATCATTAATGTCGACTCTGTTTTAAAGAGGCAGCTCTTCCCAAGTCATCTTCGGAGCATCTTCCAACCTAAGGGGAGGGGGACTCAATTTGTGGCACCATATCTGACAAAGTTTGGCTGCTATTCATAAGGCTTTCCCTGGATAATTCAGAAGTAGACTGCCAGGTTCTTCTTCCTAATCTGCCTTAGTCTGGAAGCTCAGCTGAAACCTGTCTACCATGGGTGACCCTGCTGGTACCTAAATACCGGTGGTATAGCTTCCAGCATCACAGCAACAAGCAAGCCTCCACTGACAGTGAGTCTGCTCACTCTGTCTTTAACTTCCTTACCTAACGCTGTTACCCTCCTTACCTACTTCTGCATAGCAGGTTTAAAACTATTTGCTTAGGATTTTATGACTTACTTATTTTTCTCAACAGCATATATATGTAATTTGTAAAAAAAAAAAAGATTTTTACATTTAATGCTAAAATGGTAGCATCTCTAAGAGGAAAACCAAAAAAGTAATTTAGATAGAGTGGTTGCTATGCAGAAATAAATTTTTGTTGGTGGTGGTGAAACTCAGATGGGGTGTGTGGCCTTTATGAATATAAGCAGACATTCTGACAGGTCTTGAAGGGTTTTTGCTCACACACACTGGATCCTGTAGCTCTGGGGGACGATCTTTGTTATCAATCCCCCTTGGTCAAGGATCTTCTTAGTACGGGAACCCCAGGTTGACTTTAGACACAATTTAATCTTGTAAATTGAGTCCTGCCTCATTTACATAATAGAAGCAGGATTTACCACATATGAGAAACTCAAATCAGAGGACAAAATGGTGGACAATCACACAATACTGTGAACCATAGCCTCACCAAGTTGATACACATTTTGGGGGGACACAATTCAATACTTGACGCTTCTCCTCTTCAGCTATCCAATACAGAGGCACTGCTGCATACAGGCCTGGGAACACACATGTTGTTAGGTAGTGTCGTATCAGATTCAGCTCACAGCAACCCCATGTCCACCATCCTCACTATTATTGCTATGTTTCAGCCCATTGTTGTAGCCCTATGTCAATCTATCTCATCTAAGGTCTGCCTCTTTTTTACTAAGCCTCTACTCCACTAAGCATGATGTCCTCCAGGGACAGGTCCTTCCTGATAATACGTCCAAAGAATGTGAAATAAAGTCTTGATGTCTTTGCTTATAAAGAACATTCTAGCAGTACTTCTTCCAAGATACTTTTGTTCCTTCTTCTGGCAGTCCGTGATATATTCCGTGTTCTTTGCCAACATCATAGTTCAAAGGTATCAATTCTTTGGTTTTCCTTATTCACTGAAATACCATGACTTGGGTCAGATACACATTAGCCTTCAAAGTGACATCTTTGCTTTTGTTAATACTTTAAGGGGATCTTTAGCAGCATATTTGCCTAATGCAATAGGATATTTGGTTTCTTGGCTGCTGCTTCCATGGGCATTGATTACAGATCCAAGTGAAATGAAATCCTTGACAACTTCAGTCTTTTCTCCATTTATCATGATATTCTTATTGATCCAGTTGTAAAGACTTTTTTCTTCTTTATATTGAAATTTAATTCACGCTGAAGGCTATGGTCTTTGATCTTCATCAGTGAGTACTTCTAGACCTTTTCACTTTCTACAAGCGAGGTTGTATCATCTGTGTACTGCAGGTTGTAAATCAGTCTTCCTTCGATTCTAATGCTGCATCCTTTTTCATGTAGTTCATTAGAAATCCTGATGGCATAGTGATTAAGAGATGTGGCTGCTACCAAAAGGTTGGCAGTTCTAATTCACCAGGTGCTCCTTGAAAATGCTATGGGGCAGTTCTATGCTATTACATAGGGTTTCTGTGAGTCAGAACTGACTCAACTTTAAGGTGTTCCATTTTGGTTTTCTTGGATTATTTGCTCAGTATACAGATTGAATAAACATGGTGAAAGGATACAACTCTGATGCATACCTTTCCTAATTTTAAATCACACACTATCCCTTTGCTCTGTGCAAGTTAGTGTCTGTTAGCCTATGTACAGATTCCTCACAAGCACAATTAAGTGTTCTGGAATTCTCATTCTTGGCAAAGTTACCCACAGTTGGTTAAGATCCATACAGTGAAATGTCTTTGCATAGTCAAGACACAGGTAAACATCTTTCTGGTATTCTCTGGTCTCAGCCAGAATTCATCTGACATTAGCAATGGCATCCCTAGTTACATGTCCTCATCTGAATCTCGCTTGACTTTCTGGCAGTTCCTTTTCAATGTACTGCTGCAGCTGTTTTTTAATTATCTTCAGCAAGATTTTACTTACATGTGATTGGTGATATTGTTAAATAATTTTCACATTCTTTTGGATCACCGTTCCTTGGAGTGAGTACAAATAGAGATCTCTTCCAGTAGGTTGACCAGATAGCTGTCTACCATATTTCTTGGTAAAGTGAGTCCTTCCAGTGCTGCATCCCTTTTTGAAGCATCTCAATTGGTATTCCATCAATTCCTGGGGCTTTTTGATTCTGCTGATGTCTTTAGCATGGCTTGAACTTAATCGTTCACTATCATTGGTTCTTGATTGTATGCTACTTCCTGAAGTGATTGAGCATCAACCAATTTTTTTTGAACAGCTACTGTATATTTCTTCCATCTGCTTTTGATGCTTCCTACGTTGTTCAATATTTTGCCCATAGAATCCTTCAATATTACAACTTGAGGCTTCAATTTTATCTTCAGTTCTTTCAACTTGAGAAATGCTGTGTACGTTCTTCCCTTTCATTTTCTAGCTCCAGATCTTTGCACATTTCATAATAACACTTTACTTTGTCTTCTTGATCCATGCTTTGAAATCTTCTTTTCAGTTGGTATCTGCAAAGACCTTCTTACCAAATAGGTAACATTCAAAAGTTCTCAGTAAATACAAATTTGGGGGGATGGATTTATTCAGCCCATTATAGTACTTAAATTGGTTTCCCTGTCCCTGAATACTCTGGGGGTCAGTTCTACCCTGGCCCCTAGGATCACCATGAGTCGGATCCTACTCGACGGCACTTGGCTGGCTTTGCTGGTCAGTGGACAGGACCTAAAATAAATGATAACCAGTGGTAATGAGCACACATACTGCACATATATTGGTTTCTAATGTTTTCCTGAGAGACCCTGGTGGCATAGCAGTTAAGTGCTATAGCTACTAAACAAAAGGCTGGTGGTTCAAATCCACCAGGCACTCCTTGGAAACTCTATGCGGAAGTTCTACTCTGTCCTATAGGGTTGTTGTAAGTCAGAATCAACTTGACGGCAATGGGTTTTCATTTTTTTGTTTGTTTGTTTTGTTTTTTAAATGTCATTTTTAAATAAAGGAACCAAGACTTCTGAGATAAATGGTTTATTCTACAACAGGAGCAGTAAATCTGCAGGATGATCCTGTAGCATCTTCTAGTGTCAGATACTAAGTGCAAAAGATAGAAAGAGAGAGAGAAGAATGTCAAAGAAGCACAAGAGTCAACTGAAAAATTTCTCAAGTGGCCAAAGCTGGAACAATATGACCAACTTAATAAATATCCTATTATTGTGTAATACAATTAATAGTGTGTTTATAAAATAAATAATTATAAATCCATATTTAAATTCTTGAATAAATAATTAATGCAAGAGAAGAGACACATCTGCCATTCAGAATAATTTCAGATAGATTACATAGGTGTTCTGCTCAAAGAGGTGAGCACAGTTCTCTGTTCCTCAAGAGTAGACTGTACATAGCCATTTCCTTCCCAACTGGACAATGTAGATGGGAGAGGTAAGAAACCACGTGGAGAAATTTCACAGTGAAAAAATCTGGCAAGCATTACCTCAGTTGTCCAAGGACAATATCAACAATCATAAATACACTGATGCTATGTCCCCTCAATATGGTGTGATGTAAAGTTCACTTAAACTTTGTAATCTTTCTCCCAATAACTCATAACCTCGGTCTTAATTTTAAAAAATATTTTAAAAAATCAGATAAATTCTAATAGTGGCATCCTATAAATAAGTAGGCAAGGTCTTTAAAAATAAAAATATATTTTAAAAAAGGCTAAAGTCCAAGAAATTTTCAAATTCCAAAGAAGCCTAAGGAGACATGATGGATAAGTGTAACATGTCATCCTAGATGGGATCCTAGAACAAAAAAGGACTTTAATAAACCTTGTGAAATCTAAATAAACTACAGACTTTCATTAGTAATTAGATCATTAACTGTAACAAATGTGATGCACCAATGTAAAATCCTAGTAATAGGGAAAATTGGGTACAGAGTATATGGGAACCTTCTGTGCCATCTTTTCAATTTTTCTGCAGATCTAAAACTTTTCTTAAAAATTAATTATATTAAAACTATGTCAGAAAAAATCAAACGGAGCTCATTCTTTTACACAGTAGTATACATTTAAAGACAGCTTACAAATGAATGGATGGGGTGGGGAGGATCTACTTTTTTGTTTACAAAACTAGCAGCTTAGGACATATCATCGCACATACATGGGAGAAACACAGTAAACACTTATTGAGTAAACAAACACATGAGCAAGTAAATAAAACGAATATGAAAAATCCTTTAAGGAAGGTGTTCAAAGCTTTCTACTATTCTTCAACTTTCTGTTTTCTTAGTTTGTTCATTCTATTTTTCCTTCTCGACATTCACTCCATCAAGAAAAGAAATTTCTCTGAGTAAGCTTCTGTTTACTGATTAATGATTGTATATGAATACACACCTAGTATACACACAAACTACTAGAGGCATTCCGGTTCTATTCTAAGCAAACCTTGACAGGGGTGAATTTTTTGTATTTGTAAGAATCAACAGAATCAAGATTTTGAAATTTAACTCTGAACTTCAGAAATAATTTAACTATATCTGAAGTTTATATCAGGAACAAAACCTTTTCTTCATGATTTATCCTTCTGTCTATACATTCAGAATTAAATCTAAATGTTATATCACTTTTTTAATAGTTTATAAATAATAAAATAATTATACTTACCTCGTCTCAAGCTAATTCTTCATGATGTCAAATAACTGATGTCAGTGGAACCTCCAGACAGCCATCTGTCCTTAGAAGTACCTGACAACAGATTTTCAATGTTTCAATCATTGGTAGCCTCCTTAGTGGGTGACAGTTTTCTATTTGAAACATCAGCAGCTTTTCTAGCATATGTGGGAATGAATAAAACTTATTCTTATGTTTAAAATCTAATTTTAAAAATAAATAGAAACTTAGGTTTAAAACCAGCCAACATGTTCAAAGTTCAGCTAAGTTAATTCATCTTTTCAACTGAGACTAACAAAATTTGAACGTAAACTTCTGAAAAGAAAGAAGGTAAACAATGTTGAAATAAAGAACATCTAGAGCATAAGACTCTTAAATACTTTCTTGAATGCAGGAATGTAAAGTATTGTAACCAGTGTACTGAAGTGGGATGAAAAATCAATTTCCTATATTACATCCCCCTATCACACAAGAGGGAAAAAAGATGTAATGGCTATCAGGTATCTGATTTTGGTGATATCTGTGAGTTAAAAGGAGATCAGAGAATACTAAAATGTTGGAAGTTATTTAATAAGTCACTCAGTTATAGACAGAAGAGGAACAAGTCCAGCTATGATGAACGACTTTGCCAATACAGCATTTCAACAATGGAGTGATCAGGAGCCCCAAATGGGGTCTAACTATCTAGTGAGGACTCCTTCCTTCTCAGTGTTACAAGCTACAGCTTATTCAACATAGATTATAACTGGAGATGGCACATACTCTCTTTAAGTCTGCTTTTCCACTTTTGCTGAATTAATCTTATTTTTTAATTAACCTGATCATTGTCCTCTACTGAGCATGAAGTAGAAGTGGATACGTGTAGTATATATACAAACACAGATATGTATATAAATTTCCACCACCCACCTGTCAGTTTGTCACAGTGTAATGGCTTGCATGTTGCTATGATGCTGGAAGTGATGTCACTGGTATTTCAAACACGAGCAGCATCACTCATGGTGGACAGATTTCAGCAGAACTTTCAGATTAAGACAGAATCAGCATGGCAATCTACTTATGAGAGTTGTTATTGTTGTTAGGTGTCATCAAGTCAGTTTTGACTCAAAACAACCCTATGTACAACAGAACAAAATACTGCCCAGTCTTGTGCTATCTTCACAATTGTTGCTGTATTTGAACCCGTTATTGCCGCTCATATAGCATTTCATTGAGGGTCTTCTCTTTATGCTGACCCTCTACTTTACCAAGTGTGAAGTCTCTTTCCAGGGACTGGTCCCTCCTGGTAACATGTCTGAAGTCCACTAATCAAAGTCTTGCCATCCTGACTTCTAGGAGTATGCCAGCTGTACTTCTTCCAAGACAGATTTGTTCATTCTTATGGCAGTCCATGGTACAGTCCATATTCTTCACCAACACCATTAATTCAAAGGTATAAATTCTTCCTCTGTCGTCTTCTTTCATTGTGCAGCTCTTACATATGTACGAGGTGACTGAAGATATCATGGCCTGGGCCACGCTTTAGTCCTCCAAGTGACATCTTTGATTTTTAATACTTCAAAGAGGTCTTTTGCAGATATTCCTGAGGTAATATGTCATTTGATTTGTTAACAGCTGCTTCCAAGGTCATTTATTCTGGATCCAAGTAAAATGAAATCCTTGACAATTTCAGTATTTTCTCCAAAAATTAGCTAATGGAAACCTCATGGATTACAGTAGGATACATAATGCTGGAAGATGAGCCTCCCACAGGTTAGAAGGAACTCAAAATGCACAGTGGCCACAACAGTGGACTCCAGCAGGTCAATGATCATGAGGATGGCACAGAATAAGGCAACTTTTTACTCTGTTGTACAGGGGGTCATCACGAGTCAGAGGCAACTTAAGGGCAACTAAAGGTGACAACAGCTAGTACAAATATATAAGAAGTCTATGCTTGCTGCCTCTACTTTTCTTGATAACCATCTGTGATTGACTTCCATCTCTGCAATTCTATACTTTCTGAGATGATTAGCAATTTCCTAGTTAACAAGTCGAGGGGCTTTTTTCACCCACGTTCCTTTTGATTTTTCACATAACTGTTGATCATTGTTATGGATTGAATTCTGTGCCCCCCATCCTCCTTCAAAAAATGTGTTTCAGCCTGGCTAGTCCATCATTTCTGATTTCCATTATTGTGTGATTGTCCACAATTTTGTCATCTGAAGTGATTTTCCTGTGTTTTGTAAATCTTATCTCTATGATGATGAGATGGGATTAGTCACAATTATTTTAATGAATCAAGACTCAATCTACAAAATTAGGTTGTGTCTTAAGTCAACCCCTTTTGAGATATAAAAGAGAGAAGTGAGCAGAGAGGTAGGGGACCTCAAACTGCCAAGAAACAAAAGCCAGGAGTGAATACATCTTTTCAACCCAGGGTCTTTGTGCTGAGAAGCGCCTACATTGGGGAAAGATTAATGACAAAGACTTTCCCTAGAGGTGACAGAAAAAGAAAGCCTTCTCCTGGAGCTGGCACCCTGAATTCTGATTCCTAGCCTTCTAAGCTGTGAGAGAATAAATTCTTCTTGTTAAAGCCATTCACTTGTGGTATTTCTGTTATAGCAGCACTAGAGAAGTAGGACTCTCTTCTTCCTTTTGAAACTCTTAGTTTACAGTTACCATGACACTCAAACTGCTCTTTCTCTGCTTTAGCTCTACCATTTCTCATTCTCCATACTTTTTCTCTTCCTCCATCTTTAATTATTAGTTTTCTGCTCTTGGTCCATTCCTGATACATCATTCAAAACAATTTCTTCACTACTTATTAAACTTTTCAAAGGGCAGCCCATTCAAACTTGCATTGAATCCTCCGGTAGTGTCATCCGTTCTTTTTTCACTAACTAAAATTCTACTTAATTTTTAAAACTCAGATAAAACACCATGAGCCACAATGGACACCTTTATCAAAATTACCAACCCTAATTTGTAGTTCCATACTTGTTCAGTGCTGCTGCAACACAAAGAAAGCTGTCTTCAGTAGTGGCTGAGTATAAACTCAAGAGTCAACTGTCCAGATGTTATTATTGTATCTTCCACAATTATGCCTTAATTTTCTCACCTATAAAATGTAGATGATAACAGTACTAAAATTCTATAGTTTCCTGAAAATAAATGAGTTTAATATATATGTAAAAATGAACCCAGGAGACAGAATGACCCATATGATTGTGAGTCTACATCAGCATGAGACCAGAAGAACCAGATGGTGCCTGGCCACCAACAAAGACAGTCTTGATAGGGGACACAGTGTAGAGTCCTTGATGTAGCACGAGAAAAAGAGGTGTGCAGATCAAGAACTCTACTAAAACACCAGAACTGATGGTCTGACAATCTAGAGGGAAACATGGAAACCTGGAAACGTGGCCCCTAGACTTGCTGCTGCCCCAGACCTGAAACCAGTACTGAGGTCTAAGAATGGACTGGACTCAGGGCCACAGAGGGAGTATGTGGTATGTTTCCTTTGTGGTTTTACGCATTTATAGAAGCTGTCCTACTGGTTTCTTTCTAAAGGGGTTGGAGGGTGGAGGGGAGAGGACAGGTGTTCATTAAGAGGATACTAGAAGTAAAGAGTGAAAAGGAGGAGTGTCCTGTCACCAGATGGGGAGAGCAGATACAGTTGCAGAGAGGCAGGCATGCAAGATTGACTTGAATTGTACACTTACACTTAATCACAATAAAATACATACATACATATACACACACACACATATATAATCTAAAACAGCATGTATGACATTCTTAGCTCTCAGTAAATGTTAAATATTATAGTTATTGCAACATATTATCATACTACATCAAAGTTACCTGTTTACTTGTCTCACCCTGTTATTAGAATAAGACAACCTTGACGATGGGGGCAGGTTCTACTCTGTTTTATACCTAACTTTTACATCAGAGCACAAAATAACTACGTCATCTTTTTGTTTATTCAGTAAAGTAATTAGGTGAGGATAAATGGAGAATGACACAAAAGTGACCCTGAACTGAGAACTACATACAGTTCCTCTAACCAGGCAGAAGTATGTATCGTTTACAATAAACATTGCAAAACTACTAAAAATCAAAAAGATAAAGTGTAGTAAGAGACCTGTAATTTCAGGATACTACAAATGCTGAAAGCTAAGGCAACTGATGAATAACCACCTTGCCTAAAAGAACTGCAAATTAGCTCAGACCAACAAGAAAAAATAATTTGGGATTATACAAATGGCCAGAATTTGAGATACATTAAATTTAATGAAAATGTATTTTGTAGCTCTAACGAGCTTCCAGAATGCCATGGTTTTCTCTCTTCTGTAACTTATTCTATCCTTTGTTATAGTTCTATCCTTTGTTATAGTTCATTTACACAATGTAAGCTCTTCTATGTTATTACCTGCTCAGTGGAAAAGATATCAGGGAGATAACTGCAACTTGCTGGTGGAATCTGCAGGATCTATTAATTGTTTGGATACACCAGTGCAAAGAGAGGGAGCAATTAAAGACGGCTAAAAAAAGTTTTGTCTGGCTAATTTAAAAAATAATGGCACCCACTTTCAAGAACTGGATGTCACTTAAAGACACTAGTTTCAGAAACAAGAAGATAAAGGTCATTTAGACCTGCTAAATGCAGGTAACTGGTGACACATCCAAATGTGAAAGTGCAGGCCATGGCTGACTGGGTGATCATAGAGGTCAGGAGTGAATTCTGGACTAGAGGTACAGACAGGAGAATCAGCTGCATAGACGTAGACACTGAAGACATTGAAGGAGATGAAAGTGCTAGAGAAAGCATTTAAAAGAAACAACAAAAATAAAACCTCAAAGAACAGAACTGCAATAGCAGGAAGAGAAAGGAGACCATGGACAGAGTATGAGGTAAAGCAACTAGAGATAAATGGGAAAAGTTGGCATCGTGAGTGTCACAGATAGACCCAAACAGAGACAGGAGTTTCTTATAGAAGCATGCAGTTAGCTACATCAAATGCAACAATCACCAGAAGCTGAGAAAGAGAAAATATCATTTGCCCTCGTAGAAAGCAGATGCTGGAGCTCTACACAGTCAGTATGAGTCAGAATCAACTCAATGGCAACAGATTTTCAACATACTTTAAGGTACCCAAAGCCTTAAGAAAATAAAGGCCGTGGATGCAGACCATTTTCAAGAAACTAAACTTAGAGGACAGGATTGAACCCTAGCTTGTCGTAGAATAGTAATTAAATGGATAGGTCCATTCAAGTGTGGTTACATGGGAGCACAATATGAAAAAGACTTAGGTGGAATATCAAATGCCCGAACTAGAAAGAACTTTCTAGAGAGCATCTAATTCAACTTTCCAATACTACCTAGGAGAAAATTCACCAATATTAGGTAGGTGGTGAAAAGCTACCCAGCCGGTTAATGTTTGAATGGAGATTCAAATGAAGGTCCCCGGTCTCCCAGCTGGGTAATCTTCCCAGAATACTGCCTTTGTGATATGAACATTAATCAAACAAAAAAGGGAAAACAGAAGAAGTAGTTTATGCTTTTCCTTGTTCTTTTTCCAGTTACTGCTTTCTTTAAAACAGTCTACCATCTTTCCTGAAGCTACAATACTCATCCTTTCCCAACTGGTCTATAGTAAACTATTGCTGTCAGTGGGAAAGATGGCACTTGGATGGCAATTGGATGTTTCGAAGGTTATTTGGAAAGGACTTCACAATTTCCCCTATCAACTTGACAACAACCTTACCATGAATAACAAGGTCCCAAGAGCTGGCTCAGAAGCAGAGTCCACGTGAGAGGAGAAAAGCTGGCATGGGCAGTGGTGGTGGGGAAGCAGCTTTTCCTCTCAATTTCACAAGAGTCTACATAGCCAAAATGGGCTAGAAGGGAGGACTGAGTGATAATCTGGCAAACCCAGGCAGAGTAAATACACAATCCAGCAACTCAGACCTCTGGGCAAAGAAAACGTTTTTCCTGCCTCTGCCAGCTTCTCGTCTCGTGTATGAAAACCATTCCAGGACCTAAGCCTGTCGGACTCATGTATCCCAAATGGTAGCATTGCCAAGTTGGCATGGAATTCTGTGAGGCCTCCATCCAATAACATTTTGGACTCCGTTCTCCACTAACATAGTCCTCCATGGTACTAAGAGGGTATTTAGGAAGGAACACTCCCTCCGTCTAGCCGCTAGGGGACTGTTTAATGTACTATATTAGCAATACAGTGTCTGTGGTCTGGTTAATGTAGAGGCTGTAGTGATAGGTGATTTAGCAAAGCATGGTTAGCTACAACGCTGTATTTATGACTTCTTGTACTGGTTTCAGTTACTTAGTGGCTCCAGCCAGTTCTTGTAGAAGAAATTTCTCATCAGTAAGTCTTTTTATGCTTTCCTTGGATTGTTTCTTCCAGGAATCTGAATCCAGACTTTTAAATGAAAATGGAAGAATGATTTTGATTATTTCCTCCACTTTAAAAAAAAGGAGCTGGAGCATCAGACATTGTGGTCTCTTATTTCCATGTCTGAGTTACTGGATATAAACAAAAAATTTAACTCCTTCGGCTAGGACAAAACTTGGAAATTCAGATTTGTTTGAAATACTTCCTTGAGTTTCTTTGGATCTCTGATTCTGCTACTTCTTCTCCAGCTCAGCATGGATATAATCTCTTCTCAGGGCAACTAAATTGGGTCATGCAGGAATAAAGCCCTGTGGGCTACTAGCACCTACCCAGCCACAAGAGCAGATTATACTCAAATATTGATTCTATTTCCTTTTCTTTTCACTACCCCCATTAAGAAGGCATAACAACATTGGAGATGAGATGGAAAATTCTACCTCTTCACAAAGCTGACACAAACCCTGTCAGACTAATAATGTATTCAGCAGCCACCTAGTCAGCAATGCAAAATGGTCCCCAGATTCAAAGCTATGATACATTAGAATATAATTTGGCTGGAGCTTCTCTCTCTATTATGGAGAACAAACGCATTTTTGAATGACTTGAAGAAGAGGTCATGCTATTACTTATGATGGGTAAACTCGAAGAGGGTCAGAGAAGAAACGCAGTTCAGATAAGCCGCTGGAAAGTATATATTTATGTTCTTTAGAACCTAATCCTATTCTTTAGGTCTCTCTCTTCACTTTCAGGGCAAGGAACTTGGCTGGTATCTGGAGCACTGTTCTCAGTTTGTTGTGAGATTTCAGACAACTGCTGAGTCTCTTGGTACCCACCTCCCATTACTCCATTATGGAGACTAGAAAATACCACATCCCTCAGGCTACAGGATAAACTGAAAATGTGTTACTCATGTTGTAGTTGTTGCTGTGGATCTCCCAAAAGACTGAAATCTTGCCCATTTCCAAGAGCTCAAACATAGCTGGGTAAAAGTAAGCATTTCTTTTTTCTTTTTTTGCCTGAGCATACCATACTGAAAAGATGCCTGTGTGCTTAGGGCATTGTCATTTTTTCAGGCTCTGCACTTGTCTAGTTTATATACATGTTCATGTCAACAAGAGAACCAATTTAAGATCTTTACTGAAGAGCTCAAGTTCCTACTTCTCACAACCAATTAAGCAGTATATTTAGACAGAAGGCAAATATGCCTTAGATATTCTTAGCCAAGCCCTACACAGAAAATTGCTTAGCGCTGCATTCTGTTTGCAGTGTTCTGTTTCCTAATTAAACTGGGCAAAAGGAAGAGAGAGAGAATTGTATAATGACATGAAAAATCAATCTCACTTATTTTGACAGGACCAGAGTACATTTTTTTCCCTGTGTTCACAAAATTTTGTGTATGTGCTTATAGATCAAGCCAGCTCCCCAGCCAAAGTCATCATAGCTCTTGTTGGCTTCCATTGGGAGAGATGGGAAAGGGCCTATGAGGGCCAGATTTAGCCCTGTCTATGAACAGCCTCACAGTCTGCAGAGCAGGTCTTGGCTGTACATCCTTCAGCCAGCATCAAGTTTCTTTTGCTCAAGAAATATTCACAGTCCATCTGCTGTACAAATACACAAATACAAAACCATCACCCGTTTCATTAGGAATTAGTCCCCACCTGGAAACAGCAGCCCTTTCACCTTTCAGATGAGGAATGAATGTTGTAATTGTAGATCACAGGTCCCGGACAAGGCCTTTCCTGGGCAATGAAGGAGTCAGCCTTGACTCCAGGAAGCCATTGGGCTAGTGGTTCCTCAACAAGCACTGTACTCAATGCAAAAAGGACATAACGCCAATTCTTAGCTGACCTTCTGTGACATGCTTAGCTATCTGTTTTTTACTCAGTGGTTGAGCTTAGATGGAGGAAAACTGAAGATATGAGTGGAAAAGTGATCGCTACTCATTTTCACGTAACTAGTACATCTATACTAGTTTGTGGCAACTAAATTATTCTTCTACATCCTCCCTACAGTAAATGTTTACCCATTAGTTTATAACCAAAGACTTCCTAAAAAATAAAGCTGACCTCATAGAGTACTGTATTACTTTATTTTTTTTTAATATTTCATTGTGCTTTAAGTGGAAGTTTATAGTCCAAGTCAATTTGTCATACAAAGCTTGCACTCACACTGCTGTGGAACTCTAGCTGCTCTCCTCACCCTGTAACAGCACACTTCTCCTCTCCACTCTGTATTTCCCATGTCCATTCTACCAGTTCTTGCCCCCTTCTGCCCTCTCATCACACTTCTGGAGAGGAGCTGCTGGTTAGCCTCACGTATCTACTTGAGTCCAGAAGCATACTCTGCAACAGTATCATTTTATGTCTTGTAGTCCAGTTCAATCTTTGTCTGAAGAGTCAGCTTCAAGAATGGTTTCATCTCTGGGCTTAATTGTTTATATATTTAATAATGATCACATAATACCACTATAGCTAGAAAAAATTAAAAGTGCTGACATTTTACATACCTTTCCTCTAGAGTTGAACATGACCAGTGCGATTAAAGAAAAGGAAACTTTCAAACTTAATCTTATGCACATGCATAAAGCATCTCTGAGAGAGTCTAAAGAAGTCTTGTAATAGTGATTGTCTTTCGAAAGAGAATGAAGTGGAGGATAAGGATGCTGCTAAGATATTCACCATTAGCTAGCCTTTTAAATTCAAGCAGAGAAGAAGGAGGCAGGTACTATAGTCTTCAGAGAATGCACTATCAGTCTCCTATCCCAAACTGGGTAGATTAAGACAACAGATACTTATTCTCTTATATTTATGGAGGCTAAACTAAAATCAACAGCACACACAAAAAAAAACACAAAGCAAAAAAACTGAATCTGTCTAGTCAGTTTCAACTCATAACAATCCTGTAGGACAGATAAGAATTGGCTTATAGAGTTTCCAAGGAATTGCTGATGGAATTGAACTGCTGACCTTTTGGTTAGCAGCTGAGCTCTTAAGCACTGTGCCACCAGATTTCCTCTATGGAGTCTAGCAATCCTAAATCAAGAAGTCAGCAGGATCATCTTCCCGAAGACTCTAGGGAAGATCTTTTCTTGCCTCTTCCTAGCTTCTGTTAGTTGCCAGAAATACCTGATGCTCCTTGGTTTATAGCTGTATCACTCTCATCTCTGCTGTCTTCTCTCTGCCTGTGTATTTCCAAATCTCCCTCTCCTTATAAGGACACCACACCTTTCAGTGAATGTACCCCCACCCTAATCTGGTATGCCTCATCATGACTGCATCTGGAAAGATTCTATTTACAAATAAGGTCATATTCACAGTACCAGGAGTAAGGACAGTAGTGTATCTCTCTGGGAGACACATTCAACCTATTACCGAGAGTTATAACTTAGTTTTTTTGTTTGTTTTTTTATGATTTTAAATTTTCTTTTTTATCATTTAGTTTTATCTGGGGGAAAAAGAAAGACACCTCTAATTTCAGCCTTAGGCAAAACTTCCCTAGTTGCATTAAAAAAAAAAAAATCAATCTCCACTGAACTGGCTATTGGAAAAGGTAAGTTCTAATAGCCTAAAACACAGCTGTTTGATGTCTAGTCAACCTTGTTTATTGTCTCCCCTTCTCAAATGGTTTTTAAGTCTTTTCTCTCTCTTTTGAACATATCCATAGACCTGACACAAGGTTTCAAGTTTATAACATTGATTATCCAAAAGTGATTTTTCTTTTATCCTAGTCACCCCTTCCTTTCAGTGTGTGTTCTCTTACATCCCTTTCTCAACCCTTCATGGGGTTTTCACTGATTAAACTTGCCTTTCTTTTACTTTGCTTTTGTAATATGTGCTGAGTGCTTCGGATCTGACTCAACGGCACTTGGCTTTTTTAGTATATTTAGCATATTTATGCTTTGACTTCAATTATTGAGTGTTCTTTAGACACCAGGCACGATCCAAAGTAGTTTATGTATAGGATCTCGTTTAATCTTCAGAACAGTCCTGTGAAGTCCTATTACAACCTCTCTCACCCAAATGAGAAAGTCAAAGATTGCGCAGGTGAAGTAGCTTGCCCAACATCATACACCTGGTAAGTGACAGAATTAGGATTTCAACCAGATCTCACCACTAAAACCCACATGCTCAGGTTTGAAAAGAATTATTCTTATCCTGAAAACCCTTTGGTTATGTGCTACAGCTGCCAACAAAAAGGTGGGCCGTTCAAATCCACCAGGTGCTCCTTGGAAATTATATGAGGCAGTTCTACTCTGTCTTATAGAGTGGCTATAGGTCAGAACGGACTTGATGGCAATAAGGGGTATGGGGGGAGGGGTGTTCTTATTTTACCCTTTCATTCCATCTTTTTTTTTCCTAAATCTCTTCTTACTATCACCCTCTTGTTATTAACTCATCCCCATTTCCACAGTACTCATTTGTTTACCACCCCCTCTGTTAAGCCCTCTGACTGCTAACCAAAAGTTCAGTGGTTTGAACCCTCCAGCCTCTCTGTGGGAAACAGATGTGGCAGTCAGCCTCCCAAAAAATTTACAACCTTGGAAACCCTATGGAGCACTTCTACTCTATTCTGTAGAATTTCCACAAATTAGAATTATTTGATGGCAACGTGTTAGATTTTGAGCCGTTTCTGTGGAATCATCTTTTTGTTTTCTTTGCTCAGATTCAAAATAAACCAAATCCAGCTGCTATTGAGTGAATTCCAACTCACAGAAACTTGATGTGTGTCAGAGGAGAATTGTGCTCCATACAGTTTTCAAGGCTGTGACATTTTGGAAGTAGACTACCAAGCATTTCTTCCAAGGCAACTTGGTGAAGTCCAGCTACCAACCTTTCTGTTAGCAGCGACACACATTAACTGTTTGTGCCATCCAGGTCAAGATACTGACAACAAAACAAAACAAGCAAGAAAACAGAGCCCTCCAGTAGATTTTGACTTATAGTGACCCTAGAGGACTGAGTAGAACTGCTCCACAGAGTTCCCATGGAACACCTGGCAGATTCCAACTGCCAACATTTTGGTTAGCAGATGTAGCACTTAACCACTCTGACATTATGGTTTCCAAGATGCCAGTTAATTTCTAGGACCCCCTTTCCTGCCACTGACACTCATACACGCAACATCACATATGTAGCAATATCATGTATCTGGAAGGCAAATGATTTCTTGCTCACCGTATGCCTGTGATACGTGGTTCACGCTCGTCTGTGCTCGAAAATGGTGCTTGTCGGTAAAGACCGATGACCTGTTGTCAAGCATCTTAATAAAGCGGTAGAGAGAAAGAGAATGTATGTTAGTGTCTAGCTGGTGTTGGCAAATTGTAAATAGAATACAGACTTTTCTTCACCATGGAATGTAGTTTTTCTACTTGAAAGAAATGCAGACACCCCCCCCATACAATTATGAACAAAGGCTTTTATTTTTAGTTCCAAAGTATCAAGTGTTTTGAAAATATTAAGCATAAAAGAGCATTCTGACACTGCGAGTTGCTATTTTGATGATAGGAAGAGAGTTGCTCTTGTCCTGTTAACATTGCTCTATTTCTCAGAGGATTATTATTGTTACTATTATTATTATATAACCAATGGAAGGATATCAAAACTCCAAAAGTAGAGCTCATACATTTTAGTCTTGCCCTGCCCCTTCTACCTCATAATCTCTAGGGAACAGGTAGTCCTGGAAGAAGAGAACAGTTTGCATAGTTAGGATTCACATTCGAAAGGCTAAACTAAAAATAGAAGACTCTTTCAAAAAATAAGTGTGTGTGTGTGCAGAAACACACACACATTCCATCCCCTCTGCATCAGATGCCTTGGCCCAGTAGAGCCCATGCCTGCCACTCAGTTGTGTGACATCACTGCATCTTGGATAACATGGGGTAATGAATTCATCGTAGGGGATCTATGATCAGAAATTCATCCTACCCCTCCCCTGCCTAACCTTCTCACAGGGACAAGCCAAGTTTACACACCACGTAGCTGCTTGGCCTGTGTACTTCATACATTCATTAAACGGAGAGGCTAGAGATGGTTCCTATGTATCTCATTATTTAAAGGAACAAGTTAATCTCCCCTTTGGGGGGCAACAGGAGAACTGGAAAACCACATGATCCCCTTAAATAGTGCTTTGCCTGGTACTCCCTTGTTGACAGGTCTGCTTCTGTAATTTTATTGCCTTGGCTTTGGAGCAAATTTTGGTGAGGCAATGCAAGTTGATGGAAGGGTGGAAACGAGGAGAAGGAAGAGGTGGCTGGGAAACAACTTGGGGTGAGGGAAAGAAATCAAGCGGCGGGTGGATGTCAAGTCTTTTATCAGCTCCATCTCCTTCCTTTTTCGAGTGCCTACCCTATCTTGCAAACGTCTCCTCAAGAGCCCTCCATTTACCCTCTCCCCTAATTAAATGTGCACTTCATTAATGTAAATTGGGGGTTTAATGCTCTTGTTGAAATTCTGAAGAAAGTGCTATGGCCTTGCGAAATGCTTAAGCATCATTGCAAATTAGATTAGGGACCAAGAAAGGCAGTAAAATTAGAATGATAATGGCTGATGTGGCTTCCTGACAGGCATGACTATTCAGGGATCAATGGCACAGAGAACAGTTTCCCCAGCCGAAAGTGAAAGGCAGGGACAAACGTCAGCCTACAGATGTGGCTTTTGGAAGCACTTTCAATTAGTTTAATTTGGTAAATGGTGGGGATTTCGAGGCTCTCAGCCAGTCATACAAGACAAGAATACATTGAAATGTTTTTCACTTTTTAACATAAAATAGGATTGGCTTTAGATTTGCATTTCTCGAACAAGAAGATGGAGTGGGGCGGGCTGGGGGGTGCAGGGAAAGTTTCCAAAGTGTTTTTCTTTTTCTTTTTCTTCTCTTTCTTTCTTCCTTTTTTTTTTTTTTTTTTTTACCAGCTCCGCTTTTGAAAATGGAAATGACTTTTATCAGCTTGGACTGAAAACTTTCAAACAGTGAGAAAGGAGAAAATGAATGTATTGCTTCTGGTTCTAAGGGATTCCTTAAATCGTGAACTCATCAAGAGCCGGTTACATGTTAAAAACACGTTGTGCAGAGGCTCGTAGGGTAGGGTGAAACACATTCATATTGAACCCACCTAACATTTCTCGCCATGAGTACATTTTTCATCTTTAAAAAGAAATACTCTTTTTCTTTTCGTCCGCTATAGCACCGCTTCTGCTCCCTTGTTTTAAAATCTTTTTTTTTTTTCTTAAGTATGACGAAAGAAAGGAGATTTATAACCCCATCCTACCAATATTCACCCCGTGTGCTGGAGGTGATATTCACCAGGACATCTACGCGCCCTTCCGCCGCCCCTGCGTTGAAGGACGCTCGCCGGGCGTTACTGCAGAGCTAGCCACTCGTCTGGTTAGTGCTCAGTGCGCCTTTCCTTTTTGTTCCCTCCTCCGTAACTCCATCCCACCCCCCAAACCACTGGTGTCTCACTGGGAAATAAATTGGCACTAATCTGCTGACTGGGAATGTTTGCAGGCAGGACAGTTTCCATGCACAAAGACGCCCTTCAGACTTGCCCATTTTGACTACAGGTTTCTCCTCGTGTTTCCAGAATGCTGTCAAGCTCGGCTTGGACCTCCTCCCCGAAGGCGTCTGCAGCTTTCATGAGGGAAGAGGAAGGAGATAAGGCGTCAGAAACCAGCGCTAAATATTACCAAATCTCTAGCGACTTCCCAAGGTTCAATCTCAAGAACCAGCGAAGTGATTCGCCAAACGTTTGCTAATAGGCTCAGCTCTCACCCTTTTAAATTAACATTGCAAGTTCTCAGCAAGTATGCAAGCAGCCAAAACAGAAGAGAGAGATCTCCATCTACAGTGGAAATAAACCAGGGCAAAGGTAAACTCGTGAAATAGTTTGCGCCTCGCTCGGATAGTTCAGCGGCTGGAAGATCGTCTCCTTCTCAGTGTGAGGATGGGAGCAGACCATGGGTGTTCCACGAAAACCTATGATTTACGACTTTTGATCTTTTCATTAAGGCAGTCTCTCTCCCACAAAACATCCACATGAGAAGCAGAGAAAAAAAAAAAATCCGAGTGATTCCAGTAAAGCAAATAGAATTAATAATACCCAATATTTGTACAGTGCTTATTGTTTTCCAAGCACATGGACAAATTCAACAATTTATTTGATCTGTGCCAAATCTTACAAGGTAGAAAATAAATAAATAAATCTTCCTGTTTTTTAGATGAGCAAAAGGTTTAGAGGTGTCCAGCTACTTTTCCAAACACTCAGGAAGAGGCAGAGCAGGGACTGAACTAGTCTTTTTTTTTTTTTTTTTTCTGACAACTTTGGTGTTGTTGTAAAATCAATAAATGACGACTGTGGAAATTTTAAATATAGAAATGGACAAAGAATAAAGTAAAATTCATACCAATAATTAGTGGAAAGTGTTTTATAAACATTCTTTCATATCTTTCCTTGCACCTGATAATAATAAGATGATAGTAGTAATGTTAATAATAAGAGCCTGTATACACTGAATTATAATTTGCTGGGTACTCAGACACTGATTTCATGTACTCCTCAGAGCAGCTCTGTGTAAACTGCAAATGAGGAAAGTGAGGCTTGCAAAGGTTAAGTATTTGGGACAAATTCACAAAACTGTCAGTATGACTTACAAGAACATGATTATTATAACCCTAATATTAAGTACTTTCTTTTTCACAGAGGCCCTGGTGGCATAGTGTTTAAAAGCTGTAGCTGTTACCCAAAAGGTTGTCAGTTCAAATGCTCCAGGTGCTCCTTGGAAACTCTATAAAGCAATTCTACTCTGTCCTCTAGGGTCGCTGTGAGTCAGAATCGACTTGACCGCAACCACCTTGGGATTTTTTTTTTGGTTTTGGTTCTTTTTCACAGTGGATATCTTTCTGTATATCTACTTCATCATGTTTTTACACTGCCATATATTCCACTGTATTTAAGGACCATAATTAAACTAACATGTCTCCTATTGATGGGCTTATTAGGGTAATTTAAGTTCTTTTTTATAACCAATGCTACAATGAAAATCTTGAGCATTCGCGTTCATTTTCATTCACATTTAGCTGATTATCTCTTAGGGTTAACTCTAAGACATAGGATTTACAGCAACGTTTGAGTTTCTGATTCCTGAGTTGCATGCTCGTCCTCACCCTACCCTTTCTGCCTAGATAGCGAAAACCATATGAACTCAGTACCTACTTGGTTGGAGGGCTCATATTTTTCACAGATGACTTGGCAAAGTATGTTCTCCAGTTGTAGTCTTCAGATAAACCCATAACAACAACTTTTCTGCCTCTCTAGGGACTTAGAGGATTTCCTGTAACTAATCCAGGCCCCCAAACAATAATCATCCAATAGTGATCCATCACGAACCAAAAGTAGCCACTTCCTTCCTTCCTGTAATCCAATGACTGTTTGATTGGATACTAAAGAAATGAACTCCAAAAGATGGAGTCTGTACCATCAGAAAAGAAGCACATGGATACCTGGGAGACAAAAAGTGAAGATGCAATTACCAAAAAACAAAGAGTCATAAGAAATGTTTACATGATTCTTACCTGAGCAACCAAGCTCCACACTCAGCCCAGACTGCTAAATGCAGAGAAGGCATTCCCAGCAGAGGGGGTAGTAGGGGCAACCCAGAAGAATCAGCTGGAGCTGCCCACGTGAAGGAAATGGACGCACACCGAAGGCTCCAACCCTTGGCTCTTAGTAGGGAGCCCTCTCCACACTGCTGCTACTACTGCCCTCTTCAAATCCCATAAACAACTCCCTTTCTTGCCGCTTCAGGCCGAAGTGTGAATGACAATGATGTGCTACTTACTAACCCCAGAATTCACCTGTCTGTCAGTTTGTTGTACTGTGGCAGGCTGTGTGTTGCTGTGATGCTGGAAGCTAGGCCACCAGTATTTCAAATACCAGCCAGGTCATCCATGGTGGGCAGGCTTCAGCAGAGCTTCCAGACTAAGACAGGCTAGGAAGAAAGGTCTGGCAGTCTGCTTGTGAAAATTAGCCAATGGAAACCTTACGCTTCACAACAGAGTATTTCCAATATAGAGCTGGAAGATAAGCTCCCTAGGCCAGACGCACTCAAGGCACACAGGAGCTATAACAACAGACTCAAGCCTACCAACAGTTGTGATGATAGTGTAGGACCTGGCAATGTTTTGGTCTATTGTACATGCAGTTGCCACGAGTCAGAGGGAACACGATGGAAACTAACAGCAACCTCGTAATTCCGGACTATCTTTTTTTTTTTACTTTCAAAAACCTTGCCCAGTCCTGTGTAAATAGCCCATCATTAAACTCACTTCAAATTTCCCAGTTTGAGTATGGAATCTGTTTCCTGCCAGGATGCTGACTTAATCTAACAGACATACACATAAAATATTGGAAATAATTCTACAGCCTTCACAGCTTTTCCTGTCCTCACCTCCATCTGAAAGTCCGTTGAAGGGAGGCAAGAATAAGAATGTCAGCTTCAGAAGAAACACAGAGCACTCGACGTTGGCCCAATTCCCTTGTTGGCATAATGATTTCAAAGGAACATTTCTCTTCTGGCGCCAGTTAGAAATGTTCAATTCCATTTCATTTTAATTTGCAATAAATGTGCCTAATTTTATTTTTAATTTCCTAAATTGATTGATTTGGCAAAGCTACTTCACCAACTGAAAGGTTAAGTTCCTAATTGAAAATGCTAATATCAGATTCGCTTTCTCAAACACTGATTCTCTGATGTGAAACTACTCATTCTCAGATAAGAATTTGAGAACTGTAGCTATGGGAGGTTTGGCAGACATGAGTCCAGGGAGACCCCACAAGGTTAAAGGTTTTGCCAAACAAGACACAGCCAGCTAATAACATCCTTGCACTACCTTAAAACCTTGATTTCCTGAATCCAGACGACTGTGGTTTGCACTATAAAATTATTGTCTCCTAAGAATGATTCATTGTATTTTGTGACTCTTCCTTCTTTGGCATTCAAACCACTTTGAGATTTGTATTCACCATGATCTAGAATAATATTGAAAAAGCCAAGGCGGAGCATGGGTGTACCACAAGCAACAGATAACCATAGTTGTTTCATGAGAGGGAAAATGAGTGGCAAAAGAAAGATAGAAAGGAGAACTACATTTTTAAGAGTTACTTTTATAAGTTTTGACACATATAACATTTCAATTAGTTATAGACTAGCAGATAAATTAACTTATTTGAAAAGTGGAGAGAATGGGTATCATTTGAACTCTGATCAGCGAAGGGACACACCTACCTGCTTCATGTTATAAAAACTACTAGACACTACAGGGTTTGTGCATCACCCATCTGTCAGTTTGTGGTACTCTAGAAGCTTGCATATTATTGTGGAGCTATCCCACTGTATTTCAAATATCAGCAGGGTCACCCAAGGGAGACAGGTTTCAGTAGAACTTCCAAACTAAGACAGACTAATAAAAAGACTTGGCAATCCACTTCAGAAATTGGCCAATGAAAACGTTATGGATTGCAGCAGGACATTGTTCAGTATAGTTCTGGAAGAGGAGCCCTCTGATCTGAAAGGCAATCCAAATTCACTGTGGCCACACTAATGGACTTGAGCACAGTAGTGGTGGTGAAGATGGTAAAGGGCTGGGAAACATTTCATTCTGATGCACACAGGGGTCACCGTGAGTCAGAGCTGACTTGAGGGCAACTACCAACAACTGTAACACAGAAGCTGTGAAGACAGCGAAGGCATAGGTCAAGTATTTACAGAGTTTTCTATGTTCTGGAGACCACCAAAATGAAGACAATCCAGCAAGGAATGTATGAAGTGACAGAACAAAACGTAGTCACTGAATAGATATGGGAGGAAAGTCATTTCAAACCTGGGGTAGATCTAAGTCACCCACTAGCCAATGGGTAGAACTGGGAAAAGATATGCTGAGGGGAGGGAACTGTGTCAGCACAGGACTTGACTGGGGGAATTAGACAGGACGTGAACAACCTGCCTCCACTCCCCCTATGGTGAGTGAGAATGAGAAGTAATCCTTAGCCCTTTTCTAAGCTCAACCATGAGTAGACTGTAAGTTTCTCATACCGGTCCTGTCTGTTATAATAGTGCCTTACATGAATGTGACATTTTAGCTTTTCAAAAGTCTTTGATAATAAACTATTTCCTTGAACACTGTGCCAACCTGTCTGTATTATATCTTTGTATCAAGGGCTATGAGTGGACAGATGAGTTAACCAGATTTTTAAGGTGACTACATCATTTACAGGTGGGAAAACTGAGGCCTATGGAGGATATGGGACATTAATTAGCAACAGAAACTTCTGTGGTGTATTGGTCTTATACATATAGAGGACAAAACTAAAAATGACTTTTATTCAAATATTGTCTCTATCTGCATAGAATAATTTAGAGGGCACAATAAACTGACAGTTTTCTGTCTAAAAACCCAAAAACGAAACCTACCAATTCCAGCTCATAGCAACCCTACAGCACAGAGTAGAACTGCTCCATAGAGTTCCCAAGTGCACCTGGAGGATTTGAACTACTGACCTTTTGGTTAGCAGTTGTATCACTTAACCACTACACCACCAGAGTTTCCATTTTTTGCCTACATGCAGAAATTGTAAATACAATTCAAATGTGCTTGTGCCATCCATCACCTAGAAATGTATTTGGGGGAAAAATGCTTTTATAATTACTGTTAAAATTAGCAGTCTCTGGGTGGCATAAATGTTACAAACCCACCCAGCAGCACTGTAGAAGAAAGGACTGGTAATATATCTTCATAAAGATTACAGCCAAGAAAACTCTGCCGAACTCAGCTCTGCTTTATAACCCATGGAGTCACCAAGAGTCAGCATCCACAAGCAGCAACTAACTACAAAGCAATAGCAAAATTTTTTTTTCTTGTCATATATCTACTTCCATTGACTAAAAAACTCCATACCACTAGTGTGATTGTGCCTTCAGTGTGGATATAGACTGAATACCAGAAAGACAGCTCTAACAAAGAGGCAAGTCAGAGATTTATCTCATGAATGCATGCTCTACCATTCACCCTGAGAACACATGGACAGGAGGGGCTATGAAATGGTTGGCAGTATTGTTTAAAAAAAAAAAAATCAAACACATATTAGAAAATGATTGATGTTAGAAAGCTGCCAAGGTACGGTGGGGGGGAATAGTTGCCATGTAGACCAAGCAGCATACAAAAATCCGAGAAAATATCAGGCACCTGGACATTTATTCTTGAGTTTCCTATGTGTAATACACAAGGAATTGCATCTTCTGCCCCTCACTGCTCATCCCACACATGCCCGGCTCTCCTCAGCCACTTCAGGCACAGACACCCTGAATGACCTGCCTGTGTGAGAAGCTCCCAGTGTCCCAGCTGGGCTGAATGATTAGGTGTGGGCTATAGCTCACTCTCCCTTATTCAGCTGTTAAAGTAGCTTAAACCCCCATAAGAACATTAACATTTGGGTGCCAATAACAGATTGACCTTTATTCATAAAGTGCAAATAGTTGGAAGTCGAACAGATTGGTCGCCAGCGATTGCCTTTTATGTGCAGTTTAAGGCTTTGATTTCTCTCCCTTTTCTTCCTTTAATCTGACATTGCTGGCTTGAATACGGTTTGCACTCTAAGTAAACAGGGCCAGGGAGGCCTCTGCTTTTGTAGCGCGGTTTGCTTGCACAGAGGGAAAGAGATGGAAGGGTTACTTTAAAAGATTTGCCTTTGGAATTAAACAATTTAAGGATGGACTGGAAACGCCAAAACTGAACGAAACTGTTGGAAGATCTCCGAACACAATTGGCACAAGAATCTTTGTTGTACAGGACTATTTATCTGAAATCAGCCTTGTAGATGGAGAATGAGAACGTAAGGATTTATATTAACTCCCTTGAAGGTTTCCCCCATGTCATGCACAAAGAGACACTGGGAAACCCACAGAGCCTATGGATTTGAAACAGAACCACACTGCCCTGCTTTGTTCATGGCTTCTGGCCAGCTGTGAGCATTTTGAAACTTAAAGGGTGTGGAGAGTAGCTGAAGCCGTTTAAACAATGTGTGTCTCTTTAAAGCAATCCAAGGAAATATTGTTTAGGCATAGGCTTTTTAAGATACAGTCCAGCACAGCCTTCTGTTTTGGTTTTTTGTTGTTCTATTTTTTTTCCTATTTATCTAGACAATGCTTCATTTTCAACAGCATAGCCCACATTTTAGAGTAAATGGAGAATCTTTATAGCATTTTCATCAATAGCATGTGTAAATGGAAAGCTTCCCAGCCATCAGTTGTGCCCATTTGGAGACAATATAGTCCTCTGTGAGTTAACAGAACTAACACAGGAAATGGAAGGTATGACGCTCTTGTGAATAAAACTTGACCATAAGTAGAAGGTAATTACATGTAAATACTAGTTCTGCTAGTAATTATCTTTAAAAAAATAATAAATTCCTCTGTTGTAGGAGCACAAGCTCATTTATTTTAGAACTAGACACTTGAGCATTCTCTTGTATATGAATGGCTTTGGCTTTAGAGTTAGGCACGCCCAGGTTTGTGTTTGGAATCCCTGAGTAGCACAGGTGGTTAAGCTCTCAACTGCTAACCAAGAAATTAGTGGTTCAGGTCCACCCAGAGGTGCTTCCAATGGTAGACCTGGCCATCTGCTTTCAAAATATCAGCTCCTGAAAACCCTATCCAGCATAGTTTTATTCTGATACATGTGGGGTTGTCATGAGACAGAGTCAACTGGATGGCAACTGGCTTATCCCACTAATTTTGGAGGAATAAGTATCCCTATGGAGCTAACCCAGTTCCTGGCCCTGCATAAATATTCACTAACACTTATGATTATTTGATCAATTTTAAATTTTAGGCAGCACTGCTGTCATAGGTCTACATGAAGAAGTGACAAATGATAAAAATATATGAAAAACGAGTGCTTAGCCATGGACACAAACCACAACTAACTTAAATAAATAGAAAATGTTATTAGTATTATTATTCATATTTTCTTGTGTGCTGATGTTTTCACTATCTCTTGAACTACATTATGACAATCTTGTGGCAGAAACTAAGTCCTGTACTTCTTTTATACTCCCTGATGCTCTGAGTCCAATATTAGAGGCAAATTGAATGCTTAATAAATTGCTTGTTGGATAGGTGTTCTTTCCTTTTATTGCTCTGAAGCTACAAACATTAAGCATCACTTGCCACCCTCCTTCAATCCCTCTACTTAATCTATTACTGAGTCCATTTCTTGCTCCCACCAGAAGAACTAGATGGGGCCTGGCCACTACCAGACTGCCTTTACAGGGAACTCAGCAAAGAGTTCCTGATGGAGCAGGAGAAATATAGGAAGCAGAACCTACAAACTCTGGTAAAAGGACCAGATTTGAGAGTTTGATAGACTGGAGGGTCCCCCGATAACCTTCAAACTCTCTGTTAACCTGTAACTGAAACCATTCTGGAAGCCAACTCTTCAGACAAAGACTGAACAGGTATGTAAGACATGAAACGATACCTGTGAGGACTGTACTTCTTGGCTTGGGCACATACAAGAGACTAACTGGGCAGTTCCTGTTCTGAAGGGAAGAGGGGATGATGAAAGGGCGCAGAAGCTGGTTAAACGGACAAGAGAAATATGGATTGAAGGTGGACAGTGTGCTGTCGCAGTGTGGAAAGAGGAGGTAGGGTCACATGGCAAAATGTGTGTAAGCTTTTGTATGAGAGACTATAATTCTAAACTTAAGCTTCAACACAATAAAAAAAAAAAAATAGCTCTCATGTTCTCTACTCGTAGTGTCACCTGGATAGTTCACATCTGTAACAGCCTGCAAATAGAGATCCCACCTGCTTCCACTCATCCTGCAGACCAGTGCCAGGCACGTTTCCCGAGTTTCTTTTACTTCTTTACCCATCTCTCCATGCTCTGTCCTCTCCTCTCGCAGACTTTCCCTAACAATGGCATAGAAAGTTTCATTGGTGGAGTTTATTTTGAGAAAGAAAGACAACTATTATTCACAGTGCTTTGATTCAGTTTTTCATGAATTCAGAATATCATAAGGAAGCTAAAACCTGATCACTTATGCTGGCTGATTAATAATCTTGTCAGTACACATCTGGCTTCAGCAGCCCCCAAGAGGGACAGTTACAGAGGCTATAAATGAGTCAGAGTTACTGCTGGGATAGAAAGTGAAAACACTTCACATCTCTTAAACTAGTGTCAGTGATACAGTGATACGTGGTTCTTAACCATATATGTATGCATGGCGTGTGTGTGTGTGTGTGTGTGTGTGTGTATGTGTGTGTGCCTGCATAGATAAGGAGTCCTGATGGTGCAGTGTTTAAGAGCCTCGCTGCTAATCAAAAGGTCAGCAGTTTAAATCCACCAGCCACTCCTTGTTAAATCCTACAGGGCAATTCTACTGTGTCCTACAGGGTTGCTGTTGATGAAAATCAACTGGACAGCAGTTGAGTTTTTGAGTTTGATATGTGTCTATGTGAGTGTTTTCTCCAGAACTTCAAACTGCAAATGTCAAACTTGAGAGAAGTAACAATAGCTTTAGAAATCAGTTTTGAAATCTCAAATAAAAGGCAGAAACCAACGGGAAAATTAAAAATTATACACAGGCATATGAACACCATGACAGAAGGCAAGACAAGAAAGTGAGAAACAGCAAATTCAGATCAAATAGCAGATCCTAGTACAAGTTCCTGTCTTTCCATCCTTGGAGTTATTCTAAAGAAGAGGAAAAAGTGCCAGGTGCAGCGAAACCTGTTCTTGCTCCCAGGCCCATACACTGCCAGTCCTGTACCCAGTTGTCACCCCAACCCAGGGCGAAGGGTTCTTCATCAGTGACAACCTGTTTCTGATTAGTTGTCTTTTTGTTTTTTTCCCCACAGCTTTTCATTCCGTAATCAGAAGCTATAATGCCAACTAACTCAAAAGCCAAGTCATTTTAATGAGGGAACGATTTCAAAAAGATTATGGATGGGATTTTAAATGTCTACTGAAATGCATACAGAAAAGTCTTCATTGCAAAAAAAAAAAGAAATACTTTAAAAAGTATCTTTAAATAAATCCTCAATAACAGGGATTTGGCAGGCCTAGGGCTGCTACATGACGGTCCCTGAGAGAGTGAGCTTTTATGGATTCTAATCTAAGTGTTCTTGCTGACAGGTGCCCCTAATCTATAGTATTGTTCAGTGCTCGTGAGAGTCTCATTAATTAGTAGCTGATGAGGTACAAAAGGAGTAAATTTTGTTTCAATTTAATGATGACCTTCATTTTAATTCCATTTCCTTGGTGAAAACCTGGAAATTATGTGACAATCACCAAACAGTAGAGTTTTTAAAAACTCCATTCACAGGGCAAACTGCTTTAATCTCTAGCCCTTTTTCTGTGTGCAAGGCCCAAGTGCAGATCATGTACTTTTGGAAAAAGAACCGACAGAAGGAAATCTAGGCTTTTCAATAGTTGGGGAAATTTTGGCAAGAGATGGTCCTCACCTAGTCATCTAGCAATGCTGTAACAGAAATACCAGACGTGGATGGCTTTAACAAAGAGAAATTTTATTCTGTCCCAGTCTGGTAGGCTAGAAGCCCTAATTCAGCCCGTCAGGTCCAGAGGAAGGTTTTCACCACTGTGGCTGTGGAGGAAGGTCCTGTTGTCAATCTTCCCCTGGACTGTGTGCTTCTGAGGCAGAGACCCCAGTCTTTTCCAGATGAGCTCTGCTTCTCACCCTGCTTCCTGGTGGTGTGAGGTCTCCACTGGTCTGCTTCCTTTTCCTAGCTTTCCTAAGAGCTTGCCTCAAGGCTCAATACAATCTCACACGTTGAGTCCTACCTCACTAAGGCAACTACTGCCCATCCGCCCTCAGTAACATCTTAGAGGCAGGGTTTATGACATTGAAGAATACCACACAACACTGGCTATCAAGGCCAAGAGGAACTGCTACACACATTTTGGGAGGGCGGGGGCGGGGAGGACACAATTCAATCCATGACAGCACTTCAAAATACATAAATAAACAAAAACCATTACCATTACCGTTCCAAAACTATTGCCATCTGACTGATAGCAACACTGTCAGTCCAATCCAATGAGCAGAACTGCTCCATAGAATTCCCTGTAACTCTTCATGGAAGCAGACTGCCACATCTTTCTCCTGCACAGCGGCTGGTGGGTTTGAGCTATTGACCTTTCAGTTAGCAGTTAAGCACTTAACCACTGCACCACCAAGCTCCTTTTAACACACCCATGAGTCCTTAAATAACCTGGAGATCAATGCCTGGTACAGAGTATGTGTCTAGTAAGTGCTTGTTGAATGAATAAATGAGTGAATGAATTCTCTTCATGTCACCTTACTCTCAGTCAGTATTGACTTTTTCAGCATTTAAGTTTCCTTTTTCAGTTAAGAAATAGATTCCATACATTGCTGCTGCTAAAAAATGCTAAACAGCTGTAAAAGAACCTTTGGCTGCCCATCAGGGAATAAGCCAGAAAGAGACATATGGTCAAGTTGAATAGGCCAGCTACCTGCTTCCCTACTGCTATGACTTCAAAGACTGCAGAGCCAAATATCAGGATGTCAACATTAGGCCTGCAAAGGTAGACTCAGTGAAGCTACTTCGAAGCAATGTAGGCAGGAGACATCACCATTAGTTAAAAAAAAAAAAAAAAAATTAGTATTGTTTTTTGTTTGTTTTTCTGATAGCAAATAACCTGTGTAAATGAAGCACAGCTACTTCCGTGGTGAAACTCTCACCTTCTACACAGGAAGTTCAAGTTCAGGTCCCAGCCCATGAACCTCATATGTAGCCACCCCTGTCAATGGAGGTACACATATTACTACAGTACTGAGCAGGTTTCAGTGGAACTTTCAGACTAAGATTATCAAGAAAGGCTGACAATCTCCGTCAGCCAAAGAAAACCTGATCAAAATGATCTGAACTCCAACAGACAGTGAGGATGGAACAAAACCAGGTGACATTTCATTCCTTTGTGCATGGGCTGATGTGAATTGTGCACTGGCATCTGAACGCAGCTAATAATTGACATGACAACGATGGGCTTGTTTCATTGTTTGGATTTGTTTTTGCTTTTGAAGAGCAGCAGTCTCTGAAAAAGATGTCTCACAGCTTCATACCACCCCTGATCTCATCTTCAAGGAAGGAATGAGGCTTAGAAATGGGTTGAGGATGTCTGAGTCACGCATTACATAGACGTTTTTAAAAACTGGAAGTTAAATTGTTTTTGAGGAAAGTTAAAGTGTCCTGTTACACACAATGACCCCCCACTCCTCTTCTATACATGTGTGTGCACACACATATGCACACACAAGCACCTCTATACTATTTACTGAATGAGTGAATTGCTACCATGATGAATTGTTCTTAGGCATGGAGTTCACATGACTGACCACACTTAGTGTTTTATATAGCCCATTGCTGTCTAGTTGATTCTAACTCACAGCAACCCTATAGGACAAAGTAGAACTGCCCCACAGGGTTTCCAAGGAACAGCTGGTGGATTCAAACTGCTGAACTTTTTGGTCAGCAGCTGTAGCTCTTAGCCACTACACCACTAGGGCTCTTTGCATTAGCTATGAAAAGAACCATTGCCACTGAATTGATTCCGACTCACCAAGACCCTGTAGGCCAGAGTAGAACTGCCCTGTAGGGATTCCAAGGCTGTAATCATTGCAGAAGCAGACTGACACACCTTTCTCACAAGGAACAGCTGGTGGGTTCCAACTGTCAATCTTTCAGTTAGCAGTTGAGTGCTTAACCATTGCACCACCAGGTCTCCTTTAAGCTCAAACCAAACCCACTGCCATCAAGTGGAGTTCAGCTCATAGCAACCCTATGGAACAGAGTAGAATGGCCCCATAGAGTTTCCAAGAAGCCCTGGTAGATTTGAACTGCTCACCTTTTAGTTAGCAGCCAATAGCACTTAATCACTGTACCACCAGGGTTTTTGAGAGATGTAAATCAAATCATAATGAGATATTATTTCACCCCCACTGGGATAGCTAAGTTCAAAAAACCAGAAAACAACAATGTTGCTGAGGACATGGAGAAATTGGAACCCTTATCCATGGCAACTGGGAACGTAAAATGGTACAACTGCTGTGGAAAACAGGTTGGCAGTTCCTCAGAAAGTTAGACGTAGGACTATCATACCAAACCCAAACCAAACCCTTTGCCGCCAAGTCAATTCAAAATCATAGCAACCCTAGAGGACAGAATAGAACTGGCCCATAGAGTTTCCAAGGACCGCCTGGTGGATTCGAACTGCTGACCTTTTAGTTAGCAGACGTGACAGTTAACAACTCTACCACCAGGTTTTCCAGAACTACAATATGACCCAGCAATTCCATTCCTAGGCACAGGAGGCCTGACAATTAAGTTTGCAAACACATCCTAGAAAGAGTGCTACAACAACTGCTCTGACGGACATACCAGAAAGAGTTCAAACTTGCGTTATACCCTCCCCAGTCCTCCCCGCTGTAAGCCACATCCTTCATTTTCCATCTCCAAGGCCATTCCACTGATGCCCATTCCAGGAGGGGTTCCAAAATTGCCTTGAAGAGTGGTCTAGGCACTGGCATTGATGCATAGCTTCCCAAGGGGAGTACTTTGAAGGTGACAGTAGTGACATTCAGCAATGAGGTATGCAGCGCTTTTTCTAGGATGAGTTCGTGAATATAACCGTCAGACCTCATATCATAGAATATTACTCAGCTATAAAAATGAATGAAATTCTGATACACATTACAACACATATGAACCTTGACACAGGCTAACATTAACCAATTATAAAAGGACAAATATTGTATGATTTCACTCATAAGAGATATCTAGAGTAGGCAAATGTATAGAGATCAAAGTTTAATAGTTACCAGTACCGGGAGGGAGGGGAGAAGAAGGAGCCATTGTTTAGGAAGCAGTGAGTTTCTGTTTATCGGGACAGGAAATTTGGCAATGGCTATTAATGACGACTGCGTAACACAATGAATGCAACTAGTGTCACTAAATTCTATATTTAAAAATTTAAATAAGCAAATGTTATGAGATATATGTGTATACATACATGAATTCACAATAAAAATTGTATATTTAAAAATGTAAATAAGCAAATGTTACAAGATATATGTGTACACATGCATGTATTTACAACAATAAAAATATCCAAGAAAACAATTTTTTAAATAAAACTCAGAGGTTTCTTCCTTCCCAGCTTTCTAGCTGAGTCAATCAGTGTTCCAAATCTCTGGGTTAAACTCTTAGGCTATCTTGGGTCTGTGTTTTTCCTTCATTATGAAAGAGAGGATCGGATAGGGGTAACCATGGTGATATTCGAGCGTAGCCAACTCTGCATCATACCACCCCAGCCCTCCCTGCTGTAAGCCACACCCTTTACTTTCCAACTCCAAGGCCACTGCTCTTCTTCCTTAGTAATGAAGTAATGAATCCAAAAGTATTGTAAGGTATCTCAGGGCTAATTACTCACTGGCCAGTTACCTTTCCCATTGCTAGCCAAGGAACAGCTCTGGAGACTCCAAATGCGACTTATCCTGCCCCCAGTTTTCTTCTCAGGACTAGCTTTATACAACAGAACAAGAAGAGAGGCTCTCATAATGTGATTTTTTTTTTTTTAAGTATCTTTTCCTACTCTCTGTATCTATTCAATGGCAGCTCTGGTGGCATAGTGATTGTTACATCTGCTAATCAAAAGACCAGCAGTTCAAATCTGCTAGGCATTCCCTGAAAACTCTATGGAGCAGTTCTACTCTGTTCTATAGGGTCTCTGTGAGTCAGAATGAACTCGCTGGTAATGAGTTAGGTTTGGGGTTCAGATCCATTCAACAGTTATAAACTCATTTGTAGTAACAAGCGAATGTCACTGGGAAGAGCAAGAAGGATCTATCAATCATTCACACTCTAGTATAAACTGCTTAAATCCAATTGCTTTTGTCTTTTAAATGTATTTGAAATTTCTGGGAAAGGTCTCTCATGAATATGCTCTGAGTAAATACCTTTAGTAAACAGAAACTGTGAATGGAGACTATATGATGGATAGGGCCTGTGTACATATTTAATGGAATCTCTGTGTTCAAATGATAGAAAACTGGGAATAATAATATGAACACATGGAATGCTTTTATGACATTTTCTCCTGCACCACTTCATTTAATCCTCACACACCTCTGTGACAGGGTTACTACCAGCACCCCACTTTATAAGTAAGAAAAAGAAATTAAACATCTTAGCTAGGAAGCAGGAGATATGGCCTTTGAAACCTGGATCTAAAAGTTTCAAAGCTGGGTGTCTTTTCGCTCTATCAGCATAGCTCTCACCTTGCAAAAGACCTTGATGGTTACACCTTAAGACATTTGCTGCTACCATATCACAAATTCTGGGAAATGGCAGAGGCATCATCAGTGATGGCACTCCACATACAAGAAATAAGAAAGCTAGAAGAGTGGCTTCAAATGTAGTCAAGCCCTTTCACCTTCCTCCTTTTACTTTAAGTCTTCCAGAGTAACTGCAGCCTAACTTTACAGTGTTTCCTTCATCCTGACCATTTCACTAGGTCCTTCCATCCAAGTTTAAATCCTGTTTCAAAGCAATCCAGCAGTGCTGGCGTGGAACAAATGGCCCTACTTGGCTAAAATTACTTTAAAACCTAGAGAACTAGTAGGCTTTAAACCATGATACTTGGAGCTAGTTACTGCGTGTCTAGAGGCTACCCAGTTTTGTTCTACTCTCTTTTCTATGACACAGAGCCCACCTTGACCAATTCAAGGGGCAGGAACCCCACATCAATTACCATGAAATGTGATCACATTGTTGTTAGTTACTGACAAGTTGGCTCCAACCCATGCTGATCTTACATGTGACAGAATGAACCATTTCTTGGTCCTGGTGCCATCTTCAGAAACTCTGGTGGCGTAACAGTTAAGTGATAGGACCGCTAACCAAAAGATTGGCAGTTCAAATCGACCAGCTGCTCCTTGGGAACTGTACAGAGCAGTACTACTCACTACTATAAGTCGATGAGTCGGAATTTACTCCACGGCAATAGGCTTGGTTTTCTTGGTTTGGTGTCATCTTCATGACCATTGGTATGTTTGAGTCCATTACTGTGGTTGCTGTGTCCTTCCATGTCGTTGAGGGTTTTGCTGACCCTCTCTACTTTACCAAACATGATGTCCTTTTCTAAAGATTGGTCTTTCCTAATGACATGTCTGAAGTAAGAGCAGAAGTCTTGCCATCTTTGCTTTTAAATATAATCATAAGCGGTAACAATTAGCTTGTAAATATAACAATAAGAGAGAACAATTATTAAAGTTTCACAAAGTCCTCCACAGTCCTATGAAATAATGCTTTCATTAGTATCAATTCCATTTTCAGGTGTGGAAACCAAGGCACAGAGAGGTTAAGTAATTTGCCCAGGTTGTCATGGGTGTGATGTACTCACACACCCAGTAAGTGTCAGTGAAGGAATTTTCACCACACGGCCTGATCCCAGAGCCTAGGTTCTTAACCATGCAACATCAGAAAACTACATCACATGACATTAGCCAAGAATCTAAGTAATCTAAGACTTGGGGGGCACATGGCAGTCTTCTGTTTGAAAAAGGAAAGATGGAGATAGAGAAGAGGCTGCAGAACTAGGGCCAAAGAATAGAAGTAACAGGCAGAGTTCTAAACACAGATGTGTCTGCTTTTAGTTTCAGCCATAGAAACACATTCAAAATAAGCAAAAAAAAAAAAAAGATCACGGCTATCAAGTTAGCTCTGCCTCACAGTAGCCCTATAGGATGGAGTAGAACTGCCCCAGAGTTTTCAAGACTGGAATCTTCACAGAAGCAGACTGCCACAGCTTTCTCCCATGGAGCACTTGGTAGTTTCAAACCGCTGATCTTCCAATTAGCAGCTGAGAGCTTAACCACAGCACCACCAGAGCTCATAATTCAAAAAAGCACAATCAAAAGAGGAAAAAGATTCCTCTATACTTGGACTGTGTTAACCCTTGGCTAGCTAAATCTAGTATTAAGACGTCTCTTTTTCTCCATCTCTCAACCCCACTTCCTCTCGTTCACATGGTTCCTGGGCAGACTACCCTCTCTTGGACAGAAATGTCATGAGTAGTTCCAGACTTAAGTCACCCTTATGATTCCTAATCCTTCTGGGAACCCACAGAAATTAGCAGTTCATTCTGCCTTTGGGTGGATAACTTTGGCAAATGAGTTGATATTTACTTGCATCTTAATAATGCGTAGGAGTTCCCCAGGCAAAAGAGGGTAGGATGGGATGGGTTGGTCTGCCTACATTTAAGGGGCTGTTCAGGAGACCTTGGGCAAACAGGAGCATGACAAAGACGCAGAGAAATGAGGACATCTGCACAGAGAAGCAGGCCAATTTGCCAAAAGTCAGTTCATTGAATACCACTTTGCCAAATGGCCGAGGTACAGAACAGTCAGTTCATTAGAAAACTCAATTCACTAGGCATTCAGTTAATAATTTACCAGTATGTACGTGTGTGTGTGTGTGTGTACATATATATAGAAACTCTTGTGGTGTAGTAGTTAAGTGTCACGGCTGCTAACCAGAAGATCAGCAGTTCAAATCCACCAGGCATTCCTTGGAAACTCTGTCGAGCAGTTCTACTCTATCTATAGGATCACTATGAGTCCCAATCAACTTGACAGCAGTGGGTTTGGTTTTATACACACACACATACAAACACACAGTAATCTTCTTGGCTACAGACAGGTAGGTAGGTAGATATGGCTATATATATTTCATATAGATACAGCTTTGTCTACATATGGATACATGGGAAAACCTTGGCTATGTATCAAGTTTATAGCGTTTTGTACTGGATGGGTAGCTTTGGTTGACCAGCTTTCATTTTGTCATCAGGGCAGCATTCTAAGGAATATTCAACGTATCACAACATGAGATTATGTGAGAAGTCTCTGGGGGATGCCCATGATTCTTGCACTCTGCTGCTAACTGCAAGAGGTGAGAGTCCACCAAGAGATGCCTGAGCAGAAAGGCCTGGTGATAGCCGAAAGCTTGCAGCCACAGAAAGCCCTGAAGAACACAGCTCCACTGTGAGACACGTGGGGTGACCTTGAGCTAAAACCGACTCAGCAGCAGCTGGACCGAATTGAGGGAAGATCACATGATATATTTAATATTTAGAGAATTAAATTTTGTATCACTGTTTCATACAGGAAGGTTTCAGTTTTCACTGACTTCTTTGGACTATTTCTCACTATCCAGAACATTTTGCCACATCTCATCTTGCCCAACTTTGTTAGAGATCTTTGTCTTCTGGGAAAGTTTCCAACTCTCTGCTCAGTCACCTTGGTTCTAATCATTCTTCAGTTATGTTGACCACGTTTCAGGAACTGAACAGCTACATGTGTCTAGTAGCTATTACAGGGAATATTTCCATCATCACAGAAAGTGCTACTGGATAGTATTGCTTTAGGACAGACCCTCTAAGAAAGGATTCCGTCTTTCATTTCTTAAGCTGCGTGTCCTACAGCAGCTAAGGAGCCGGGTCTCACCCCTGCACCTGGGCTGGGCTCCCCAGGCATCGTTAGAATCACAGAGCTGTTCTTGCCTGGGAAGAGAACTGAGAAGTCAAACTCCTGATTGCTAATCATTTATATTTTGTTCACTTTCCAGCCTAGCACTAAGATGAGTTCTAATATTTCAAGAGACCCTGCACAAAATTTCCTAGGGAGTGACCTTGCCTCAATGACAGCCACGTGAGTATTGTCCCATTCAGCAGTGCTCTCCTCTTCAGACCCCACTACGCTTCAGATAGGAAGAGAGAGAGATCCTCTGGTCAGCAAACTCCTTACTGAAAATATTCATTCCACTAAAAGCATCAAAAAGGCTTTTTTCCCCTTAGAATTTAGGGGGGGAAAAAAAGGCTGCAGAACAAAATGGAAGGCTTGAATGAACATTTCAAGTCCTACCTGTCACAAGCCATTAGCTGAATTGCCTAAAGAAATCCCTTGACAAGAATAAGTGCTGTTTTTTATGTTAGAGAGCTTCATAATGTTGCCCACAAGAAGAAATTTCCCCACAAAAGCTCTTTCTGTTTAATAAAGTGATTTGTTCCGGTAACAGTGATAATAAAATTGCTGAAATGAAACAGGATTGTTCAATGAAGACCTAAATCCAATTTGCTGGGCTAGTATGATTACAGTTTTATCTCTGTGTTTACTCATTTGTAGAATTGCTACCAGTCTTTTTATATGCAATTAATAGGATTAATGGTTTTCAGGACCAGAAGGCAGTAACAAGGAACATAACTTGTTTTATGTGGCAAGCAGTTGAGTGTTGGTCTCTTTCAGGATGTGTACCTTGCTGGCTTTGTGTAACAGAATGACAGGTTGATTGTTTTTCCTTGTCTATTAAAACAGCATTTCTTTTCCCAATGAAAATTATTTTGAATAATTATAGCCATGCTAATTTGAGGACCTCCCTTCGGTGACTTCCACAAGACGTCTATAGCACAGCCTTCTGGCCCAAGAAAACAGGTCAAGATTTTGAGTAACTGCAGCAACTTTCTAAAATTTAACTTTTACGGTCATCTGTCAACCTCAGTCAGTCCCACAATAATAGTTCTTACAATCGCTGTTAATGGCTTTAATATCGAGTGAAAAATGTTGACAAGTCATTCTGTTCCCCTCTTGGAGGCTTCAGGTATTGTTATATTTTAGTTATTTTCATGATCATTTATATGTGCTTGATTTTTTAATCAACATTGTGTTTGGAATGGTACCATCTTAAATCCTAAAAAGAGATTAATGTGTATATAGTACAAACATAAGTATTAAATACATGCTGTATTTTTTTTTTTTAGGGGCAGTGTTTAGGAGTTTTTCTTACTGTTAATTTGTAGGATATTCTTAGTTGTTTCTTTTTAACAGAAAAAGAAACTAGACAAAAAATAAAATAATAATATGAGCCACTGTCTTTTGGGGCTACCTGAAGTATGTTAATTCTGAACCTTGATCATTTTTAGCCCTGGTGGCATAGTAGTTAAATGCTGTGGTTGCTAACCCAAAGGTCTGCAATTCAAATCTACCAGGTACTCCTTGGGAACTCTATGGGGCAGTTCTACTCTGTCCTGTAGGGTCACTAAGAATTGGAATCGGCTCAGAGACAATGGGTTTCTTTCGTTTTTGTTTTTCGTGGGGTTTTTTTTTTTTTGGTTGGTGTCTTTGCCTGGCTTCCAAGAAAACAGAGCATAAGGCAAACCTTAGTGCTTTATTAAAGAGTATAGCCTCAGAGCAGCAAGGGTGAAGGGGTAAATGAGGCTAGGCAGAGAAAAGGAGAACACCTGTGTGAGACAGTATGTTACCGAGCTAACTCAGCATCACTGGTTGCTCAGTTATACTAGGTATTTCCGGAGAAGTGTCTGCAAGAAAATAGAAGGGGAGGCAATTGTCTAGTAGCTATTTTGTTTCTCCAGTCTCATAGGCCAAGGTTCCTCACCGAGGTGTTAACTCCCTTACACTTGCCAGTTGTATTGTCTGATTCCTCAGAGGAGCCAGCGGGGAAGCCAGAGCTCCCATGTGTCTGTCAGGGTCAGAATCTAGGGCCTTAGCTTCCGCGTTTGCTCCTGGGCTTAATGGAGACCATAACAGAGTTTAGCCCTCATCCATGGAAGAGGTTAAAACAATCACAGATGATGGAAAATTGGGGTATAGCAACTAGAGCTTTACAATAACAGCAGGAACTGTCACCAGAGATGATTTTGCTGGATAAAAGGGAAAAAGACCAAGGCCTGTCGATGGGGAACTAGAAAGGACAAAGCAGATGCGAGGTAATGCACATAGTGGGTCTAGTACAACTGGCAAGTCAAATCTTTTCTAAAGAGCTGCTTCAGCAAGGAAGAGGAAACTTCTACCCAGGCCCTGATCAAATGTGATAAGTATCAGAGAATTTGCTGCATCTTCTAAAATGACATCTCCAAAACAGCTCTCTGCATTAAGTGTTAACCTAATTGTTACTGAGGTTTCCCTGGTATTACTTCAATTATGTGATCCATACAGTAAAGACACTTCCCCAAGACAAAAACAGAGATTTGTTGAGCTATTCACCTATGACCTCAGGGCCTTCAATGTGGTAGAAACTTGATAACTATTGGTTAATTAATGAAAGAGTGGATGATTGGCCAATTAGCCAAGGCGTCTACCTCTGCACTCTTTCCATTATCCCAGCTGTGCTAGAGTTTACTAAATATAGCCATGAAAATCAGTTGCTGCCAAGTTGATTCCAATTCACAGAGACCACTGCACCACAGGATTTTCAAGGCTTTGACCTCTCAGAAGCAGATCACCAGGCCTGTCTTCTGAGGTACCTGAACAGGTTCAAACTACCAGCCTTTCAAACTCTTAAACACTGTGCCACTACGCCATCATGATTAAGTGCTACAGCTGCTAACAAAAATGTCAGCAGTTTGAATCCATCAGGTGCTTCTTGGAAAAACTCTATGGGGTGGTTCCACTCCATCCCATAGGTCACCACGAGTTGAAATCGATTCAGTGGCAGTAGTATGACAGTTCAGGGCCAGAATAAAGACCTTGAAAAGCTGAAACTATACAAGCAATTTTAATGATCAAGAAGAAAGATTATGATGGTTCCATGACACAAAAATTCTTGTCAAAATGTTAAAAAACCTTTACTGTAAGTTATAAATGTATAGAGAGATGGAAAAATAGTAAAACAAATATTCAGTACCCAGTAATTTAAAACATTAGAGACATCGATGTGTTTTATTCCTTTGTAAAAAAATACTTTTCAAGACTAGCTTAACAGTATTTGTGTTCTTATATACAGAGCGTCTTTTCTCTGCCTTGGCAAACTGTCAAACTTCTAAGTATGGATCAGTTTGTGACCTTTTATCCTTCGTGATGTCAATGTCATGAAATATCTTCAAGAGTTCCTTTGATGTAAATTTTTTTTTTGCTGATGATAATTCTTTGGAGACATATTCAACCTTTTCATCACAACTGCTTTCCTCACATCCATAAGTTCCCTTGAACGGCAGCAGTGTCAGCACCCCCAGGGTCATTTATTTCCCCTCTAACTCCATTTGAGTTCAATTCTAAAATTCCTTCCTGCATTATGACTTTTCATTTCTTCACTGCAACTTTATTTTTGTTGACTAAATTCCTTTCCCAATTATCTATTTTCATAAAATGCAAGAGCTTATCAGTCTCGCAAATCCATCATGCATCTGCCCCTCTAAGGGTGTCTCATTCACCACTTTGTCACTTCAACTCAGCATGGTGTCTCACACATGTAAGTATGCAGTAAATATTTGGTAAATGAGGGGACAGGGGAATGATAAGGAGGAAGCATAGCTATACACTCAGTGGTTTGTGAATGAAACGAATACCAGAAGCTTAGTGACCGGTCACCATCTGACTTTCAAAGAAGTGATGTATCTGATCACTGTTTGTGATTTGCATCTTTCACTTACACAGTGATTTGTAAAATAAAGATTTAATAACCTAGTGTATACTTTATGCAATTGTTCAGAGTTAATATATAATGGTAACTGAAATCTGAATCACGTTTTTGGGAGACTGGTGGTGTTTAACTAAAATGTGGTGACTGAAACCATTCACACTAGAACATTGTAAAGTGAGGACTTTTGGTGTTTTCTATTCATGCTCTCTGGACTTAGTAAAAGAATCTAGTTAACCATCACAAGATGGGAAGGATCCATCCTCATCTTCACTAATAGTTAGCCAAAGGAGGAAAATAAAACTATGTGTGTATATATATATATACTTTCTTTTACATAGCTAAGTATATGCACCCGTTAGGGATTTTACCTAATGGAGTACATTGGTGGCATACTAGTTAAGTGCTAGGTGTACCAACCAAAAGTCAGCATTTCAAATCCACCATGCACTCCTTGGAAACTTTATGAGGCAGTTCTACTTTTAGGGTCGTTATGAGTCAGCATTGATGTGACAGCGGTGGGTTTGGTTTTCTTGGTAATGGAGTATAGTGGCCAAGTTTGTATGTATTGGAATCTAAAAAAAACTGAGTTCAGAGGTTATTCAGTCTCTCACAGACTCAATTTCCTCACATATGAAGCCCTATCTCAGATGATTGTTGCAAGGATTGAGAGAGTATGTCTTTCTAGTGCAGTGCCTGGCTCACAGTCAATAAAAAAGCAACAAACCCAGTGCAGCTGAGTTAATTCCGACTCATAGCAACTCTATAGACAGAACAGAACTGCCCCATAGGGTTTTCAAGGAATACCTGGTGAATTTGAACTGCTGATCTTCTGGTTAGCAGCTGTAGCACTGAACCACTAGGCCACCAGTGTTTAGTGAACCTCATTAATTAAATGCTGTAGATGGCAGTGGCTGTGATGATGGTGATCATGGTGGTATGGTATTTAAAAAAATAAAAATAAAAACCTACTGCCATCAACTAGGGTCCACCTCCTAGCAGCCCTAGAGATCAGAGTAGAACTGCCCCATAGAGGTTCCAAGGAGCGCCTGACAGATTTGAGCCACTGACTTTTTGGTTAGCAGATATAGTACTTAACCCACTATGCCACCAGGGTTTCTGGTGTGGTATTAGGTACCTGGGGTGGGGGGGAGAAACATAGAACTTTAAAAAAGAATAGAACTGGAGTACTGATTTGGAATTCTTTAGCTTCCCAGAAGATCATTACAATACAATTTTATAATGAACTCATAGAACATTTACTCTGAAAATCTAGAACTTTAAATAAGTTAAAATCCTTCCAAATTAGGGAAAATGAGCAAATAAGCTTTAATGTCCATCTATGCCAAGTCATGGTGCCAAAAAACTTTTATGTCTCTGTTGTAAGCTTTATCCAATATCCATTTACCAGTTCTTGGTTTGCAAATCCAATTGCTCTGAGATAGGAATTTGAACAGCAAAATTGGCAGTATTTTAAGCTTGATAAATTGGAGCTGCCAGGATGATAGAGCAACTGGAAGAAAGAGTTCAGCTTGCCCATTTCAAGAGCTTGCTGCAAATTTGCCTTTGACCAAATTGACTTTCATTAACTGTTTCAAAGCCATTAACATCTTTTCATGGTTTTCTAGCCTACTCTTCCATAGTGTAGTTCTAATTTTGCTAACCCACTGTTTTAGTCAGCTACTGCTACTCTAGCAGAAATACCATGAGTACACAGCTTTAGCAAGGAAAAGTTTATTCTTACACTGTTCTGTAGGCCACAAGTCCAAATTCAGATGCCCACTCCAGAGGAAGGCTTTCCTCATTGACAGCTCTGGAGGAAAGTCCTTGTGTTGCACCAGTCTTTCTTCAGGGAGCGTCTTGGGGCCGGAACCTCAGGTCTGAAGGATGCACTCTTCTCCTGGTGCTGCTTCCTTGATGGTGGGAGGTTCTCAATCCTCCACTTGCTTCCTTTTCCTTTTATCTCTTGTAGGATGAAAGAATAATGGATAAAGGATGGTGCAAGCAATACTCCAGGGTAACTCTGTTTACAGTGGAATAGGCAGGTGATCTTATGAAGGAATTTACAGTTCCACCGTAATCCTCTAACAAACAGCATAGAAAGATCACAAAATGGAGGACAATCCTAAAATATTAGGCATCATGGCTCAGCCACATGGCTACACACATTTTGGGGGGGACACAGTTCAATCCATGACACACCACCCCTTGAGTCCCCCAAAGTCACATTTTTGAAACATATAATACATTCATCCCATCATAGCAAAAACATGTCCATCCCATATGACGGAAGTCTTAAGTCAATTCCAAGTCCAAAATACAAAACCTCTTCTACATCTATGAAACCCAGAATACAAGCTATCTGCTTCCAAAGGTACAATGGCAGAACAGGCACAAGTTAGACATTCCATTACAAATGGGAGAAACTGCAGGGAAAGAAGGCATAAACAGGCTACAAGCAAGTCATCAGAAAATGTTACCTTAGCCCTCAAAGCTTGGAAAATAATCTTCCAGTTTCTGAGAAATTTTACTCAATGGCCTTGCCCTCCAGACTCTAAGTATTGGCCACACTCTCCAAATTCTGAGTGGTGATCCAGGCCCTGTGCTACAAACCTGCCTCCTCTGCCCCATAAGCTGTAAGTGTACCCAAAGCCCAACTGAGTGACAATTCCACCCTTACAAACACAGAAAGTCCTGGCTCCACGCTTTCCAACCCCTGAGGTTCTTTCCATATCTTTGAGACTGAGGCAGCACAACTTCTCATTCTCTTGTCTCTTTAGCTTCTGCTTCCTATGGCCTCATGGCCCAGGCCTCAGATCCACATCTGCCCTGCAGGGGCAAGTGTTCCAAAGTTCTGTAGCTCCACTGATTCAAGTGCCCTGAGGCACCCGACTCTGCTAGGAAACCTCCTGCACACAGGCATTCAGCTCTCTCGCTCTGTGGGTTAGCAAGGCTGGTTCCACCAATTCAAGTGCCTGGGAGAACCCCGCTCCACCAGGAAACATCTGTACAGAAGCACTTAGTTCTCTCACTCCATGGGTCAGCTCCAGTGCTGCCTCTGGTTCTGCTGCCACTGCTGCTGGTCCTCTGCTGTTGTCACTCACCATCTGTGCCTTCTTTGGTATTAACAGTTCTCCTCAGTTCCTTCTGAACCTTCTATCCACTCAAAGTTTCAAAACGGCTTCCACATTTTAGGTATTTGTTAGAATATCACTGCGCTCTCTCAGTACCAAATTCTATTAAAGCAGCACTGGCTGACTAATACATCCATATTATTCTTCACTACCCAGCTATTAATTTAAGCATTATCTTATTAGCACCTGTTACATGCCAAACAACATTCTAAAAATGAGACAAACATGTGTAGCACATAGTTTGAGGCAAAGGGTGAAGATAGATGACACACATGTACATAAATAAATAGATGCGATGTCTCTACAGCTACCTTAATTTTCAGATGGAAAGGGATATGTACTAATATTTATTCAGCTTCTACTAAGGGCCAAACCTTTTGGATTTGTCTAATGTGACTTCTCCATCAGCACAAGGAAGTAGACACTGTTTCTCCCGTATTTGTTGGTCAAAGTCACCACCCGTTACATTTCCACCACGCAGAGTCTCTGAAAACTCTGACACTCTAAAAGAACCCAACTCCCTACAGCAGTTTCCTTTGTGTCTAGACACAGATACCAGGTACTCCTGGATGGATGGAAAGTATCCTTCATTACCGGAAGAACAAGACTAGCCAGGCTTTTTAAGGCCTAAGAGGTTGTACCTGGGGGTCAAGACCATGGATTTTAGGAAGCATACTTGTCTTACTTGATATTTTAACATCTCAAAGTTGGGATGCACATTACAGTTAAAAGATTTATCCTCTTCTCTTGATGAAGGCTTCCCTTTTACCCATCAACGTGTCCCTGGTATCTGTGTCAAAAGAGAAAGCACAATCATATTTTTGGGGTTAACTATTGGTTTTGTACTATCATTTTAATGATGTGATTGCATCATAGCGGTTAAAGCAAGTATTCAAATGTATTGTCTTCTTAATGATTTTTTAAAAATTAGCGTAAAATTTTGTTAGAAGACTCAGATTCTAACCCACACTTTATTATTCTTATTAATTTACTGAACACAAGCAATAAAATACAAGTATGCTTTGTTAATAATAAGGTTCACTCTGTGAGTACTAAACATTACTTTTGGGAAACTATGAAAATCATTATGTCAGGTATTTTTGAGTTTTCAAATATGTTTCTTTGCATAGTTTGCTTGTAAAATGAGTACTGTTACAAGAGTGATAAGGTGGGCATCTGTATTTCAACTTTTTCTCCAGACGTAAAATAAAATTAAGACATTATGGCCAAAACTAATTGAACTCCAAAAATTTCATTTCAAAGTGAGAAATAAATATTACCAGTTCTTCACTCTGGGATGTGCCGGGCTAGAATGAACCTACGACTAGAGTAGCAGCTTGACGAGTGTACATTTTAATGTGCAGGTAGCCAACTCAGCCTTTTAGATTTTGTCACTCTGCCAGTGTTTTCGCTTGGCAAGACTTCAAGGGCTTCCGTGTCCAACCCAAGGCAGCCCCCTTCAGGATACATGAGCCAAGCTAACTGCATGCAAACCAGGCTGGGTTGTGGAATCAGTTTACATGGGCATGTTGTCAGAGAAAGATGTTTATGTGTGTGAGAGTCTTAAAGGATGGAATAGAAAGATCAGAAGGAAGGTTAAGCAGAATGGGCCTGGGAAGAATTCCACATGTCCTTAGAGGACAGGCAGAGGATAAAAGAAGGTACAGTAGGGAAGCAGAAACAGAAGTGCATTCTTCACAGTCTGGCTGGCAAGCCCCGCAACCGTGCCATTCTTCAAACAAAACCTCCCTTGGCCTCACTGGTCATGCCAGCTCTATTGACTTACAAAAAACCTTCAAGACTTTGATCAGCTACCAAAATGCAAACATTTTAAGTGATGCCCCAACAGTAAAAAAAAAAAAAAAAAGAAAAGTCAGTTGATGTAAGGGTTTGAAACAGTCCATTTACAATCTCATGTAGAAAAGTATACACACACACGCCCACCCTTGCATGTGTCCATGGAAAAGAGTATTTTTTACAGCCTGTTAATAGTGCCATGTATTTATTACACATACTCACTTAAAGTCCAAGTAAATGTTCTTGATTTGCAAATGTGAAGTCAAAAATATAAAACTAAACTCTTTTTTCAGTGATCCTCACACTCACTCCTGCCAAAAAAAAGGAAAAGAGAAACCATACTCTCCCCACCCACCAGACATGAAAACAGTGATTTATATTAGAGTCTAATTCAGACCATAAGTTCTGTTTCAACATAGAATTTTAGGATGCAAATTAATAAGGTAATTTTAAGTGTGTGAAATATCCAAATGATCATTTTCAACTTCTTTTTACTTGTCATTGGGTCTCAAACACTGAGTCAACTCAATACCCAATGCATTATTATAATCAAATGGTTACTAAAGGGGGATGCCCACAGAACATGTTAAACACCAACTCCTACGGAACCTGAAGGCATCCCTGAGTGGGACAAATGGTTAAGCATTCAACTACTAGGTGAAAGGTTGTCAATTTGAAGCACACAAAGGCTCCTTGGAAGACAAGTCTGGCCATCTGCTTCTGAAAGATCTCAGTCTTGAAAACTCTACAGGGAAGTTTCACTTTGCACACATGAGTCTAATCAACTCAATGATAGCTATCAACAAGAAAACAGACTCTAAGACCTTGCTCAACCTGAAGCTCTGGCTAAATGTAGAGTTTGATAGCATCTAGCATGAGTTTTAACTATGATACAGGCAGCCAGGAAATTTAGCGGGGTGGCTTCTTCACTTTAAAGAAATTACTAAAAAATATTTATTTGCCTTGAGTCATTTAGACTCTATTTCTGGTCCTTAAGTGTATGAAGAGCTCTATTTTGTAAAAATATGCATTTTACTCCTTCTAATACAATAATTGCACCCTAGCTCCAAACTACTTATTTTGAAAAACTATTGACTCACTGGTCCAGAGATGAGTATCCCCTAACAAAGTCGCTATGAAAAAAATATGTGCTCAAAATAACAATGCAACAGCAACCAAAGAAACTCTCACTTGACTTCCTGCTGAGGCTTCTTCCTCCAGCTAGAGAGTCAGACTCCAAGAGACAAGTTCCCATTTCAGAATAATGCTCTAGCCTGAGAGGGTGGAGCAAAGGGAGGCAAAACTCCAGCTCTCCAGTCCTCTTCCAAAGAATTCCAAATGCTGTTTATCTCAATAACTTGTGGCCATTAAATTTAAATTGATCCTGAGCCCAGTGTGTTCTTCTGTGAGGTTCTGAGTTAAGGGGTCTAAGACATGTTAAAGCAGATGTCATCTCTGTGCTCAAGTAATACAGGCCTTTCTCAATTCTTTCTCTAAATCTACAGGGAAGAGAATTATTATCCAGATTTACAATCACTAACAAAGACTCATGCATTGCATTGGGAAAATCTTCTGCCAAGGATGTCTTTAAAGTATTGGAAAGTAAAGATGTCATCTTGAAAACAAAAGTGTGCCTGATCCCAGCTGTGGTATTCTCAATTACATCATATGCACACGAAAGCTGGACCATGAACAAGGAAGACAGAAGAATTGATGCCTTTGAATTGTGATTCTGGAGAAGAATGTTGAATGTACCACGGACTGCCAAAAGAACCAATAGTTCTGTTCTGGAAGAAGTACAACCAGAGTGCTTCTTGGAAGCATAGATGGCAAGACTGTGTCTTACATGCTTTGGACATGTTGTCAGGAAGGATCAGTCCCTGGAGAAGGACATCATGCTTGGTAGAGTGGAGGGTCAGCAAAAAAGAAGACTGTTGACGAGATGGATTGACACAGTGGCTGCAACAACAGGGGTAAGCATTAAAATGATTGTGGACATGGCGCAAGACTGGATAGTGTTCCATTCTGTTTTTCATAGGGTCACTATGAGTTGGAACCAACTTGGCGGAACCTAACAACAACAACAATAGCAAAAACTCAACCGTAATCTCTTCCCCTGTCAGTTCAGATTCTCCTAACCTGTTTCTTCAACATGACTCCCCACTCATTCTCTTCCCTCCAGCTAAGCAAACTCCCTCAAAGCTCCTTTCTTTTGATTTGGCCCCTTCTTACGCTGTTACAAATGGAAAGCATGACTATCCTTCATTTTAGCTTTTATAAAGCCTTCGCCCACGAAATTTAAATAAAATACAGTACACTGTTACTGTTGTTGCTAGCTGCCCTGGAGTTGGGCCTTAGCTCATGGTTTGCAGATGAAAGTGTTGTGATTTATGAGGTTTGCATTGGCTGACTTTTCCAAAGGATATGGCTAGGGCTTTCTTTCTAGTCCATATTAGTCTGGAAGCTCTACTGAAGCCTGTTCAGCAATATAGCAGCATACAAACCTCCACTGATAGATGGATAGTGGTTACACACGAGGTGCCTTGACTAGGAACCATACCTGGGTCTTCCAAGTGGAGAACATTTCTAGCAGAGAAACACCATTGCCCCCCACCCCCCGCCCAAAGTGTAGTATAACTTCATGTAGTCAGCACTTAAAAGTGTGTGGATAAAGAGATCCAGAATCAATCCACCATGAAACCCTCTGGGATTATGCAAACCTAAGTTTATAGTCTAACTCAGCTCCTGTCACCTGAATGGCTCTTAGCAAGTACTGCTTGTTTTATTGTCTATAGAATGTCAAAATGGTATCTGACAGGAAGTACTTCATAGAATTGTGGTAAAATAAGTGAAACACTTTGTTCAAAAGAACCTTCAAGCATCTGTCTACTTAAAGCACGTTCATGCACAGAAAGTGCATGGCAAACGTACACAAACTGAGAGGTTACACTTCTCCTCACTCATCTACTATCATTATTTGATATGTTTCATTTAGGACAATAGTAAAGAAATCTACTACCTGACTGTTTGCGGCATTAAAGACATACGCCTGGCGGTAGTGAACGCTAAGGCACAAGGCAAGAACACTGCTGGCTGTGACAGTAAAGGTGGTGCATCAGCTTGGCTGAGCTATGGTTTCTCGGTGTTTGGCAGTTATTTAATGATTGTCATGGATTGAATTGTTTCCCCCCAAAAATAGGTATAGCCACATGGCTAGGCCATGATTCCCAGTGTCTTGTGACTGTCCTTCATTTTGTGGTTTTCCTATGCTGTATTTTAAAGGATTAGGGTGGGACTGTAAATTACTTTATTAGATCTCCTCACTGCTCCACTATAAAGGAAGTTTCCCTGGAGTGTGGCTTGCTCCACCATTAATCCTGCAAGAGATAAAAGGAAAGGGAAGCATGCAGAGAATGGGGAAACTCTCACCATCAAGCAAGCAAGAGCGTGTCCTACAGACCTAAGGCTCCTGCGCCAAGATGCTCACTGGACAAAGACTGATGCAACACCGGACTTTCCTCCAGAACCGACAAAGGGGAAAGCCTTCCCCTGGAGCCAGCATACTGAATTTGGACTTGTAGCCTACTGAACTGTGTAAGAATAAACCTTCCTTTGTTAAAGCCATTCACTTTGTGGTATTTTTGTTAAAGCAGCCCTAGCTGACTAAAACAATGATGTAATTTAACAATTCTGCCATGGTATAGTCATCCTCTACTTTGTGATCTGATGTGATCATTTTCACATAACATCTGTTTTTCTGTAATAACCTGGCCCTTGGAATCTAACCAAGTCAATAAGTGAAGAGTAGATGTCTACATAAAGGTAGTTTAATTAACATTACTTGGATTTGTATACTAGATCTATCTCTTACAATCTGTGGGGCCTCTGTAGTCCTCAGCTTCTTCATCTTCTTCATCTCTAAAATGGAGTTAATAGTAATACCTACCTCGTAAAGTTGCTATGACAGTGAAATGACACCGTACTTGAAAAACACTTAGCAAAGTACTTACTACATTGTGGTTAGTTAAGGTAAGCAGACTAAAAGCAGAAAGGCAGAACACGACTTGTCAGTAAGGTATGTACAAGCTAATGAAAAGTTATTGGAAAGGAGGAAAGGAAAATAGTGAGATGAGAAGAAATTCAGTTTCCAGGAGTTACATGTGTCCATTAGATAGCAAGCACCCTTAGATTAGTTGATTAACACCTGTTCATGAATACCAGAGTAGCTTAACAAATATTAATGGAGTTTCTTTGTTTTCTTCCCTGCATATTTACTCCTCTAACTTGTTATGACCAGATTTTTTTAAATAACCATAAATTAGAATGAGATTCATTTTTACATTTTTAAAAAACGTGTCTCAGTTACGAGTCAAATTTAGCCTGAGGCAGCCAAGGTTTGGACACACTGGAGTTGTCAAAAAGAAGACCACCAGCTGCTTGGCCAGGTCCTTTACCATCACCAGCATCACTAACTGGGCATAGCAGTTACTGTCCTACAGCATGGCTGACATTTATGTCCGAATTCTTACAATCTTATAACTATAACAAATAATTCTACTATAATACATGTAAGTGATATAAAACAGTAAAATGCAAATTTTTTAGTTTAAAATAAAAAACCAAAATGTGCAGAGTAAATTTATCTCCTATCTCTAATTTGCATCTACTACTATAGACTTGAGCAAGTCTACCATCTCTCTGAATCTTACTTTTTTCTTTTAAGAAATGAAGGGATAAACTTTTAGACCTAATCTCTCTATTACTATTTTATACAGTTTCAATCTTCCTAACTCCAGTAGCCAAGAAGGAAAGCAGACATTCTGGCTTGGATTTAACCTCCCTGTGTCCAAGGCATTACAGCAAATATGGTTAGGCATGTGGCCTTCAGAACTAGGCAGAGGCTTGAATCTCAGTCATAGCCATCTTGCTTTCCCCACCTGTGAGCTAATCAGACTACAGTGGTCAGAGACAGCACTAAGACAAGAACTGCGCGTGCTGGCAGTTGGGAGTGCTAAGGTAGATGAGTGTGGAGAACACTAGGTGGCATATCTAGAATTGTGCTATGCACCTAGCAGAGGTGATGTGAGAAGCCAAAGAAACCAAGTGGTGCCCTTGTACTCTGTCATGTAGGGCTGCAATGAATAGGACAGTACACAACAACAAAAATATATCAAAAGGTACAGTGTGAATACTGAGGAATTCAGCACAACTTGACCAAGGCAAGGTCATGGAAGCTTCATGCTAAAGCCAAGTGCCATCGAGTTAGATCCAACTCACAGATACATCCAAACTCCTTGAGAGGCCAAATTTACTGGGCTAAGGGCTCTGGGGACCCTGGTCTTGGGGAACATCTAGCTCAGCTTGTATAGTATAGTTTATGAAGAAAATGTTCTACATCCTACCTTGGTAAATAGCATCTTGGGTCTTAAAAGTTTGTGAGTGACCACCTAAGATACTCCATTAGTCATACCCCATCTGTAGCAAGGGAGAATGAAGAAAACGAAAGATAAAAGAGAAAGATTTGTCCAAAGAACTAATGAACCACAACTACAACAGCCTCCATAGACTGAATCCAGCATAACTGCATGGTGCCCAACAATCACCATTGACACCCTCTGACAAAGGTAATAATAGATGGTCCTGGACAGAGCTGGAGAAACATTTAGAATAAAATTCAAATTCACAGAAATTAAAGATAAAAAAGACAGGCTCACTGGTTTAACAGAGAATGGATAAGCCCAAAAGTATGGCCCCTGAACACTCTTTCAGCTTAGTAATGAAGTCAGTCTTGAGGCTCATAAAAGATTAGACAGGCTCATAAAACAAATAATTGTACATGTAGTTCAACATGTGTACAACAATAAATAGGTATACCAGCCCAGAGACAAGGAGAAGAAAGCAGGAAGGGACAGGAAAACTTGACAAATAGCAATGGGGAAACCAAGGTTGAGAAAGGGAGAGTTTTGAAGGTTGCAGGGTTGGCACCCAATGTCACAAAACAACATGTATACTGTTTAATTAGGTATTTCAATACTTTGAATTTTGTTAAGGATTGCTTTGTGGCCTAATATGTGGTCACTTCTGGAGAATGTTCCATGTTCATTGGAAAAGAAAGCATACCTGGCTACTGTTGGGTAGGATGTTCTGTATATGTCTATGAGGTCAAGTTGGTTGAATTTGGTTGGCATTTAGATGTAACGTGTCTCTATCGAGCTTTTATCCAGATGTTCTGTCCTTCACTGAAAGTGGTGTGTTGAAGTCTCCTACTATTATTATGGAGCTGTCTATTCCTCTTTTCAACACAGTTGGTGTTTGATTCACATATTTTGGAGCCCTGTCCTTGGGTGCATAGATATTTAATATGGTTATGTCCTCCTGGAGATTGCTTTAATCATTATATAGTGTCCTCTTATGCAGTGTGGTAGCTTTTACTTTAAAGTCTATTTTACCAAAGATTAATATCGCAACTCCTGTTCTTTTTTGAATGTTGTTAGCTTGATATAACTTTTCTATCCTTTGAGTTTTAGTTTGTTCATGTCTTTGATTTTTAAGTGTTTCTTTTAGGCAGCGTATAGATGGGTCACGTTTTTTGATCAAATCTGCCACTTTGCATCTCTTTAGAGGTGCATTTAATGTATTTGCACGCAATGTGATTTTTGATAGGTGTATGAATTTAGTACAGTCATTTTGATTTTTTTTTTAAATGTGTTGTAGACAATTCTTTTGTTCCATTAATATGGTTTCTTTTCATCTTTATCAGTGTTGGTGGCTTTGTTTTTATTGAGACTTCATGGGGGTTGTTTGGTTTTTATTTTGGTGCATAGGACTGATAGTTTCCTTTGTGGTTACTTTAATATCTACCCCTATTTTTCTAAATTCAAACCAATGTTTCATTTTTTTATATCACCTTGACTTCCTCTCCGTATGAAAGATCTATAAATACATTTTTGTTTAAGCTCCTCTTTTTTTGTTACAGTACTTAAATGACATTTCTGTTTCCCTACTTGATTCATTTTTGTGAGTCCCCTATTTAGGTTGATTTCCAATTGCTCTGTTCTGCATTCTAGTCTTGGGTTGTTACCTGATGTTACTGTTTTTCTAACCAAAGGACTCCCTTTAATATTTCTTATAATTTTAGTTTGGTTTTTGCAAATTTCCTAAATTTCTGTTTATCTGGAAATGTCCTAATTTAACCATCATATCTGAGGGGCAGTTATGGTGGGTATATCATTCTTGAGTGGCATTTTTTTTTTGTCAAGGTTTTTTTTATATGTCTTCCCTTTGCTTTGTTACCTGCGTGTTTTCTCCTGAGTAGTCCAAGTTTAGTCTTCTTGATTTTCCTTTGTAGGTTATTTTTCATTTATCCCTTGCCACTTTTAAAATTGTCTCTTTATTATTAGTTTTGGCAAGTTTGCTTATAATATGTCTTTGTGTCTTTCTTTGGGGATCTACCCTGTGTGGAATGCAATGAGTATCTTGGATAGGTATCTTCTCTTCTTTCATGATTTCAGGAAAGTTTTGTTAATAAAACTTAGACAGTTGTCTGTACATTTTCTGTTATTCCTCCCCACCCCACCCCACCCGCAACTCTTTTTCTGGTACTCCAATCACTTGTAGATTATTCCTCTTAATAGAGGGCCATATAATTCTTAGTGTTTCTTGATTCTTTTATCTGTGTTTTCCTCAAATATGTTGATGTCACATACTTTGTCTTCAATCTCACTAACTCAGTGTTCCATTGCCCCAATTCTGCTCCTTTGGCTTTCTACTGAGTTATCTAACTCTGTAATTACATTATTAACTCCAAATTTCTAATTCTTGGCATTATGTTTTTTTTGTTTTTTTTTTTTTTTTGCAGCCTATTCAGTTTGTCATCATGCTATGCTGCATTTTGCCTCATATCCTTCCTGATCTCTTAAAGAGCTTGTTTGAGTCAGCTAGGGCTGCTCTACTAGAAATACCACAGAGAGGATGGCTTTAACAAAGGAAGGTTTATTCTTACACAGTCTGGTGGGTTTCGAGTCCAAATTCAGGGTGTCTGCTCCAAGGGAAGGCTTTCCCCTTGTCGGCTCTGGAGGAAATGCCAATATTGCATCAGTCTTTGTCCAGGGAGCATCTTGGCGCAGGAACCTCAGGTCTGAAGGATGTGCTCTTCTCCTGGTGCTGCTTGCTTGATGGTGTGAGGTTCCCAATTCTCTGCCTGCTTCCCTTTCCTTTTATCTCTTGCAGGATGAAAGGATTAAGGGTAGGCCAAGCCATAATCCAGGGAAACTCCCTTTACAGTGGAGCAGGGAGGTGATCTCATAAAGGGATTTACAGTCCCACCCTAATCCTTTCACATACAGCATAGGAAAACCACAAAATGGAACACAGTCACAAGATACTGAGAATCATGGCCCAGCCATGCAGCTACACCTATTTTGGGGGGGACACAATTCAATCCATGACAGAGCTCTAAATACTGATCTTTTGTATTCTACCTCTGATAATTCTGGAAAATTCTCTTCCCCTAGAAAATTCAATTCTTTGTTTTGGGAGCTTTCTGAAGCCATTATGGTCTGCTCCTTCAAGTAATATAATATGGACTATTATCTCTGAGACATCAGTAAATTCTGGAACTTATTTTATGTTTGCTTACTATGTCCTAGCTTCTTGTTTTTTATGGTTATTGAAGGTCCAAATAATCTAGCTATGTGTGCTGGTTTGGTTATTGGTGGCTTTGAAGCTGTAACATCCTGTCATTGGGTGGTTAGAGCTGTTCCTACACCCCAAGAGTCTATTTACTTTTCCTGTACAGATTCAGCTCAAGGATAGTCAGAAACCAAGTGTGTGGTACTAGCTCTCACCTACTGTCCTAGATGGACAGGAGTGATTTCTGTAGGCACACGTATGTGGCTGCAGGTCTGAGAAGGGCAGAGGGCTAACAGCTATCTCTGAATGCCTAGGAGGAGGGTGCATTCCCTTGTCTGAATCTAAACATTTTGCTGATCTTTTTTTTCTTTACCCTTTTCTCCTGTTAAATTATTCCCTCTTCAAGTCTGAGAAAGACTCACAGCGGGCTTAAGGAGTCCTACTTTGGGCTCAATTAATGGTGTCAGACTTCAGACTCCTGGGTACAGTACAGAGAGGGAGGTGTAAGCTCTAGGAGAAGGAAGGGAGTTATAGCCCAAGAGAAGGATTTGGACCTGTGAGGGTGGCAGGCTACACAAAAAGATTTAGCTTTTGATGATCGCGTGCTGCTCCTCACAGTTTCCAGAGGTGTGAGTAGATTCTCTGGCCAGTTTCTCCAGCTGGGGAGGATGCCTTCCAACCACCAAGCTCAGCTCATCACACTAGCTACAGCTGTTTATGACAGGTCAGATCTGGCAAATCCTACTCTCCTTTCCCCATTGTTCAATCTGATTTCTGATTTCTCAACTTTCCTTTTGATGTTCTGGGCTCCTAGGATGTCATATGTAATAGATTAATTTGTTCTTTTGGGTCTTTGTTGCTAGAAGAGTCATAGGAAGCATCTGACTACTCTGCCTTATTGGCCCCACATCCCCTAATTGTTTAATGAGAAACTAATTTGTTCTGTAAAGCATCATGTAAGACACAATTAAAAAAAAAAAAGATTTAACCAAAAAAAAAGGGAAAAAAAGTGTGATGTAGTACCTAAGGAGCACTGACAGCTTGCTGGCTAACCAAAAGTTAGCAGTTGGAACTCACCCAGCAGCTCCATGGAAGAAAACAAACTGCTCCCATAAAAATTACACACTAGAAAACCCTGAGACAGTTCCTATTCTGTCACATTAGGTCACAGTGAGTAGATAATTCAATGGTAAGGAACAACATTTTAGTCCCTGGAACAGAGTGAAGACTAGATAGGCATTAGCTATTATTACTAGGATACATCAGAGGTACTCAATAACTGCTGATTGTGCTGAAATGAACATCTGCTATAAGTAAAGCACTTGTCATGTGTTATCCATTTAATTCTCACAACAACCCTGAGGAGAACAAACTGTTATTCCCATTTTATACAAAACAGACTCAGAGAGATGTAATGACAGACTCAAGAGACAGAAAAAGCTGACATCAAATGCCAAAATTATCTACTGATAATAATATATAGGGTTCCTATGAATCAGAGTCGAGTCAATGGTACTGGCTTTTTTTTTTGTAATAATACATATTAAATATTATTTTAAATGTAGGAAACCTTCAATATATAGAGAATCAATTATTTTTATTTTCACTCTAATGTCAGACATAACCTCAGGAAATTTTGGATGAAGTTTGCTTACTTATTTTTCTGTGAACTTGGAGGTGACCAAGAATGTTTATAGGAATCTACTAGGAATAGGAATTTAAGCTACTATGATTACTTTAAGTCTCATATTGTGACAGAGTCCAATCAACATTAAAAGCAAAACGAGTTGCTGTCAGGTCAACTCTAATTCATGGAAATCCCATTATTCTCTGTAACCAAGTTCCTTGGGTTAATGAATAGAAACATCAAATTTACTTAAGCAAAAATGGGGGAAATTATTATAAGAAAACATGGAGAACTGAGAACCCTAGGGAAGGAATGGAAAGCCAGGTCTCAGGGGAATAGAACCAGAAATCCCTCTCTCTGGCTCTCTCTCTCCCTAGGGTATCAAATGATTTCCCGTATCTGTTTTCTATTTATACTTCTTTGCTCATCACCTTTTTATGCTTCTTATAGCACATCATTATTCATAGCTCCTTACTCAGAGCATACAAATAACTTACCCAGGCTAACACTATGTTGTTTTTGAGTCAATTCTGACCCATAATAACCCTGTAGGACAGAGTAGAACTGCCCTATAAGGTTTTCCAAAGGGTGGGTGGTAAATTAGAACCACTGACCTTTTGGTTAGCAGCTGACCTCTTAACCACTGTGCCACCAAGCCTCCAGAGTGAAACTAGCACCTCTCGGTCTCAATTAGAAACATCTTGGAATTTCTGTTCTATTTGGTTACTTTGCAGAATTTCTAATTTGGATTGAGATGTTAGTCTCAGCCTCAGTCCCAGTCAGAAATTCTCAAAAGTAACCAAATAGAAGAGAAATTCTAAGATCTCTCTGTCTGTCTGTCTCTCTCTCACACACACCCCCCCACACACATAAGAAAGCACACACCAAATAAACTTAGACAGCTATGATGATTTGAAAAATTAATCACTGTAGATGAATATTGTGAGGGTTAAGACTGTATATCAACCTTGTTTGTTTTCCTATTTGTCTTAGGCTGGATTCTTTAAAGAAGCAAATCTAGTAAAGCATCTCTCTCTCTCTCTCTCTCTCTCTCTCTGTCTCTCTCTCTCTCCAGAAAACCAAACACAATGCAGTCAAGCAACCCTATAGACCAGAGTAGAACTACCCCATAGAGTTTCCAAAGAAACTCAGCCATGATTGTCAATGATTTGATAGTGGTATGATGCTGTGATCACTTCCATGATGAAATCCGGTATAACAGGAACATCTCCATGATAAGATCTGCTGTGAGCAGTCGGTTGAAAAAGAGTTTCCTTGGGCATGTGCCCTGCATTAAATACAAGTGGTTGTTCTGACAAGGCTTGTAGGCTTTTGCTGGTTCTAGATTCTGCTGCTGACACCTAGCTTCTGGTTCTTGAGACTTGAGTGAACAGTTTACCTGCGGTCTTGCCTGCTGATCTGGGAATTTGTTGATTTTTCACAGCCTATGAGCAGGAGCCCCACTCTCTGGCCTACCAGTCTTGAGTCCATCAGCCTCTGCCGCTAGGTGAGTCAGGATAGGCTTTTATCCTGACATACAGACTTCGTACATTCCAGCCTCGGCAACGGTGTGAGACATTTCCCTGATATAAAGACAAGCTCTGATAATTCAGTTTGCAAACTCATCCTAGAAAAAGTGCTATATACCTCATTGCTGAATGTCACTATAGTCACCTTTGAAGTACTCCCCTTGGGAAGCTAAACACTGACCCCAGCACCTAGTCCACCCTTCAAAGCAATTTTACAACCCTTTTTCTGGAATGACCATCAGAGCTCTTGTCGTATTACTCTTGATGTCCTCAATGTCATCAAAATGTCTTCCTTTCAACATTTCCTTTATCTTTGGGTAAAGAAAAAAGCCACTGGGGACCAAATCAGGTAAGTAGGGAGGGTGTTCCAATACGGTTAGCTGTTTACTGACTAAAAACTCCCTCACAGACAACTATACAATTACATTTGCAAACTTGCCACTGTGCCACCATTCTACCACATGCAGTGGCCATTCCAGAAGGAGTTCCAAAATTGCTTTGATGGCTGGACTATGTGCTGGAAACCCTGGTGGTATGGTAGTTAAGTGCTGCATCAGCTAACCAAAAGGTTGTCAGTTCAAATCCACCAGGCACTCTTTGGAAACTCTATGGGCAGTTCTACTCTGCCCTATAGGGTCGCTTGACTGCATTGGGTTTGGTTTTCTGGAGATATATGTATATATATGTATACATATATACATATGTGATGGCACTTGGCATATATACTTTACTAGTTTTGCTGCTTTAAAGAACCCAGACTAAGACAAATAGGAAAACAAAGTGTGGTACATCCATGCAATGGGATATCACTCAGCCATAAAGAGAAATTAAATTCTCTTGTATGCTACAACACGGATGAAGCTTGAAAACATTGTGGTAACTAAGTCACTCAATCACAAGTGGACAAATTATCATATGATCTCACTGATATATCTCGAATACGCAAATGTACAGAGACCAAAATTTGTGAGTCATTACCAAGGATTGAAGGGAGAAGGAAAACGGCAGCCACTGATTACAGCGTGAGTTACTGTTTACAGTGACATAGAAAATTTGGTAGTGATTATTGGTGAGGGTTGTATGCATGAATAATGTAATCAATTATTAAATTGGCAAATGGAAAAATTGGAAAAACACTAAATTGACAAAGGTTCTTTTACAGATATATACTTTTACAACAAAAAAAAAATTGAATTGTCCCTTGTCACATCTCTACCAATTATTCCATCAGAATAGTTAGAAAATTCTAAGTATTTGTAGAGGAGTCTAGTTCTCAGATACATGCAGCAAAAGGAGAACTGGGCAAAAGAAATTAGATACGTTTATGCAGCCAGAAAACTGCCCGGAAGCAGCAGCTGAACAGGGGGCTGGGTGGGCATTTATGGGAGGGGTAATCAGATGGTGCTGAGGGAGATGGCCCCTGCCAGCAAGCAAAGCAGGCAGCTCTCCCAGGAGCCTCAGGAATAGAGAGCAGTCTGCTGTACAATTCTCTCGTAATGGCCTGGCAGAAATGGATGGTCCACCCAGGGAAGGATCAATTGTAAAAAGTAGAATTAGTCATTCTAAATCATGCAGCTGTGGTCGAAGGGAGCTCTTCTAAAAATCATTAAACAATCATGTATTCCTATTGATTTATTCAAAATACCTTGAGGGAAAGCAGATTAAACACAAGGTAAAAGTAAGCTAATGCAGATTAAATGGATGAAGGATGGGCTGAGAGTTCCCTAGGTAGTTTTTGTACTAATGAGAGGAAAATTATATGTACACTATTACCAGGATAAAAGGGTCTATTAGAGGTCTTTTTGCTTGACATATTTATGTATTTCAAATACTAAGTAGCATAGTGAATTAGGTTTACTCTGGACATTTGTTATTTTTATTGCATCTCCAAAGTGATAAACAGAGTTCTCTGTTGAGGGCAGCATGCTGCCTCACTCAGGGAAGCCCTGCCTGAATAGACTAATCCTGGTGCCACTGATGGTCCCTGGATGCCATTTATTAACAAGCCAAGTACAATTTAACTGCGAGAATCAGGCCTTTAAAATCCGGGAGTGAGACGCATAACCTAGAAGTGCAATGTCCTACAGTGCTCCCGGTGTCTCTTGCCTGGGCTGCATTTGAGAATGTCCTTTTCTCCCCTGCTGTAATCTATCCAAAAGCCTTATCACAAAAAGAAAACCAGAAAGGTATATGTTACACATTTCACCACCTGTCTGTCATTTTTTCATACTGTGATGGTGTGCGTGCATGTTAAAGTATTGAAAATCAAAGATGTCACTTTGAGGACTAAGGTGCACCTGACATAAATCATGGTATTTTCAGTCACCTTATAAGCATTTGAAAGCTGGTCAATGAATGAATGAGAAAGACAGATTCAGGTCTTTGAATTATGAAGAATATTGAATATACCATGGACTACCAGAAGAATGAACAAATCTATCTTAGAAGTACAGCCAGAAGGCTCTTTAGAAGTGAGGATGGCGAGACTTTGCCTCAGGTGCTTCGTGTTATCAGAAGGAATCAGCCCCTGAAAAAGAACCATCATGCTTGATAAAGTGCAAGGTCAGTGAAAAAGAGGACTCAACAAGATGGGCTGACACAGTAGCTGCAACAAGAGGCTCAATAATAGCAAAAATTGGGAGGATGGAGCAGGACCAGGTAGTGTTTTATTCTGTTATATGTAGGATGGTTGAGTCAAAGCCAACTCAATGTGCCTAACCGCAACAACACAATACTGGAAACTATGCCACAGATATTTTGAATACCACCTGGGTCACCCGTAGTGGACATGTTTTAGCAGAGCTTCCAGACTAAGACAGAGTAGAAAGAAAGTCCTGGCAGTCTATTTCTGAAAATTAGCCAATGAAAATGGATCAAAACAGCACGTTGTCTGATACAGCACCGGAGGATGAGCCCCAAGGGTAAAAGGCACTCAAAATACACAGTGACCTCAACAATGAACTCAAACATACCAGCTGTGAAGATCATACCATCATGAGAGTTAGGGTCACAGGCATCTGTATTTCTCTTCTACTTAGTCTGAAAAGCTGTTAAGGAAGGGTTGAGATTTAGGTTTATTTTAAGAGAGATCACTTGGGTAAAGGAAGCATTTCCGGTTGATGAAGCCTGTGATGGGTCGTGAGCAGACAGGTCAAAGGGAATGTCAAGGAGGTCATTTTGGTTAGAGGAGAAGAAGAAAGCTAAGGAGATAGGCACGAAGGAAGATTAATGAGACAGCACCCAAGGTGAGGAGACTGTGAGAGTGAGGACCTGAGTGTTAACTAAGGGTCATGCAATATGAGTGACATCATCAGCAAAATCTAGCTAGTACCAATCAAAACATTACCCTCACTGCAATCCACAGAAGTGACTTCAACCTGTAACTATAAAGACAACACAGTGGGTCTCAACTCTGAAAATACCCAGATCCCACTCAAAAATCTTCAGGGTAGGGATGCAAAAATACACCATTTCAGAAAGCTCTCTATATTTTGATGCACAATTACATTGAAAACCTCTATGTATTTCATCAAATATCTGCTGAAAACTATTCTGTGTTTGGAAGAATTGATTTAACATTTGATAGAACTCAATATTTCAGCTAAATCAAATATTTCATATATATATGAAATTACATATACAAATATGTATTTATAGATGTATTAAAACACGTGAATAATGAACATTCAAATATATGTAATTATATAATATTGTATCTTGATTCTGCTCATCTACAGTATAGATATTATACCTTATGCCTGTATGTGGTGTGGCCAGATAATTACCGAAATCATGTGATAAAGAAAAATATTGTCACATTACTTGCCACATACTTGTGTTCCTTAATGTCCTCATGTTGGAGCTGAAAGCTGATAGCTACAATTTGAAGCATTAATGGCATGTCCCACTTTCATGGCATTTAATTTGGGCAAATTTATTAATTCACTGATCATCACTTTAGTCTGTGGAGAGATCAGGAAATATCATTGTTCCTAATTTGCAAGGTAGAGAAAGTCACATTCAAAGATACTGCAATATTTGCTCAAAGTGATATGACTAGTTAGTAAAAGAATGTAGATTAGAGCCTGTCTTTGAAATTTGGCTGTCTGACTCTCTGTTCATTAAAGCATAAACACTTACTTACCTATCCTAGGGGGAAATGTTACAATCTAATCTGTGATAATTGTTTTTGAAATCCACATCTAGAGTTCATCAAAAATTTAAACACAGATGAATAGCACTGAATCACCCCCTCAATCTAACAGTTTGTAAAGGACTAAAAGCCGTGAACAAATATTTCATACATGTGTTTGGAACTTAGGCGTCATCACCCTATTCATTTCCAGCTCTGTTTGGTGCTTTTCTTGTGTTCTCAGCACCTGTCTGTATACATGAACACACAGCCAATGGCTGTGAGACTATCTAACATGACTGCAGGCAAATCCAAACAGCACAAGCCAAGACCCAAGGAACATCTGGTCAGTTGAAATTGCTTAAACACCCAAGAACTCCCAGAGTGAGCAGAAATACTGTCTGCATATGTATAAGCAACACTGCAAGACACCAATTTTAGCCCATTCTTGTCTGTTTCAGATAACTTCTTATTTTGAAAATCACCAAGTCATAATCTGGACTGCATTCTAATCAAAAGGATAAGAAGGAGCTTGAATGGCTTAGTTTAAGATGCATTCGAGAAAGAGCTTCCTGGTTTGGGAGCCCCTACCTACTGGACCACGTCTTTTGTCTTCTTTTCAGGGAGGGTAGTGTCACCGTGGTCATGTAAGGCCAGGACAGGAAAGGTTTTTCTGTCTACTGAAAATGAGTTCTATTCACCACTGTTTTTTCAGAGTTTGGTTGTTCACATTTTCTTGGACGCTGCAAGAGTCATAAAATAAACACTTCCAAGATTGTTTTCTTAAAAGTCAGTCCAATGTAAAATGAAATGAAAAGAACTTTTCTGAGTCTTCAGTTCAACATGGCCACATTTAACCAGGAACATACCCTTTTCTTCCTTCCTTTGAGCTTCTTCAGACTCATCTTTGTTTTTCAAAGTCTCAACTCTGGCTCACTCCACTAGAGACTTCTGTTTAATGGTTGGCTCCGTCCTAACCTCTGGGACCACATTTGGATGTCAACTGTTTATTTAAGATCTAAACTGGGACAAATACCAAGATAGGTGTTTAGGAACTTGAGCAGCAGTTAAATAATTATAGAACCTAAACTGGAAGGAGTTTCAAGAGACAGATGATCTAACACCAGCTTGCAAGCAGGTATGTTAGTTATTATTGTCCCATCTTACACCTGAAGCACCTGAGATCTAGAAGTGAAGTCCTTTCCCAATGGAAACTACTTAGTTTTGAAAGAGGGGCAAAAAGTGGGGAAAGTTGGACCCCAAGTTGCTTGCCTGCTTTCTCAATGCATACCACTTCCAATGCACGTAAAATAACTACAGCCATCTACTTAGTACACATACTACACTAAAAGTGTGGCAAGGTGTTGATCAACTTGGATTGTAACATCAAATAGGGAGAAATTTGAACCATACTTTTTCCATTTACTGGAAATCAGAAACCCTGATGGCATAGTGATTAAGTGCTATGTCTGCTAACCCAAAGATTGGCAGTTCGAATGCTCCTGGGAAACTCTGTGGAGCAGTTCTACTTGGTCCTAATTGGATCACTATGAGTTAGAATCTACCTGACAGCAGTGGGTTTCGTTTTTTTGCTTTGGACATGAGAATGAGCAAGTTACTTTATAAAATGAGAAAAGGATGGAGTAGCTACCCCACAGAGGTTGTGTAAAACTAAATAAAATATTGTATATATGAATTGTGTTTAGCGCAAGGCCAGGCACATAGTATGTGCTCAAAAACATTAACTACTGTTACAAACCAAGAGTTAAAATCTGCCCAGCAAGAGTCCTTTTAAAGTGATGTTTGAAAGTTTCTGATAATTCCAAAACAAGGAATACCAACTGCCTTCAAATAGGCAAAAAGGAAAGGAAAAAGAAGACATTTTTTTGTACAAGGAAGCCTGAGCTCCCAATAGGCTGCTTATAATAACAACTTGGAGTCTGAGCTCCAAAGTCACAAAGTTGTAGTCTGGACTGCATTCTAATCAAAAGGATAAGAATGAGCTTCAATGCCTTAATTTAAGAAGCATTCGAGAAAAAACTTCTTGGTTTGGAAATCCCTACCCACTGGACAGTGTCTGGTTAGAGTTAGGTACATTCTCTATGAGTAGGGTGATAACCCTAATTTGTCCACTGCTTTTAATCCTTTACAAACTGTTAGACTGAGGGGTAGTTCAGTGCTATTAATCTGTATTTAAATATTGCATGAACTCTTGAGAGCCTCCAATAATGAGCCCAGCTAAGGTCCTAGCTGAAGATCCATAAAACATTTATTTGACTCACTATGTCACATTTCTATGGGTGGGTTACCATCAAGCTAATCAAGCTTACCAGCAGAATCCCTCATTTGCACGGGCTCCTTCCAAAGCCTTGGCAGGGGCCTTAGTAATATGTTCAAGGGTTGTTTTGATACCTTCTCTTTAAGCTTATAACCTCAGTTTGTCCCTGCCATGGTGTCCTGTTTGTAATGTGTTGAAAACCAAACAAAACCAGCACTTACTGACTCTTACTGAGAAGCTAAAATGGGCCATCAGGTGGAACCAGGCCAAGACAGATGCTCTGTTTTGAGGACATAAAGAACGCATCAGAATGATATTGAGTAGGCTTGTCTAGGTTATGCTTTACCCAGACTTCTTCCTTCATCATTACATTTCTTCTGACTGCCTTGCTCTCTATTATCTTGGCTTGGTGGAAGTGGAAAAAGAGAAGAACTAAACACTCACTGAATTTTTGTGATTTAAACAAAGTTTTACAGCAGCATTTTATATATTAATGTCATTTTATTATCACAAAGACCCTCTGAAGTACCATATTTTACAGATGAAGAAACCAAAGCTAAGAAAGGAGAGGGAGAGTGATGGAGCTAGGATTACAAACAACAAAAAATAGCCATTAAAAGGAACTTGCTTTCTCTGATTTTAACCGTTGGTGGTACACCCTGACAGCATAGTGATTAAGTGCTATCACTGCTAAGCAAAAGGTCAGCCTTTCAAATCCATGAGGAACTCTTTGGAAACTTTATGGGGCAGTTCTCTGTCCTATAGTGTTGCTATGAATCAGAAATCGACTTAATGGCAGTGATTTCGGGGTACATTCTTTATTATACCAGCTGATTACTAAAAACTCATTGCTATTAAGTCAGTTCTAACTCACAGTGACCCTTTAGAAAAAGTTTAGTTAATTCCTTTAAAGAAAAGTCTACTTGTTATGTGTCAGGACAGAGATCATGAGGGAGGAGCAGCTTTGATTTGTACCAGTTCATGTGTTTCATATTGCCTCAGCTCTTCATTTTCAGGGAAGTGTCATTGAAGAGACATCCTTGTGTCATCTAACATGTGTTTAAGTGATTACTTTATCTGTAAGTGGTGGCGATCATACTAAAATATTGCTTCCTTTGTCTCGTTAAAGCTGACAGGCTTGTCACTACTTCAGTGATGGATTCAACACACCAAGCTTGTTTTCACAAATATGGCTTATCCTATATTGGGGAAGTAACAACCATTTGAGAATGAATGGAGTCAGCAGTAGAGAAATAAATTCAATATCATGTTCTTAGACTCAGTATCAAAAAAGGAAGATTTAAAGTTTATCTTTCTTCTATCCCATGCTTCAAATTTGTTCTCTGTTCCCAGGTTGAAAATTGTTATCTAGTCAATGGTATAATGCTTATTTTTGGAAGATGTGTTCATGATAGATAGCTGTGCTTCTTCTTCCCACTAATTCCTCTGTCCCTTCTTGATAACAAATACAAGTTGCAGCAATGCCTTGTAGAGTAACTATTTCTAACTTAATGGGCAAGAATGATTCTAATAGTGGAAATTTCTAACCATGACGATTCACAGCCTTGTAAGTCCTATGAGGCAGGTCTATCCTGGCTTATAGGGTCACCATGAGTCAGAATATACTCTACAGGAGCTAATTTAGGTTTTGGTTTATTCTATTTGAAAACAAGGAGGAAAGAAAAACAACTCAGCTTTCTGTACAAGCTAACATACCACATAGTTTCTTTTGGCTAATGAAGGAGTTAATTCTGGATGCTTATGTTTATCTATTTTGATTTCACATTTTCCTTCTCACCTTGAGAAAAAAAAAATCATGGACTAGAGTAAGAGGAATAAGATCTTGGCAAGGAAGTATATTGTAAAGAGAAAAGGACCATGGTAGAATTACGTACCTGGTGCTAAGAAGAAAGGAGACAAGGAAGTTGCTGAAGCAATGGAAATAGAGAATATGAATGGTCAGCCAACCAATCAGCAATGAACAATGAAAAGGTCAGGCTACCACTGAACATTACCACGTCTTTCACAGGCTAAAGTGAGCATTAACATTCTGGAGTCTTGCTTTGCTTCACAGAGGTTAGCAAGAATAAAAAATGGCACCATACCAAGACTGCAATGAGGTTTAGAAATGGCTTGAACATCTGGGGGTAAATATGAGGTCACCCTTGGATCACTGCCGTCAACCTGGTCACATTGCCTCCCCCAATCCTGCCCCCCTCACTTCATGCATATCCATGGGGCAGCTGCCTGATAAATCAGACAGAATTCTTCAAAAGGCCCCTGAGGGGCTGATAATCACAATAAATATTACAAGTTTGTCCTCACGCAGACCTTTCTTCAAAAGGCCTTCTAGGCCAGCCAGTTTAATTGTTATGACTACTCTTTTTTATTTTTTTCCTCATATGGGATTGATGAAGCACAGTGGCTTCACTGAGGTCACCCAGCAGGATGGGTTCTCTACCAGAAGTTTCCATACTGCCTGGAGAATCAATGATGTTGCAAAATGGAGCTCCACAGGAGCCAACGAAAATATGTCAGTGGATTTTACAAAGGACTTTTTAATAAAAGAGCAAAATCCGTTTCTGTACGTCTCACCACTTCAGCGAGCTGTGCTACGTTACTTTGATGGGATCTTCTGACACAAATACCACACAGAAAAAAAATAAATAAAATCTGTTCATTTCTTTTTGACCCATTCTAACCCTATGAGAGGATGAATTAAAATTTGTAGTTCTGAGCAACAAGGATAATCCCAGATGGTGGTTACATCTTTTCAATACAGGATTTTTAAAACAAGATTCACTGTATCATTTAGGTTTCCTTGAGCCAATAATTGTCAACATGCATCCTCTAAACAGTGATTCTGAATCAGGGACAGTTTTGTCCTGCAGGGGACATTTGGCAATGTATGGAGACATTTTGATCGTTAGGACAGGGAGATGGGAAGTGCCACTGAAGTCTAGCAGATAGAGGCCAGGGCTGCTTTTAAACATCACACAGTGCATAGGACAACACGTTGCAATAAAGACTCACCTGGTCCAAAATGTCAGTAGTGCCACGATTGAAATACCAGCAACCTAAAAGCAAAGATAAGAGTTGCAACTTAAAAGACTGGTTGAAAGTTATTTATGAAGCGATTAAATCTCTGAGTTTCTTTTCCAAATCTGCACAACAGGCTACTATTCCACTACCACTTCCATCTTTGCATCAAACACTCCAACTTCTATTGCATCTACCTATATTGCTAAATTATATGTATATATACTTCTGTTTTTGACTTAGTGATTAAAAAGCATTGTGCTGTACATATCCAAAAAACAAACCCACTGCCATCAAGTCTGTTCCAACTTATAGAAGCACCATTGGGTTTCCAAATTTATAAATTTCTACAAGACCAGACTGCCACATCTATCTCTTGAAGAACTACTGGTAGTTCCAAGTCACTGACCTTTGGGTTGGGGGTCAACCATTTTAACCACCTTACCACTAGTGCTTCTTTTGCTGTACATAATTATTGGAGATTCAGTTACCTTTTTTGTTTCAAATAATGTTGCTACAACTCATCTAAGTTTTTATGGGAAGCTTTAGTTCATTCTGTTTGACTGCCATATAATATTCCATTGTATGAATAAACTATAATTTATTTTGATGGACATTCAGGTTGTCTATGGTTTTTTTGCTGTTTATGAACAGCAGTCCTCTAAACATTTTTTTATATACCCATATATTAAAATTTCATTTTCTCTGAGTTCTGAGATTGCTAATTTGTCTTTTCTTTTTTATTTTATATACATTTCCTAATTTTTTCTACAATGAGTATGTATCTATTTCGTGACAAGAAAAAATAATTTCCTTTAAAGCTGGGAGACTGGCACTCTTTTACATCCTTGGTATAAAATGCTATTGTAAGATATCTCATTAAGTTTATCTTAAGCCAGGCTACAGAGTATTTGTGAATTAGTTCTTTCCCTTAGCCTCAACTCCTTCCTTAGCTAGACTATAGCCAAAATAAACAAAAATATCTGGATAGACCTGATTTCTGGATTCTCCCACACAACATTTATTTTTAAATCTCTATCAACTATCTAATCTACGACCTACCTTTACTCTCCTCCCCACCCTTGTAGCCATCAAGGAGTCTTTCCTTCTGTACATAAGTCTATTTTTAAGCCCTTATAACAGGAGTCTCATACAATGTTTGTCCTTTTAACGTTGACTGATTTCACTCAGCATAATGTCTTCCAGTTCAAACCAGTCCTTAGATGTTCCCTAAAATCAACACTGTTTTTTATCATTGCATAGTGTTTCATTGAGTATATGTAGCATAGTTTGTATATCACAAGGTAAAACCTAACAAGTAGTAAGTTATGCCAAGATGGGCATCAAAAAAGAGCAGCCGTTGCTTGTTGAAATCCTTATATAGGATTAAAATGTAGATTTTCTTTTTCAAACTGAAGAGAAAGAAAACGTTCTGTAATTCTTGAGTTTGCAGACTGATCACCCAAGATTAAACCCATTGATTACAAATTATAATCTATCATCAGCCTTTGTGAACAAAAATGGAACTGTGTGTGAACAGGTAATGGGCTGAAAGGTAACACATTCATCATTACTCAGCTGTAATGGTGAGAGGTGTCACATGCTCGTCCCTGTCACCGTCTGCTACCCACAGTAAAGGTGACAACTCACCTCAATAGGAATCCAGGAATAGGGGCTGTTCCTCAAATATTAACTGGAAGAGACACTACAGAATCAGTTCCCATACTCAAGTGCCTCTCCTGCCTCCCAAAGGAAAGAAATACTACTCTTTCTAAGCTTGTCAGTAGGTAGATAGACAGATAGATAGAGAGACAGATAGACAGATAGGTGAGGGCCTGAATTAACTGCATTTTTCCCTTTAATTTTCCATGCCATTTTTCCCGAGTAGAGCAAATCTAAAAGCTTAACCCTCGATGCCAAAGGGCTTTTGTTTGCTTGTTTGTCATCCTCTGCTGTGAACAAACTGGTTGCAACTGAGTAGCCTGAAAGTTGGACAAGAAATGTCCTATAACACAAGATAACAAAGAAAGGTGTGAGGATACTGAGTACGGGAAGAGAAGGGAGCAGCAATGTAATTAGCTACAACAGCCGTTCATTTTCAAAGCCTAAGTTCTTTCAAAGAAAACATCAGTCTCGCTGGAAGCCAGAAACTTTGCAGAGTAAAACCAACTGGAATTGCTTCTTTTTGTCATTGGAGGGAAAAACAGACAGGTGACAGGCTCTCACCTATGTCTCCTGTATGACGTGGTCCACTTGCGTGCAGTCAGACACAGAAAGACAAGGCCAGTCAGCTGAAAAGATAGTGTGCGTCAGAGCAGCTTACGGTGTTTGCCAGAGGTCCTGAGGGGGTCTTCTGTTTCATGCCGTAGTAATGCCCTTTTTGTTGACAAAACTAAATTGATGACAGTCAACAGGGAAGCATTTGGTGGAAAAATTCTGTTGACCCTTCTCAGATTGAATTTGACCACAGAGCAGGATACCAGCAGTTGCAGAAATGATAGATTATTGTAATGACTGCCAGAATGGCCTTTTGGCATGTTTAAATGGCAATAAATTTCACCAGGAAGAAGGCAATTTTACTACTTTAGAGCAGTAAGGAACCATGGTGTTTAAGGTGTAAATAAATCGTGGGTTATTAACAGCAAGCGCATTATGTCCGTGGTGTAATTCTCAATCAGTGGATATTCATATTTAATTTAATTACCTGGATTTACTTAGGCAATTATGCTTTTTCCTTCCAAGTCACAGACTTCTCAGGCTGACAGTTTTGCTCTCTTCCTGTCTCCTTTATGTCTATAAACAGCCTGGGTTTTTCCTTCCACAGGTACATAAATATACAGCTTAGGTAGTCTAATAGTACTAACTCACTGAATGGCCTACTGAGATCATTAAATTAGAGGCTGATTCACTATGTGGTCTTTTCCTTGGCTCCAAAATCCCCTCGTTCCTCACTTATTAATCTGGCTCAGGCCTTCACAGAACTCTACCATTAAAAGGGCTGGCAGGGGAGGCAGGAGGGAGAGGCGTGCAATGAAGTTTGACATTTCCTCAAAAATGATTGTATTAAAACCCACTTACATTTATAGCTCCATCTCATATGAGCATGTTAATAAGTTGCAGTTTCATCAAAGTAAAGGTATTGGGATCTAATCACGTCAAAGACTGGCTCCCGTTAGTATAGATTGTGCTTCTAAAGCATCTCTTTAAAAGGTCATTTTTAAATACAGTTTCAGGTGATAATTAACAAAGTCCATTAATAACAATCTGCTTATGGACAGTTTAAAACATTCAGGCTCTGTCTGCAGTAGCAGTTTTGGACCCAATCTGACTCACTTCAAGTTTGTATCAGCTGTGACAAGGGTAGCAAAATTTAAGGGACAGTCTCTAAGCCAGGCAGGCCAGTACCAAGCTTTATAGAAACAAAATAGCTAGTGTTGAGCCTGGGTTGGCTCAGCAAACACATTCCCTCTAAAAGTCTAAATCTCACTGGATACTAAGCATAGCATGGAATTTCCTTTCTCAGTGCTAGTGAAAGAATAGCCTTAGGTGCTTAGACCCAGATGGCTTCCTGTGTGGTACAACTTACAATCCACTAAAGGAGTCTGGATTCCCTGGTGGCACAAATGGTTAAGTACTCATCTACTCACAGAAAAGTTGATGGCTGGAACCCACCCAGAGATGCCTCCAAAGACAGACCTGGCCATCGGCTCCCAGGTCACAGACTTGAAAACCTTGTGGAGCAGTTCACCTCTTCACACGTGGGGTTGCAATGAGTCAGGATCGTCTCAACAGCAACTACCACCAACAACAAAGGAGCTCTGATGGAGCAGTGGTGAGTGAGAGCCTAGCTGCTGACCAAAAGGTTGATGGTACAAACCAAACAGTGGCTCCTTGGGACAAATGACCCAACCATCTTCTCCTATAAAGTTGACTGCCTAGAAAACCCTCTGAAGCAACTCTGCTCTGTCATATGGAGTCTTTACGTGTCAAAATATACTTGGTTGCACCTAACAACAACAACTAACTTAAAGCTTGGTAGCTCAGCAGTACCACAGAAGGACGGCCTGGCAGTCTGCTCACCTACAGACTACCCACAATTCATGGATGGGGTCACTATGAGTTGGAATCAACTCAGAGGTTTTGTGTTTGTTTGTTTGTTCGTTCGTTTGTTCGTTTGTTTGTTTTAGACCTCACTCTCATTTTTAAAAATAAACTGGAACTCTCTGTTGTATCTGACACTTAAGTGTTTCTTTCTTCTTGCTGTGTGTTTCCTAAAATGTCCCCTGAGCTCACACCGGAAAATTTTCCTGTTTCCCGCTGTTAGGATGCTGAAGAGGCTTCCAAACTAGGACAGACTAGGAAGAAAAGCCTGGTGATCTACTTCTAAAAAAAAAGAAAAATCAACCAACAAAAAACCATATGCATCACAATCCTCTGATCCCATTGTGTGTGTTCGGAGACCAACTCAACAGCAGCCAGTAACAACAACAACATAGTTTAATTTTGTAAGCTGCAAGAAAGGTAACAGAAGCTCCAACCAACTTTAGGCCAGAAACATCATCTAGTTCATCTCAAACCAACCCTAAGGGGGACTGAAACTCTGGGTGATTGGCCTGAGAAGTGGATGGGGCCGGTGTTCACTGCACTGAACTACCGATGTTCCAGAGTGAAAGTGTTGGGTTTCCCAGGTAGAGGAGAGAACAAACATAAGGTATTAAATACAGCAAGTCACTAGAAGACATTTAACAAGGCAAAATTCAAGAGGTGAGGTTAAAAGGATAATGTCTCTGGGTGGCTGACTGGGCATGCAGTTTACTTCTAACCTAAAGGCTAGCAATTCAAACCCATCCACTGGAGCTGTGGAAGAAAGGACTAATGATCAGACTTTGTAAAGAATACAACCAAAAAAATCCTATGGAGCAGTTCTACTTAGTCACACATGAGGATGCTGTGAGTTGAAATCTACTCAATGACAAGTTTGTTTTTTGATTTGATTAAACAGACAGAAGCCAATAGCAAGAGAACAAATTCACCAATATGCAAGTTGCAAGATTTTAGAAAATAGCCTATCAACTGTCTCATTTTATAGATGAAGAACCAAAAGAAGCCAAAGCCACTGTCATTGAGTCAATTCCAACTTATAACAACCTTATAGGTCAGAGTATAATTGCCCATAGTCTCCAAGGAGCCCATGGCAGATTCAAACTGCCCGCCTTTTGGTTAGTAGATGTAGCAGTTACTCATACACCACCAGGGTTTCCAAATGAAGAGCAGAGGCCCAGAAACCTGAGTGGCTTTCTTAAGGCCCATAGATTTGGTGGCAACCTCGGGTTATAACAGAGACTTCTGAGTCTTAATTCTACCATTCTAGCCAACAGAATTCCAGAAAGGGCAAACTTCGGATAGCGGAAAGCCAGACAGTACCAGTGATTGGCAGCTAGAGTTGGGGGTGGTGGGAGCCTGAGAAAGCCCACAGATGTCATAACAGCACCCTGCACCCTGGGGTTCTGTGTTCACAATTCCTGAAAACAAAGGTCTAGTGTGTTTACGGGCTGCAGGGGTGGGAATGCAGAGTTTTCCGAGTCCACACGTTCTTTCAAAGGCCCAGGCTTGTTTCTGTCATTATAGCTAGGAAGATAAAAAGAACACTGGGAAGTTAAAGGTATTTTTAGACTATGGGGCAAGGTTATCTGGCTCTGGCTGAGATAAACAAGAAGTGTCAGAACCTTGCCAGTTCCCCCTGCAGTAAGTCAAGTTGACCACATGCGAGGAAGATGGAATTTTCATAGAAGCTGTCGACATTTAAAATCACGTAGTCACGTGTAGTGATAAGTCAAGTCTCCTGTGTTTTTGATGGACTTGCCTCCCAACCTCCCTTTTCTGGCTGATGATAGCCTTATCACTTAGCGCTTGGTTAGCTCCCTGACTAGATCATCCCCAGTCAGGCAGCCCAAGTGGAAGTGGGCCTGTGTACAATGTCTCTTTGTTTACTGTCTCCAGCTAAGCTAACTGCCGGTTAGGGATGATGTCTCTGCACTGGGGATAATCAGTATCAAGGGGAAGGTAATGATGTTGGTGATGACGCTGATGATGCTGATGCCAGCATGTGGAGATAGATGCTGACAGTTGTCTCTGCTCACTGATGGGCGCTAAACTGTTCAAGCAAATAGCCTGAGATAAGATACAAACGAAGGAACTTGAGTCAATAAGCAACTGTTTACTTCACATTTTGAATGAATACAGTGGCCTTAGTACCAAATATATATATGTATATACACGTGTGTGTGTGTGTGTGTGTGTGTGTGTGTGTGTGTGTGAAAGAAAGAAATTGTACTCTTTCTGTTTGATTTCTCCTTGGTTAGCTTTATGATTTGCTTATTTTGTCAGGTTGATCAGGTACAACCATCATGTCTTTCTAACAAAGATTAATAACTCTTCAGGTCAACAAAGGGCAATTAGATGTAGATGTACAACACCGAAACAGTGTGAAGGAGACTTAATTATTTGTTGCTGTGCTGTGCGTCATATACATGGTATCCAAAAGCCTCACCTCCACAATGGCAGTGAAGGAGGAAAACCAGTTCGTCTGAGCACAGGTAAGAGATTTTAGTTTAAAGCTAATTGCCCTGATACAGTACTTCTGCAAAAGGGTTGTTCTCAATTGGCTCTGTGCAGATAACATCTACCGAGCACTTAATACAAGCCAAACACTCTGCAAAGTGTTTTCTATGCCTTTTCATATTTAATTTGTACATTAAACCAATTTCCTGGAAGGTGTGAAACTGCTTCTTTCTTACCTAATACCCATTTTTATTTTTGTCGTTAGCAAAAAGAGCCCGGATTTTGTTTATAGCAACAATATCACAAACTGTGATGATTGAAATTGTGTGTCAGCTTGACTGGGCTCTGATTTTCAGTGTTTTGGCCATTGTATAACGTCATCACTTCCCTGTTGAACCTTGATATGTGATCACCCCCATGATGGAATGTGCTAATTAGTACCAGCAAAGGTGGGTCCTATAGTGGCCTGCTGCCCTCTCAGCCTTCATATTTCTAGCTTCTACCACCTACTTTCTTCCTGCCTCCCTTGCCAAGGTTTTTGGCTTCTTGAGGATCAAACAGCTGCTTCTCTTGCCTTCTGACCTCCAGTTCTTGTGACTTGAGCTAGCAGCTTACTAGTACCTGTCGATCTTGGGATCCATCAATCTTTACAGCTTGCAAACAAGTATCCTGCTCTCCAACCTGACAACCTCAGGTTCCTCAGCTCCTGAAGATTGCATGAACCCTGAGAAACCTTGCAGACTTGCCTACAGTCTCAGAATTTGTCACCCTTCACAAGTGATGAACAAGAGCCTGCTCTCTGACCTGCCAATCTTGGGGTCACCAGCTTCTGTGGCTTTGTAGATTGGGAAAGGCCCCTATCTTGATCCAGGACTTGGGACATTCCAGCCTCTACATACTTGTGAGTTGTTTCTCTGATACATGCATAGGTGTGTGTGTGTGTATTTATATATTTTTTTCCCTTCCTACTTTTTACTAGTATTGCTTAGAATCCAACCTAAGACCATAGCTAAAAGATAGTATCAGCTTCATTTACAACTAGGAGTAGCCATGTGAGTACCTTCTAACAGTGAATTATAGAAGTGCCACTTGGAATTTCAGCAATAATTCCTTAAAGAAAATTAACACTGCTTTTGTGCTCCCACATTTCTTTGTTCCTTCTATCTAAAACAGTAAAAACAGATGTGATGGCTGGAGCTCCAGCATCCATCTTAGACCATGCATTAGAATGGTAGAAAGAGAAGTAGAAACCTAAGTCGTTTTGATAATCATGGAACCATCTACTTTCAGACATTGTTTACATGGAGAAAAATCAAGTTATATCTTCCTTAAGTCACTGATTTTTTTTCTATTATAGGTAACTTAACCTAATTCTAACATAATAGATAATGTTATTAACACCTCATTATAGAGATTAGGAAAATAAAGCTTCAAGATTTTTGGTCACAGAGCTAGTGGCAAAGCTAGGAATTGAACCCAGGTTGTATGACTCTGTCAACTCTATTGTTAACAAATTAAAAGCAATAGCAGTGAAAGCCTTCCACCACCATACCTCAGATTCTCTACTATAGTTATCTGTAGTTGTTTCAGTTTTTCTTACTAAGCTGGCCCTGCTCTCTCTTGTTTTTACCCAGAAGTCACGGCAACCCTATAGAGTTTCCAAAGCTATAAGTCTCTGCAGAAATGGACTCCCACATTGTTCTCCCTCAGAGCTGCTGAGCAGTGCATTGCTTTAACCACTGCACCAACACAACTCCTCTCTCATGCCTTAGATATTCACATGTTTCCTTTGATTGGAAAATACATCTCCCTGTTCTTTACCTGAAAAGACCTATCCAACTTTTTAAACTTAGTTTAGAAATACCTGTCTCTGAAAAATACTTCCTTGATTCCTCAAATATAGTTAACATACCTCCAACTCACTGGACTCAATGGCAGTAGGTTGGGTTTTCAACTAATGTGTTGTCATAGTTCTCTCATCAGTCAGCACCAGTCAGCATTAATTATTTTAACTCCCAACAGATTATGAGGGAAGAGTCCGGGCCTAACTGGTCACTGTTAGAGACACAGGGCTGGAATAGTACCAGTCCTTCCCAGCCAGACTAGACAATATCATAGTTCATGGGAGCTTTGGATGAAGTTATCAGAAGGGTCTTTCTTAGTAAGCAAAATGAAACCCAGAGTCAATTCTGACTCATACTGACCCTATAGGACAGGATAGAAGTGCCCCATAGGGTTTCCAAGGAATCACTGGTGGATTCAAACCACTGACAATTTGGTTAGCAGCTGAACTGTGAACCACTGTGCCACTAGGCCTCTCTTTCCTCAGTAGACAAACAAACAAAAAAACATTACTTTCAAGTCAATGCTGACTCCTAGTGACCCTATAGGACAGAGTAGAACTACTTCACAGACTTTCCAAGGAGCTCCTGGCAGACTCGAACTGCTTACCTTTTGGTTAGCAGACATAGCATTTAACCATTACACCACCATGCTTTCCCTTCCCTTAGTAGTGAGGTATCATCAGCCCTACCTTAGGCCCAGCTCTATTCCTCCTAACAAATCCGGAAATGAAGAGTCAAATGGGCTTGTTCTGTGTCCCAGGACAAAGCTCAACAATATTTTTGTATCTGGTATCCAATCGAAGATTACCAGATATGCAAAGAAACAGGAAAATACAACCCATAATCAGGAAAAAAGATAATCAGTTAAAACCAGCACAGAACTGACACTGATGTTAGAATTAACAGGAATGGACAATAAAATAGTTTTTATACCTACATTCTATAAGTCCAAAACTTAAGCAGACATATCGAAGATGTAAAAAAGACACAAATCTGACTTCTGCCAATGAAAACTATAATGTGAAAGATAAATAATTTTTTTTTTTACTGAATGGTATTCATAGTGCTTTAGTTATTAGTGAATTTAAAACTTAGCAATATTACTATCCAAAAGGAAATGCAAAGAGAATTTTTTTTTTTAATTAAAAAGCCTTCAGAGAACTTTAAAATAACTTCAAGCAGCCTAACATATGTATAATTCAGGGCTTCAAAAGAAGAGGAGAAAGACAGAAAAAATGCCAGAAAGAAGAAATAATGCCAAAAAACTCTGTAAATTTCAGTAACCAAGTTCAAGCACAAGAAACGTGGAAAAAAAAAAACTTTACCAAAGCACATCATAATCAAATTGCTCAGAGCTAATAAGAAAAAGAAAATTTTAAAAGCAGTCAGAGAGAAAAGTCACCTTACATTCAGAAGAACAGTGGTGAGGACAACAGTGATGTCTTTTCAGAACCAAAGCAAGACACTAAGGCAGTATCTTTATAGTACTGAAAGAAAAGAAAACAAACAAACCTGTCAAACAAGAATTTTGTACCCAGTAAAAACATATTTCAAAATTAAGATTAAACATACAAGAGCTGAAAGAATTCATCATTAGCCAACTCCCATTGTAAGAAATGTTAAAGGAAGCCCTATAGGCAGAAAGAAAAAGATTGACAGTTGGAAATCTGAATCCAAACAAAGGAATGAAGAACAGCAGAAACAGTAACTACATGTATATATGTAAGGCTTCTCCTACTAGATAAATATCTTTAAGAGAGAATTCACTGTTTCAACAAAAATAACAGTAAAGTATTGTGGAGTTATACGTATACGTAAACCATAAGACTGAGGCAAGGGGGGGAGAAATGGAAGTACTACTGTAAGGTTCTCATACTATACTTGTACTATACGCAAAATGTTTGAGCCCAACGCTCGTGAGGATGGCACAAGACCAGCTTGTGTTTTATTCTACTATACGTAAGTTTGCCATGAGTAGGAGGAGGCTCAGTTACAATAAACGGCATACAAAGAGTGGCATAATATTGCTTGAAGATAAACAATGTTAAACTAAAAGTTTATACTTTCAAAGTTTATACTACAAATATTAATTTATACTATAAAAGCTTATACTATCAATATTAAATCAACTATTAGAAAACTAGAGCTTTTAATTTCTTTTTAGTTTTATTTATTATTTCTAATAAACCAATAAAAGTGATAAAGTGGAATCTTAAGAAAAAAAAATCCAGAAAAAGAAGAATAAAGGATAGGTAGCACAAACAGAAAAACAACACAGTGATAGACTGAAGCCTATCATGTAAATAATCATATTAAAGATAAATGTATTTTGAAGCCCTGTTATAGGGTGCATAAACATTTAAGAATGTTATATCCTCCTGATGAATGGATACCTTTATCATTATGAAATACATTCTTTTGTTCCTAGAAACATTCATTGTTCTGAAATCTACTTTATCTGATGTTAACTTAGCTGTTCCAAGGTTTCTTTTCATTAGTGTAAATATGGCATGTCTTTTTTCTGTCCTTTTACTTTTATTCTATTCATACCTTTATATCTAAAATGTGTTTCTTGTTGACAGTATATAGTTGGGTCTTGCTTTTATATTTCTAATTTGAATAATTACTCTCTTAGCACAGGAGGCAGTATATCTAGCAGAGATAAATTCTTGCTCAACTTAAAAACCCAGAATGTAGTAAACACATAGGCATTTTATTTCCTTCATCTCTAGAAATTTTCTTAACAAGAATTCTAAACTTAATGTACCAATTACATAAAAATTTATCCAATTCCCCTCATCAATTACTCTATCCTGCTCTGCCCTCAATATTTTTTTGTCTTAAAAGAAAATAGCCCTACAGACATCGAAATTCTGTTCGCAATCACCTACAGAAATTAATGACAGCATCTTGTTGGTGACCATTGCTACCATCAGCTGGAGTGGCTTATGTCTCCCACTGGGTACTAGAAACAATAAGTTCATGTTCAGTACTTACCAACACTTCATGAGGCTCAAGTTTACTTTCCTCAGTGGCATAGTGTAAAGAACACTGCCTCTGGAACTGGGCTGCCAAGGTTTGAATCCCAGGCCTGCCAGGCATTGACTATGTGACCATGGAAAACTTATCACCATCATTATTGCTACGTCAGTTGTCCTCAAAACCACCCTGTGTGCTCAGGACTATTATTATTCCTGTGATAAAGATAAGGAAAGTGGGACAGAAGAAGAAACATTTCCCAAGGACACAAAGCTACAAAGCGGTGGCTTTGAACCCGAACAGCTTGACCCCTGAGGCAACAATCAGAAGCGTCACATATAACATTCATTCTCTCATTGTCTTCCATACACCCCCATCCAAGCCAGACTCCAAACATGAGGACACTGAGCATAGGCAAGAGATAGAGTCCCTCCCAAGAGGCACAGAAAAGGAGGAGAAGGGAAAGGTTGATGGAATGTGCAGGATAATTGGAGAAATGGAGGTAATGGAATTCCATCTTTGCTTAATATATAGGCTTACTGAAAGCAAAATCTGGAGCCCTCAATGAGATTTGCTTTCTCCTTTAGCCATCTGCCCTGCTTCTTTGTGTATAGCCTCTGAGGGTGGGCTCTGGATTCTGTTTGCTCAGACTCTAAGGCTGTTTCATCGCTTACAACCTTGGGCAGGTGTTTGTCAGCTTCTCTGAATTTCAGACAGGGAAATTAAGAGCTGCTGGCTCATTGAACTGCAGGTAGATAGATCACTGTGACTTTTCTTTTTTCCCAAAAACAACTTCTTTCAGAAAAGTTGATTTTGACAGCCTATTTTGTTTGTGATCTGGAAGGCTTCCCTCAATCAGCTAATCTCAAAACTGAAAGAAAAGAGAGTATTTTCTCTAGCTTGCTCCCTAATAAAAGGAAATAATTTGCAGCCCCCAAAAGGCAGCTTAAAAGACAGAAAATATTTGAGCAGAGGATGATCCTTTTAAAAATGGAAACATCTGGTCCCTGGGGGATAAACCCATCCTCCAAGCCAAATATTTTCCCCAGGGAGCTGCTTGGAATTACAGTAATAGTCATCTTTGGTTGACTGACCTGAAGAGCTTGAAGCTGTGAACACATTCATTTAAAATTAAAAGGAAAAAAAAAGAGGGGATCCTGAAACCCTTACTAAACTACTGGTCCTGAAAGACTTCTTCAACTCAAAATCAAGCTCAATTAAATTTCGTATATGGTTCCATTCGATCTCAGCCCTAAACTTATGCTTTATTCATTTATGATTTATATCAATAATTATTTTTAGTTTTATTTATTGTCTATTTATAGCTCACTCATCACACAGTGTTAACCAGACTGTAACACAGGGTTTGATGGAAAGGTAGAGTCTTTTCTTCATTCACCTTCATAGCCAAAAAGCCAAGTGCCGTCGAGTCAGATCCGACTATACTTCAAATAGGTAGAAAAAATGCACAATTCCTCTACTTTTATGTAAGCTCCTTGATTTGCTACCTTATGAAGTACCCCAAATTCTTAGCCAGGGGTTCCCAAAGAAGAGTTTATTATAACTTCTTTTAAAACTTCTCTGCATCTAAGAAGATGCTTGTAAGTAGAAATGGTATGCCATTGATTATGCTGCCCCCTAAGAGCAAGCATGCTGGAGAACATATGGCCAACGTATTAGAGAAAGTTACCACGTCACCAAGTAAAGAAGATGTCTTAGTTATCTAGTGCTGCCATCACAGAAATACAAATGGACCACTTTAAGAAACAGAAGTTTATTGTCTCACAGTCTAGTAGTCTGCAAGTCTGAATCCAGAGCACCAGCTCCAGGGGAAGACTTTCTCCCTTTGAAGGCTCGGGAGAAAGATCACTGTCATCAAAATTCCCTTGGTCTAGAGGCTTCTCCACATAGAAACCTCAGGACCAAAGGATGCATTCTGCTCCCTGCTGTATGTTTCTTGGTGGGACGAAGTCCCCAAAAACACATCTGTCAACTTTGCTGGGCCATGATTCCCAGTACTGTGTGACTGTTCACCGTTGTGTCACCTGATATGATGTTCTCACGTGTTGCAAATCCTACCTCTGCCATGCTAGTGAGACGAGATTAGCCACGGTTTTGTTAATGAGGCAGGACTCCATCTACAAGATTGGATTGTGTTGTGTCTTGAGTCAATCTTTTGGAGACATAGAAGAGAGAAATAAGCAGGGACACATAGGAGTTTCATTATGGCTAGGCAAGAGGAGGCAAGAGAGCATGTCCTTTGGACCTGGAGTTGCTGGGCTGGAGGCTCCTAGATCAGAAGAGAATTGATAGCTAAAGGGCTAGTGGAGGTAGAGGTTTTTTCCCCTGTACCTGGCACCATGAATTCAGAGCTGGCAAGCATGAAGCCTGTGGTACTGTGAGAGAATGAACTTTTGTTTGTTCAAACCATCCACTTATTGTAGTTCTATTATAGCAGCCCTAGATGACAAAGACAGAAGGTAACTGTCTTGCTAATTTAGAAAATTTGGTTTATGTTTGTCCCTGTGGTGCAAATAAATAAATAAATAAACCAAATGTACTGCCATCAAGTTGATTCTGACTTACAGCAACCCTATAGGACAGAGTAGAACTGCCATAGAGCTTCCATGAAAGGCCTGACAGATTCAAACAGCTAACCTCACAGTTAGCAGACATGGCACTTAACCACTATACCACCAGGGTTTCCCTCCTGTGGTGCAGTGCTCCTAAATCTGGTTTAACAATACATTAATCCAATTATCCTGTAATACCGCTATAACCAAAAACCAAACCCACTGCCATCAAGTTGATTCCTACTCATGGGACTCCATAGGACAGAGTAAAACTGTTCCATAGAGTTTCCAAGGAGAGCCTGGAAGATCTGACCTGCTGACCTTCTGGTTAGCAGATGTAGCACTTAACTACTAAGCCACCAGTGGTTTCCCTGTAACACTGCAGAGATAGCCAATCCCATCCATCCACTTTAGAAACAACTGATTATTGAACATTACATTACACGTCATAATTTTACTTTGTAAAAATAATAGAATTGTGTGCCTGTCTCCTTTTCTAGAATGTGAATTTCTGTAACACACAAAATATACACAGTTTTTTGAGTGAACTAATGACTAAAGGAAAGAACAAGTGGAGGATGAATGAATCTGGATGCTAACCAAAGACCCAGTGACTAACAATAGGGTTGTGTGTATAAAAAATATGTGTGTATCTCAAGAGTGGATCAGGATAATCAAGGGGTTTATTCTACTTAAAAGCATCTAAAAGCAATCCATGTGTCCTACAGTTGCAATGACTTTAGTATCATACGTTAAATCATCCTGTACTAATGATGGAACATGCTGGTGGAGCAGTGGTTAAGAGCTGCAGCTGCTAACTAGAAGGCTGACAGTTCAAATCCACCAGAGGCTCCTTGGAAACCCTCTAAGGCAGTTCTACTCTGTCCTGTGGGGTCACTAGGAGCCAGAATTGACTTGACAGCAGCAGGTTTGGTTTGCATTTTACTGGTGGTAGTCTTTCCAGTGCTCGCATAATGAGAACTTACTATACATGGGGTCTATAAGTACATTGCACTGTCTGAAACTGTAGCCATTTAAACTTCACAACATCTATGAGACAGATTTTTCTCTGACTTTCACACAAAAAACTGCCTTACCTTTTTTATGAAGATATTTGTTATCTGTAATAAATAAACAATATAAAAGACACCCCAACAGAAGATTCGAAAGAATTCATGTACATCAGGTAGTCCCTTGCCCTTCATTCCCTGGAGAAATTACAAAGCAGTACTCTCATTCCCAATCGCATTATGGTTTGGGTCCATACTCTCTCTTTAAGAGGTCTGATGCTTAACTACCTTCTTCTTGCCTAGCTCTTCACCTTCTTTCATTAAGTAACAGTCAAATGGGAAAAAAATTGAACATCTTTTTTTCTAGATCTTTTTTCACTGAATTTCACATTAGTTTCATTTCCTTAATGAACTGTTTATAACCTGTCTGGTTCATTCCACCAAAAATTTCATTCCAACTGACACACCTAACAATCACAATTGTATAAAGTGTTATTCTGCAAATATTTCCATTTAAAGGGGCCTGTGCAACGTATCCAGGAATTTAGAAAGAAAATCACGAGTTGATGATTGTTCTGGGTAATCTGTGTCTACAGCAGTGCCTGACACAGGCTGTTGTTGTCTCCCCTCTAGTTGCTTCTGGGTCATAGTGACCACATGCTCTACAGGGATCAGACCATTGTAATTCATCCATAGGGTTTTCATTGGTTGATTTTTGGAAGTAGATCACCAAGACTTTCGTCCTGGTCCATTTTAGTCTGAAAGTCATGCTGAAACCTATTTAACATTATTGCAACACACTAGCCTCCACTGACAGGTGGGTGGTGGCTGCTCTTGAGTTCCATTGGCCTGGAATGAAATCCAGTCTTCTGCATGGACGGTGAGAATTCTATCACCGAATCACCACTCAGTGACTATCTTTGAATGAATGTTCTACCACCTGAGAGTCTAAATATTCCTGCCAAGTCTATCTTCCCTTACATCACTAACCAGAACATAACTGAAATCCCATTTCCAGTTCTATTACATGACCCTTAAATTAACAAGGATGCAGAAACAACCAGAAAAGATGTCATTACTTGAAAGGATAACAGGGCCTGGCCAGCCAGGCACATCTGTAAACTATCATAGGGTGAGCCTTCACGGGATCACAAATGGTTTACCTTTTTGGAAGACAAAGAGAGGCTGAGAAATGTGTTCGCTGTTTCATGGATAGGTGATCCAGTCATGGGGGGGGCACTACAAATCTCCAAGGACAGTCATTAATTAAAAAGGCCATTGCAGGAACGCTTTCAGGAGAGAATATTAAAATTAGCTACAAGGAGCAGACATTTTCAACCTCTTTGTATCCTGTGACTGGGAATTTTTTTTTTTTAAAGAAATCAAGGGAAAGGCAAGGCAAGTGTATGCAATTTTATTAGGTGTTTTATCTTTAACATTAGATCTTCAAACACTGTTAAATTGTGGCATGATGTCTTTCCTTCAAGTTGTCACTTCTCAATGATCTATTTGGCCTGCTGAGAGTCAGGGTGAAGTAGAGCAAGAGGCATCATCTTACCTCCAAACCCAGATGGAGAAATGGTTAAGAGCAATGTCTGCTAATCAAAAGATTGGCAGTTGAAATCCACCAGATGCTCCTTGGGAACTCTATGAGGCAGTTCTACTCTGTCCTCTAGTGTCATTATGAGTCAGAAGCAATTTGATGTCACTGGATTTTCAAAAATATTTTTAAAGCACTCACACACTGTGGTGTGTTCTGTTCCAAATTAAGAATGTTCAAAAGGTAGGTTTCATGCTTCAGTTAGAAAAAAACAGAAACTATCCACACACACCTGTAAACACTAACTTATTCTCCTCTCTCTGATGACAAAAGCCAAATTAGCCTGAAAATCACCAGTATTGCATTTGCAGAGTAGCCCTGTGTTCTAATTACTCCACCTGTTTAATCAATTTGCCATTCCAAAATGGAAAACTGATTTAGGAAAAGCTGTCAAACAGAAGAGAAAGAAAATCTAATCTGGGTAAGTTATCAAGAGACCTACTTGTCTGAGTCTTTAACATTCAGTCTGCCCAGGGCGACAGAAGACAGGCAGGAGACAGGAGGGCAAGGGAGCTGGGGTGACGGAAGGGGCTGCAACCTTGCCGGGGTCACTGTCTAGCCCCAGGACAAATGGAAAGGAAGACGAATTGGGAAAGTTACATGTTGAGGGACAAAGAGAAAAAGAAGCCAAGACAGGTGGCAAAAAGAACAAGTATGAGACACAGACATGAATAAGGCAAGAAGACAAAGGAGAACATGCAAAGTGGAAGAAAAGACAAAGAGAAGTGGGGAAGGGGTCATCAAAAGAGAGAAGGGAAGCAGGGGGAGTCTGCAGGAGAGAAGGAAGAGAAGAGCCCCTGAAAGGCAGAAACAGAAGAGCTCCTCCATCATCCGCGCTGCCTTCTTCATCTTCGTCTCCTTTTTTTTCAGATGGCACGCTGACAGAAGATTAATTCAAGTCAGCTGCTGAAAATAATTATTGCATTATGGGAGCAGTAATCATTATTTAGAACATGATTAAATATGTCTGCACCTATTGACTCTGCCTATGATTTATGTATTTGTTTAGTCAATAGTCTAATGTAAATGATGTAATTAATTATAGATGGTGGTGTCAGGTCATTGGTGAAAACAATCTGAGGAGAACAAGGGCTCTGTTTTTTTTCATGACAGATGCGGGGGGCGGGGGCCGAGTTGAGGGAATTCCAGGGGAACTTTTTCACGTGTGAATGGCGGCCTGGATCTCAATTTGCATGTTGTCTTTCTCTTGTTCAGCCTTCGTTTAGAGATTGAAATAACTTGTTAAGCAAAGGGGAAGGGAGCACATGATTGCCAAGAGGCCGCCTGGGACTCGGGCGGGTGAGGAGGTAAAGAGCCAGCTGCTCCCCAGCACAGGGGAGCGTGGCACCGTCATTTACCGCTTCATAAAATTAAATGTTTTCCAAATTAAATCAGCAGGCAGTGTGCAGGAGGCCTACTATCTCTAATAACAATTTTTCAATCAATATCGGGGGCCTCGCCGATATAAAACCTGAGCTGGGGAAGTTGGGAGGGGTGGGCGGGGAGGGAGCTTTGGAGGAGAGCAGAGAAGAGGAGAAGGGAGCGAGGCTGGAGTACCGGAGCTTTCAATCACACTAAAGGTTTAACAAATATAGAGATATATGCACGGCGGATTCGCCATCGCTGTGAGTCTATTCCCCGTAGATTTTTCTCTTAACTGATAATTCGGTCAGTCACATTCCTCAGGGGGAGGTCATAGGTCACCCCAGCCCCGTCAGGCCTCAGAGAAACCATTTCCATTTTAATGCCACAGCTATAATCTATCAAAGATGTGATGTACAAGATACAATGAATTTAAGTGGTCTTCATATATTACTGAGCTTTCATGCCTTCACCTGGGTAATAGTCTGAATTACTCTCCCTACCTCACAATCTGTCACCCCCAGTGAAACAACTGCCACGCTGGTGTTAATGGCAGATTTGTCCAAACTGGGGCTACAGTAGCCAAAGTCATTCTGCATCATAAACTTGAGCATTCAGGGCTCAGCCTGGAAAAGGCCTGTAGCTTAAAATTCTTCTTTAAATAATTCTGTAGAGAGTCTCTGCTCATGTTTTTATTCACAAGAGCTAAAATAAATCTAGCTAGGGCTGCGTACCGCCTGCTTCTCCGCTGCTCTGGATCCAGTCCTCTCTCTCGCAAGCCCATCTAATCTGGCCTGTCGCTTTTCCCCAAAAGGTGTCTAATAGACACAGTTCTCTTCTTCAGACAATAAACACAGCTGAGTTCAGAAGACTCGGCTTTACAGCTGGTGACCTTCTCCACAGCTCAACTGTTAACCCTTCTTATTTTAGCACAAAGTAGTAAAAGTCCTCTGTTGCTGACACATATATCTCCTGCCTAAACTATCTCTGGTCGTGCAACTAGGGTACCGCAAGAGCCTCCAGGGTTACAGCCTGATCCTTCATCTAAGTAGTTTCCTGTACCCGCTCTGTCTCTATTCCTTTCACCACTCTCATGTTCAGCCGTCACCTGCATCCAGTCTATTGTGTTTACAACCTTTAGATCAGGGAGTAAACAACTGGGGTTAGGAGCTAGTGTCTGAGACTTGGCAGTAGTGTTCTAAAAGGATGATTCATCTTATCTACCCTAGATGATATTTGCCATCCTACTAGTAAATCCATCGGCTGGAAAAGATGGCAAAATGGCTTATCTTTCCAATGCTATAACCTCCTGGACCAGGCCGAGAAAGACTTCAATAAGATCAGTGACTACCAGAGTTCATGGCATAAAAACACCTATATATCATTGTATACTGATGTATCATCCATGTCTAAGAAACTCAGCATTCTTAAGTAATTTTGACAGGATGACCGTGGTTTCTGTGTGTCAGTCTAACAGGATATGGATATCGAATCTAAGTGAAGTCACAGAGTATATTACAAGTCTTCCAAGAAAAAGTCTTATTTTGTTCATAGGTCATCTACTACTAGAGCCACCCAATGCTTGTAATTAATTATCACAGGTACATTTTTGAAAAATGTTAATTTCTCAGAAAACTGACTCTAACTCAGTTATGACCTTTCTATACTTTTTCCTTCATATGCAACATATGGAGCTATTAGGACTTACATTCTGACTCTCAAAGCTATGGTAAGGGTTAATGAAGTAAGGCTTATTAAATGTCTCAGGCCACTCATCCTTTGCACAGCCTGTGGATTTCTAGAAACGGAGGCCATGCTGTCTGGAAAGCTGATGGCTTGGTTAAAAGGCCAAAAAAGTCAATAGAATTGAAATTATTTAGGAAAGCTTCAGACAGAACACGAAGCAGCAATTTTTCCTTTAGGTTTGAGACCACTTGTGTTTAATAATAAGAAAAGGGTCTGATCCTTGTCTTTCTAATGATGCTTCATTAAGGCAAACTGTGTATAGTTAATTGCAGGGATTTCTCCAGCAGCCCTCGGTATCTGGGCTTCTTCACAATGAATTGAAAACTCATGAGATGTGAATTAGAAATATGCTGCTAACCAGTCCAAATCAATGGGAGTCCTCACTGCCAGGTAGAAAGAAGTTATAGCAAAATGATATGGAAAGAAAGCATGTTCTTTCTGTCAGTGTTCTTGAACCCACCTGTACCAGATTTTATCTGGACTACCATGAATGGAAGTGTGCTTTTATGAACAAGTCCTGGTGGTGCAATGGTTAAGTGCTTGGCTGATAACCCAGAGGTTGACCCAGCAGCTCCTCCAAGAAAGACCTGGTGATCTGTTGTCATAAATATTAGAGCCTAGGAAAGCCTATGGGGCAGTTCCTACTCTGCCACATGGGGTAGCTATGAGTCAAGTTTGAGTAGATGGCAAGATGACAACTGACAACAGCAAACAAACGCACACCGTAGAAAACTGGTCGTCTTAAACAGGCCCACCTAGCAGGCCTCGGCCAACAACATGCCTCAGTGGCCCAGGTGTCCCAGAGCAATTACTGTTTCATAATTCTGCTCACTTTGGGGCCTGAACAATTCTTTGGATTATTATAGACATGCAAATCATTGAACCCAGTTCTCCACTGAAAGAAATTAGAGCTCACTCAGAGAATTCTGAAAGGTAGTCCTTAAAAAGGCATAGCCTAAAATAACCAAGTCGTTAATTTCATTTCCTTAAAGTGAGGGGAACTAAACAAAGAGTTAGCTAACAAATTGTATTGCCCAATATTTAGAAATTGATTATAGAGTCCCAAAGAAGGTAAGGAAGCAGGGCCATCTAGGAAGTGCCTGCCTCCCCGTGGTTAAAATCACAAGCTCTAGCGAGATAACAGTGTGTGCACTGATAACACCTAGGTCTCCTAAAGTTCTTGTTTTCCTGTGGGAAAATGCCTACCTTGTAAGACAGGATGGAAGCAAGGCCTTGCTCACACCCACGTTTGTATGCTTTGGTAGTTAGCAGTCAGATCAGCAAAAGCTCTATTGCTTCTGAGCCCTCAAAAAAAGTTTTTAGCTTGGCCAAGTGCTTTGCACTACTGGTGTAGAACACTTGGCTGTACACCCCTTAAATCAGTGTTCCCCAAACTTCAGTGTGTAGAGAACAGGATGCTTACTTACATGTGAATTCTGTGTACCAACACAAGTACTGCACAGGACATACTTAGACGCACACACACACACACACATACAAAATAAATTTAACTGGACATCCTGGGGTTTTGTGTGTGTGTGTGTGTGTTTGTTTGCATGCATGCTTGCTTGTTTGTTCTTGTGTTTTGTTCTTGTTTTCTTTTGTTTCTAAATCTAGCAATCCTAAAGTGAGAATTACCTGAGATACTTCACAATGTAGACTCTTAGTTCCTAGACCCCATAGATTGAGATTTGGGAGTTGTATTGTCATCGTTATTGTGGTGTGCCATTGAGTCAATTCCAACTCATACTATCCCAGTAGAACTTCCCATGGGACTGTCTAGGCTGTAGTCTTCACAGGACTATAGTGGGATCACGGAATTTTTCCTTTTCTTTTTCTTTTTTTAAGAAATCAACCTGGGTGATTCCAGTACATACAGACCTGAAACTATTCTTTAAGAAACAGCTTCTTAAAGTAGTGAAATGTCCCCTGATGCACCTTCACATATCAACAGTGAAATGTTTTTACTTTAAAAGCAAATTATTTTAACTTTGCCACGGGAAGACTAATATGTTTGCCCAGCCTTCTAAAATTCAAAAGACAAAGAGAGTCTTTGATCCCCAGAGAGGATAAACACAAACAATATGAATTTCTGTCAAGGGATAAATGGAACCTATTACTTCTTACTTGTAATTTTCTTTTCTCACATAGAGAATAAACTGATTTCTGTTGCTGTGTTTCTTTTGCAACTTGAGTATTGTTTACAATAAATTGAATCCTTTCCATGCTTGACATATTACACTGATCTATGACTTCGCTTTCATTTTGTCCTGTTAACTAGAAACCCACTTCATCATGAAATATGTTCCTCACACTTTCCTCCATAGTGAGTAAACACATTGATAAAGCATCATAAATTGTAAGTCATTTCTCAAATGCTTCCTGTTACAGTGAGGATTGGGAGAAGGAAAACTAAGTACTGATCAATGGCCACTTGATAAAATTTATGCTGAATGTATGGACAGAAAAGCAATGGCTATATTAGAAGCTGCATCCAGACTTCATCCTTTAAGGCCTGGTTTCCACATCTGTAATGCCAAGGGCAGTTCAGCTTCCTCTCTCCGGAAAACTCGCTCCTGCCAAAAATAAGTAAGTTGGTTTCAATGTTTTGCAGAGATTTTGCCTACATCACCTAGATAACTGAAATAAAAGTTGATGTCTGTGGTATGCTATCGACACAGTAATCAAGCTCCTCTGCATTCTATGTAAGTCTTGGGTACCTAGAATTGTTTTGAAAACCAAATTTGAAGCACAGGTATAAAAAAAAAAAAACCTCACTGATCCCAACACATGCAACATCACCAATAAAATGAGATACACCAGTTTACTGTGTGTCAATATGTCTACCAGGAATTTTACAAGAATTAGCTAAAATTTCACATGATTTTAGAAATGACAAATTAGTGACTGACTTAAACATAAAGAAGGAGCCCTCGTAGCACCGTGGTTAAGTGCTCAGCTCCTAAGAGAAAGATCAGCTTCTAGCCAGAATATCAGTAGTTCAGATTCACCAGGCACTCCACGGGAGAAAGACGCAGCAGTCTGCTTCTGTAAAGATTCTAGCCTTTGAAAATCCATAGGACAACTTTAGTCAGTCCTATAGGATCACTATGAGTTGAAAGAGACTCTACAGCACAAGATTTGGTTGGGTTTCGTTTGTTTGTGATCATAAGGTGAGGGGTGTAAAGAGAAAGCAACAAGGAAAGAAGGAGAGAAAGGTTAGAAAATGAGAAGAGGGGGATTCCTTAATAATCTATTTCGGACAGTGTTTCCCACTATCCTTCACAATACCAAAATATAACACTAAGTATCTGCGATCCCAGAATATTCCAATAAACTGTTGTCTTTCTTTCCCATAGCATGATATCTACTTTGTCCACCCTTCCCTGAAAGCTGTGCCTTAATTACTCTTGGTAAGTAGACTCAGCTATGAACACAAGCGCTCACTAATACACCCTGGGAATACAATGGTTTAGTCCTCTAAACTCAGCTGCTGTGTTTAGGGTTGCAGGAGTCTTAAAGCAAGATGCTAAATACCCCTCTGCCAAGTCTTCCCAGCCTCGAATTGAGGAGAATGAACCTGCTTCTCAAGATTGATTTGAAGAATAGCTTATAAAAATGAGTGCAAAACCCTTTGCAAATACCAAATGCTTCATGAATGTTAAATCGTAACAAAGATCTGTGTGAATGCAGGGAAGCAGACCAGCTCCCAGGTGCTTTTTCACACTGGACACCAACCATGTAAGATTCATCCATCATTCACCTTCAAGTACCCTTTCCTTTATGAAAAATAAAATGAGCTGTCTGCATTGCAAGCAAGTGGAAAAATTGCATTTCAAAGCATATGAGCCCTCACACTTCGACCATTCAAAGTAATGGGCTATGTTATTTAGTTAGTAAAGACAGTGGTCACGAAGTACTGAAGAGACAAAAATACCAATTACCACTATGAATTTCTTGTCTTGTCTGAAGGCACAAGATTTTAGCCACAAGTGGATTTTGAAGACACAAGAATGTGTGGTAGACAGTCAAGATCATAGTCAGAATCCATTCAAGAGCAACGGGTTTTTTTAGTTTTGCATTTTGTTTGTATTTCTGATGCCTGTCCTTAACTCCTCCAAGACGTCATTTGTCAGCAATCCCTAGACAATGTCAGTTTCTGTGTTGGAGGGCTAAGAAGAGAGAAATACAGTGTTCATGAACAAGACAACAATAATGACTATCATTCTGGAGTCTCTTGTAGCGAGAAGGACTGGAGAAAAAAAAGACAGAAAAAACTCTTCCCCATAAAAATCATTTCCTCTGAAGATGTGATTCATTAACATTTGATTTGATAAGTGGTAGGCACTCCTAACATTATTTTTTTCCCTTTGGCTGTTCGTTTTGGGGAGCAAAGATTTATTGCCTCTCCTGAAGAGGACAAGGGATGCACTAGACATAAAAATAAACAGGGGTTCTTTTTCCTCTGATTGTCCATCTTTATTAAAAAGAACGAGTTCTTGACTAGGCCCTGAATCCCTTTGGGTTCCAAAACACAGTAACCATTTCTCTAGAATATTCAATAAAATTTACAGACAGAAGCAAACAGCAGTTGTGAGGGGCAATACGATGCAATCCACTTAAAAGTCAAATACTCCCCCATGTGAAATTTCCTTTCTTCCACCAGCAACTCCTGTCACAGGGTGGCTCTCCTCTTTCAATGTTGTGTGTGTAAGTCTGCCATACATATTAGGCATGTTGTAGATGGGCTTGCACTCCATGCACACTAAAATAAAAACTGTATATGACTCCATTGATGAAATGTCACACAATAATGGTTTTGTAAAACAAAGAAACAAGAGGATGAATTCGAGTTTGCACGGCCATTGTTTGGCATCCAATGAAGTGATGGAGAAAACAAAAAATCAGCCAGGAGAACCAGGGGCTGGGGTGATTTGAGTTTTATTTCTGGGTGCACAAGAACAGTCTTTAGTGTGTTTTGTCTCTATTGGCAAGAAAGTGGGTCTAAAGAGAAAGCCAAAGAGGAAACTAATTTTTATGAGTACAATCATGGCTCGTCACTGTTAGATAGGTTTTACCCTCCACATATATGCATACATATCCTTTCAAAGCAAGTCTACCTCTGGTTGCTAAAATGGCAGAGAATCTCTCAGCATCCCCATTACAAAATGTGATTTTCTGGGATTTACAACTAAACTGAAAGGTTTCCTTCAAGGTGAAGCAAGAATCACCAGGTCTCAGCTCAAAGCACAATTTTAAGTTTTCGGGGAAGTTTGGTTTGGCCATTATGAAATTATGCAAATTGAAAATAAATAAGTCAAAGCTTAATAGAATCTGGCTTTTTCCCCCTTTTTTGAAAAACTCTTATGTAGCTTTCAAATACATTGGTTATTTTAAATGACATTTAGTCCAAAATATGGATTTCTTTCTCAAAATGACTGCAACTTTGACATTTAAAGATTGATTATTACAGATGCATAGAAGCCATTTCTCCAAAGATACTTGGCGGTACTGTGCAATATTGTATCATGCATTCTTAACACCCCCTTGCCAAATGACCCTTTTTTATTGCCAGACTGAGGAAATGGCTTTTAACAGGAATGACAAATATGTTACAATTTCAATTATTGCTTCATCATATTGCACTTATTAAAGATTGCTTGAAGGGTAGCAAAAAACTGTGTAAATTTACTTAATTTCATGCGTCATTTTAAAAGTAGTTATTTACTCCTAAATTAATACTGGCTGAAGGACTTCAAATACTTTACTAATAAAGACTTCTGGAAAACTACAACAGTGATTCTTTACAGGATCCAGAGGCGTAAGAGGAAATAACTGAGATCAGGATAATGCTTAATAAGCATTCGCTGAATACACTATTACACCATCCCCCAAAGAGGCAATGCTCCATGCACTTTGAAAGATATTCTGTAATACACAAATTTCAATCAAGTTTTAAGTAGGTTCATAATAATAAAAAGGTTTAGCCAAACTGCAACTACTGACTGTTCTGACCATGGACACAATAGAAGGTCCTAAATAGAATGGGAGAAAAAAATATAGAATAAAACTCAGTTCCTAAAAATGGCCAGAACTACTGCACCAACAGATTCTAGAGGAGCCATGAGATGCTTATCCTAAAACACTCTTTGAGCTTGGAATTGAAGCTATTTCAGTCAAATAATAGACTGACTTATAAAATAATAGATTGGCTTATAAAATAAGTAGTATTACCCATGAGTAATGTGGTTCTTTAAACAATTAACTATATGAGGACCAAACTGTCAACAGTTACCTAAAGGTAAAGATGAGACAGAAAGGAGAGGACAGGAAGCTAGATCAATAGAAACAGAACAAATAGAATGGCAACAATGAGAATGCTCACACATTGTAAAAATTGTAACCAAGGACACAGAGTACTTCATATAAAAAATTGTTAAAAGGAAACCTAATTTGCTGTGTAAGCTTTCAGCTAAAACACAATAAAATACTACTTAAAATATGGCAATGAGGTTCAATTCATGGTAACCTTGCATTGTACTTCTTTCTTTTAGTGAAAATACCTATGTTGCACATTTATAAAAACATATTTGTGAGATAGACATATAATGTGTGATCAAAAAGCTTTTGTATAGATATTTGAATATCACCACTTGGGCAAATCCAAGTAGTCTTGGAAACAGACAGACTTTTTTTTAAATGAGGACCATTATGTATGAGCCAAGACTTGTGAATGAGGCCAACGTAAGAGTTCTGGTTTGGTCCTACAAACCAGAGCACGAGTCAGCACTTGTTTGTTTTCCTCTGACTCTTAAACCCAAGCTGAAAGCAACACAGAAGGAGAAGTGCAGAGAAATGTTTCGTGCATTGGAAGCACGACTGAAGTCTGTTCTGTTTTCAGTTGATGGCACGAACACTCATTCAGTGTCTACTTGAGGCCAAGCGCTGTGCCAGGCACTGGAGACAGAGATACTAACCACGCTTGCAACGTTCTTAAGCTCTAAAATAAATTTTTACTTTCCTGAAGTTAGTCTTCACATTTAATCACGTGTCTGTCTAGACTACTAACACATACTCATAAAACTACAAAAGTGAAGTCCACGCAAAAAACATTTCAAGTCTTGTCTCAACAAACTACTGAATTAGTGAGTCTCTGGGAGAGGAGGGTGTCTGCTGTGTCAGTCAGCAGCTGTACAGGACACTACACGCTGTTGTCTGCTTTCTGAATGCCCTAGAGAAAACAGACCTCACAAGAGCCTGCTGCATTTTGCCAAAAAAAAAATTGATAAAAATGTTATAATAATATGGAGAATTTTCCAGTTATAATACATTTGCACACAATTTTCCTCATTCGAATTTCACAATAACTCTGCAATAGACACCGCATGTATCATTATTCTTGTTCTCCAGATAAATAAATTGCGATTTGAGAGGTGAAACAGTGGGCCAGTGCCATACAGCCAGAAAGTACCAATCCTGGGACTAGTCTACAGAAACAACAATAATGAGAATTAGGCTTATGTGTAAATTCTTCAGTGGATCTTTTTAAATTTCTAAAAGTTTGTGTTTTTGTTTCTTCTATTCAGCAGTCAAAGTCGTTTTCTACCCAACTCAATTAAACTGGTCAAAACACGCTGCAATCAGTATTTCTGATGGTCTTACGTATCAGTAGGGTTAACAATAAGTTTAACTTCAGAGTAAGCATGTTTGGACATTAAAACAACGAAAAGATACAAATCAGCTTTGCTGCCATCTGACTTTTTCTGTCATCAAAGCAAATTCAGACCAAGGCATTTGCTGTTGAGGAAAGGAAGGTATTCAGGAGCTTGGATCTTTCAGAGAGACTGTCTGCAAAGACTGCCAGTTAGGTTCATGAACTCATCCTGGGAAAAGTGCTACCTGCCTCATTGCTGAATATCACTACAGTCACCTTTGAAGCACTCCCCTTAAGATGCTCTGCACCACCACCAGTGTCTAGTCTGCCCTTTGAAGCAATTTTGTAACTCTTTTTCTGGAATGGCCATCAGAGCCGTCATCATATTACTCTTGATGTCCTGAATGTCATCAAAATGTCTTCCTTTCAATATTTCCTTTATCTTTAGGTAAAAAAAAAAAAGTCATTGGGGGCCGGATCAGGTGAGTGGGGAGGGTGTTCCAATACAGTTATTCATTTACTGGTGAAAAACTCCTTCACAGACAGCTATACAGTTAGGTTCAGGAACTTACCACCTTGCCACTGTGCAAAACGGGCATTCCAGAAAGAGTTCCAAAATTACTTTGAAGGGTAGACTAGGCGCTGGCATAGGTGCACAGCTTCCTAAGGGAAGTACTTTGTAGGTGATCATGGTGATATTCAGCAATGAGGTGTGTAGCACTTAGAACAATGAAGTTCATGGACTTGTCAGACCTCTTATATAGGAGTGAAAAATACTGTTGATGATGCAGATCTCCATTTTACTATGCCTGTATACATCAACACCGAATTGTACATTTAAAAAAAAAAGTTGACAATTGAGTTGATTCCAACTCACAGTGACCCAAGTGTGTCAGAGTAGGTATCTGCTCCATAGGGTTTTCAGTGGCTGAGTTTTTCAGAAGTAGAGTGCCACACCTTTCTTCTGAGAGGGCTCTGGGTAGGACTAAAACCTCCAAACTGTAAGTTAGCAGCTGGGCATGTTTAATCATTCACACCATCCAGGAACTTGCCGAATTGTATGGCATAATGTAATTGACTCAATGAATAAGTACAGCAAATTGAAATTTTTTTAAACAATCCATTTGATTCCTGAATTTTTTTGGTTTCTTTGCTTATAAGAATAAAGAGAAATCACTTATCTCTCTACAAAGTACAGAGAACTGTTTTACATATTTAACATATAGATGTACGGTGAGCAGAGATACACTAAGAGTGTGGTTTATGCCATACAATGTAGAACAACGAAAAGAACAGAGGCTCACAAGCCAAATCTTGGACTTTAGTCCTCTGTCTAACACTTCTCGAAACTCTTGATGGCACAGCAGTTAAGTGCTACGTCTGCTAACTAAAAGATCAGCAGTTCAAATCTGCCAGGTGCTCCCTGGGGACCCTGAGGAACAGTGCTAATCTGTCCTAGAGGGTCTCTATGAATCAGAATTGACTTGATGGCAGTGGGTTTAGTTTTTGGGTTTCTACCACTTGTTCCTCAGAAACTCTATAGGGAGTTCTACCCTGTCCACAGGATTGCCATGAGCAGTGAGTCTTTTTTTTTTTTTTTTCCTCCATCCATTGCTGTGTGACCTTGATCAAACCACCTCTGGCCTTAGATCCCCTAAGGGGTAAAAGTGAGGGGATAAAATGTGAGAAATAATAACATCCTGCTATCTACAAGCACAACAAAAGTGAAAGGGCTTTGTAAACTATGCAAAGGACTATAGCCATGTGAGGTTATCATTTTTAAGGTATTATTATTTTCATGACCACTGGAGATTTTTTGCTTTAAATGTAGGTTTTTAAATGCCTGAGAAAATGGGGCAGTCACAGAACCATGACTTTAAACAAACTTTATGTGGGCGCATGACTGACTGGCAATTGTGTGCAATCATTTTAGCTGTCACAGGCCTAGAGAAATGTGGGAGAGCTCTTCCATGAAATGTTTATATTTCATAAACAAAATGATGTGCTTAACAGTCAGAGCGATGGGAGGGTTCCGGCTAATGCATTTTCCAATGTGTGAGGCAGATTATTAATGCGCTCCAGTAGCTGTTAATTTCAGTTTGCCGGAATGATTTATGGGGAGGTAAAGGAGAGAGACATAATCTAATTGAGATCAGAATCACTGTTCTAGCAGGAAAGCTCCTGCATGGACCCTAGGCATGGCAGAATGATTAATATCTAATAAGCAAATAATCCGTTAAATTATTATAAACATTACTTTTGACAACTCTTTTGTTGGCAAATGAAAGAGAAAAAAGGAAACAAAAGATGTAAAACTCACCCATTTCTCTAATAATAGTACAAAGATAGATTTTATCAGAGCAAGGGTGATGGATATCATGATGGGCTTGAGTATCCCGATCAATTTTAAGTAGCCTGATGAGGCATTTTTACTATAATGTGAAAGGCAATTGAATGCCCAGAGCAAGATCACACTTTAGAAAAAAAGACAAATAATGCCAGTTCTCAAAGTGCAGTTACTTCTACCCCACCTTATCCTTGTCCCTGTAGTGAGTATGCCAGTCTCTTACCATCTGAGAACTTAACAGGTAGAGCTTCAAAAAAGAGAGTTAAGCAGCCTCTTTTGCATCAGCTCCCATGAGTTTCTTCTTAAATAGATCAACTTACCTAATCTGGCTGAGTTATCTCTGGGAACTCACTAAAAAGTTATTTTATTCATCTTGGTGTTAATGATGGACTTATAACCTAGTTCTAGTCCAACACTTATTTGGCATTTACATGATGACAAGCCTAAGTGCCATTTGAAGTCCCTAAGGGTACAGATGGTTAGCATGCTAAGCTGCTAACCACAAGTTGGAAGTTAGGGTTCACCCATAGATTCCTCAGAAAAAAAGATCTGGTAACCTACCCCCCTAAAAAAAATCAGTTCTTGAAAACTCTACAGAATACAGCTCTATTTTGACACACATGGGGTTGCCATGAGTTAGAATTGACTCAGTGGCCACTGGTAAAGTGCCACCGGGTAAGCATCAACTAGCTGAGGAGGCAATATCATATTAAAGTGAGTGAAGAACAGATAAACAAGCCACTAAAGGGTTCAGAGGGGAGTCTGTGCATTTGAGGGCACTATGACTCAGAAGTCCCAAAGCTGTCAAAGTGAGAACGACTCTTATGTACCTCTTCAACATACTTCATCTTCCTCCACTTAGTCTTTATCAGTTCTCTCTGGAAGGCCACGCCTCCAACATTAAGCTTGCTCCTGCCCACTCCCCTGGCTACCTGTCCTTTAATTTATGTATTTATTCTTAATTCTAATAAATATCTGCAAGAAATTGTTCCCATGTTGGTTTTTTCTCTTATTGGACAAAAAGTACACGCATCAAATCAATAGTCTACCACAGAAACACAACTAACTCTTTTCTGCATGAGTGTAAAGTGTGTAAAGTCAAGTAGGAAAAAATCAGCCACCCAGGGACCCAGTGGCTCTAACTCTGTGTGCCACACTGTATTATGGACATTTTCTGTGACATAGGTGAGATCATATCCTCCTCTTGGTATCCATTTCTTCTTTCATAAAGTGAGAGCAACATAGTTAAAGCAACAATTATATTAAGGTCTCATCTGGAGATTGTAGTCTGATTTGAAAATTTTAAAATGTCTCTAACTAAGGTGATAATTAGCATTAAAGCTACTGTTAGCAATTTAAGAATGTATTATATCAGGGGAAGCACTAAAGATACAGGATAGTGGAAAGTTATTACCAAAAAGTGGGCAACTAAATATGTGGGCTCCGGTTTTCTTTCCCACGTATCATGAAGTCATAATACAGTATCCAGTTCGGCCGTACAAGAGTTTTAAGAACTTATCACCAATTTGGTTTGTCCTCAGACCCAAAATTCACTGTCATCAAGTCATTGTCTTCAAAGAGTTTATGGAATTTAAACTTGAATAGTAGAAAAAGCACTCTGACATTTTCGATGAGAAAACAAAGCGGAATTAGCAATGCAAGAACTTCTAAGCATTCCTCAACTCTTGCTCTGATATATACTTCAGACATACGCCTAAAATATTGTAACAGCAGATGTCAACTTTTTCTCCAGGAATTCATCCTATATGACGTATCTCTTTCAAAACTGCCAGAAGCAAGTATGTCTTCTTTACACTCAAATTCCAAAGAACATGAACAAAACTGGTTCCAATCTCTATCAAAGAGTAGCTCTCTTAGGAAATTCGTTCAAGACCCTCTAGATAGACGCTAAAGAACTGAGTCAATTATGACTCATGGTGACACTAGAGGTCAGAGTAAAACTGCTCCATAGAGTTTCCAAGGAGAGCCTGGCAGATTCGAACCGCTGACCTTTTGGTTAGCAACCTTAGCACATAACCACTATGCCACCAGTGTTCCTGATAGACACTCAGGAAGCCAGCTAAAATTATAACCAAACTTCTAGACAATCTCTCCATTTCTACTTAGTATGTATAATTCCCATTTTTCATGGATAATCCAGAAAGACATCTCTTCCTCCCAGTCACTAAAGAAATTGGACTTGGAAGTAATATCTAGATATACCTAGTTCCAGCCTTCAGATTATAGCTCTTAATTCTTGGGAAGGACAGTCCATCTAAAGATGATACTCTGGGGACCATAAAATTGTAATGGTACCTACTTTGCAAACACTTAGGAAATTTTTTAAACAAACACCAACTAAGTTCATGAACTCATCCTAAAAAAATGCTACACACCTCACTGCTGAATAGCACTATGGTCACCTTGAAAGTACTCTCCTTGGGGAGCTGTGCACCAATGCCAGTGCCTAGTCTACCCTTCTAAGCAATTTTTGAACTCTTTTTTTCTGGAATGTCCACCTCATTGTACAGAGCTGTCATCATATTACCCTTGATGTCCTGAATGTCATCAAAAGGTCTTCCTTCCAATGTTTCCTTTATCTTCAAGTAAAAGACTAAGTCATTGGGGGGGTCACATCAGGTGAGCAGGGAGGGCATTCCAATACAGTTATTAGTTTACTGTCTAAAAACTCCCTCATAGACAGATGAAGTTGCCACTGTGTCACCATCCACAGTGACCATTCCAGAAAAAGTTCCAAAATTGCTTTGAAGGGTGGACTAGGCACTGGCATCAGTACCTAGTTTCACAAGGGTAGTACTTTGAAGGTGATCATAGTGATATTCAGCAATGAGGTGTACAGCACTTAGACAGCTAAGTTCAAGGACTTACTCGTCTGAACTTTTATATCTACAGAAACTTGGAAATAGCAGTTAGAAGAAATTTCAGAAATCATTTTACAGATCAGAAAGTAGAGCTCAGAGAAGTCACAAAGTTTGTTAGTGACAGAGTCAGAACTAGAAAGGAGATCTCCTGAGTCTGTATCTAGCATTCTTTCCACTCCCCTAAAATGCTTCCAGACCAATTAAGGACCCATCACCCTTTGTTTTCACTGATGATCAATGAAGGAACATGATTATTTCACAGTGGCCATCTCCAGCCTTCAGTCTCTCACTATATCCATGACCTCTTAACTCCATGTGACCAATCATTTCATCGAATGCAGAAAAAGTTAACCCATATTTTAATCTATGTTATTGCCTCTTTTATCACAGGACATCAGCTATCTGATTACAAGCAGAAAGCAGACTCTGGCTAATTTAACCACAAAGGAATTTACTGGAGAGTGATTGAGTAATTTAGAGACAAAGGAAATTGGAAGGTCCAAGTTTTAGAAAGGATAAGAATTAGAACAGATCTAGAGATCTAAGAAGCACATGTAGCATGCATGCTCTTTAAAGAATGCCACTGAAATTAATCTGTTCTAATCACTTTTCTTCCTTCTCTTATTCAACTCAAGTGTTAAATCCCAGGGAAAGAAAATCATACACCCATCTTTTAACCACATAGGGTAGGAAACCAAACTGACAGTCCTACCAATAGTTTAAACAACGTAGGAAGAATAGTTCTCCAAAATAAATTCAAAAAGTTGCTGTCAAATGAAGGGGTATGGTTTTAGAAAAGCAAAATCAACATGTAAAATCTACCATAATCTGTTCTATTCCTTTCCCAACTCACAGAAAAACCATCCTTATCCTGACAAACATAACAAACTGAATCTCAAGCTTCCTGTCAGCCAAGAGTATACAATAGCTGAAAATCACTTAAAGAAAATTAGGTCCAAAAAAATTCATAGCCTATGGGAAATCTTTGTACTTTCTATGTGCTTTCTTGTAATTTTTCATTAAACATAGAAGTGGTCCAAAAAATAAAGTCTATCAAAAAAAAAAAAAAGCCATCTAGTCATAGCATTTTATCATCTTGACTTTCACCAATGTGTTTATTTGATGTGGTCTGAAGATTGTGTCACTTAGTATTGCTTTTGCCAGCCATTCAACAAATTTTCACTAATAAAACACATTTCAACTATCCACTCACTCCCTCATTAAACACCTACTGTGTGCCGTACATCTTGCTAAGCATTAGGGATACCATCACGCATAAGATGTACAAATTTCTATTTTCATGAGTCTACACTCCAGTAAGGAAGAAAGGGATTAAGGACATAAGCCAGATTTTTAAATATTATTACAAACAGTGATGGTGATCTGAAGGGAATCGGGTGATGAGACAAGTCACTAAGTGAAGCCACTTTACATTGAACAGTCATATAAAACCTACCAAGGAGATGTCGTTTGACCTGAAAGACAAGTATGAGGATCAGATGACATACAAAGAGCTGGGGAAAAACACTGCAGGCTGAGGGAACAGCATACAAGATGGTGGTGTTGTTGTCGGCAGGTGCCATTGAGTCAGTTCTGACTCATAGCAACCCTATGCACAAGAGAACAAAGCACTTGCCCATCTTGTGCCATGTCCACAGTTGTTTTGATGCTTAAGCCCATTGTGGCAGCTATTGTGTCAATCCATCTTGTTGAGGGTCTTCCTCTGTTTTGCTGACCCTCCCCTCTACCAAGCATCATGTCCTTCTTCAGGGACTGATCCCTCCTGGTAACATGTCCAAGATATGTAAGACTCAGTCTCGCCAAATTGCTTCCAAGGAGCCCTCTTGTTGTACTTCTTCCAAAATACAAGATAGTGGCATGGCACAAAGGGTCTTGTAATCAGAAAACTAGAAAAGAGGCTAATGCAGCTGGGGTGCAAAGAGAAAGAAAGAAGTATAAAATGTATAAAAAGGGAGTAAGGTGAAGGAAACAGATCCTTCAAGACCTTGCAGGCCATTTTATAGCTTTGGGTTTTGTTTTAAGAACAGTGAAAAATTGTTTAAAAGTTTTAAGGAGTAGGAGTGGTGGTGGGCTGCCAATATGATCTGCTTTCTGTTTTTTAAAGATCATTCAGAACAAAAACTGAGTACAGAAAGAATTGTAAAGGGGGTGAGTCAGGAAGACAAGTCAGGAGGTGACAGAAATGTCTAGGTGAGATATGAGGGAATTTGGTGCTGAGGTGATGAAAGAAGTAGATGAATTCCAAGTAGAAAGAAGTAGATGAATTCCGACTGTATTTTGGAAGCAGAGTCAAAGGAGGAGTCGGTGATAAACAATATAAGATGTATATAGAAACTTGAAAGATTCAGGGTAACTCTCCATTCCTGTAGTGAGATAGCAGTGGTGCTATTTACCAAGATGAGGAATTTTGGTCTGTCACTTGCTAATGAAGTCTCCAGAGACATACTGCTTTGTAAAATTAGGGGCACAACTAACTAGGGACACCTTCAAGAGACCCACCTGAAGAGGTTTATCCATCTTTCCATGTGCAAATCTTGAGCCCCCATCAATCCTAAAAAGATGGAGGAACATGTCTCAGCATTAAGTAAGAAATACGCTTTACAATCAACATTCCGTCTACACTCCATGACTCTAGAGCTCTACAAAACCAAAAGCAAACTCACTATTGTCAAATGTATTCCAACTCACAGGGACCCAGGGGAACAGAGTAGAACTGCCCCATATGGCTCCCAAGGCTATAAATCTCTGTGGAAGCAGACTGCCATGTATTTTTCTCATGGAGTGGCTGGTAGTTCTAACTGCTGTCCTTTTGGTTAGCAGTCAAATACTTAACCATGAAGCCTACAAAATATCCAGTGATGCACTTGTAAGACCTTCAGGGAGCCTACCATCTGGTATGGATGAGTTAGAAAGAATAAGTGGGAGAAAGAACTATGAAAAAAGTATGCATTTTTAAGCACCAAGATAACACACCACCAACCTTTAAACAAAATATTTGTATTCTCTTGTCTGTTTCATAATTGCAGAATTGTATAATTTTCTTTTCTGTTTCATAACTTATAAACAACAAACATGATCTCTCTCAAAAGTGTTCTACCATACTTCTGGAAGCAACACTTCTATCTGTTATGATAAAAATCATATTTGCTATTTCCATACCACCTCCCGGTGGCATAGTAGTTAAGTGCTGCATCGATTAACCAAAAGGCAGGCAGCTTAAATCCACCAGGTGCTTCTGGGAAACTGTGTGGGGCAGTTGTACTCAGCCTTATAGGGTTGCTATGAGTTGGAATTGAATCACTGGTAAGGGGGTTTGGTTTTCCCAGGTACTACCAGAGAGCATTTTTTGTTGTGCAGATTTTTATTGCAGAAAAATAAACTTCTCAAAACCTTTCTTATTTTCATAAACTCCCTTTTTCAAAAACTAAGTATAGTTGTTTTTCCATTAACCATCATGCATCTCTGGGAAACTAAACAGTGTAGATACAGAGGCAAACAAGAAAAACACAGTCTTGCCCTCCTAGGACTTAATGCCTAAACTAAAAAAAAAAAAAAAATCATTGCGCTATTAAAACACTGGAAGAAAACATGAGTTAATATTTTTATAATCATAGGGTGAGGAAAGCCTGTGTACACATTACTCTAAACTAATAAAAGATATACATGTTTGCCATGTAAGACTAATATACTTAAGAACAGAGTGAAAAAGGAAAAAAGAGGGGGGGCAGCAAAATAACAATGACAGTAGCAACAAACAAAGCCAAAAAAAATTGTAAGCAGGGAAAAAGTATTTAATACATCTGTCAGATAAAAGGTAAACTTCTCAACACTCAAAGAATCATGGTAAAGCAACAAAAATAATCAAAACAAAATGGGGAAAAAATTACAAGATTTGACCAGGAAACTCACAAAAGAACTACAAATAGCCAATTAACATGACCAAATTTACTTACACTTTTTTTTAAATACAAAAACATGGCTTTTTTTGTTTAAAATGTTTTTCAAAGATCTACCATTTTTAAATGTCCAAGGATGTGGGAAATGTCCTTACACTTTTGGAAGAAGTTTGTCTTGATGCTATCCCTTTGGAAGCAAATTGGGTAAAATCTGTGAAAATATTAAATGTACTATATTAGTTTCCTGGAGCTTCTATAACTGTATATCACAAACTAAGTGGCTTAAAACAACACAGATTTATTCCCTCATAGTTCTGGAACTAAAAGTCAGAAACCATGATGTCAATGGGATATTCTCCTGGCTTTGAAGAGGAAACAAATTAACGAACAGAAAAAAATAATCTGCCAGTTTCCCTAAGCTGGGACCTCAGAGTAAGCACAGCCTCTTTGACTAGGCATGAGCATAAGGGAGTCACAGACATTAAATACATTTTACCCATACCCAGGCTTATGTGAACCTATTTCAACAGTGAAGCCCCTTATTCGCGTAGTACAGCATGGTGTATGCCTGAAGCTTATTATCAACTCCAACAGCTAAGGGAAGTGACAGATTCATGACACAGCCCTGCACATTAAGCAGACCTGCCCATTTATCCACATCAGGTTCCTGAGGACTAGTGGCTCCATCCACTCCACTAGTACCTATACCAGGGCTCCAAGAATAAGTGTTGTGTTGCCACCCTGTTCTTACAGCCAGCAGCACTGGGTGCCCAAAGTCAAGTTGCAAAACCTGACCACCTATGTGCTGTAGGTATTAGGGACCAGCTTTCCACCTAGGCACTCAGGGGAATTCTCCAGCTCCATACCTTGCTTAAAACATAACCCCCTACTTCAGCTACATACCTGTGCTTACTGCAATTACACCTATGTAGCCTTGTCCATCTAAACCTATAGTGAGAGTTTGTACCACACACTGAGTGGCTAATGATGTGAGCTGAATCCACATAAGAAAAGTGAACAGATTCCTGGGATCACATACCCAGTAAGAGGTCTATCTGTCTGGTGACAGGACATGAGAGATTCAAAGACAAAATAATCAAACTAGCTCATATGACTAGCTTATTTGGATGTATCAAAAGAAAACAAGAAGCTAGAACATGATAAGGAAATATAAAATAAAGTAGTAGCTTATTGATGGTTCGAAGACAACAATCAATATTAAATCTCATAAACAGATTAACAATTAACAGACCATGGCTCCTTCAGCGAGGGACCAAAATAAAGAATCAGGAAACCTCCCAGAACAGAAAGTACTGGAATTACCAGAGGTAGAATTCAAAAGATTAATTATACAGAGCTCTTTAAGAGATCAAGAAGAAGATCAGGCAAAACACAGACCAAACTAATGAACACACAGACAAGCAACAAGGGAATTTAAAAAGGCTAGGCAACAGTGTAATAACAAATTTAACAGGCTGCAAGAATCCACAGAAAGAGAGCAAATAGGAATCCAAAAGATTGACAATAAAACTTTAGAATTAGGCAACTCAGTAGAAAGTCATAGGAGTGGAATTGAAGCAGTGGAAGTCAGAATTAGTGAGACTGAAGATAAAGCACTTGACACCAAATTATTTGAGAAAAAACAGATAAAAGAACTTTTACAAATAAAGAAACCCTAAGAATTATGTGGCAATCAAGTTAGAGGAATAGCTTATGAGAGACTGGAATAGCAAAACAGGGGAGAGGGGATGAATAACAGAAAATAGAGAGAGAATTGTTAAAGCTTTGTTGGCAGAAGACTTCCCTGACATCATGAAACACCAAAAAATGTCTATCCAAGAAGTTAATATAACTCCACACGCGATAGGTTCCAAAAGAACATTACTCAAGACATATTATAATCAAACTTGAGAAAACCAACAATAGAGAAGTTTAAGAATGGCTAGGAATAAACAGAAAGTCTTCTACAAAGGAGAGTCAGTAAGACCAAACTCTGACTACTTAGCTGAAACCATGATGGCAAGAAGGCAATGAGATGACATACATAAAGCACTGAAGAAAAAAAACTGACAGTCAAGAGTTACATATCTAGCAAACAAAGTCTTAAATATGATGGCAAAATTACAACATTTCCAGATAAACAGAAGTTCAGGAAATTTGTAAAAAAACAAACAAAAATTACAAGAAACTATGAAAAGGGTCCCTCAATTTCAAAATCAATAAACTCAGGTAACTACCCAAGACTAGAACTCAGGAAAGAGTAAGAAGATATCAACCCAGATAAGGAAGTCACAAAAATGAATCAAAGCTAAAACACTGAAAATAGGGGAACAGAGGTTTCAGTATGTAAAAGATGACAACATAAAAACAAAAAAGAAAGACTAAATAATGTAGGCATAAAACTTTCATATGGAGAGGAAGTCAAGGCAATCTCCAGGAATAAAAGATTGGTTTAAACTTAGAAAAATCGGGGTAAGTACTAAGATAATCACAAATGAAACCACAATTCTACACATCAAAATAAAAAATAAGAAAAAATTGATGACTCAGAAAATACAAATCAGCAATGATAATAAAGATGAAAAGAAAATTCATAAGGAAAAGTGAGTCAGCACCAAAAATTAAGTGGAACAAATAAATTGCCAAAAATGTGCACACACATACAAATATATCAAAATGAGAGCACTAAACTCCTATCTATCAATAATTACACTGAACACAGATGGACTAAATGTGCCAATAAAAAGACAGAGTAGTAGAATGCATTTTTTAAAAAAAGTAAACCAGCACGTTGTCTACAACAGACACTCGTTAGACTCAAAGACACAAAGAAACTAAAACTCAAAGACTGAAAAAAGCATATCAAGCAAACAACAATCAAAAAGAGCAGGAGTAGCAATATTAAATGGCAATATTAATCTCTGACAAAACAGACTTAAAAGCAAAATCTGCCACAAAGGACAAGGAAGGACACTATACAATGATTAACGAGTCAATACACCAGAAGGATATAACCATAATAAATACGTATGTACCCAATCCGACTTGAAGGCACTTGGCTTGATACCCAATGACAAATCTCCAAAACACACAAAACAAACTCTAACCACACTGGACAGAGAAATAGCCGGTTCCACAATAATAGTAGGAGACTTCAATATACCACTTTCAGTGCAGGACAGACATCCATAAAGAAGCTTAACAAAGACACAGAAGACCTAAATGCCACAATCAACCAACTTGACCTCATAGATACATACAGAACATTCCACCCAACAGCAACCAATTATACTTTCTTTTCCAACATACATGGAATTTTCTCAACAATAGACCACATATTAAGCCAAACAGCAAGCCTTAACAAAGTCTAAGGCAATGAAGTATTACAAAGTATCTTTGTTGATCATGAAAGTAGAAATCAGTAACAAAAATGCAAGTAAAAAAATCAAATACATGGAAACTAAATAACACCACTCAAAAACAACTGAATTACAGAGGAAATCAAAGAAAGAATAAAGAAATTCACAGAATCAAACAGAATGAAAACACACCATAGAAGAACTTTTGGAACACAGCAAAAGCATTGTTCAGAGGTCGATTACAGGAATAAATGCTCATATCCAAAAACAAGAGAGAGCCCAAATCAAATTGTTGATAAATTATTTTCTTCAACAAATAGAAAGAGAGCAGCAAAAGAAAGTTTCAGGCACCAGAAGAAGCAAATAATAAAAAGTAGAGCAGGAGGCACGGCCAAGTGGCAGACTAGTCACAGTTCTCCTCAATTCCCTCTGTGAACTAAGGCCTAGAAAAACAATTAAATGGAGCAGCAGGGACATTCTTGTAGCCCCAAGATGAGGCATAGGGTTGTGAGAATGGACTGGGCAACAGGAAATGGGAAAACTACCTTTGTCAGAGGCAAGACAGCAGCACAGTGAGTCTCACTTCCACTGGTGCCATGGCTGAGAGGCTTACAGGTACAGATACCTTCTTTGTTAACCAGTAGACTGCGACTGGAACTACCGAGCCTGAGATCCTGGTAGGGGCCAGCTACTATGCTGAGGTGCAGTGCATAAAGTAAACAGCATCTTCCAAAACAAGGAGGCTGTGCTTGGGACAGTCACATCTAGAGAACCCAGCAAGCAGCTAACAACCAAGGGTGCTTGCCCCTCCCCCCTCCTCTTTGAGCTGCGCCATAGATACTGCTGACTCAGCACAGGCAAGGCAGATCAGGCAGGAAGCCACCTTGGTCAGCTGATAGATGGAGTCAGTCACACCTGAGGGCTCAGCTGGGGCTAGCTCCTACACTGAGCAACAGTGCCTGTCAGGACAGTGCAGCAGAAAAACTGTTTTTAAGACAATCATACCTAAATAATGTAGTGGTGGCTGGCAGCCAAGTGAGGTGGCATCCTAACCTGTCCCTTCTTTGAGCCACATCATAGCATCTACTGACAGCTCTGAGAAACTCCATAAGTAGGGACCATGTTTGTCAGCCAGGAGGTGGAGCCTTCTACCCCTGAGATCCCAGCTGCTATTGGGTACTATTGGCCAGTGTCACTCTCAGCAGAAAAGCAGTTTTTAAGTTAACCACATCTAGAGAACACAGAAGTCCCTGATGGCTGAGCATGGTGGCATCCTTCTGTCTTCCCTTCCCTAAGCTACACAATAGTGTCAAGTGGCATGATGCTAGAGAGTTGGCACAAGAAGGTTGACATCTTTCTCAGCCAGGAGGCAGGACTTGCCAACCCTGAGGATCCAACTGGGGCTAGCACCAAGGTAGGCAGGCAGCATCATGGGGCTTGACAGTGTTTCTATTACCAGAAAAGCTATACATAAGTCAGCAGCACGTAGAGAATGTAGCAGCAACTGGTAGCCAAGTCTAGCAGTGCCCTTACTCAGTCACTTCTTCAAGCTACACCACAGCTCCTGTTTGTCTAACACCAGGAAAGCTGAACAGCTTTTTGATGGTACAAAGACAACAATCAATTTCTAACCATTTAAGGAAAGAGACCACCATGGCTTCAGTAAAATCCCAAATAGAAAATCAAAAATCTTCTAAGATTAAGAAGCCTTTCTGAAATTGTCAGATACAGTACAAAAGAATTATGTATAGAGCCCTTCTACAGATTAAACAAAGTGCAGAAGAACAAAATAAAAAATTAAGCAAGCTATGTGAACAGCTAGTACATCAACAACCTGAAACTCAGCAGATAAATAACTGTACAGAGTTAGACAAGTCAGTGCAAAGTCCAAACAGCAAGACAGAGGAAATGGAATGTAGAATTGGTGACATCAAAGATAAAGCAACTGACACCAGCATTTATGGAGAGAAATCAGATAAAAGAAACAAGAAAAATGAAGAAGCGTTAAGAAGCATGTAGGACTCTATCAAGAGGAATAATCTACAAGTAATTGGAATTCTTGAACAGGGAAGAATAACAGAAAATACAGAAAGAACTGTTTAAGAATTGCCAACACAAAAATTTCCTGACATCATGAAAGAAGAGAGCATAGATATCTAAGACGCTTACTGAATTCCCCAAAAACTAGACTCCAAAATAAAGACACCAAGACATACAATAATCAAGCTTAATAAAATGAAACCTAAAGAGAGGGTCTCAAAGGCAGATAGGCTTCAAGCAAAACTAACATACAAAACGTAGCCCTGTAGGCTGTCCTCTGACTTCTCAGCAGAAACGGTGTTGGCGAGAAGGCAGTGGGACGACACAGACACAGACTTGAAGGAGAACAACTTTCAACCAAAAAGTATATACATATCCTGCAAAATTAACAGTGAATGAAGGCATTCTCAGATGAACAGAAGCTTAGAGATATTGCAAAAACCAAACCAAAATTATAAGAAACACTGAAAGAAGCTCTTCATTTAAGAAATCAATAGCAGCAGATGTATATTCAAGGATGCAATGCAGGACACAGCATCCAGAGTCCTACTCAATAAAAACTTAAATATTGAAATTAGGGAAACAGAAATTGTAAGGTGTAAACTATGACACAATCACACTATAAAGAGAGATATAATACAGTAGTTATAGCCCTTTCAGAGGGAGAGTAAAGTAAGAAGATATACAGAAGTTAAAGATTGGTTTAAACTTAGAATATCAAGGGGAAAAAAGGGGTTAACCATAAAGCAATACTACATATCAAACCAGGAAACATAATACAGAAGTCTCAGCAGACACAAAACCAACATTAAAAAGGCTGCAAAGAAAACCCATAAAGAACAATTACCCAGAACAGAATACTATAAGTGGAACAAAGGAAACATAAACAACACGAAAATAAATGTACCAAAATGACAGCAGTAGACACATATCTATCGATCATTATGTTGAATGTAAGTGGATTGAATGTTCCAATAAAGAAGCAGAAAATAACTGCTTGAATCAATAAACATGATCCATCTATACGCTGCATACAAGAAATATGCCTTACACTTAAAGATATGAACAAACTGAAAATCAAAGGATGGAAAAATATACATGAAGCTAATGGCATGCAAAGAAGAGCACAAGTGGCAATGCTGATCTCAGATAAAATAAATTTTAAAGTAAAATTTATTTTACTTGGACAAAGATGGTCACTATCTATTGCTGGAAGATTCAATACATAAGCAGGATGTAACAATTTTAAGTATTTATGCACCCAATACCAGAATACCTAAATAAGTCAAACAAATGATGACAACATTAAAAATGAGGGGACATCAACACTCCACTTTCAGTAACGGACAGACCATACAGAAAAAAACCTCAATAAAGACACAAAAGTTCTTATTATGACAATCAGCCATCTAGACCTCATTAACATATACAGAACATTTTATCCAACAACAGGTAAGTATACCTTATCTTCCAATGCACACAGAACACTCTACAGAATAGACCACATGTTAGGACATAAAGCAAGTCTCAGCAAAATGCAAACCACTGAATTATTGCAACGTAGCTTCTGAGACCATAAAGCCATACCAGTTGAAATCAACAGCAGAAGAGACATGGGTAGAAATTTGAACTCATGGAAACTGAACAACACCTTGCTCAAAAATTCATGGGTTATAGAAGAAATCAAAGATACAATAAAGAAACTTATGGAATCAAATGAGAATGAACACATATCCTACAGAACCCATGAGATTCAGCAAAAGCAGAGAGTAATTTATAAATGTACACATCCAGAATGAAGAAAGGGCCCCAAACCAAAGAAATAACCCTACAACTTGAATAACTAGAAAGAGAAAGACAAAAGAATGCCTCAGGCACCAGAAGAAAACAGACAATACAAATTAGAGCAGAACTACTTCTAATGTCAACCCAATGCTGCAATGATAGAGTAGCAGGGGCCACTCTGGGGACCATGTATTAAGGGGACATCAAGGTCAATTGGCATAGCTAGCCTATTGCTAAGAGAGTCTTCTGCATCCCATATTGGTGAGGGCCCTCTGGGATCTTAAATGCTAGCAAGCTGTCATTTGAGGTACACCAAATTGTCCCAACTCATCTGGAACAAATGATGACTGAAAACAACAAAGACAGGAAAAAACAGAACCCAGGAGACAGAAGGACTCATATGAATAGGAGACCATATCAACATGTTACCAGAAGAACCAGATGGTACCCAGCCACCACTAAAGACATCTATGATGGAGCACACAGCACTGAATCCCTGTGTCAACATGGCACAAATAGGGATGCAGCTCAAGAACTCTACTAAAAAACCACAATTGATGGTCCAACAGCCTCTGGGAGCATCACCCCTAAATCTGCTCCTGTCCCTGTCCACAAACATGACTGTGGTCAACTCTTCAACAAACAAAAATAGACTGAACTCAGAGACACAATGTGACCACATGGTGTGTGTACTTTATGGTTCTATGCATCAATAGGATGTTGTCCTACTGGTCTCTTTCTAGATAGGAGAGGAGAGGACAGGAGCTTGTTAAGAGGATATGACACATATGTAATGAAAAGGAGGAGTGTGCTGTTACTGGGCAAGGAGAGCAGAATGAGGTGCAGACAGGCAGCCATGCAAAATTAATTTGGATTGTATACTTTCACTTAATCACAATTAAAAAAATAGAGTTGAACTAAATAAATTAGAGAATAGAAAACAATTAGAAATCAAAAGCTGAGTTTTTTGAAAAAAGATCAACAAAATTGATAAACTGTTGGCTAAACTCACAAAAAAAAAAAAAAAAAAACAGGAGAGGAAAGAAATAACCCAAGTAAGAAATGAGATGGAAGATGTCACAACAAACCCAACCAAAATTAAAAGTATTGTAACAGAATACTACAAAAAATTGCACTTCAACACATTTGCAAACTTCGAGGAAATGGACAAATTTCTAGATTCACACCACCTACCAAAACTGTCACAAGGACAAGTAGAACAACTTAATAAACCCATCACAAAAGAAGAGATTGGAAAAGTAATCAAAAAACTACCAACCAAAAAAAAGTCCTGGCCCAGACAGCTTAACTGGAGAATTCTACCAAATATTTAAAAAGAAGTCAATTCCAATACTACTGAGGCTATTTCACAACGTTGAAAAGGATGAAATATTCCTAAATTCATCCTATGAAGCCAGCATAACCCTGATACCAAAGCTAAACCACAAAAAAAAGAAAAGAAACTACACACCAATATCACTCATGAACCTAGATGCAAAAATCTTCCACAAAATCCTAGCCAATAGAACTCAACAACATGTCAAAAAAGTAATTCATCATAACTAAGTCAGTGTCATACCAGGGATGCAGGGCTGGTTTAACATCAGAAAAACGATTAATGTGATCAACCACATAAATAACACAAAGGATAAGAATCACCTGATTTTGTCAATTGATCCAGAAAAGTCATTTGACGAAGTCCAACACCCATTCATGTTAAAAACTCTCAGCAAAATAGACATATAAGGGAAATTCCTCAATGCAGTAAGGGCATCTATGCAAAGCCAACTACCAACATCATCCTCAATGGAGAAAGACTGCAAGAAGTGCCCGTAAGAATGGGAACTAGAAAAGGATGCCCACTATCACCACTTCTATTCAAGACTGTGTTAGAGGTTCTAGCCAGAGCAATCAGAGAAGACAAAGAAATAAAGAGCATGCGCATCAGTAAAGTAGAAGTAAAAATATCCCTATTTGCAGATGATATGACCGTATACACAGGGAACTCTAACAAATCTGTAAATAAACTACTAGGACTAATAGAAGAGTTCAGCAAAGTATCAAGATATAAAATAAACGTAAGTAAATCAGTAGGATTCCTTTACACCAACAAAGAGATCATCAAAGAGGAAATCAAATCAATACTATTTACTATAGCCTCTAAGAAGATAAGATGCCTAGAAATAAATCTATCCAGAGAAGTAAATGACCTATACAGAGAATATTACAAGACCTACTGCAAGAAACCAAAAGAGATTTACATCAGTGGAGAAATCTACCTTGCTCATGAGTAGGAAGACATAGCATTGTGAAAATGTCTATTTTATCCAAAGCAGTCTACATGTACAATGAATTCCAATTCAAATTTCAGTGTCATTTTTTTAATGAGATGGAGAAAGAAATCACCAGCTTTGTTTGGAAAGGGAAGAAAGCCCAGATAAATAAAGTATTATCAAAGAAGAGGAACACAGTGAGAGACCTCCCACTACTTGACCTTAGAAGCCACTACATTGCTATGGCAGTCAAAACTGCCTGATACTGGTACCAAAACAGACATGTAGACCAACGGAACAGAAAAAAGAACCCAGAAATATCACTGCCCAAAAGTTGTAAATTGGGTTAAAAGTAGTCTCTTAAACAAATGTTGTTGGAGAAATGGGATATCTATCCGCAAAAAACTGAAACGAGACTCATGTCTCACACCTTGCACAAAAACTAACTCAAAATGGATCAAAGACCTAAATATCAAACCTGAAACAATAAAGATCATCTAAGAAAAAAATAGGGTCAACAATGGAAGTTTTAATACATGACTTAGACAGCAACAAAATTTGACCAACAATGCACAAACAACAGAAGAGAAAATAGATAAATGGCAGCTACTACAACTCAAATACTTATGCTCATCCAAAGACTTTAACATGACAATTAAGAGACTAGCTACAGAAGAGAAAAAAATAGTTGGCAACTACGTTCCGATAGATGTTTGATTTCCATAACTTACAAAGTACTGCAAAATATCAACAAGAAAAAGGTAAATAACTCAGTTAAGCAAAGGGCAAAGAGATGGGCAGACACTTAGCTATTAGAGAAGTCCAAATCAAAACCACAATGAGATACCATCTCATCCCAACGAAATTGGCAATAATCCAAAAAAACACAAAACAACAAATGCTGGTGAGGCTACAGAGAGACTGGAACTCTCCTACCCTGCTGGTGGGAATGAAAAGTAGCACAACCTCTTTGAAAGCAATTTGGCATTTCATTAAAAAGCTAGAAAAGAGGCACCATAAGATCCAACAATCCCACAGCTCAGAATATATCCTACAGAAATATAGGCATCCACAAGAACAGATATCTGCACATGAATGTTTATAGCAGCACTAACTATCCACAACAGCAAAAAGATGCCATCAACTTAGGTGCCCATCAACAGACGAATGGATAAACAGAGTATGGTACGTATATTCAATGGAACATAATACAATGCTAAAGAACAGTGATGACTTTAGGAAGCATCTCATAACCTGGTTTCAACTAGAGGATATTATGCTGAGTGAAATCAGTCAGCTACAAAAGGACAAATATTGTGTGAGATCTCTGCTGTAAGGACTTAAAAATGGATACTTCGATGGCTACAAGAGTGAGGAAAGAGGTAGAGAGATGTTCATAGATATTCGACGGGAATTTGGTTAGGTAAAGGGAGTGACAACATATAGTATAGAGCAGATCAGGAAAACTGGGCTACATGATAAACTGAAAGGTTTCCTAACTCAACCCAATATTTCAAAGGACAGAGTAGCAAGGACAGGGGTCTGGGGACCATGTTTTCAGGGGACTTTGAGGCAAACTCATCTTTATCTAAGAGTCTTCTGCACCCTATATTGGTGAGCAGTATGTGGAGTCTTAAAAGCTAGCAAGCCACCATCTGAGGAACACCAAATGTTCTCAACCCATCTGAAACAGATGATGACCGAGACCATCAAAGACACGAGGGACAAATGAGCCCAGGAAACAGAAGGATGCATATGAATAGGAGACTTCATCAGCATGGGACCAGAAGAACCAGATGGTGCCCGGCCACCACCAAAGGCAGCCATGTTGGGGGACACAATGCAGCATCTCTGAGGCAACATGAGAAAAAGAGGCCTGCAGTTCGAGAACTCTACTAAAAGACCAGAACTGGTGGTCTGACAGCCTGGAGGATCCCCTGGAAACATGGCCCCTAGTCTTGCTGCTGGTCCCTGACCTGAAACCAGTACTGAGATCAACTCTTCAGACAAGAATGCACTGGACTCAGGGACACAGGGTGCGCATGTGGTGTATGTACTTTATGGTTTTATACATTTATAGGAGGCTGTCCTACTAGTTTCTTTCTAGAGTGAAGAGAAGGGAACAGGTGCTTGTTAAGAGGATACTAGGAATATAGAGTGAAAAGGAGGAATATGCTATTACAGGGTGAGGAGAGCAGACAGGCAGGCATGCAAAATTGATTTGGATTGTATACTTTTATTTAATTATAATTTTTTTAAAAATTAGAGCAGAACTAAGTTATGGAAAATAGAAAAATGAAAGAGTTCACAAGACCAACAGCTGGTTCTTTGAAAAGATCCACAAAATTCATTAACCACTGGCTAAACTGACAAAACAAAAACAGGAGGGAAAGCAAAAAAATGTGAATAAGCAATGAGGTGAGTGGTATCACAACAGACAAAATGAAGTTAAGTGAATCATAACAGAACGTTACCAAAAATTAAACAAATGCAACAAATTTCTAGAAACACATTACCTCCCGAAACTGACACAAACCAAGATAGAAAAACTAAATAAACCTATAATAAAAAGAAGTAGTTGAAGAGGTAACTTTTTAAAAGAATCTCCCAAAAAGAAAAAGAAAAAAGAACTGGTCCTGATGGTTTCACTGGTGAATTCTACCAAACTTTCAGAGAAGAGTTAATACCAGTACTACTAAAAGTATTCCAAAGTGTAGAAAAATCAGTACTACCAAAGGTATTTCAAAGCATAGAAAATGATAGGATACTCCCAAATTTATTCTATGAAACCAGGGTAGCCCTGATGCCAAAACCAGGTAAAAATGCCACCAAAAAAAAAAAGAAAGAAAAAAAGATAGAAAATTATCAACAAAATTCTAGCCAATAGAATTCAACAGCACATCAAAATAAACTTAACTCACTGTGACCAAGTGGGATATATAACAGGTACGCAGGGATGGTTCAACATTAGAAAAATAATCAGTGTGATTTGTCACATAAGTAAAACAAAAGGTAAGAGTCACATGATCTTATTAATCTACACAGAAAAGACATTTGACGAAGTCCAATGGATATTCATGATAAAAATTCTCAACAAAATAGGAATAGAAGGGAATTTCTCAACATAGTAAAGGGCATTTATACAAAGCCAACAACAAACACTATCCTAAATGGAGAGTCTTAAACATTTCTCTTGAGAACAGGAACCAGACAAGGAAGTCCTTTGTCACCACTCTTATTCAACATTTTGTTGCAGGTCTTAACCAGAGTAACAAGAAAAGAAAAGAAAAAAAGGGCATTCCAAATTGGTAAGGAAAAAGTTGAAGTATCCTATCTGCAGATTTTATGATCTTATACAAAGAAAACCTCTAGAACTAATAGAAGACTTTTGCAAAGTATAAGGATAAAAGGAAACAAACAGAAAAATCAGCTGGATTCCTGAAAACCATCAAAGACAACTTTGAAGAGGAAATCACCAAATCAACACCATTTACAATGGGCTTCAAGTAGATAAAATATTTACGAATAAATCTAACCAGAGAAACAAAAGACCTATACAAAGAAAACTACAAAGGCAACTATTGCAACAAACCAGAAGAGACCTACATAAACAAAAAACACCTTGTCACTGAAAAAGACTTAACAGTGTGAAAATGTCAGTCCTACCCAAAGCTATCTACAGATACAATACAATCCAAATACAAATTCCAATGACAATTTTTAACAAGATGGATAAATAAATTACCAACTTCATATGGAAAGGGAAGCAGCCCCAGATAAGCAAAGCATTACTGAAGATGAAGAACAAAGTGAGAGGCCTTGTACTGACTCTAGAACCTATTATACTGCCACAGTAGTCAAAACAGCCTGCTAGTAGTATAACAGATGCATAGACCAATGGAACAGAACTGTGAATCCTGATGTAAATTCATCCACTTGTGAGCAGCTAGTACTTGACAAAGGCCTAAAGGGAAAAGGCAGTGTCTGTAACAAATGATGTTGCAAAACTGGGTATCCATCTGTAAATAAGTTAAACCAGACCCATACTTCACACTGTGTACAAAAATTAACTCAAAAATGAATCAAAGGCCTAAATGTAAAATCTAAAATGATAAAGATTATGGAAGAAAAAATAAGGACTATGCTGCGAGCCCTAATACTGGATGTAAATAGAATACAAACCATAGCTAACAATGCACAAATACCAGAAGGGAAAATAGAAAACTGGAAGCTCCTAAAGACTGAACACTTATGCTCATCCAAAGATTTTACCAAAGAAGTAAAAAGACAGCCTATAGACCGGGGGAAAAAAAAACTTGCCCACAACATATTCGGTCAAAGTCTAGTTTCTGAAATCCACAAGATACTGCAAAACCTCAACAACAATAAGACAAACAACCCAGTTAAAAGATGGGCAAAGGCTGTGAACAGGTACTTCACCAAAGAAGACATTCAAGCAGCTAAAAAGGAAAATGTTGACCATCATTAGCCATTAGAGAATCCAAATCTAAACTACAATGAGAAACCATCTCAACCCAAAAAGGCTAACCCAAAAAACAGGATAATAAATGTTGGAGAGGTTGTGGAGAAACTGGAACACTTATTCACTGTCAGTAGGAATGTAAAATGGTACAATCACTTAGAAAATCAATCTGATACTTCTGTAAGTAACTAGAAATGGAAACACCATGCAATCCAGCAATCCTACTCCTTTGAATACAAAGACTGCCAATTAAGTTCACAAACTCATCCTAGAAAAAGTGCTACATACCTTCATTGCTACAGTTACCTTACAAGCACTTCCTTTCAGAAGCTATGCACACATGCCAGTGCCTAGTCCACCCTTCAAAACAATTTTGGTACCCTTTTCCCAGAATGGCCATCAGAACTGTCATCATATAACCCTTGATGTCCTAAATGTCATCAAAATGTTATCCTTTCAATATTTCCTTTAACTTCAGGTAAAGAAAAAAGCCATTGGGAGCCAAATCAGGTGCATAGGGAGTGTGTTCCAGTACAATTATTTGTTTACTGTCTAAAAACTCCCTTGCAATAGTGTGCTGTCACTGGGCAGGGAGAGCAGTGGAAGCTGCAAATAGGTGGACATGCAAATTTATATGGGAATGTACATGTTCACTCATTCATAATAAAAAAAAAAACTCCCTCATAGACAAATGTACAATTAAGTTTATAAACTTGCCACAGTGCTGCTGTGTGAAATTGCCATTCCAGAAAGAGTTCCAAAATTGCTTTGACGAGTGGGCTATGTGCTGGCATTGGTGTATAGCTTCCCAAGGTGAGTACTTCAAAGGTGACCATAGTGATATTCATCAACAAGATATGCTGCACTTAATTAAATTCGTGGACTTAATTCTCAAACCTCATGTTTTAGTCAACTAGTGCTGCTCTAACAGAAATACCACAGAGTAGATAGCTTTAACAAAGGGAGGTTTCTTCTTACATAGTCCAGTAGGTTACAAGTCTGAATTCAGACTGTCTGCTCCAGGGGAAGGCGTTCCCTCTGTTGGCTTTGGAGGAAATTCTTTGTGTTGCATCAGTCATTGGTCAGAGAGCATCTTGGCACATGAACCTGAGGCCTGAAGGACATGCTTTACTGCCGATGCTGCTTTCTTGATGGTATGATGTTCCCAGCTGTCTTCTTGCTTCCCTTTGCTTTTATCTTACAAGAAATAAAGGATGAAAGGATAAAGGATGAGGCAAGCCACACTCCAAGGATACTACCTTTACATGGAAGCAGGGAGGGGACCTTATGAAGGAATTTACAGTCCCACGCTAATCCTCTCTAACACAATCCACTCTTAACCACAGGCAGATATTAGGATTTACAGCATCAGAAAAAGATCATGAAATGGAGGACAATCACAGAATATAGGGAATCCTGGCCCAGCCAAATTACTACACGTATTTTTGGAGGACACAATCCAATCCATGACACCTCATATACCCTAGAGAAATAAGAGCCATCATCTAAATAGATGTAAGTACTCCTAGGTTCATTGTAACACTACTCACATTAGCAAAAAGTTAGAGTCAGTCTAGGTGCCCAACAACAGATGAATGGATAAACAAATTCTGGAATATAACAGACAATGGAATATTATGCAGCAATAATGCACAATGATGAATTCGAGAAGCAGGTCACAATATGGATAAATCTGGAAGGCATCATGTTGAGTGGAATTAGTTGCAAAACAACAAACATTGTGCGAGACTACTATTACAAGAATTCAAGGGAAGGTTTAAACACAGAAGAAAACATTCCTTGATGGTTACAAGGGTGGGAAGGGAGGATAAGGGGAATTCAGTAACTAGACAGTAGACAAGAATCATCTTAGGTGAAGGAAAGTATGACACACAATACAGGGGAAGTCAGCACAACTGGACTAACCCAAAAGTTAAGAAGTTTTCCGAACACAACCAAATGCTTTGAGGGACAGAGTAGCAGTGGTAAGGGTCTGGGCACTGTGGTTTCAGGAGACATCTAAGTAAACTGGATTAACAAAGTTTATTCAGAAAATGCTCTGCGTCCCACTTTGCTGAGTGGCATCTAGGGCCCTAACAGCTTGCTGGTAGCCATCATCTGATCCTAACTCATGCAAAGCAAAGGAGAATGGAGAACACCAAAGACATAAGGAAAATATTAGCCTAAGGGAAAAAGGCCCACATCAACCAGAGACTCCATCAGCCTGAGACCAAAAGAACTAGATGACGCCCAGCTGCCACCAATGACTGTCTTGCCAGGGAACACAACAGACAGGCCCTGATGGAGCAAGAGAAAAATGTGGTGCAGAACTCAAACTCATGTAAAAAGACCAGACTTAAGAGTCTAACTGAGACTTAGAGGAACACCAGAAGACTTGGTCCCCAGACTGTCTGTTAGCCAGAACTAAAACCATTCATGAAATCAACTCTTAAGACAAAGATTAGATTGGACTATAAAACAATAAGTAATATTTGTTAATAGTGTGCTTGTTAGTTCAAGTAGACACACAAGACTCAACTGGCAACTCCTGTCTGGATGCAGGACGAGAAGGGGACAAGAGCTGACTGAGTGCACACAGGAAACCTAGCAGCAGAATAGAAGTGTGATGTCACATGTTTTAGTCAGCTACTGCCGCTCTAACAGGAATACCACGGAGTGGATGGCTTTAACAAAGGAAGGTTTATTCTTACACAGTCCAGTAGGTGACAAGTCCAAATTCAGAATGTCCACTCCAGGGGAAGGCTTTCCCCCTTGTCAGCTCTGGAAGAAAGTCCGGTATTGCATCAGCCTTTGTGCAGGGAACATGTCGCCACAGCAACCTCAGGTCTGAAGGACACGCTTTTTCTGCCTCCTTCCCTTTCCTTTTATCTTTTGCAGGATGAAAGGATTAAGGGTGGACCAACCCACACTTCAGGGTAACTCCCTTTACAGTGGAGCAGGGAGGTGATCTTATAAGGCATTTACAGACCCACTCTAAACCTTTAACACACAGCACAGCAAAATCACAAAATGGAGCACAATCATAGAACACAGTCAATCATGATCACATGGCTACACCTGTTTTGGGGGGACACAATTCAATTCGTGACACCACACCATAGGGCTCGCAACTAGCGTCAAGTAACAATATGTATATAAATTTTTGTATGAGAAGTTAACTTGACAATTAACAAAACACAATAAATTAAAACAGAAAGAAAGAAAGATGTCAGCAAGCTCATGCCACCTCAGAAGCATCTGAGAAAGATTCTTTCTTCCTCTGGCTAGCTTCTAGTAGCTCCTGGCAACCCTTGGTATTCCTTGGCTTATCGCTGAAAAGACCCTGCGTTCACCTTTGTCTTCAACTGACTCGTTTCCCTTTGTGTATATCTCTTCTGTGTCTCTATACAAATGCTTCCCTTCTTAGAAAAATACCACTCATTGGATTTAGAACACAACGTAATCCAGTACAGTCTCTTCTTAAGTGGATTGTGTCTGTGGAAACCCTATTCCCAAGTAAGGTTATATTCGCAGATTCTGAGTGAAAGGGAGTAGGGAAGGAACACTATTCAACCTAGTACATATGTTAACCTTTTGACCTATTGATTTTACTTCTAACAGTTGATCATATAGATAAACAGGGCCTGACTATTAAGTCCATGAACTTAATTGTTCTAAGTGCTACGTACCTCATTGCTGAATATCACTGTGGTCACCTTTGAAGCACTCCCCTTGGGAAGCTATGCACTGATGCCAGTGTCTAATTCACCCTTCAAAGCAATTTTGAAACTCCTTCCAGAATGGTTGTTGTGTGCGGTGGCACAGTGGCAAGCTCTTGAGCTTAACTGCCCAGTAGTCTGTGAAGGAGATTTTAGCCACTAAACAACTGTATTGGAACACCCTAGCTACCCACCTGATCTGCCCCCCCCGACTTTGTTCTTTCCCCAAACATAAAGCAAATATTGAAAGGAAGACATTTTTAATGACATTTAGGACATCAAGGGTAATACTACGGCAGCTCTGATGGTCATTCCAGCAAAGAGGTTCTGAAATTGTTTTGAAGGGTGGACTAGGCGGTGAGGTTGGTGCGCAGCTTCCTAAGGGGTGTACTTCAGAAGTGACTGTAGTGAAATTCAGAAATGAGATACGTAGCACTTCTCCTGAGTTCGCAAACTTAATTGGCAGTCCTCATACTTGAAGATGCATACAAAGATAAGTATATATATAACAATACTCAATATATCATAATTTATAATCATGTATAAGAGTAGTTAATGAGGAAATGTTGTTGTTGATGAAACCCTGATGGCACAGTGGCTAAGTGCCACAGCTGCTAGCCAGAGGGTTGAAATTCAAATCTGCCAGGGGTTCCTTGGAAACTCTATGGGGCAGTTCCACTCTTTAAGTTGCTATGAGTCAGAATTAACTCGATGGCAGTGGGTTTGTTTGGTTTTTGTTTGTTTGTTTGCTTTGGTTGTTGTTAGGTGCTGTTGAATCTGTTCCAACTTGTGGTGACCCTTGTGTACAAAAGACTGAAACACTGCCGCGACCTGTGCCATCTCACAGTCACTGCTATGTCTGAACCATTATTATAGCCACCAGGTCAATCCATCTCATTGACTATGTTCCTATTTTTCAATGACCTCTGCTGTAGCAAGTATGATGTCCTTCTCCAACAATTAGTGTCTCCTGATAACATGTCCAAAGCACATGAGACAAAGTCGCACCTTCCATGCTTCTAAAGAAGCATTCTGCTATACTTCTTCCAAGACAGATCTGTTCATTTTGTTCTGGCAGTCCTGAATATACTTAATATTCTTCACCAACACTGTATTTCAAATATGTCGATTCTTCTTGGGTCTTATGCATTGTCCAGCTTTTACAAGTATATAAGGCAATCGAGAATACCATGGCTTGAGTCAAGCATACCTTAGTCCCATTCTTAGTCATCTAGTGCTGCTGTAACACAGCTACCACAGTGGACAACTTTAACCAACAGAAATTGAGTTCTTCATAGTAAAGTAGGTCTGATGTCCAAAATCAGGGTGTAAGTGCCAGGAGGCTTTTTCAACCAGCCTTCTTCCCCTGCAACCAGGAGTTTCTTCATACAGGGACCCCCAGTCCAAAGCAAACACTCTGCTCCCAACATTGCTTCCTTGGTAGTATGAGGTACCTCTGTCTCTGCTCATTTGTTCGTTTTATCCCCCAAGAGATTGCCTCAACATAATCCAAGCTTGTAGATTGAGTTCTGCCTCACTAACAAACTGCTGCTCATTCTCCCTCATTAACATCATAGCAGCAGGATTTACAATAGATGAGAAAAATCACATAATACCAGGGAGTCAGGGTGCAGCCAAACTGATACACATATTTTGAGGTAGACATAATTCAATCCATGACAGTTCCCATAGTGACATCTTTTCTTTTCAGCACTTTAAGAGGTTATTTGCAGCAGATTTGCCCAATACAAAGTGTTGTTTCATTTCTTGACTGCTCTGCCAACCAGGGAAACCCTGATGGCATAGTGGGTTAAGTGCTACATCTGCTAACCAAAACATCAGCAGTTCAAATCTGCTAGGCACTCCTTGGAAACTCTATGGGGCAATTCTACTCTGGCCTCTAGCATTGCTATGAGTCAGACCCAACTCCAGAGCAGTGGGTTTGGTCTTTGTTTTGTTTTTTGTTTTTTGGGCTGTCAATCAAATCCTTGACAAGTTTAATCTTTCCTCTCTTTAGCATGATGTTGCTTATTGGTTTGGTTGCAAGGATTTGGATTTTCTTTATGTTGAAGTACACCCCATCCTGAAAGCTGTGGTCTTGGTTCTTCATCAGTAATTGCTTCCAGACCTCTTTCTTTTGGCAAGCAAGGTTGCGCCGTCTGCGTAACACAGATTCTTAACAAGTCTCCCTCCAGTCCTGATGCTGCCTTCTTCTTCACATATTCTGGCTTCTTGGATTATTTGCTCAGCATACAGACTGAGAAAGTATGGTGAAAGGATACCATGACGGTGCACACATTTCCCTATTTTAGTATCCCCTTTTTCTGTTCAAACAACTGCTTCTTAGTCTATATACAGATTCTTTACAAGCACAATTAAGTATTCTGGAACTCCCATTCTTTGCAATATAAGCCATAATTTGTTATGATTAAGCCAAGGCAAACCAGATCTGTTACTGCCAAGTCAATTTCGACTCGTAGTAATCCTGTAAGGCAGAACAGAACAGGCCTATAGGGTTTTCAAGGAGCAGCTGGTAGACTCAAACTGCCAACCTTTTGGTTAGCAGCCAAGTTCTTTACCACTGTGCCACCAGGAATCCTTGATATAATTAAGCATGTGTAATGGAATACATTGAAGGTGTTATAAAGGATGATGTAGGTACGTGAGTAAAAGCATTAAAAGAGGTTCAAGATACATTCTTAATGTTATATACCTATGTCAAAAATATATGCCAAATTTTAACAATGAGTGCAAATTAAAATTACAGGTGTCACTTGCTTTTCTAAGCATTTCTAATTTCTCTGCAACTTTAGCAGCTATATGCTCACGTTCACAACTGAAATAAGAGAAAGGAAAGAAAGAAGGAAGGAAAGGTAAAATCTCAGGGACTGTATCTATATATTTGTTCACCAGGGATTTACTATAAAAATGCACTTTCTACTTTTTCTAAATCCTGATATCCTATTACCAACATAAACTAGACTATCTCTGCAAGTATATATACCTGATTGAATATCATTAATCAAATAAGAATGCTGTTTGGGCTATTTGATGGAAGGAGAAATGGCTAGTACAGAATCCTTCAGACTGAATAATTATCTCCTAATTGAGAAAATGGACAAAGGACCATCTATGCACAGGCATATTTCTTACTAGCTACAGCCCTAGTGACACAGCACTCATATGCTAACCAACAGGTTGGTAGTTCAAATCCACCACACACTCCACAGAAGCAAGATGTGTCAGTCTTGGAAACACTATGGGGCAGTTCTACTCTGTCCTATAGGGTTCCTATGAGTTAGAATTGACTCTATGGCAGTGAGTATCATTTTGGAGGGTAAAGCCTTGGAATCCAAGAGTTTCGGGCTTCTACTATGATGAATTAGACTGGATCACGAGCATGTCCAACAAACTCATCCTGCATCTTTAGCTTAAGGCCTAAACTGGAAGCGAAACAAAAAACTGTCTTCTTGCCCAGTTTCACTCATACACACACACGTCTGATCTTGGCCATTCAGATATAACACTGTGGGAAGGCAAGTAAACAAAACAATGTCATCCCTTCTTCCTAAGGCCTGGTGTGGAGCATGCCTAAACTTTCGGTCAGTGTCTTCCTCTTGGTGAGTCCTACCCTGACCTGAATTAGCCGTCTAAAAGTGTAGGCATTCCCCAAGTGGAAGATAAGCAGAAGCTCTATCCTAACCTACAAGCGTCACTGGACTTAGGAGAAGAGTTTCAAAAAGACGTTAAGCAGGGTGTACAGCCTGCATTCAGTTTTGTTCTTAACACTTCAGTCTTTCCCATACTAGACAGTCCACCTAACTGTGAGTTTCTTTTAACAAGCTTGTGTGTATACATCTGTGGGTGTGAAAGTGTTAGAATATGGAGCTTCTCCTAGTGGTTGGAGTGCACGGCCAAGAGACTAACAAATAGTTCTAATTTTAATTAAAAATATTTGAAGGCCAATAAAATTGAGGACCTCAGGAGGGGGAATAAAAATGAAAGTGACTGAAAGAGGCAGTAATTGTTCTCTACTTCTGCAGACAGAACTAGGACTATCAGTCAGGACAGTAGAAACTTTGGGTGACAAATGCATACTTTTGGAAAATCGCTTATAAGGCTGAAAAGACTTCCTTTGAAATCATTAAATATGATATTCTTAGCAGGGAGTCAATATTATATCTACATTTTGACCCAAGAATTGAGACACCTACTGATACTTATAAGCACTCAATAAAGATACTATTTGTTGGATTTGTTGAATAATGGGCCTAAAGAATCAATCTTCCTTAAACATTAGATCTGATTCACAAAGTATTTATTCAGTGTTCTAACATATTTGAAGTTTTCTTAGCTTAATGACTATTGGAAGCAATCCACAGGCAAAATTCCTGTCGAGGAAAACAAATTGGATTTTGGGCTACTTAAAAGAACAACGAAGCCTTGGTGGCAAAGTGATTAAGAACCATAGGTGCTAACCAAAGGGTCAGTAGTTCAAATCTACCAGCTTCTTTAGACATTCTGTGGAGCAGTTCTGCACTTTGACTCAACAGCAATAGGGTAAAAGACCAACAAGTGTTGAACACACACACAAAATGTATAGTCTTATGGCCTGAAACCCCTAAGAAGCTTCAAAATTCATGAAGTGCATGACAACTTAATATGACTTGAGAAATGTTTAAAAAAAAAAAAGCTAAGTCTATGTATTTCCCTCAAAGGACTATCTTGGCTGGCAGTTCACTGAATTTATTGCTAAGAACCTTTCAGAATCACTGGCATTTTCCTTAAGTATTAATTTTGATCAATTGGCTACTCATAAGCATAAGGTCGTTTGAGGAGGAGTTTAGTTACATCTTTTTGTTTAAATTATGAAATGTATCAATTATTCTAAACCCTGTAAACTATATTGCTATAAAAATGGTGCATTACACCTATCTTTCAGAAAGGAATTACAAATTCAGATAAATTTCTTTTTATGGTTTTGTAAAACAAAGTTAATGAGAAGCACACTCACTGAAATAAATGATGTAGACCTTTAGCATTAGTGAATTTAATATTTGTGGATTTAAGTAATTTTTAGAGCTGTTAGAACACTAAAGAATGTGCTGCGAATTGTGATCCATCAAAATGTATCTTGAAATCCTAACTCTATGCTTGCATATATAACTGATTGGAAATAGAGATTTACTTTCATTATATTAGCTAGGTCAAACTAGAAGAGAGTGGTCCTAATCTGATCACTTCTGAGAGAGGTCTTATAAAAAACAGAATAGACACAGAGATACACACCAGGGGAAGACAGATACTAAGTACACCTTAGGAATTCTAGGGAGTACCAAGGAATGTCAAGGACCTCCTGGAGCTACCAACAAGAAAGGACCCTCCCCTGAAGCTGATACCCTGATTTAACTCCTAGCCTCCAAAAATGTGAGACAATAAATTCCTCTTTAAAGTCACCCATTTGTGGTAGTCTTTGTTACAGCTGCACTAGGTTACTTGGACAGTGTGTGATGATTTAAAACTTTACTAAAGAAAGAAATCGAACTTTAAGAGGGCTATAAGGTGATAGCAATTTACTTAGTTTGTGCAGACAATGAGATTCTTGTTGGAACTTTGTTCTCTACTTGTTTCATACACGCAAAGGTTCTCACTGATAACTGAAATCCCTAAAGGACTTCTCTTAAGTTTTTCTGTTGTAGTAAAAAACTGAAAAATACAATTGAAAGTTAATGGAGTGCAAAAATCTCTAGAATATCAAATGTCTAGTATACCTTAGTTTTTTTGTGTGTTTGTTTGTTTGCTTGTTTTAGGTAGAAAGTAAAATTCCTCCTTTATTAGTATGAAGAACTCGTATGACTCAGACATCCAGAAAAGGGACCTGGAAGTGACCGTAATGGTTTCTAGAAGGAGCTAAGCCAGAGCATAGACATGGCTTAGATGATATCATCAGGAAACAATTTGAAAACAAAGCGCACACATTTCCTTCCACTTGTAGAGAACCACTGTAGGTCTGGTGGTGTAGTGGTTAAGAGTTACACCTGCTATCCAAAAGGTTGGCAGTCTGAATCCACCAAATTTTCCCTGTAAACTGTATGGGGTAGTTCTATACAGTCATTATGAATCAGAATTGACTTAACGGTCATGGGTTTGGTTTCCGGTTTATTGTTAGTCTGCCTAACTTTTTTTTTTATTATGACTGAGTGAAAATGTACATTCCCATATAAATTTACATGCCCACCTATATGCAGCTTCCACTGCTCTCCCTGCCCGGTGACAGCACACTATTCCTCTCTGCTCCATACATGTCTCACCCTCCCAACAGTCTCCTTTCCCCTCCTCTCCATCCACTCTCCTTCCTCCAGCCAGAGGTCAGCAGGATGATATCCTGTAGATACATAGAACCATAAAGTGCATCCAATATACGGTCACTCTGCATCACCAAGTCCAATCCATTTGTGTCCAAAGAGTGGATCTTCATTATGATTTATGGGCAACGGCAGCATCAGGGCCAGGGGCCATGTTCCCAGGGGAACCCCTAAACCCCTGAACCATCAATTGAGGTCTTTTAGTGGAGATCTCAGGATGTACCCCTTTTTATCCTTGTGTTGCCAGTGAGACTCAAAGTAGTGAGCTCCATCGCTGCTATCACTGGTGGTGGCCGGGCATCATCCGTTTCTTCTGGTCCCAAGTCGATGTGGGCACCCACTCATGTGGGTCTCTCTATCTTCTGGGTTGTCTTTACCCCATGTCATTTTCGTCCTCGGTGAGTATCCGTTCCTGCTGGGTTGGGACTATTTGCTGTGCCCTTGGATGGCAGCTTGGCAGCTTTCAAGAGCCCAGACGCCACTCACCAATGTGGGGTGCAGAGAGTCCTCTTAGCAAAATGCTAGTTGTGCTAATTGGCCTCGATTTCACCTAACAGCATGGTCCCCTGCCCCCTGCCCCAGCTACTCTGTCCTTGCAATACTGGGTTAAGATGGAAGAAGTATTCAAGTTGTGCTGAAGTCCACTTAATATTGTTCTTGTTTCTAATGTGTGCTATCACCGATTTCACCCAACCAGATTTCTACCAATTATCTAATCTAAGCCCTCCCCGCCTCCCCTCCCTTACAGCTGTCAAAGAGTCTTTTCTTCTATACATAAGTCTGTTTTTGAGATCTTATCATAGGGATCTCATACAATATTTGTCCTTTTGTCACTGACTACTTTCACTCAGCATAATGTCTTCCAGTTGAAACCAGGTTATGCGATGTCTCCTGGAATCATCATTATTCTTTATCATTGCGTAGTGCTCCGTTGAGTATATATATATACCATAGTTTACCTATCCATTCCTCTGTTGATGAGCATCTGGGTTGATTCCATCTTTTTGCTATCATAAACTGTGCTGCGATAAACATTCTTGTGCATGTGTCCATTGGTGTGAAAGGCCTTGATTCTGTAGGATATGTCCCAAGTAGAGGAATTACTGGGTCAAATGGTACATCTATGTCCATTTTTTTAAGGAAGCTCCAGATTGCTTTCCAAAGAGGCTGGACCATTTTGCAACCCCACCAACAGTGTAGAAGAGTTCCACTTTCTCCACAGCCTCTTCAGCATTTGCTGTTTTGTGTTTTTTGGACCATGGCCAACTTTGTTTGGGTGAGATGGTATCTCATTGTAGTCTTGATTTGAATTTCTTTAATAACTAAAGATCATGAACATGACCGCATGTGTTTTTTGTCTGCCTGGATCTCCTCTTTAGAGAAATGTCTGTCCATCTCCTTTGCCCATTGCTTAATTGGATGATTTATCTTCTTCTTACTGATATTTTGTAGTACCTCATAGATTATGGGGATCAGGCATCAGTCTGACATAGAGTTGCCAAATATTTTTTCCCATTCTGTAGGTGGCCTTTTAATTCTATTAATAAAGTCTTTGGATATGCAAAAGTGGTTGATTCTTAATAGCTCCCATTTGTCTATTTTCTGTTGATTGTGGTTTGTTTGATAGATTTTGAAGTCTGTCTATATTGTGTATTAAAACTTCCATTGTTGTTCCTAGCTTTTCTTGGATGAGCTTTATCATTTTAGGTTTGATATTTAGGTCTTTTATCCAGTTGGAGTTGGTTTTTGCATAAAGTGTAAGATATGGATCTTGTTTCAATTTATGCAGGTGGATGTCCAATTTTGCTGGCACCATTTTTTGAAGATACTGTTTTTACCCCAGTTTAATGTCTTAGGGCCTTTATCAAATATCAGCTGTTCATAGGCAGATGGTATCATCTCTGGGGTCTCAATTCTGTTCCATTGATCGATCTGTCTGTTCTTGTACCAGTACCAGGCTGTTTGGACCACTGTGGCAGTGTAGTATGTTCTAAGGTCAGGTAATGAGAGGCCTCCCAGTGTGTTCTTCTTCTTTAGTCATACTTTACTTATCCAGGGCTTCTTCTCTTTCCAAACAAAATTCGTGAAACAAGTTTCTCCATCTTCTAAAAAAATGATGCTGGAACTTGTATTGGGATTGCATTATATAAGTAGATTGCTTTGGGTAAAATAGACATTTTCACAATGTTAAGTCTTCCTATCCATGAGCAGCATAGGTTTTTCCATTTATCTAAGTCTCTCTTAGTTTCTTGTAGTAAGGGCTTGTAGTTCTCTTTGTAAATGTCTGTTATTTCTCTGGTTAGATTAATTCCTAGGTACTTTATCTTCTTAGGGGCTATAGTAAATGGTATTGATTTGATGATTTCTTCATTAACAGTCTCGTTGTTGGTATAAAGGAATCCTACTGATTCACTTATTTTTATCTTGTATCCTGAGACTTTGTTGAGCTCTTCTATCAGTTTGAGTAGTTTACTTATAGATTCTTTGGGATTCTGTGCATATACAATCTTATCATCTGCAAACAGGGAGATTTTAACTTCTTCTTTGCCGATGCAGACGCCCTTTATTTCTTGGTCATGCCTAATTGCACTGGCTAGAACTTCTAGTACAATGCTGAATAGGAGAGGTGAGAGCGGGCATCCTTATCTAGTTCCTGTTCTCAAGGGAAAGTCTTTCAGTCTCTCTCCATTCAGGATGACGTAGGCATTGGCTTTGTACAAATGGCCCTTATTGCATTGAGGAATTTTCCATCTATGCCTATTTTGCTAAGAGTTTTTAGCATGAATGGGTGCTGTACTTTATCAAATGCCTTTTCAGCATCAATGGACAAAATCAGGTGATTCTTGTCTTTTGTGTTATTTATGTGGTTAATCACATTAATTGTTTTTCTGATGTTTAACCAGCCTTGCATCCCTGGTATGAATCCAACTTGCATACCTTAGTTTTAATTTAGATAGAAGTGGTCCCTGGTAGCATAGGAGTTAAGTGCTATGCCTGCTAACCAAAAGATTGGCAGTTCAAATCCACCAGGTGCTCCTCGGAAACTCTATGGGGTATTTCTTGTCTGATCTATAGGGTCACTATGAGTCGGAATTGACTCAACAATGGTGGCTTTGGCTTTTGGCTTTTAGTCCTGACTTAAGATAGATTTCTGTTCTGACAATTCAGTCATAAGACGGTACTGATGTAAGTCCAATTCCTCCTTTTTTTTAAGGTTTATATTACTATTATTATGGCCTTTTATTACCAGATTCCTATGAATCTGATTTTTATTTGTCTTTGGGGGTTAGCACAAGAATGATAACAAAAGCAAGTTACAGCTGCAACATTTTCTTTAGTACACGTTACTAACAATGAGATGTAATGAAAAAAGATGATTATAAGTGCATTTTGTATTAACTAGGATACTTTGCAGGTTGAGGACTACCTATACTATCATAATTTGTCTACAAACAGGTTCTACCTTGAGACTCACAATCAACAGACAAATTGAATATAATAAATATTGATTGATTGCATAATATGTATACGATAAATAGGTCAATCCCTATTGTCATGGATTGAATTGTGTCCCCCCAAAAATGTATGTGTTGATTTGACTTGGTTTGGATTTCCAATATGGTGCCCTTCCTCCTGTGTGTTGTGAATCCTGCCTCTTTGATATTGATGATGGAGAACAGTTTGCAGTTGTGTTAGTGAGGCAGGACCCAAGCTACAAGCTTGTGGAATATAAGGGAGAGAAGTGACCTGAGGAAGTTGGGAACCTCATACCACCAAGAGAGAAGCACTGAAAGCAGAGCATGTCCCTTAGACCCGAGGTTCCTGTACTGAGATGCTCTTACTGGATTTGGACTCAGCCTACTGGGCTGTGATGATTTTTCATACTGAATGGACTTACAATTTATAAATGGACTTGCAGCTCACTGGACTGTGTCAATAAAGCTTCTCTTCATGGAATCTTCCACTTGTGGTATTTTCTGTTAGAGCGGTACCAGCTGACTAAGACACCTATAGTCAGAAAATTGTAGCTGAAGTCACAAAGCTAAGAACAGTAGACAATCTAAAAAGAGAAACAATCAACACGTGACTGCTCCAGAATTATCAACTGCTTCCACGTGAATGACTGACTCTTACTTCCTGGAGAGTTATTTATCAAGCTGCAAAATTTCCAACCCCAATGCTAACACAAGGCCAATTTCTAAGAAGAAATCACCATACCTTCTAGAGTTTGGGGACATGCATAGATTTAGAGACTAGTAGCCACTTTCTAACTGGTCAGCTTGGAAGGCGGAAGCTGCTTATATATACAAAGTATGGAAAGGAAAGGAAAATGGCGAAACTGCATTCCTAGTGTTTTACAAGGTAACCTTGGTTGCATAATGGTTAAGTTTACAAAGCAAAGATGTTAAGTGTCTGACAAGCAGGCTAATACTTTGGTTGGACATTAACGAAAACTAAATCCACCACTTAGAATCTTGGTATGTCTAATGGTCAGAATAATCCCCCAACTGTGGAAAGTAGCTGGATTCATGTATGGCCTCCTTAGATGAGCAGATCTCAGAAGTAAGAGGCTGCAGGAACAGGCACTGAGAGAAGCAGCTGAAGAGAGGCTCGCAAGAGGTAAGCCTGAAAATACATGCAGAGAAGTGTGATCAAAAAGAAGTCACAGAAGAAAGAGAAAGAAGTCTTAACTGGTAGAGGTTAAAATATCTCACTTTTGCCTGATACCATAACTGTTTCTGGATGAATAAAAACCGAATCTTCCTTTGTACACATAGCTCTCTTAATTCATCAATTCCCTCTGGATTTCAAAGAGAAGAAAAGGGAATGGAGATACTTGTCTTGGCCACCTTCTGGCCTCACTGACCCAGGCTGTTGTTACAATCTTAATTACAACTGTTTTTACACTCCAGTGTAGATTACTGCATTTTCTCATGTGATTTTTTTTTCAGCTACTCAGTAAAAACAGCTGTTTCTTCTAAACTGCAGTAAACTTTAAAGAACTCTGTTCTTACCTTATCATGGCACCCTCCAATCTTAAAACAAGAAATGGGATCTGATTCCAGTTGTTCAGACAACAGCTACTGCTTTTTCTGATACCAAAACTAGAGCAGATATATGACTCTATCTTGGAAGGCTGATTCTTTAGTTCCACAGCTGTTTTCTTTGTAACTCATCCTCAAATCCCAAAATAGAGAACTGGAAGTTCTTCAAGGCAATGAAATTCCTGATTTTCTCTTCTTTTAACACTTCTCTTGCCCCATTGGCAGTCTCATCCACATCCATGATGACCCATAACTCTATAACGGTACTTCATTCTAGCCTCAAGTTTTACTTTCCCAATTTCCCCTAAAAACATTGTAATCTATAGCCAACATATCCTAAGTTTAATTTACCATCACACCCTCCAAATGTGTTCCTCAAAGTAATGTCATCCTCTTAGTAAGTGGCATTACTGTCCACTCAACTGTCCAATCAGAAACCTAGATAACATCATGCCTCTTCCATCCCTGTGGCAAACTGGAACTAGCTCTTATTAGCATACAAGAGGCAATTGTGCCAATCTCCCTTCTACTCATCATTCTTTGGAGTCACATTGATAGCTTGGAACTGATCATGGTAGGAGTATTTGTACCATGGGAATCAGCAAATAATACAAATCAAGGATTTTTTTTTTCCATTCTGGAAATCTGTCTGTTGAACACTTATTAAGACACCACAGCCATCGCCCTCACATCCCTCAATTACTAAGTCTCTGCATTGCATACTACAAAATATTTCTAGGAGAGATTTACTTCTTAAACTCTGTGCTACTATCCAAATTCAGGCCATCATTATCTTTTCTCCAGATTGCTGATCTTTCTACTTCCAGTGTTACATCCCTTACAGTCTATTTCCCATGCAGGAGCCAGAATAATTCTTTTGAAATGAAGAACTGAATGAATCACTTCCCTGTTTAAAATGCCCAATGGGTAAAGTCCAAATTCCTTGCCACAATGTATAAACATCTTCATTTATTTACTCATTCATCCATTCTGCAAATATTTATGTAGAAACTACTATGTGGCAAGCACTATTCCATGTGTAGGGATATACAGTGAACATGATAAAGTCCTTGTCTCCTTGGTACTTATACAAGTACTCTAGTAGGTAGATTAAAAAGAAAAAAAGAAATACATAAATACATTTCAGATTATTTCTTCAAGATCATAAAGAAAACAAATCAAGGAAATAGGCCAGAAAATTGAGAAGATGTTGAGGATAATCTTCTATGAAAAGTAAACCTTTGAGCAGAGATCTGCATGATAAGAAGGCAACCATGCAATGTTCTGAAAAAGAAACATTCCAAACAGAGGTAGCAGCAAACATGTACGTCTTGAGTTGAGATCCACCTTCATTATCTGGACTGTACCCATGTATCCAGCCCTATCCATATTTGTTCCCTTGTCCCACCTCTAATTGGAACTGGCTGCATTTCCTATGTGTTCATATTGTATCACATGCATAGATCTATCCCACAGCAATTATTCTCTTGTAATAACTGATTTACTTATCTATTCACAATTGCATCCTAGCTCATTGCTTGGCACCTGGTAAGATACCCAGTGAATGTTGAATGAATCAATAGGTTTAAGAAGTAGTTTTTAATAAAAGGTGCAAGTTACTTTCTTGAAACTAGAAACATTTGGCTTCAGGAAGGAAAATATGTTTATTCAAATTTGGCAATAAAATAATGCTACTCGCTGAAAGAATCAAACTTCACTTCCTAAGAATTTCATTTACTGTTCTTAAAGGTCTGTTGAAAAGATTCAAGGAGCTGCACTTGCAGAATAATTATGACCTTAGTGTAAGATCTCTCCGTAGAAGTAGCTTCTTTGCGAAAAAGAATGTGCGCTTCTAAAGGCAGCTGCCCTCAGACTATCCTTGATCAAGATGTATTGAGATATTTCAAACCTCTGTTTGGATCACATTTGCTAACATTCCATTGGTGAGAAGCGGGTGATAGAGCCAAAACCAAAGTCAGGAAGCAAGAAAGTGTACTGTTTGATCTACCGGGAAGAGATGCAAAGTCATATGATGAAGAGTATGAATAAACAGAAAGGTAAAGAAACAGGAACAACAGTTTAATCTGCCACAAGTGTGTGGTAGATTTTAATGCTCAAAATGACAAAAGAAGTGTTTGTTTGCATAAGAGAATTAGGCTAGCCATATGAAAAATTCTAGCATAATTCAATGGGAAATATTCATAGGAAAATAAATAAGTTAAACTACAGGATGCTGAAGCACTAAGTGGCTCATTATAGTCCTTTCATCTTCTTTCAATGCTGCCCAGATTGTTTCACATTTTGCCCCTAAAGTCTTTCAAAATTGCAACCTGAAGCTTGAGTTTTTTCCTCAGTTTGAGATATGCCCAACGTGTTATTTCCTTTTTGTTTCCTTTGCAACCCTTTGTAATACTTTGTCTTCCTGAATTGACTTTTGGAGTCATCTATTCTGCCCACTTTAGCTACTCTACATTCAAGGGCAAGTTTTCAGTCTCTTCTAATATCTGTTTTGCTTTTCTTTTCTTCCTTTCCTGTCCTTTAGATGATCTTTTGCTTTCTTCATATTTGGTGTCCTCGATGTCATTCCACAATTCTTGTCTTTGGCCACCAATGTGCAATATGTTAAATCCATACTTGAGATGGTCTTCAAATTCAGGTGGAATAAACTCAAGTTCAGCCCTTGTGGTGTAGTGATGGTGTAATATAGAGCACGGCTGCTAACCAAGAGGTCAACAGTTCAAATCTACCAGTTGCTCCTTAGAAACCCTATGGGGCAGTTCTACTCTGTCTGTAGGGTCACTATGAGTTGGATTTGACTCATCAGCAATGAATTTTGGGTTATACTCAAAGTCATATTTTGGTTTTCACTGTTTTATTTTCATTTTATTCAGCTTCTACTTGAACATGCATAAGAACAACTGCTGGTCTATTCTGCAGTAATAGAACTTTGACTCGAAGGTAACTATCTAGGTGTGTTTTGCTAAGAACTTTGCATGGATCATCTCATTTAACCTTAAAGAAAAAAATTCTTAAGACAGAAATTGTTCTGCTGATATCTATGTTACAACTAGAGAAACTAAGACTTAGAGAAGTTAAATAACAGCCAAGAAATGAAGAAACTAGAGTCTGAATCCGGGTCATCAGACTCCAGAGATTTTATACTCTAAGCTATGTTTATAGCTTAAATAACCTAAAGGATAGCAATAAATCATACTTGATAAATGTGCAGATCCCTGTTTCCTCAAAGAAATCTACATTCAGAAAATTAACCTAGACTAGTAATTAAGAGCATAGATACTAGAGGGAGGCTGCCCAGATTTTAATTCACGCTTTGTATACATGAGTTGCATGACTTTGCCTTCCATGAGCTTTGGCCACCAGTGTTCAATATATTAAATCTATACTTGATATAAACTAAAAGCAAAAACAAAAAACTATTGCCCTCAAGTTGTTTCCTACTCATAGCAAACAACCCTATAGGACAGAGTAGAACGGTATTATAGAGTTTCCAAGGAGTGCCTGGTGAATGTGCACTACTGATCTTTTGGTTAACAGCCAGGTAGTAATAAGAAATGCTTGAAGGATTTAAAAAGACAATACAGGTAGAATATTTAGCACAACAACTTATCACATAGTAGGCACTTCATTAAAATTTTAAAAATACTACAGTGGCCTTTGAATTGTGGTGTTGGTGAAGAATATTCAATTATAATAGACTGCCAAAGGAACAATGAAAGTCCTAGTGAAGTAATGGTTAAGTGCTACATCTGCTAACCAAAAGGTCAGCAGTTCAAATCCACCAGGCACTCTTTGAAAACTCTGACATACGACTCATTGCTATGAGTTGGAATCAACTCAGCAGCAGTGGTTTTTGGCTTCAGCCAAAAGAACAAACAAATCTGTCTAGGCAGAAGTAACACCAAAATGTTCCTTGGAAGCAAGGATGATGGGACTATGTCTTATATACTCTGGACATGTTATCAGGAAGGATCCATTCTGGAAGAAGGACACCATGCTTGGTAAAGGGGAGAGTTAACAGAAGAGAGGAAGACCCTCAACAAGACAGGTTGACACAGTGACTGCAACAATAGCCTTAAGCATAATAACAATGTGAGCATGGCACAGGACCAGACAGTGTTTTGTTCTGCAGTACACACAGTAACTGAGTCAAAACTGACTTGACAGTATCTAACAGCAATTTCCATCTTATTGCTCTTAGGTACTTAAGATTTTTAAGTTGATCCTCGCTTGTGCTCTGATCATCTCAAAGCTTCTCTGAGGATACTTAAGGTATTCTACATCCAGTCCAGACCTAGCTTTCATGAGCCATTAAAATCAAAGACAACCTTAAATAAAAAGAGACTTCTCCTAGGCTTAGTTTTATATTAGCATGTGAGACCCTGCATCAGCAAAAATCTCTTTTTTTAATCAACATAAACTTCTAACTAAATTAATAAGAGTTGAATATGACCTTTAAAATGCTAAGAAATTTATACAGTTCACAGTATAATTCTTGTTCATCCCCAGACCAAACCATTCTCGTAATAAATTATGGCACTAACAGCTGGCTGCCAATGAAGTCAACTATTAATTGTATGTTCAGTGTACTGGCTAATATAAATCAATAAGAATAATGAGCAATTGTTCTCAGTCCATAGATACAAAGATCTTACATTGCAAAATAATTTAAGACTGGCTGTCAGCCTACTCAGACTGGATGTCATTTGGTCTTCTTTTTGCTCAAGATGTAGCAGGGATGAACACACACTGGAAAACACCTGATCTACTGTCTTTGTATCAAGTTTTTGGCATCTCTATAACAATGACAGTAAAAATCATATTTTGTGATGATTCCAAACAAAAAATTTCATTTACATTTTTATAAATCCAAAGGAATTCAGAGACCTGGGATCTTGGTATCATTGCTAAATTCCTTCTCTGTCTTCCACCTTCTACCATGCCTACTCACTTGTTTTTACCAAATCTGATTTTCATCTTTAGAAAGACCAACAGCCGCCCTGTGTTTTAGTTCCCCTTACTGTTTTAGCTTCTCTAATTCTTCTATTTGGTTCTAATCCTATGGACACTGAAAGCTAACAACACTTATGTTACAGGTAACCATTCCCATCTCAGGAATTCCCTGCCCTGGTCCACCCTGCTATTCTTATTCTCTGACTTCTGAGTGGCAGACTATTGCTAGGGAATATAAGAAGACTATAATCACAAAACCTATTACAAATCCACCTTTGTGTAAATTTGATGGACCAGCTTCAATGATATTTAAGTCCAAGTTTTGCAAAGTGACACCCACAAGACATTCTCAGAAGATGCTGACAAGTGTTTGGAGTAGGTGGAAGATTCCATGGTTATATCAGTTTGGGAAACACTCATTTAAATCCAGTTAAATAGATTATTTTAATTATTTTAATTAGAACTCACAATGTACACAATAGAGCCTTGTGTACATTGTTGATTTCCAAAAGAGGAAAATATACACATAACTCCTCAAAATGTTTTGTCTAAAGAACTGTTTTTTCACTGGACACCCATCAACTCTAATATACTGTGAAACATAGCTGCTGTACTAACTCATCTCTCATTAACTCCTAACACAGCTGTTCTGAACCATTCCTACTGTAAAAATCCCACTCTTGTTCTCTCCGATGTAGCATGTGACTTTATCTCTTAATTTACATGAAAGCTAAAGACTTTTTCACATAAACTCTTCAGCTTGCTTTCCCTCCATGTCTTTTTCTTTTCCCTCCTGATCTAGGGAAGTGGCAGGAGTGCATCCTGACAGGACTCCCTGTCTTTGTCTCAAGACCCTATTCCTTCACTGTATTTCCAGAAACCTTTATCTGTCGCTTTCTCTTTCTTACATTTGGAACTCCTCTTTTCTAGGTTCCATTCCTGTATCTGTAGATATATGACAGCACTCTTCTACCATAAAATGCTCTCCTGACCAGATACTAAACTATCAGTAGCGTCTTATTGTTCTTAGTCATGTACTGCCTTGGATGCACTTTGCACTTTCCTAAATTCAGGTCTTTGGTAATGCTGTTAAGCCCAGCTAGGAACATTACTATCTTCCCTACCTCAAATGCAACTTCACCCCCAGACCATTCCACAGTCCAGTCAACAAAATAAGATCTCTTGTGCTTCTATCCTCTAATAGCCTCCATGTTCTATGTATTTTATGTTTTAGAAGCTCTGTGAGAGTTCTAAAATCATGTTTATTTGGACACTACTTGCACTTATTTTATCATTTTATTTAGTTATAACTTATGTAGAATTTTACATCTATTTCAGGTGTTCTGTCCAATGAGTTTTGAGCAATGTATGCACCCGATGTATCCATCATCATAATCTAGATGTAGATTATTTCCATCACTCCAAAAAGTACCCACTTGACCTTAGCAGTCCATCAATCTTCAGCCTTGTCAACCACTGACTTGCTTTCTGTCACTATCATTTTTCCTATTGTATAAAGTGAAATCAATTTTTGCCTATTCTATAAATGGATATAATGTTCAATAAATATCAATTAGGTCAGTGAGAGTATTATTGAGTGATAGTATTGTTCATGTGTTCTATATCTTTACTGATTTTCTGTGTCTTGTCTCGGTCATCTAGTACTGCTACGACAGAAATACCACAAGTGGATGGCTCTAACGAAGAGAAATTTATTTCCTCACAATCAAGTAGGTTCAGAGTCCAAATTCAGGGCATCAGCTCCAAGAGAGGCTTTCTCTGTTGGCTCTGGAGAAAGGTCCTTGTTGTTAGTCTTCCCGTGGACTGGGAAATTCCGAGGCACAGGGTCCCTGGGTCCAAATGGTGTGCTCTGCACCCAGTACTTCTTTCTCGGTGCTTTGAGGTCCCCAACTGTCTGCTTGCTTCCCTTTCCTTTGCCTTCCAAGAGAGTGCCTCAAGACACGATACCTTATTGTTAATTGAGTCCTGCCTCACTAACACACTGCCCATCTTACCTCATTAGCATCATGGAGGCAGGAGTTACAACACACAGTAACTTCACACAATACTGGGGCTCACAGCCTAGCCAGGTTGCTACATGCATTTGGGGAGGGGGAGACACAATTGATTCCATAGCAGTCATCTACCTACTATAATTACAAATACTTTATTTCTCCTTTTAGTTCTATTGTTAGATGTATATTTTCTGTCTTCTTGGTGAAGTGACCCTTTTATTATTATAAACTATCCTTCTTTATAACCTGGTAATACTTCTTGCCATGAAATCTTCATTTAATGCTAAGATAATAACCTTAGCTTTCTCATTATTAGTGTTTACATAGTAAACCATTTGTATCTCCTTTTACTCTTAGCTATAAACCAAAAAAAAAAAAAAACAGTGCTGTCAAGTCAATTCCTACTCATATACTCATAGAGACCCTATAGGACAGAGTACAAATTGCTCCATAAAGTTTCCAAGGACAGCCTGGTGGATTGAAACTGCCAACCTTCTGGTTAGCAGATGTAGCACTTAACCACTATGCCACCAGGGTTTCCATCTCTTAGCTACATATACCTTTATATTTAATAAAGAATCTTTCTTATAGTAAGCACATATTTGGATCTTAATTTTAATTGGAGTACTTAAACCATTTGCATATAATTTGATTAGTGACACGGTTGGGTTTAAGTAAACCCTCTGGCCATCATCCTTCTTTTGGTCCCATTATTTTTGTTCCTTCTTTATTCTTTTCTTTTTTCAGTCTGGTTTATCTGAGTATTTTTTAGAATTTTTCTTTATATCCCCTTGGATATTAGCTTCACTTCTTTTATCATTTTATTTGAAATCCTACAGCTTTAACTTATCATCGTATCTTTCACTTACTACATTCTTCTTTCAAATAATGCTATGCTTTGCATATATTTATACCAGAATTGAGTTTTAATTCTACATTACAAACTCCACTATGCTTGATTACTGTTCTTGCTTAGACAGACAATTTTTGATGAGTACCACTCTCAGTATTACATAAGTGGTTACTATTAGGACAATTCTCTATAAATAATACCTATAAAAGATGGATAAAATATTAAGGAAATAGCTACACAAAGTCACTGAAGAGTGACCAAAATTAGCAACAACAGAAAGGGAGTCAATTCTTGGAAGAAAAGAATACCACTGGTTAAGTTTCCTATTTTTATTGTTTTTAGATTAACATTAAGCCTCAGTCTACCTTAAAATGTTAATGGAAAATCCACAATCTTTTGGGCTTAAAGAAACAGAAGACAGAGTTCAGGATAAGCACCTGCCAGAAAGTGAGGGGGTGTATCTCAGAGAGGTGACCATCAATAAATAGAGACTTCAACTCTCAAATTGTGGTGTAAACTTTGTCAAATCTCTTTAGATAAACAATGCATGTATGAGGTAGGCTCCAAGTAACCCTGCTAAGCTAAAAAGAATTAAATGGAAATTTGAATTGCTACTCACCACATGGGAAACAGATGGAAGTTTCAGTTCTACCAAGTAAAGTGCCTTATAAAAAATAAACACTCTCCTGAGGAATATAACAGAATCTAGAATCTAGAATATGTCCAACCTAATATTTTCAATATCCAGGATACAATCCAAAACGACTTAACATATAATGTGTGTGTGTGTGTGTTTGTGTGTGTGTGTGTGTGTGTGTGTGTAGATAGATAAATGTGGCAAATAAAACAGTATTTCTCAAGGAAAAACAATCAATGGAAGTCAACCATAAGATATTAGAACCAGTAAACAGATTTGAAAGCAGCTATTATAACTATACTCAAAAGCATTAAGGAAAATATTCTGATAATGAGTTAAAAGATAGGCTATCTCAACAGAGAAGCAGAAACTATAAAAATGGATGTTCTGTAACTGAGAACTGCAACATCTGAAATACAAAGAAATTCATTGATGAAGTTTCTTAGTAGAATGGAGATGTTTAAGGAAATAATCAGTGACCTTGAAATTTAACAGAGCCTTGAGGATCTGTGGTATGATAGAAAAATGTATTATATATGTATTTAGAGTCCCAGAAGGAGAGGATAAAAAAATATGTGCCAAAAATTTGTGAATAAATGATGCTTTAAAAACTCCTAAATTGGTACTTGTATACCAAGATTCATTGCAGCACTATTCACAATACTTGCAATAGCTGAAAGGTGAAAACAACCTACATGCCTATCAACAGGTGAATGCATAAACAAAATGTGGTATATACAGACAAAGGAATTGCATTAAATCATAAAGAGAACTGAAGTTCTTGTACAAGCTACTACCTGAATAATACCTGAAAATATACTAAGTGAAGTGAGTCAGACACCAAAGAATAAATATTATATGATTCTGTTTATACGAAATAGCTAGAATAGAAAAACGCGTAGAGGCCAAAACTTGTCAGTGGTCACCAAGAATAGGTGGCAGGGAGAAAGAGACAGTTAATGTTTAAGGAGCACTGAGAATCTATTAAAATTATTGTCATGAATTGAATTGTGTCCCCCCAAAAATACGTGTAGCAATTTGATTGGGCCATAGTTGTTAACATTGTGGAATTGCCTTCCATTTTGTGATTTTCCTATCCTATAAATCCTAATCTCTGCCTGTGGTTAATAGAGCGGATTATAATAGAGAGGATTAGGGTGGGATTGTAACACCCTTCTTAAAGTCACCTTCCAACTCCACTGTAAAGAGGGATTCCCTGGAATGCAGCTTGCACCAACTTTTATCCTTTTACCCTACAAAAGGTGAAGGAAGGGGAAGCAAGTAGTGAGGTGGGAACCATCAAGGAAGCAGCACAGGGAGTAGATTGTGTCCTTCTGACGTGAGGTTCCTGTGCCTGGATGCTCCCTGACCAAAGACTGATGCAACACAAGGACTTTCCTCCAGAACTGACAGAGGAAAATCCTTCCCTTGAAGAGAATATCCTGAATTCCAACCTGCAACCTAGTGGATTGCATAAGAATAAACTTTTCTTTCCTAAAGCCATTCAGTCTGTGGTATTTCTGTTAAAGCAGTACAGGATGACTAAAATGGTTATTAAAAAAAAAAATTGGAAATGCTTAGTGGTGATGGTTGCACCAAATGATAAAAGTAATTGATATCACCAAATTATACACATAAATGTGGTTGCAATGGCTAATGTTACATATATTTTACAACAATGAATAATTATTTTAATGTAAAAACTTTTTAAATTACAAAATTTGGTAAAGGGAAAATTCAAGAACTCACTAAAATTTAAGAATATTAATGCAAAGAAAACCACGCCAAGGTGTATTTTCACTTTTATTATTTTTATAATCCTTATGAGTTTAAAATAAAAATTACAACATTGAATTGTGGGGTTCATAATGTGTATGTAGATATAAGCCATATTACCAATGTAGTATGAAGATGAAGAAGGGGCGAGATGAATCTGTCATACTGCTAGATTTCTATGCTTCATGAAAACTGTACAACGTTGACTCTAAGTAGCCTAAAAGGTTAAAGATGCATCATGTAATTCACTTTAGTGAGCAACCTCTAAAAAATAATGTAAAGCAATGTAAGTAAAAAGACAACATATAAATTTAAATGAAATACTAAAAAATACTCAGTAAGTTCAAAAGAATGGAACAAGGGAACACAAAGAAGAGATGAACAGAAAACAACACAATGGTAGACGTAAATCCAAACGTAACAATAATACTAAAAGTCAATGCACTGGCAGTCACTGTTCACCTGGAGTAGAAAGGAGAGCTAGGCATCAGAGAAGGAAATGCTACCGCTGTGAACGTGTGCCATCTGTGCTCGAGACCAGAAGAACTGGATGGTTCCCAGCTGCTGTTACTGAATACTTCAATCCAAGATTCTTTAAAAGAAGTACTGAGGAACAGAATACCAAATTCTCAGTGGAATCTCCTGGAGCCTGAGTGAAGCTGAGTGAATATCAGAAACTATTGCCCTGAGATCATCTTTTAACTGTAGGCCTTAAACTAAAACTTTTCCCAGAAGTTTGCTTTGAATCAAACAACAGAATAGCCAAATTAGCAAACTTTACTTGCGTTGAACGTTGTGCTCTCTTAAAGGTTTATCTACTTGAGATTTAATTGACAACAACGTCTCAACAGGTTAGACGAAAAACTTACGGGGCAATGATTTCACGTAGGTGATGGTAAAATAATTTGGAAAAGGATAGCAAGAAAAGTTACACAATTTGAAGACTGCAAACAATGTCACTGAATTGTAAAAGTAAAATTTGTTGAAATGGAGTTTACTGTGAATATTGTTACAAAATAAATTTTTTATGTTAATGTACTAAAACTTTCAATTAGAAAACAGATATAATGTAAATGATTGTTGCACTCAGCTGATAACCAAAGGTAGGAAGTTCAAGTGTATCCTGAGCATCTCAAAAGAAAGGCCTGGAAATCTACTTCTGAAAACTCAGCCAGGAAAACCTTAGGGAGAACAGTTCTACCTTGACACACCCAGAGTCACCTTAATTGAAATCTACTCAGTGGCAACAAATTTTTTTTTTTCTTTTTTGACTCACGAGAGAAATCTTTATTGGAAAATGAAAGCACTTCAAAGGGTGGAAATAGCAGCGTGTATTGCACTCCTCTAGGCTGCACACTGAGCAAGTTAGGCGGTGAGCTTTTATAACCTATCTACGCCCAGGGTATAGCTGGGGATGACAAATCAGTGATGGTGATCTGAAGCATTGCCTTTTTTGGTGGCTGATTCTTGTCCCTTGGTTGCTCACACATGCAGTCTTCAAAATGATCCCTGCCACAGGAGGCTTCTGGGACTGGTACCAGGGCTTATTAAGGGGTGTTGCGCATGCGTAGTTTCTTGCTCCGTTGGTTTGATTCCCCAGTCCTGATGATAGCTCTCTGGTGCCCCCATGGGAAGCACGTGTAGAGGTAAGAAGCGAGACTTTCTCTGCGTGGCCTCGTAGTTGGTTCCTTCCGGTTCCCTCTGAAAAACAACTTTGAAGAAGTTTGCACAGTTGTTTGGGGACTTATCGAGTGTCCCAAGGCACAGTTAATACTGCTTGTTGACAGTTTGCAGTTTGCTTCATCCTATTTACATATATCTTATATAAATAAATATAAATACGCATATTTTTATATATTACGTATATACACCATACGAAGAGTATAAGAAAACTAGAGATGTTCTGTCAATGTCAGCTGAAGTAGAAATTAAAACAAAAAAAAGATTAATTCTTAAGAAAGACATAAAAATTATAAATATGCCTACTCCTAACAACCGAGCTTCCAAATACATTAATCAAAAATGGAAAGAATTAAAGGGACGAATAGATACAGGCATGTTAGTGCTGCTTTAACAGCAGCACCACAAGTGGGTAGATCTAACAAATAAATTTATTTTCTCACAGTTAGGAAGCTAGAAGTCTAAATTCAAGGCACCAGATCTGAGAAAGACTTTCTGTCTGCAGAGGCCCCCAGGGGAAGGTCCTTGTTGGTTTCCAGCTTCTGTTCCTCAGTTCCTTGGCAATCTTTATGTGGCATGGCATCTGTCTTCCCTCATCTGCTTCCGTGCTTCTATGGCTACTCTGGTTTAAGATGTACCATACAATGATGTCAGCGTCCTCATTAACATAACAAAGAAAACACTTCCCAAGTGGGAGAATCCAGTGGATTCCAACTCACAGTGCCCCTAGAGCAGAACTGCCCCACAGGGGTTCATAGGAAGGATTGGAAGATTGAAAGTGCAGCAGCAGCCCTAGAAAACTAGTACAGTATCTTTAAATTAATTTCATAAATGTTTTTTATGTTGTCTCATCAAAATTGTTACTAAAATTAAATCACTATTAGGTAAATGGGGAATGATAAGGAATCAAAAGAAAGGGAAAAATTAGAGTAGTAATAAGCGAGTCTGTCTTTAAGGGAGTAGGTAGAAAAATATTAATGTTGTGGGAAAAGCCTACTGATTGTGCAGTGTGACTTGTCCTAATTGACTGTAGGCACTAAGCTCCATGAAGTAGTGAAACACTTAAATGACAGCACTAAACTGTAGAAAGATATCATCAACGTGGAAAATAAGAGCCCAAGAGACAGAAGGGTCCACATGCTTGAGAGACCACATCAGCTTGAAACTAGAAGAATGAGATGGTGCCAAGCCACCACTAAAGACTTCCCTGACAAGGAACACAACACAGAATCCCTGACATAGCATGAGAAAAAGGGAAGTGCAGATCTAGGACTGTATTAAATAAAGGCCAGACTTGATGGTCCAACAACCTGGAGGATGTCCTGAGAACGTGGCCCTTGGACTTACTGCTATACCAGAGCTGAAATCAGTACTCAAATCAACACTTCAGACAAAAATTGGACTAGACTAAGGGACTCAGAGTTATGCAGATGGTGTGTGTGCTTTATGGGTTAATACATATATGAGGATCTCCAACAGGTTTCTTTTTAAAAGGGAGAGGGAAGATAGAGAGGAGGGGACAAGTGTTGGTTGACTGGGTACTGGAAGTAAGGAGTGGCAAGGAAGAGTGTGCTGTCACAGAGTGAGGAGAACAGATAGAGGTGCATAGAGGGGATGCTTGGGGTTTTGTATGGCAAATTGGTGTGGATTGTAAACTTTCACTTAATCACAATAAAAGATAATTTTAAAAAGAAAGATACCATCAATGCATGATTCAAAAGTTTGAGAATAGAAAGTACAGTTCACCTTGGGTATAATATTTGTTGTCATTCACATGTTTAAGTTTTTAAGCCCAGATTCAACAGGTTGCTTACTTTGCCAGAATACTTTGTCACTGGGTAAGTTAGCCCTAGGAGAGAAGCAGTGTGTTTATATCTGTTTAGTTATCTAGCGAACCAGAAAAATACCACCATGTTTTTCCTCTTTTAAATAAAGAAGGAATTATTCATTCTGATATTACTATGACAACATTAAAAATATTTTAAATGCCATACATAACAAAGAAAATTTAGATAAATGAAATACCTAAATACATTTTAGCACCTATGCATTAATTCTCAACAATTGTCAACTACTGGATTTTATTCACACATATGAAGAAAAGTCTTTTCTAATTTGAGACCATTATCTTGTTACCTGGAAACTCTGGTGGTGTAGTAGTTAAAAGCCATGGCTGCTAACCAAAAAGTTGGCAGTTCAAATCCAGGCACACTTTGAAAGCCATATGGGACAGTTTTACTCTGTCCTGTAGGGTCACTATGAGTCAGAATTGACTGCATGGCAAAGTGTTTTTGTTTATTTGTTTATACCTTGTTATCACATCTTTTCCATGATACAGATTTGTACTGTAGCAGAAGCCCTAGGAAACTAGTGCTGTATCCTTAAATTAAATTTCATAAGTTTACTTTGGGCTCAGGACATCAGGCCACTTGGATAACAAATGTCCATAACTTTTTCTTTGGTGCTTTTTGCATTTCTTGTATCACACAAGCCAGAGCTATTTATGCTTGACTTTTAAGAATAATTAAAATAGTGGTACCTCTACTCTTAGCTTTCCTACCTTTTTACTTTATCTACAGAGGTAAGATAAAGAAATTTAAAAAAAATCACAGCATAAAAGCTAACCATAGTTTTGCTATATGATCCAGAAATTGTGCTCATCAGTATTTGCCCAAATGCATTGAAAACTTATGTCCACACAAAAGTTCAAACACAAATGTTTATAGTAATTCTATTCATAACTGCCAAAAATTGGAAGCCACCAAGAGGTAGTTAATAGGAGAACAGATAAAATATGATATATCCTTAAGTTGGAACATTCTTCAGCAACAAAATGAAATGGCTTACCAAACCACAAAAAAGACGTGGAAGAAGCCCAAATGGATACTGCTAAGTAACAGAGCAAATAATCTGAGAAGCTGGAAGAAGAACGAGGCACCAGGACTGGAAGAAGACTCATTAACAACCTGCAGTAATGCAGATGACACAACTTCACCTACTGAAAGTGAAGAGAACTTGAAGCACTTAGTGATGAAGATCAAAGACTAGTGACTTCAGTATGGATTACATCTCAGCATAAAGAAAATAAAAATCCTCACAACTGGACCAACAGGCAGTATCATAATACACAGAAAAAATTAAGTTGTAAATGATTTTATTTCACTTGGATCCAAAATCAATATCCATGAAAACAACAGTCAAGAAACCAACATATTTCATTAGGCAAATCAGCTACAAACAATCTCTTTAAAGCAAAGGGGTCACTTTGAGGGCTAAGGTGTACTGACCCAAGCCATGATATTTTCAGTCACCTCACAAGCATGTGAAAGCTGGGCAAAGAATAAGGAAGACCAGAGAAGAATCAATGCCTTTGAATTGTAGCAATGGCAAAGAATACCACAGACTTCCAGAAGAATGAACAAGTCTGTCTTGGAGAAAGCAATGATAACAAGACTTCATTTTACATACTTTAGATACGCTATCGCGAAGAACCAGTCCCTGAAGAAGGATGTCATGCTTGGCAAAGTAGCTTGTCAGCTGAAAACTGGAAGGTCATCAGTGAGATGGACTGACAAAGTGACTGCACGAATAGGGGCAAACACAGCAGCGAGTGCGAGGGTGGCACAGGGGCGAGGAGAGTTTTTGCACATGGAGTTCTATGAGTCTGAACTGACCAGACAGCGCCTAGGAACAGGGGAAGACAGCCAATCTGAAAACGCCCCAGTGTGATTCCAAGCATATGACATTATAGAAAAGGCAAAGCTATAAAAAATACAAAAAGATCACTGGTTTCCCGTGGCTAGGGGAAGGGTGACGAGAGAAGGGGCAAGTAGGTGGAACACGAGGGATTTTTAGGGCCGTGCCACTATTCTGTAAGAAGCTATAATGGTGAATATATGACATTGTGCATATGTCAGGATTTATAGAACTTGATAATACAGAGTGAACTTTAATATTGGCCACAGATTTCAGTTAATAATAGTGTATAAATATTGGCTTGTAACAAAGTATTACAGCAATGCAAGATATTAATGATAGGGGAAACCAGCCAAAGAGGAAGAGAGTATTTGATAATTCTCTGTATTTCTGTTCAATTTTTCTGTAAACACAAAACTAATCTAAAAAAACCTCAATTGACTTTTGTTTTCTTTTTCTTTTTTTATTTGACTTTTTTTTTTAATTTTTTAAAAGTCACAGCAGCGTAATATAATTTCCTACATGGTCCCTGGCCAAAAAAAGCTGTTAAACACTGGACTACTAACAGAACTCATCCAGAAAAACCTCAGAAGTAAGACTTGGTGATCTGCTTCCAAGCCCTGAAAACTCTATAGAACACAGTTCTCTGCTGCACACATGGGGTCTCCATGAGTTGAACCAACTCCCTGGCAACTAACAACAGTAGTATATTAAACTCTTTTCTCACTTATTTTACTCAATGGATTTAGATTTCCTTATCCACTTTTCACTGCTCAAGTAAATAGTTAACCTGGATCCAGTCACATAGCTATTCTAGGCTCTAGTTTCTTTGTCCGTAAATAAGAATCTGAATTCTATTATTTCCAGGATTGTACTGCTCTAAAATAGCAGCTACCCCACTGTGATGGCTTTCCTGTTGCTAATATTGATGTAAGCTAGGCTGGTGGAATCTCAAAGACATCAAGGTTTCAGTGGAGTTTCCAGACTATGACCGATTAGGAAGAAAAACCCAGTGATTTGATTCTGAAAAATTAGCCAAAGAAAACTTCGTGGATCACAAAAGAAAACCATTTAACTCACTTACTTTAGACACGTCACCAGTAAAGTTCAGCCACTAAATGAGGACGTCATTAGAAAGCAGAGAGCCGTCCCAGTAAGGACGAGACCCTTGAGACGGATGAGCACAAAAACCGCAACAGTGGGCTCGAACATGCCTGCTGTCCTGAGGAGGCCACAGGACTGGGCAACACATATTTTGTTTTACATAGGCTGTCAGAGACAACTCCATGGCAACCAAAACAGAATTACAAAATCTGATGTGGATTTCCAAAATGACGAGTGTATACCAGTAACTGTTTTTTCCTAGAACAAAGCTATCTTAATTAGCTAGTGCTGCTATAACAGAAACACCACAACTGGATAGATTTAACAAATAAGCATTTATTTTCTCACAGTTCAGGGTGCTACAAATCCAAATTGGTGACACTGCCTCTAGTGAAAGGATTTCTCTCTATATTGGCTCTGGGGAAAGTCCTTATCCCTTCAGCTTCTGTTTCCTGGTTTCTTGAAGATTTCCACAGGGCTTGGCACCTGTCTTCCCCTTTCTCTGCTTTCCTAAACAGCTCCTTTTATATTCTGTAAGAGATTGACTCAAAATATACCCTACACTAATCCTGTGTCATAACATAGCAGACAATCCATTCCCAAGAGGGATTATAACCACAGGCATAAAGCCTAGGATTTACAGTAAACACATATTTTGAGAGGACACAATTCAATCTATAACAAAGTCACTTTCTAAAAACTTTTTTACACAAAATTTAAAAGAGTTTTAAAGAAATGTAAAGTGATATTGCAACAATAAAAAAAGTTAAAAAAAGAAAAATTTGCAAATACACAAAGGAGATACTGGGCAGAGCATCACTGCCCAATAAATGGACCCTCAGGCCATGTGACTCTTGGTTACAGTGAAAATGCTAGACATCAACCTAAAAGACAAGGTGTATAAAATCAAAAAGCAACATCTTACTTCTACACTCAATCACAAATTCTGCACAAAATTCTGGTTTCCTAATCACAAGAAAGAGCATTCAGAAGGATTATTTTAATAATGAATGAGATGGCTGGGGCTTCATCCCTTGAAGTTGAACTTCTTAAAAGTGAGAATGTTTAGTTTTAGTGACAAAAGGTGAAGGGGACAAAGTTAAAGTTATTATTGTTTTAAATGGAATGGACAGCTTAAACGTGGACTCATTAATCAAACACGAGAACACCAGTGTACCAATCGAAATTGGAAAGAAGTTTTCATACAGCAAAGAGAGGAAGATAGCTCATATGGAAATTCTTACTTCCAAACAAGACATGCTGCAAATATATATATGTATATACACATGTATGTATGTGTGTAGTCTGTGTAGTTAAATACAATTTGAGGTAAGTTTGAATTAATTTAATGAAGATGTATCATTGTACCTAAAACAATACCAGAGATGAGAAAAACATTTAAGACATGAACCTTCTCTTCACTACCTGAAGGATGTGTATTCATAGACAAAGATTCAGAGTAAGCTGCTAGGAATACAGCATTATACTTGGGCATCACTCCTGACTTCTAGGTAATTTTGATGTCACTGTTAGAGATGTACAGACTAATGTTTATTTCCACGATTGTTGTTGTTTTTGTTACATGCTATCTGATTGATTCCAACACATAGAAACTCTTTGCCCAACAAGTGAAACACTGTCTGGTCCTATGCCATGTCCACAAAATAAGCCCATTATTGCAACCAATGTGTCAGTCCATCCTGCTGAGAGTCTTCCTCTTTTCTGCTGACCTTCTAGTTTGCCAAGATGACGTCCTTCCCTGGGAACTGATCCCTCCTGACAACATGTCCAAAGTAGGTAAGCCTATGGTGATATTCTCTTATTTATTTATTTACTTTCAGTGTAATTTTCTTAGGCTACATTCTCTATAGAAATAAAATCAGTAAAGTGTATAGAGAGAGAAAGGGAGATTTGTATCAAGGAAACAGTTCACGTGATTGTAGAGGCTGAAATGTTCCAGTCCTGGAGCAAGATAGAAGTCTTTCCCAATTCACACAGCAGCAGAAGCTGGCAAACCCAAGGTCAACAGGTCAAAGATCAGGGTTCCCATTCACAGACCGTAAAGGTGGGCAAATCCTAAGATGACAAGCAAGAGTGCAAGGTTTTCCCTGAGTTATGCATCTGCAGGGGCTGGCGAAACTAAGATCAGCAGGTTGGGGAGCAGAGTCCTTACTAGAAGGCTGTGAAGTTGGAGGAATCCCAAAATTGGCACCTTAAAATCCTGGCTTAGGCCACAGAAACTAGACGTCAGATGATAAGAGAGGCAGCACAACAACAAGCCCGAAACTTTGGAGAGCTGAGCTGGAAGAAACTAGACAGTAAAAGGCAGAGAGTTACAGGCTGAATGGTGGTGAGCCACCACAGTCCCTGCGCCCACTGGTACCACTCAGTCGCCTCCATTGTGGGGGTGACCACAGCACTATGCAGCTGCCTAAACACTAGGAAACATGGCCCAGCCAAGTGGGCACAGTCTTATTAATCATCACAATAATATTATATTTACTTTTGGTGGTCATATACACAGCCAAAGATAACATCCATTCACAGGTTCTACGTGAAGAGTTCTACATGAACAGTGATTTGCATTTACCTATGACTCTCCATTTCAAGAGTGGAAAAAGTCATCTACACGGGGGAAAAAAAAACATTAGCAGAAATGCAATCAAATCATAAAAACTGAAGACAGAGGTAAACCTTCACGGTACATGCGGTGAAACACAGGTGTGTCTTTACAGCTAGGCTCCCCGGAAGAGCAGGATGATAAACTGGCTTGGGAAGGCTGTCAGCCTGTGGAGGAAGAATACAGGTTATGGAGTTCCCATGTCTGGGTTTGGATCCTGGCTTTAGAGCTGTAGAGTGACAGAAAGATTGCTTAGCCTCCAGAACTCTCAGTTTCCTCATTTGTAAAATGAAGATAGATGCTGTGCCTACTTTACAGGGTGGCTCTGGAGATTAAATCAGGTAACCCATATAAACCACTTCAACACAATGCTGGGCATATTGCAAACATTCCTTAAAAAAGAAGCTTTTACTAATAACAGCTTCCTGGAGAAAAAAAAAATCATTACCATTGCATCAATTCCAACTCATTGTGACCCAGTAAGACAGAATAGAAATGCCCCCACAGGTTTTCCAGGGAGTGACTATTGGATCTGAACAGCCAGCCTTTTGGCTAGTAGTCATGGCTCCTAGCCACAGCATCACCAAGGCTCCTCCCTGGGACCAAGTGGCCTGAGAGAAAGAACAAAGGATCCCAGCTTTTCCATTCATAGGTGAGCAAGCCTATGGCGTTCACATCCAGAAATAGCAGCATTATTTGCTTACCTGTTTTAAAAAGAGTATAATTATCATATTCTGTTCATCATGAAAATTTCAGAGAGAAAACAAAATAAGAAATGTATGTCAAAATGTTTTACAGTATGTAAAATGCTGTGCACTTGAATATACCATGGACTTCAGAAGAACAAACGAATCTGTCCTAGAGAAAGAACAACCAGATGCTCCTTAGAAGCAAGAACGGCAAGACTTCATCCGGCTTGCATTGGACACATCATCAGGAGAGATCAGTCACTGGAGAAGGACATCATGCTTGGTCAAGTAAAGGGTCAGCAGAAAAGAGGGATACCTTCAATGAGGTAGATTAACATAGTGACTGCAACAGTGGGCTTAAACATAGTAACAATTATGAGGACAGTGCAGCACCCAGGATCATACCTCTGTGAGTTGGAGCTGACTACACAGCACCCAGCAACAATGGATGTAGGTTATTGTTACATTTAATTTACTTGCCTGTGTATGTGTGTCTGCTTTGTTTCCATCACTTAGACCAGTAATTTGCACATATAAATATCATTGAATTAACTTCAGAATTATAGACATGTAATGGGCATAATTCTGAAGTTCATTTTATCATCTCTGAAGTCAGTATACGTGAAGAATCTGAAGGTTGGAGAGCAATTGTATACGCTAATCTTTTTCTATTGTGGTGTAGCAAATTACCTCAGACTTACTAACAGCTGCGCAAATCATGGCCTTTTCTAGCCTGAGACCAGAAGAAATACATGGTGCCCAACTATAGCTACCAACCGTTCTGACCAGGAACGCAATAGAAGGTCCCAGATACAAACAGGAGGAAAATGTAAAACAAAACTGAAATGCCCAAAAAAGGTGAAATTTACTGGACTGATAGAGACAAAAGGAGCACAGAGACTATTGCCTTAAGATACCCTGTGAACTTGTAGCTGAAGCTACTCCCAGAGGTCGCCTTTTAGGCAAATAGTGGATTGATTCGTAGAACAAAAGATATCACTCCTGAGTATTGTGCTCCCTTAAACAATTAGCTGTACAAGAACAAATGGTCAACATTTGTCCTAAGTCAAAAAGATGAGACCAGAAGGAGGGAAAGGGAAGCTCAATCAATGGGAACAGAACAAACAGAATGGAAATACGGAGAATGCTGATACTTTGTGAAAACCGTAACCAATGTCATGGAACAGGTAGTGTAAATATTATTAAACAGAAACCTAATTTGTTGTGTAAACTATCACCTAAAACACAAAAGAAAATTTAAATAAGTACAAAGGTTAAAACAAATTGCTACAAACTTAGCAACTTTGAAAACCCGTTAATTGGTTCACCACTTTGTAGCTCAGAAGCCTGGTATGGCATAGCTGTGTCCTCTACTCAAAGTCTCACAGGGTTGAAAATCAAGGTGTCAGCTGGGCTGACTTCTCCCCTGGATGCTCCACTCGGGAAGAATCTGCTTTTGAGCTCATTTAGGTTGTTGGCAGGAATCATTCCTTAACAACTGTAGAACTGAGGTCCTTATAATTCCTTGCTTGCTGTGAGCCAGGATTGCTCTCTAATCTTAGCAGCTGCCAGCATCCTCCTGCGGCCCCCTCTGCAGGCACTTCATAACATGCTATTAGCAGAATCCTTCAAGACCAACAGCAAAATCCCCCACCACCAAGTCGCCCTCATGTTTTGAATCTCTAACTTCTACTTATTAACTAAAGAAGAAGTCTCAGCTTTCAAAGGACATCTGTGACTAGTTTAGATCCAACAGAACAATCTCTCTTTTGCCATGTCACCGTATTCACAGATTCCACTCACATTTCGCAAAGGACAAAGGTCATTAGGGGCCACTCAGAATTCTGCCTACCTCTACGCTACGTTATATCAATCAAGAAAGACTGTCATAAAGTATTCATAAATTTTTAAGTAGATGATAGGACATGTGCCTAACATAATCCTTTTTCTAAAAGATGTACACAAAGGTCTAACAATTAGGTTCATAAACTCATCCCAGAAAAAATGCTACATAACTCACTGCTGAATAGCACTACTGTCACCTTCTAAATGCTCCCTTTGGGAAGCTATGCACTGACGCCAGTGCTTAGTCCACCCTTCGAAGCAATCTTGGAACACTTTTTCTGGACTGGCCATCAGAGCTGTTGTGATACTACCCTTAATGTCCTGAATGTCATCAAAATGTCTTCAGTATTTCTTTTATGTTCAGGTAAAGAAAAAGTTATTGGGGGCCAGAGTCAGTTAAGTAGGGAGGATGTTCCAATACAGTTATTGGTTTATTGGCTAAAATTTCCCTCACAGACAACTATACAATTAAGTTTGCTAAATTGCCACCATGCCACCATGCACAATGGTTATTCCAGAAAGAGTGAAAATTGCTTTGAAGGGTGGACCAGGCATAGCAACAATACATAGCTTCACAAGGGTAGTACTTCAAAGGTGACCACAGTGATCTTCAGTTAATGAGGTATATAGCACTTAGAACAATTGACTTCATGGACTTAATTGTCAGACCTCCTATATTTAAGTGCGCATAAACAGAGTCTGACAGATTATGTACTAAGCAGTCTACAGCAGTTGTCTTTGGGGGATGAGACTCAGCATCTAGCAATAAGGAATCCCTGGTGGCATAGAGGTTAAGTGCTGCATCTGCTAACAAAAAGGTAAGCAACTTGAATCCGCCAGATGCTGCTTGAAAACTGTGGGGCAGTTCTACTCTGTCTTATTGGTAGCTATGAGCTGGAATCAACTGGACAGCAGTGGGTTAGGTTTTGGTTTTGTATTGTAGAAATGTTGTTGGCTTAGTGGTTATATGCTAACCAAAAAGTTTCTGGTTCGGATCCACCAGGTGCCACTTGGAAACTCTATGGGGGAGTTCTACTCTGTGCTATAGGCTCACAATGAGTCCAAATCGTCCCTGGCAATGAGTTTTTCACTCATAAAACTGAAGTCCCTGAGTAGTGGAGGTTGTTAATGTGCTCAGCTGCTAACTGAAGGGGTTAGAGGTTTGGAAAGGCCTGATAATCTACTTTTGAAAAGTTTATTGAAAATCCTGTGGAATACACACTAACATATTTGGGGGTAAACCACGAGTCAGAATCCACTCCACAACAACTAGTTTACTGCTCATTCTTCAAAATATTCATTTAAAAGATAATTAAATGGAGGAAAATGAAACTGATCCTCTCACATAAATTTTTTGTCTTTTTAAATGAAATCATAAACACTGGTTTTTTTCTCCATTTTAACTCACATCGCTAATAATGCAAAGAATCTTCCCCTTTTACAGTATCTTTCTCTCAGGAATTTATGGGTAGTTACTTATTTGTCATCCCAGAGTCACTGCACCACGCTTCCTGAGATCCCTTATGGTTCAGAAGCACCGCCTTTCCATGCCCAGCTGCAACAAGAGCTGCTGAGTTCTGCAAACCCCTCTCTTCCACACTACGGACTCAACACCATTTTTATCAAGTAAGATAGCTCTTATCTACTTTTTCATGACCCAGGAAGAAAAGCCCAACCTCAGAAAACTCTCTAGTTTAAAAAAAAAAAACCATTGTGTTGCAGCCAAGCATAACTTCACAGACCAAGTCTGCTGCAGTAGATTGTATTAGCTGCATGTTGTAAAATAAATGGGTTAGAAATCCAAGCAGTAGGTACACTGATATTTTGTTGTGAAATTCATATGTCGAGAAGTCTGTGACAAGCAGTATTTCCATGCATAAATTGAGCAACAGATTGAAGCCTTAAAAAAAAGCAGAGAATGTATTCTACAGTTGTCTCTTTTAAATTGTGTTAGCTAGTAATAGTTTTCTCCCCTTGAAAAAGCAGTCCCTCCGATAAAGAGAGACAGAAAGCCAAAAAAGCAGGTTCTAATTAGATCAGTTATGCTGCATTACATCATGTGGATGATGCATGTCTACAGCAGCCTTTCCATGAAAAAATTAAATGAAACATATTTATCATTCAAATGTATATAAACATGGGCATTGTCTGTTCTCTGCTCAAAAGAGCTTTGAACTCTCAACGTAATGGATTCTTGGTTGGAATCTAGGGTACCCAAAGAGATTTTACAACATATTTAAATATCACCCTGATTGTATGTAGTAAACATTTCAAATAATCTAGAAAAAGTTCAAAAAGTGGTATTTTCTGCTTCAGCATTAACCCTTACACTAATTATCTCCTTGCCTCAGTTACCTAGCGCTGCTGTAACAGAAATACCGTAAGTGGATGGTTTAATGAAGAGAAGTTTATTCTGTCACATTTCAATAGTCTAAAAGTCCAAATTCAGAGCGTCAGCTCCGGAGGAAACCCTTCTCTTTTGAAGGAAGGCCCTAATGATGCATCAGTCTTCACTTGGTCTGGGAGCACACCACGGAAGCTTCATATCCAAAAGGTTAGTTCTGATTCAAGCACTGCTGTTTTGGTGGCACAGGATTGCACCCCCATCCCGCCCCCCGTCTCTCTACTTGTTTTCCTTTTTTATACCTCAGAAAAGAATGGCTTAAAATACTACCTAACTGTCATGGGTTGAATTGTGTCCCACCAAAAAATGTATGTAGCAATTTGGCTGGGCCGTAGGTCCCACTATTGTGAGACCGGGCTCTGTTTTGTGATTTCCCTATGCGGTGAATCCCAGTCTCTGCCTCTGGGTAGTAGATAATGTTAAAAGATTGTGGTGGGATGGCAGCACCCTTACTAAGTTGGTGTCCCTGGAGTGTGATTTGCACACCTTACATCCTTTTATCTTACAAGCGATAAAAAGAAAAGGACCCAAGCAGAGTCGGGAAGCTTGTACCATCAAGAAAGCAACACAAAGAGTAGACTGCAACCTTCAGACCAGAGGTTCCTGTGCCAAGATGCTTCCTGATCAAAGACTGATACAACACAAGGACTGTCCTCCATAGCCAACAAAGATGGAAAGCCTTTCCTTGGTGCTAACACCCTGAATTTGGACTTGTAGCCTACTGGACTAAGAATACATTTTTCTGTGTTAAAGACATCTACTCATGAAATTTCTGTTAGAGCAGTACCAGATGACTGAAAGACTAATGTTGTAGCTCTTGTCAATATAACTGCCACTATCCCATTTTATTACAACACAGAATTTACAGCACATAGGAAAATCTCATCAAATAACAAAATTGTGGGCAATGACACAACACTGGGAACCACAGCCCAGCCAAAGTGATACATTGTGGGGGCAGCAAGAGGTTGTAATTCAATCCATGACACTCCTCCAGCAGTTTCAATAATAACTTTGTCATGGTGCCTCAGTATCCCCATCGCTAACTCCTCATGTAAAATCTGGATGGCTTTACATTTTTGAAGGCACTGTAGCAACATATCAATCAAAAGCAGCGTTAGCAAAGGAGAGCTAGTCACCTTGAGCAAGTTTCCTTAATGCCTGCTAAGGTTAGGTGTGAGATACATTTTTCAATGTATATGATATTTTTGTTGTTACCATAACACAGATTTTTCACTGAAAAATTTTTTTTATTCTCAGGAAAAAAAGCTTATGTAAATCTTTCAAAGAACTAAACATTCATTAACTTGTACTTTATTGTATAAAAGTGTTTTGAAAAGTGAAAATAATGTGCAAATTTCAAAATTTTTGATATTCCCACTTTTAAACTTCTGAAATGTTTTGGGTGGTGATAAAAATTGACTTCTCTAGTTTTCTAGATAACTAATAGGTGAGTACCAGTTTCTATCTAGTTTATTGACCTGAATACATTCAAAAGCATCTCCCTCAATGCATAAATTCCTTTGAGGGATTAAGAACTTGAAATCCATCACCACTGAGTCGATTCTAATTCATAGCAACCCAAAAGAACTGGCTAAAACTGTCCCCATAGGGTTTGCAAGGGGCTACTAGCAGATTTGAATTTTTGAGTAGTGGCTGTAGCTTGCCATAGTTCTTAACCACTGCAATAGAAGATAAGATTGTTTAGCTGTATAATGCCCCTTCAGAAGGGAACCACAAGTTCTAATCCTCAGACTCCTACTTCTCGTGTCAAAAAAAAAAAAACTTTAAACGGTAGCTATTGAGTTTCTCGAATACAGCACAAAACCTAACTAAAAACACAATTGTATTACTTAAGATAATGTTAGCTGCTTTAACACATAAAATCTGAAATCTAAGTGGGTTGTCACAAAGTAAGTTTATTTCTCACTCATTTAAAGGTCAGGGAGGAGTGTGGAGAAGGTATTCCATGAAGTCATTCAGGGATCCAGGCTGGTGAAGAGTCTGTCATCTTCAGCACCAGGTTTCCCTGAGAGTCAACAGCCAGCCAGTAGACGGAGCCAGAGGGAGCACAGAGCGTAATAGATGCGGTGTTTACAGTCCAAGCCTGTACTTTCATCCATATGTCAATGACCTAAATGTAATACTATGGACAGATCTAAATGTGAAAGATGCTGGAACAGGTGGTCTTGCTGTATGCTAAGAAGAAAAAGGAGATTGTTTGGTGAACTACTAGCCAGTTTCAAACATATCGCAAACACACTCTTAATCTTCATCAAAACAAAAGGAAATGAAAACAAACAACAAAAACTTTCTCTCCTAACAGGACAGTTTAGTCTGGCTTTTGTCCAGTTTGCTGTCATTTACACACCAGGTCTTGCTCTTATATTGGACAGCATGCCCATTCATACGGTATTCAATAAAAGAAGAATCATAAAGTCTGGAAATAAAGTCCAGAGCAGAAAACTTATGTAATTTAGTGTTCAGAAGTTTGTGGGCTAACTTGATTTGCTAATCTACAGTCTGTGCTTTTGGAGATGGGAAGAAGGGGGAGTTCACAAACCAATTTGTGTGGTTTCTGCAACACTGCAAAAGTGCGACTCATGAATATGCTAATGAAATTGCAATGAGAGTTTTGGCACTATTTCATCACCTCAACTAGATTAGAGAGTAATAACACTATGGGTTTACACATCTCTTCAGAAACTGCTGTGGTAGTAGAAAAAAATTGGATCTGTGTTATGTATAAGGCAACAAAAATTACAACCATGCTACAATAAAATAATGATAATTATTTGTAAGAAATAGCGTGCAGCATGCAAACACACAGAGTTCACTGCTAAAGGCCACTGACTACTTTCCATATTCCTGTTTCTGGTTCGTGTGAGTTTGTATTCGTGAATGGGATTACATCTCCATGCTTATTTCTGAGAAAAGAGATAAGTAAATACTGGCTATTTTACTTTTATTGGCAAGGGATAAATCTTTTTTAAAGGCATTTAACAGTTTTATTTGATCAGAAAGCTTCTAATTGTTGTGAGGACGTAAGAACTCAGGAAAGATCTGTTTTTACCCTTGTCAGCCAATTGCTAACTTAATAGTCAAGATATATGCCAAGACTCTGGACTTGTAATGCAAATTCAAGCCTACAGGAGATCTGACAATCAAGTCCATGAACTTACTTGTTCTAAGTGCTGTATACCTGTTTTAGTCAGCTAGTGCCACTCTAACAGAATTACCATGAGGTGGATGGCTTTAACAAAGGAGAATTTATTCTTACATAGTCCGGTAGGCTACAAGTCCAAATTCAAGATGTCCACTCCAGGTGAAGACTTTCCCCCTTGTCAACTCTGGAGGAAAGTCCAGTACTGAATCAGTCTTTGTCCAGGGAGCATCGTGTAACAGGAACCTCCTGTCTGAAGGACGCACTCTTCTCCCAGTGCTGCTTTCTTGATGGTGTGAGGTTTCCAGATCTCTGCATGTTTCCCTTTTGTCTCTTGCGGGATGAAAGGATTAAGGGTGGTACAAGCCACACTGCAGGGAAACTCCCTTTACAGTGGAGCAGGGAGGTGATCCTATGAAGGGATTTACAGCCCCATCCTAATCCTTCAACATATAGCATAGGAAAATCATAAAATAGAGGACAATCATAGAAAACAGGAACTCATGGCCCAGCCACATGACTACACATATTTTGAGGGGGACAGAACTCAACCCATGACAATACCTCACGGCTGGATATCGCTATGGTTGCCGTCAAAGTACTCCCCTTGGGGAACTATACACTGACACCAGTTCACCCTTCAAAGCAGTTTTGGAACTCTTTATGGAATGGCCGTTGTGCACGGTGGCACAGTGGCAAGTTAGCAAACGTAATTGCATAGTTGTCTTAAGGGAGTTTTTAGTCAGTTAAGCAAATAACTGTATTGGAACACTCTCCTCACTCATCTGATCTGGCCCCCAATGACTTTTTATTTACCTGAAAATAAAGAAATATTGAAAGGAAGACATTTTTGGTGACATTCAGGACATCAAGGGTAGTATGACGACAGCTCTGATGGCCGTTTCAGAAAAAGTTAACGCCTCTTCAACAGGTAAGGAACCACATAGATAAGCTGCAAGTTCTCAACAGATTCTTTAAGTTGGCCCAAGTTACAAAGAAGGGTCAACATTCTTTCCAATCTGGACTTAAAGTACCTAAATTGATCTTTCAGCAGAACCCATGCCCCTAATATCAGAAACTGTGGTGTACCCCAAAGTTCTCCATAAGAGTTCCCATTAGGAGCCACATAGGTGAAGTAGCATACAATAAATGAAAATACATGTGCTTAAGGATTTACAACCCTCTGTGATCCCTAAAAGGAATGCTGGTGATCAGTGGTTAAAGCAACCACTGCTAACAGAAAGACCTATGTTCAACATCACCAGCAGTACCAAGCAGAAAGATGTGGCAGTTTCCTTACTTGGAAATTTATAGTCTGAGAGACCCTATGAGGTTACTGTGAGTCAGAATCAAGCTGAAAGCAGAGGGTTTGTTTTTGTTTCTGTTTTTGTTTGGTTTGAGGATTCCTAAAATAAACCCGCTTGGCTTGGCAAAATAAACCCTGGTGGTGCAGTGGTTAAGAACTTGGCTGACAACCAAAAAGATTGACAGTTCAAACTCACCAGCAGCTCTTCCAGGTAACAAAGACCTCACCATCCGCTCCTCTAAAGATTACAGCCTAGGAAATCCTATTGGGTGGTCCTCTGTCTTAAAGGGTTGCTGTGAGTCAGAATCAATTCAATGGCACAGAACAAGAAGATCCCTAAGAGATGAAAATACTGCTGGTTCCATAAACTGAAAGGATGTTGTGGATTTTCTGACTATGTTTCAAAAACACAGTTTAAGAAAATACACTAGGATCCCTTTTAACTTTAAGAAGTATTTCTCCAGATTACTGAAAAATATCTTAGTTTATTAGAAGATACGAAACCACTAAATGTTTGTACATACATTATCGCAAATAACAACATCCATCCATCAGTATAAAGCCAGGTGCTTGCTGATGTAGGCTTTAAAAGACGTAAAAATGATGAAATTGTAGAGCTGTTTGGATAGATCTTCAGTTCATCTGGTCTTTCATCACATTAACACACACAGAGAAGGAGACAGAAAATGTTTGTTCAACTCCGGTGACACTTTGAGAGTATCCCTAACCTGGAATGCCTTCATTTAAGGGTAGCTGGGTACTATGAAATAAGGCAGGTAATTTTGCTTATAAACAATATTTTGTTAGGTATGCAAGAAAAAGAAATAATTCACTCTAACTCTATGGAAACATCACGTTACAAGTTGGGACATGTATACAAGTACATGTTACTACTTACAGACTGCCTTTGGGCCTGGCATTTATGTATGTATATATATACATATAAATGTATGTGTGATCACAGGAGACAAAAAAGCTGCCAAATTGAAAATTATCTTGGAGTTAGTATGCACTGTGAGTTCTGTGCTTACCTTGATCCTAAACGCATGCCTAATTGCTTCAGATCACAACGGTTTCGTAAATAAGCTCTAGGTTGGACATTACCAGGCTTGAGCTGTAACTCAAAGTCTGTTTTTGGTTTTTGTTTGGTTTGGTTTTTTGAGGGGGAGGTAAATTTGACTCAGTAATGTCAAAGATCTCTTTCTTGACAAGAAAAGTTCTTGACTTTTTGATAAAATCCTTTAGTTTCCCTTGTAGACGTATAAATTAGTAAGCTCCGGCTTTCTTTAATACTCAGGTTTTTTTATCTTAAAATTTTCTTCATTGCATTCAATTCTAGGATATTCTTCCATCTTCCATTCTTTTAATAGTTTTAATTCTCAACCTTTACTTCTTGAAGTCACTTTTGATGCTAAAGGTTTGAAACCTTTGGTCCAAGTGGGTCTGAAAAGAGACTAAATGCAACAAGAACAGCAGCAAAACGGACCTCTGTGTAAATGATCCTTTCTACGCCTGTCTCCCTTGCCTTGTCTATGGAGTCTTGGCATTTGTGTCCATAAATAGATTTCTAATATTTCTTTGGATTTCATTTTGCTGAGATCTGCTAACTCCCGGGATAATCTAGGCAGGTACGCGTTTCTGCTGCTCTTGTTGATCTGCAATATCTGGGTTAGTAGTGGATTAATTCAAGAAGCCTGTGATCTATGTAAAGAGACATTAGGAAGAAGAAAGTTAAAAAATAAAATAAAAATAACACCAGAAAGGATCGTTTACACAGAGATCCAGTTTGTTGCTGTTCTTATTCCATTCTAGTCTCCTTTCAGACCCATTTCATTGGACCAAAGTCTTCAAAGCCTTGGAATCAAAAGTGACTTCAAAAAGTAAATGTTGAGAATTAAAACTATTAAAAAAAGGAAGAAAAAAAAGGAAGATGGAAGAATACCCTAGAATGGAAAGCAACAAAGAAAATTTTAAGCATAAAAATATTCAAGTATTAAGAAAAAGCTCAATTTTACAAATTTATGTGTTTACAAAGGCAACTAAAGAATTTCATCCAAAAGTCAAAAACTCTTGTTTCTAGCAGCTTTATAAATAAATGTCAGATTTTTATTCTAGAAGAAAATGATGTTAATGCCAGGCAAATTAATTTGCTTTAGTATGACCATCTAGACTGTTTATACTATGTTCTGATGCTTAGAGTCTAGGGTCGGGAATCCCTCTTAGAACCTAATGAAAACTATGAATCCTCTCTGCAGAAAAATACATGTGTATGCAATTTTTTGCATAAACTCAGGACCCTACTGGGCCATGGACCACAGGTTAATGACTCCTGATTTACAGTGTTGCAGTCTTGCTTATAAAGTACCAGGGCTCTTGGATCAGAAGAGTCTGAATTTGTAGGGTTATTTACATAAATTTGCATACTCTATTCAATCTGTTCCACCTCTATGTTCATAAGATAAATTATTTAGTCTAACCTCCTTCAATATACTCATATTCAATATCAGTGACATGATATACATAAAATTCTTAAGCAGCTTTTTAAGCCAATCAGTTTAATCACATCTCACAACCAAGGAATAGCTGGAAATACCCCGGCCAAAATGAAGATTGTTGTTTTGTTGGCTTTAGTACAATGAAGCTGGGCATACTGTCACTTGGTCTTACCACAGAAATGGCACAGCCTCATCCTAATATCACCTGTACCCTGTGCAGCTCTAGAATGTGATGAAACTGCCCTTGGCTGTTTATTTACTAACCATCAGAGCTATTCTTTCATTACCTTCAGAATGTAATGGTTATTTTATGAAGGCTCATTAAATTTAATGAGATACACCAGGGTTTATCACCATCATATAAAAGAAGTGGGGGAAGATCCATCTTCAAACTGACTCTTGCTTCTGTGGAGTATCAAAAATAAAATGTCAGGCATACCACCATACTCACATCAAGGGGTTTCAGAATTCAGAAGTATTCCCAAGACTGGAAGTTGTTTAGGATCACCACTGTCATTGTTGATATTATTGCCACATGGCATATCAGCAATAATGGTAACAGCCATATTAACAATAATAGCTTTAATAGTAACAGCCACCACTTATAGCAGTTCCTCCATAGTGCACACAGTTAACATGCTTGGCTGCTGCTAACCAAAAAGTTCAAGTCCACAAAGGAGGCAGCTTGGAGCAAAAGCCGGTGATCTACTTCCAAATACAGCAGCCGCTGAAAGACCTATGGGAAGCATAGTTATACTATGACACACATCCAGTCATCGTGAGTTGGAATCATGACAGCAACTGGTTACTGTTTTTTCCATCACTTATGCACTGGGAGCCCTGGTGGCTTGGTGGTAAAGAACCATGGCTGCTAACCAAAAGATCAGCTGTTGGAATCCACTATCTCTCCTCAGAAACCCCATGTGGCTATTCTACTCTACTGTACAGGTTAACCATGATTTGGAACTGACTCTATGGCAAAGGGTCTGATGTTTGGGGTATTATGCACTTACCGTGTGCCATGTATTATTTTGGGAACATGTTATCTACTTTGCTTTAGTTATGCCCTCAGAGATAGTCCTATGCCCTAAGATATGGTCTGATGTCTTGTTAAGGACTCTTGTTAATGAATCTTCCTGCAGTCCTGAGTCTGTGTTCTTCCTCATACATTCCAGCTTCTAGGATTATTTGCTCAGCATGCAGATCGAACACATATGGTGAAAGTATACAACCGTGATGCACTTATCCTGACTTGAAACTACAGGGTATCCCCTTGTTCTGTCTGAACAACTGCCTCTTGATCTATATGATCTAATGTGTTCCTCATGAACACAATTAAGTGTCATGGAATTCTCATTCTTCACAATGTCATCCATAATTTTTTATGATCCAAATAGTCAAATGCCTTGACATAATCAGTAAGACACTCATCTTTCCAGTGTTCTCTGCTTTGAGTCAATAGCCATCTGACATCACAATCGCATCCATGGTTCCACCATATGATTTTCAGACATGATGCTTCTTAAAAGCTCCATACCAAAAAAAAAAAAAAAAAAATGTTGCCACTGAGTCAATTCTGACTCATAGTGACGCTATAGAACAGAGCAGAACTGTCCCTATAGAGTTTCCAAGGAACACCTGGTGGTTTGAACCACCAACATCTTGATTAGCAGCTGTAGCACTAAACCACTATGCCACCGGGCAAAAGGATAGGCCTAGGTACCAAAGCAGAACTAGGAAACCTAAGAATGGAATTCAGTTCCATTCTAATTCAGTTCCATTCTAATTCAGTTCCATTCTTAGGGGCAGATTCTCTCTTATAATTTTATGATCACATCTCACAACTGGACCATCTTGTCTTAGAACTTACCTAAACCAGGGTCACTGATGTTCTCTCATTTTAGCACACCAGTCTGCCGGTAATGAACAAGAGCTAAACAGTGCTGGCCAAGAATCACTTAATTTGATCTCTTGGAGTCAGAATGCAAAAAATAGTTGTAAATAGCATTTTCGATCTCTTTGGTCAGTTAAGTTATTGGAGTTGAAATCTTGAGCTGTCAGTAGTGATGGGGAGGCCATTCATTTTACATAGCAGCCTTTAGAGATTTTAGATTTAATCAGATATAATATACAATATATGAGTATCAGATTTTATGTTGGAAACCTTAATATCTCCAGAATCTGAGTGATGGGTATATATTCATTACATTATCCTACTTTGTCTTTCGAAAGCAAGGAAAAAGAAAATCCTACACTGGGTTCTGGCATTAAGCTATGCACCTGACTGATGAACCTTCTAAAGTTCTCTCTTTTTTAACTCTGACCAGTTTCACAGGTGCTAAAAGGACAAGGCAAGCAAAAAAAGGGATCGTCATTGCTTTTCTAACCCCAGATTCACACCACTGAAAAATATCTCCCATGGTGTATAATGAATATAGAGCACCTTGAAAAGAGAAACTTTATGGGAAGATCATTGCTGAAATCTGTGGCCTTCAAGTGTTCCAGAAAATTCAGTTTCAGACACCAAGCAGAAACTTCTCTTAATGAAGAAAGACTAGAGCAGACTGTGTATTTTCCCCTTCAAATGATTTAGTCAAGCCTAAGAGAGATGGAAGGTAAACAGCAAATAGAAAACAACAAACACAGTGCTAAGGTATGGAGCTAGAGTAACAAATCCTCCAAGATACCAGGGAAAAAAAGCTGCAAAGTAGGATATTTCTCTGAAAGCTCCAAAATCACACTGAAAGCTGTATTATCAGTGTTAATAGTAATATCAGCTTCATAGAGATATTGAAAGGTTTATGGGAGGTAATGTATGTGAAGCATGTTATATAGTGCCTTGTTGACAATAAGCTCCCCACAGATGACAAATATTACTCAGATTGGAAAAGGAAAAAAATTAAGTGTATTTACAAAAAGTTGTTATTACCATTCTAAGAAATGAGCTAGAATCTCTCAGGAAATTTTGAAACTCCAGGTAGGCTTGTCTATGCTTATGTAGATGAAGTTGAGTAAAAGTCTATTCTTGTTTAATGCTGTTCTCTCATTAACCTTTTGCCAGTATTAAAATGACCTTGAATTGGTCTTATGACCTCAAATGCTTAATGTTGTTGACTTTAAACAGGCTTTTTGGGAAAGGCAGAAATAGCATCTGGTGAAATGGGCAAAAGGTCAAATTCATTTACTTTGCAATAAATAGCAAATATAGGTTGCATTAGCTGCTTACAAACAGGAAAAATGCATAAGATTCATTTGTCAAGGCAAGAAGGTAAGATACTCCATGAAGAATTGAGAATAAATGAAAAAATTCTAAGAAGCATTCAACATTGACTTTCAGTATCATATCACTTATTCTGTAGCAGGCAGTGATTAAATTATTCATTTTTATAAACTAAAGAAATGTATTTCCAACTAACATTAAAATGAAGAAACGATGAATGTAATTAAACAACACCAATTTATCTTCATAAACATTCTTGTCTCAGGCGGAGAAATCACTGAGCTATAGTGAAAGGGAAAAGATAAACACAACGTATGAAAATGTCAGAACTGAAGAACTGTAAGACTACTAAAACTCTTTCTTGTTTTAAAAACATTTATGCTTCAAAAACCAAAACTTTAGTGAAATCTTCCATGTTACCTATAAACTTTAATGTGAATGACTCAAACAGCCTATTTTATCAACAGAACTACAAGTTTGGAAGGAAGCTTGGCTTCATAGGAGAAACTCAGCCTTCAGTGATATTCCATTGTTTAACCAGAACCAGCACAAGTGATAGCATCTGACTTTTGTGCCTCCTATAGAAATCCTGCTGGAGTTTTTTTCTTTTCCCACGGTTTGTTAGTATAGCAGGTTTCTTTCCATTCATGTAACTCTAAGCTGAGTTCCAATGCTATATAGTAATGATAATTAGTTGAAACACAGCAGAAGTAACCAAATCATTTTGTTTACAAATTCTATTCATCAACGCACATGTCCATTTCAGCTTCAAAAAGGATATGAGAAGGAGGGCATGCAAGTACGCTAATACACTGTTAATATGTGTGCATGCTGAAACCTTTTATTCAAAATGAAATTAAGTTCAAATGCCTTCTTGTCCGGCATACTTAAGAAAGATTTATCAACATCTCCTTATTGGAAATATATCCAGCTTCTCTCTCTTCCCTGCAATAATTGTTAAGCTATTTAGTCAATATTTGGCTTCTGTGTGTAGTTGCTCACATTATGCAGAGCCACTTTATGCCTCCAGCAATCGTGTGGGGCCATCACTCCACCATATAGTCCTCCAGGCTCCAATGTTTATCACTGCAGCCAGCTTATTCAGTTATCGTTTGTATCAGTTATTGGCTACAAGCTGATCATTTCAACCACTCCTTTATTAATTTTTTATTGGCCCTTGAATCCTGCTCCATGTTTCAAGTGGTGTTTCAGAACCTTAACCTTTTCTTTCTGGGGGATAGAGGAAGAGGGGAGGGAGTCAAGTCAAAAAATACCAACTATTTGTAGTACATTATCATTTATAATGTCCTAATTGTGTTACATTATTATTAGCATCAAGTTCCTTTTCTTGGGGACTTTCTGTTTATTTACATTTTGTTCTACACATGTCAGTTTCTATCCAGAGCAAATATAACCTCAATTCACCATAAATGTATTTCTATTCCCTATACACAGCTGGAAACCCTGGTGGCTTGGTGGGTTATCTGCTACCTCTGCTAACCAAAAAGTCAGCAGTTCAAATCTGCCAGGGTCTCCTTGGAAACTCTAGGGGGCAGTTCTACTCTGACCTTTTGGGTCCCTGTGAGTCTGCAATGTTTAATACATAGTTAGACCCTGTGGCTACATTGATAAAACCCAAATGTGTTTAATTCTGCAAAACAAGACTTAAGAATAACTCAGAATGTTGCCTCAATGATACCATACAGACTGGAGGTAGTGTTTTATTTCATTGTTGTTATTTTTGCAGAGGTCTCTGTTTATGATGTGATGCATTTGGGCCTAAGCACATTAGCTGCATTATTCATTGGGTACATTTGTCAGAACATGCATGTGTATAAAGAACTAATGATCCATATTAAATTAATGGCACTATAAAAAAGAAAAATGTTCCATACAAGCAGCTATGTCAGAAACTACAGACTTTGATAAACCATAGAAAGGACCTAATCAGATGAAGCATTGGACTGTTCTGTCTCTAAAATTACATTTCTAGAAATGTACTTGTACACAATGTTGGTTTTATTAAAACAAATTAATTCAGTCATTAAGGAATCATAAGGCAAGTGTCTCATAAGTCAGGACCTCCAGTGTAACAAATTGATTAAATGACTGTGTAATAGTCTCTTTAAACAAATCTAGTGTAACAAGTTAATAGATCTGCTCAATTACCATGCTGGGGTGATGAGGATGTAGGTGACTCATTAAATCTGGGAGATTGTTCTTAGGATTTTTTTCCCCCTTTTCTCTGGGTTGTGTTGTGTTTTGGATTTCAAGCTTGTTTTTAGACCTTGGAAAATTGATTGTTCTAAGGACAGTTAAAAATAAAAAAACTGAATTTGATGCTTCTGACTTCTCCAGTGGATTTGTCTGCTGCTTCAGATCTCTCTGTCTCTCCCTATCTCTAGTATTCTTTCCTCCGTTCCTTCCTCCCTCCCTCCCTCCCTGCCTGCCTGCTTCCCCTCCTCCCACTCTCTCTCTTCTTCTCTCTCTCTTCCTCCCTTGATCTCCCACCCTGAGCTTAGGAGTAGTAAGAGGGGAACGGTAGGACCTCACCCTTTCCTGACTATGTAAAACAGCAAGGTCACACCTTACAGGACCAGAATTTTCTCTGGTGTAGCAAAGCCTTCTAACCAGGGAAATCTGGACGCTCTGAGCTGTGGAGCAGAGGATGGTCTGAGTCTACAGCCGAAAGGAGGTGTTTCTAATATTCAACCACAGACAGATTTTAATAGGAAGCTTTTCTCCAAGCTTCTACAAGTGGGAGGGAAATTTGCTAGCAAATCTCCAAGAGGCAGACCTTCCTGAACCTCCTTCACTTTTTCTCCATCTCCAGACAGAGGCAGGGAGGGAAGGGCGACTCCAGGAAATACTTGGAATGAGGTGGAGAGCATGCTGTAGTCGGTGTGAACGCCAAAGAGAGAGACAGAGACAGAAGAGGCAGAGATATTCGGGCCACAAACCCAGTACTGAAATTTTCCAAGCTAGTTTTGCTTTAAGAAAAATAGAATTGTTTTCTCTGGCTAACGTTAAAATCCTAAAGGAAACGATGTAAGCCAGATCCCGAGGAGTTCTGGAAGCTTCCCCTCTCCTAACTCTGGGGATCCTGGATCAAGGCTGCGTCTGGTGCTGTTGGCACAGCGCAGAACAACTCTAGTCGGCCTTTTCCGAGGTGGTGATGCCCATGACACTGTCTTGCCAAAGGCCCTGGGAGAAAAATCTATTACCCTACTGCCATTTTGTTAAGTGTTTGCTCCTGCGATGTGACCCTGCCACTTTATCTGTTGGTTTTTATTTTCTGAGTGCATGTTGCCCATATGTTACTCTAATAGTTGCTATAATTCTTGAGCAATGGGGCTCGTATTTTACGGAGCTGAATTAAAAAGAATGCACTTTAATAAAAACCTGAGCAATACACTAATGGCCTGACATTGATGTATTTGCATAGAGATGAATTATACGGGCCTACTTGACACGACTTTTAATAAATGATTGAAGAGGTTATTATAGGGATGCACTTCGGTGTGTAACAGGTTATTTTAGTGCATCCGTAGCCGAAACGGCGGGCAACACAGTCCCGCGTACTGCCGCAGAGTACTTTTTTTGGTCCTGTATCTTACCACATTTTTTGGAAACACTCCGCCCCGGGCCGCAAACGTTAGCTATGAATGGAAACGGAGAAATGAAAAAGAAAAATGACCAGCCTCTCCATAAACATCCACCCACAGCAGACATCAAGGTAGTCAATAATGAGCTATTGACAACGGGAGCCTTCACCCCCGAAGTCACCGAAGGCTGGCTGCGCCCAACTAGAACCCAACAGGAAAGGCAGCCGCTAACCCGGGGAACTGCACCGCGAACCGCAAAGCCACTAGGATGAGACACCAAATGAAATATGGTCAGTGGGCGTGGCAGACTCAGACCACGGTCTCGTCCGCGTCTGGGTCTGGGTCTGTGTCTGTGGACGCACGGACACATGCAGATCTCCCTGAACCCAGAGAGCTGAGACTTAAAACGGCCCTGAGATTAAGCAGCTAAGAGGATATGCTCAAATACCTGCTTGCACATGCATCTTTTTGTCTTGTTTGAATTTCTTTTTCAATGCGCAAGTACTCAAGTGACTATAAGTATGCAATAATAATTTACTTGTAAATGAAGGCGTTCTTGCCTGTTCTCCCTCTGCCTCTGGAAAGACCGTCCAAAAGCCCCCAGTTGTGGGGTCACCGAGCAAAGAACGCAGACAGCGCCCCAGCTCTGGGGGCCTCCGTGCGCTGCAGCTGTGCTGTGCTCTGTCCCCGGCACACGGACGCACTCTGGTAAGGGCGCAAACGCAAACTGTTACCTTGAGAGGAAAGGGAGGGTGGAAGAGAAATAGCCCCCAACCCGAGCTTAGTGCTAATAGGATGTGAGGCCGACAAAGGTGGAGGTGAGGTAGAGCAGGGCGTGGGAGACCTCGGAATGCCCCTGCTGTCTGTATTTCTGGCAGCCTCGGGGTGGCATTCTGCTAGGGAGACCTGTGAAATTGAAACTCCTTTGCGACTGGCCTCAGGAACCCCCACCCGCCTTCTCGGCGCCACGCCCCGGTGCGGTGCGTTCCCGCAGCGCGACACCTGTCGCCTGGGCTTCCCAGCCTCTGTGTCCGAACAGATGTTTTCGTCCCTCGTGGAGATTTGCAGCTGATGTTCGGGACAGCTGGCGGACGGCGCTAGCAATCTGGATACGTTCTAGAACATACCTGGTGGGAGCTGCAGGGGAGAGGAAAAGGCGGGAATGGGAAGACAGAGAGAACCGACATGCGCGAAGGGGTGTGTGTGTGTGTGTGTGTGTGTGTGTGTGTGTGTGTGACTATACGCAAGCACATGTGCACACACGTCTCTAAATACATAATTTCACTGTGAAAGAAAAACAAAGAAGGTCAGGTCCGTCATAGCTGTGATTGCCTTTATGGTAATAAGGAAGAGCAGGAGAAAAACCGAAAACATTGCGGGAAGAGAGAACTAGAGAGCCGGCTTGTCCCTGTCCCAGGAGCTCGGGTAGGAGGACCCGCCCGAGACTGTGCTTTTCCAGACCCGACTGGCTGGAGCGGCGCTCTGGCATCGTCCCCGCACTGGGGCTTTGTGACCCGGCAGTCCCAGAGAAGGCAGCCACGAAGGCGCAGCTCGCTGACCACACCAGAGGCGCGAATGAATCGCAAGCCAAGCAGAGAAGGGTTAACCTAAAATCCAGGTAGCCCCCGGCGCGCGTCAGTGTCTAAGGCACCGCCCGGCTTTCAGGGGGCGCTCGGGGGGCTGAGGGCACACCCAGAGCGCTCAGAGGACCACCTGGCCTGAGCGGATCGCCAAGGGGAACCCCGCGAAGACCGAGACCCAGCGTGCTGAGCGGGCTGCCCATTGCTGCCGGGGACACGCCTGGGCCTCAATGGGTAGCTGCAGAGCGCCAGCCTGGGAGGATCAGCAGGCCCGCCAGGAAATTCGGGCTAAAACCCGGAGGGAGGAGGAGGGAACTGTGTTCGAGTTTACATTAGTCACTTTGTTTCATTTCTGTATACAGCCAATCGGTCAAGCGCTTCTGGGCAGGCTCTGGAGGAGACGGTGTCCTGAGAGAGGCACAGGGGAGTTGGCACCACGGGGATCGATGGTGGATACTGGCCCTTGAGTCCATGGTGTCCCCGAGAACCAGTCCAGGGGGAAGAACTGGATTGGCCTCGCCCACATGGCTTCAGCGGCGGATAGATGGCGCTGGCCCCGTTGCTGAGTGTTCCTAGGGTCCGCGCCTAGGCTGGGTGACTCTCCGTGGCCCGGGAATGCAACCGTCTGCCCCAGCTACTAAGGAACTGGCCTGAGGTGCAGTGACCAAAGTCTTCAAGCCCAATCTTCGTTTGACAGAGCTCATTACGGGATTTGCGTAAAAGGCAGAAGAGGGCCGAAAGAGAGAAGCACGACGGTGCCTGCCAGTTTGACTCGGTGTCCTCATCCCAGAAAAAAGACAAAAGAACATGGGAGCAAGAGACCAGTGCTCCACGGACTCGCCCTCTAGTAACTGAATTTCACGTCAATGCAAGCCGAAGAGGGGTCGCAGAGAACAGAACATAAGAGATGGTGGAGCCTGTGAAGAAACTGGCAGCTAGCTGGAGACAGAAGGCAGAGGCCACATCTGGCCTTTCTGGTCCTGGGTCCTGGGTCCTGGAAGGATCTTCTGAAAGAATCAGAACCCTGCCGTGCAGGTTCCTCTCTTGGTGGGAGCTCTGGCTTCCTGGTTAGGTGGGACGTGAGATCCTGGGAGTGGGCATAGGCTCTGACCACTGCAGTGAAAGCGTCCTGGAGAAGCAAACGACATAAGCGGGTCTCGTCCACCCAGCCTCTATAGACTTCATCCTGCCCTCTGGTCCCCCTTTTCAGCAGTGAACTTGACAACTCAGAATGTGCAAATCGAGAGGAGTGGACCCAGCTTAAAACTGCGCATTGGATGCACTGGTGGGTGGTTGGGAGGACAGGCTTAAGGCACTGGTGAGAATGGTGTGGCCAACAGCACTGCTGGGTTCATCATCACCGTTTAATCAGGACACGTTCTGAAATATCTCACTCTGACCCTTGTCTGTGATTTAAAGGAAGCATTGTTCTCTGCTCCCCCAATCCCTCGCACTTTCTTTCTAGGGCCTCTTTGAACGAAAAGAGCTTCTGGGAGCTCCCACCCTCCAGCCCTGAAGTGCAGTCCTGTCTCCTCTTGACCGAAGGTTCTGGGAGCCCAAGGCCCTGCACAGCTCCTCCAGGATCTGGGGGAGAGGACTTCAGCCCCTACCTGCAGGTGGGATCGCAGAACAAATTTCAAACTACTCCCTTGGGAACAGTTGTCCCAGTCCTGGAGGTCTTTAATATCCAGATCAGAACCTTTTGACCTCAGGAAGCTGATTTCCCTCAGCCCCTGTTGTTACATGGATCTTGCTCTTTAAAGGAGCTCATTTGTGCTGGTATCAAGCAGGTGAAGGCAAAAGCTGGCCAACAGCCTCTTAAAAGGGAAGCGAATATTCTGCCCACCTGAATGGGACTCTTATCCCATAATGAGATGCTGGTCACAGTTTTAAACCCCCTCAAAAACACGCAGTGCCGTGGGGTCAATTCTGACGCATAGCGACACTACAGGACAGGGTAGGACTGTCCCACAGAGTTTCCAAAGGGCGCTTGGTAAATTGGAACTGCCAGCCTTTTTGGTTAGCAGGCATAACATTTAACCACTATACCACCAGGGCTTCCTGATTGTCACAGCTATAGGGGCAAGGAATTCCAACGAAGGGCAAGCACCACACCTGGAGCTTGTCTAGGCTGTATGCGCCATTAGGGGACAGTGTAGTGGCTGTCATCTAAACCAGCATTATAAAGTACTGAATACAAGGACTTGAATGTTGGAGGAACCATTACAAGTGGCAGACACGGAGTAGAAAGGGATCTGCCCAGCAGTGGGGTGAGAGACAGTTTTGTTGCCAGTTTTACAAGGCCTGGGATCTGGACTTGTACTCCTCCTACCTCCTTGGGCCCTATATTTGTTCATGACCCTCTTGTCACCAGAGCCCTGAAGTAAAGCCTCCTTGGAAGTGGCAGTGATCATTGGAAGCCACCTTTGAAACTAAGGGTTAATTAGGAGGAAAACTTGGAGTTCCTAAGCTCCCTGTTGTTCTGGAGACAGGAAATGAACTAAAGGAGACAGTTCAATTGTATCCTTGGCCAGAAGGTAAAGAGGAAGTGAACTCTAGCCGGTGAGGAAGTGAACTCTAGCCGGTGAGGAAGTGAACTCTAGCCGGTGTACATAAGACAGATTCTGCACTGGCCTCTTAGACCTCGCACACTCACCGCAAGTTAGTTTACCATAAAGGGCTTCAAGATGCAATGGTCTGTACAATGCCTCCAGAGTTTTCAGCTACTGAGAATTGTGTGAGATGGTCCAGAGAAATAGTCTCAAGTCTTAACTGGAGAAGGAGAATCCTGCAGCAGCAGAAAGTTCCAACGAAAACATACAAGGGTCAGTTGTATTAGTTTAGCATCAGCCCAAATTTCTGTCACAAAGAAAATGTTGCTGAAAATCTGAGTTTGGCATTGCAGATCATTGGATAGGGTCAGTGAAAGCAACATAAATCTCCATTCCAAAGAATGTTTTAAGTGGTCACTGAATCTTCTTCTTTCTTGTTTATTGCATTACATTATAATTGTAATCCATATGCCTTGTAACCAAAGTGACAGGCTTTACTACGAACAACTGTGCTGAAGATTTTATTCTAATGTAACTATGTTTTGAGCTGATGCATGAATGTATTATAATACCCTTAGTTGATTTTCTATCTTACCCAAAGAAAATCTTTTCATTGAAGTCACCAGTTTGCTGTCTAAGCTGTACATACGTATAAGAATCTGTCAGACATTTATGTGTCTAGTCGCAGCTAGAAGAGACTCCCGATAGCCTGAAGGTAATTTCCCTGACTCCTAGGTAGGTCTACCCTGGTTCCCAGAGTCACCATGAGTCGGATCTGACCCGACGGCACTTGGCTTGGCTGGGTAGAAAAAGGAAGAGGGTTGCTTAAAGAGCTATCATTTTCTTAAAAGCCTTCAAGAAAACAGCATGTTCCCTGTAGTGTGTGTGTGCACTCACACATGCATGTTCATTAAAGAAATATTCCTTGAATACTGCCATGGATTGAATTGTGTCCCACAAAAATATCCGTCAACTTGGCTAGGTTGTAATTCTCAGCACTGTATTTATGATTGTCTGCCATTTTACTATTTGATGTGGTTTCCCTATGTGTTTTCAATTCTATCACCATAATGTAATGAGGTGGATTAAAAATTTTTTTTAAAGATCCAACCCATTGCTGTCGAGCCGATTTCGATCACGACCCCACAGAGCAGAGTAGAACTGCCCTTTGGAGTTCCCAAGAAACACCTGGTGGATTTGAACTGCCAGCTTTTTGTTTAGCAGCTGTAACACTTAACCACTATGTCTCTAGAGTTTCCAATAAAATGGATTACCAGCAGTAATACAGACAAGATCTACAAGACTAAATAGTGCTTTAACCCAATCTTTTTTGAGCTGTAAAAGAAAAGCAAGCAGATGGATAGGTGGACCTCATACCACCAAGAAGGAGGTACAGGAAGCAGAACATGTCCTTTGGACCTGAGGTTCCCGTGCTGAGATGCTCCCAGACCAAGGAAAGACTGATGCATCACAAGGACCACCTTCCTGAGCCAACAGAGAGAGAAAGCCTTCTCTGGGAGCTGGTACACTGAATTAAGACCTCTAGCCTTCTGGACTGTGAGAGAATAAACATCTCCTTTTTAAAGTCATCCACTTTTAGTATTTCTGTTATGGCAGCACTAGATCACTAAAACAAGTACCCAGTATGTTCCAGGCACTGTGCAGTGTCCTCAGGCTATAACAGTAAACAAGGAGTGTGTGCCCTTTCAGTCTGATGTTCTTTTCAAGCATCAGTTTTCCAAAAGACAGAACAGCTACAGCTCTGTCCAGCCTGTCACCCACTCTGGTCCTTCAGCTCTTCCTGAAGCACATTTTCTCTTGGGTGAAATGGTGGCTCAGTTAAGTGCTTGACAATTAATTAAAAGGTTGGCAGTTCAACCCCATCAAGTGGTGCCACAGAAGACAAGCTTGGCAATCTGCTTTAGAGAAGTCACAGCCTCTTACTACTCTGTACACATGGGTCACCACTCATGGTGAATCAATTCAACAGCAATGGATACACTGCAAAAAGATAACAGAATAACAAAGACTGTCCAGCTTACTAGTGCATTTATCTCAAGTATGCTGCAAGTGTGGACCCTTGAAGTCATTCACTTTGGCCTGACTCCCTAGCTCACGAAGATTAACGACGGGACAGTGATTTTATACTGGCCTTTCCAGTCCCTTTTCTCTTTGGAACTGCCTTCATCATAACACTTATGCAGACACTGGGCATACTTCTTACACTAGAGGTAATGAAGCCCAAGACTTCAACCATATTTGCTACTTTTACTGCTTCACTGGTGTCCTGGTTTCTCTCTGCTTCAGCTGTGTTGAGAGGAGTGCATGAGAATAGAGCAGACAGGCAGGGAGGGGGAACCTTAACTGGAAGGTAATACCCAAGACCTTCTGGGGAGAAACAGGGTCTACAAGCGCTTACCTTTTAATCCAGAATCTGCTCTTCTGACTTCTGGGGGCCTTCTCTTGTTTTTCTGGGGGCTTGAGGTCTCCCTGACTTTCTTCATCCCAAGTAGCCAACAGAATCTTCAGCAGGTATTACTCATTCCCTGTATCCTGCCTTCTTGCCATCTGAATCTCTTCAGAAGAGAATAATATACCTAGTTCTCAAAGGACAGCGAAAGGGGGCAATTCCATACCCTAGATCCTCACTATGATCTTCCTATTTCTCAGTGTCCAACCAACCAAATTAAAGTTGTAAGAATGTTAGTCATATTCTGTAGGTAAATGACTAATGGTGACCTGTAAAGCCAGATACAGGTTCTTTCTGTATCAGGGATTCCCTTCAGGAAAACATTAGCTATGACTTGTATTGTGTCATGTCTAGCTAAACAGTACACCCATATTATAGGATATAATATCACCTCTTACATTTGTGTGCCAGTTTATATATACATGTATATATAATATATGTATATTCGATTCCACAGCAGCATGTTTTATGTTACATATTTTGCAAAACTCTTTTCTTTTGATCTTCACAATCTTATGAAACAGCAGTTATCATTAAGATAACTTGATTGATAATTGAAACTTACAGAAGTTAAGTGACTTGCGTAGGGTCAAATTACAAGCAAGAAATAGAAACCAGCACTAGAGTTCAAGTCATCTGACAGTAATGTAGGTAGCTGGTGCTTTCTTGAACATCACACACTTTGGTGGCATTTTTAGATGCCTATGTGGTTATGAAACATGCCTTCCTCAAGAGTCTATGTCTTCAACATACTATTTTTTTATCCAGAGGACAGAGATAGGTCTATTGGATACTGTATATCTATTGTACATAACAAATAATCACACAATGCAATGGCTTCAGACAATAAGCATTTATTACCCCATACAGTTTCTGTGTCAGGAATCCTAGAGCAGTTTAGCTGGTAGTTCTGCTTCAGGGTTCAAGTCAAGTCAACTTGGCTGGGGTTGGAGGATGTTTCCAGAGTTCATATACACACCTTATAAATTAGGACTGATTGTTGGCAGAAGCATCAGGTACTTGCCACGCGGACCTCTCCCTAGGCCTACTTGGGCATCCTCACAATATGGCCACTGACTTTCCCCAGAGATGGTGATCCAAGAGAAGGCAAGGAGAAAGGCACAATGCCTTTCATGACCCAGCCTCAGAAGTTCCACATCTGCTCTACTGCCACACTCCATTCATTAAAAATAAGTCACTAGGTACAATGCACACTCAAAAGGAAGCAAATTAGGCTCCATCTTTTAAAGGAAGGTGTATCAAATAATTTATGGAAATACTTGAAAAGAATTTTTAAAAATCCCTTGCTCCTGTAACTTCTCTTTCCACTCTTACTTACCACAAACATCACTCAGTTGAATGATGAACCTGCACAAGACAGCAAGATGAGGGCTGAGCCTTTCTTTGATGATGATGATGGTGATGATAACAACAATGGCTAAGATCCCCATAACTTACTCTATGCCAGGCATTCTTCTAAGCATTTCATATATTTTAATTTTCCCAGCAACCCTATAAAACAGGTATGATTATCATCCCCATTTTACAGATGAGGAAACAAAGGCACAAGGAAGTAGAATCATTTCACCAAGATCAGTAGTTAGTGACTGAGTTGTGCTTCAGATGAGGTGATCTGGCCTTCTGGTCCTGCTCTCAACTGCTGTGTGACATCTTGGTAGTAGCAAAGAGATTTCTTAGACCCCTCTCATTCACTTAGGACCATTTGACAAACGGATTTGTAGGAAAATCTGACAACTCATTACAGATGAAGTAAAGAACACAGCAGGGGGGGATGGAGAAGAAAAATCTAAGGTTTGTAAATTTTATTTCAAGTACTGGGCTATAACATCAAGTGCAAGAGCCAAAGCTACAAATGATGAGTGGAGAAAGTATTAGAAACCATGGGCCGTGTATGGCGCTCAGATTAGAGGCTGCAAAACAGGTTGAATTCCTTTGATTGAAGGTGATTAGACTATACAGAAATAACTAAATTAACGAATTTTCAGCAACCTTGCCTTTCAGTGACCCATAGAAGCAGACCGGTTCTAGACAACTTAATGGAGAGTGACAGTTTTTTCATAATTTATCTGCCCCTCAAGTAAAACTCTGTATTATAGCAGTAAAATGGATTTGTGTCCTAATTTTCTTCCTTAGTTCCACATATCTGCCCGTCGCAATAACAAAGCACCTAGGACAATCACATCTTGACATTTTCTTTGGCTTTGCCAGCATAGACATAGGCAACAGCATTAGGGAGGTAGTAGGATTCCTTGGTAAAAATGATATACACCTATTTAAATAAACTAAACCATAACCAAACGCGATGCTGTAGAGTTGATTCCAACCCTATAGGCCAGAGTACAACTACCCCACAGATTTTCCAAGGAACACCTGATGGATTTGAACTGCCAACCTCTTGGTTAGCAGCTGTAGCATTTAGTCACTACACCACCTATGTAAATAGTGTAGTGAAAACTCTGTCTTTGCCTAGTGTGAGGAAGGAACTCATCTTTCAGATATCCATATCTTCATCCAAATTAGTTCTCATTATTCAAAGTACATGTAAATAACTCTGGATGAGGCTTCTATATCAGAATTCTGGCCAGGCACGAATAAATATTAAATACCTGAAAGACATTCTGCTGTACTTTTAGTAGTCTTTGAGTATGATATTCAACGGAAATGTCTGGTTTGAGCCCAAGAACAAATCACGCATCGCATCCATACTTTATATCTCTGGGGTGACTGATTTGTTGGAGCAAAAGGAAGATTAAACAGTGAACCTGGGTTCTCAGATAAACTTTCCAGTTTGTGAACAACTCCAAGCGAACTCTGAAATGCTGAAGGTTACAATCAGGAAAATGCCTCATCCCTTTAGTTATATCATTTGTATCATCGTTGTACTCCTCAGTCAAGCTTTCCATCAACAGGTGGGAAGTTCAGATTGTTGAGTATTTTTTAAAGTTCTTAGAAAGGGTTACATTAAGCAGAATATATTCGTGAAGCTTGCATCTAGATGCAGCAGAACAATGTGCACACCTTCCTGTCAATAAAAGGCAGTGAACTGAAGAATGGCTTAACAACAACAAAGTCATAGTGACAGAGAGGAGTACATTTTGCGTGTCTGTATATATGGTAGGAGAGAGGAAATTTAGCACAGACAAGACTGTTCAAATTAGACTGAAGTAGAAGTTGTAGATGAAATGTACCCTTTACCACCATTATTACACAATCTTATTGTAAATGATTAACAAAGGAGGAATGTCTCTTCCAGCTATTCAGTGCTAGAAATTCCCAAGTGGAATTTCACCGTGTGTGTGTGTGTGTGCGTGTGTGTGTGTGTGCGTGTGTGTGTGTGTGTGTGAGTTACTTGATGATCAGCTTAAAAGACAGGACAGTGTGGATCTGCTCAACTTGATAGTGGTCAAATAACTTGATACTAGGCAGTGGGTATGGTTTGGGTTTTTTTGGAGGCTTCAATAGGTTTCAAATGCATCTCCAGGGCTGGGTGCCTGGTAAGGTATTTGCAGAAACTGGCTTCCAATCGGAATTGTCTACATGCTGAGGAACCTGGGGGGGGGGTGGGGGGAGCGGGGAGAGCACCATTTTCCAGAGAAGAATGAATATTTCCTGATTTCCCCTCTTCCTACTGATTCCCAAGTAGAGAAAGCAGACGTGGGTTACAGCACTCACATGCATGACTCAGTACACCACAATTTAGAGCATAGACCTTTAAGTTGTAAGAATGCTATGAATGCGAGGTTTAGAGAAGTTTCATCACCAACTAGGAAAATCTAGCTTAGACTTCGAGATTTGAAAAGAGAAATAAGTAGAAACCTGGAAAGGTGAATCCTGCTGAGGCATCTGAGAGACATGTAAGGTCCTTCCCTTCCAATCCATAGCCTCCGCAGTTTGTTTTTGTTTTTCAGGAAAAGAAAAATGTGCTTGTGCACATTGTGTGCCCTCAAATCGATTTCAACTCATAGTGACCCCGGTGACAGAATAGAACTCTCCTACAGAATTTTCTAGGTTGTAATCTTTGTGGGAGCAGATCACCAGGTCTTTCTTCTGCAGAGCCACTAGTTTGAACTGCTAACCTTTCAGTTACCAGCCGAGTTCCTAACAGTTTTACCACCAGGGATCCTTACACAACACAAACAAAATACTTGTTTTTCTCATTTGACATATTATACCTATAAGCATTTTTCAGAAACAGTGCTCTATCATGCCACTTGCTGAGACTTTTTATGTTTAAATTATGACCCCTTTAGCTCTAATGACTGGCTGGTAGCCTTGGTCAGATACAAACAGTTCTTAATGTCATAAAAATATTTGGCTGTTAATGTCCAAATGAAACATGATTTCTGGCTTCCCATTGTTTGAGTTACAAAGTTTTTCCTCAGCTTTCCTGCCACATTAACTCACAGGTGACATTTTCCTTGTTGTATGTACATGGAACTAAATCAAGCCAACTAAGACATGGGAATTAGGTAAGGTGTCTCCAACTACTTCTCCCTCACTGTCCAGTTTTATATGGCCAGTTGCAACCAGTAACAGCTAGAGGCCAGGTGGAAGTAAAGTAACTGGAAACCTCTGCCACTGCTGCACTCAGCTGGAAAGAGGAAGTCAATGTCAGTGCAATATGGCTCCAGAGCCCACGCTAGCTGTTACTCATGCAACTCAAAGTAAAGAGGTGCTCAGGCTGGTCAGCCAGTGGGCCAGCTTGCCGCTGTACATTTCTGGGGAAGTCCGGGAAGTCTGGAAGCTGATGCATCCACACTTCTCAGATACCCTTAGTGTAAACATGCTCCCTAAAGAACTATGGGAGAGACCTTTCCACATTTCTAGCTTGTGATAAATACTCATCCACCCATCTACCCCCAAAAGCTTGCTGCTATTGAGTCAGTTCCAACTCATAGCGCCCTACAGGAGGCAGTAGAACTGCCCTATCGAATTTCCAAGGAGGCCCTGGGGGATTTGAACGGCTAACTTTTTGGTTAGCAGCAGTAGTAGTCAACCACTGCAACACCAGATTGGTGTTATCCAGATTGGGATAAATACTACAACTATTTACCTCCTGAGAAAAAGCTTTAATCCAAGTTTCAAGTTTTTAATGACTAGTACTTTCATAATTTTATTAGTTACAAGGTTTGTTTTTGTTTCTGTTTTTTTAGTTTTCCTTTCCTTTCTTTCTCCCCTCCCCCTTAAAAATAAAGAATAAACTAAAAGTTGCTTGACTTTTCAATGCAAGAAGAGGGCTGGGCACAGGTAGGAGAAAAAAAGGGAGATTTTTCATTTGTTGCAAACTGGCAAAGTGCAGTTGCAACATAATAAGCTTGCTCTCTAGTTCTTCCATTAAATGGAAAGAAGATTGAAAGAAACATAAGAAGGACAAGAACTAGAAGGAACAGAGGTGGAAAGGCAGGGACAGAGGAAGAGGGGGAGGAAGGATGGTAGGTAGCTGCTAGCTGGCTCTTGTTTATAGCAGGGTTTGAAATTACAGCACCCCAGCACAGCACAGCTTCTTTAGAAATAGCTGTTTCTGTATAAGATGCATACATTAGTCTTGCCAAGAATACAGAAATTCAGAAAAGGGTTTGAAACTTCCTGGAAATGTGGAAAAAAACAGCAGATTTGCATCCTTTTCTTTAAACTCTGCTATCAGGAACATATTTTATTCCCTGTTTTTTAGATTTTTTTTTCTTCTTGTTTTTATTTTCAAGGGAACAAACCAACCCATGCTTTCTTTTCCTAATACTGGCCTCAAATATCTACTGAATCCTATTGATTTTTCTCCCTTTCAATGCAAGCTGATTAACCTGAAACACTAAGAGGATAACTATATTTTACTGAGCCTATAACTGAATGTCTGAAAACAAAAAGATCCCGGGACAGTGATACAGCTCTCTCCCTGGAATTCCTTTTTTTTGTTGTTGTTGCTGCAAATTCAGCTACAGCAGTTATGACTTTGTGTCCTTTACCCCAAAGACTTTCACATCAGTTAGAATTTCTTTCAAATTCTTAAATATAATGGCTAGCAAAATCCAGGCTCCTGTCTTCCAAAGACTTCTGCAGCCTTACAGGTTAAAACCTACCCCAGAGAGGGAAAAAAATGTTCACATCAAAGAGCAGTTACTGCTGAACCTGTGAGTTTTGTGGCCTCCTCTATACAAATCGAGCCAGGAGCTAACTGAGTCTCTATCCTGGACATATGGAAATGAGGTCTTCCCAAAGCCCCTGAGGGACTGCCTCAGTAAGAAAAAAGCCATCAGGAAAAAATTAGACAACACAGACGTCAGAAGCAACCCACAAGTCAAGTCTCTCCAAGAAGCCCGGTGAGTAGGGCTACTGTCTTTTATCTTTCCTATCCAGTAGAATGAGAAATGTGACCCCCCCCACTTTAAAAAGAAATGAAGTAGCAGGTATTTCATCCAAGAAACAAATTAAAAAAAAAAAATCATATGTGTGGTCTTGACTTTTATTATTTAAGATATCTGATGAGATCAAATGATGATCCGTACCTTATCATTCAAGGCAACAGGCGTCTTCAAACTGTTTTTTTTAATTTGATTTATCCTTGGAAACAGAAAGTGCATTACATTTAACTGGTCTTGCAAAGGGGGTTTTCTTCTCTTTACAAACCGAATTCCTCATATAAATTAATAAAGGTTAAAGATGCTAATATATCACCGTTATTTGCTTAAAAAAAGAAAACAATTTACATATTCTATAGTATTCTTATGATACAAAACACTTCAATTACAGCAACTAAATGTATCTTTATGCTTCTGACCCAGAATGGTTGTAACACTTCCCACCATCTACTTTAACACGCATTTTTATCAGAAAGGAGTTAAATTAAATACAAGCTATTGTAATCCCTCCCTCCCCAATACTTTCTTTAAATGACTAATAAATAGCAACAAACAACTGTGCAATTTCAGAGAGGAACGGAGAGGAAGATCTGAGGCCCTCCCTAGCGTCCACGTTTTCTACTTTAAGTTCTGGGGGCTGGAGCCCGGTGCCGACTCAGGGGGTGGGCAGGCGAGAAGGGATGGAGGGCAAACAGGAGCTCCAACAACTCCCAACCTGGACTGGGCGTGCGGCGGGGGCAGGGGCGCAGGGCGTACCAGGGTGGTGGTGGCGGCGACAGCATTCTTTTCTACGGGTCTCAAATTAAGTTCAGAATAGAAGGGCAACGTGTGGCTTGAACAGCTCTTAAAATAGGGGAAGGATAGGAAGACGAGGGAGGTCCATCCTTCTATACTAAACTCCAAAAAAGCATATAACATTTTAAATATTCACAATAAAGTAACTTCTAGTCAGTGTGACTCACGATTTATTTACAAAGAGCCTTCAACAGGTTACTTTAGTCGGCACAGCAGTTCTGGGGGGAGAAACGTCTCTCTTTCCATCAGTGGCTGCAGCCCCCAGGCCCCGAGGTACCATGCGCGATGAGAGCCGACCTTTCAAAAGATGCCTCTCCACTGCCCACCCGGGCAGGAGGCGGGGACTGGGGGCAAGAACCCCGCTCCCGGCTCCGAAGGGGGCTCCCTCTGGGCTGCAGGGTGGGGGGCAACCAGTCTAGCTGCGGGATTCCGTTGAGTTATTCTGCAGTGCATTTTGTTGTTGGATTTATTTTCTCCCTTCTTATCAATCGCCCAAATCTCTTTTTCTTCCCCCACAATTCTACGTTAAAAAAATAGATACGTACATCTCAGAAAATAGCAAAGGACCCTGGCAAGCCGGACCTGGTGCTCCTGGCCCGGTGGCGCGCAAGTGCACGCGGGGCCCGGGCGGCGGCGGTGGCTGTGGCGGTGGCCCCGAGGTTCCCGCGGCCGAGCCGCAGGAAGGGAAGGCGCGGGTGGCCGGGGCGGCGGCGGTGGCTCGCGCGCTCAGGATGAGCTCTCGTTCTCGGACGCGTGCAGCAGGAGGCCACTGCCGCCACCGCTGCTCGACTTGTGCTTCTTGAGCAGCTGCGTGATCTTCTCGTCGTCCGAGTTGGGGTCCAAGGGCTTGTTGTAGTCGTCGTCCTCCTCTTCGTTCTCTGAGGCCCCCTTGAGCCGCTCGGTCTCCGAGTCTTGCTTCTTCTTGGCCGTGGCCATTTCGGCCGCGTGCTTCTTCCTCCACTTGGTGCGGCGGTTCTGGAACCACACCTGCAGGTGAGAAAGGAGGGCAACAGAGGAGGGACAGGAGTGGGAGGAATGTAACGCCGCCAGATCCGGGCAATGCCACTACTGCCACAGCCCGCTGTCTCGCCTGCGGGGCCCCTGACGGCCCGCCACCCTCCCTCGGAGACCTCCCTTGTCCCGGCTGTCAAAGACAGTCTCCGTGGCCCAAGGCTCCTCCGAGTAACAGGCACCAACAAACTGGCCACCGTTGCCATGGCGATAATAACACAGGGGTATAGAGGTTGTCAGGGAAAGATTCCTCAGAAAAGGAAAAACAAAACCAGAAAATTTAAAGCGAGTTTTGCCCTAAAAATGAGTTTCTTTTCCTACTTTCTACATTCCTGGTTAGAAGGAGTAAACTTTCTCCGCCTCCTAAAGTTGTCCCATAACACTGTGGTCTTGTGATTTACTTTCTAGATTAAGGAATCTCTAACAATCTGAAGTGTACTTGCTTTTTAGTGTAATTTGTCGGTAAGTGCCCATTTTTCTGTCCCAATTATTTCTGTTCTCCTCTGCACTTTTAGTTATCTGCTTTAGCGATCTGTCTGAACATTGTAGATAAAACTCTTCCCTCCCCATTAACATATACACCCTATGATCTGCTACAGCATAAACTTCAGATTATTAATAATAACCAACAACACATGAGAACATTTAATAACTTAGTCAAAATCATCACTGTAGTTGCACTCTTTTTCTCTGGTTTAATGTTTTTCATAAACCCAAAGCAATGGCTAGAATTGTCACCAACTAGTTATTTTTAAAACATCAAATATTACCAATTACATATTTCCATTCAATATGCCTATTCTTTCAAATAGTATTTTAATGTTATTCTTCCCAAGACAGTTCATTTTACATGCAAATATATTTTTCTATCTATCCATGTTTGACATCATCTTGGATACACATATTTTAACCTAAAGCATCAGTAGTAAGCAATCCATTTCCCCCAAATATCAAACTATTCTCTATGTTTCCCATCTGAATAAGAATTGTTAAAGCGAATTTTATTTTTTATACAACTATAATAATTAGTTTGTAGACACTCAGACATATTTACAGTGACAAATGAAGACCTCTAGACTGCTGTGGTAGGCTCTCTATCAGCCTACTGCAAATATAATTTTGACTGTGATAGTCTAATGGTCACATATAATATCACTTCTGAACTGTGTTTTATGATGCTTGTCCAGGGGGAAATTACACTCTACCAGTAGACACAGCTAATGCTATTGCTACTTAATTCAAAGAGCAACAATATAAGTAATGAAAATGGACATGCACACACGCCTAAAGAAATAAATACAATAAACTCAAAAGGAGGGACAAAAAGGGGAACTGGAAATATAGGAAGTCATCAGATTTAATTTAGCCAGCTGGCTCAATCCCATATTTTTCCGGGAAGAATTTCTAAAATTTGATTCCCTGGAAATAGACTGTACAGTTCAACTCTAAAGAAAGATATTTTAATTATAAATTGCCATAAGCAGCAAAATATCTTATATCTGTTCATAAACTTATTAGGACATCAATTCTATAATATGGTAATGTTATTAAATTCATTTGCAAAGTTACTATTCCAAGGTGGATGACTTTCAGCTAAGCTAATGCAGGTTCATCAGTGGTAAATGGCTTGATCCTGTGGATTTATTTTCTTTAAAATCTGCAATTTCAAAAGTTAACATAGCAACACTGGAACACTGCTTTACATTAGGGAAATATATGTAACGAGTGGAACCTGAATTGACAAACAAAAGCTTGAATATCTTTACAAACAGAATACATGGAAGTTGTCTAAATTAGTGTGATCCATATTCAGGCTGATACTTTGGTAATGCCTTTATTCTCCGATAATGACGAGATCCCCCAGCACAAGCAGCTATCTAGATTAACACAATTTCGAAGGCAGTGGGCTTGATTCCTTTTGTTCATCAACAGTTTGCCAACTGCTGAACCCCCGGTGTCTTTTTAAGCCTCACCCCCTCTCGCCGCCCCTCCTTCGCTGCTCTTAATTTCCACCTAGGCCCCTCAGACCAACACCCCTCCCTAAGGCATGTGTGTGTGTGTGTGTCTCGCTCGAGTTTTGCCTCTTAAGAAGTTTGCCATGTCCGCTCACCTTGACCTGACTCTCCGTCATCCCTAGCGAATAGGCCAAGCGAGCCCTCTCCGGCCCTGCCAAGTATTTTGTTTGTTCGAAAGTCTTCTCCAGGGCGAAGATCTGCTGCCCTGAGAACGTGGGTCTGGTGTGTTTTCTTTTCCCGTCTTTGTCCAACAAAATGGATCCTTGATCTGAGAAAACCGGTAAACAACAAGAGCAGAAACAACTGGTTAAAAGCAGCACCACTGAAAAGAAACAAACTTGAAAAACAACACTGGGGATTTCGGGGGAAAGGAAAGAGTAATTAATTCCGTGAAGATCTCCAGAACTGACCTGGTGAATCCACAGAGCGTTTCCCCTTGCCTTTTTTTTTTTTTTTACTCCCACCTGTTTTAAAATAGCCTGTTGTGTTTGGAACAGTAGTAAATAACCTCCTACTCAACATCACCGTCAAACAGTGAGGGCGTCTGTTACTAAAGTTTGCTGGAAGCGAGTCACCGGCCCTATTAAAATCAGGAGCTGGGGTAAAGGCCTTTCTGGTGCCCTAGTCCAGTCGGTGCTCTCTGGGCCCCGCAGATTTTGCTTTAGAATACCTAACTGTTTTTCCTAGACCACTTCTCCTAACTTGGGTTCGTGAAGTGCTAAGAAAACAAAGGGCGCCTCGTTTTTGCACACTGGAGCTGTAAATAGCCCCCAAAACCTAGAGCTGCCCTGCTCTCGGCCGAGGGTGGGGAGTGGGGCATGGCCATTGTTGCCATCCCCTACAACGCCCCGAAACGGACACAGTAGCGTATCCCCGACACTTCTACCCGCTTCAGTCGCCTTCGAAGTCCTGGGCTTGCGCAACTTTCCGCGTTTACTGCCGCTGAGCCTCACGAAAAGGGTCCGCAAGCTTGGAGAAACTTAGGCGACTCGGTCATAAGGAAAACAACGGAGCGAGAAAACGCCCCCAGGCTGGGCTCTGACAGCCACCTGGAAAGCTAGGAGCCTCCCACGCCGAGACTGGCAACCCAGCAATTATGTGTGATCTCGGGGCAACTCAGTTTGCGCCAAGCAAGGTCCTTGCGGGAGGTAGTATTTCCCCCAGTCTAGTCCCTTCTTCTCGCCCCTTTCCCGCTCCTTCTCACATTAAAAAGTTGGAGGCCTCGGTGTCCCTCAAAGTACGTGGGCCCAACACGTCCCGATCCCCTAGGAAGAGGCGGTGGGAATGCGCGGGCCTGGCGTCGGGGGTGCGGACCACAGCGACTAGGCGCTGGTGCTCCGCGTCAGTTGCGGGCCGGACTTAACAGGCTCTCCAGGGCCGCGGGTGTATGCAGGGGGCGAAGGGGCGGAGGCAGGGGACACCCGGCACCGGGGCATGCATGCCAATACAAGAGGTCGCACGGACAGTGGAGGGTCCCCACTGGTTGGCAGAGAGGTGGTTGGTCAGGATGGCGAAACAGATAGGGGCTCTGGCACAGGACAAGAATCGTGACAAGTCCCAGCAGTGCGCTGAGGCGAGGGGGCTTCTCCACCACTCCCCAACTACCTAAGCCCGGCGGGACCGCGACCTCCAGCGAGAAGTTCCACGAGCAGCCAGGGCCTCAAAGGAGACGCGCCCCATACTGCTTTGTGCCCCACACCGGACACACGCACGCGAGCTCCGCTAAGTGTGTCCGAGACTCGGGGGCAGGAGGTGGCGCGGAAGCAGCTTCGCGAGCTCAGAGAAGCGAGCACCCCTCACTGGGGAGCCGGGCCCAGCCCAAATCCTGCGATTCCCGCGCTGCCGGACCACCAGGGAGGCGAGGATGGGCGCCGCGCGGGACGCGCCCCCGGCGCCCGCGACCCGGAGCAGAGCCTGCGGGCCAGCGGGCAGGCACGTGGCGCGGCGGCCGTACTCACGAGGGGTGCAGGCCAGGCGCGCATCCCTCCAGGGCGGGCTCTGCATCACTCCGGGCCAGAAGATGGGCGTCCGGCCGGGCAGCTCGGCCAGCGGCTTGGGGTAGCGGCCCACGGCGGCCACAGCCGCGGCGCCGGGGCCGAAGTAGAGCCCGGGAGGCGGCGGCGGCGGGCTCAGGCTGCTGAAGCGGGGCAGGCCGGCCAGCAGCCCCGCCGGCGAGGAGGCGGCGGCGGCGGCGGCGGCGGCGGCGGCGGCGGCGGCAGCGGCCGAAGCGGAGGAGGCAGAGGCGGACGAGGAGGAGGAGGAGGAGCCAGAGGGCGAGGCCGAGGGCAGGGCGGCCCCCGAGGCCAGCGGCATGGAGGGCCGGCTCAGGATGTCGTTGATGCCGTGCGGCGTGGCGGCCGACAGCTGCTGCGGGGCACTGCCCAGGGACGACAGCGCCCCCGCCGCCGGGGGCTTCAGGCCGCCCGGGTTGTGTGCGCCCAGGGGCGGCGAGGGCGACGAGGAAGAGGACGAGGAGGAAGAGGAGGAGGAGGAGGGCGGCCCGGCGGGCAGCTGCGGGTAGGCAGCGGGGTACAGCGGGGTCTTCATCTCGGCCATGCTGTGCAGGGCGGCCAGGGGCGGGCTGCTGAGCAGGAACGCGCTCTGCCGGGGGCCCTCCATCGCCCCCACCGCTAACATCCCACGGCCCGGCCCGGGCCCGCAGCCGCTCAGCGGGGGCGCGGGGCGCGGCCGTTCGCGAGGCTCCGGGTAGCCGGACGCGCCGAGGGCGCGGGCAAGGAGTCACTCGGCGCACCGGGAGGCGACCTGCCACCCGGGAGGAGAACGACGCCTCAGCGGCCGCGAGCCGGGGAAGTCCACAGGCGACCCGCGGGAGGCGGCGGCTGCTCGGCCGAGAAGAGCGTGCGTCCGGGGGCGCTTGGCTCCGAGAGTCTGGTTCCGATTCGTACGCGTTCCCGCTTCCTTCACTTTTCCTCGACGCTCAAGGTGCGCCACTTGTCATCTTCCAGCTCCGGGCAATGCGCTCACCGAACCCAGCCCGGCCCCTGAGAGTTTGTGACAAAGTTCGGAGTGACTGCGTCTCCGCTTTGATGTCGGGGACCGGGGCTGACACGCTTTCCTTCGGGGGGTTCAAAGGCCGCCGGGTCCAACCGGGCGCCTCCTCGGAACTACCCAGAGAGCCCAGCGCTCGGGATCCGCAGCGCTCGAAGACAGCGACCCTCCAGCCCGCAGGCGGCTTGTCGCCTCAGGGCGGGCTCGTCCCGGGCCGGGAGGCGCTGCCCAGCGCTGCGGCGCACGGAGAGGGCAGTGCCAGCAGTCCTGGCCTCTCCGGGTCGGCGCGCAGCAGTCCTTCCGTTCCGGGACGCCGGGCACTGGAGTAGCGATGTTGAAAAGAAAAAGGAGGGCGCACACAGGACAACAAAGACCTAAGTGGGAAGTCTGACGGCTAGTGCTCGGGATCCACTGGTCGGTCCACTCGCGCGTACGGGCCTGGCGACCCCCGCCCCACCCCCAGCGCCCCTCAGCCTCTCACTCGCCGCCTCAGCCTCTCGGCTGACGCATTTTTTTTCACAGCTTCCCGGCCTCCGCTCAAGTCCTGTCCTGAGGCCAAGCTGACCCTCTCCGCCGCTCCTCCGCTCCCGCTCCTCTCCCTCCGGGCCTGACAGTTCGGATGAAGCTCTCAAAGGTAATAAAACATTTGCATCCCTCCCTACCCCTCTTTAGCTGGGGACAACGGGGAGGGGGATGTAGGGGCCAAAATGAGAACTTGGTGGGACGTCACTCCGAGGCTGGGAGGGGCGGGGCGGAGGGCTGCGGCGCAGGGCGGGGGCGTAACCGAGGCCTCCAATAGAGCGCAGCCTCAGGCCTCTAGAGCACGCCCACTAGGAACGCCGCACCCTCTGATTGGTTGTGACGACGAGCCATTGGACCGCGCCCGCCTTGTCTCCGCCCCTCCCGCCTCCTTCCTTCTGAGGGCGAGGCCAGGAGGGGCGGGGCCTGGAGAGCGGAGTGGTTCCCTCGTGAGGCGTACAGACGCCTCAATTAATTGGGTTAAATAAAATGGAAAGGGGGCGGGGTAGCAAAGGCGAGCAGGGTATTACTTTTTAAAGAGAAGAATAATGAAAACCCCGTCCTTTTATGGAAGAGCAGTTCATATTCTGCCCCTCTTCCCCCTCGCCGCTCGCGTCATTCTCACCCTCCTCCCTAGTTCGAGGTGTCTCACCTCGAACCGAGTTTGGTCCCTTGTAAAAGGGAGCTAATGGAGCAGACAGCCGGCTCAGCCCGGGAACTGGCTTCTTCTTTTGAAGGGATTAATCAAGGGCCCTCTGGACTGTCTCCCTAGAACTGTGTAAATTAATTTGTTTCTCCTTAAGCCTATACAAAAACAACAACAGCAACAACCATAGCCTAAGCCTATAGATGTTCTTAATCCCCTTGTAGGCCAAAGGAGCGTCCTCTTTTACCTTTGCTCTCCTATTCCCTGCTTTCCTTCTCTGTTCTTTCTCCTCACTTCTCATTTCTAAATCCTGACCGCTGTCTCTATCATTTATGGGTTTACCCAATTCGGTAGGAACGGAATCCGTTTATTAGGAATATTACTCTCTTTTCTCCTCAGATCCAAACCTTTATTTCTTTTTTAAACTTTCCTCTCCTTTATTGTTTTATTTTGGGCTGCCATCCTAGGGGGGAGAGGGTAGAATTGCCAAAATTCAGGTAGACACTTTAGATATAGAAGTATCTGGGTAAGTATCTGCAAATTGTCTCTGAAACTGTTTTCTGTTCCAACCCTTGGACTGTTTAGGGACACGAAGATGTCCTGGCTTCTGGACTTTGGTGATGGGTTATCTGGGCTTTAGGAGCTGGACAGTAGCCTCCCTTCCTCCTCCATCTCTACCAGTCCTGCCAGTTGTAAGAATGGGCTTTGTGCCTGAGAAACCAGTCCCTCGCACAATTTTGAGATATCAGGGTGTTACAGTAACGTAGTATAGGGAGACAGTCATTACAGTAATTTAAATGAGATCATTAAGCTCCAAGTTAATGTGCAGGAAACAGAAATAAACATAATAAATGGTCAGAAATAAAATTTTAGCCCCAGCGCCGATGGCGGAGGTCAGCTGTGAGCGCTCAGGTCCCAGCACAGAGAGCCCAGAGGGTTCCTCCACTTCGATCATCTTTATTTCAAGGCACTTTGGAAGCACTTGATCTTTTAAGAGTGTCATTTTGAATTTGGTTTTTTGGTGGTGGTGGTGTTTTGCCTCGTTTATGCATTTTTAGATAAAAGTAACTTTTTTTTTTGGTCCCTCTTCCCCTTTAAAGCCTTCTTCTTTAACTTGGAGACTTGGCTGTCTATCTTTCACTCCAAAGACATCAGAGTCTGACCCTGAGGGGAGGGAGCAGGCAAAGTCCTCTGCCTTGGATGAGAGTTATGCTAACGAGTTTGGCCTCGCAGGAAAGCTAGAGTGGGGACCTTCTGCATTTCCACGCGGAGATGGCCTGCTGGCCGTTAGGTCTAAAGTCTAAACTCCAGCCCCCGCAGCCCGCAGGCCGGGGAGCCGCACATCCTGCTGGTCCCTGCTGAGGAGATCAGCACCACTGTCTCTCGCTTCGTTGCAAACGAAACTTTTTCTTGCCTCGGAGGCTCCATCCCGGCAGGGACACACAACTTTCAGTCTGAAGCCCTCGCCTCGGCTACAAGTGACTGCCTTTCGACCCCAGGACACGGCATTCCCGAGGATTAAATAGCAATGGAAAGGGAAGAATTTCAGTGATCTCCAAAGATTCCACTGACAACAAGCGACCCCTTTCTTTCAGGTAAGAATTGTGACCTGAGGAAGAATTGAACACTTTCCTATTGTCAATTTAGTATCTGAACGTAGGGAATGGGGCGGGTAGACTTGTTTGGCCAAGCCATGAGACTTGTTTATGAGAGACAAAAGCTACAGAAACGGAGAGAGAGACTCAACCCAATTTAGGATTAATCGCCAGCGGCAAATAGTTGCAAAGCTAGGCTAGAAGTCTTCGTCGTGCCTTTTATCATTCACACTGCGGGGTAGCAGCCTTATTTTTAATTACGACAAGAGAAACATTCTGGAGTCTGTGTAACTCAGTCCCCGGGCTGAACCCCTAGGTGCCTGAATCTCATGCGGAGAGGATGTATTTTAGACCCACAGCCGCAGCCTTGGAGGGAAGGCCGGTGCCTACAGCAGTCCTCTGTCTGCTCGGTGTTTCTCCAGCCGGAATCTGGGAGGGAGGAGGCTGTCCCTGCCACTGTAGGGAGGGATCACTGTGCCCTGGGCTCTATATTCTGGGTTAGAACCCCCTCCCGGACTCGAATCTGGACCAGCGGCGCCAGGTGCTGATGAGAGAGGCCAGTTTCTGTCCGCCGCCTTAGTACATACTCTTTTCAAACGTTCCTGAGAGTTAGAATGTGCTCTCGCTGGTGGACCCCCAAAACCTTCAAGCCTTCCCGCCCACATCTAATGAAGTCTGACATTTTCTAAGCAACACCTAAGAGTGGAACGTGTGACACGTGGTCGCGAAGACCCCGCGCATCTCCACACAGTATGTATATATACAGGGGCGGGGGGAGCGTGTGAAAGTGAGTGATTTGCATTTTAATTGAAAAATAAATGAAAGCGATTTGGCAAATTCTGAGGTTGTAAAAAGGGCTAAAAGGATAGGAGGAAGAAGACGCGCCCCTCAACTTTCTTTAAGCCTCAAGACCTGGTCTGTTTTTAGGTTACTGTTTCTAACTTTCCAGTGTAACCTGCACCATTCATCTCACCGTCCTACTCTCTGTCTGACTCAACGCAACAATGCCAAGCGTTTTAACGTAAAAGTACAGCTGCGAAATTCAATGTAACTCCAGGGGAAAACTCAAATAAAATCTTATCTAAGCGCACTTCGATTTAGCAATCAGCTGAAAGCTTAGCTCGGGAAAGGGATGCCACCTGATTCTTCCTCAAATATATTAATGTCAAATGTTGGGATACTCACATAATAGCTACAGAGAGCCAATTCTATGTTGACAAAAGAGAGAGAGAGACATTAAAAGAGAAGGGAATCGTATGTGCTTCAGACCAAAAACCTCACCTCACTGAAATTTGTTTCTTAAATTCTCTAGATGACTGACTTCTTAGTTTCGCCCGACGAGTCAGGCCTGTCTGGGCTGAACCCTGAGGACAGTTGAGTTGATGCGAATGTTCTAAGGGTATAGGTCTGGTCGCTAGGTAGAAACAGACAGAAAGCAGAACTTCCCCAAGCTTGGATCAGAGAAAGAGACTGGGGAAGAGGACTAGCGTGTCTGTCTTTCTTTCATCCCTTAGGAGTGATGGCGTGGGAACTGGCTCCTTGACCACCGCCACTGCTGGTGAGGAATTAGGACACGTTCTGAGAAGAGCTGGAACGAAGAGGGGCCAACAACTGGCTCAGGGAGAAGAGTGCTACAGCATCCCGCGGTGGGGGCCCTCTCAGTCACAACCCAGGCCAGACCCGTGGAGGAAGCGATGAATGTGGACAGCTTTGCCAAAAGGATCTCAAACCTTCCGCCACGAGGACAACCTTTGCAGAATTTTAAGAGTGACAGCATTGCCCCCTTGCCGAGCAAGCGCAGGTCCTCTAGTGGGGATGTGCATTGGGAAGGTAAAATTCAGAAAGGTCCAAGTGGATGCAAAATATCAAAGTCCAGAAATGTTGGCAGTATCAAGACTCGAGTTCAGGAATGAGAGCAAATGCGAGAAAACACAATGATCTACCAGAGATTAACATACACACATCTGGTCCTGAACTCCAGAAAAGTACACATTACTAAAGCATATGCTTTGCTAAAGTTCAAGAACAAATTATATCCATGCACCCGCGTGCATCCATTCTACCATGCATCCGTCCGTTGGACCCTCTGTCAGTCCGTCCGACCGTCCGTCCATCCATCCATGCACAAATTACCCTCCAAACATTTTCTGCAGAAAGATTCACTTGCTTTCCAGGAAGCGCCACTTGCTTTTCAATACATTTTGACAAATGGGATCCATTATGGAATCAAGGAGTATATCTAAGTTTTCAAAGCTTCCTAACAGAATAAAATGAAAGCCGAATTCGAACCACTAGATTAAATAGCATCTGATCTGAATGACTGTGAAAAACTTACACTGTTTAAATAACACTGAACACAATTTAGATAATTCGAAATGATTTTTAATGTAACTTTAAACGATGGTCTGGTTTTATATTCTGCTAAAAGTGGTTAACTTTTGATATGGGTGTGAGTGTGCCAGTGTTAGTCCATTCGGCTTCATCGTGTATGTGGCTTCTGATTCTTTAGTGAGAACATTTTCACTTGCTAGCTGCTTCGCTTGCAGAGCTTGAGTCTTTCCTAGGACCTCTTAAGGAAAACTGAACAGTGATCGCCCTCTTGTGGAAAAAACTTCTTAGCGTTTCAAGCAGCTGTCCTGTTAAGAGTATAGTGTTCCTTTTCTCGGCGTTTCTGCATAACTGCTGGGGGATTTGATTAGCATTTACTTAATTTTTATTTGAACCACCAAATTAATGAGGTGTGAGTCTAGCAGTTCTTGCTTTAGTTCAGATAGAAAAAAACCTTTCCAATGAAAATTTAGAGTTTCAATCTTTCTTCTTCAATTACCCTTGTTTCCCCTCCATCATTTGATTCAATTATGATAAAGCCAGTTTTAACATTTGTCATAATTATTTTGTTTTCTGCCTCTTTTCTGCTTTGATTATCAAAACAATACTATTCTCAATACTGAACATGTGGAAAATACAGGGAATTCTGAAGAAGCTCAAAGGATCATTCATAACCCTAACTTCCACATCAAGCACTGCTAATAGGTTGGCATCGTTGCTTACTCTCTTTCCTCTAGTCTTTATTTTGTGCTTTTTTTTTGTGATTATGATTATACTGAGTTTATAATGCATCCTGAATTCAAGTTTTATAATCTGCTTTATCTAGTTATTGATGTAGGTGTAGATTTGGCTTTGAAATCTCCCAGATTTAGCCTCCTGTGAAGTGAAAAGGCCCTGGACAGATAAGTGTCCTAAGTGCAACCCAACAAACATTATCTTTCTGGTCAGAGACACTGTGCTGAAAGACTAAGATTCGTGTCCTGACTCTCACACTTACTATTAACCCCTTCAGATCCTCAGGTCACTTTCCCATTCATTCTCAGAATTTCACAGCCTAATAATAATAACAATAGTTAACATTTACTGAGTGTTCACTACTCTGAGTACTTCACAGTATTAATTCAACAACTCCAGGAATTGAGTACTGTAATTTCTCCACTATAAGGATGATGAAACTAAAGCCCAGAGAAATTAAGTAACTTGTTCAAGACCACACAGCTAGTAAGACAGAATAGTTGGCAATCTGACTACAAATGTCATGCTTTTAGCCACTATATTATACTAGTGCTCTGGTAACTGAATTTTTTTAAATGCACATGAAAGTGTTCAGAATATGGTAAAACACTAAATTAACATAAAGTGAATCCTTCCATATTCTTTTACAGAGAAAATCCAATTCACATTCTTGGATAAGAAAAGCATTGAAAAGGATCCTAAAGCTTACTGAACTCTTTTAAAAATTATTTCAGCAAGAATTTAACTCCTGAAAATAATTTTAGGCTTTGATTTAAATGGAAGACAAATATTCAAGTTTCAAATATTTTTATTTTTAATTACTTTTTAACTTTAATTTTTAATTTTAACACACATACCCCTCAACTTGATATCTTTCTTCCTTAAATCTAGGAACATGGTTGATCATAGATTCGCTTCAGAGGTGATCTACACTGTAGCTCTAAACAGTCAAAGACCAGATAGCCTTCAAAACAAGCGCATCGTCCTAACGCTTTAACCTTTGCAAACTTGCCAAGAAAACAGCTGGTTTTGGGGATAATGCAGTTGTCACAGAGTAATGGAATGGGGGGGATAAATTGCCATCAAGTTGATTCCAACTCATAGTGACCCTATAAGACAGAGAACTGACCCATAGAATTTCTTAGGAGCACACGGTGGATTCAAACTGCCAACCTCCTGGTTAGCAGCAATAGCACTTAACCACTGTACCACTAGAGGTCCCAGTGGAATGAGTGAGGGTGATAGTAAAGCCATTTTACAGTCAGTATGGTGTAGGTATCAACCAATGAGAAGTGATGCTCAGTCTATTAGAATAGATGCCAACTAGCAGAAAGCTTGGGATTCAGAAAAGACCAAATCCATTGCCACTGAGTCAATTCCAACTCATAGAGACCCATAGGCTTTCCAATGCTGTAATCTGTGCAAGCCAACTGTCAACATCATTCTCCAGTGGAACAGCTGGTAAGCTTGTATCGCTGGCCTTTAGGTTAGCAGCCACCCTTCTTGCCCACTGCACCACCAGGTTTCACAGGTTTTAATTTGTGCTCTTTCCGTCCCTAGCTGTCACCTTGGGTAAGCTTTTTGTTTCAAATGGTATTTTTGTTGTGCAATGAGAGACTGTGTTAAATAGATGCTGAACTCAATGGATTATCTCCTCATAGAGTTGTCTTGCAGAGGGGATCTTATAGAGGCTATGTGCAGAGAAGCGAAATTTATCCAAAGGAAGTCAACCTTCCAAGTGTCAATCATCCATGGAAAAGACAAATCCTTGGCAAAGAGGGAGATACCTGAAAGGAAGGAATTGTTTTTGAACTTCAAACTGCTCAAGATGCTTTGGGTGGTAGAGGTTAAAGACAAGCACTGTCACGGGAAGGTAAAACTGGATTTAACAAACCAGTTGCTGCAGAGCTGGCATGTGACCCCATATGCACCAGAGTAGAACTGAGCTCCATAGGGTTTTCAATGGCTGATTCTTCAGAAGCAGATTACCAGGACTTTCTTTGGAGGCACTTAATCATTTGCACCCTCCAGGGATCCAAAACCCCAAACCCAGTAAACCAGTGCCTTTGAGTCCGGTCTGACTCATGGAGACCTTAGAGGCCAGAGTAGAACTGCCCCATAGAGTACCCAAGGAGCACCTGGTGGATTTGAACTGCCGACCTTTTTCTTAGCAGAAAACCCCAAACTTAAGATAAATTAATTGTAATGTATTGAATAGATTACCTAGTTTCATGGTACTCTTTTTCTCCCCGCCCCCCCCTCAGTTTTCTCTATGCTATTAGTAAAAGTTTGTTTAAATGTTCTAGTGTAGCTTACAACTGTCACCTGGAAAACAATAATTCACTGACCATATAGGGACCAGAATATTGAAGAAAGATCTATGGCCCTTCTAGTGTGTCTGGGATTGCTAGGAATTAGGCAGAAACCCCACAGAGTCTGACTGTGAGGTCCAGCTACTGCCTTCATCACAGAAATGTTGCCCTACTTAGGAAGGAGAGCACTAGTATAATGCCTGATTGTGTTTTTTACCACAGATGTGGACAGTTCTCCAATGAAGTTAGAAAATTACACATACAGTGACAGCAAGGACCACATTTCTATAAAAACAGTGGTTCTTGACCCTATCAGACCTAGGGCCTTCTTTTTATAAAACATATTTGACAGTGGCCCCTTTGCTATCCTGAAATGATATTTATAGGTAATGTAACCTACCTATACTCACAATTTATAATAATAGGTCGGTCTGTCTGTAAAGGCATAGAGACTAGCTACATGAAAAGCTATAATGAAGCAGTTTGGCATGTCTATATACGGAACCACCCTGAATACAGTGTATGATGATTAAGGAGATTCAGCTGTTGTGTGTAGCACTGATGTTTGTATATTGATTTTCAGAAATGGTAAATAACTCTTGGTAGAATTCTGAATGAAATCAAGTATGTTTTTTCCTTTATTTCCATGAAAGTTACTTTCCTGAACAATTGAGCATTTATGAAAACCATTTTTTTTAAGTTTTATATTTATATATAAAAGAGAGTAAGCTTTGGGCTCAGTAAAAATAGATTTTTTACCTACATAAGTGTCCATGGGAAGATTTTAAAATCCTGCTGGATTTAGGATAATTTACATTTTGTGGGAATGTTCCATGCATTGTAGGATGTCAAATTGCCCTGGACTCTCCCCGTCAGTTGTCTGTACTGCCCCTAACTGTAGTCCTTGAGGAAACCCTGGTGCTGTAATGGTTTAGTGCTATGGCTGCTTAAATAGGTCAGCAGTTCAGATCCACCAGGCACTCCTTGGAAACTCTATAGGGCAGTTCTATTCTGTCCTATAGTGTCCCTATGAGTCAGATGGCAGTGAGTTTGGTTTTTGGTGGGCAGTCCTGGCCATAATAAGTTCGGATTGTCCTTGGGTAAACTAAGTGCAACATGTGAAATGTCTGGGGATCATTTGACAATAGGTAGTAGACTTTGTGATTTAAAAACATAAACAAATGTTATAGGGTTTCACAACTGCACAGCATTGCTGACAGGTGGGGCTTGGAAGAGAAAGTTTTGTGTAAAAGGTGGTCACTTATATTGGTAGGATTTGCATAGTTAAAGAGAATGAGAATGAGAATTCTGGTTATAGAGAAAAGCATTACAGGCAAAAAGAAGAGCATTTGGTCAAGGGATCCAGGAAGAAATGATCATGCTGTTGGTAAGAGGGGAGACAGGCAAAGATAATGATGTGAAAATACTTTGTAGCATTTACTGAGCGCTTGGTTTGTGCTCTTGGCAAAGATGGAGACTTGAGGAAAGGGCATTTCTTCAAAGAGGTGGAAACTATTAGTTCAGCCTGAAAATATCAGCTTTCCTCAACTTTCCCTCTAATGGTGCCAAATATTGGGTTTCTTTTCATCAGAGTGAGTCGGATCCTACTCGTCGGCACTTGGCTTGGCTTGGCTTTCATCAGAGTTTGCCCACTATTCCCTGGATCCATGTTTGCAGTATTTAATGGCACACACCTCAGTTGCCAGTGGAGGGGAAAATAAAAAGGATCAGGTCAGGGAAGGAAATAGACACACCTCACCCAGCTTGATGACAGTTGTTGTTGTTAGGTAGCATCGAGTTGGTTACACCTAAAACATGTTGAGATGATATGGTGTTGAAATTATCCATGTAAGACATTAACCCAGATGTCCCATAAGGTTAATAACAGAGAGATTCTGAGTTACCTAAGTTGCATTCGAGAATCCCATCTTGGGAGTCTAAGCTGAAGATAAGCAAAATTGTTCCAACTGCTGGGAGAAGAAAGGCCATGTCTTAGAACCAGATATGGTTCTCAGGTTTTTGGCCTCTCTTGGGACAGGATTATAAACTGAGGAGTCTCAGAGCTGTGTGAACATGGGCCAGCAAGTTGGTGAACCATGGTAGGCCTCATTTTCTCATCTGCAAAACAATGATGGGTGAAGGAGAGAGCTGATTTAGATGATTTCTAGGTGTCTCAAAGCTTACACTGTAAGGGCTTAATGATTAGTCAACAGTAAGCTGCATATAAAAGGGCCACCATAGGGCATTGGTAGTTCACTGTCAGAAGCCTTACCTTCATATAGTTGACAGGGATTCAGATTCCAGCCAATGCACCCATGTGCAGCCACCAACCCTCTGTCAGTGTAGGCTTTTGCATTGCTATGATGATGACTAGATTTCAGTGGTACTTTGAGACAAAGACACTAGGAAGAAAGGTCTGGTCACCTACTTACAAAAATCAGCCAGTGAAAATCCATGCATCACAACAGAATGGTGTAGGACTGGGCAATGCTTTGTTCCATTGGGTCATCACGGGGTCATCATAAGTCAAGTCAAGTCAAGGGGTGACTAGATGGCAGTAACAATAATAGGCAGATATACACTAGACTAAGGGACTGGAGGAGCCCTGGTACCACAATGGTTAAGAGCTCTGGCATACTACGGCTATTAACTACACGGTCAGCTGTTTGAACCCACCAGCTACTCTTTGGAAACCCAATGGAGCAGTTTCATTCTGTCCCATAGTGTCACTGTGAGTTGGAATCAACTAGACAACATAGGAATTTTCGTTTTTGTTTTTTTAATTTTAAAAAGCTGGAACTAGGAAACGAGTGAGGAATCTTGGAAGATATGAAAAGGGCACAAACAAACAAGCAAAAAAAACTGTGAACCAGCTGCTGTGGTTTGGCTTCTAGAGGACTTGGTTTCCTGGAGGTTACTACCTACTGGCTGTTGGCAGTGTCTCTACTTGCAACAGGGAAGTGCACATATGATCACAGCTTGTTTAGGCACATTTTTAATTCACCATAGTTTACATGATGTTGATTTATTACAGTCAAGTCATTTTGCCCAGCTTTCATTGCCTTGATGTTCTAAGACCCATAATAAGCTCTAGGTCACTCCATAAGAATTTTCAACAGAATTTCTTCACGATTACTTAAAAGGATTAAACCACAAGAGATTCATAGGTTGATACTATATATACACACGCATAATATTTTAAGAAAAAATCAAAACACATTCCTACATTTGGGGTATGAAAGAAGTCCAGGACAGAGAGACCCACGTGAGTGGATGACTACATCGACTTGTGACCGGAAGAACCAGATGGTGTCCAGCCACCACCAGTGATAGCTATGATGGAGCTCACAAAGTTGAGTCTCACTGGCAGCACAAGAATAAAAAGGAGTTCACCCTGAGATTCCTTCTAAATTGATGGTCCAGGGGCCTCGGTGTTCCCCTGGGAACATGGCCCCTGTCCATAAGTTATAATGGAGGTCAACTCTTCAGACAGGAATGGATTGGACTTGCTGACACAGAATGACCATATCATGTGTGCACTTTATAGTTCTATGTATCTATAGGACATCATCCCGCCAACCTCTTACTGGAGGAAGGGGAGTGGGTGGAAAGAAGGGGATACGAGATAGCTGGGAGGATAAGACATGTATGCAGCCAAGAGGAAGAGTGTGCTGTCACCGGGCAGGGGGAGCAGTGGGAGCTGCATACAGGTGGGTATGCAAATTTATAAGTAAATGTACATTTTCATTCAATGATAATAAAAAAAAAAAGTGAAGACAAGAAGTCCAGGAGCAGAAGCAGTGTGTGATACTAGAGTTTCAAAAATAACTCATATTTTAAAAACATCTGCAATATACTGAGTATATTAGGAGGGAGAAACCCTAGATTCTAACTCTGGTTGCTCCATTCAACTCAGAGTCTTATTTTACTTAACCTTAAAAATCAGTAGATGAAAACACATGTCTATATAAAAACTTGTACACAATTATTCATAGAGGCACTATTCATAATAGTTCCAAAATGGAAGCAACCCAAGTGTTTGTCAACTGATAAATGGATACATGAAATGTGACATATCCATACAATGGAATGTTACTCAGCAATAAAAAAGAATGAAGTACTGATGTATGTTGGAACATGAATGAACCTTTGTTTTAGTCTGCTAGTGCTTCTGCGACAGAAGTACCACAAGTGGATGGCTTTAACAAACACAGGTCTGAATTCATGGTGTTGGCTCTAGGAGAAGGCTCTCTTTTTTCTGGGGGAGAATCCTCATTTCCACTTCTCTATCATTCTTCTCGGCATTCCTTGGCAGTCTCCACATGGCGTGTATCTTCTCCATTTTTGTTTGTTTTTCTGTGCCTTATCTGATCTTCTTATATTTTGGAAATGTGTAGGTTTAAGGTTTACCCTACACTGGTGTGCCCTCATTAACATAACAAAGATATTATTCCCAAATGGGATTATGCCCACAGATAGAAGGTGACGAGTATTCCAACACGTAACTGGGGGGACATGTCTCGGTCCGTAACAACCTTACAAATATTGTCCTAAGATGAGAAGCCAGTCACAGAAGGACACATGTTATATGATTTCTTTGAGAAGTGTCCAAAATTAGCAAATGCATAGTGACAAAAAAATAGATTCGTGGTTGCCTGGGCATAGAATGATGTGAAGAGTTGGGGATTAGGGTTGAGGAATGACTACTGATAAGTATGGGGTTTCTTTGGGACGTATTGATCATGTTCTGAAATTAGATTGTGGTGGTGGTGCTTGCACAACTCTATGAATATACTAAACCCCCCTGAACTGTACACTTTAACTGGGAAAATTGTATGCTTATGAAACATATCTAAACAAAGATGTAAAACAAAAGACAAAGAGACAGAAACTGGGATAAATAAGAAGAGAATGGGTATAAGCACTTGATAAAGTGTAAAATACTCCACATATTTGGGAAGAGTCACATGTCTTCATCTGAGGAAACTTGCTACAAAAGAGAGTACCAAAATGCTAGTAGCTGAAAAAGTAGATGCAGAAGAAGGACAGCCATTCTTCTTGTAAAATGTGAAAATTTAGAGATCAAATCCAAGAAGGCAACATGAAAAAATGTCAACATTTAATTATTGTTTTCTTCCAGGCTTACTTTTGTTTCACATTCCTGCTAGGTGCTGTCAGTTTGGTTCTAACTCATAGAGATCCTACGTGCCACAAAATGAAACACAGCAGTGTCCTGCACCATATTCACAATCGTTGTCTTGCTTGAGCCCATCGTTGCAACTACTGTGTCAGTCCATCTTGTTGAGGGTCTTCCTATTTTTTGCTGACTCGCTACCAAATGTGACATCCTTCTCCAGGGACTGATCTTTCTTGACAACATGTCCAAAGCATATAAGACATAGTCTCACCATTCTTGCTTCCAAGAAGCGTTCTGGTTGTAGTTCTTCTAAGAGCAACATGTTCATTCTTTCGGTAGTTCATGGTATGTTCAGTATTCTTTGCCAACACAATTCATAGGCGTAAATTCTTCTTCTATCTTCCTTGTTCATTGTGTAACTTTCATGTGCATATGGTGCAACTGAAAATATCTCACACTTTAGTCATTTTTGCTTTTCAACACTTTACAGAGGTCTTTTCAACAGATGTTCCCAGTGCAATGTGTCTTTTGATTTCTTGACTACTGTTTCCATAGGTATTGATTGTGGATCCAAGTAAAACGAAATCCTTGCCAACCTCAGTCTTTTTTTCTCCATTTATCATGATGCTGCTTATTGTTCCCATTGTGAGGATTTATTTTTTTTATATATTGAGGTGTAATTGTACCAAGGGCTATGGTCATTGATCTTTATCAGTACGTGTTTCAAGTCCTCTTGACTTTCAGCAAGCAAGGTTGTGTCACCTGCATAATGTTCAGATGGTTAATGACTCTTCCTCCAATTCTGATGTCCCATTCTTCTTCATAAAGTCCAGCTTCTTGGATTATTTGCTCAGAATATAGATTGAATAGGTATGGTGAAAAGACACAACCCTGAAGCATACCTTTAGTGACTTTAAACCACTCGGTATCCCCTTGTTCTGTCCAAACAACTGCCTCTTAATCTATGTACAGGTTCCACATGAGCATAATTAAAGTGCTCTGGAATTCCTATTCTCATTGGCTTCTAGAAAGCAGCAAATAGCTATTTCAGATGCTGTTTCAGGATCTTAAAGCCCACATATGGTGGAGAAAAGATACACAGAGGATTCAAACCAAGGAAGTTTGATGTCCTACTAGGTGTTAATTCTACTCCCTTAATCAAGATCTGGTTACCAAAGAGGATGACAGACCATAAGAATGCTATAAAGATTTAAAAATTTTTCACTCTTATCCATAATTCAAGCTAAATGTGCTCGTTCACTAGAGCAAGAAAATCGAGATGTTGTTGCAAGATTCTGTACAGCAAAATCTCTGCCAATTATGATGAATAATCCAAGTCCATATTCTTGCTCTATAAAACTCTGTAACATCAAGGTACTGCAATTTTGCTTCTTCTCTTCAAAAACATACTATATCCAAAGAACAGTAAAAAGATAATTAAAAATAGCTAATATGTTAATCACACTTAGTCTTACATTTTTCTAGTGATATAGCTGTAAGATATTATCTTGAGCCAAGAAGATGGAATCAGATAGTTAATGGATATGTGGAAGCGGAAATTTTCTTGTAAAATTGCAAAAAACCAAAGCCAATGATACACTAAGCTGTAATAACATTTATTAAAATTCTGAGCAGGAATGCTAGATGCTGTGTCCTTACTCTGTGAAAGATTAAGTATTTTACAAAAGGATGCGTGAATGCCATCTTTATTCTTTTGTAGTATACCTTGTAGGCTGGTCTACCTGAGCAAATGGATGGAATTGGCTGTCTCTTTCATTGTATTCAAGCCGTAAGGGCATGGAGTAAGAAGCAAAATCCTGGTTATCAAACAACAAGTTCTGACTAGATCAGCATTTGAAATGCCTCATAGCAGACTATTAGCTCAGAAGCTTAAAACTCTAAAGTCAACAGGAATAGTTCACATTCTATGATGCCTTAGAAAGTAATCCTTTTTAAGCGTAAGACTTTGGTTTAAATTGTAGACAGTGCACAGCTACTGTAATGACTGCCCTGACAGTAAACACAACAGAGTCCCGAATGGAGCAGAGAAAAGTGGGGTGTAGAACTCAAATTCTAGCAAAATGACCAGACTTAATAATCTGACACTGGAAGAACCGCAGAAGATGCAGCCCCACAGACCCCCTGTTAACCTGAAACTGGAAACATTCCTGAAGCAACTCTTCAGAGAAAGAATATATTGAACTGTAAGACATAAAATGATATTCATGAAGAATGTGCGTCTTAGTTCAAGTAGATACGTGAGACTAAATGGGCAGCTCCTGTCAAGAGGCAGAATGCGGAAGCAGAAAGGGATAGGAGCTAATTGAACTGACGTGCGAACTCTGGGGTGGAATGGAGGAATGTGCAGTCTCATTATAGGGATAGCAACTAGGACCACGTAACAAAATGTGTAAAAATTTTTGTATGAGAAACTTAAGTCGTAAACTTTTACCTAAAGCGCAATTAAAAAAAAAAAAGACTTTGGTTAAAATTGAAAGCCCCTAAAAAGACTTAGCTATATGCCTTACCTATCATGTAAGCCACAGTCTGAATGAGTTTAGCAGATTATTACTTAGGAGTAGACTTGAAAGATGTAGGAAACCCTGGTAGTGAAGGGATTATGTACTACAGCGGCTAACCAGGTCAGCAGTTTGAATCTACCAAGCCCTCCTTCTAAACTTTATGGGACTGTTCTAATCTGTCCCATAGGATCACTATGAGTTGGAATCCACTGGATGGCTATGGGTTTTAAAGATGTAAGCTGAGTGTAGTTGTGGCATAGGACTGCGTGACTATACTGACCATCTAAGGGCAGGGAAAAGGAACCGTAATGGAGCTAACCAAGAGTCTTCCCAAAAGATGGGTTAAGAGAAAAGGAGTAGCTATGATGAGCTTTTACTTCAGAATAATAGGGATGGAGGATCTAATCACAGAATTTCCACTTGCCAGTACTGCCTAGGGAGTTAGGAGGTACACAGGAGGAACCTGAAGTATAAAACTTTTATGAAGTTTCCCAAAGTTAATAGTTTATGTATTACTAATTTCTGGTGGGTTGGTAGTTAGAAGCTATGACTGCTGACCAAAAGGTTAGCAGTTTGAATCCACCAGGTGCTCCTCGGAAACCCTACCGATCAGTTCTACTCTGTCCTATACAATTGCTATGAGTTGGTATTGACTTGATGGCAATGGGTTTAGATTAGTTTTGGTTTCCCCTGAAGCTGAGTTTTTCTGGGTCCTATATTTCTGAAAAGCAACAAAAGGTTAAATGATTGCCTCCATTTTTGAGCAGGTCTTGGAAAGAGCTTATCTCCAAGCAGAGTTTATGACCAAGCGTATGTGTCTGTGCCTGTGTGCCCTGGAGGAAGGAGGAATGCTGTGTAGAGAAGCTGTCTAGTGCAGAGCTTGTACATACAAAGAGCAAAAGCCCAAATCTATCACCCTTGAGTTGATTCTAATTGATAGCAACCCCATAGGACAGAGTAGAACTGCTCCATAAGATTCCCAAGGAGCATCTGGTGAATTCTAACTGCTGGCCTTTTGGTTAGCAGCTAGCTGTTAACTACAGTGCCAGTAGGGCTAATAATATTTGGACTTTGGAAGTTATCTGCAAGGCAGTATATGTATACAATTGCAGCAGTCACATTATGTTGACCAGATGGAAAGACAACTACCATTTGAATTTAGTCCTGGGACCCAATAACCTTTAATAGCATCACATTAATATTTATAAATTCTATAATTACTCTGTAAATAAAAATATTGTTTAATTGTATTATTTTATTGTTTAAAGCATTGAATTGTTAAAGGTAAATACACTAGAATATTTGTAATGCTCTTTTGGAATTCATTTATTCTTGAATACACTGGGAACTTCAAATCATAGAAGTAACGTGGAAGCTCAACTTTTGAAAGGTTCTGACTCTAAATACGGGATGGATGACAGCAGCTACTAAGAAGAGAGGCAAATCTGTATAATTGCATAGGCTTATAATAATAGCAACAAGGGAACAAAGGACAGCTCTGGTCAGAGAAGGGCTCCTGGGATTCTTCAGTGGAAAGTCCTTATGTGGGTCCCTGGTATTATTATTCACAGATCTATTGCTGCCTGAATTATCCCAACATTTCGATAAAACTAGCTTTATCTTTGATCTGTCCAGAGTCTGGAGCATCAACTGTCTATGCACCTTTGTTATTGTTGTTACGTGCTGTCGAGTCAATTCCAATTCATAGTGACCCTATGTGACAGAGCAGAACTGCCCCATAGGGTTTGCTAGGCTATGATCTTTAAAGGAACAGATTGCTGGGTCTTTTCTACCCAGAGCCACCACTGAGTCTAACCAGTTTTTTGGCTCACAGCTGAACGCTTAACCACTCCATCACCAAGGCTGCTCCCATTTGACTTTGAGAACGTGGAATGTAACCTTAACCTGGAATCAGCTCAGCACTGAAAGCATCAAGTTTCTTCTTAGAGGAGCTGTCTAATGAGTCAGTTCTTACATGTAAAATGATAACTAACAATGCAAGGTAATGACTAAAAATGTTAAGTACCTTGCAAGTGTCCTTATCAACAAACCTTTGGGCGGGAGTTTATCAGGAAGAGGCCTTCTGGTCAGAGAGAAAACTATAGCTGAGTCAGAATCTAAACTACGTCTCTTCACCCTTGAGTGTGGGTTTGTTTTTTTTTCCCTAGACAGGACATTTGGGGGCACTTTTGTAGGTCAGCAGAAGGAAGAGAATGAAGAGGAAAAAAGTGAAATGCTAGAGACAGAGAGGATAATTGATGAAGAAATATTCAGGAGGATGCAGGTAGGTGAAAAGGTAAGCCTTCCTAGAATATTGAAGGAATGGAGGCAAGATTCTATATAGAGAGGCTGAGATGCTTTGGGTGGGAGAGGAAACATGAATCAGGTGAGAGAGAGAACATCCATTCAATGGAAACATTCAAGGAAGAGTTGGTAATGTGAGAAGAAAGAAAAAAAATCAAGAAAGTTGCTTAGATATACATGTGAATGGACACAAAGAAGTGAAGAAAAGGCAGCTTAGCAACAGAGTGGGGTTACCCAGCTAGCTGCATAAACTTACAGCATGGGATGGCTATGACTCTAGAATGTTCCCCAGAAGCACTAATTCTGGACTAGCACCCAGACTGTTAGAGGGTTCATGGTCAACAAACAGTGCGAATATTGTTGTGAAAGCAAAGATACTGAGGAGGCATTGAGTCAGAGGAGACTTTCTTTTGAGTTCTTTTTCTCATTGGTTCATTACTCAGTTATTTTAGGATGGACACATGAGCTTACTAGAAGAAAACAGCCTGCTGTATACCAGTCTTACCATGTCTCGGGCTTTGCAGAAACTAAAGATGGCCCAATAAATTTGATTGTCATTATTTGCATATTTTATAAGGGATGTTTTGTAAGCAGTATCCCTCATATGGTGTGCAACTATCTTTTTTTCACCAGTTGAAATATGATTCCTGTCTTAGATGTTTTGTTGATTTCTTCGTTTGTTTCAACTAGTATGGTTTAAAAGTAGAGGTGTGAGCTAAATTCAGAATTGCCTACCGATTCCTTCTGAAAAGTTTATTCTAATGGTCACTCAAGATAGAAATTCCTGATATCCTCTTGGGTGCAAATTCTAACTCCTAATCAAGTTTTAATTAACAGGAAAGAAGATGAAACAAAAAAACTCCACAGCAGACTTGCCTTGCTCCAATCTTCAGGCTTAATTGACATGTTTCATAATTTACCTCTGTTTTAGTCAGCTAGGGCTGCTCCAACAGAAATACCACAAAGTGGATGGCTTTAACAAAGGAAGGTTTATTCTTACACAGCCTGGTAGGCTACAAGTCCATATTCAGGGTTTCCACTCCAGAGGAAGGCTTTCCCCTTATCGGCTGTGGAGGAAAGTCTAATATTGCATCAATCTTGGTCCAGGGATCATCTTGGTGCAGGAATCTTGGGTCTGAAGGACATGTTCTTCTCCCAGTGCTGCTTTCTTGATGGTACGAGGTTCCCAGTTCTCTGCCTGCTTCCCTTTCCTTTTATCTCTTGCCAGATGAAAGGATTAAGGGTGGGGCAAGCCATACTCCAGGGAAACTCCTTTTACAGTGGAGCAGGGAGGTGATCTTTTAAAGGGATTTACAGTCCCATCCTAATTCTTTAACATACAGCAAAGGAAAATCACAAAACGGAAGACAGTCACAAGATACTGGGAGTCATGGCTCAGCCACGTGGCTACACCTATTTTGAGGGGGACACAATTCAATCCATGACAACCTCTTTCCGGCCCTAGAGAATTTACCTGCAGAAGAGAGATGCTGAGTACAATGTCCACGCATTACACTGATTTAACACATAGATTTTTTTTTCTTTTCTTTTTATTGTGATTAAGTGAAAGTGTACAATCCAAATCAATTTTGCATGCTAGCCTATCTGCAGCTCCTTCTGCTCTCCTGGCTTGGTGACAGCACTCTCCTCCTTTCCATTCTGTACATGTCGAATCTAACAAGCTCCTGTCCCCTCCTCTCCACCCTCTTCTCTCCCATCGAGAAACACACCAGTAAGACAGCATCCTATAAATGCACAGAACCGTAAAACACACACACCATATGGTCACATTGCATCCCCAAGTCCAGTCCATTTTTGCCCCAAGAGTTGACCTCAGTAGTGTTTCCTGGACAGGGGCAGCAGCAGGTCCAGGGGCCATGCTCCCAGAGGATCCCCCAGGACATCGGACCATCAACTCTGGTCTTTCAGTAGAGTTTTTGAGCTGCACCTCACTTTTTCTCATGCTACCACAAGGGCTCACCCAACACTGTGTGCCCCATCACAGCTGTCTGTGGTGATAGCCAGGTACCTTCTGGGTCCTCTGGTCACATGTTGATACAGTCTCCCATTCACATGGGTCCTTCTGTCTCCTGAGCTTTCTTTCCCTCATGTCTTTGTTGATCTCGGTCACCATCTATTCCAGATGAGTTGGGAACATTTGGTGTACCTCACATGGCAGCTTGCTAGCTTTAAAGACCCCAGATACCACTCACTAATATGGGTTGCAAAAGACTGTCTTAGATAAAGACAAGCTATGCCGCCTGGCATCAATGTCCACCGAGAGCATAGTCCCAAGACTCTGCCCCTGCTACACTATTCTAGCTATATTGAGTTGAGATTAGAAGAGCTTTCAGTTTATGGTGAAGTCCAGCTAAGCTGATCTACTTCCTACTGTGTGCTGTCACTGCTTTCACCTAACCAAATTTCTATCAACTATCTAATCTTAATCTATAACCAACCCTCTCACTCCTTATATCAGAGGTCTCATACAATGTTTGTCCTTTGGCTGCTGGCTAGTTTCACTCAGTATAATGTCTTCCAATTGAAACCAGGTTATGAGATGCTTCCCCAAATCATTGTTCTTTATCTTTGCATAGTGTTCCATTAAGTATATACACCACAGTTTATTTATTCATTCATTTGTTGATGGGCATCTATGTTCATTCCATCTTTTTGCTATTGTGGACTGTACTGCAATAAACACTCATGTGCATGAATCTGTTCATATGACAGCTTTTGTTTCTGTAGGATGTATTCTGAGCAGTGAGGTTACTGGATCAAATGGTGTATCTATTTCCATCTTTTTAAGGAAGTGCCAGATTGTTTTCCAAAGAAGTTGTACCATTTTGCAGTGCCACCAGCAGTGTGGGAGAGTTCCGATCTCTCCATAGCCTCTCCATAGCATTTGTTGCTTTGTGTTGTTTGGATTATGGCCAATTTTGTTAGGTGATATGGTATCTTTTTGTAGTTTTGATTTCGATTTCTCTGATAGCTAATGGTCATGAACATTACCTCATTTGTCTTTTGGCTGCCTGGGTGTCCTGTTTGGTGAAGTGTCTGTCCATCCCCTTTTCCTGTCACTTAATTGGGTTATTTACTTTTTTCTTGTTGATATTTTGCAATACCTTTTAGATTATGGAGATCAGGCAACGGCCCAACATGTAGTTGCCAAATATTCTTTCCCAGACACATAGATTTAAAAACAAAAAACTAAAGAAGAACAGATTTATCCACTCAGTGTGACTGAAGCAGCCTCCTCTGTCCATTTCTTCATCCCTACCCCTGCTTCAGCAATGTGGGAAACAAAGCAGCACCCACCAAAAAAATGCTTCCTTTCTACAGTCAGGAGAACCCACCAATTATCAAGAAAGACATACTTTCCTGTCAATTGACTGAAATGCATAAAAAATACAGTCACCCAAATGTCTACAGATGCCAAGTCACAAATTTGATTAAATTTTGAGTGAAGTGAAGCATTATTTGGACTTAATGTACACACGGCCAAGACCAGTCCTACCCCGTCAGTCAATAAGTGGAGAAATATTGCTGGAAATTTCACCTGGAGCACTTCTAGAGTCACTGAGCAGAGGGTGATGTGATTTATGTGTTTAGCCCTAACTAATGCCATATCACTTGAAATATGGTATGCTTTCATGCAGCTCTATTTTTATAACGAATATTTTCCCTTAACAAAGATTAGATACAGTACATATCGTGTAACTCAGTTTAATGTCATAAAGTTAGGCTTAGAATAAATTAGTTCTACAAATGGAATTTTAAGTAAGTGTAAAAGCATTGTAGTGGTTGAGAGGAAGGAGGACAAAGAGGCTCTGGAACCAATAGATAAAATTTAATAAAGGCAAGTGCACACAATGCACAGGAAAGAAAAGCAAGCTGTGGAAATGAAGAATATCATGGACCACGGAGACACAAATATGGCCAAATAGATCTACGGTTCAAACAGTGGGAACTGAAATGATAGCTCAGGGTTCTGTCTGCCTTATAAATACAGAGATGACGGTGCTTCAGTGTCTCAGTTCAGCCTTCCCATTTCTGAATAGGATAAAAACCACTCTGAAATTCTCCCTTAAACCTTCTCTCCATCTGAACTCCAAATTCTCAAGTTTAGAAATTTTGATTGTAACTTTTTACATTGCCCAGGACACACACATGTATAGGCACATAGATGATGCACTCAATTTGTTTTCACTCTGTTCTATCCTGTTGTGTTCCTTCTAAATTCTGTTTCCAAAACCTCAAAACAAACTCACTGCTGTTGAGCTGATTCTACCTCATAGAGACACTATAGGGCAGAGTAGAACTGCCCCAGAGGGTTTCCAAGGCTGTGAATAGTTATGGAAGCCAACTGCCATGAGCTCCTGAGGAGTTTAAACTGCTCGCCTTTCCTTTAGCAGCTTAGTGCTTTAACCACTGTGCAGCCAGGGCTCCTTAAGTCCTGTTTAAGACATGCTAAACTGATTTCATGATGTGTTAATGGCTATGAACTGCAATTTAGGAGGAAAAGTGAACCTGGTCCTGACACCCTCTACAGCATCCTCTGTTGGTCAAGCATTTGCTTGAGCTCCTGCAGTGACAAGGAATTTCATCTCTGGCTATGTCTGCCAGAGCTAATATCCAGTGTTTGCGAGTTTATCCCATTGCTCTAGTGCCATCCCTTCTAGTCAGGTTATCGTTGTTAGGCTGGTGGTTGGAACTCACACAGTGGCATCACAGAAGAAAAGTCTGGCAATCTGCTTCTATGACAATTACAGACGAGAAAACCCCATGGAACAGTTCCACTCTGAAGAACGGGGGTCACGTGAGTCAGAATTGACTTAATGGCAACAGTATTGTATTTTAAATTTTCCCATTTAATAGGAGTCTTTAGAAGCAGCTGCTTCACACCTCAGATCCCTCATTCAAATATCTGAATTAGTGTCTTTGTAACTGCCTTCTAGTCCCCCTCCTTTTTTTTGTTGTTCAAGCCAGATTTTTCCCAAACCTTTTCTATCCACTGCCCTTTGGACACAAGTAAAAGCTCTGAATCAACAGTCCAGAGAAGAATTGTGGATCCTCCCCAATTTACAAGTTGGGCTGCTTAAAGAACTGTGTAGTCTCCCTGGAGCCTCTACTGCCATCTATCCTTTTCCCTACCTCTCTTTATGCTGTGTACTATCCTTGTATGGTCTCTGCCACTTCTGGCAGAACGTGACATACACTATTGCAGCCCAGATCTGTTTCAGGAGTTCCACACTTACCTGTCAAATAGCTGACCTTACCCGTTCCTCAAATGCCACATGATCAAAACATTACTTGTCACCCTCCTGCCTTTTCTAGTATTTCCTCCCTCACCATCTACCCACTTGCCCAAGCTAGAAACATGGATGTTACGAATTGTGTCCTCCAAAGAGATATGTTGACATCCTAAACCTCAATGTCTGTGAATGTGACCTTGTTTGGAAATACGGTCTTTGAAAATGTTATGAGTTAACTAACATGAGGTCATACTGGAAAAGGGTAGACCCTAATCCAATATGAATGGTGTCTTTATAAAAGATGAGTGACATAGAGATGAATCCCTTATTGTTGAGTCTGACTCATAGCGGCCCTGTAGAACAAAATAGTATTGCACCATATAGTTTCCAAAACAGTAATCTTTACAGAAGCAGGATGCTGCATCTTTCTCCAATGGAGCTGCTGGTAGGTTTGAATGGACAGCCTTTCCATTAGCAACTGAGTGCTTTAACCACTGCATCACCAGGGCTCCTTGACACAGCGATAGGGAGACATGAAGGGAAGACAGACAAAGGAAGACACAGACAGAGAGCTGGGTGAGGTCTATAAGCCAATAAATGTCAAGCGTTGTTCGTTGTCAATAGAAGATAGGAGAGGGACAGGGAGCAGATTCCCTTAAGACTCCTCAGGGTGAATCAACATGGCCAGTACCATGATATTGGACTCCTAGCCTTCAGAACTATTCTTATAAACCACTTGATTTGTGGTGCTTTGTTTTGCAGCTTTAGGAAACTAATACAATGGATTGATCAACCTACCAAGGCTTTCCCACAGAGATCAATCATAAAAAATTTTCAAACCAACAAAACAAACCTGTTGCCATTGAGTTGATTCTGACTCATATTCTATAGGAAAGAGAGTAGAACTGCTCCATGGGGTTTCCAAGGAGTGGCTGATGGATTCTAACTGCTAACCTTATGGTTAGCAACCAAGCTCTTAACCACTGCGCCACCAGGGTTCCAACTGTCAATCAGTCACAAATAATTGTGGATTCTATCTCCTTAATATCTTTCAAATTAATTTCCTTTCATTTTGAACCCTGGAAACTGCCTTAGTTCAGGCTTTCCTTCCTTCTTTCCCCGATAAGCAATTAGCACATCAGACTAAATCAGTGTCCCTACTTCTATGTTCCTCCATCCGATCCATTATATCCTACGCAACTTGAGTGGTACTGCCCACACGTGAATCAATTATATTACTTCAATTGGCCTCCAACCAGGAAGAAAACTACTCTGAAAAACATAATTTAATCCTGAAAAATAACTACGTGAATGATAGAAGAACTAAAAAGTGAAACAGAGGATACTGAGGCAACTTAGAAATTAGCAAAAGCACAAGAGCCACTATAACCCTAAGGGTGACGTGACAACAGGGAATATGAGCACTGCTGGATCTCGGAGCCTGGAGTCACTTGATGGAAACGAGGGCTATATCTGACCTGCCCATAGGGAAACGGGCCTCACAGGAGGAATAATCACAGCTGGAATGATGCCTAAAGTGGGAAGAATGGGAGTGGGTAGGGAATCTGGCTTCTGGCTTCCCACAACCATTCAGTTTTCCAACAGTACCTCCTTTTGGCCAAACTCAGCTAGAAGTCAGCTGACACTTAACAGCTGCTGTTGAGTTGATTCCAGCTCATAACAACACTAGAGTCTGGGAGATGCAGCCCGCAGGGATCAGACACAGTAGTGCAGGGGAAGGCTACGAAAGGTTCCGGGACAAGCTAGCCTGGGATTGGATGACCTCTCTTCTAGAAATCTTTCAGTATTCCTCCACAGCTTTCTGCACAAAGTCCATGTCCTCCTGCTCTGGCTCCTAACTGTCTCTTGAGGACCACCTCTTACCAGGCCTACCTACTGTGCTTTATCTTCATGCAAAACCCAATGCTCTCAGCAGTCTTCTGAATATACTAAGCTGTCTCTCACTGCTGAGCCTTTATATGATACTCCCTAAAACTAGAATGGAGTCCCTGGGTGGTACTAACAGATACTACGGTCAGCTGCTAACTGAAAAGTTCTAGTCTATTCAAAGATACTTTGGAAGAAAAGCCTGATGATCTACTTCCAAAAAACCAGCCATCGAAAACTTTCAGAAATACATTTCCACTCTGACCTACATGGGATCGCCACAAGTGGGTGACAACTGATAAAACTAGAATACACTTCCCACATGTTCCTCATCTTTACCACCTAATTCCTAATCCAACATCAGTCATGCCACAGCATACTTGTCGCCTTCCCTGATTTGGTTGAGTGCCCTTTCTGTGTGTTTCCATGGTACCCTGTGCACACTTACAACATAGTATTAGCCTCTCGTTGCCAAAATTGTTGGTTTACTTGTCACCCACCTTAAGGGTAGAGATGGTATCTTATTCATCTCTTTATTCACAGTACAAAGTATAGTGCCCAGTATTTTTTGTCAAAGACATGTTGAGTAAATGGATACATTCGGTTTGAAGGAAATTTAAATTAAATTTAAATTTGGTTTGAAGGAAATTTGAAACCATTTATCCACTTCATTTAAGATGGCAGAATCAGTCCCATTCAAAATGTTTGACTTCATTTTAGAAACCATAAGGTTTATTTTAAAAGTTATTCCAAGTATTTTTTTGTGCTAAGAAAGGTTTTCTTTCTAGAATCCAAGGAGCCCATCCCAAATATTTTTGGAATACAATTTAACTCTAAAAAGTCACTAAAAATGGAAAATAAGAAAGCTGAGAAGTAAGCAGAATTTTAATGTCTTCCAACTGTAGAAGAGCACCAATTTTTCTTAACAAATGACTTTTAACTTTTGGATTCTCATCTATATTCCAAATTAGAATAGAGCAGCAGTTCTCAAAGACTGGTCTTGGGAGTCTTCAAAATCCTCTTAAGACATCAAAGTCAAAGCTACTTTTATAATAGCTTTAGACATTATTTTCCTTTTTCACTGTACAAATAAATGCACTTACGGTACAAAAGCAATGGTGGATTAAACTGTTAGCATGTTTACATGAATTTAGGTAGTGCCACTGTCATGGACTGAATTGTGTCCCCCCAAAAATAGGTGTAGCCATGTGACCATGATTCCCTGTATTCTATGATTGCCCTCCATTTTGTGATTTTACTGTGTTGTGTGTTAAAGGATTAGGGTGAGACTGTAAATCCCTTCAGAAGATCACTTCCCTGCTCCACTGTTAAGGGAGTTTCCCTGGAGTGTGACTTGCCCCATCCTTAATCCTTGCATCCTTCGGGCGATAAAAGGAAAGAGAAGCAAGCAGAAAATTGGGAACCTCACACCATCAAGCAAGCAGCACTGGGAGAAGAGCGTGTCCTTCAGACTTCAGGTTCTTGTGCCAAGACACTCCCTGGACAAAGACCGATGCAATACTGGACTTTCCTTCAGAGCCGATAAAGGTGAAAGCCTTCTACCAGAGCGGACATCCTGAATTTGGACTTGCAGCCTACTGGACTGATAAGAATAAACTTTCCTTTGTTAAAGCCATCTACACTGTGGTATTTCTGTTAGAGCAGCCCTAGCTGACTAAAATAGCCACCAAGCTGTACTAGGCATTGGCGGTTGTTGCTATTTCAACTCATAGCAACCCTATAGCAGAGAGTATATCTGTCCCATAGGGTTTCCTAGGCTGTAATCTTTATAGAAATAGAGCATATCTTCTCCCAAGGGGTGACTGGTGGGCTCCACTCACTGATCTTTTAGTTATCAACCAAGTGCTTAACCACTGCACCAACAGGCTCTTAGCACTTATAGTAAAAGAAAAACTAAGCAGCAACAGTTTTACTTAAGAATGCCCTGAATGTTCACTAAAGAGGACATCCAGGCAGCCAAAAAACATATTCAGACATGTTCACGATCTTTAGTTATTAAAGAAATTCAAATCAAGACAACAATGAGATACCATCTCACCCCAACGAGGTTGGCCATGATCCAAAAAACACAAAACAACAAATGCTGGAGAGGCTGTGGAGAAACTGGAACCCTCTTACACTGTTGGTGGGGTTGCAAAATGGTCCAGCCTCTTTGGAAAGCAATCTGGAGCTTCCTTAAAAAAATGGATATTGATATACCATTTGACCCAGTAATTCCACTACTTGGAATATATCCCACAGAATCAAGGCCTTTCACACCAACAGATACATGCACCAGAATGTTTATCGCAGCACAGTCCACAATAGCAAAAAGATAGAATCAACCCGGATGCCCAATAACAGAAGAATGGATAGGTAAACTATGATACATATACTCAATGGAGTACTACGTAATGATAAAGAATAACGATGATTCCAGGAAACATCTCCTGACCCGGTTTCAACTGGAAGACATTATGTTGAGTGAAAGCAGTCAGCAACAAAAGGACAAATATTGTGTGAGACCTCTACAATAAGATCTCAAAAACAGACTTATGTATAGAAGAAAAGACTCTTTGACAGCTGCAAGGGAGGGTTTAGATTAGATAGTTGCTAGAAATCTGGTTGGGTGAAATCGGTGATAGCACGGATTAGGAACAAGAACAATATTAAGTGGACTGCAGCATAATTTGAATACTCCTTCCATCTTAACCTAATGTTGCAAGGATAGAGCAGTTGGGGCAGGGGGCAGGGGACCATGCTCTTAGGCGCAATCAAGGCCAATTGGCATTTTGCTAAGAGGGCTCTCTGCACCCCACATTGGTGAGTGGCGTCTGGGGTCTTAAAAGCTGCCAAGCTGCCATCCGAGGGCACAGCAAATGGTCCCAACCCAGCAGGAACAGATGCTCACCGAGGACCAAAATGACATGGGATAAAGACAACCCAGAAGATAGAGAGACCCACATGAGTGGGTGCCTACATCGACTTGGGACCAGAAGAACTGGAGGGTGCCCGGCCACCGGCAGTGATAGCCACGATGGAGCTCACTACATTGAGTCTCACTGGCATCACAAGAATAAAAATGGGTGCATTCTGAGATCTCCACTAAAAGACCACAATTGATGGTCCAGTGGTTTCAGAGTTGCCCTGGGAGCATGGCCCCTGGCCCTGATGCTGCCCTTGCCCATAAATCATAATGAAGGTCTACTCTTCGGACACGAATGGATTGGACTTGGTGATGCATAGTGACCATATATTGGACACACTTTATGGTTCTATACATCTATAGGATATCATTCTGCTGACCTCAGGCTGGAGGAAGGAGAGCGGGTAGAGAGGAGGGGAAAGGAGACTGTTGGGAGGATGAGACATGTAAGCAGAGAGGAATAGTGTGCTGTCACTGGACAGGGAGAGCAGTGAAAGCTGCATATAGGTGGGCATGTAAATTTATATGAGAATGTACATTTTCACTCAGTTATATTAAATAAAACAAAAAAAGAATGCCCTGAATGAAGCAATAAAATTTGTCAATTATATTAAATATTGAATTGATGAAAGCATAGGAAATACGCTTACAACAATCAACTGCTTAACCAGGTATGATGAATGCCTTGAGGAAACACACTTGTGTGACTGAGTTGCAAACTGAACTATCTACTTTTTCCATAAATCACCATTTTTCCTTCAAAGAACAACTGGCAAAGAGACTTGCATATTTGTTAAGCATTTTCTGATATATAACCAAAGTTAAGTCTTTTACTACAAGGAAAATTATTGATGTTTGTGGCCAATAATAAAATACAAGCTATTAGGCAAAACTTTTGGAAAACTTGTATTTGCTACCACGAGCTTAACCACTTCCCAACACTTAACAAATTATCTGATGAGTCTGGTGGTGTGTGGGTATCCTATTAGCTGCTGTAAAAAATTACTGTAAACTTAGTGCCTTAAAATCACACAGATTATGATTTTATAGTTTTGTAGATAGAAATCTGAAATAGGTCTCACTGGACTAGAATATAGGGTTGCTATGAATCAGAATTGACTTGATGGTAATGGGTTTGGTTTTTTTTGGTTTGGGCTAGAATCAAGGTGTTGGCACTAGGGGAAGAATCATCTCCTTATTTTTTCCAGCTTTTAGGAGCTGTCCATGTTCCTTGATTCATTGCCCTCTTCCTCTGTCTTCAAAGCCAACCACAAATATTTTTCTCTGACTCTGCCTCCTTTCTCAACAAAGGGGGACGCTTTGTTCTTCCTTCTTCCACTTTAAGGATACTTGCGATTACACTGAATTTACTTGGATAAGCTAGACTGTCTCATTGTCTTCAGGTCAGCTGCTTAATGACTTTAATTCTACCACACAAACTTAATTCCTCTTTTCGATGCAAAATGACATTCATAGGCTCCAGGAATTAGAAGATGAATGTCTTTCAGGGACCGTTATTTGATGGTCATAACTGGTGACATTAACCTTAATATTATAAAATGAAATGTGTCCAAAAAGACCGTGCTTACTGGTCTAATAAAGGCTGGAGGAACCCCCGGGAGTATCACTCTCAGAAGACCTTCTAAATCAGTACTGAAGCTAGTCTCAAAGTTCGTCTGTTAGCCAAAGATTAGACAGGGCTATAAAACAAACAGTAGCACAAGTGGCGAATGTGCTTCTTAGAGCAATCAGTACACGAGACCAAAAGGACAATGCTTGCCCTAAAGCAAAGAGGAGAAGGAAGGAAAAGATAGGAAAACCGGACAGATGGACACAGGGAACCCAGTGTGGTAAGGGAGACCACTGACACATTGCAGGGATTGCAACCAATGTCACAAAACAATTTGTGTATATGTTTTAGAATGAGAAGCTAGTTTTCTCTCTACACTTCCACCTAATGCACAATATTTAAAAAAATGGAATATCTCAATATTTGGAAACTCTTCACGACTCATTGAACAACACATTCCAAATAACCGATATTTGATGTGAAAAACCGTACATGAGTAAACAATCTATTCAAAGTGCAAGACAGATGGATTTAATGTAAAAGAGCACAAAATTATTACTGGTATATTTTCAGATATTGCAACTAATACTTAAGAAACTTGTTGAATTTTGGTGTAGTATCAAAGAATAATAATATCCAAAATGTCTGAAAAGCTTATTAAAATACCCATTTTCCAGCAACATACCTGTGTACTCTATAGATTTCCACATATTGCTTCAACCAGAATAATATGTTGTAACCAATTAAATACAGAAGAAAGTGTGAGAATCTAGCTATCATCTGTAAAACCATACAATAAAGAGATTTATAAAAACATAAAACAATTTCACTCTTTTCACTAATTAAAAAAAGATTATTTTCCTAGAAGTGTTATTCATTTTAATACTTTACAGCCTTATAATTGTCACATGGAAATTAGTAATCATGGAATTAGTAAAAATGTCATAATTTCTTCATTTTAATTTCTAATACAATATATATTGATATACATAATTCACATAAACAAAAGCTCTTTGCAGTCTTTAACAATTTTTAAGAATATAAAGGATCCTGAGATTAAAATGTTGAGAACAATTCTTCCACTGAGATAGATGAGTGTGTGATCTTTAAAGTTATACTCTAGCAGAGATCTTACGTGGATCTCTCAGTCTGTACTGGTCTGACAGTGATTACGATATTTTTCTGAGGGTCACCAGGTTAGTCATACTGCCAAGAGGCCAGTTTTACCAGCTGAAGAAAGAGGAAGTCCTATCACTTGATCAAAACAGCATAATATAAAGCAGAGCAGTTCTGTACACAAGGTAGAGTAAGAAAGAAGCTTGGTTTACCTCCTGTCTGTTCACAAAAGAGATGGCTGCAGCAACCCAGAGGAAGTCCATGCCTACCACCCTGTCAACTTCCAATTTCTTTTGGGAACAAAGATAGAATATGAAATCTGAAATTATACCATGATAAAGCTCCACTGAAGGAGTACTTAGTGCTTTAAAATGGTTCTGGCGTAAGCAATGCGTCACGTCCAAAAAAGACCAGTGGAAAGTTGTTTTTAAACTACCCTGTACAGATCTATCTTGACAGAGTCCCCATTGCGTCCCAGGGAATTGGATGGGTTCTTTGACTTATTTCACCAAGCAAATCAACAACAATGACCCCTGAAAAGCACCAAAACAGATCACCAAGGAACAGCTATGGAATTTTCTCTTGTTCTGGAGACTTGAAAACATAGACTCGTTCCCCATCCCTACGTGGTGGGTTCACTGTGCTCCATATGATTGCTGTTGATCTTTGTTGCCTACTAAGTGGGCTCCAACTCATGATGACCTCATCCACAACAAAACGAAATGTTGCCTCAGTCTTGCACTGTCTTCATGGGTTGGTATGTTTGAGCCCATTATTGTGAATATTGAGTGAACTGATGTCACTGAAGGTTTCCTTCATTCTCGGTGACCCTCAACTTTATCAGTCATGTTATCTTCTTATAGGCATTAGTCTTTCCTGATGATATTTCCAAAGTAAGTGAGCTGAGATATTATTATCATCCCTTCTAGTTACTGATTCGCCATTCTTCTGGCAACTCATAGTACATTCAGTATATTCGTCACCTGCAACACCACAGTTCAAATACATCAATTTTTCTGTCTTCCTTTTTCATTGTCCAGCTTTCTCAGGTACATGAAGCAAACAAAAAGAGTATGGCTTGGATCAGGAGCATGTTAGTCCCTGAAGTGATATCTTTGCTTTTAAAACTTTAAAGATATATATGGGGCAGAGAGGAATAGTGTGCTGCCACCGGACAGGGAGAGCAGTGGAAGCTGCAAATAGGTGGGCATGTAAATTTATACAGAAATGTACATTTTCACTCAGTCATATTAAATAAAAAAAATTTCTCAAAAAAAAACTTTAAAGAGATCTTTTGCAGTAGATTTGCCCAATACGAGGTATTGCTTGATTTCTTTTCTACTGATTGCACCAGCATTGATTGTTGACCCAAGTAGAATGAAATTGCTGACAACTTCAGTTTTCTTCTCCATTAATCATGATATTAAGGATTTTCATTTTTCTCCATCTGAGAGAGGGTAGCTTTCGTTGTTGCTGCTGTTGTTGTTGCAAGCCTTGCATAAAAAATAGGATGCACGAGATGATGTCTCAACTCCCTTCCAACTGATGATGGCAAATTCCATGGCTGCGTCTGTACCATAAGAATATAACAGATCCATGGGGTGAAATTATGGAGCTATTACATGAGTAACTGTCTTAGTTATCTAGTGCTGTTGTAACAGAAATACACAAGTGAGTGACTGCAATAAACAGAAATGTAGTTTCTCACAGTTTAGGAGGATAAAGCTAAACCAAACCAAATCCACTGCCTTCAAGTTGATTTCAACTCATAGTGACCCTACAGGACTGAACAGAACTGCCCCACAGAGTTTCCAAGGGCCACCTTGGAAAGTTGGTGGATTCAAACTGCCAACATTACGGTTAGTAGCTGTAGCTTTTAACCACTATACCACCAGATTTTCCACTTAGAAAGCTAGAAGTCTGAATTCAGGATGTGATGTCCAGTGGAAGGTCATCTCTTTCTGTGGGCTCTGGAGAAAGGTCCTTGTCTTTTTTAAGCTTCTGTCCCTGGCTGATCCTCACGTGGCACGGCATCTCTCTTTCTCCATCTCTTCTCTGCTTATTTGTTTAATTTCCTTTATATCTCAAAAGAGACACCTTACATTAATTCTGCTTCATTAACTTAAGAAACACAACCAGTTTCCGAATGGGATTATAACCACAGGCATAGAGGTTAGACTTTTACAATATATTTTGCAGGAGGACAAAATTCAATCCACAACAAGTACTTATTTAAAATAAAAACTGATAACAAATGCTGGCAAAATTGTAGTGTGACTGGAGTTCTCTTACATTGCTGGTAGAATTGTAAAACGTACAACCACTATGAAAACCAGTGTGGTGTTTCTTCAACCAGCTAGAAATAAAAATAGCTTTATCATCCAGCAATCCCACTCCTAGGTGTGCATCCAAGATGTAAAAGAACAGTGACACAAATAGATGTATATGCACACATATCTTCATTGCTGCTTTATTCACAGCAGTAAAAAGAAGGAAACAATCCAAATGCCCACCAACAGGTGTGTGGATAAACAATGAAATACTATGTAAGTACTGTCAGTGAAACATCTTATAACATGGGTGAATCTGAAGGACATGTTGCTGAGTGAAGTAGGAAGACTGCCAATTAAGTTGGTGAACTCATCCTAGAAAAAGTGTTATGGTGGGATCATGCAATATTTGTCCTTTTGTGATTGACTGATGAGGTCTGACAATTAACTCTGTGAACTTAATTGTCTTAAGTGATGCATACCTCATTGCTGAATATCACTATGGTCTCCTTCAAAGTAGTCCCTTTGAGAAGCTATGCACTGATGCCAGTGCCTAGCCATCCTTCAAAGCAATTTTGGAACTCTTTCTGGAATGGCCATCAGGGCTGCCATCATATTACACTTGATGTCCTGAATTTTATCAAAATGTCTTCCTTTCAATATTTCCTTTATCCATGGGTAAAGAAAGAAGTCATTGAGGGTCAGATCAGGTGCGTAGGAAGGATGTTCCAATATAGTTACTTGTTTACTGGCTAAAAACTCCCTCACAGATGACTACACAATTAAGTTTGTGCCACCATGCACAATGGCCTTTCCAGAAGGAGTTTGAGAATTGCTTTGATGGGTAGAGTAGGTGCTGGCATCATTGCATAGCTACCCATGAGGAGTACTTTGAAAGTCACTGTAGTGATATTTAGCAATGAGGTATGCATCACTTAGGACAATTGAGTTCACAGTTAATTGTCAGACCTCATAAGTCAATCACCAAAGGACAAATATTGTATGACCCCACCACAACAAAAAGTCAAGACTAGGGATACACACAGAAAGCAGTGCTCCTTGATGGTATGGGAGGGGGACTGAGGGGGAATCACTTTCTTGATAATGGATTTGTTATTTTTAGTGATAGGAAAGGCAATATCCAACGTGGGCCAGGTCTGCACAACTTAACCATGGTAAATGAAGACACTAAAAAGTACACAAGAAAAAGTAACAATTTTGATGAATGCTATGACAATTTTACAATAGTAAGAGCCAGAAATATGGATGTGGCTACAGAGGAAGATATGGATGCATATGTGTGCATAGGAGGACATATGCAAGTACATGCATGTGCACACACAGATGTGTCTACACACATATATAATAAGTGTTTGTGTATGCAGCATCTGCATCCATATATGTAATACCATACTTCCACGTAGTTACACAGACTTCCTAGACACACCCAAACAACTTACAGGACTGGTTTACCGGCTTGGGGCCTTCAATTGTCAATCAGTTTATAAAACGTTGTTCACAAATACAGTGTTCTACATCCTAGTTTGGCGAGCAGTGTCTGGGTCGTAAAGGCTTATTAGCAATTATCTAAGACACAACCACTGGTGTCTACTCATCTGAAACAAAAGAGAATGAAGGAAACCAAACACTCACGGAACTGGTCCATGCAACTAACAGCCCCCACAAACCACAGCATCTTCTAACCTGAGACCAGAACTGGGTAGAGTCCACTACCACTGCTGACTGCCCTGATAGGAACACAATGGAAGATCCTGTAGAGAATGCGGTAAGAATGAGGAACAAAATTAACATTTTTAAAATGTTAATTAAACTTGGAGACTACAGGAAGCCTTAATAATATTGCCCTGAGATACAACTGGAACTTGAAACCAAGTCTCCTCTTGGATGTCACCTTTCAGCCAAATAATATGTCACCTTATAAAACAAACAATAGAGTATTCCATTAAACAATCAACCATATGAGACCAAACAGCCAACAATTACCGGAAAGTGTAGATGAGAAGGCAAGGAGGGGCAGGGAAGCCACATCAATGGAAACAGAACAAACAGAATGGAGAGGAGAATGCTAACACATTGTGAAAACTGCAACTAATGTCACTAAATGATTCGTATAAAAAATGTTAAATGTGAACCAAGTTGGCTGTGTAAACTTTCACCTAAAACACAATTTTTTTTTCAAAAGAAAGAAAACAGCTTTTGATGAACTGTTAGTTATCTAAGGCAAATGGTAGGACCAAGGGGGACTCGAGGAGGTGACGTCAGTTTTTTGTCCTGTCCTCATCATCCTCACCCCCAATGTAGCCCACATGCAACCTAAAGGCAGAGTTTCTGCTGTAAAATGCAACCTTATAATGAAACTCCAAAGCCCATTGCCTTTGAGTCAATTCTAACTTATAGCAGCCCTATAGGACAAAGTAGAACTGTCCTTAGAGTTTCTAAGGAGCACTTGCTGTTTTCAAACTGCCATCAGGGTTTAGGAGCCGTTATTCTTCATGCAACCAAAATGTTACTCTCAAGATCCCTCATAACATATACAAGTTCTGGGTCTTCCTCTGTTCCATCTGTTTCATTTATTAATATTAACAATGAACTACTTATACAGGAAGCACTCAAAATGCTTTATGACTCATTTATGCAATAAACTTTTCCTTCACTAAATGTGTATTAAGTATCCTCTAAACGTCAGGCTCTGAACTAAGCACCAGGAATGCAGCAGTGAACAACACACACAGAGGTCTCTGTCTGCCTAGAGCTTGTACTCTAAGGCACAGGAAATCAAGAGTGAGATAAGAAACACATAAATAGATAAAGGCCAACATTGTCTCAAAGAACAACATAAGCTATATCTTACTTTTGCAAACAGCATTCACCTTCTACATTTCTTTTTCGTCAAAGCTGCCATCTCTACACAAGGTAGTATTTTAAGTACACTATGCTATTTTTTTATAGCAACATGTAAAAGAAATGGCACAGCAGTGCTTATGAAAATACGTTACTGGGAGAACGCTTGGCTGCTGGACAAAAATAGAAGGTGTGTATTGTTCCCATAAAGATGTGCATGATAAAAAGGAGGAAAGGGTAGTACAGTGCTGGGCATTGATGAAAGAATGAAGCGCACAATTTTTGAGTAATATACTCAGGGCGAGGCTTTGCTACTGTTAGTTAAGCAAATATCTGAAGCTGTTGTCAGAGAGAAGATGGCCCAAGACACAGAAGACAAGTGCAAAGGCCGTGAGGCCTTGTACATTCAAGGATCAGCAAGGAAACCAGGGTACCTGAGAAGAGAAAGACAGAGCAGGAAATGAGTGAGAGGGACACTGGCGAAGAGGAAGTGGGCAAGATCTAGCGTTTTCCCATCTCACTACTACAGAGCTTTGAGCACTGGAGTGTGTAACCTTATTTAGGTGTTAAAAGAACCACTTTGGTACTGTGTGAAGAAGAGACTATTGCTCACCAAGGATGAATGAAAAAAGACAGAAAAGACATCAGTGTGGTAACAGTGGAGATGCTAAGAAATACATACTGTCTAGATGGATTTGGATGGTAGAGACAATAGGATTTGCAGAAGGGTTGGATGTGGGCTTTAAAAAAGGGGGAAGATGACTTCAAAGACAGAGCTTGAAAGACTGGAAAGATGAAGTGGCCAAATACTCAGACGGGATGAACTGCAGGTGGACTTGATTTGGGGTGGCTGTGAAGATTAGCAGTTCAGTTTTGATATATGTTAATTGTGAAATGTCTTTTTTGTTTTTTGACATTCAAGGTGTCACAGAGACAGCTTAATACTTGAATATGAGTCTGAAATTAAAGGATGAGGTCTGGGCTGGAGTTACAAACGTAGGAGTACATTTATAGAGCATTTAGATCTGAGTTCTGGATTGGAGGAAGTTTTCATTAACAACCTGTGATATACAGATGACACAATCTTGTTCACTGAAAGTGAACATGACTTGAAGCACTTACTGATGAAGACAGCCTTCAGTACGGATTACACTTCAATATAAAGAAGATAAAAATCATTACAACTGGACCAATAAGTAACATGATAAATGGAGAAACAAAATGTGAAGTTTCATTTACTTGGATCCACAATCAACACCCATGGAAGCAGCAGTCAAGAAATCAAATGATGCATTCACTGAGCAAATCTGCAGCAAAAGACCTCTTTAAGGTGCTCAGAAATAAAGATGTCTCTTTGAGAACTAAGGTGGGCCTGGCCCAAGTCATGGTATTTTCAACTGCCTCATATGCTTGTGAAAGCCAGGCAGTGAATGAGGAAGACCTAAGAAGAGCTGATGTCTCTGAATTACAGTGCTAGCAAACCATATTGACTATACATGGTCTGCCAGAAGAGGGGGAAGTATAGCCATAATGCTCGTTGGAAATGAGAATGGAGAGAGTTTATAGTATGTACTTTGGACATATTATTATAAGAGACCAGTCCCTGGAGAAGAACATCAAGCTTAATAAGGTGGAGAGCCCTTGAAAAAGAGGAATACTCAACCAGATGGATTGATAAGGTGCCCACAACAAGGAGCTCAAACACAGCAACAATTGCGAGGGTGGTGTTGGACCCAGAAGTGTTTCGTTCCACTGTAGTTCCACTATGAGTTGAAACCACCTTGACAGCACCTAATAGCAGAGCTAAGACCAAACAATAATACCAGGGTAATGACCATAAGTAGAGAAGAAAAGGGCTTCAAGGACTGAGACTTTTCCTTCTAAAAATAAAAAGTATGCAGAAGAATCATCAAAAAAAAAAAACACTGAAGAATGGCCAATGAAGTAGTAGGAAAACCTGGAGACTGTTGTGATCTTGAAGGTAAGAGAAAAAGATGTATCAGGGAGCCCAGACTGATCACCTATGTCAAAAGCTTGGTGATAGTTCACTCCAGATGAGAATTAAGAATTGACACTGGAATTTAGCAAAGGAGAAGTCACTAGTGACCTTGATAAGAACAGCGTGGTGGTGGCAAAGGCCTGAATGAAGTGAATTCTTGAGAAAATATCAAACGAACAACATCCTGGAAATATAGATGACTCTTTTAAGGTCTTTTACTGCAAAGGGAAACAAAAAGAGGGAGAGGAGGAGAAGGGGAAAGTGAAGTCAAGAAGTTTTGTTTTCTGGTGGTTGATTTGTTTTGAGATGTTTCTAAGATACTGAAGTTGTTGTTTGGTGCTGTTGAGTTGGCACCAACACACAGCAACCCCGTGCACAACAGGATAAAATGTTGCTGGGTCCTGTGCAATGATCATTGATAAGCTGGGGACCGTCACCACAGCCACTGAAGATTCTGAGTGCCTTTGAACCTAGGGTGCTCATATTCCAGCACGATTTCAGACAATTTCTTTCATGATCCATAGGGGTTTTTAGTGGCTAATTTTTGGAAGTAGATCACCAGGCCTTTCTTCCTAGTCTCTCTCAGTCTGGAAGATCTACTGAAACCTACCCGCCTTGGGTGACCATGCTAATATTTTAAATACCAGTAGTATAGCTTCCAGCATCATGGCAGCACACAGAAACAGGCAGGCTACCATAGTATGATACACTGACAAATGAGTGATGTAAATATTTATGGACAATGGGTATATATCAGTAGCCCTTTGTATACAAGTATACGAAGAGCCAAGCAAGACCTAGGTATGTTTTTCTCTTGATTTTTTTTCCTTTCACAAACATAGGAATAGTTAGGAAACTGTAGGATAGCAAAAAGGAGAAAATTGAGTCTTACAAAGAGACTGATGCTCTGTCTCCCAATACGCAGCTAAAAAGCAGACAGTAATTGGCTGCAGACTTTCAGCACAAATGAACTCAAATGGATTTAACTTTACTGAACTACGTATCGTTTATTTTGTTACTGAAATAAGAGTATCAGGCAACTGGAAATCAATGAATTGATTTAAATATTATGCAAAAGATGGAGCTATTACTATGGGCACATTTTTATGATTTCAAAATCACATTTCAGCGTTTTTCTGATGTCAGAGGCTATGACAGGGCAAGCATTGATTAACACATTTGGACCCAATCATCAAGAAAAAGACTTGGAACTGCAAATTTCTCCCGTAAAAGATGCTTTCTTAGGTCCACACTAAGTTCAAAGTTATTAAATAGTGACAGTTGGGTTTGGGAGTTTTTTGGCACGTGATTTGTTTTTAACTTTTTATTATGAAAAATTTCAAACCTAGGCCAAAGTAGAGAAGTAGATAAGGAGCAGCTCCTCCTTCTCCAATGAACTCAGGGCACAATTGTAACAGTTACCAACCACTGGCCAAGCTTATTTCATTGTATCCTTAGCTACTTCTCTTCTCCAACCACTGACTATTTTGATGCAAATCCCAAACATCATGTCTTTTCACCTATAAACATTTCAGTATGTACTATCTCTAACAGAGGATTCATTTAAACACACACACAAAAATCAGCAGCTGTTCCTAATCCTTCAGTGTTTTCATTTCCCCCAACGTCCCATAAATGCCTCTTTTTAAAAATTTTGGTAAAGGGTTATAACATAAATTTTTCATTTTAACCTGTTTTTAGTGTACGATTTGGTGACATTAATGACATTCACAAAGCCATGCAACCACTGCCACCATCTATTTCCAAAATTTCCCCATCACCCCAAAAAGAACCCCTGTACACATTAAGGAATAACTCCCCTCCTACCTCCCTTCCTAGCCGCTCCCCGCATAACCTCTAATCTGCTTTCTGTCTCTACTAATTTGCCTAATTTAGATATTTCATACAGAATCCTACACTGCTTGTCCTTTTGTATCTGGCTTCTTTGACTTCACGTTTTCCAGCTTCATCCATGGGGTAGCAAGTATTACAATTTTACCTCTCTTATGGCTTAATAATATTCCATTGTATGCATATAAATAAAATAATCCATTGCTGTTTTTTTAGTCATTTCCAACTTAGAGTTATCCTATAGGACAGTACAACTGTCCCATAGACTTTCTAAGGCTGTAATCTTTGCTGAAGAAGCTTATTGCAGCTTTCTTCTGTGGAGTGGCGGCTGGGTTCAAACCATGAACCTTTCAGTTAGCAAAGGAGGACTTAACCAGTGAGCAACCAGGGCTTATTAGTGTTATGCATATACCTTGTTTGTTTAGCCATTCATCTGTTGATGGACACTTGGGCTGTTCCCACCCTTGGCTGTTGTGAATAAAGCTGCAATGAACACAAGTGTTCCAATGATCTGTTTGCATCATTCCTTTCAATTCTTTTGGGTGTCCTAGGAAATGCAACTGCTGGGCCAGATGATAACTTTATGTTTTCCTTTTTGAGGAAGCTCCAAACTGTTTTCCACAGTGGCTGCATCATTTTGTATTCCCACCAGCAGTGGATGAGGGTATCAGTTTCTCCACGTCCTGACCACTGCTTGTTTTCTGTTTTTCTGATCATAGCCATCCTGGAGGAGGTGAAGTGGTTATCTCTTGGTAGTTTTGATTTGCATTTCCCTAATGATTAATAAAATTTGGCATCTTTTCATGTGCTTATTGTTTGTTTGTGTATCTTCTTTGAAGAAATAGCTGTTCAAATTCTTTGCCCATTTTTTAGTTAGGTTTAGGTTTACTGAGATTTAGTTTGTCTTTTTTGTTGCAGGAGTTTTTCAAAACATATTCTGGATATCAAGCCCTTGTAAGACATGTGATTTGTAAAAATTTTCTCTCACTCAGTAGGTTGTCTTTTTTACCGTAGTTGTCTCTTCACATATAATTTGTTTGAATCAGGATCTTATCAAGGTTACAAATAGACACATCTTTTTTGAAAAGGAGAAATGAATCAATCTAAGACAGTGTTGATTTTACAAGCTCATTCCTACTTTTTAATGTTATGATTATTGCTACTAGCTGCAGCTGAGTGGACCCCACTCATGATGACCCCGTTACAACCAGACTAGATCCTTGTGACTCACAGGGCATTCAGTAGCTGATTTTTAGAAGTAGGTTGTCAGGTTTTTCTTCCTAATCTGTCCTAGATTGGACACTCAGCGGAAACACATTCAGCGTCACAGCAACTCAAAAGCCCCCACTGATAAAATGTGTCTCTCTTCCTCCTGATGAAGCCAGACTTGGGAGAATTTTAAAATTTTGTCTGTCTTTGTTTTACCTTATACTATCATTCCGATAATGGTGTCAACCATTTAAAATAGCTTGGATTTATTTCACTATGTAACATATTTAATACATTTTTAAAGCTATATAATCTCATTAATTTGGTTTTTACAAAATTCTTCTGGTCGAAACAGAAATCTTAACACAGTTCTCGCAGTTTAGTACATATTTGTTCTCCAGACTGTACTAGTGTGTTCATCTTCTACAAAGTGAGATACCGTATTTATAGTCTGCACAAAAGAACACCATAATACTTACTAATTTTAATTTCATTGTAAAAAATTATTATCAATAAGCTATGAGGTTTGTGTTTTTTAGAGAAAGTACCACATAATTTGTTGTAATAGCTCCCCCTAGTGAGCAACCTCATTACTAGTTTCTGAACAGGCTGGAGGGATCTTGATTTAAAACTCGGTGTGGTTCCTAAGAAAGACCCTTTGGTGACCTGCAGCCTTTGTTGTCTAAGAGACTGTACATGTAAACACGTAAACAAAAAGTCATCATTTGCTCCTTTCAGCTCCACATCCACTCACAGTAATTAGCCTATCAGCAGGACGATTTTCCACTAGAAAAGAACAGTCCTGTTTTTTTAATCATTCAACTTGAAACAAGCAAAATGAAAAACAACAAAAAATCCAGAAAATGTGATTGATAATAATAACTGTTATTTATTATGCACTACATACCTGTTGACATTCACATGAAATGTTTAATTTAATCCTTATGTCAATTTATGGTGTTCTTGTCATTATTAATTTCACAATACAAATGAAGAATCTAGATCAGATCTGTGGACACACAGCCAACCAGTGACAGAGCTGCAATTTTAATCCAAACAATCTGACTCCAGAGGCTGTATTCTGAGGCCCTGCTGTCCCCTGTAGACACAGCTGAGGGATCCTTTATATCCCAAACCTGTTTTCTCTCGTGATAGCTAAGTAGTTTCTCAGCTTGTTACTTTGTCTAGCCACCCTACTTGGCCTGTATCACAGGGAGATCCAATGTTTCAATTCTCCCTATCTGCATACTGACCTGAGACTGTAACTGTCACCTGGTTACAAAGTAAAACCAAAGGAAACTTTTCCTGTGAAGTTGATTCTGACTCAGCAACCCTACCGGTCAGAGAAGAATTGCAGGAAGGAGTGGCTGGCAGATTTGAGCTGTTGTCTGTTTTGGTTAGCAACCGAGGTTTTAACCACTGAGCCACCAAGGCAAAGTGAGCCAAGCCAGTCAAGTGCCGTTGAGTCGGATCTCATGGCAACCCTAGCTGGCTTGGCAAAGTAGTGGTAACGAATTCTAGGGCTGTAGGAGCAGAGTAGATGCAAAGGAAGCTCAAACAATTGTGTAAGAAAGTAAGAATGTGCGTTTTGTTTGTTTGTTTAAAAAAAAAGATCAAGCCACAAGAACACACATGCCAGCTTGAAGAGACTTCTAGACAAACTTGGAACAATTCATTATAAGACATTGAAAAATTGAGAATTCATGAGTCCATACCAATATTAGAAAGATACGTAGGTAGGTAGGTAGACTTGCCTCGTATGTATTCAAAAGCTGGACAAGGAGAAAAAAAGAGAATTTCTGCATTTGAATTACAGTGTTGGCAAAATATATTAAATACACCATGGATCCCGAGAGGAATGAACAAATTCTTCTTAAAGGAAACACAGCAGCATGCTGCTTAGCAGCAAGGATGCTGAAACTTTATCTTGCTCATTTTGGACATGTCATCAGGAAAAGCAATTACTAGACAAAGGGCATCATGTTTGGTAACGTCGAGGGTCGGCAAAAATGAGGAAAACCCTCAGTGAGATGGACTGACACAATAGCAACGACAAACGGCTCAAACACCAAAGACTATAGCACAGCACTGAGCAAGGTTTCTGTGTGTTATACATGAGGTCGCTGTGAGTCAGAATGAACTCAGCACTAACTAACCAACGATAGCTTGCTAGCTTCTAGATAGATAGATACACAGGCACATAGACAGATACATAGATGATACATATATACAAATTCTGGCAATTAAGATCACAAACGCACTTACATTGACAGCACTGTACAAACAATTTGGTAAGGCTTCATAATCTTGGCATATCAGTGTCTCACAGCTGTGTTCATGTCAGCATGTGGCAGTGCCTTGCTGAGTGGTGTTCATTATTGTTGTGTGTTTTTGTGTGCTGTCATGAGAATGTCGGAGCTTGAATTAGAGCACTGAATAAATGTTAAATTTCGGATTAAACTCGGTAAGAGTGGGAGTGAAATCAGAAACATGCTAGTTCAAGTTTATAAGGGAAACTGCCACTAAGAAAATGGCAGTGTACAAATGGGTTAGATGGTTTTCTGAGGAAAAAGAAAGCATCACCGATGAAGGGAGGTCAGCGTAGCCAGTAATGAGCAGAATTGACAAAAACATTGCAAAAAACTCATGAAATTGTGCATAAAAATTGTTGGCCGACTGTGAGAAGTATAGCAGACCAACTAACCATTGATAGAGAAACAGTTAGGGAAATCTTAACTGAAAATCTTGGCATGAGAAAGGTGTGTGCAAAAATGGTCCCAAAGGAGCTCACCAGTGAATGAAGGCAAAGAAGAGTCAAAGTTTGCCAAGACCTTTGGGGAAGCAAGGCAATGTTTGGGGCTGTGTTATCACTGGTGGTGAAACATGGGTGAACCAATCTGGCTCCGAAACAAAGCATCCAAGTGCGCAGTGGCAGTCACTCAGTTCTCCACAACCAAAAAATTCTGCCCCTTTAAATCAAGAGGCAAAACAAAGTTGCTAACATTTTTTCGACATCAGAGAGATAGCTTATTATGAATTTGCACCAAATGGACAGTTAACCAAGCTTGCTATTTGGAAGTGCTGAAAAGTCTGTGTGAAAAAGTTAGATGGAAACAACCTAAACATTTCACCAACTACTCATGGCTTTGGCATCCAGGCAATGCACCAGCTCACACAGCACTGTCTGTGAGGGAGTTTTCAGCCAATAAACAAATAACTCTGTTGGAGCACCCTCCCTGCTCACCTGATATGGCCCCCAACAGCTTTTCTTCTCTACCCAAAGATAAAGGAAATAGTGAAATGAAGACATTTTGATGATATTCAGGGCATGAAAGGTAATGTGATGACAGCTCTGATGACCATTCCAGAAAAAGAGTTCCTAAGTTGCTTTGAAGGGTGGACTAGGTTCTGGTGTCAGTGTATAGCTTCCTAAGGGGACTACTTCGAAGGTGACTGTAGTGATATTCAGCAATGACGTATGTAGCACTTTTTCTAGGATGAGTCCATGAACTTCATGATCAGAACAGACAGATGAAGGAAAAGACAGGACTCTTGTTTACAGTAGAATGTTGAAGGCAGGCTGATTAAATGTGGAGGGAGTGCTGGGAGTGTTCAACTTATTTTGCAGAATCCCCAGGTGAGAAACACCAAAAGATTCTGAATCCAGACAGAAATTTTGATGAGGAATAGAATCCCTACATGGTCTTAAAGTGCCTTTCCCACATACCACTTATCAGTTGTAAGTGAAGAAAGAAAATAATATTTGTGGTGAATAAATAAGACAACACCTAGACATAGTGATCAAAAAATCTCTTCACGAGGAATAACTGGACATTGTGTACCTACAGATGTGGTCCTCTGAGAAGAGCACATCACCCAGGGGAATTCCAATGCAGAATCTGACTGAAATCAAAGGAAGCATCAGAGAAAAGCAAACAGAGAATGTTCCATTGTTTGGTGTGGGGGCTGGGGGGGAATATTTTCGTATTATATCAATGTCATAAAAGGACAGAGAAGAGTTGTGGACACATTCCAGATGAAAGGGAGCTACAAGACATTGGAGCCCTGTGGTGCCAGTGTTTAGGAGTGTGGCCACTAACTGAAAAGTCAGCAGTTCAGATCCACTGGCTGCTCTTGGAAACCCCATTAGACAGTTCTACTCTGTCCTACAGAGCCACTGTGAGTTACAATGAACCCAGTGGGGATGAGTTTTTTAAAAATTGTATCCATGTAAAATAACTGGAATTGGTAGCTATAGTGTACTGTCTAAGACAGTATCCCCAATGTTAGAAAAATATACTCTGAAGTATCTAGAGATAAAGGGCCATGATGTAAGTGTATATTTGTATAGATACATACCTGTAACTGTATGCAACAGGCATAGAGAGATACAGAAGTAGCTATAGATGCGTATATGAAGAGAGAGAAGGAAGATAGCATAAATGGGTAGAATGTCAACAACAGATGAATTTGGACAAAGGACATTTGGGGGATTCTTTGTGTAATTTTTACTTTTGAAACTTTTCTGAAGTTATTTCCACATAAATTTTAAGATACAAATAAAGTAATGGCTACCCATGCCACAATACAGCAACCACAGCGGTATTGCAGCTTTGCCTGCATCCTGTGCAAGGCTCCCCTGAAGGTGGTAGGAGAGGGCTGTGAGGTAAAGAAGGTGTTATCATGTGTAACCACAGTACAGTCACCCATTTCAGTGAATCTGCATAGATGGCAATACTTTTGTCTAATCAACCATTTGTGTGTCACTTTCTTCAGTTGACCCCATAAAATCCTTCTTAACATTTTTCTCTCTCTAACAAAACCAAACTGTAGAGTCAATTCTGACTCATAGCGACCCCACAGAACAGAGTACAACTGCTCCATAGAGTTTCTGAGGGGTGCCTGGCAGATTTGAACGCTAACCTTTGGGTTAACAGGTGCAGCACTTAACCACTACGCCACTTTTCCCCCTTGAACAGAGTTGTGGAAAACCTAGTGCCTGAATGGTTAAGAGCTATGGCTCCTAACCAAGAGGTCAGATCCACCAGTTGCTTCCTGAAAAACTCTAGGAGGCAGTTCTATTCTGTTCTATAGAGTCACTATGAGTCGAAATCGACCAGACAGCAGGGGGTTTGAGGGTTAGTAGAGTCTTTTCTAGAAAGAGGTATTGCATTTAGTTCTGACATCTCTGGGTCAGGAGCCAGGCAGAAGCTGCCTGACCCAGAGGACTAGCTATGTGACCTAAAGCAAGTCATGTGACCTCTGTGAAATAGCACCCTGACATGGGATTTTTCAAAGGTCCTTCTGTGATTTTGCATCCTGCTTTCATTACCCTTCAACATAGATGTCTCTAATGACACAGCCATTAAGAAATAAGCCTGCTGCTGCTGAGTTGATTCCAACCCATAGCGACCCTGAAGGATGGGGTAGAACTGTCCCATAGAGTTTCAAAGGACCACCTGGTAGATCTGAACGGCCAACTTTTTGGTCAGCAGCTGCAGCACTTAACCACTACACCACCAGGGTTTCTGAGACAGCCATAGAGGATGTGAAATTTCCAATGTATTACTTTTTCCCCCTTGCCACCTGAAGTTTTGTATTGTGTAGTTGGGTCCCATTGTAAGGCAGCTAGAGGTGGATGTATGGGTGGTGTACGTGTGTGAAGAAGAGAGAGAAAGAGTGAGAAAGAGGTAAAGTTCCTTCTCCAGGAACTGGTCCCTCCTGATAACATGTCCAAAGTATATGCAACAGTCTCTGTACCCTTGCTTCGAAGGAGTATTCTGTTTCTATTTCTTTGAGTAGTTTGTTTGTTCCTTCTTTGAGTAGTCTTTGGTCTGTTCGGTATTTTCACCAACACCACAATTCAGAGGCATCGATTCTTATTTGATCTTCCTTATTGATCATCCAGTTTTCGCATGCATATAAGGAAACTGAAAACACCATGGCAGGCACACCTCAGTTTTCAAGGTGACATCTTTGCTTTTGAACACTTTAAAGAGGGCTTTTGCAACACATTTGCCCAATGCAATGTTCTTTTGGTTTCCTGAGTGCTGCTTCCATGGATACTGATTGTGGATACCAGCAAAATGAAATCCTTGGCAGTTTGACAACTTCATTTTTTTTGTGTTTATCATGATGTTGCCTATTGGTCCAGTGGTGAGCATTTTGTTTTATCTTGAGTTATAACCTATACTGAAGGCTGTGGCCTTCATCAATAAGTGTTTATAGCCCCCTTCCCTTTCAGCAAGCAAACTTGTGTCATTTGCATAATGCATGTTGTTAAGAGCCTTCCTCCAATCCTGATGCCCCATTCTTCTTCATCATGTAGGCTACTGTCATGTATTGCATTGTTTTGCCCCAAAAATATGTATAGCCATGTGGCTGAGCCATGATTGCCAGTAGCTTGTGACTGTCCTCCATTTTGTGGTTTTCCTATGCTGTATGTTAAAGGATTAAGGTGGGGCTGTAAATCCCTCCACAGGATTACCTCCCTGCTCCACTGTAAAGGGAGTTTCCCTGGAATGTGGCTTGCCCCACCCTTAAACCTTTCATCCTGCAAGAGATAAAAGGAAAGGTAAGCAGGCTGAGAATTAGGAACCTCGTACCATCAAGAAGCAGCACTGGGAAGAAGAGCACCGTCCTTCAGACTTGAGGTTCCTATGCCAAGATGCTCCCTGGACAAAGACTGATGTAATACTGGACTTTCCTCCAGAGCCGACAAGGGGGAAACACTTCCCCTGGAGCGGACACCCTGAATTTGGACTTGTAGCCTACCAGACTATGTAAGAATAAACCTTCCTTTGTTAAAGCCATCCACTCTGTGGTATTTCTGCTAGAGCAGCCCTAGCTGACTAAAACAGCCATGTTCTAGGATTATTTGTACAGGATACAGATTGAATCCAAAAAAACAAACAAAACCCACAGCCACTGAGTCAATTCTGATTCACAGTGACTCTATAGGACAGAGTAGAACTGCTCCATAGAATTCCTAAGAAGCCCTTGGTGGATTTGAACTGCTTACGTTTTGGTTGGCAGCTGTAGCACTTAACCACTATGCCACCAGGGTGAAAGGTGCTGAAGCCAAATTTGACCGACCTTCAGCAAGGTATTACTTAATGTGATACTGATGATTTTTTTCAATAATTTCTGTATTCATTTGGATCACTTTTCTTCCGAATAGGAATAAATATGAATTTCTTCCAGTTTGCTTGGCCAAGTAGCTATCTCCCAAATTTCTTGGCACTGAGGAGTGACTGCTTCCAGCACTGCTTCTGTTCATTGAAACACGCCAGTTGGAATTCTATCAGCTCCCAAGTCCTTATTGTTTATCAGTGCCATGAGTGCAGCTTCGACTTCTTCCTTCATTACCATCAGTTCCTCATCATATGCTAATTTCTGAAACAGTTGAGCATTGGTCAATTCTTTTTAATCCAGAAACTCTCTGTATTTCTTTCATCTGATTTGATTATTAATGCACTGTTCAATATTTTGCCAGTAAAATCCTTCAATATTGCAACTTGAGACTCAAATTTTTTCTTCAGTTCATTTATCTTGAGAAATATTAAGTGTTCTTCCCTTTTGTTTTTCTATCTTCATGTCTTCGCATATGTCATTTAAAAAAAGGTTGAAAATCTTTTCTAGAATAGAAAATTTAAAGAAACGTAACAACTGAATTTAATGTGTGTCACTAGACTGGCTTCTGGATTGAAATTGCTCTAAAGGACATTACTGTTGTTGTGAGGTGCTGTCAAGTTGATTCCAACTCATAGCAACCTTATGCACAACAGGATGAAACATTGCCTGGTCTTGAGCCACGTCCACAACTGTTCTTATGCTTAAGTCCATTGTTGCGGCCACTGTGTCAATACATCTCATCAAGAGTCTTCCTCTTTTTTGCTGACCCTCCGCACTACCAAGCATGAGGTCTTTCTTCAGGGACTGATCTTTCCTGACAACATGTCCCAAGCATGTAAGATGCAGTCTTGCCACCTTTGTTTCCAAGGAGCACACTAGTTGTATTTCTTCCAGAACAGATCTGTTTGTTCTTTCGGTGGTCCGTGGTACATTCGACATTCTTCTCCAACATCAAAGAGCAAAGGCATCAATTCTTTTGTCTTCCTTGCTTATTGCCCAGATTCTGTATCCGTATGATGCAACTGAAAATACCACACCATGAGTCAGGTGCACTTTAGTCTTCAAGGTGACATCTCCGTTTTCAGTATTTTGAAAGAAGCTTTGCACCAGGTATTCCCAATGCAATGCGTCTTTTGATTTCTTGACTGATGCTTCCATGGGCGCTGACTGTGGACTCAAGTAAAATGAAATCCTTGACAATCTCAGTTCTTTATGCTTTTCCATTGTTTATGCTTATCCATTGTTGCTTACTGGTCCAGTTGTGAGGATTTTTGTTTTCTTCATGTTGAGGTGCAATCCATACTGAAGGCTGTGATCGTCGATTTTCAGCAGTAAGTGTTTCAAATCTTCTTCACTTTCAGCAAGTATGGTGGTGTCGTGTGCATAAAGCATGTTGTTAATGAAGCCTCACTTTTCATATAATCCAGCTACTCAGATTATTTGCTTGGCATACAGATTGAAAAGGTACGGTGAAAGGATACAACCCTGATGGACACCTTTTCTGACTTTAAACCACGCAGCGTCCCTGTGTTCTGTTTGCAGGACTGCCTCTTGATTCATGTACAGATTCCTTAAGAGCACAATTAGGTGTTCTGGAATTCCCATTCTCTGCAATGTTAGCCATAATTTATTATGATCCACACAGTTGAATGCCTTTGCATAGTCAATGAAACACAGGTAAACATCTTTCTGGTGTTCTCTGTTTCCAGGCGAGATCTATCTGAGATCAGCTATGATATCCCTGGTCCCACATCCTCTTCTGTATCCAACATGAATTTCTGGTAGTTTCTGGTCAATATACTTTTGAATGATCTTGAGCAAAATTTTACTTGCATGTGATACTAAGAATATTGTTAGGAAATTTTTGCATTTGGTTGAATCATCTTTCTTTGGAATGGGCATAAATATGGATCTCTTCCAGTCAGTCGGCCAGGTAACCATCCTCCAAATTTCCTGGCATAGGTGAGTGAGTACTTCCAGCACGACATGTGTTTGTTGAAATATCTCCATTGATATTCCAGCAATTCCTGGAGGTTTGTTTTTTGCCAGTGTCTTCAGTGGCAGCTTCAACTTCTTCCTTCAGTGCCACTGGTTCCAGATCATATGCTACCTCTTCAAATGACTGAACACTGACCAGTTCTTTCTGGTATGATGGCTTCATGTAGTCCTTCCCTCTTCTTTTGATGCTTCCGGAGTCATGTAATATTTTCCCTGTAGAATCCTTCACTGTTGCAAGTAGAGGCCTGAAGTTTTTTCTTTCAGCTTGAGAAAGGTAGGATGTGTTCTTCCCTTCTGGTATTTTCCATTTCCAGCTCTTTGTACACATCATTATAATAGTTTATTTTGTCTTCTTGAGCTACCCTTCAAAATCTTCTGTTTAGATCTTTTACTTCGTCGTTCCTTCTTTTTACTTTAGCTGCTTGATGTTAGAGAGCAACTTTCAGAGTTTCTTCGGATATCCACCGTGGTCTTTTCTTTCTTTCCTGTCTTTTTAATGACCTCTTGCTCTCTTTGTGGATGATGTATTTGATGTCATTCCACAAGTCATCTGGTCTTCGGTCATTAGTGGTCAACAGATCAAATCTGTTCTTCAGATGGTCTTTAAACTCAGGAGGGATATACTCCATCTACATCATTAAGGTGGACTCTACTTTGAGCAGGCAGCTCCTCCCCAGTGATCTCCTGAGTGCCTTCCAACCTGGGGGGCCATGTTCAGGCACTATATCTGACAATGTTCTGCTGCTATTCATAAGGTTTTCCTTAGCTAATTCTTTTCAGAAGTAGACTGCTGGGTCCTTCTTACTAGTCTGTCTTAGTCTGGAAGCTCAGCTAAAATCTATCTACTATGGGTGACCCTGATTGTACCTAAATAACAATGGCATAGCTTTCAGAATCACAGCAACAAGCAAGACTCCACTGACAGACAAGTGGGGGCTGCTCACTCTATCTTTACTATCCTTACCTGAGAAGGACATTACTTGGACACTGAAATATGAATGGTATTTCATATACCAACTTGCCAGAGTTTCAATTTAAACTTTATATTAGGTAGTATTGTATCCATGTTACATTTTCAGAATTTGATCATTGCACTACAGTTATATAAAACACTGCCTTTGTTCTTAGGAGGTATATACTGAAGCATTTAGAAATGAAGGGCCATAATGTCTACAATTTACTTTCACTGGGTTCAGAAAACATAGCTGAAGGAATAAAAATACTGTGCATGACTAGTGTGTTATAATTATATATATTTGGCTATAAAAAAGAAAAGCAAACATGGCAATATCTACCTAAACGGCATACAGAGTTTGTTTGTAGTACTCCTGCAATTTTTCTGAGCCCAAACATTTTCAAAATAAAAAGTTTAACTAAATAGATAAACAAGAAAACATCTGAGATAAAACACTCTGGTGTCGTATCGCTATTTCTATTGTTAAAAAATAATCCAAACTCAAAGAAACTGAAGCATATTTTTTACGAGGTCTAACAATTAAGTCTGTGAACTTAATTGTTCTAAGTGCTACGTACCTCATGGCTGAACATCACTATGGTCACCTTTGAATTATTCCCCCTTGGAAAGCCATGTACTGACACCAGTGCCTAATCTAACCATCAAAGCAATTTTGGAACTCTTTCTGGAATGGCCATTGCACTTGGTGCCATGGTGACAAGGTCACAAACTTAATTGTACAGTTGTCTGTGAGGGAGTGTTTAGCCAGTAAACAAATAATTATACTGGAACACCCTCCCTACTCATCTGATCTGGTCCCCAATGACTTTTTCCTTCACCTGAAGATAAAGGAAATATTGAAAGGAAGACATTTTTATGACATTCAGGACATCAAGAGTAATATGGTGACAAGTCTGATGACCATTCCAGAAAAGGAGTTCTAAAACTGCTTTGAGTTCCAAAGTTGCATAGCTTCCTAAGGGGAAGGGAGTACTTCGAAGGTGACCCCAGTGATATCCAGCAATGAGGTATGTAGCACTTTTTCTAGGATGCTTTCATGAACTTAATTGTCAGTCCTTGTATTCTGAGCAATAATTCTATATGCATATAAGAAGATCATTCTCATTCCTCCCCAAAAGTAAATGATTAAAAGCAGGCTAGTTACACCAAGGCTTATAAAGAGAAGAGGAGGGAGACGAAGAGAAGATCAAGAACTGGCTAATCGTAACATGATTTGTTGAATCCCACTCTTGTTGTTGTTGCTGTTAGCCACTGTCTAGTCAGTTCCAACTCGTAGCAACCTTATTATGTACAGCAGGACAAAATGCTGCCCAGTTCTGCACCAACCTCACAATCATTGCTATGCTTGAACCCATCACTGCAGCCACTATGTCAATCCATCTTATTGAGGGTTTGCCTCTTTTTCATGCACCCTCTACTTTACCAAGCATGCTGTCCTTCTCCAGGGACTGATGCCTCCTGAAAATATATCCAAAGTAAATGAGCTGAAGTGTTGCTATTTTTTGCTTCTAATGAGCACCCTTGTTGTACTTCTTCCAAAGCAGATTTGTTCACCCTGGTAGTTTATGGTATATTGGATATTCTTCACCAATACCATAATTCGAAGGCATAAATTCTTCTTCAGTCTTCCTTGTTCATTGAATCCTGTCTTCCCCTCTTTTTACTCAGATTACGTGATATCAGATTAGTAAGTGGTTTCCAGCATGATGGCTAAAAATTTGGTTTTGTGCATAAGACAAAAGTTAAATCAAATTAGAATGTCTAGTATTAATTTTTCTCTTTGATCTTTGTATTTTTATTACTATGACAATAGTGTGTTATATTATTGCTTCTGTTAATTTTATTACTAAAATACTACTGTCTTCACATGTCATTACTGAGCATTAAATAGTTCACAGAAGTGGACTTTATGAAATAGAAACAAAAACTGACAGGGGGTTATGTTCATGGGGCAGTGGTGGAATAAGGCTGCCTTCTCTGTAAAGTTGCAGAGTTAAGTTACAAGAGGCCTGTGTATTGAGATGAGTAGTGAAGGGTGAATGAAGAGTTTACCAAGTGTCGTGGATTCAACTGTGTCCCCTAAAATATACGTCAACTTGACTGGGTCATGATTTCCAGTATTGTGTGGTTGTCCTCCATTTTGTGATCTGATGTAATCATCATCCATTTTATGATGTAAATCTTAACTTCTGCTTGTGGTTATAATTCCATTTGTGACTGTATTGTGTTTATTACATTCATAAAGTAAGTTTAGGTTATGTTGCTTATAATAATGAGGCAGGATTAGGGTGGAATTCATCTTCAGTCACCACCCTTATTTGAATCACATTCTTGTTTGAGACACACCTTTCATTTTACAAGAAGTTAAAGGAGAGAGAAGCAAGCAGAGAAGAGAGGGAACCAATCACCATGAAGAAAGAAGTAGGACAGACTTGAGCTCCTTGTGCTAAGAATCTCCTAGACCCAGAAGATTAAAACCAAGACCCATGGAGACCTCCAAGGAATGCAAGGCCCACGGATCTTGAAGAGATACAGTTTCTTTTAGAGCTCACAGAGATAGAAAGCCTTCCCCTAGAGCTGGTGCCCTGAATTTGGACTTCTAGCCTCCTAATTTGTGTGAGAATAAAATTCTGTTTGTTAAGGCCAACCACTTGTGATGTTTATGTTATAGCAGCACTAGATAACTAAGACATCAAGCATGGTTGAGGAGCATGACTCACTCAGTGCTCTGCATCTAAGTTTCATAAAAGGCGCATGAAATATATCTATATAGACTTGTCACATGGGGAGCTGGAGGCAGATCAGCAAAGGAAAAGGCTCATTCTGTGTAGGTGTTTAAATCAACACAGCATCACGCTTTTTTGCATGATAAAGCAATATGTGTGTGTTCATTTGTGTGTATGTGTGTGTTTATATGTTAATTAGGGCACATTTGAATTTCTAGATCTTCAGCTTGGGTAGGTACATAGAACGCAGTCCTACAAAAGAAATTTCAGAACTGAGGAATCAGAGAATAGAGAATGAAAAGAAGATTAAGAATATCTTATTGGATTTGTTATGAAACAGCGTGTGTATTTTATTTAATCTTTTTTTGTGCTTTAAGTGAGTTTACAATCAAAATCCATTCATCACATAAAACCTAGCACATACACTGTTATGTAACTCTAGCTGCTCTCCCACCCTACAACACACATTCCTCCTTTTCACCCTGTATTTCCTGTGTCCATTGAACCAGCTCCTGTCCCACTTCTAACTTCTCATCTTGCCTCTGGACAGGAGCTGCTCAGTTAGTCTCATGTGTTTGCCTAAGCCAAGAAGCAAGTTCTTCACCAGTATCATTTAAGGTTTATCATAGTCTAGTCCAGTCTTTGTCTGAAGAGTTGGATTCAGGATTATTTCAGCTCTGGACTAACAGATTCCGGGATCCACATCCGTGGGAAACCTCCAGTCTGTCAGACCATCACGTCTGGTCTTTCAATAGAGTTCTAGTTACGCATACCCATTTTTCTCTCACTATATCAGGGACTCTGTGTTGTGTTCCCTGTAAGGGCAGTCAATGGTGAGCTGCCATCTAGTTCTTTGAGTCTCATGCTGATATAGTCTGTGGAATACAAGGCTCTTTCTGTCTCTTGGACTCATATTTACTTTATGTCTGTGATTTCTTTCATCCTCCTTTGCTTCAGGTAGTCTGGGACCAGGTGCCACTACTTAGAAGGCCACTTGCTAGCTTTTAAGACCCCCAGCACTACTCACCAAAGTAGGATGCAAAACATTTCCTTAAAAAGACTTTCTTATGCCAATTGACCTATTTGTCCCCCAAAACCATGGTCTCTAGACCATGTGTTATGTAAGAAGAGTAAGTGAGGTGGCCCCTAGGGTCGCCATGAGTCGGATCTGACTGGACGTCACCTAGCTGGCTTGGCAAGTGAGTTGGGAGAAGGTTCAAACACTACCTCTGAATAAAGAACAGAAAAGCTGAGTTAAAACATCTTTATACAAAATACATATGGGAATCTGATTACATGGTTATTCCTGAAAGGGATGAAGTCAATCATTCTCCACAAAAAAACAACCCAGTAGTTCTGGTGCATGGAATATCCAGACAGAAATCCACTCAGTAGTTCAAATGCTTCCAGGTTAAGTCTTGTAACTCACTGATTTCTGAGAAGAGGAGACACTGTAAAAATTCTCAGCATAGAAAACAAGTTAGTTGGCAGTAAGTCTCCGTTTACTAAATTGTCCTAATCACTCAATTCACAGGTGTTTATGAAATGTTCCTCTGGAGTGTGGGTTATGTGCTAGGATCACTCAGAAGTTACAGATAAAAGGACACGTCTTCAGGGATACTTGAAAGCATTTTTATGTTCGAGTATATGAAATGGATATCAGATTCATGTGGAACTTTAAAAGTAAACCATAAAACTTTAAAGGAATCTGGTTATTTTAAGTATCTTGGCTCCCCCCTACTGTCTCTGAGGGACTGTGCACTTTTCTTTCATTTGCCCTTATAGACAAGTACTTTATCCTTTGTAGAGCAATAGGAAGAACTGCTGTTAGGTAGGGATGACTGGTAAAACCAAAACCAAACCCATTGCTGCTGAGTCAGTTGTGATTCATGACAACCTCATGTGTTACACAGTAGAGCTGCCCCAACTGAGTGTCTTAGTTGGTTAGGGCTGCTGTAAGAGAAATATCAAAGTGGATGGCCTTAACTGAGAGAGGAAGAAAAAGCTTTTAAAAAGATACCACTTAAATTCCGAAAGGCCTGGGTGCGGGGCTTGTGGGTCTGCAAATGAGTGATTGTTAACAGCTGAAGACAGCTGGAATGCATGACATCAGACCCTTGGAAATGATGGGTCCGGCCTGCTGAATGTGACCTCTGTACCCACACCCAGGCCTATGTGCCTTCCTCCTTGAGAGGCGAATTCACCTGAGGAGGTAGCCTTTGTTGTACTGTTCAGATAAGAAAGCAGCAGTTTGCTTTGGGAGGAAATTGACAAACCCCACTACAATCAATGTCTGCCTCACCTGTCATGTTCACTAAATAAAAATGAGTTGATGCCTAAATTAGAGCTGGGGCATCAGAGATACCAGCTTCGCTCCTTTCTCTCCATACAAATCCTGAGATAAGCTCAGTTTCTAAGAAAAAGGTAAAAGTCCAGAGGCCTGTCTCTGGCCAGCCCAAGATGCTCCCTCCTCCAACTATAGAAATCCCTGATAAGCCTAGTTTCCAAAACAAAAAAAAAGAAAAGAAGAAGCATTTTCCTATGTAACATAATACTAATTGCTTATGTCGTGCCTCGTTATGTATACTGCTCCAATAAGAACACAATATGAAAATCTGTATATCTGTAGCTGCCACTTAGAAAGATGTATGGAAGTTCCTTTGTTTACTTTCTTAAAGAGATGTGTAAAAGAGGATGTCCGCTAATGGAACAGGGTGCACGGCTATTTTTCAGACTTGAGTCTGACCTCAGCACCGCTGGCAATAAGCCCTCTTCCTCTTAAAGACAAAGTGGTGTTTGAGGTATTTTCTGTTCTGCATGCCGAACTTATCTTTTTCCTGCAGCATAACGAGGCGAAAGTTCTTTTCTTATAGCCTCGTAGGCTACAAGGCCAAATTCAGCACCCCAACTCCAGAGGAAGTCTCTCTCTTTCTGACTCTGGAGGAAGTATTACCGGAAAAGCCCGGGAGTTCAGCTACCTGCCACAAAAAGCCAATTCACTGAGGCAGGAACTTTTGGGGTGAGATCAAAGGTTTTATTTGTAAGCCAGCATTGCAAAGGGACATGGAGGTATTTTCATCCTCAGATCCTGTCCAAACTGGTCAGGGGAAGTTGGGTATTTAAAGAGAAAGACCACATGTAGATGTAGGGAACAAAGACAAGTTGGGACCTGTGGTTGTCAACTGATTCATGGCAACCTCATGTGTTACACAGTAACACATGAAGTTACACAGTAACACATAAAGTTACACAGTAACACATGAAGTCAATTGGTGGAGGCAATCAATTGGATAGTGGTCTGCTTCACAATCTCTCTGTCCATGAAGGAAAAAAGAGTGACGTTAGACTCATCTGGCCAGTAACCTAGAAGAATAATGCTCAAACACAAGTTACTTCTCCATCCTCTGGCCTGCTTGATTCCTTTATCATTGGTTTTATCAAGACAAAAAGAGTCATTTATTTTCTATAGTTCACTCAATCTATAGTGGAGCCTACAGAGGGCCCCACCCTAGTGTCTCTACCTGGGGCTTGTACAGTGTGGAGGTCATGTTTTCCCTTTTGTGTTGGAGGTGATCTAAAACAATGTCACCCAGGTCCCTTAGTTTTGAGCACCCCTGACCTGGAGGCTATTTCAGCCCCTGGTTTCAGAAGTGTCTTATCATTAGTCTTCCTTTGGTCTGGAAACATCCCAACACAGGAACTTCTGGTCAAAAGGACAAGCTCTGCTCCAAGTATTGCTTTCTCTGTGGTATGAGGTCTCCACTCTCTGCTTGTTTCACTACCCTTTTGTCTCTTGTAAGATAAAAAGGTGATATAGGCCACATCCCAGGGAAATGTCCTTTACAGTGGATCAGGGATGTAACCTCAGTAATGTGTTACAGTCCCACCCTAATGCTCTTTAACACAATCCAATCTTTCCCCATTAACTACAGGCAGAGATTGGAATTTACAGCATATGTGAAAATTATAACCACAAAATAGAAGACAAGTACATAATAGTGAGAATCATGGCCTGGTCATGTTGATATATATTTTTGGAGGACACAGCTATTACCGGAAAAGCCCAGAAGTTCTGCTACCTGCCACAAAAAGCCAATTCACTGAGACAAGAGCTTTTGGGGTGAGATCAAAAGTTTTATTTGCAAGCTGGCATTGCAAAGAGACAGGGAGGTATTCTCATCCTCAAATCCTGTCCAAATTGGTCAGGCAAAGTCTGAGTATTTAAATGGCAAGACCTGATGCAGATGTAGGGAACAATGTGGGCAGTTGGGTCATCTGGGGGTCAGCTGAGTAAAAGTCAGCTGTATGGAGGCCAGCCAAGCAGAGAGGGTCAGTTGGGTGAAGGTCGACTGGGTGGAGGTCTGTCTCACAATTTTGAAGGCCATCTCCAGCCATCAAGGACAACGAAGTGTTTTAGATTCATCTGGCCAGTAACTTAGAAGAATAATGCTCAAATACAAGTCACTTTTCCATCCTCCTGGCCTCTTGCTTGATTTTCATAATTGGTTTATTGAAACAAAAGGGGCCACTTATTGTCGATAGTTCTCTGAATCTATAGTGGAGCCTACAGAAGGCCCCCACCCTTGTGTCACCGCCTGATGCTTGCGCAGTATGGAGGTTATGTCTTTCCTTTTGTGTTAGGGGTGATCTGAAACAATGTCTCTCAGGTCCCCTTAGTTTTGAGCACCCCTCACATGGAGACTATTTCAGCCTCCAGTTTCATAACTGAATCCATGGCATTCGGTAAACTCTTCATTCACCCCTTCACGATCCACCTCAGTACACAGGCCTTTCCTCTATGTAGTCTAATTCTGCAACTTTGCAGATAAGAAGGCCTTGTTCCACCACTGCCCCATGAACATAACCCCTATCAGTTTTTTGTTTCTATTTTAGAAAGTCCACTTCTGTGAATTATCATATTTCTCAATAATGACAGACCAAGATAGTGGTATTTTAGTAATAAAATTAACAGAAGCAGTAATACAGCACATTATTGTCACAGCAATAAAAATGAGGGTCAAAGAGAAAATTAATGTTAGGCATCTTACTTTGATTTTGAAGTTTTTTCTTATTTATACATAAAACCACATTTTTAGGGGCCGTGCCAGAGATTCCCTAAATCTGATTCCTATGAAGTAGGGGTCAGACATACTTCTGCTCTTACATCAGCTGTGCTCCATCCCTCTACAGCACTGGATTTAATAATGTGTTACAATGGTCACACAGCCCTCAGGATTAAATGGTTTAACAGGTTGTATTTTAGGATGAACATCAGCTGAAAGTAGCAAGGATACAATTCAGGAGACAGCCTCCAACCAAGACAGCTCTCAGTTTCTTCTTGGCTGTGCTCTCAGGCAAAGTGGCCCTTACTTTGCCTGTGCCAGCTGACAGAAGTTTTACCCTGCACAGGCAAGTGTTACAGCTCTTTAGCTCAGCTGACAAGTGACTGGGGGCACGCCATTCTGCCAACAAACCTCCTGCCCAAAGGCACTTAACTCTCTCTCGCTCTGTGGATCAGCAAGACCACTGCAGCCACTTTGTACTGATCTCCTGGTTCCTGCTGCTCTACTGCTGCTGCTGTTTCTTGCTGTTTTCAGTGTCGCAACTCTCGTTCTTGTGGTTCTAGAAGGTTCTTAGCACAGGGACTCTGAGTGTGTTAGCTATCTAGAGCTGCTATAACTGAAATAGCATAAGTGGACAGTTTTAGTAAACAGACATCTATACTTTCACAGTTTAGGGGACTAGAAGTTCACTTTCAGGGGGCCAGCTCCAGGCAAATGCTTTCTCTGTGTTGGCTCTGAGCCAAGGTTCTTGTCATCAGTCTTCCTCTGGATTTAGGGGTCTCTCAGCACAAGAATCTCTGCTCCAAAAGACACACTCCATTCTTGTCTCTTCTTTCTTGGTGGTAGAAGGTACCTTTTCTCTCTGCTTGCTACTTTCTTTTATATCACAAAAGTGGTCCATACAACCTGTACAGTATATCACTAGTTTTGCTTTCTAGAGAACTTAGCCTAAGACAGTGACCAATTCCTGCAAGTTCACTTAATCTTACTGGGTAGTGTTACGCACCCTATTTGCATAGTACAGTAACCAGCTCCCTTGTAAGACCATGGCCTAGCTAAATCACTTTGGCAGAATTATAAACTCAAGGTCAGAAAGGCCATGTATAAGAAGAATGAATTGCCCCACAACTTAAAACAAAATGCAAAACAAATCCACTGCTGTTAAATCAAATCTGACTCATAGCAACTCTATAAGACAGAGCAGAACTGCCTCGTGGGGTTTCCAAGGAGCGGCTGGTGGATTCAAAGAACCAGCCTTAGCAGTGGTAGCTCTTAACCACTGTACCACCATAGTTCAACATCGTGTCAACAATCACAGAATCAGATACTTATGCTGGTCATGGACTTGGCAACTAACCTATCTCTCTCATTTTACACCTGTAGAAATTAAGTTTCACAGTATCAAATAATGACTCAGTATGAAAATGCCTGGTGGAGGTAAGACCCAAACCTAAAATCTAAGTCTCTAGATTGCAGACTCAGAGTTCACACAAGTACACTGTCTAAAAACAACGACAAAAAACATAATCAAGACATCCTTTCTCTATGTTATTGTTAACCAAACTATGTCTTTTGGAATACAAATTCCTCAAGTTATTAACACATGTTAGCACATAAAGGATTCCAAAGCTAAATAGGTGAAGTGTCAGATAAGTTGATATTTGGCCAATTTATTTATAGAGAGACTTCTCAAAACTTTGCACCAATATAGTAATATAAATTTCAGACTGAGAATTTCTCAAACATGTTTGACTGCAAAACCCTTATTTTAGAACACATACTCCACAGCCAGATAGCTTTTGTTCAAATGCTACCTGTATCAGCTGTGCTGTTCTGAATAAGCTATTTAATCCTTCTGTGCCTCAGTTCCTACATCTTAAATATCAGGATAATGAAGATACCCACTTTTGGAGGGTTACTTAGGAAGATTCGAGAAATCCTAGTGGTGTAGTGTTGAAGAGCTGCAGCTGCTAACCAAAGGTTGGCAGTTCAAATCCACCAAGTGGTCCTTGGAAACTCTATGGGGTAGTTGTTCTCTGTCTTATAGTGACCCTATAACTAACACATCATTTGATTCCTTGACTGCAGCTTCCATGGGCATTGATTGTAGATCCAAGTAAAGTGAAATCTTGGTTTTGTTTGAATGACTTCCACTTGGACTAGGACAACTTTAATCTTTTCTCCATTCATCATGATCTTGCTTGTTGATCCACGTCAAGGTTAGCTAGGGAACCTGATCTCCACTTCAACATACTAACATATTTTACTCCAGAATGCAACATTTTCTAGGGATGACAAAGGTCATAGTTTGCATTATAGAACACACACAGTATTGAAAAGATAACTAGCAACAGTTCTTCCTGGCAGTTGTGATGCAAATACAACAATTCCTCCTGGCAGTTGTAAAGTGGCTACAGCAGCCTCAAACCCAGTCAAAAACCAAGTTACTACCACTGCCTCCAATCTATGACATCACACCCTGCTTTTGCCAATAAAAAGCACCCCCAAAATCTATGTGGGGTCTTTTTCCACTCATGGAGACTGATCCATTCCCTCCCTGGAACATAATTCCCCTTAATAAACTTTGCATTATTTGCTACCAAAAAGGATGCATCCTTGTGTGTTTTAGGGTAGGGGGAGCCCAGTTTTCTGGCCATCAGGAGACCGAAGTTGCTAGCTCGATCTCCAGAACCCAAATCAGGACACTGGGAGTCTAATCAGTTACATGACTGTGACAGTCCACATGTAAGCATTTTCTCTTTCTTTATTTTGACATATATTCCATACTGAAGGCCTTAGTCTTTGGTCTTCATAAGTAAGTACTTCAAGTCCTCCTCACGTTCAGCAAGCAAAGTTGTGTCACTTGCATATTACATGTTGTTAATGAGTTCTTCCTCCAGTCCTGATGCCTTATTCTCCTTCGTATAGTCCAGCTTCTCAGATTATTTGCTCAGCATGCAGACTGAATAAGTATGATGAAAGCATACAACCTTGACACACACCTTTCCTGACTTTAAACCATGAACTGTCCCTTTGTTCTGTTTGAATAACTTCCTCTTGTTCTATGTACAGGTTCCTTAAGAGACCAATTAAGTGTCCTAGAATTTCCATTCTTCAAAATGTTATACACAGTTTATTATGATTTACACAGTCAAATGCCTTTAGAGAACAGAGTCCCAGAAATGGGTACTCTGGGTCCAAAGGTGCATCAGCCAATGTGATGGCTGCAAAGAGAATTTTTTAAAAAAGACTTTAATGAAGTCTTATAGAGGAGGGGGCAGGGAAAAGGGAACAAGCAGATGAAAGGTTTATGGTGCACTTAACAAGACTCGCAATAGTATGAAGCTGTTATCCTCACCAAAGGGGCAGGGAGAGAAAACGGCACTATCAGAGTACAGTAACAAGCAGACCTCAGAGAGGGCTCTCCTAGCGGGAGCTGTTACCATGGAAGGGCAGAACTACTACTAGAATTCCCTGAACATATACAATAAAACCTGCAAAAGCTGGAATCTATATAAGGCAGGAAAACTCAAATATTTGCTACTAATAGAGAATGGTAGAAAAGTGGTAAGATCACACTGCCAAAAGTGGAAAACTTGTCTGACCGGGAAAATCAAAGCAGTCTTGTTAAGTTTCTGGCACTTTTCAGTGTAGTAAAAAATGTTATTTATCTGCTAAGCACAATACATTTGCATAACATTGGAAAATAACTTCCTTCATTATTAATTACATTTCACCATTAGTGCTAACTATTGCCCAGACACAGCTCTAGGCTGAGAACAGCTATTCAAAGCTCTCCTGCTTTTCTTCAATTTCCTGTCACAGCTTCTCATTTGTTAAACTCAACTAAATGCAGCTACATGGAACCTGATCAAAGCCTTCCAAAACAGCCTATCATGGTATGGGACAGTACAGGGAAGAACAAAACATGAATCATGTGAGGACAAAAATATTTTGCGTAAAAGGTAAATGCATTTAAATATGTACATTATATATTAACTAAAACCAAACCCACTCCCGTTGAGTTGATTTCTGACTCATAGCAACCCTGCAGACAGAACAGAACTGCCCCATAGAATTTCCAAGGAATGCCTGGTGGATTTGAACTGCCGACCTTCTAGTTAGCAGCCATAGCACTTAACCACTACATCATCAGTGTTTACAAAATAAATAAACCACTTGCCATTGAGTCAATGCCCTATAGCACAGAGGCCTTGCTGAAAATGAAGAGAATTTTAAACACTCATTGATGAAGATCAAAGACCACAGCCTTCAGTATGGATTGCACCTCCACATGAGGCAAACAAAAATTCTCACAACTGGACCAGTTAGCAACATCATGATAAATGGAGAAAGGATTAGGGCTGTTAAGGATTTCATTTTACTTGGTCCCACAATCAACACCCATGGAAACAGCAGTCAAGAAATCAAAAGATGCATTGCATTGGGCAAATCTGCTGCAAAAGACCTCTTTAAACTGTTGAAAAGTAACCAAGCCATGATATTTCCAATTGTATCATATGAATGTGAAAGCAAGAATGGTGAGACTACGTCTCACATACTTTGGACATCTTGTCTGGAGGGATCAATCCCTGGAGAAGGACATGATGCTGAATAAAGTAGCGCGTCAGCGAAAAAGAGGAAGAGCCTCAAGGAGATGAATTGAGACAGTGACTGCAACAAAGGGCTTAAGCATAAAAATCAACAGTGGTCATGGTGTAGCACCAAGCAGTGTTTCATTCTGTTATGCACAGGGTTGCTACTTGTCAGAACTGACTCAATGGCACCTAACAACACAAAAACAACATAGGGCAGAATGGAAATGCTACAAAGCATTTCCAAGGGGCTACTGTTGGGTTTGAACTGCCTACCTTTTGGTTAACAGGTCTTAACTACATATGTGTGTTTGTGTATGTGTACACTCATGTATATGGGAGTCCTGAATGGTCAAAGTGGTTAAGGGTTGATGACTAGTCAAAAAATTGGCAGTTTGAACTCACCTGGATGTACCAGGTGAGATGGGTCTGGCAATCTGTGAATTTCCGAAAACAGTTCTACTCTGCACACGTGGAACTGTCATTAGTTGGAATCAACTATACTGCAACAAACAACAAAAACATACATATATTGTTTATACACACACACACACACACACACACACACACACACACACACACACACACACACAAATGTTTAGCCAGTTTCTGTGCCCCAGGTATTGTGCCATTTTGCAGTTTCAGCAGCAGCAGCAGGTGAGGAGTGACTGTTTCTTAAATACTCATTCATACAGTAAGTTGTCAAGTCTTTGGCTTTTTGCTAATCTGATAGGAGAAATACAGTGTGCTAGTTTAGTCTTAATTTGCACCTTGTTTTCATATATAAGGCCACTTGTATTTGTTTTTCTATAAACTTACGGAGTTTTTATTTCTTTCTCTTGTCAGAAATGGAAGCTGTTCTTCTTGAGTTCATAAACCATTGAGTTACAGGAAATGAAGCAACAAGTATTTGCTTCCATGCTTGCAAACAGTAAGGCATCAAGGAAATATTATAGCTGTTCTTCAGTTGAACAACTGTACCAGGCTGTACCCTGGTTCACCACAATACCAACAGTGAAGGTTTCTCCATCAGTCAAACCAAATCTGTTGTTGAGACCCTTTGGAGAAATAGGAGATTTGATCACCACCTTCATGTCACCTGTACTGTCATTCTTATAATCCAGAACGGGAATAAACAGATTAACTTTAAAGTGCTATCTTTTCTCACCTGTCAACAAAGAGGAATGTCATATATACCATGATGCTTCCAAATACTGTTTTCACACTATTGTACTATTTTGTAAACTGAATATGGTTATTTCATCTATTGTGTAAATTAAATTGATTGTGGCATTTAAATGCTGAAGTGATGAAAATTATTCTATATTCAAAAATATTGTCTGCTGAATATGATATATATATACGACACCCTTTGTTTTTAATTATCCTTCATCATTGTATGCTAACTATTGTCCAACAAAACTAGTACATAGCTGCTAAATGTTATGCAAAAGCACATGTCACTTAAAGTATAACTGGAATTGAACCAAAATTAGAAATTCAGTGGTTTTTAGCTGCCATGAAATTACATTATCCTTTGCAAAGCTACTAACTAGAAGGTACTTGAAAGTTATTATATTGATTATGATACCATAAATATCTAGAAAATAATTCAATTTTTTTGCCTGAGCACACACAAATTTTCTCTCTTTTTTTCTCCTAATGCAGCTGTAAGCAGAAAGGACATTTTCATCCAGCTACTCCATGTAGGCTCTCAGGCAATAAAAGGCACACAGACACTAAAGAATGATCATGCAAAACACTAAATATATCATTTCCCATTAGCACAGCACACATCCTATTCCTGGTAGTAGAAATTAGGCCACGTTAATGTGAGAGCCCAATAATGAGAACATAAAATTAATACATACCACTAAGATAAGTTCAAGTTTCCAAGAATCAACCTAATTCTCTTTTTTATATGCTAACTGGTAGAAGATACTAAGAGACTTTTGGTGGAAAAAATAAGAAGAAAGATTTTACAAGTAGCACACAGAAGCAGGAAAGCAGGAGTGGGTACGGAATGGAAAGGGGAGATGACTGGCTAAGCAGCTAACGGATTTGGAATGAGCTGGATACTCAGCCATCAGACCAGTTCAGGTACCAGATGTGACATAAGGCCTTATAACTAGGGCAAACTATCTTCTATACTGTCAGTATGTACTAAGAGGGAGCTCTGGGTGACTCAGCCAGAACAAAAGCTTAACTTCTCCCAGTTTGTTCCTGCCTCGTTTCTTGAAATCACTCAAGTTAATGCCTGGTACATTCTCAGAAGCCAGTTCAGTCTTCACTACCACAATCATCTCCGCCACCTCACTGATTTCATTTCTTGAGTTTAACCTCTGGTGGTCTTCCATGGACATGGTTGGAGGGTTCTACAACTTCATCCATTCTTGACATTTTTCTAAGCAGGTCTTAATCTCTAGCCCTTTCCCTAGTATGATAACCATTCATTAATGTAAGACCCTTACCTCTTGGCTTAAACTAGGTAGCAAGATCTTTATCATAGGCTGATGAGGTCCTTTCACTCAGGTCTCTTGTCTTCTCTCTAATAACGCCTAAAGAAACTTTACAAAGGGTAAACAAATAGAGCTTGTACAGAGGTGAGCCTATAAGATCCAAAAGGCTAACTAAATTATAAATAGGTATAAAGCTGATAACTTACAACATTTAAGTATGACTAGAGGTAATCCCCATGTTACTCATGAGAAAACTGAAGTTCAGGGTCTTTTCTAAGAGACTTGGCCAAAGTCCCATAGCTGAGCCCTAAATTCACACTGGACATCAGATTCCAGACCTGAGATTCTTAATTGCTACAGCAGACGGCCTCCCAAGACCCTAGCAGGAGAAGGGGATAGAAAAAAGACTCCAGCACTGACACACATCTTCCCCTACTTAAAACCACGCAGTGTTCACTTGTTCCACTCATATGACTGCCTCTTGTTCCATGGAGATTCCTCACGAGCACAATTATGTGTTCCCAGAATTCCATTTCTTCACAAAGTTACGTATGATCCACACCATCAAACGTCTTAGCATAGTCAAGAAAATACGGGTAAACATCTTTCTGGCATTCTCTGCTTTCAGCCTGGATCTGTCTGACATCAGCCGTGAAATGCTGGATTCCATGTCCTCTTCTGAATCTGGCTTGCATTTCTAGTAGTTCCATGTCAGTGTACCTCTACAATAGCTTTTGAGTGATCTTCAGCAAGTGATTTTACTTGCAAAGCTCTTAGACTAAGAGAAGATTGATGGTGAAGACTTTCTCTTAGAGCTGAAAGAAAAAGACTTTTTCTGTAACTGCCAGCCTGAATGTGGACTTTTAGCCTCCTGAACTGTGAGAGAATAAACTTCTGTTTGTTAAAGTCGTCCACTTTGGTATTTCTGTTGTAAGCAGAAAAGACAATTATTTTGAGAAGCTCTGTAGTAACAATAATTTCATTCAACATTAGGATTCGTATCTTTCAAACACATTTGGGGAAACGTTATTTTATAATATTGAAGGAAAGAAAGTTAACGTTTGCTAAGCACTGCTACCTATATTGAACCCTGACAATGGTTAAGAGTTTGGCAGCTAACCAAAAGGGTGGCAGTTCAAATTCACCAGCCTCTCCTTGGTAACCCCATTGGGAAGTTCTACTCTGTCCCGCAGAGTTCCCATGAGTTGGAACTGACTTGATTGCTACAATTTTTCTCTTGTTATTGTTGTTGTCTATGCTATTTAATTATAAGGTCTCTGTGGCTGGTGTTATTGAGTTGGCCACTCATTTCTGGTTGAGAGTTTATTAAATAACCTTTAAATGCTCAGCTGTGGAAGTGCCTTCACTTCTTGAGTGCTATACTATACAGCACTATACACAGCTGTTTATGAAAGCATTTCTTTTAACTGAAGTTCTGATAATTAAACTATTTAGTATCAACAAACCTGAAGACTCTTTAGGAAATGTTTACAATGTCTCCCATGGAGCTAAACAGCAACAGGTCCAGAGCCTTAAAGCTTGTGTTGATGGTTGTTGAAGGTCATAATAAATGGATTTTTTTATTCTTTATTTTACATAAAGAGCCTTTGACTGTGTTTCTCATCCTAACAACCTTGCTTTAATGTTCCTTCCCTTTAAACTTCTCCCCTCTTACCTTTCTGTCAAAATCAAACTCCTGAAAAGACTGGTCTTTACTCAGTACCCTCATTTTTCATCTTTCTCACTCCTTAACGTACTTCAATGTGGCTTCTCTTCATATAAAATTGCTCTGACAAATCATCCATAATTTCCTAAAGCAATTTTAAAGCTTTTTAATATGAGGAACTTCACAGAAAAATAAAATGGATCAAATTACATAATGTGATATTTGTCCCATGTCCTCATCACCCAGGTTCAGCTATTATCAACTCATGGTCAAGTGTTTTCCTCTCCACCACCAACCACTTCATCCCCTCCCGCAGGATTCTGAAGCTATTCCCAGACATTATGTCACTTCATCTTTAAATATTTCAGTATCTATCTTTAAAAGAAAAGCACACTGTAAAAAACCAAACCACAACATCAATAGTCATTTCATGTTTCTTTAGTGTTCAACTTCTCTGCAGAGCACATGATAATAATGGCATTTCCTTTCTTTTGCAACTTTTTCTCAAAAATTCACTTTGAGATTTTTGAAACCTTTTTGTCTGATTTTACTTGTCAATTCTTTCTTGTGGTTGTTTTATTCCCCAGAATTTCTTTCTTCCTTTTGGCCACTTATCACTCCTTTTTCTCTGCCAGACTTAAATGTTAGTACTTACCACCTCTTATCAGGTCTGTGCTAGATCCTTTTACCTTTTTACTCTCTATCAGAACGTTTTACAGTTTACTGTGCATACAAGTCACTGGGAAATCTGTAAAAATACAGAACCTGATTCATTAAGTTTGGTATGAGGATTGAGGTTCTGCATTGAAAAATATATACTAGTTTAAAAAGATTTAGCCATAATCAGAGCTAGATTATGAATGTCAGAAGCTCAAGCAATGAAAAGATTATGTGTCTACTCCTGGTGTAATTCAGTCTTAACCATAAAAAATAGAAAACTTAATGTGTGCTCCGTGGTGAACGTAAGAAGCTAACAAAGGTCACTTAGTTAATCAAGCTGCATTCCTTCCCTTGCCTCTATTCTCACCCTCAGACCGGAATAGCAGGTTTACCCTCCTCTCCCTATCCCTGAAGAAATAAAATTGATTAAGACCTCAGAGAGAAAAAGGGAGAGAGAGAGAAGGGGAAATTAGATAGTTTACTTCGCTTGATCATCCTGCAACCAATTTTGCGTAGTTTACTCTGATTATCCCGTGACAAACTTCTGGGTAATTCATACTGTTTGATTATCCCGTGACAAACACAACATCACGAAACCCTTTGAATTCTGGCTATGAGAACCACTGGAAACGTAACTCAAGGGGGACAGTTTTGGGAGAAGTTCTCCCTGTCTCCTGGCTGGCATGTGTGTCTGCTAATAAAGCATTAAACCTTTTTCCCCGTCTCTGAACTTTGGCTCTCAGTGACGTGGAAAGAACTTACTGTACCTCAGCGGCATGCTGATATTGAATAATTATTTACAGATTTTTCTGAACCGGTATTTTATTGCTAAAATTCTCTCTTTTTCTGTTTTACTTTTGTTATGTGTCCTGTGTTGCATCTATCCTAACTTCAGATTGTTGTTTTTAGTCCAACTCAGGGTGACCATGTGCGTAACAGAACTTGGAACCTTGCCGATTCCTGTGCTGTCTTTGACGATATAGCTGTTATGTCAATCTAATTGAAGGTTTCCTTCCTTTTAATTGGCCCTCTATTTTCCAGACACGATGACCTTTTCTAGCAGTTAGGTTTTCCCTGATGACGTATCTAAAGTAAGCAAGTTAAATCTTACTGTTCTCCCTTTGAGGACTATTTTGGTTTTATTTTTTCTTAGACTGGTTTGTTCATTCTTCTGGAAGTCTACAGTATGTTGAACACCATGATTCCAATGCATCTATTTTTCTTCTGTTTCTTTTTCATTATCCATGCATATAAGATGACTGAAAAGATCATGGCTTAAGTTAGATATACCTTAAGTCATCAAAGTGACGTCTTTGCTTTCTAACACTTTAAATAAGTATCAGTATATTTCCCTGATACAGTATCTCGTTTGCTTTCATGAGTGTTGATTGTTGATACAAGTAAAATGCAGTCCTTGACAAGTTCTATTTCTTTGTCATTTGCCATTATGTTGTTTACTGGCCCAGTTGTGAAGATTTTTGTTTTCTTTAAGTTCAGGTATAATCCATACTGAAGGCTGTAGTTTTGACTTTTGTCTGTAAGTGCTTCCAGTCATCTTCATTCTGGCAAGGAAAGTTGTGTCTTTTTATACTGCATGTTGTAATGAGACTTCCCCCAATTCGAATGCATGTTGTTTATATACTCCAGCTCCTCAAATGATTTATTCACCACATTGACGGAATAAGTGAAAGAATAACATCCCTGTAGGACAGAGTAGAACTGCCACATAGTTTTGAAAGAGCTCCTGGTGGCTTCAAACTGCTGATCTTTTAATTTGCAGCCATAGCATTTAAGCACTACACCATCAGTTTGCAGTTTTTTAAAGAAATGCCAACTCAATTTCTAAAGTGGTTGTACAATTTTACATTCCCACCAGCAGTGTAGAAATGTTCCATTCTCTCCATAGCTTCTCCAACATCTGTTGCTCTGTGTGTTTTGGATTAATGTTAGACTTCTTGGGGTTATAGTATCTAATCATAGTTCTGATTTTCATTTCTCTATGCTTAACAATCATAAGCATTTCCTTGTATATCTGTCACCTGAATGTCTTCTTCGGTAAAGTGCCTGTTCATATCCTTTCTCATTTTTTAACTAGGTTATTTGTCTTTTTGTTTTTGAGGTTTTCCAGTATCTTGTAGATTTTACAAACTAGATGCTGATCATATTTGCCATATTCAAAAAAATATTTCCCAGTCTGTAAGTTTTCTTTTTACTTTTTTGGTGAAGTGTCTGGGTGAGCATAAGTTTTGATTTTTAGGAGCTCCTAATTATTTATTTTCTCTTTTAGAGTTCGTGAATTGTTAATAATACTTTGCATTTTGTCCATGCCATGTATTAGAAGTGGTATTGTCCCCATTCTTTCTTACATGATCTTTATCATTCTAGATTTTATATTTAGGTCTTTGATCCACTTTTGCGTGTGGTGTGAGGTATGGGTCTTATTTCATTTTTTGCAGATGGATATACAATTATGTCAGCACCATTTGTTGAAGAGACTGTCATTTCCCTAGCTTATGGACTTAGGGCCTTTGTCAGATATCACCGACGCTCCTAGGTGGATGATTTTAGGTCTGGATTCTCAATTCTGTTCTATGTATTGAACTATGTGTCTGTTGTTATACCAATACCAGACTGTTTTCACTACCATAGTGGTATAATAGATTCTAAAGTCAAGCAGTGTGAGTCCTCACATTTTGTTCTTCTTCAGTAACGCACTACTTATCTTGGGCTTCTTCCCTTCCCACATGAAATTGGTGATTTGTTTTTCCATCTCAGTAAAAAATGCCATTAGGATTTTGATTGAGATTGCATTTTTCCATATATCGTTTTTGATAGAATATACATTTCTGCAATGTTGAGTCTCCTTATTCTTGCAGCCGTGTCTTGTAATTTTCTTTGTATAGCTCTTTGCTATCTCTGGTTAGATTTATTCCTAAGTATTTATCATGTTGGGTCTGTAGTAAATGATATTGATCCAGTGATTTCCCCTTTGAGGTTTTCTTTGTTGGTGTGGGAGAAGCCAACGGATTTTGTATGTCTATTGTGTGTTTCGATACTCTGCTGAAATCTTCTATTAGTTCCAATAGATTTTTCATGGATTCTTTAGGAGTTTCTGTGTATAAGACCACATCATGTGTAAATAGATGTTTTTATTTCTTCTTTACCAATTTGAATCATCTTTATTTCTTTTTCTAGACTAATTGCTCTGGCTAGAACCTTCATCGCAATGTTGAATAAGAGTGCTGATAAAGTGTATCCTTCCCTGGCTCGTTTTCTCAAAGGAAATGCTTTCAGAGTCTCTCCATTTAGGGTGATGTTGGTTGTTGGCTTTGTACATGTGTCCTTTATTATGTTGATGAATTTCCCTTCTAGTCTTATTTTGCTGAGAGTTTTTAACACGAGTGGGTGTTGGACTTTGTCAAACACCTTTCCTGCATTAGTTAATGTCTTGGTCATCTGCTATAACAGAAATACCATGAGTGGATGGCTTTAAAAAAAGAAATTTTATTTTGTCACAGTAGGCTAAAAGCCCAAATTCAGAGCATCAGATTCAGGGGAAGGCTGTCTATTCTGACTCTGGGGGAAAGTTCTTATTGTCAGTCTTCCCCTGGATTGGAAGCTTCTGAGGTAAAGGGACCCCAGTTCTATCCAAAAGATGTGTGCAGCTCCCTGTACTGCTTTCTTTCTTGATGTTGTGAGGTCCCCATGTCTCTCTGCTAGCTTCTTTCCTTTATGTCTCAAGAGACTGCCTCAAGGCACAAAACAATCCTACACATTGAGCCCTCTCCACCAATACAACTACTGCCCATCCTCCCTCATTAACATCACAGAGGCAGGATTTACAGTGGAATATCATGGCCCAGCCAAAGTGAAACACAGATTTTTGGGGGAACAGAATTCAATCCATGACAGTTGGTAGACCCACTGCCGTCAAGCCATGTTGGACTCATAGTGACCCTATAGGTCAGAGTAGAACTGCCCATAGAGTTTCCAAGGAGTGTCTGGTGGATTTCAACTGCCAAACTTTTGCTTAGCAGATGTAGCACTTAACCTGCTATGCCACCAGGGTTTCATATATTTCTTATGATTAATTACACTGATTGTTTTTCTAGTGTTGAACCATCCCTGTACATCTGGTATGAATCAGACTTGGTAGGGGTGAATTTCTTTCTGTTTTTTCTTTTCTAGTTTGGATTTGTTGTTGAATTCTACTGGCTAGAGTTTTCTTGGGGATTTTCACATCTGTGTTCATGAGGGACATTGGTGTGTAATTTTCTTTTTTGGTGATGCCTTTACCTGGTTTTGATATCAGGGTCATGCTGACTTCATAGAATGAGTTTGTGAGTATTCCATCCTTTTGCATGCTCTGAAATACTTTTATTAATAGTAGTGCTAAGTTTTCTCTGAAAGTTTTGTAGAATATTTCAGTGAAACCATCAGGGCCATGGCTTTCTTGTTATTGGGAGTTTTAAAATTACTTTTTCAACCTTTTCTTTTGCTATTACCTCTGTTTTTCTAGTTTAGATAGATAGTTTAGACAGATAGATAGTATGTTTCAGATTTGTTACAGTACAATTTTTTAAAAATATTTTAAATTGATACAACACATTTATTTGCTTTATGGCTACATCTATTATCCCCCTTAAAATACTAAGATTAAACCCAATTTTAACTACCGCGTGACTCTTAAACTTTCTCTGCGTCTGTAACGACTATAACTACTGTAGTATATCCCTCTTTTAGTGTGATGGTGTTATAGTTGTCATGACATGATCACAGATTCCCTCATTTTAATATTGCAGCTTTGATTAAGTTTTGTCACTTCCCTAACTGATTTGAATTTTGGATGATGTGTCCTGAATTGTCACCATAAATATACATGTAATGGTTTTGTTTATCTATGGAAAGAGCTTCTTTCAATATTTCATGTAATTTTCATTTCATTTTCACAAAATCTCTAATCTTCTCTTATCTTCAAAAGTCTCAATTTTGCCATTATATTTGATAGACAATTTTGCAGGATAAATAATTCTTGGATGAAAGTTTTTCTCCTTCATGACTTTGAATGTGTCTGCCCACTGTTTTCTAGCCAGCACTGTTTCTGCAGAGAAGTCAGACAAAAGCCTACAGGGTTTTCCTTGGAGTGTTAGCTTTGCTTTTAGCCTTGCTGTCTTCAGAAGCATCTGTTTATGTTTCATCTTATTAAGCTTGATTATAATATGTCTTGGTGTCTTACTTTTGGGATCTAGCTTTTGCGGTATTTGAAAAACATCTTGGATACCTATGTTCTCTTTGGTAAGAAAACTCAGGAAAGTTTTCTGTCAGTATCTCTACAGCAATACTCTCTATGTTGTCATTAACCCCTCCTTGTTCAGGAACTTCAATTAAATATAAATTATTTCTCTTAATGGAGTCCTACATGTTTCTTAATGCTCCTTCATTTTTATTATGTCTTTTCTCTGATTTCTCCTCATTAATTCTGCTGTCAGTTGCTCTATCCCCAAGGTCACTGAGAGTCTAACTTCTCTCTGTTCAATCCTACTTTTTTGGCTTTGGATTGAATTATCTCTTTAATTTTGTTATTGATATGATGTATTTCAGATCATTGATGTTCCATCAGTTCAAATAGCTTACTAAATTTTTCATTTTGTTCTACTGCATTTTGTTTAATCACTAGGAGGGCTCTCTATATAATTCTTTTGTACTCAACCTCCAATAGATTCAGAACGGCTTCTTCATCTGGGAAATTTTTGAATCTTTACTTTGGGGATTTTCTGGAGCATTTGAAGGCTGATCTTTAAATGATTAGTTATTGTCTGCTGCCTCCACGCCATCTAGACACTGTTTGATTTCTCTGGCATTAGATCTAAGAAAATTGTTGGTCACAAGCTGTCTCTAATACTCTAATGATTTTCCGCAGGTGGACTCTCTGGGGTGGAAGTCTCTGCTTATGGGGTGGCAAAGAGGCCACCCTACTTATGGAGAAACGGGGCTGTCAGCCAACCCTACAATGTGGGTCAGAGAAGGATGGGAGGAAAAGATGACAGGCGTCTGAACAAACAGATCTCCAGGCAAATACATAGGCCTCTAAGTCTTAAAAGTAAACTTAACTTCTATGTGGAGAGCTGTCCAGGTGTTGAACTAGGAGCTTTCCAATCTGCTGGCTGAAACAGGCCATCAGGAGAAGAAGACTCCACCTTCCAGCTGATAATCAAAGTACGTTATTGACCATTCGCAGAAGCTGCAGTTCTCCAATACCATGCAACAGCAGAAGTGGAGGTCACACGGCTGCTGGCTTGTTTTTGAGAGGGGAAAATTAGTCTGATACTGGTTCCCAGTCAAATTTGCTAGGTCCTGCCAAGCCTGCACCCCAGATGTTCAGTGCTCTATACAGATATCATCCAGGCCTTAGTTCTCAGAGGGAAATGAGGAGACATGAGTCTATTCCACGATCTTTTAACAGACTCCTGAACACAAAACTAACACTGGAACAAAAACAGGTAAGGAAGAACAGCCCAGAACAGAACATTAAGAGCAATACAGAAAACATCAACATAAAAGTAATTACATCAAAATGATGGCACTAAGCACATACCTATCAATAATTCGCTGGCATCAATAATTCCACTGAATGCAAATGGACTGAACGCTCCAGTAAAGAGACAGCAAGTGACATCCTGGATCAAAAGACTTGACCCATCTAAATGTTGCTTACAAGAAATACACCTTAGACTTAAATGTATAAACAAATTGAAGATTAAAGGATGGAATGATTTATACCAAGCTAACAAGATACAAAGAAAAGCAGGTGTGGCAATACTAATCTCAGATAAAATAGCTTTTAATGTAAAATCCACTATTGTGGACAAAGAAAGTCACTATTGCTGAAAGGCTCAATACTTCAGCAGGGCTTAACAATATTAAATACTGATGCACCTGATACCAGAGCACCTAAATACATTGAACAAATAGTGAAAACACTGAAAAACGAGATATATCATTCCACAGTAATAGTTGGAGACCTCAACACTCCCCTTTCAGTTATGGATAGATCCTCCAGAAAAAAACTCAGTAAAGATGCAGAAGATCTTACTGCAACAATCAACCATATTGACCTTATTGACACATGCAGATCTTTTCATCCATTAATGGATAAGCACACCTTATTCTCCAATGAACATGGAACATTCTCCAGAATAGACCGTGTATTAGGTCATAAAGCAATTCTCTATAAAATCCAAACCATTGATTTACTGCAAAGTATCTTCTTGGATCACAGAGCTATAAAATTTGAAATCAATAACAGAAAATTCATAGGTAGAAATTCAAACTTATAGAAACTGTACAACACTTAGCTTAAAAAGTCTTGGTTTACAGAAGAAATCAAGGACAAAATAAAGAAGTTTATGGAATCAAATGAGAATGAAAACACATTCTACCAGAATTTATGGGATACAGCAAAAGTGGTGCTCAGAGGTCAATTTATCTCTATAACTGCACACACCCAGAAGGAAGAAAGGGACCAAATTAAAGAATTAACCTTACAGCTTGAACAAGTTGAAAGAGAGCAACAGAAGAACCCCTCAGCCACTAGAAGAAAACAGATTATAAGGATTAGAGCAGAACTAAATGAATTAGAGAATAGAAAAACAATCAAAAAAATTAACAAAACCAAAACTGGCTCATTGAAAAGATCAACAAAATTGATAAACCATTGGCTAAACTTACAAAAGAAAAACAGCAGAAGATACAAGTAATCCAATTAGGAAGTGAGATGGGAGTCATTACAACAGACCCACCTGAAATAAAAAATATCATAACAGAATACTATGAAAGGCTGCACACTAACAGATTTGAAAACCTAGAGGAAATGGAAAAATTCCTAGACTCATATCACTCACCAAGATTATCACAAGGAGAAATAGGTCAGCTTAATAAATCTATCACAAAGGAAGAGATTGAAAAAGTCATAAAAAATCTACCAACCAAAAAAAGTCCTGGTCAAGATGGCCTCACCAGAGAATTCTACCAAACTTTTATAGAAGAGTTAACTCCAATCCTATTGAGGCTATTTCACACCATAGAAAGGAATGCAATACTCCCAAATTCATTCTATTAAGCCAGCGTAACTCTGATATCAAACCCAGGGAAAGATCCCACAAAAAAAAAAATTACAGACCAGTATCACTCATGAACCTAGATGCAAAACTCTTCAACAAAATTCTAGCCAATAGAATTCAACAACATATAAAAAATAATAATTCATCATGACTGAGTTGGTATCACTCCTTGGATGTAAGGCTGGTTCAACAGCAGAAAAAAAATTAATGTGATCAACAACATTAATAACACAAAAGATAAGAATCACCTGATTTTGTCAATTGATGCAGAAAAGGCATTTGACAAAGTTCAACATCCATTCATGCTTAAAACTCAGAAAAATAGGAATAGAGGGGAAACTCCTCAAAGCAGTCAGTAGCATCTATGCAAAGCCAACTGTCTTCATTGTCCTGAATGGTGAAAGGCTGAAAGAATTCCCTTTGAGAACAGGAACTAGACAGGGATGCCCACTCTCACCACTTCTATTCAACTTGTGCTAGAAGTTCTAGCCAGAACAACTAGACAAGACAAAGAAATAAAGGGCATCCATATTGGCAATGAAGAAGCAAAATCTCGCTATTTGTAGATGTGATTCTTTATACAGAGAATTCAAAGCAATCCATAAGTAAACTATTGGAGCCAATAGAGAAGTTCAGCAAAGTAACAGGATACAAGATAAATGTAAGTGAATCAGTAGGATTCGTTTATACAAACAGTGAGATTATTAAAGAAGAAATCACCAAATCAATTCCATTTACTATAGCCCCAAGAAGATAAATTATCTAAAAATAAATCTAACTAGAAAAATAAGAGATCTTTACAAAGAGAATGAGAAGACCTTACTACAAGAAACTAAGAGAGACTTACATAAATGGGTAGATTACTAATCTACCCTGCTCATGGATAGAAGACTCAACATTGTGAAAATCTCTATTTTACCCAAAGCAATCTACTTATATAATGCAATCCCAACACAAATTCCAGCTACATTTTTTAATGAGGTAGAGAAACAAATCATCTGTCTGAAAAGGGAAGAAACCTCAGATAAGTAAAGCACTTCTGAAGAAGAAGAACACACTGGGTGGCCTCTCACTACCTGACTTTAGAACCTATTCCACTGACACAGAGAGTTGAAACAGCCTGGTACTTGTACAAAAAGAGACACGTAGACCAATGGAGCAGAGCTGAGACCCCAGAGATGCCACCATCCTCCTATGAACAGCTGATATTTGACAAAGGCCTCAAGATTTTAAATTGGGGTAGGAATGGTCTCTTTAACAAATGGCACTGGCAAAATTGAATATCCATCTGCAAAAAATTGAAACAAGACCCCTATCACACACCTTATACAAAAACCAACTCAAATTGGATTGGATGAAAGACCTAGCTATAAAATCTAAAACAATAAAGCTCATCCAAGATAAAATAGGATCAACAATGAAAGTTTTAATACGCAATGTAGACAGACTTCAAAATCTGACAAAACATGATCAATAGGAGAGAAAATAGATAAATGGGAACTACTAAGAATCAAATACTTTTGCTCATCCAAAGACTTCATCAAAAGAATTAAAAGACCACCTACAGAATGGGAAAAAATACTTGGCAACTACATGTCAGACTGACGTCTGAGCTCCATAATCTATAAAGCCAAGCCAGCCAAGTGCCGTAGAGTCAGAGCTGACTCATGAATATCAACAAGAAAAGGATAAATAACCCAATTAAGTGATGGACGAAGGAGACAGACAGACATTTCTCTAAACAGGATATCCAGGCAGCAGAATGACATATGCAGACTTGCTCACAATCATTAGCTATTAAAGAAATCCAAATCAAAATTTGGCCCAACAAGGTTGGCCATGATCCAAAAAAACACAAAAAACAACAAATGCTGGAGAGGCTGTGGAGACATTGGAACTCTTCTACACTGCTGGTGGGGTTGCAAAATGATACAACCTCTTTGGAAAACAATCTGGTGCTCCCTTAAAAAGAGATATACCGTTTGATACTGTAATTCCACTGCTTGGAATTTATCCTTCAGAAACAAAGGTTGTCACACAGACACATGTATGTGAATGTTTGTCGCAGCACAGTCCACAATAGCAAAAAGTTGGAATCAACCCAGATGCGCATCAACAGATGAATGGATAAGGAAACTATGGTCCATATACTCAATGGAATACTATGCTATGATAAAAAAACAATTATGATTTTAGAAAACATCTCATAACATGGTCTCATTTGGAAGAGATCATGCTGAGCGAAATCAATCAGTGCCAAAAGGACAAATTTTGTATGAGACCCCTGTTATAAGGACTTAACAAGAGAATTATCCACAGAAGAAAATGACTGTGTTGGGTACATGATTGGGTGGGGGGGGGGCTGAGGGTTTATCATAGATGAGGTAATTGACACATGTTAGAAATTTTATTCTTTTATTGTAATTTATAAAAAATAAAAATATTTTGCTTAATTATTGTTACAGTACAATTTTATGTAGTATTGTTATCCTTTTAGTTCCAGTTGGGTCTGTTGTGGTATCATTTATGTCTCTTCTCGTTTGGGTTATTTGCTTCCTCTCCCATTTTTCTTCTGTCAGTTTGACCAACAGTTTATCAATTTTGTTGATCTTTTCAGAGAGTCAGCTTTTGGTCTTGTTAACTCTTTCAATTGTTTTTCTATTCTTTACTTCATTTATTTCTGTTCCAGTTTTTATTATTTACTTTGTTCTTGTGCCCAAAGTCTTCTTTTGGTGCTGTCTATCTATTTGTTTTAGTCATAGGGTTATTGCTTTAACTTGGGTCCTTTTTTCTTTTTGGATGTGTGAATTTATTAGTATAAACTGACCTTCAAGCACTGCTTTTGTTCTGTCCCAAAGGTCCTATTAGGATGCATCTTCCTTCTCATTTCATTCTGTCAATTTCTTTATTCTGTTCTTGATTTCTTCAGTAACCAAATAAGTTTTTGAGCAAAGTGTTATTCAGTTTTCATGCATTTTTTTCCCTTGACTTTTCTGTTCTTAATTTTTACTTTTATGGCTCTATGGTCAGAAAAACTGTTTCATGATGTTTCAGTGCTTTCAATTTTGTTAAGTCTTACTTTCTAGCCCAATATGTGGTCTATTTTGGAGAATGTTCCATGTTTGCTGGTAAAGAAAGTATACTTCTATGCTGTCAGGTAGAATGTTCTGTATATCTATGAGATCAAGTTGACTGATTGTGGCATTTAGATCTTCTGTGTCTTTATTGAGCTTCTTTCTGAAAACAGTGTGTTTAAGTCTACTGTTGTTATGGGGCTGTCTATTTCTCTTTTCAATGCTATTAGTGTTTTAAGTATTTAGGAGCCTTGTCATTCTGTGCATAAATATTTAACATAGTTATGTCCTCCTGGTGTCAGTGTTCTGCCTTATGCATTATGGTGGATTTTACTTTAAACTTCATTTTATAAGAAATTAATATTGCACTCTTCCTCTTTTTTTAATGTTGTTTACTTGATATCCGAATTGATGGTACTTGGCTTGGCTTGGCTTACTTGATATATTTTTTGTTTGCAGATTCAAGTAAAATGAAATCCTTGATAACCTCAGTCTCTTCTCATTTATCATGCTATTATGTATCAGACCAGTTGTGAGGATTTTTGTTTTCTTGATTTTGAGGTATAGTTCATACTGAAGGCAGTGATCTTTGATCATCATCAGTAAGTGTGTCAAATTCTCCTTGCTTTCAGCAAGCAAGATTATGTCATCTACATAATGCAGGTTGTTAATAAGTGTTCCTCCAATCTTGATGCCCCTTTCTTCTTATAGTCCAGTTTCTCAGGTTATTTGCTCAGCATCTAGAATGAACAGGTATAATGAATGGATACAACTCTGATGCACATCTTTCTTGATTTGAAACTATGCAGTGTCTCCTTGTTCTGTTCAAATGACTACCTCTTGACCTGTGTACAGAATCTTCATGAGCACAATTAAATGTCTGGAATTCCTCTTCTCCATAATGTTATCCATAATTTATTATGAGCCATACAGTTGAATGTGTTTGCCTGCAAATAATTGCTTTCTTTAATGACCCTTTAATAATCTTTAAGAGGTAACTAAAGTTCATGCTTTTATCATCAGATTTTTTTATTTTTTGGCACCAACATATCTCCTTATGGCTAAGGTTCTCGGTTACCACTCAAGTAAGCTATCATGAGGCAGAACTTGGCCAACAGCAGTGGAATGTTGAAGTCACGACCTGAACTTCCTCAGGGAGTAGCTAAGTACCTTCATATAATAGGCTTGGGAATACTGACACAGCAATAGTATCTAATAAATAAGTCAGGGCTGGAGATGTTCTTTTTGATAAATATTATTGCAGGGCAAGTTGTAATAGGAACCTCCTTTTAAACGTGGTGCATTTAATATTATCTTTATTACTGCTACCCACCAAGACTCCACTAAAATGACAGCAAGGAAATGAAAAAAGATATAAACTCAAAAGAATAAAGAAAACAGGAGATAGAAAAATAGGAGACAAGAATATGAAATATCCACAAAAAAAGTGGAAGCTGGAAAGAAGATGGATGAATAATAACTGAAGCAGCAAACCAGAGAAAGCTGTAACTGAAATGTCTTCTGGGAGAAAAGTCAACAAAAAGTAAAATGAGTCTCACTACAAGGCACCTCACCTCTTACCCCTGCCACTGAAACGGTGTAGGGATTGGAAGTACCAGCACCAGGAAAAAAAGCCTTCTTTGATAGTTACAAGGATAGGAATTGAAGGCGCAAAAGAAATCATGAGTTAGCAGACAAGGATCAGCTTAAGTGAAGAGGAGGGCAACACACAATACAAGGGAAGTCAGCACAACTGGACCAAAGCAAAAGCTAAGAAGTTTCCCGACACATCCAAACACTGTTGGGTACAGAGTAGCTGGGGCTAGTGCCTGGGGATCACAGTTTGGGGGGATATTTAGATCACTTGATATAGCAGAGTTTATTAAGAAAATGTTCTGCATCCCACTTTGATGAGTGGCATCTGGGGTCTTAAAAGCTTTCAAGTGGTCATCTATGATACACCAATTGGTTCCATCCCACTTGGAGCTAAGGTAATGAAGAAAACCAAAGACACAAGGCAAATATTGGTCCAAGAGACCAAAGGACCACACGAACAGAGACCCTACCAGCAGTAATAACCACCAGGACAGCAAATATAACAGAGAGTCCCAGGCAGAGGAGGAGAAAAATATAGACTAGAACACAAATTCACATAAAAAGGCCAGACTTAATTGTCTAACAGAAACTGGAGGAACACCCGAAACTATGGCTCCTGAATGCGCTGTTAGCCCAGAACTAAAACAATTCCCAAAGTCCAAAGTCTTCTGGCATAGATTAGACAGGACTATAAAACAAAAATAATAATACATGAGAGGAGTGTGCTTCTTAGTTCAGTCAGATAGATGACACCCAATGGGCAGCTCCTGTCCAGAATGAGAAGGCAGGGAGGGTCAGGAATGGTTGAATGGACACAGGAAACCCAAAGTGGCAAAAGAGTATGCTGTCACATTGTATGAATTGCAACTAAACTCTCAAAACAATGTGGGTATAAATCTTTATAAGAGAAATTAACTCAAGCTGTAAACTTTCACCTAAAAACACACACTCACACAAATAAAATCTAAAAAAAAAAAAGATTACAGCCAAGAAAATCCTATGGAGTTCAGTTCTACCTCATAATACACAGGGTCACAAGGGTCAGAGTCAACTCATTGGGTTGTACTTGTACATGCAATAAGAGACTAGAAGGGAATATGCAAAATATCAGCAATGGGTAATGAGGTTGTAAGATTTGAGGATGACTTGTTTTCTTTCTTATGTTCTAAAATTTTCCAGTGGGCATATGTAGTTTTTATGGTCAACAGTCTATACTTTTCCCTTTTCTTAATAAGAGTTTAAACCAAGATCACATAGAAATCTAAATCCTAGGGGAAAATATAACTATTCTAAAAGGAAAGAGTTAGTGAACAAAAATCCAATAAAATGCCCCTCAGTTCTGGCCTCAAAAAAAAAAAAATCAAAGGTATCACTCTATCAGCAATGAAACAAAACAACCCTTAGGCTGTTAGTGTTCTTTTCTCTGGTCTTGAGGCATGTTGATTTGTGGGTTAGGGTTCTTGACCTAGATAATGATCTTGAAGGTTCTTTCTGGGTGTGTCTGAAGAGCTTGACAGCAGGTAGGACAATGTGGAACTGTAGAATCCTGTAATTATTTTTAGTTCTCCTTAATATAGAAAGTTGATACTCAGGGTTCAATCTTTTCATCTGAATTACAAGATATAAGGAAAAGAAAATTTGCTGATAAATGCTCTGAAATGCACTTGGAGAAGTTAGGCTGTTACTGTCTGCTTTCGACTTTCTCCTTCTTATTATACTAAAGGATTTTTTTTAGCAACAAATTATTTGTGGCATCAGGAGTAGCCTGTGAAAAAAGGAATAAGGGTTTTAAGTGAGAACATCTTACTAAGTACAATTAAAGTAACACTTTTTCCTCCTGCCCAGCTGAGCTAGTATTTGATCCCTGGAATGTCTAAGTACCCATTAAAAACCCACTGCTTTTGAGTCAGTTTCTACTCACATTGACCCTGGTAGGACAGAGTAGAACTTCCCCACAGAGTTTCAAGGGAACAACTGGTGGTTTGAACTCCTGACCTTTTGGTTAGTGGCTGAACATTTAATCACTCTGCCACCAGGGCTTCTGTCTGAGTAGAATTGCTAATTAAATAACAACAATTCTTAAATGTTTGGTATAAATAGAAAATATTATGCACATTGCACCCTAGCCATACAAGGTTAGTAGTATTATTTGTTAAGTTTTACAGTTGAGGAAACAGGCTTATAGAGATTAAATAGTTAGCCAAAGCCACACGTCAGGGAAGTGACTGAGCTAGAACTACAAGTTAGGGATTCCTGACTTTGAAACCCATACCCCTAGATTACCTGGGGCACCAAACTGCATGGCTCTATCACAGTCACCTGTTAGAAGCCAACCAATCAAATGGTTGAAATTGTCAGATCACTTCTTTTTCCCACCTCTGGGTCTCCAGTGCCCACCCTTCACTGCCATAACCCCTGGCCTCTGACACACTGATAATGATGACTGGGTCAAGTCTAGAATTACTGAAAATTTTTACTGTCCTGAGGTCAGGTGAACTAAAGCCTGAAAATAGACATTTTCTTAGAAGAGTTTATGTTTAGAACAAGATTTTAAATAAACTAGGAAGCACTTCCTCTTTAAAATAGCACAATAAATAAATCACTTATGAAGCAATGATTATGTGTATGTGTTTGCATGTATGTGTTAATTAGGCAAATTTAGATTTCCAGATCTTCACTCCAGAGAGGTACATAGAATGCAGTCTTACAACAAACATTTTAGAATTGAGAAATCAGAAAACAGAGAGTGAAGGTTTAAGAGATCACACAGAATTTATTATGAAACAGAGAATGCTTTATTAAAGAAAAGTGATTGGGTGGGTGAAAGTTTGAATACTACCTCTAAATAAATACTACTAAATAAATACTACCTCTAAATAAAGAACAGCAGTTTTGAATGAGATGGAGAAAAAAATCACCAACTTCATATGGAAAGAGAAGAAACCTTGGGTAAGTAAAGCATTACTGAAGAATAAGAACGAAGGAAGAGTCCTCACACTACCTGACTTCAGAACCTGTTAGATGCCGCAGTAATCAAAACAGACTGATATTGGTACAAAAACAGATAGATCAATGTAACAGGACTGAGAATGCAGACATAACATCATCTATCTATGACAGCTGATATTTGACAAAGTTATAAAGTCCATAAACTGGGGAACACATATTCTCCTTAACAAATGGTGCTATCATAGCTGGATATCCATCTGTGAAAAAAAAAGAGAAAGGAAGAAACAAGATTCATATCTCACACCATGCATGAAAAACTAACTCCAAATGGATCAAAGGCCTAAATATAAAATCTAAAACAATAAAGACAATGGAAGAAAAAATAAAGACAACACTAGGAGCCCTAATATATAGCATGAACAGACCACAAAATGTTACTAACAATGCACGAGCACTAAAAGAAAAAACAGGTAACTGGGAACTCCTAAAATTCAAACACTTACGCTCATTCTTCACCCAAAGAGTAAGAAGACTATCTACAGACTAGGAATCTGGTCAGCATCTAATCTCCATAATTCACAGGTATTGCAAAACCTCAACAAGGAAAAGACAAATAACCCAACTAAACAGTGGGTAAAGGATATAAACAGACACTTCACGAAAGAAGACATCCAGGATGCCAGAAGATTCATGAGGAAATGCTCACAATCATTAGCCATTAGAGAAACCCAAATCAAAACTACAATGAGATATTATTTCACCCCATCGAGTCTGGCATTAACTAAAACACACACACACACACAAATGGTGGAGAGGTTATAGAGTGATTGGAGCTCTTCTACAGCACTGATGGGAGTATAAAATGATACAGCCTCTTTGGTATTCAATTTGGTGATTTCTTAAAAAGCTAGAGACACAAATATCATTTAAAAAAAGAAAAAAGAAATACCATATAATCCAACAATTCCACTGCTTGAAATATATTTTAGAGAAATACGGGCTGTCACATGAATAGATACATACATATCAGTGTTTATTGCAGTACTGCCCACAATAGTAAAAAGATGGAATACAACCAAAGTGGCCATGAACAGATAAATGGATAAACAAACTATGGCATATTCACACAATGGAATATTACGCAACGACAAAGAATGATGATTTTAGGAAACATCTCGTAACATGTCATCTGGAAGACATTATCCTGAGTGAAATCAGTCAGCTGGAAAAGAACATATATTGTATAAGACCATCACTATAAGAACTCAAGGAAAGGTTTAAGCACAGAAGAAAATAATCTTTGATGATTCCAAGTGAGGGGAGGGAGGGTGATGGGTATTCATAGATTAGACACCTCAAAACCAAACCCACTGCCCTCAACTCGATGCCAACTCATAGCAACACATAGGACAGAGTAGAACTACTCTATAGAGTTTCCAAGGAGCACCTAGCAGATTCAAACTGCTGACCTATTGGTCAACAGCTGCAGCACTTAACCACTAAGCCACCAGAGTTGCTCATAGATTAAATAGTAGATAGGTATTAGGTTAGGTGAAGGGAGTGACAGCATGCAACAGAAGGGAGGTTACCACAGCTGGACTATACCTAAACCTAAGATGTTTCCTAAATACAATGTAGCAGGGACAGGGGTCTGGGACTATGGTTTCAGGGGACATCTGGGTCAACTGGCATAACTCAGTTATTTTAAAAAAAATGTTCTGCATCCCACTTCAGTGAGTGGTGTCTGGGGTCTTAGAAGCTAGCAAGTTATCTAAGTAGCATCAGCTGGTCTCAATCTACTTGTAGTGGAGAAGAATGAAGGACATCAAAGATGTGAGGAAAATATGAACCTAGGAGACAGAAAGAGCCATACAATCAGGAGACTACATCAGCATGAGGCCAGAACTAGATGGCACCCAGCCACCACCAAAGACTGCCCTGACAGGGAACATCCTAGGGTCCCTGATGTAGCAGGGGAAAATGGGTGTACAGAACTAGAGCTCTATTAAAAGACCAGACTTGATGGCCCAACAGACTGGAGGGTTCTCTGAGGACATGACTCCTGGACCCTGTCAGCCCAGAGCTGAAACCAGTACTAAAGCCAACTCTTCAAGCAAAGACTGGACAGGACTGTAAGACATAGAGTGGTGCTGGCGAAGAGAGTGCTTCTTGGCCTAAATATATACATGAGGCTGTCTGAGCAGCTCCTGTCCAGAGGTAAGATGGGAGGGTGGAGAGGAGAAATAGGAATTGGTTGAATGGATATGGAAAATACAGAGTGCAAAGGAGGAGTGCACTGTCACAGGGTGAGGAGAGTAGCTAAAGTTGCACAGAGGTGTTTGTGCAAGAGCTTATATGGCAAATTGACTTGGATTGTAAACTCCCACTTAAAGCACAATAAAATATTTTTAAAAAAGAGAAGTTACTTTAAAAGATCTTTACACAAAACACCCAAGGAAATCTGAGTAAAACGGCTATTCTTAAAAGCAATGAAGTCAATCATTCTCAACAGAAAAATTAAGCCAGTAGTTCTGGCACAGTGTACATTCAGGCAGACATCTACTTACCAGTTCAACTGCTTTAGGGTAAGCCTGATTATTGACTGGTTCCTGAGAAGAGACACTGTAAATTCTAAGAATTCTCAGCATAGAAAACAGATGAAGTGGTGGTAAGTCTTGATTCATAAAACTGTCCTTATCTTGTAACTCATGGATATTTATGAATTTTTTATTTTTTTACAAAGATGCCACATTGAAAAGAAGAGTTTACCATCAAAACTTTGATCTGCATTCTACCATCTTTCTGGATTTTTGTGCATATTCCCCAAATATGAATAATCAAATTTAAGTGTTTTAAAATAAACCATAATTATCAAATATTTTACCAACATCTGTGATTTCTAAAATATTTTCAATAGTGAGATAAGAAATAAGCTGCTGCATAGAAGGGAGGTCAGCACAACTGAACTACACTATAAGCTAAAAGCTTTTCTAAATACAACTCAACATTTTAAAGCATGGAGTAGCAGGGACAGAGGCCTGGGGGCCATGGTTTCACAGGACATTGAGGTCACTTAGCATAAGTCGTCTTTTTCTGAGAGATTGTTCTGCATCCTATATTGATGAGTGGTGCTTGGGGTCTTAAAAGCCAGCAAGTTGCCATTTAAGGAGCATCAACTCATCCCAACACACCTGGATCAGATGAAAGCCAAGAACGTCAAAGACACAAGAAAAATATAAGCCAAGGAGACAGAACAGTCCACATGACTGGGTGACCATATCGCATGAAACCAGAAGAACTAGACGATGCCCTGCTACCACTAAAGACCACCCTGACGGGGAACACAATGTAAATCCACTAAGAATGCACTAGAAAAAGGAGAGTGCAGATCTAGAACTCTATTAAAAGACCAGACTTGATGGCCCAACATCCTGAAGGGTCTCCAGAGAACATAGCTCCCAGATTTGGTGGTAGCGCAGAGCTGAAGCCAGTACTAAAGCTAACACTTCAGAAAAAGATTGGGCTGGACTGTGGGATCCAGAGTGACGCAGGTGATGTGCATACTTTATGGTTTCTTATATATATATGAGGATGTCCAACTAGAGATGGGAGAAGCAGGTGGAGAGCAGGACTCAAGTTTTGGCTGAGCAGCTACTAGAAGTACAGGGTGGAAAGGAGGAGGGCACTGTCACATTGCTAGGAGAGCAGACAGAGTTGCATAGAGGCAGGTGCTTGGGGTTTTTACATGGCAAATTGACTTGGGTTGTAAACTTTCACTTAATTACAGTTAAAAAAGAAAAAGAAACTGTTGCACTTAGTAGGTTTACATGTTGCAATGTTAGTAGGTTTACATGCTTTTTATTAATCAAGCATATTTATTAAACATATCATGTTTATTAAAGAAAATAGCATCTGACAGTATTGTAAGCTCCATAAAGGCAGGCACATGCCTGTTTTGTACATTTTAGGAGTTAAGAGAGTGGCTTTACCCACACTGGCACCACTCACCAATATGGGATGCACAACAGTCTCTTAGAAAAAGACGAGTGTCAGTATCCTGCCTCTGACACTTATTAGAAATATGACTTTGGGCAAGTTATTCATCCTCTGTGCTTTAGCTCCTTACTTGTAAAGTGGGAATAATTATTGAAATACAAGTAGTTTCTTTTTATCATGAAAGTTATATTCTATAAAGATGTCACAGAAATTAGTGAATACTGGCTGAACCATTGTTGCCAGAAGAAAATACAAGATTAGGTTCCTGATCACAACCAATCAACATGTAACTTTGTTTTATGTGTGTTGCAGCTTAAAGATATGTTTTAAATATTTATCGTTGATTCATTAACTTTAAACTCATGGCTAACCGCACTATAACTTAGGCCTGAACAAAACTTATCTAATGTGTATATTTCTCTGTAAGGCATATCACAACTTCTTGAACTTAGAAATGCTAGACAGCATTTTACCATATGCCCCGAAAGCCATTTTAAATAGCAAAGTCACCACCCAAACGCACAAAAAAATGCAAAAAACACAACTCGAAATATACCACACAGTAACTGTGAAAGAAACACCTGTTTGTAGCATGAGAGCTGAATGAGGAAAGTAGTTCAATCTCAGCTGAGATAGAGTGCCTCAGACTGTTTGAATTTTTTACCACTTCTGCACATGTCCATGAATGACTGCAAAATCTCCACAAGAGTATTGGTTTAAACTGTTGCAGTGAGCAAATTTTCTAATATGGAGTCACGAATAATGAGGATTGACTGCACCCATCCTTAAGGACGTTGTGATGGTCAGATAACTGACATGTAAAGCACTTGGAAAAGTCAATGGCACAAATAAAGACTAGTTGTTATTCTTCACAGCTGTACCGCAGCCAGGCTCCCAGTAGGTATTTGTGGGCTAAATTAATGAATGATAGAGAATCAATTCCTTTTACTGCTCCTTGGATTTGTTAATTGGTAGAAATCTGTGGCTATTCTGTGGCGCTGATCTACAGTAGGTACCCTTTCCTGTCAAAATGTATGAAGGTATTACACAAACCAGAGTAAAAGAAGGCCAAATGAGTAAAATCAGATACCAGCATGCAGATTCTATCCATTTTGATTATAATCCCGTTTGTTTCTCATTAGATGTCTTTAAGAGTTTTTAGACACGTTTGCAGATAGCCAAGCCAGCCAAGTGCCTTCGAGTTGGATCCAACTCATGGTTTGTAGATAAGTTTAATAATAATACATAAGTAAAAATAGGTAAATAAGTAAAAGGTTTATAAATAAGTAAAAAGGTTTGAAGTTAGTAAACAACCATAAATCAAAACCAAATCCACTGCCATCACATTGATTCCGACTCATTTCAACTGAACACCTACCCATGAGAGTTATATTTTTGTGTAACATATTTGTTCTGCTAATGTAAATTACACACATTATGAACCCATTTCTATTGAATTGACTCCTACTCATGGATACTCTATAAGACAGAATAGAACTATTCCATAGCTCCTGATGGATTCAAACTGCTGACTTTTTAGTTAGCAGCTGTAGCACTTAACCACTACGTCACCAGGGATACACAGTGAAAAAGCTGGTAACTCAGTGTCATGCATTGAATTGTGTCCACCTGAAATCAGGTGTAGCCATGTGGCTGGGCCATGATTCCCAGTATCTTGTGACTGTCCTCCATTCTGTGGTTTTCCTATGCTGTATGTTAAAGGATTAGGGTGGGACTGTAAATTGCTTTATAAGACCACCTCCCTGCTCCACTGCAAAGTGAGTTTCCCTGGAGTATAGCTTAGCCAGCCAATAGCTTGCCCCACCCTTAATCTTTTCATCCTACAAGAGATAAAAGGAAAGAGAAGCAAAGAATTGGGAACCTGACATCATCAAGCAAGTTGAATCCGGAGAAGAGCATGTCCTACAGACCTGAGGTTCCTGCACCAAGACGCTCCCTGGACAAAGATTGATGCAATACCGGACTTTCCTCCAGAGCCGACAAAGGGAAAGCCTTCGCCTGGAGCGGACTTCCTGAATTTGGACTTGTAGCCTACAGGACTGATAAGAATAAACTTTCCTTTGTTAAAGCCATCCACTCTGTGGTATTTCTGTTAGAGCAGCACTGGCTGACTAAAACACTCAGTATACAACAAGTTATGTCAAGACTTAAAGCAGATAGTTAAAAAAAAGAGCGAGTGAGAGACTTTGGGTGAAATTCGAATAGCTCTTTACTGGAGTTAAATAAATTTGAAAATTGCTGAATTAATCCTAATTTTGAATCAATTGTATTTAGCCAGTGAATGCTCAAGTTTTGTACAGCCATGTACCACCCAGAATTAAATTCCGTCACAAAAATTCAGAAATATCTGCTCAGCTGGAGCCACATCTTTATGCTCTACTCCCTGGGAAATGTGAACATTCTGTCTCCTGTTTCCCATGGTATCAGAGTATTCAGGAAGAACATTTTTTTTTTATATATCTCCAGATGAATTCAAGTGGGACAGAATCTCAGAGGCAACATTTTGTACCGTTTTCCATTCTGTGCCATGGAATTACAGACTTGATTGCATATGAATTGCCAAGTCAAAGAGAAGATGATCTGAATTCACAGTTTGGTAGCACTGCCAGATAAAACATAGGAAGTTCAGTTAAGTCTAAATTTCAGATAAATGATACATATACATATATTCTTTAGTAGAAATAAATCCCAAATGCAGCACTGGTGGTGCAGTGGTTAAGAGCTCAGGCTGCTAACTGGAAGAGCAGTTGGAATCCACTAGCTGCTCCTTGCAAACCCTATGGGGCAGGTCTAGTTTGTTCTTCAGGGTCATTATGAGTTGGCATCTACTTGGCGGCAACAGATAAATGATAATGCCCCCAGTGCTGCACAGGACATACTTATTTATACTAAACAAATATCCACAATTTTTAAATCTCAAATTCTATTGTAATTAGGCATTGTGTATTCTTATTTGCAAAATCTGACACTGCTACATTCTGCTTATAATTAGCACATAAATTTCCATCTTAACCACAGTCCTTCCGTCTATTCGTGAATGAAAGGAAAAGGAAACATTAGACCAGGAGGCAGTGGAAAAAGGTTTAATGTTTGTTCTGGTTTTGCTCTGAGAGAAAAGAAATACAGAAGGAAAAAAAATTAATAATACCAACATGAATTAACATTTTTACCACGTGAAGGCAACCAGCTGTTTTCTACTTGTAATTAAAATCCACTCAGCTGAGACCTTGGTCTCTTTGGAAACCTCAAGTTCATTGCTATGGCTGAGAATGATGGGAAAGAGAAAAAGTAGCAAGAGACTGTGAGATGGATACAGTAAAGTGATTACCTCATGAGAATAATGTATGTCTCATTGTAAGGTAGATGCAGTGCAGAGAGAGAAAATATAGGAGCCATCTGGATATGCAGGAACTTTCAAAGTTCACTCTGTGGAATACATGTGGGAGTCCTGGTGGCCCAGTGATTTAGTGCCTGACTGTTAACTGAAAGGTCAGCAGTTCAAATCTACCAGCCACTCCTTGGAAACCCTATGCAGCTGTTCTATTGTGTCCTGTAGGGTCACAATGAATTGAAATAAACTGGATGGCAGTAGGTTTTTTTAAAAAACTATTTTTTTGTATTATAAACTCTGGCCAGACTAACAGTTCATATCCTAACTCCATTACTTAACTGTGTGAGCATGGATGAGCTATATAACACTTCTCTATACCTTGTCTCAATTTTAAGATCATACGAAAATTCAGAGAAGTATATTAAAGACACTCAACAAGTCCTGGTATACAATAAAGGTTATATAATTGTCAGCCATTTGGAATCTCAAATGTGTTAGTTTGTTGTACTGTGGGGGCTTGCATGTTGCTGCAATGCTAGAAGCTATGCCACTGCTATTCAGATACCAGCAGGATCACCCATGGAGGACAAGATTCAGCTGAGCATCCAGACTAAGACAGATGAGGAAGAAGGACCCAACAGTCTACTTCTGAAAAGAATTAGAGAAAACTTTGTGAATAACAGTGGAATACTGCCTGACATAGTGCTGGAGGATGAGCTCCCTTGGTTGAAAGACTCCCCAAAGACGACCAGGGAAGAGCTGCTTCCTCAAGGTAGAGCTGACCTTAATGATACAGATGGATTCAAGCTTTCAAGACCTTCATGCTGATGTGGCATGGCTCAGAATGAGAAGAAACAGCTGTAAATATCTATTAATGATCAGAACATGTAATATACAAAGTAGAAATCTGGGAAAATCAGAAACAATCAAAAGTGAAATTGAACACATAAACATCAATATCCTAGGCATTAGTGAGCTGGTACTGGCTGTTTAGAATTAGACAATCATATGGCCTACTATGCTGGGAATAACTTGAAAAGGAATGGTATTGCATTTATCATCAAAAAGAACATTTCAAGATCTATCCTCAATTACAGTGCTGTCAAAGATAGGATAATATCCATACACCTACAAGAAAGACCAGTTAATATCACCTTTATTCAAATTTATGCACCAACCACTGAGGCTAAAGATGAAGAAATTGAAGATTCTTACCAGCTTCTGCAGTCTGAAATTGATTGAACATGCAATCAGGATACATTGATAACTACTGGAGGTTGGAATACAAAAGTTAGAAGCAAAGGAAGAGGATCAGTAGTTGAAAAATATGGTCTTGGTTATCGAAATACTGCCAGAGATTGCATGTTAGAATTTTGCAAGACCAATAACTTCTTCATTTCAAATACCATTTCTTACCAACATAAATGGTGACTATACACATGGATCTTGCCAGAAGGAATTCACAGGAATCAAACACACTACATCTATGGAAGGATATGATACAAAATCTTAATATCATCAGTTAAAACAAGGTCAGCTGCCAACTGTGGCACAGACCATCAATTGCTCATATGTAGATTTGAACTGAAACAGAAGAACATTAGAAAAAGTCCATGAGTATGACCTTGCAATATATTCCACCTGACTTTAGAGACCATTTCAATAATAGGTTTGATGTGTTGAATACTAAAGACTGAAGACCAAACCAGCTGTGGAAAGACATAAAGGACATCATACATGAAGAAAGCAAGAGGTCATAAAGAAGACAAGAAAGAAAAGACCAAAATGGATGTCAGAAGAGACTCTGAAAGTTGCTCTGAAATGCCAAGTAGCTAAAGCGAAAGGAAGAAATGATGAAGTTAAAGGAATGATCAGAAAATTTCAAAGTGTGGCTCCAGGAGACAAAGGAGATGGAAAACCAGAAGGTAAGAACATGCTTTGCATTTCTCAAGCTCAAAGAACTGAAGGAAAAATTTAAGGCTCAAGTTGTAATAGTGAAGGATTCTGTGAGGAAAATACTAAACAATGAAGGAACCATCAAAAGAAGATGAAAGGAATGCAATCATTATTCCAAAGAGAACTGGCTGATGTTCAACCATTTCAAGAATTAGCATGTAATTAGGAACTGATGGTACTGAAGGCTGCATTGAAGGCACTACGCCTTACATACAGGGGGTGAACCGTACTGTGAACTTACAGGCTTTAGTTAACACTAATGTATCAGTATTGGTTTAACCATTGTAACAATGGTACCAAATGAATGAAAGATGTTAGTAACAGGAGAAACTGCAGTGGGGAGGCAGGTATACGGAGACTCTATGTACTTCTGCACAATTTTTCTGTAAATCTAAAATTGCTCTAAAAAGCATAATATGTTAAGGAAAAAAATGTGGAGAGATGAGGAGGCTCAAGAGGGTAGACTATTAGAAAGCTAAGATGCTTCAGGGGATGAAGGAGTCTATGGCCACAATGTTGTTACCAGGTACCAACGAGTTCATTCCAACTCATAACCGCCACACAAGACAGAGCAGAACTACCTGATAGGCTTTCCTAGGCTGTAATCTTGACTGTATAATACAGTTTATACAAAGTTCAAGGAAAAAGTAAAGCAATCTTTGGCTACGGAAGTTAGGATGGTAGCTACTTCTGGGAAGTAAGGGGAGCCAGTCTGGGCTAGCAAGGGTCATGAGTCAGATTTGCCTGGTCCTGCAATGTCTTAGATTTTAATCTGGGCAGTGGTTTAATGGTTGTACTGTTAGGGAAAAATTTGTTGTAAGGAAAAAGATCTTTTTACAACTTTCCTCTAGTTACCCCCCCCCCCGAGCACTCAGCCCATACATTCCTGACTGTTGAACGAAAACGGGAAGGGCCACTTCCCTAACCACAAGAACTAGTTTTCGAAACAACAGGACAATATAGAACCAACCTCCCTTCAGAGTTCAAGGAACTTACCCAAAAAGGCTGGTTTCGGGAATAACAAGAAGGAACTTACCCAAAAAGGCTAGTTTCAGAAATACCAGGAAGTAAATGCACCCGAAATATCCGCCCTAGCCCCGAGCTAATACAAACCAACCCCATGCGGAACCTTTCCCAACCCCACCTCCCCCAAGAATGTAAGACCCTGCCTTTATATACTCTGTACTTTTCTTGTTCAGGGCCCATTCCCTCTACTCTGACAAGAGTATGGATTGAGCCCCCAGCGCGCTGGAATAAAACCTCTTGCTGTTGCATCAAGATGCAGACTTCGTGACTGATTGGGGTTACGCCGTCACCTGTGACTTGAGGAGGGGTCTCCCCTATTGGGGGTCCTTTCAGTACATATATATAAAAATTCATCAAGTTGTGTATTTAAGCTGTGTATGCTTTACCATATGTTATAATACCTCAATTTTGTGGTTAGTTGCCACTAAGTCGATTTGGACTCATGGCGTCACCATGCATAATAGAAGGAAACACTACCTCATTCTGTACTGTTCTCATGATCACTGGCATGCTTGAGTCCACTGTTGCCTTCCAACCTAGGGGGCTCATCTCCAGCACCATATTAGCCCCTATTCTGTTGTGATCCAGAGGGTTTTCGTTGGTTAATTTTTGTAAGTACATTGCCAGTTTGTTTATCCTAGTCTGTCTTAAATTGGAAGCTCTACCTAACCCTATCCACCCTGGAAAACCCTTTGAAATACTGGTGGCATAACATCCAGTATCATAGCAACACATAAAACATAACTCAAGTCACTACAAGTCACTAAGTATGCCAAATTGCCAGAAGGGTGGTAGTGGAAACAGCTCAATAGAAAGTTAAGAAGGAAAGATTCAGAATCTGCATAGCACTCAGAAGTTTTCTACAAGTGCATAAAAACCATTACTCTTTGTTAGACCCCCAGAAGCTTTTGTAGATAAATAGGTCTCCTAAGCCCGTCTGAGGAGTCCAGAGATTTCTGAGCCAGGCCTTACTTCCTATATTTAGACGCTGAATTTCATGGTCTCCTTCCATACTTACTAGCAATCACAGATAGACTCTGCGGTTAAGACCTCACAGACTTAATAAAGTTCTGCTGTTCTCAGTCTTTTCCATCTCTATTAAAGAAAACCGCATTCTTACAGTTATTCAGGCCAAAAACTTTAGTGTCATCTCTCTCTGGTATCTCGTATTCAAGCCAAAAGAAAATCTCATTCACTATGTCTCTAAAACATAAAGAATCTGAAGATTACGCATCACTTCCAGGGGTACAGCCACCAACATCTCAGAAACCTCCTAAATTGGTGACCCGATTGATTCTTCACTCTTAGAGTCTGTTCTCAATATGACACCAGAATTATCCTTTTAAAATTGAAGTGACTGTATCACGCTTCTTCTTAAAAACTGTAGTGATTTCCTATTCACTCAGAGGCCACATCCTTAATGTGGCCTACAAGATCTTGAATGATCTAGCATTGTACTTTCCGACTCTGCTTCCCATTAATCTTATTATTTACTCACAGCTGGCCACAATGACTCCTTTTCAGGTTGTAGACTATTTCTGGCAAACTCTTGCCTCAGGACCATTGCACTTGCTATTTTCTCTCCCTAAACCATTCCCATCCTGAAGTAGTTGCACAATTCATTCCTTTACTTGCTTCAGCAAGGGCAAAATTGTACCTGACAAGTGACAGCTTCCCTGAGCTTCAGTAAAATAGAATACTCTTGACTTCCCTATCTACCACACACCTCTGTATACTCATTACCCACTCATCCAGCTGCACTATGTATTTCTGTCTAACATTCCATATATATACATATAGTCTTATAAAACCAGTTGCCATCAAGTCAACTGAAACTCATAGTTACTATATAAATACGCACACACACATACTTTTTTTAGTATTTGTTATTTGTTTCCTGTCCATTTTCCCTTTCCTCTATTCCCAAGAATGTAAGCTCCAAGAGGGGAGGACTTCTATCATGTTAACTGTTCTAGCCCCAGCACCTAGAATGGACTATGAAACAGAAAGTTTCTTCTAAAGAAATTCAATAAATAGTTGTGGAATACATATTCCAGGGTCTATAAGTAAGATGCTAAGATATTTGTTTATTCAAATCTGTGCCATTTATATAACATACATGAGTTAGTTCCTAAAATGTGACAAAGATTAAATCATTAAAAGTATGGATAATAAAGTAAGACTTAAGACAAATTAGACAAAAATTATAAAAATTGAAAAACATCTTTTTCTTCTTTTATTTATTTATTATGACCGAGTGAAAATGTACATTCTCATATAAATTTACAAGCCCACCTGCCGAGGCCCATCACCCACAAAGGCCTCTGTGAGCAAAGCTACAAGCCTATGTGATGGCAGGAGGAGGCATCTCACCCGTGACATATTTTTGGCCATACTGTCCCTGATAATATTTTGCATCCTAATTAAATCTTCCTCAAAAATACCCCCTCATCTCCTGGTGTAAGGATTAAGGAATATGCCTTCTAAGAATGCCCAGCCCAGGAACGCCCAGCCCGGGAATGCCAAGGCCGGCCCAGCCCCGCTGGCTTCCCCCAACTGCACATCCCCCTCCACATGTGAAATGCAAGAATGCAGGAAGGCCCTGGGAAGATCCCCAGGGACGACCCTCCACTCCCCGTACCTCTTGACCTTGAAGCATAGATAGAGCTGATTAAGCTCAAGGCATAACTTTTGTTTTCACTGTTAATTATAATCACAATATACTTGTCTCAGGCCATTACCTAGAAGGCCCTAACGATTAACATGTAAAGAGACCACTTGTCTCAGGTCATTATCCAGTAGGCCCCAATAATCAACATGAAAAAAGGCCACTAGGTATCAGTTCTTTGTTAGCCAACAATTTGTGTGGTCAAGGGGGCAAGGTGAAATCATGTCACTGATTGTATAAAAAAATAAAGAAAGACGGGTCCTAGCAGGCTGCCAATCTCCAGATTCCTGGTTGTCTGCCTCTCATCATTTCTTTTTTTGCCGACACCACCCATCTCTTCATGATCCCAGATGCTGCCGAGGCTGGCTCCTGGCACCCACCTATGTGCAACTTCCACTGCTCTCCCTGCCTAGTGACAGTACACTATTCCTCTCTGCTCCATACATGTCTCATCCTCCCAACATTCTCCTTTCCCTTCCTCTCCAAACATTCTTCTTCCTCCAGCCAGGGCTCAGCAGGATGATATCCTATAGATGCATAGAACCATAAAGTGCATCAAATATATGGTCACCCTGCATCACCAAGTCCAATCCACTTGTGTCCGAAGAGTGGACCTTCATTATGATTTATGGGCAAGGGCAGCATCAGGGCCAGGGGCCATGCTCCCAGGGGAACCCAAAAACTGCTGGACCATCAATTGAGGTCTTTTAGTGGAGATCTCAGGGTGCACCCCTTTTGATTATTGTGTTGCCAGTGAGACTCAACTTAGTGAGCTCTATCATGGCTATCACTGGTGATGGCCGGGCACCACTCGGTTCTTCCAGTCCCAAGTCGATGTAGGCACCCACTGATGTGGGTCTCTCTGTCTTCTGGGTTGTCTTTACCCCATGTCATTTTGGTCCTCGGTGAGCATCCGTTTCTGCTGAGTTGGTACCATTTGCTGTGCCCTCAGATGGCAGTTTGGCAGCTTTTAAGACCCCAGATGCCACTCACCAATGTGGGGTGCAGAGAGCCCTTTTAGCAAAATGCTAGTTGTGCCAATTGGCCTCGATTTCGCCTAAGAGCATGGTCCCCTGCCCCTGCCCCAGCTACTCTGTCCTTGCAATATTGGGTTAAGATGGAAGGAGTATTCAAGTTATGCTGAAGTCCACTTAATATTGTTCTTGTTTCTAACGTGTGCTATCACTGATTTCACCCAACCAGATTTCTAGCAACTATCTAATCTAAACCCTCCCCTCTCCACCTCCCTCCCTCCTCTCCCTTGCAGCTGTCAAAGGGTCTTCTTCTACACACAAGTCTGTTTTGGAGATCTTATCGTAGAGGCCTCATACAATATTTGTCCTTTTGTCTCTGACTACTTTCACTCAACATGATGTCTTCCAGTTGAAACCAGGTTATGAAATATTTCCTGGAATCATCATTATTCTTTATCTTTGCATAGTGCTCCATTGAGTATATGTACCATAGTTTACCCATCCATTGCTCTGTTGCTGTGCATCTGGGTTCATTCCATCTTTTTGCTACCATGGACTGTGCTGTCCTGGCCCTAGGGTCGCCATGAGTCGGATCTGACTCGACGGCACTTGGCTTGGCTTGGCTTGGACTGTGCTGTGATAAACATTCTTGTGCATGTGTCTGTTGGTGTGAAAGGTCTTGATTCTATAGGATATACTCCAAGTAGTGGAATTATTGGGTCAAATGGTATCTCTATATCCATTTTTTAAGGAAGCACCAGATTGCTTTCTAAAGAGGCTGGACCATTTTGCAACCCCACCAACAGTGTAGAAGAGTTCCACTTTCTCCACAGCCTCTCCAGCATTTGTTGTTTTGTGTGTTTTGGATCATGGCCACCCTTGTTGGGGTCAGATGGTATCTCATTGTAGTCTTGATTTGAATTTCTTTAATAACTAAAGATCGTGAACATGACTGCATGTGTTTTTTGGATGCCTGGATCTCCTCTTTAGAGAAATGCCTGTCCATCTCTTTTGCCCATTGCTGAAATGGATGATTTATCTTCTTCTTATTGACATTCTGTAGTATCTTATAGATTATGGAGATCAGGCGTCAGTCTGACATAGAGTTGCCAAATATTTTTTCCCATTCTGTAGGTAGCCTTTTAATTCTATTAACAAAGTCTTTGGATGAGCAAAAGTGTTTGATTCTTAATAGTTCCCATTTATCTATTTTCTCTTCTGTTGGCTGTGGTTTGTTTGACAGATTTGAAGTCTGTTTACACTGTGTATTAAAACTTGTTGTTCCTATCTTTTCTTGGATGAGCTTTATTGTTTTAGGTTTGATATTTAGGTCTTTTATCCAGTTGGAGTTGGTTTTTGTATAAGGTGTAAGATATGGATCTTGTTTCAATTTATTGCAGACGGATATCCAATTTTGCCAGCACCATTTGTTGAAGATACTGTTTTTACCCCAGTTTAATGTCTTAGGCCCTTTGTTGAATATCAACTGTTCATAGGCAGATGGTATCATCTCTGGGGTCTCAATTCTGTTCCATTGATTGATCTGTCTGTTCTCACACCAGTACCAGGCTGTTTTGACCACTGTGGCAGCATAGTATGTTCTAAGGTTGGGTAACAAGAGGCCTCCCAGGGTGTTCTTCTTCTTTAGTAGTACCTTACTTATCCGGGGCTTATTGCCTTTCCAAACAAATTTCATGATTTGTTTCTCCATCTCATTAAAAATTGATGCTGGAACTTCTGAAATACATATCTTTGTGACTCTAATATGTAAAGCTGTTGTGTTCAGAAACAGGTTGGGAGTCCAGACATAGTCGCACATTTCTAGTTACTTTTTATGCGCTCCATCCAGCAGTAAACAGTGTATTAATGTACTGCCCAAACTCTAATTGTTCTTTATAACCAGTCAAAGTGTTTCTGTGAGTATGTACAAAGCATTTTCTGATAGGAAAGTAAGTCAGATTGGGGCTCTTAGATTTTGACTTATTCTAAAGAAATTCTCTTACTTCATTCACTCTGATCACTTCTCTAACTACTGCCTATCTACTAGTGCTTTCCAAATAAATGTCTCCAGCCTGAAAATCTAGCAAGTCCAGCTTCCCACTGTTGCTTGCCCCAGATATGATGAAGGCTCCACAAGTTGGCCTCGTTCAATAATGGACACATGGCCGGCAGCAGGGTAGAGCAGAGAGGGAAAGATCTAGGCTCTGGGGGTAACTTCCTATAACTCACTTGTTTGAAGTTGGACAAGTTATTATCTTAGTGTCTTCACTGATGAGATCACTAGACTTAATGTTGCGTATTTGTCTTGTTGTTGTTAGGTACCCTCAAGTCAGTTCCAACTCACAGTGGCACCACATGCTACAGCATGAAACAATACTCAGTACTGTACCAGCCTCACAATCTTTGCTATGTTTCAGCTCTTTGTTGCAGCCACTGTGTCAGTCCATCTTGTTGAGGGTCTTCCTCTTCTCTGACTCTTTACTTTAATAAGCATGGTGTCCTTCTTCAGGGACTGGTCCCTCCTAATAACATGTCTGGAGTATGTGAAACAAAGTCTTATCATCTTGTCTTCTAAGGAATATTTTGGCTGTACTTCTTCCAACATAGATTTGTTCCTGTTCTTCTGGTAGTTCATGGTATATACAATATTCTTCGCCAAAACCATAGTTAAAAGGCATCAATTCTTTTTCCTTTGGTTTGCTTAGTCATTTAGAATCTTTCACACACATGTGAGGCAATTGAAAGCATCTCAGCTTGTGTTAGGTGCACCTTAGTCCTCAAGGTGACATCTTTGATTTTCAACTCTTCAAAGAGGTCTTTTGCAGCAGAATTGCCCAGTGCAATGCATCATTTGATTTCTCGGATGCTGTGTCCTTAGCTGTTGATTGTAGATCTGAGTAAGATGAAGCACCTGACAGCTTCAATCTTTTCTGTTTATCATGATGTTGCTTTTTGGTCCAGTTGTGAATATTTTTGTTTTCTTTATGTTGAAGTATAATCCATACTGAAGGCAATGGTCTTTGATCTTAGTCACCAAGTGCTTGAAGTCCTGTTTGATTTCCAGAAGCAAGATTGTATCAGCTGCATGTTACAAATTGTTGATGAATCTTCTTCCGATCTTGATGGCCCATTCTTTTTCATGTAGTCTAGTTTCTCAGATTATTTGCTCAGCATACAGATTAAATAAGTATGATGAAAGGATAAAATCTTGACACACACCTTTCTGATTTTAAATCATACAATATCCCCTTGTTCTGTTCAAACAATTGCTTCTTGGTTTATGTACAGATTCAGTAAGAAACAGTTAAGTGTTCTGGAATTCTGATTCTTCATGATATTATCCATAATTTGTGATGATCCACACAATCGATTGTTTTGGCATAGTCAATAAAACACAAGTAAATATCTTTCTGGTATTCTCTGCTTTCAGTCAGGATCCATCAGACATACGCAATGATATCCCTGGTTCCATATCCTCTTCTGAGTCTATCTTGAGTTTCTGGCAGTTCCCTGCTGATACACTGCTGTTAACTACTTTTGGAAGATCTTCAGCAAAGTTCTACTTGTTGTTTGTGATATTAACAACATTTCTCAATAATTTCCACATTCTATTGGATCACCTTTCTTTGGAATGCATAGGTCTCTTCCAGTTGGTTGGCCAGATAACTGTCTTCCAAATTTCTAGGCATTAAGAGTGAGCAACTCCAGTGCTGTGTCCATTTGTTGAAACATCTCAGTTGGTATCCTGCCAATTTCTGGAGCCTTGTTTTTTGCCAGTGCTTTCAGTGCAACTTGGACCTCCTTCTTCAGTACCTTTGCTTCTTGATCGTATGCGACCTCTTGAAATGGTTATATGTTGACCTTTTTTTTTTTTTTTGTACAGTGCCTCTGTGTATTCTTTCCACCTTTTGGATGTTTCCTGCATCTTTTAGTACTTTCCTTATAGCATCCTTCAGAATCACAATTTAAGCCTTGAATTTTTTCTTCAGTTCTTTCAGCTTGAGAACAGATCTTTGCACATACCCTTATAACACTTTGTCTTCTGGAATTGCCCTTTGAAATCTTCAGTTCAGCTCTTTTACTTCATCATTTCTTTCTTTTGCTTTAGCTACTCGATGTCTGAGAGCAAGTTTCAGAGTCTTCTTATATCCATTTTTGTCTTTTCTTTCTCTTCCATCTTTTTAAGACCTCTTGCTTTCTTTATGTATGATATCCTTGATGTCATTCCATGAATTTCTGGTCTTTGGTCATGAGCGTAAAACATATCCAATCGATTCTTAAGATGGTCTCTAAATTCAGGTAGGATATTCTCAAGGTTGTATTTTGGCTCTGGTCAACCTGTTCTAACTTTCTTCAACTTCAGCTTGAACTTAACAATGAACAGTTGATGGTCTGTTCTGCAGTAAGCCACCAGTCTTGTTCTCACTGATGATATTGAGCTTTTCCATTGTCTCTTTCCACAGATGTAGTTGATTTGATTCCTCTGTATTCCATGTGGCAAGGTCCACATATATAGTTACCATTTATGAAGTTGAAAACTAAAATCCATGAAGAAGTCACTGGTCTTGCAAAATTCTATCATGTGATCTCCAACATCTTTTCTATCACCAAAGCCGTATATTCTAACTACCAATCTTTCTTCTTTCCTTCCAGTTTTCACATTACAATTGCCAGTAATTATCAATGCATCTTGATTGCATGTTTGATCAATTTCAGACTGCAAAAGTGGTAAAAGCCTCCAACTTCTTCATTTTTAGCCTTAGTGGTAGGTGTGTAAATTCAGATAATAGTGGTATTAACTGGTCTTCCTTGCAGGTGTATAGATGTTATCCTATCACTGATGTACTTCAGGATAGATCTTGAAATATTTTTTTGTTACGATGAATGCAATGCCACTCATCTTTAATTTGTCATTCCCTACATAGGAGATCATATGACTGTCTAATTCAAAATGGTCAACATCAGTCCATTTCAGCTTACTAATGCCTAGGATATCAGTCTTTATACATTCCACTTCATTTTTGATGATTTCCAAGTTTCCTGGATTCATACTTTGTATATTCCACTTTCCAGTTATTAGTGGATATTTCCAGCTGTTTGTTATCATTTTGAGTCATGCCACAACAGCAAATGAAGGTCCCAAAAGTTTAACTCTATCCACATCATTAAAATTGACTGTGCTTTGAGGAGGCATCTTTTCCCCAGTTGTATTCATGAGTGCCTTCCAACTTGAAGGGCTCGTCTTCCAGCAGTATATTAGACAACGTTCTGCTGCTGTTTATAAGGTTTATACTGGCTACCTTTTTTCAAAGGTAGACTGCCAGGCCCTTCTTCCTTTTCTGTCATAGTCTGGAAGTAAAGCTGAAACTTCCACCACAGGTTTCTCTGCAGGTATTTGAACACCAGTGGCATAACTTCCAACATCACAACAATATGCAAGCCCCTACATTGTAACAAATTGACAAATTAGACAGGCCTATAAAACAAATAATAACACATGTGAGAAATGTGTTTCCTGGTTAATCAAATATATGAGACCAAATAGTATCTTGGGCCAAAAAGCAAGATGAGAAGGCAGGAATGGAAAAGAATTGGACAAGTGGACACGGGAAACTCAGGGTGGAAAGAGAGCAAGTGCTATTATGCTGTCGAGATTGCAGCCAATGTAATAAAACAGTATGTGTATTAATTTTTGATGAGAAACTATCTTGAGCTGTACACATTTACCTAAAGCACAATAAAGCTAAATAAAGAATACAGTATGTGCCTGGCATTTGAGCTTCTCCTGTGTTTGTAGAACTCCCAGCTATTTGCATCTTCCTGAAAGGCAGTCACCCCCATTACAGGAACTAAAAAGCCCAGAGAATCTATTTTCCAACCTTTGCAGTGAGGTTCAACTAACCAGATGTGTCTGCTCTAGGATATGAAAGGAGAACAACTGACAGAAAGAAGCTCGACAACGTAGGATCCATTTGGCAATAAGTGCAGTGGTATGAGCATCATTATTTTTATCACTGCTGGTAGTGACACCCAGTGTATGGTAACCACCTCTAGATTTCAGCCATGTGTTGAGCAGAGATAACTGGTATCACCTGAAGCAAACCAGTGATCAAACCTGTGGGATTAACTTTAATAATTTTTCCTTTGTCCTTAATCCTGAGAGAGAATGATGAAAGCCTTAGAATTTTCGCAGTAGTCAATAGTGTTATCGATGAGGGCTCCAGACCACGTCTAACTAACAGGTTATGCTAATAATGTGACTTTTGGGTGTCTGATGACAACCCTGTGATACCCACAGACCTCAAAGGAAAGGAGCTGGAGCTTGAATTATGTAATGAGACCCCAAATAAAACCTCTAGATGTGGAAATTCTGTGGGCTTCCTCATTGGTGAAAGGTATCAACCCATGTGGGAAGTTCATGTGTCCTTTTTAGAAGCGTCATGTTGAGAACTCTTCCTGACCTCACCCTATGTGTTTCTTCATTTGTATCCTTTTTGCTGTAATAAAAGTGCAATCTTAAGTATAGCACTTTTCATGAGCTCTGTAAATCACTTTAGTGAAATGCAGAACCTGAGGGTAGGCGTAGTAGAAGTCAGAAGGTCAGAAGTGAGGGGAGCCAGGGATCCTGAGTTTGTAGCTGGCATCTTGAAGGGGCACTGGGAAAATTCTGAACTTGTAGCCAGAAGTTCAAAAGTGAAGGTGTCATGAGGACTCCCAAGCTTGTGACTGGCATCTGAGGAAATGGGCAGACTAGACAGTCTGTGGGGTGTGCCCTTTAACTTGTGAGGCCTGGCCTAGCTCCAGGTGGTTTGGAAAAAGGATTGCATGTACAGCTAGTATCAACCAGAGAAATAGAGAAGTGGAACTGGATTTTCTCTTTTAAAGCCCTACTAAAGATCAGTTTACATACAATCTCTTCCATTCTCTAAATGACTACCTTCCAGCCATGTTCTATAAAAGCAAAATGCATCTAGCATCATCAAAAGCACACCCATTCTTTTAGAGCTTAACTTATAATGTGTAGAAGGAATATACTGCCTATTTTACATTACACCCCTAACTACTGTGATTCAGTGGAAAAGGTGGGAATGGAAGGAATTCTGTAGTCATCATACCATACACAAGATATATGGCAGTAATTTATTCCCATTAATTATAAGGAATGTCAGTTTCACTAACCTTACAATTTCTGAGGGGTAGGGTCCAAATTAATTAATTTGCTTGGCTAATGATTTCTTTATGCTTATTTACAAAGGCACCCATACCATTTCATAATTTCTGCCCACCTCACCAAAGCAATATCATAAGCCCCCCACTTGCTTTTTTTTTTCAGAGTCTTCTGGCATGTATGTGGCAGCTTTAGCAAGTTTAAGAGTTTACTAGTGATTAAGTGCTATGTCTGCTTAACCAACAAGTGGTCAGTTCAAATCCACCAGGTGATCTTTGGAAACTCTATGGAGTACTTCAAATCTGTAGGGTCACAATGAAGCAGAATCGACTCCACAGCAGTAGGTTTTTGGTTTTATGGGTTACTGGGAGTTGGAACTGACTTGATGGCAACAGGTTAAGGAACAGGTCATGGCCAGGTGCTATTCTAAGTTCTGGACATTGTTGTCATCAAGTCAGTTTTGAACCTTGGCTACCTTCTGTGCTATAGAGTAGAATGGTTCCAGAGGGTTTTCTTGGCCATAATCTTTATAGAAGCAGATTGCCAGGCCTTTCTTCTGCAGTGCTGCTGGGTGGGTTTAAACCAGCTACATTTAGGTTAGCAGTTAAGCACAAAACATTTGCACCACCTGGGGTCCTTTAAGTTCTTTACATATATTAAGTAATTTAATCTGTAAGAATCTTAGAGGAGCCCTGGTAGTGGAGTTCTTAAGCACTTAGCTAACCACTGCCCTCCAGCCAATTCTGACTCATAGGAACCCTCTAGTACTGCCATGTCTCTCTCCTGTCAAGCTGCTGGTAGGTTAGAATCACAGATGTTTTCGTTAGCTTGTGGGAAAATCTTAAAGGACAATTTACATTTATATTCTCATTCTTAATAAAACCTCACAAGAAAACAATGATGCACTATCAAAAATTATACAGTAAGAGTGTATCAGAGTGTATCATTGGTTAGCTAACCAATATTACATAAAGGAAATTAGGTCACAGCTAGATGGCAGAGCTCTGACTTGAGCTCTGCGTTGTCTGTATATAAATCTTCTGCTTCCAACTGTATTACTGTTCTGTTGTACATGGGGTCACTGTGAGTCAGAAACTTGACAGCACCTAACAACAGCAACAACATTACTTTAGGCAAAGAAGAGTTTTAAAAAATCAAACTAAAATAAAAACCACACAGGTAATGATTTTGGGATGCTGGTGGCACAGTGATCAAGAACTTGGCTGCTAACCAAAAGGTCAGCAGTTCTGATACACTCTTACTATATAATTTTTGATAGTGCATCATTGTTTTCTTGTGAGGTTTTATTAAGAATGAGAATATAAACGCAAATTGTCCTTTAAGATTTTCCCACAAAATGTCTCTCTGATAGACGTAAATCAGAAATTCCTACGTCCAGCTTGCAAACTGAACTGACAAAGAGCTGCAGAGAAAGATAGGTCAGGCAACAAATGCTATATTAGCGTGGGTCTCTAAGCAACTGGAAGAGCTTAGCTGAGGAAGATTTCTTCTTGCCCTGGCAAGCTGCGGACATTCCACCCTGGCACTTTTGAGACTCTGCTGTGGAAAACAACTCCAATTCCCACACAGGAGGGGAATGTTTATCTATCTGGGAAGGTCCTGAAGGTACTCCAGAGAAGAACAGAACAAAAAAAGCCATTGCCCTCAAGTCAATTTTAAGTAAGTTACAACAACCTTGTGTATATGGAGTAGAAAAGCTTGACCGGGTTGTCTCTGCTGTAACTTTTACTGAAGCAGACCTCCAGGCCTTTCTTCTGTGGCATCACTGTGGGGTCAACCTTTTGGTTAGTAATTGAGAGCAAAGCATTTGCCCCATCTGGGGGTTCTGGTGGTGCAGTGGTTAAGAGTTCGGCTGCTAAACAAAAGGTCAGAAGTTCAAGTCCAGCAGCTGCTTCTTGGAAAGCCTATGGAGCAGTTCTACCCTCTATGCAGGGTAGATAGGAGCCAGAATCCACTCCAACAGTACCACATGTTTCGTATGCGTGTATGTGGAATCTGTTATTGCAGGGGAAGAATATTGAATACACCAGAGACTGCCAACAGAACAAAAAATTTTGTCTTGGAAGAAATACAATCAGAATGCTCCTTAGAAGCAAGGATGGCATGGACTTTGGACATATTATCAGGAGGGAGCAGTCCCTGGAGCAGTCCCTGGAGAAGGATATCATGCTTGGTAAGGCAGGCGGTCAGAGTAAAAGATGTTCAATGAGACAAACTGACACAGTGGGTGCAACAATGGGCTCCAATGCAGCAATGATTGTGAGGACGGCTCAGGACTGGGCAGTGTTTTGTTCTGTTGTACATGGGGTCACTGTGAGTCAGAAACTTGACAGCACCTAACAACAGCAACAACATTACTTTAGGCAAAGAAGAGTTTTAAAAAATCAAACTAAAATAAAAACCACACAGGTAATGATTTTGGGATGCTGGTGGCACAGTGATCAAGAACTTGGCTGCTAACCAAAAGGTCAGCAGTTCAAACCTCCCAGTAGATCCTTGGAAACCATATAGGGGCACTTCTACCCTGTTCTATAGGGTTGCTATGAGTTGGACGCGACTTAGCAGTCTCTAACAGTAACATTAGTACTCTCTTTCCTTTGTAGCAAATCCCTCATTATTGTTGTGTGCTTTCAACTCAGACTCATAAGGACCCAGTGTGACAGAATAGACTGTCCACTAGGTTTTCCTATGCTGTAATCTTTCCAGAAGCCAATCGCCAGGTCTTTTATCCCTCAGGGCGGCTGACAGTTACAGCAACCAAGCCCTTAACCACTGCCCTACAAGGGCTACTTGAATGTATCCTAATACAGTGAAACCTATGGGAGCCATAACTTGAGGGAATTGCCTTATTTTTCCAGGTCTTGGAGTTTCCTGCCTATGGCAGGGTGCAATCTTCCTTTTCTATTGCTCTTTACTAGTGGAAAATATTTGAGTTGTCCTTCTTTAACAGGTTACACAGGTTCTGGCTTTTGCTGATTTTACTGTACTGTACATCTTCAATAAAATATACAAGTTGCTAAACCAGTGTTGAATCAAATTTGATGCATGATGACTCATGTGTGTCAGAGTAGAAGTGTGCTCTGTAGGGTTTTCAAGGTCAGTTTCTGAGAAGTGGATCATCAGATATTTCAGTTGGCAGCCAAGCTTGTTAACCATTTGCATCACTGGGGAACTCCAAGCACAATATAGACCTTTTCATGAAAAAGTTATAGACACTGTATATCTTTCCTTGGACATGCTGTACCCCTGCCATTCATTCATTCTCCATTCATTCCTTGATCAAATATTGTTGAATATATGGGGGTGGGGACAGGCAGTATGGCAAGAGCTTGAGTGTGAGGATAAACAAATAGTGTTTCCTGCTGGCTGGGCTCAGTCTCATCACTCCACTAGCAGGAATACTTATAATGAAGAAGACTGCGAAAGACATAACAGGAAACTACTATCTTAGCTGAAATATAGCAACTGGGCAGAGCTTAAGTAATGCTCAGGCAAAGTGGTCAATCACTCTATTTTGGCAGTCTTTGCCCTGATCCTACTTTTCTTGGGGTTGGGAATACTACAAGTTCTACCAATTAAATTTGCGAACTCATCCTAGAAAAATTGTTACATACCTCATTGCTGAATATCCCTAAGGTCATCTTTGAAATATTCCCCTTGGGAAGCTATGAACGAACACCAGCACCTAGTCCACCCTTAAAGCAATTTTGGAACTCTTTTTCTGGAATGTCCATCAGAGCTGTCATCACATTACCCTTAATGTCCTGAATGTCATCAAAATGTCTTCCTTTCAATATTTCCTTTATCCTCAGGTAAAGAAAAATGTCACTGGGGGCCAGATCAGGTGAGTAGGGAGGGTATCCCAATACAGTTTTTGTTTACTGGCTAAAAACTCCCTCAAATACAATAATACAATTAAGTTCACGAACTTGGCACAATATGCAATGGCCATTCCAGAAAGAGGTCCAAAATTGCTTTGAAGGGTGGACTGGGTGTTCATGTCAGTGTACAGCTTCCCAAGGGGAATATTTTGAAGGTGACCATAGTGATATTCCCCAGAGAGGTATATAGCACTTAGAACAATTAAGTTCGCAAACTAATTGTCAGACTTTGTATTAGCGTCACCTTATTCTCCTCTGTTTCTTCCTCCTGCCATTCCTTTCTACGGTTTTCTCCTGCAAGAAAAGGAGAAGAAAGTCAAAGGAGCTAGCGGATTCAATACAGGATGACGAAACTGATCAAGTACCTTGCTATTTAGTCACTTGTCTTGAGGCCAGGGGAAAAGGACGTGCTGGATTCTGAAAAAGCGAAGCTTTAGTTGCAGACTTCAGTGTGTGCTGGAAGGGACCAGAAGAGGTCATCCCCTGTACTCTCCATGTAATAGCTGGGGAAACTGATTTAACCAATGCCAGAAGTCAATTACTTACGTAGGTGGGGCTAGAACTCAGGCTTCTTGACTTCCAGGAGGGTTAACATGGACCAATGAAGCACTTCAAATGACCCTTTGTGCTGAGTAGTGATGATCACAGTGGTTGTGGTGGGGAAGTCAGAGATGGAAACTCCACAACTGCCTTCAGTAGCCTCTCAGCCTTATTTTCTTGGCAATCACGCGGTCCTTCGTTTCCGATTATCCAAGAGAACACAGGAAAATTAGAGTAATGACTCTGTGATTTCTTGATCTCGAGGTAAACCACACCAAAGGGCTTATTTCACATCTTATCTTATCTTTGTTATTCTCCCCAGAGGTCTGACCTATTTCTCTATACTCTTTTGAAAACGTGGTGACCAACTCTGAACCCAGGTCTGCGAAAGACCTTCTTGAAAAGAAGACCTGTTTGGTGACATAAATGACGTCCTAATGCTGTCTCTTCAACTTCGAATTTTATTTTTGCATCTTTTTTTTTTAAACATTTTCAGAACATATTACTCATTTTCATGGTGTCAGGAGCGACCCTGAGAAGTCTGAATTGCTGATTTACTTATGTAAGGGTTCCTTCTTGAATACTGGCCTGTTTGCATGAAGGCATGTCTGTTATTTTTCCCATTTGTCGGCTTGTCAGTAATGGCCAGGTGGCAGACACATGTGAGGGAAACTAATCACCCTCTAACAGGATTTGGAATGGAATTAATACGGAAAGCGTGCCCTTCCTGCTACAGGTTTAACAGCCCAAGGTCCACGGCTGCTTAGAAAATAGCTGGTTGGGCATCGCATACCGTCCTCCCAGGATAGACAACGAGCTGTGTGAGATTCAATACTCGGGCCTCTCGAGGAGACAGCCCTTCAGTTTGTGATTGCCACTGTGGCCAACCCACAAGGCTCAGGGAAGGCCTACGCTTCTCCTAACTTGGAGGTGATGACTCGGGGATGGAATGACACAGAGCCAACGAGCCGGTCCTGCCAGACAAGTTTCTGCTTCTGGACGCCGAGGAACCTTCGCCACGCCTCACTGTGTTCAGCGGCCGCAGCCGCGGAGTCATTTGCAGGAGTAGCTTTGAGTGCTGTCAGTGCTGCCAGGCGACCTGGAGTGGCTCTTCAAGCCTCACAGTTGCTTTACGAGGGGCCGCCAAGTTCGCGCGCCTCACCCCACGCATCACGCACGTGCCTCGCCCACCTCCTCGCTCCGCCCCCCGCCTTCCACCTCGCACCCCGCCCACTGGTCTCCGAGCCCCTACCTGTCTGCGCTCAGGGAAGGGGGCGGAGTCTTGGGCGGAGTCGTGGGGCCGCGCCTCCTTGCGTCATCCACTTGGAAGTGGGCGGGGTTGTGGGAACCGCAGTGCAGCGCAGGGGGGCGGGGCGAGGCGGGGCTTTGGGCGCGTGATCCGGCTGCGGGAGGCAGGAACCCGGAGAAAGGTGTGGGGGCCGGGACCTGCTGATTCCGGAGTGTGGCTCCTAGAGGCCGGGCGGGGAGTGGCGAGGCTGAGGCGACTGGCGCCCTGCGAATTGCTAAAGCGGGTCACGCTTTCTCCTTCGCTCTCTGCCTTCTTCCCTCCTACCTGGGCCTCTGCGTGGAGACGCGCACCTGGCAACCGGCAGCCGCGCTCTGCCGCGTCCCCGCCTTCCGCGCTCAGGCCGGGCGCCCCGAGCTCGCCCCGCACCCCGAGGCGGCCCTGCTGGCTCTGCGCTCGCTGGAGGAGGCCACGAGCGCTCGCTCGTTGATGCCGTTTTGGGGGCGATCCCGAGCGGCGGCGGCGGCAGCGGCGGCGGCAGCAGCGGCAGCGGTTCCCGCTCCATGGTAGCGGGGTGCTAGTGGCCGCGGCTGTGCCGGACCTCAAGTCCGCGACTGCGGGCTGGCAAGGGGGCCGGCCAGAGGATCCCGCGCGCAGCTCGGGTTTCGGGGCGCTTGAGGAGGCCGTCTTGGCCGCGCGGGAACGGGAGATGTTGGAGCTGAGACACCGGGGAGGCTGCCCCGGCCCCGGGGGAGTGGTGGCGCCGCCGCCCCGTGAGGGAGAGGCTGCTGGCGGCGACCACGAAACCGAGAGCACCAGCGACAAAGTAAGCAGAGCCGCCAGAGGCGCACACCTGCGTCTGGCTGGGTCCTAGTGTGGGTAGGGACACCTGGGAGCAAGGATGGGGCCCATGGAATGTCAGGTGAAGGTGCGGGCTGCCGGCTGCTCCTTTGCCCCTCCTGGCCTGGCTGCATTTGCTCCTTCCTCCAACTGGGATGAAGAGCCCGGCTTCTGGTGATGATGCGCTTCACAAGATGACCGTGACAACTGCCCGGGATAGCTAGATTATTCAACTTGGCTACAGTTAAGCGTCTTTGCAGTCCAGCCGCTCTGCCCAGGGTCTGGGACCGACACTAGAACCAGAATGGAACCTGCCACCTTAAAAGCTAGTTTTCTAGCAGCTGCCACCTCATACCTCTCCTGAGTAGAGCGCACAAGTTAGGAAGGACTAAACTTCAGATATACACGTTCGGTTCTAACATGTCATTGGATCCTAACGCTGGAGGATTGGCTTCTTGTGCTGCCCCATCAGCACTTTCGTTTCCTCTGTCGTTTTTCAGTACAGTAGATTTTGGAGGTTTGAGAGTATCACACACGTGACACAATTGTAATCTGCCAGCATCTTTTGGTTCTACGAAAAGACAAGGCAATTCTTCAGTCTATCCATAGATTTTGTTTAACTCGGCACGTTGATTGATGAAGATTTTGCACTCTTTTTCACTCTCTTTTTTAACTAAATCACACTTGTTTCATATTTAAGAATAACTAGGCAGAGTATCACCATTCTATTTAAAACTGAAATGGAATCAAATTTAGGGGTTTTTAGATAATTAAATGGTGTAATAGAACTTCTGAAAAATGCAGTTTTATGACCTTAAGGGCTTAGCAATTTAGGAAATGAGAGAGTAGATTGTTTTATAAAACTTTGTTTTTAAAATTCTATTTTATTAAGGAAGCTCAAAGCGCTTCAGCCATTCCTAGAAACATTCTTTTTTTGGAATTAGGTATTATAATAGCAACTGCAGAAGTGAAGTGACTTGCCCAAGGTCAAGTCAGTGTCATTTTGGAACCAGAACCTAAACTTCCTGATTGCTTCTCTAGTTTGTCCCTTTGCTGACACTCATGTGGCCGTTCTGATTGGGGAAGGTTCCACCTGACACTTGATGTGGATGAACTTGATGTAACCCATGTTCTGGGGGTGGATAAATCCATAGGGTGGATTAATCCATAAACAAGGTGCACACAGGCTTAATTGTGCAGTACACAGTTTCACATGCATTTCAACACATCTTAGCTTTTTTTTAAAAAAAAAAGATGAAATTGTGCACTGCAGATTAGGAAGTAAGCATACATCAGCCCATGCATACCTTGCATATTGGATAATCCGTCTTTGCCAGGTTACAAAGCCCTAAGAGGGACAAATCATGTATATGCTTGAAATAACAAGCTTATCAGTGATTTTGAGACTGAAAGTTTAGAATTAGTGGAATGACAAATCCTTTTTCGATGTCCTTGATAGCATGGGGAATAAAATGAGTGTCTGCGATAGAACATATGTATCAAGGAGTTATCCAAAATATAGCAGTTTTCAGCTGCTGAAGGTTGAAGTTACAGAGCTAGAAACAGTAGGCTGAAAATAGTCTTTGTGAAAATCACCTTGGAAACTAAACCCAAAATAGAATTCATTAGGTTGAGGGAACTGGTGTAGATAGTATAGAATCAAAGAAATACATGCTTCCCCCATTGATTTCCTTAACTTGAAGAAGTCAACAAGCTTCTAGAAGATAAAACATGTTTAGGGAGATGTGCTAACACACCTTTTAAATTCTTATTTTTTAAAACATCTTAATGTGTTTAAGAATCTAAACTACTTATGTGGTTTGATTTGACTCAAGGTTGTTGTCTCTAGATATCGACTGGATTATCTCACTGAGTATTTTTTATAAATTTATAAGCACTCTGCTGTTGGTTTTCGTTAATAAATCCAGCTGGATTTTATTTTCTGAGGGTAGGCTTCACCATATGTAGACTGTTCTGTTAAGATTACTTAAATAATGATGAGCGTATTCAAACTGTCTAAACCATTGCTGCACTTTTAGTTTATCACAAGACAGTCGTGACTTGTCTAACTTCAAGATGTTCAACTCTGTTCTGTCTGTACTTTCTTATCAGGCTGTGTATTTAAACACACCTGTATTTCCAGGTAAAGGACTATTTTAAAATCAATTTGCACAATGGAGGCTGGTTAATATTTGGTACAATTAAACATTTTTAGTGCCTTCTCTGTTTAAGTTGCCGTAAAGGCAGAACTCTTGGCAAATGAATGAAGGAATTGGAGGAGTGTATTATATCCTGCTGTTATAGTGTACTCCAAGGCATCACTATTTTGTGGTCCTTTAGTAGTGGTGTTATTAACATGACATTCCCTTTGTTCTAGAGCTAGAGACAGGCTGATTCTCTTCAGAGAGTTAGCAAGTAAAGAAAGTGCTTCTTACTTGCAGGGCAGTATTCCAGGTGGTTAAATGCTTGAGTGGTACTTGAAGATGACAAGGACCATTCCTCACCCAAGGATCCCTAGCCTTCACCCCCCAGAAGATTTATTAGAGGTCTGTACAAGGCTTATCTTTAGCACAGGTGGCATGGTTGGACTTTACATGGAGATGACAGGAGAAGCTTTAAAAAGCAGGATCAAGTCAGAGTTGAGCTTGGGATAGATGCATGGAGACTCATTAGGTAGTCAAAAGTTAGAGAAGGTCATTCTAGGCAAGAGGATAGACTAAGGGAACTGAAATTAGTTTGGTATTGCTAAAACGTAAACTGTGTGTTTGGGAGGTGAAGTAGGGAGCTTGAGAGTCTTGTGAAGAAGGTTAGGGTTTGTTCCATGGAGTCTAGAAGTCTTTGCAGAGGCATTAGCTTATTCTGGCAGTGGTATGGAGATAGTATTGAAGATTAAGAGATCAGTTATCACAGATGGTATAGATAGGAAGTGATGAGGGTCTGTAGTAAGTCTGAGAGGTAGAGGAATGGGGGCTGAAAGAGAGGTTATATATTTTAGATGATGACTCATGGTGGAGGATAGACTAGGTAGTCAGAGGGTGTGCTGGAATTCACATTTTGGTTGCTAACTTAAAAGACTTTTAGGCAAGAATGTGATTGGACAGTTTTCCAGGTTTGGAGTGAGCTGGGTGGTTTGGGTTGGGCAGGTTTGTCAGGGAAGTTGAGACAGGGAGGCTGTGTCAGAGGTAGCTCAAGGTGATGGCAACTGAAGTGAAAGGTCATGACTGCTAATGTCAAGTATTGATTAGGGTACCCAAACCCACTGCTGTCAAGTCGGGTGTGACACATAGCAACCCTAGAGGTCAGAGTAGAACTGCCGCATAGAGGTTCCAAGGAGTGCCTGGTGGATTTGAACGGCTGACCTTTTGATTAGCAGAGGTAGCATTTAACCATTACGCCACCAGGGTTTCCACTTGATCAGGATAGTGAGAATAAAAACAGAACCTTGTTTATAGCAGGGTTGGAAATGTAAAACAGAGCCCAAGGGACCTGGGAGCTGAAGTCTGGAAATCCAGGTGGTGGTAGAGCTACTGTGGTTAATGAGAATGTCAGCAGTTCACATCTACTAGGCACTACTTAGAAACCCTATGGGGCAGTTCTACTTTGTTCTATAGGGCTGCTGTGAGTCAGAATCGACTTGAGGGCAAACAGGGTTTGTTTGGTTTTGTTTAGTAGTGAAAGAAGGTAGAATTGTTCAGAGTGTGTCATCAATGAAACTTAGACATGAGGGCTGAAGACATACAATGTTGAGTTTCACAAAAGATCTTAGTAGAAGCCAAGTTTTAGATTGAGGGAAGTAAAAGGTAAAATAATGGTAGTTATTGTCAGCAAGTGAAAGTGAGAGGGAATATAGAATAGCAGCTGGTGGGGACAAGAGGATGAAGATTTCTTTTTCAGGGATGGAGTGATAGGTCTTTGCTTGAAGGAGGATGAAGTGAGAGTAAAAATATTGCTGAGCATGGGAAGGCCCTAGAAAAAGGAAGCCCGACATGGGATGGAGAATAGAGATAGCTAAGCAAAGGGGAATGCACACTCCTTCCATGAGAAAAGGAGAGAGGGTAGATGCAGAAACATTTGGAAATATAAAAGAGTGAAGGTAAAAGTGTTTGATGCCTTCAATTTTCTCAGTAAAGTAGGAAATTGTAGACTCAGAACTTCAAGGGATCATAAAAACAATCAATTTAACCTGATAATTATGTGTGTGTGTGTGTGTAATTTGCTGTAGAGCGTGATTGTTATGGCCCCAAATGATCTACAGCAAGTCGTGGAGCTTATCTGTGAACTCTAGACACAGCCTAGGATTAGAACACAATTAGAATGCCAGTGTTTTAGGGAGTGTCTTAGTTTCCTAGTACAGCTGTAGTGGAATACCACAAGTGGGTGGCTTTAATGAACAGAAACTTATTTCCTTACAGTTCAGGAAGGAGACTTGATGTCCAAATGAAAGACATCAGCCCTAGACGGAAGGTTCTCTGTGTGTCAGTTCTGAGGAAGATCCTTGTCTCTTTCAGCTTCTGTAGCCCTAGCTTGCTAGGTTCCTTCTTGAGGCATCTGTCTCATTTCTCCTCCTCTGCCTCCCTTAATTTGTGGTTTCTTGTCTCTGTGTGTGTCTTTGTGGCTGTTTATAAATTTGAGTGGTTAGGTTTAGAATGTATTTTACACTGACATGGTTTCATTAACATGACAAAGGAAACCCTATTACCAAATGGATTACATACATGGTTACAGGGGTTAGAATTCTTAATGCAGCATATTTTGGAGGGACACAATTCAGTCCATAGTAAAGAATTTGATAAGAAATGACCAAGAAGCACCTATAAGAATTACCAAATTTAGTGAAGGTTCGGTTGACATAAAATAGCACACATTTTTTGTATGCCAAGTTTGTATGGAGTCCCTAGGTGGTGCAAATAATGAAGGGCTCCAAACCTATTACCACTGAGTTGATTCCAACTCATAATAACACTATAGGATAGAGTAGAACTGCCCATAGCATCTCCAAAGAGTGGCTGGTAGATTAGAACTACTACTAACCTTGTATTATGTTCAGGCTCTTATAATCACTGTGCCACCAGCATTTCTAGTTAAGGGCTCGCTACCAAAAGCTTAGGGGTATGAAATCCCCCAGATTTCACAAGCCTCAGAAGACAGGCTTGGTAATTTGCTTTCAAAAGGTTACAGCCTTAAAAATCTTATGGAATAGTTTCAGTCTGTGCATGTCAGTCAGAATAGACTCAAAGCAACTAGTAACAACAACCAAATTGAATAGTTCAATAACTTAGTAGGAATAAGAGTCATAATAGTTAATACTTGAGAGTGATTTTGAGTTCACAGAATATTTTCACATGTTACTTTATTTGACCCTTACAACAACTGTGTGTTAAGAGTACTACTATGTAATAGCTGAAAAGAACGGCATTGGAAATGATTTATACAGGGGGAATGCCAGATGGGCAAGTAGGTGAAAGGAATTAAGCAGTCAATGAGGACAGGATTGAAGTGGCTGACCCCAAATTAGGGAGGGAGGGGAAGTAAACTGAAGCACCAAGGGGGCTAATGGCTATCTGAATGCATTAAGAGAGATTGGGCAATTCCAAATCTGATTTAGCAGATTTGGAGAGAAAAGGTGTGGAGTTTGTGGCCAGTTACAGGAAGCCATACTGGAATAGTGTGGTCTCAGATAAGGTCCCTGGTGTGCTTGTATATTGTTGGGCTGAGATGCTGAAGTTAAGTTTTGGTTTGTGCAATTGAGGGAGAAACAATCCAGAGGCCACTTAACATCTGTCGTTCCTCATTTGAGATCTGTGCAGTTCCTTTCCTAAGCACTTTAATATTTTTTAAAATGTACTTTTTATTTTAGAATAATTTAGATTTATGCAACAATTACAAAGATTAAGTAGAGTTTCCATAGACCCTTTAGTCAGTTTTGCTTAGTGTTCATGTTTTATATAATCAGAAATTAGCACTGGCACATCATAAACCAGATAATAGGCTTTATTCAGATTTCACCAATTTTTTTTAACTGATGTCCTTTCGCTTCCTGGGATACAGTCCAGAATGCCACATTTGCATCTTGTCTACTTTAATTTTTACCTTACTTTCTGTAAATTATTCCTTCATTATGCCACACTTCAGTTTGGCAAAGCCCAGGCTGTTACTTGCTATTACTTGTTCTTTTTCTCTTCCTTCCTTCGTCCCTCCGTCTTTCTCTCTATTTAGCCTATTAATAAAATGCTAATATTTTGATCTGTTGTTGTTGTTGTTCCCTGCCGCTGAATTGGCTCCTGACTCACAGTGACCCCACGCGCAACCTGGTCCCAAGCCATCCCTGTGATCTGCCGTGGATAGGAGCACTGGGATGCATGGGGCTTCTGTTGGCTGATTTTTGGAAGTCGATTGCTAGACTTTCTTCCTGGTCCGTCTTAGTCTGGAAAGTCCACTCAAATCTGTTCAGCATTATAGCAGTACAAACCTCTGTTGATAGAGGGGTGGTGACTATGCGTGAGGTGCGTTGGCTGGAATCGAACCAGGGTCTTTTGCATAGAAGGCAAGAATTCTACCACTGAACCATACTTCTAGAGTATTGTTTAGGCTGATACTCCCCGCATATTGATCAATTTCTATTCAATTTCGTTACCTAAGTAATTTTCTATAATTCAGTTTTTATTATTTGCAGTATATTTATTTTCTATAGCATTTAAAACTTTTGTTAAGTCAGGGATGAATGATTGCCTTACTGTGGTGGAGGAATGGAAACTCTGGTGGCTTAGTGGTTAAGTGCTATGTTGGCTAACGAAAAGGTTGGCAGTTTGAATCCATCAGGCACTCTTTGGAAACTCTAGGGCAGTTCCACTCGGTTCCTGTAGGGTCTCTCCTTGTGAGTCACAGTCACTTGATGGCTGTGGGTTTGGTTTGGTTTTGCTTATGGCGAAGGAAAACTCCATCTTGATGAAGCTTTGGTGGTGTCTTGGGTAGGGAAAGGACAGGATTGGAGGAATTTTGCCACAGGGTGCCATCAGCTGCGTTGAGCTTTGGACTTTTTGATGTAAACAGTATTTTCTTTGCCATGAATGGGAAAGGCAGAATAGTTGAAAATAGTCCTCTGGAAAATTATAGAAATTACATGTATATATGTAGTAAGATTATATATTTGTGTGCTTTTATGCATTTTTATAAAACAACGATATGCTTGCACATAAATGACACAGCTAAATACAGGGGTCTTGTATGTTTGTTTTCCTGTAGCTATTTGTATTTGGAGATGTCTTTTTAAAAATACAAGTTTTATTTCACTTGGCATAATGTTTTCAAGCTCCTTCCACACTGTAGCATGTATCATCAAGACTTGATTTCTCATACTGGCTGAATACTATTCTGTTGGGCATGGGTACCACATTTTGTTTATCCATTCATGTGTCTATGGGTGTTTAGGTTGTTTCCACCTCCTGGTTACTGTGAATAGTGCTACAGTGAACATTGTTGTACAAGTCTCTTTTTGAGTCTCTGTTTTCAAGTGTTTTGGATGTATACCTAGAAGTGAATTGCTGGGTCACATGGATATATTATCAGGAGAGACTAGTCCCTGAATCAGAAGGTCAGTGTGAAAGAAGAAGTCCCTCAGTGAGGTGGATTGCCACAGTGACTGCAATATTGGGCTCAGACATAGCAATGACTGTGAGGATGGCACTGAACAAGACAGTGTTCCATTCTTTTGTACATAGGATCACTGTGACTTCTGACTCTAGGACATCTAACAGCACAAACATGGTAGTTCTGTTTTGTTTTTTTAAGGAATGGTCACACTGTTTTCCCACAATGGCTGTGCCATTTTATATTCCTACCAGTGATAAATAAGGGCTCCGATTTTCCCACATGCTCCCAGTGGAAGTTCGGTGGTGTCTCATTGTAATTTTGATTTGTAGCTATCTGATGGCTAATGACATCGATCATCTTTTCATGTGTTTGGTGGTCATTTGAGTGTCCTCTTTGGTGAAATGTCTGTTCAGGACTCTTGCCCGTTTTGTGATTGAATTGTCTTTGGTTATTGTCTAAGTTTTACATATATTTTTGTTACTAAATTCTTATTTAATATCCAGAGATATTCCCCTAGTCAGTAGCTTGTCTGCTTACTTTTTGGGTAAACACAAACTTTTGATGAACAAAATTTTTATGTGGTCCCATTTAGCATGTCTTGATACATGCTATCGTATAGAAGGAGCTTGAAGGCATTGTGCTAGGCAAAATAAACCAGGGACAAAAGGGCAAATATTGTATGACCTCACTTATATAAAAGGACAAGAAATGGCAAATGTACAGAGACTAGAGTTTTATCAGTGGTTACCAGGGATGGGAGGAAGTAGAGAAGGGGAGGCTGACAGTTACGGAAAAATTGTATTGATTGAAGTTAGGGTTGCAGCTGATTATTGTAATTGCCATCAATAAATTGTATACCCATAAAATGTTGAATTGAATTGAATAGCTACAATAATGGCAAAAAAAAAGGAGTAGCTGTGGAGACTGTTTATGTACAACCAAATACCTTATGGGATTTGATTCCTTGGTTTGGAGGTTTAGGGTTATTGTTTCTTGGGACATCCTGGTTAATTGGCCTAGTAATGTGTTTAGTGCTTCTGTTCTAGTTTGTTGTGAATGGCTTGTTGTCTTCAAAGCTTGCAAGTGGCCGTCTAAGGCACAACAATAGATCACTACTCACCTGGAGCAACAGAAGAAGTCAGAGAGTTAGAAGTATGAATGCATGCCTGCTGCTTCCTCAAGCAGCTGCTCCTTTGCTAGGAGAACAGGAGAACTGAATGGCACCCAGCTGCTGTTATGACTGTTTTGATCAAAAATTCTGGAGAAGAATCCTGATCAGAAGGGGGAAAACACAGAAGCAAACTTCACATATTCATGGAGTCTGGTTTTCCTGGCACCATGGAGGATGGATGAACCCCTCAAACTATAGCCCTGAGATAATCTTTAAACCTTAGAGCAGAATTATCCCCTGAAGTCTTATTGAACGTTCTGTTCTTTTAAGAACTATATGGGATCAGATTGACAACAGCAACTTGAAAGATTAGATAGAAACCTTATGAGACAGTGAGTTTTTATTAATGAGGGAAGGACAATTTAGAAAAGAAGGGAGGGAATGGTTGCACGACTCACAGAATGAAACCAGCATCACTAAATTTTACAGGTTGAAGCCTTGTATGTTTTACTGTGTCTGTTCTCTGTGAAAATTTAAGGCTACCTTCTGCAAACACAGTCGCTAAGGAAGCAGGGTTGCTTTCCTGCTTCCTGGTTGTGTTGTGACTCCATCTGCTGTTAGCTGTGGCAGCTATGTAGGATCTTTATGTAAAGCTGATGACGCCAGTCTGACTTCATCATCTGGCTGGCCCAGGTGAGACCAAATTCATGGCACTTAAGTTTGGGCTCATTTCTACCCCTTGACTCAAGCAGGTCACTTAGAAAAATGACGTGGCATTGCGAGGCAGTAAATATTTGTTGAGCCATGTGGTACTCAATACACAAAATCCAGGTCTGGAAAACAAATTCAGACCTCTGTCTCTTGTAAAGTTTTATTTTGTTTCCTACTCACTTATTGTTTGCATTTGAACTGTCTCTGGGTTCATGCTTTGAGGTGTGATTCATACAGAGTTCAGTGTAGCTAGTGCCCTTAGAATTCTGTTTGTGGTAGTCTTAGCTACAGTTTATATTGCTTTTAATAAATATGAAGTTGATTTTTTTAAAAAATGGGTCATGATACAAGGAACACTGAGGTATCTGTCAGCCAGTGCGCTGGATGACCTGTCCTCTCAGAGGTAATTGCAGTTTGAATTTTATGTTTAATTTTTCATTCCTTCCCTTGATAGGCTTGCAGTATCTAATTGTACAGTTCAGCTTTTTTTCCTAGCTCTTTACTATAAGTTTTTAGTAATATAGAAAAGTTAAAAGATTAATGCTAAAAGATCATCAGCGTATCTGCCACTCAGCAGTTGTTAGGGTATTGCATCATTGGCCTAATCATTCCTTCTATGTATAGATAAATACTTTGTTGGCGAACCATTTGAAAATAAGTGCCATCCAATGCATCTCTTAAAGACATTCTGCATAATCATGGCACCATTGTTGTGTTTAAAAATCTCAGCAATAATTTCCTTATGTACATATTCAATGCATATTCAAATTTTCCCTTAAGTGTCTACCACGGAAACCCTGGTGGTGTAGCAATGAAATGCTGTGTCTGCTAACTGTGAGGCTGGCAGTCTGAATCCTCAGGCTCTTTTTGACAACTCTGGTGCAGTTCTGTTTTGTCCTATAGGGTCGCTATGAGTTGGGATCTACTTGATGGCAGTGGGTTATAGGGTCCCTGCACACACACCAAGATCCAGTCAAGGTTCACGCATTGCAGAAAATATTCAGGAACAGGCTTAATTCTTCTTAGCTTTTATACTTATTTTCCCCTTTGAATGGAAACAAGGCAGGAGAGCTGTGAGCATTATTTCACTTAGTCCTGAAAAAGTAAAGTGCCTGTGGAGAGCTTAGCACTAATAAGATCTCAAGTGAAATGCAAATTTGGATGACAGTAGTGTTTCACATTTGAAAAAAACAGTTGCAGCGTTCTAAGTTCTATTATCCCATGAATTCTGCCTCTAGGGATGTTTATTTTTACCTAGGAACTTAATACTTTACATAAACAAAATCATCAAACACGTTAAAAAAAACAAAACAGTCCTCACTGTGCTGGAGTTGATGCCAGCTCACAGCAGGGCCCCTGCTTTATGGAGTAGAATGGAGCTCCATAAGGTTTTCTTGCCCACTGTCTTTATGGACGCAGGTTTTCAGGCCTTTCTTCTGTGGCACAGCTCGGTGGGGTTGAACCACTAACCTTTAGGCCAGTCGTCAAATGCAGACCATTTACACTACCCAGGGACCTCAAAAAACAGTCTGATTTTAATGCATAATAGAATGGGTTGCGAAGGGGAAAGGTGAGGGACAGCCAAAAATTTTAGGGAAGTTTTAAAACAGGCTTTAAAATAGACAGCCAGCCAAGTGCCGTCGAGTCACAGGATTTGAATATTGTAGCTACGTTTTAGGATTCTCAAAGCATAATAACAGCAACTGTGTTGTAAGTGGAGTAGGACAGAGGTGTTGTAGATTGAGAAATCACCCTGATTTGATCTGGAGATAGAAATGACCGTCATCATTCCCTTGGTAAATGCTCGCCTGATTGTAGGTGTGGCCAAGTGGGTACAAGCAATCCAAATAACGTGTCTGGTGAACGGTGGTGGAAACCCTGGTGGTGTAGTGGTTAAATGCTGTGTATGCTAACTAAAAGGTCAACAGTCTGAATCTGCCAGGCACTCCTTGGAAACTCTATGGGGCAGTCTGCCCTGTGTTATATAGTCTTTATGAGTCAGGCAGTGGATTTGTTTGATTTGGGATATAAACTGGCAAAGAGGGCAGGTGCTTGAGGGGCATGTAGGAGTTGCAAAATCTGAACGGAGGCGCTTTGTATTAGCTTCAAATTGCTTCTGTAACAAATTGCCACAAACTTAGTGGCTTAAAGAACACGAAGTTATTATGTTATACTTGTGGAGGTCACAAGTCTGAAATGACTTCTCACTGGGCTAAAATGAAGGTGTTATTAGGGCTGCATTCCTTCTGGAGGCTCTAGGGGAAAATCCATTTCCTTTGCCTTTTCTGGCTTCTAGAGGCTGCCCACATGCAGCCTTGTTTGATGGTGCCTTCTTCCTTTCTCAAAGCCAGTAATCACATCACTGCTTTTTGTCATCTTCTCGGACACTGACTCTCCGTCTTCTCTCACTTGTTAGAATCATGGAAATAATCCAGGAAAGTCTCTTCATCTCAAGGTCAGCTAGCTGATTAACAGTCTTAATTCTGTCTGCTACCTGAATTCTTCCTGTGATATTCTGTGATGTAGGTAATTCTGTGATGAACATAACTTATCCACAGCTTCCAGGATTATGATATGGACATCTTTGGGGGACCATTATTCTACTTAAAATCTGACCCATAAAGAAAGCCTTTCTAGAAGAAGTGACCTCTAAGGAGATGCCAGCCAGGCAAAACCAGGCTGGAGGAAGAAGAGTGTTACAAATAGAGGGACAAAAGCTTTGAGAGGTTAAGACTGTTCACACTCTAGAGAGTACAAGAAGTTCAAAATAGGAGTGAGGGCATGACCAGAGTCATGACTGGAGATTATAAACTGCTGAGTGTATAAAACCCTGGTAAAGAGGTCAGAAACCTGATGGTGTAGTGGTGAAGTGCTATAGCTGCTAAACAGAAGGTTGGCAGTTCAAATCCCCCAGGCACTCCTTGGAAATTGTATGGAACAGTTCTACTCTGCCCTATAGGGTCTGTAGTCAGAACTGAGGCAGCAGGTTGTTGTTTGTTTTATTAAAGAGCTTGGATTTGGTCTTAAGCAGCAAGGAGCTGCTGGATGCATTTAGACGGTGGAGTGACAATAAAACTCGCCCTTTAGTGTGACGTTTTAGCTACTGTTGAGGTTCATTTCATTTTCTCTTATTCTGGTGTCAAGACCTGATTGTGCAGTGGTTAAAGCACTTGGCTGCTGACCACAAGGTTGGTAGTTCAAACTCACCAGCTGTTCTGTAGAAAAAATCAACATGTAGCAGTCTGCTTCTGTAAAGATTTACAGCCTTTGGAACCCTAGAGGGCAGTTCTACTTGCTCCTATCAGGTTTTGTGGTGTAATGCTTCATCAGTGTGAAGTGTACTGGGCTATCGCATCTCCTGTCCTTCAGTGGGGAAATAGAATAAGGGCTGCAGAGAAGGATTAGGAAGACCATCTTTTCCTTTTCAATCTAAATTTTGAAAAGATGAAGAAGCCTTACTGATGGTAATTACTTGATATAGGAAGGTTGTGTGATCAGATCAGTATAAACTCAATCCCCCAAGTGTGGGGATTGACCTGATTTTTACATTCCCACTTCTCCATCCTCATTGCTAGCCACCAGTGTGGCGCTCTCTCCCTGACCTTAGCTGCCAGAAACGAGGACAATGCTCATAAGTCCTTAAAATTCCCAACAATCAGATGCCAGCTGCAAGCTTGGGGTGTCTGCTTGATACCTTAGCCTTCTAACATTCCAGCCACCAGTACAGGGCCAGTTTCCACTATAATTTCAGAATGTCAGGTAGAAGCTTGGGAGTCTGCATGTCACTCCTAATTTCTGAATGCTGGCACTCACTGCCCTTTTGGGTTCAAGAATTTGCTGGAAAGAGTCACAGAGTATACCATACTTATGGCTACAAATTTATTATAACCAGAAAGAACACAAATGAAGAGACTCGTAGGGTGATGCATGGGAGGATTTGCCAAGTGGAGCTTCCTTGTTCCAAGGGACTCACTACTCTCTGAAGAACAGATTTTTGCAACAACCAGGAAGCTATCTCGGCCTTAGGGTTCTGGCCTTTTGTCTGCCAGTCCTGCATGGTAGGCTAAATCCTGCCTCCTGAAGCTAGTTGGTATCAGCCTTCCAGTTGAGTCTTTTCCGGTCTGGTTAGCCCCTGCGTGCCAGCACAAAATTTCAGGTGTGGCCATTCCAGACCAAGGAGCCTCATGCATTCCAAGTGTTATTTTTCCAGAGTCGAGGACAAAAGGCACCTGATTTAGAGTAAAACTAGGTCCTTTACCTTGCAAGTTAGAGATGATCACTGAGATAATCAGATTTTTATCTGTTGAATACAATGTTATTAAGCCACATGAACTTTGTAATCATTATGTAGAGTTGTTGAACTGGTTCCCAGGACTTCAAACCAGTTTGCTACAGTTATAGGCCCTGCTGACAATCGACATCTCTAACCTGTTCCCAGGCAGTGCTAATGCTGCTGGTTAGTAACCAGTTTTGAGAATCAGTAGTAGTGAAAGTAGTTATCAAAGTGGGGGTGTTGATGTTAAAATGTATATCTGATTCAGTGTGTCTGGAGTGGAAAAGCAAATTCTCAGCAGGAGTTCTACTCAGAACGAACTGGGTTAAAGCTCTGGTGTTTCCCTTCTCCTCTTCCCAATCTTGGTTAACAAAACTGCTCTTGCTAGACACAAATCTGTTTAGTTCCTGTCCCCAGATCAGTTAGAAGCAGTTCCTTCCTTTGCTGGGGGAAGAGAAAGAATCCATGCCTGTGTGGAAACAGTGAAGCAGCAGGGAGAAAATGCTGAGAAGACTAGAATCAGGGGCACAGCGTAATGTTCTTTCAACTAAGAATGGTACCACTTAAAGAATTTTTTTCTCATTACAAGCACGCAGCTCTGTGTCACTTGGGGGCTTCTGTTTCACTGCAATTTTAATTCCAAACTGAGGTACAGGGATCAGTGTGAACACCAGGGGACCCAGAAATGGAGAAACTAGCCCTGGTTTTCTGATACTTCTTTGAACCAAGAGGGAAAAGGGTGGGAAGTGTGAGTGGTTTCACGTATTATCCTTTGTTCAGTTTCAAACTTCTGCTAAGTTTCTTTAGTTGGAGAATTTTAGGGCCATCATTCTGAATGGACTGGATCCTGTTTCCTGATTCCCATATCCCTGTTTCTGTCCATCTAGCACCTAGAATTGGCCCTCAGCATCTCAGCCCACTTTTTTTCATTCCTGGGCACTCTTTGAAGAGTCCCTGAGTGGTTCGACCCTTAGTGAGCTCGGCTACTAACTGTATGGTCAGAGGTTCATCCACCTAGAGGCACCGTGGAAGAAAGCCCTGGCAACCTACTTCCCCCAAGTCAGCCGTTGGAAAGCTTGTAGAGTACAGTTCTGCTCTGACACATGTGGGGGCTCTGTGAGTCAGAGCTGACTCAGTGGCACTTGGTTTACTGGTGTACTCTGTGAGAGTCACTGTGATGGGGGCTGTTTGTGTACTGTCAGCTGTCTAAGTACAGCTGGGCCTGCTGCTCACCATGGTGCTTAAGTAATCCAATTGCTGGCTCTGTCAGTTTGTAGGGCGTGGGTAACTTGTCCATTTACCATTATTTCCACTAGTTGTACCTCACAGCCTAGCTCAACCTTACCTTCCTTCATTTACTTCTGTTTCAGTTGAAGGATTTTTTTTTCCTTAATAGCTTTACTGAGCTGTAATTGATATATATGAAATTGAACATGCTTACAGTGTGCAATTTGATGTAGATGTACCCTGTGAAAACATCACCTCTGATTGCTTGTTCCTATCCTTTTGTAAAGAAATCCCACACATCACATCCATGCAACTACTTTTATGCTTCTTGCCTCACAGGTGCTTTGCATTTTCTAGAATTTTTTACAAATAGAATTATGTAGCTTGTGCCTATTGTCTAATCTACTCAGCGTAAGTATTTTGAGATTTATCCATGTTTTTGCTTGTGTCAATAGTTCACTTATTTTTTTGATGAGTAGTATTCCACTGTATGAAAATGGCACAGTATGCCCATTCACAGTTGAACATGAATTGTTTCTACTTTGGAACTCTTAGGAATAAAGTTGGCATGCGTACTCACGTGCAAGCCTTTGCATGGCTGTATCCTTTCCTTTCTTTGGGGTAAGTACCTAGGAGTGGAATTGTTTTCCAAAGTGGTTGTACCATTTTACATTTGCACTAACAGTGTATGAGAGTTCTAGATCCTCTACGTTCTTTCCAACACCTGGTACGTCTAGTTTTTAAATTTTAGCCATCCTAATAGATGTGTAGCAGTAGTAGTTCATTGTGGTTTTCATAATGACTGATAATGTTTAACATCTTTCGTGTGCTTTCTTGCCATCTGTGTATTATCTTGAATGAAGTATCTATATATTTTGCTTGTTTTTAAAAAATTGATTTTTTTTTTCTTCTTGAATTTTGAGAGTCTTTAAAAACATATGTTCTCGATTGTTGTTAGCTGTCGTGGAGTCCAACCCTGACTCATGGTGATACCAGGGACAATGAGATGAACTACTGCCCTGTCCTTTGCCATCCCCATGAAAGATTACGAGTCAAAATGTTGTGATCCATATGGGCTGGTTTTCAGAAATAGATTGCTAAGCCTTTCTTCCTAGTCCATCTTTAGTCTGGAAGCTCCACTTAAACTTGTTCAGCATCCTAGCAACATGCAAGCCACGGACTCCTTTATTCTGTTCCATTGATCAGTTTTATATTAATACCACAGCCTTGATTATGGAAACCCTGGTAGCATAGTGGTTAAATGATACATCTGCTAACCAAAAGGCCGACAGTTCAAACCCTCCAGGTGCTCCTTGTAAACTCTATGGAGCAGTTCTGCTGTGCCCTACAGGGTCACCATGAATCAGAATTGACGGCAGTCGGTTTGGGTCTTGATTATAGTGGATTTGTAACAACTCTTGAAAGCAAATAGTGTAAGTCCTTCAATTTTGTTCTTTTTTTCAGAGTTGTCTTAGCCCGTCTAGTCCTTTTGCATTTTCATATACATTTTACAATGAGCTTGTCAGTTTCTACAAAAAGTTTGCTAGGTGTTGGTTGGGATTGCACTGACTCTGTAGATCCCTTTGGGGACAGTTGTCATCTTAACCTTCTGCATGGTTTCAAATCCTGGTGACATTGCTTACAGCTGTGAACTTGGGCACTTTATTCTTTCTGAGCCAGAAATTTTCACTTACACCGTGGAGGTATTGATTTACCTGCCTCTGTGATGGTGTATTTGTTAAGTGCTGTGTCTGCTAACCAAAAAGTTCTCACTTTGAATCCTCCAGGTGCTCACTGGAAACTCTGTGGAGCAGTTCTGCTTTTGTCCTATAGGGTCATTATGTGTTAGAATTGACTTGACAGCAGTGGGTTTGGTTTTGTTTTTTTGTGATAATGTGAGCAGAGGCTCAGTGGTGTAGACAAATAAGTGCTCAGCTAGTAGGCTAAAGGAGGGCTCTTCAGACTCATCCAGAGGCACCAGAGATCACAGCTGTGACACCCCTATGCTGTACACTGCTGTTCTGTAACACTTGATGTCACTGTAGTTTAAAATCTACTTGATACAACTGAGTGTTAAGGTGGATGCCGGAGTGGTGCAAATAGTTAACCTTCATCTGCTAACCAAAGGTTATGGGTTCAAGTCTAACCAAAGGCACCTCAGAAGAAAGCCCTAATAGTCTTCTTCTGAAAAATCAGACACTGAAAACTCTGTCGAGCACAGTTCCACCCTGACATTCATGGGGTCACTAGAGTCGACTCTGTAGCAACTTTTTTTTTTTTTTTAATGCTAGTGTGAGAAGTAAATAAATTAACATCTGTGACATATTTGCTCTTGTTTTCTGAGTTAATTGTAGGAAGTGGATTTATGGTTAATAAAGAGACTTTCATTTCTTTAACTTGTTGACCCCACTTGCCAGTCTTGGTTTCATTAGTGTTGTCTGTCTTAGAAGTGCAGCTGAATTTCTGAGCAAGGCGGCTTGCTCAAGATTACTTAGCTAGCAAGAACATGTAAAAACTTCTCCTTATAATCTTAATTGTTAATCTGAGTTGGCAGACTCGGTTCTTTCAACATGTATGTATTTAGTTCCTAATACATGCCAACTGCCTAGCTACTGTCCAAGGTTCTCTGCCAGGCTGGGCTCTGGGATTCAAGAGTGAGGCAGATGGAAGGTATTTTCTCTCCTCACGAAGCTTAGAGACTACTGGGTGATAAAGATAAGCAAATAAATAATTTTAACATAGATAATAGGGCCAATCAGGCGAGCTGTGGAAACAGCTGAAAGGTTGCTAACTGGAGCTGGAAACCAAAAAAACCTGTTGCTGTTGGGTTGATTCCAGCATATAGTGATCTTATCTGACAGGGTAGAACTGACCCATAGAGTTTCCCAGGAACACTTGATGGATTTGAACTGTCACGCTTTTGGTTAGCAGCCATAGTTCTTAACCACTACACCGTCAGGGTTTCTGCAGCCGGGAACCGGGAGGGATGGGTTGGGTACATGTCTAAAGGAAGCAACACGGAAGCTGGTGTCGGAGGGTCACTACACAGCCAATTTGGGGGAATGACAAAGGGAGGTTTGAAACACTAGATAGGGGGAAGAGAGAATGCACATTTTATACTTTGTCCATAGAACAAACAGCTGGGTGTAAGAGGGAAAAGGTCACTGCATGAAAGCCAGGGAATCATCAAAAAGAGGGCAGAAGATAGATTCCATCATGAAATACAACAAAAGCAACGTTAAGTAGTTTGGCTTTATAGTAACAGTGTTAGGCAGGGCAATGTTACAATCATATTCATGGTTTAGAAAGACTTTTTTGGCTAGACTGGGCAAAATGGATGAGAGAGGGCAAGACTGGAAGTAGGAGGCTCGGTGACATCTCCGAGGGTGATGTTGAGCAAGAGTAACAGTGTTGGTGAGGATGGAGATGGAGGAAGAACAAGTGACAGGCTTGACGTTGACTGATGCGGTGATTGAAGAAGAGGCAAGTGTTAAGCTGATACCCAAGTTTCTGACTTGAGTAACTGGTCAGCTGTTTGAGAGCAGTGTCTGTACTACAGTAGTAAATATGGAGGGAAACTGCAGATTTGCGGCAGAGGAGAGAAAGAAAGGTCAGTTTGCTTATGTTGAATTACAGATGATGCTGGTGGGAAACTTAACTGGAAGTGGTATGTTCGGAGCTAGAGGTTTATAGTGAGTCATTGTAAACTGGTGACTGTTCCAACTCATGGTGACCCCGTGTGTTTCAGAACTGCTGTCCAGAGGGTTTGTTTTCTTTTCCCCCTCTTTTAAAAAATTTTGCCTTTGAGAATATATACAGGAAGCACACACCAATTCATCAGTTTCTACATCTACAACTTAGTGTCGTTAATTATATCCATCAAGTTGTCCCAGCGTTCTCACTCTCCTTACCTGAGTTTTCCTCCATCATCAGCATAAGCTCACTGCCCCGTAAGGTTCCTGTCTAATCTTTTAAGTTGCTTTTGTCGGTTTGATAAATAGTTCTTACAAGAGCCTAATACTCAAGGAAGACCTTTTTTACTAGTTAAGCGAAGCTGTTTTGGGTATTAAGAAGACTTCAGGGGATAGTTTTGGTCTATGGTTTGAAGATTATCTCAGGGCAGTAGTTTCAGGAGTTCTAATGCTCCATGGCTTCAGAGGGTCTAAAGTCCATGAGAATTTGGAATCCTATTTCTCCATAGGGTTTTAATGACTGATTTTTTAGAAGTAGGATACCAGGCCTTTCTTCTGAGCCATCTCTGGGTAGATTTGAACCACCAACCTTTTGGTTAGAAGCTCAGTGCTTAACAGGAACTCCCATTATTGTCTAGGGAAGGTCCAAGCGTGCATGATGTTACCTCGTGGGTGGTGGAAGGACATGGGGCCTAGGGTGGAAAGTTGAAGATCGTCATCCTTAACATACGGGCTTGAGAAGGAAAAAGGAAAAGTTCTTAATTTAGTTTGCTTAATTTTTTTTTTTTACAAAACCTTCATTCAACATGTACAGTGCGTCATGGCTTTACTTGACCATTAAACTACTACTTTCTTCTTTACCCTGCTCTCTAAATATGTGCCTGTTTCCCTTTTCAGCTTTTGCTTCTAAGTGTCTGTACATGATACACGGAATAACAGAGGTCCCCATTTGTAATTCCAGTAGTTTTGGAACATTGCCGTAAAACACAGCTGCTTAGGAGTTATCTTTTATATTTCAGTTATTAGACTGAAAGTGAAAAAGCCTAGTTAGATTAAAGTGTTGTAATTTTATTGTGTCTCTAAGGTGTACAAAACAGAAATCAGACACATAAAAGTTACAAATAAAAGCAGGCCAGCTTTGCTGACATGGGGAGGGCCAAGTGGACTTTGAAGTGGCTTTGTAGAAAGCTTTAATGTTTTGAGAAGCGCATTTTAAATTCTAGTTCAGTGCTTCTGTTTCCTGAAGGAGGAAACCAAAGTTTGAGGTTCCTCAGGGTTAAGTGACTTGCTCTTTGTAATACTGCTTGTTGGCAGCTGTCATGGATTGAACTGTGTTCCCCCCAAAGTGTGGAGCCACATGGCTGGGCCATGATTCCCAATATTTTATGATTGTCCTCCATTTGTGATTTTGCTATGCTGTATGTTAAATCACAAAACTATGCTGCATGTTGGGAAACCCTGGTGGTGTAGTGGGTTACGTGCTACCACTGCTAACCACAAGGTCAGCAGTTCAAATCTACCAGGCGCTCCTTGAATACTCTGGGGGTCAGTTCTACCCTGGCCCCTAGGGTCGCCATGAGTCGGATCTGACTTGACAGCACTTGGCTGGCTGGCTATGCTATATGTTAGAGAATTAGGGTGGGACTGTAAATCTGTTTGTAAGATCATCTCCCTGCTCTACTGTAAAGGGAGTTTCCCTGGAGTGCACCATCCTTTATCCTTTCATCCTACAACAGATAAAAGGAAGGGGAAGCAGGCAGAGAGTCGGGAACCTCACACCATTGAGAAAGCAGCTCTGGGGGAAGAGCGCTTCCTTCAGACGTGAGGTTCTGCACTAAGGTGTTCCCTGTACCACGACTGATGAAACACAAGGACTTTCCTCCAGAGCTGACAAGGGGGAAGGCCTGCCCCTGGCACAGACTCCCTCAGTTTGAACTTGTAGCCTACTGGACTGTGTAAGAATCAGCATTTCTCTTTTAACACCTTCCACTTTGTGGTATTTCTGTTAGAGCTGCATTAGCTGACTAAAACAGCAGCTGAGGTGGCATTAGAGCTGGTAACTAACTCTTGCTTCCCAGCCTTGACCTCTTTCTATTGACAGGGGGCTGTGTTGCCCTGTGGAGCCACTTGGATTAGTCACCATCTCCACTGCCAACACACTTGCTTATCAACAGGAGTAAGAGAGTGGCAGGGAAAAGAGGAAAGGTCACCTGTCCCATTGTTCTGTCTGCTGAAGACCTGCTGGTCATGCCAGACCTGATGTTTTCTGAGAGTGATCTACCTGGTCATTGATGAGTCAACATCATTATTATTTAAGCAGCTGTGGAATCCATTGACTCTTAATGTCATGGTGGAATTTTGGAAAGCTCATTTCGTTTGTAGGTTTTGCTATAGTGTTGTATTTAATTTCATCAGAATTTAATAACAAAATTATAATTAGTAAACTAAAGCTTATTATCATTTTATGAAAACTGAAAGTACTCCCAAAATGTTAAAATTTTATTTGGCAAGCCACTTAATGAGGCACTGAAAGACTCGATTCAATAATAACAATAGCTTTGCCTGTAGTAGGTTCTTGGTATTATATTAAATGCTTCATTTTATGGATGAAGTAACAACCAGAAGGGTAAATGAAATTTGCCAGGAGCTTGGAGTTTATGAGGGCTGAGTTTGGTTTGTGATTGCTAGAAGTTCACTCCTAGGGTCATTTCTGGCCTGAAGATCAGTCCTAAATTCCCTTCTGTAAACCAATTTCCCAAGGCATTTGCTTCACTGAAGGGTGCCAGGGAAGGAGGGTAGTATGAGTGTGGTGAGAGTACAGGAATGGAGATGACTATATTGTTGTTGTTGTTGTTGTTAGGTGCCCTCGAGTCAGTTCTGACTCACAGTGACCTTGTGTGTAACAGAAAAGAAACGCTGCCCGATCCTGCTCCATCTTCCCAGTACTGGCTGTGCTTGAGCCCGCTGTTGCATCCGGTGTGTCGCTGAGGGTTTTCTTCTTTTGCATTGACCTTCTGTGTTGCCAAACACGATGTCCTTCTCCATGATGGTCCCTCCTGATAACATGTCCAAAGTACATGAGACAAAGTCTCACCATCCTTCTAATGAGCGTTCCTGTTCTACTTCTTCCCTTCCGAGACACACTTGTTCATTCTCTGGCAGTGCGTGGCATGTTTGATATTGTTTGATGTATTTGAGGTGATTGAAAATACCATGGCTTGAGTCAGGCATACCTTCGTCCTCAAAGTGTATCTTTGCTTTTCAACATTTTAAGAGAAGTTTTTTTGCAATAAATGTATGACATTTGATTTCTTGACTGCTGTTTCCATTGGGTGTTGATTATGGATCCAAGTAAAATGAAATCCTTGACAACTTCAGTATTTTATTTATAAGTGTATAAACAGAAGAAATAGTTATATTTATAAAATGTATTTCTCCATTTACAAATGGAGAAAATGGAACAAACAATGTGGAAACATAGTGTTGGACATTTCTGTTCTAAAATTGCCTTGGCTACTTTATCCCTTTGGGTTCTACAGTGACCGCGTTTGTCTGAAAGCCCAGAGTTTCCCACCTCATGCTTGTTTCTCCCTGTCTACCCCTTACCTTCATCCTCACTCCCCTGTACACACAATTCAGTTTGGATTTTTGATGACTTTTTAGAACAGGTCCATCAAAACAAATGCCTTTGGTCATAGTTTACCTGTCAATAAAATACAGATAGAGTCCTGGAGTTCAACAGAGTGTTTGACTGCTGAGGAGTGGGAGGTTCAAGTCCACTCAGAGGTACCTCTGAAGAAAGGCCTGGCAACATACTTCCCCAAAAACCACCCAGTGGAAACCTGATGGAACACAGTCCTGCTCTGACACATGTGGCATTGCCGTGAGTTACAGCTGACTTGGTGGCAGCTGGCTGAAAACAGATGGGAATGTCTGTCTGACCTGCTTGTATGGGATTGCCTTTTTAAGATGTAATGCAAATGAAGTTTCAGTTGCTTAAAAGTATATAAAATGCTCTGCCAGTGTAAGATATTAGCTCTTCATGTTAATACTTTCATTGTAATCAAATTTAAAAGGGGGAGGGAGAGAGAGAGATTGAATAGCTGACAAAAATCTACGTGGAATTAACACCATGTTCTCCCACTTAGGAAACTCTGATGGCATAGTGGGTTAAGTGCTATGTCTGCTAACCAAAAGGCTGGCGGTTCAAATCTGTCAGGTGCTCCTTGGCACTGTATGGGGCAGTTCTACTGTGACCTCTAGGGTTGCTGTGAGTCAGACCTGACTTGATGACAGTGAGTTTGGTTGTTTTGATTTTCTCCCACTTATGTGGCAAAACAAATATTAGAGTCTTAGCTTGTGATAAGTTCCTGATTTAGAAAATATGAGAGTTTCTTTTGTCTTTCATTTAAATCTGTTCTTTATATTAATAGATCATAGGAAAGATAATCAGGCTTTCCAAAAAAGGAAATATGGTGCTTAGATAATCAACGTAACATACACACCTTCTCCTCACTTATTGACTAACTCCTTTTCCAACTTTTTGTATGTATGACAATAGTGAAAAATCTACCATCTGACTGTCTTGTATGTTAGCATCTTATGTCTGGCAGTCATTAATGCCAAGGTAAGAGGTGAGAGTAATGCTGACTTTGATAGTTATGGTTACATGTTAACTTGGCTGGGTCATGATTCCCAGTGGCTTGCAAATTATGTAATATAATTAGGCAGTGATGCTATAATGCCATCATCCTCCGTTTTGTAATCTGATGGTATCATCCTCCGTTTTTGTATGAAACCAATTTCACATAACAACCTGGTCTTTAGAACCTAACCGTGTCCATAGGGGAGGAGACATAATTGTTTCTTTGTTTCAGGTTATGTAACTGAAGATTGACACATGTAACAATAAGTATTTTAACAAGCATATATTTTTTTTTTCCCCTATTTTGCAAAATTATTTTCCTGTCTTCCATTTTAGGAAACAGATATTGATGACCGATATGGAGACTTGGATTCCAGGACAGATTCTGATATTCCAGAAATTCCACCAGCCACAGATAGAACCCCTGAGATCCTCAAGAAAGCCCTATCTGGTTTATCTTCAAGGTATGATTGGATGAAAATAAATGTAGCTGTGCCATAACATAAACTAGGAGATTATCCTCTTCCACATAATAAATTTGACTTTTTGTAAATTTCGAAGCTATGACAGAGAACATCTACACTTTTTGAATACCTAATGCATGAATACTTCCTTTCATTTAATCCTTAAGGCCTTATGAAGTATGAGAAAACCAAATCAGAGAGGCTCAATGTTGAAGGTTACTCAGCTCAGAAGATGCGAAGCCGGGATTCTTGTGCCAGTCTGTCAGATTCTGAAGCCAGTGACATATTTATGCCTTTTCTGATATTGGTACATCTAGTAAAGTGAATTCCATGTTCATGCTCACTGTTTCAAATGCCAGAGAGAAATATACATTTTTTTCTTTTTTTTTTAAATTTTTATTTTTATTTAACATAACTGAGTGAAAATGTACATTCACATATAAATTTACATGCCCCCCTATATACAGCTTCCACTGCTCTCCCTGTCCGGTGACTGCACACTATTCCTCTCTGCTCCATACATGTCTCATCCTCCCAACAGTCTCCTTTCCCCTCCTCTCCGTCCACTCCCCTTCCTCCAGCCAGAGGTCAGCAAGATGATATCCTATAGATGTATAGAACCATAAAGTGCTTCCAATATATGGTTACTCTGCTTTGCCAAGTCCAATCCATTCCTGTCCAAAGAGTGGACCTTTGTTATAATTTATGGGAAAGGGCAGCATCAGGGAAGGGGGCCATGCTCTCAGAGGAACCCCAAAACTGCTGGACCATCAATTGAGGTCTTTTAGTGGAGATCTAATGATGCACCTCTTTTTATTCTTGTGTTGCCAGTGAGGCTCCTCTCTGTGAGCTCCGTCGTGACTATCACTGGTGGCCGGGCACCATCTGGTTCTTCCGGTCCCAAGTCGATGTAGGCACCCACTCTTGTGGGTCTCTCTGTCTTCTCGGTTGTCTTTACCACATGCCATTTTGGCCCTCGGTGAGCATCCGTTCCTGCTGAGTTGGGACCATTTGCTGTGTCCTCGGATGGCAGCTTGGCAGCTTTTAAGACCCCAGACGCCACTCACCAATGTGGGGTGCAGAGAGCTCTCTTAGCAAAACGCTAGTTGTGCCAATTGGCCTGGAATTTGCCTAAGAGCATGGTCCCCCGCCCCCCGCCCCAGCTACTCTATCCTTGCAGTATTGAGTTAAGATGGAAGGAGTACTCAAGTTATGCTGAAGTCCACTTAATGTTCTTCTTGTTCCTAATGTGTGCTGTCGCCACTTTCTCCCAACTAGATTTCTAGTAACTATCTAAACTAAACCCTCCCCCCCTCGCCCTCCCTCCCTCCCCTCCCTTGCAGCTGTCAAAGAGTCTTTTCTTCTATACACAAGTCTGTTTTTGAGATCTTATCGTAGAGGTCTCATACAGTATTTGTCCTTTTGTCGCTGACTACTTTCACTCAACATAATGTCTTCCAGTTGAAACCAGGTTAGGAGATGTTTCCTGGAATCATCGTTATTCTTTATCATTGCGTAGTGCTCCATTGAGTATATGTACCACAGTTTACCTATCCATTCTTCTATTGTTGGGCATCTGGGTCGATTCCATCTTTTTGCTATTGTGGACTGTGCTGCGATAAACATTCTGGTGCATGTGTCCGTTGGTGTGAAAGGCCTTGAATCTGTAGGATATATTCCAAGTAATGGAATTACTGGGTCAAATGGTATATCAATATCCATTTTTTTAAGGAAGCGCCAGATTGCCTTCCAAAGAGGCTGGACCATTTTGCAACCCCACCAACAGTGTAGGAGGGTTCCACTTTCTCCACAGCCTCTCCAGCATCTGTTGCTTTGTGTTTTTTGGATCATGGCCAATCTTGTTGGGGTGAAGTGGTACATTTTTTTTCTTTTAAATTACTAAACCCTTTGCCATTGCATATATTACCTTCTATATGTGGGCTATAATTTTAAATAACACCACTAGCTTCCAGCTGATTTTATTTTGTCAGCCACTGTATGCTTTAGTAAAGTTTATAACAGCAAAATAAAACTAAGCTTTTATCTGGATTAGTATGTGAACTCTCAAACAATGGTATAGAGGGGTGTTTTCTGAACTTTTTTGGCTGACTCCCAGTAATCAGTGCATTTCAGACAACACCCAGGAGGTGCACAGATGTGTATTTTAACTTCCGCAGAAATTCTTAGGGAGCAGTCCTTGTCCTTACTGTGTGTGGTACTGTCAGATTTCATTTCTGTTTGGCACTGTCCTATGTTATTATGCAGAAAATGCTGTGTAATATGAGTTACGGACTACTGTTTGGAAATACTGACTTAGTCATAGCCAGTGACTGTTTTTAAATTTCTAGGGGATAACAGTATTAGCATGAATTAGTTCAAAGCTAAGTTTTTTTTTTTTTTTAACTTTTAGAAAAAACTTCTGCTGTTCATTATTTAAAACATGATTATTATTTTAATAGTTCTTGCTCCCAATTGCTTTGTTTCCCTGTGTCGCAGACATGACTTTGCTAGAAAATCTCATCAGTTAATGTCTATCTCAGATCTGAAATTTTTTATAGTTAATATAATGTAAAAATGATGCTGGATTCCTATATGTCATTCATAGCAAGATCTTCACTAGATTTTCTTTCTGATACACACTAGCAAGTAATAACCCCAGACCTGCTGCCATTGAGTTGATTGATTCTGACTCATAGAGGCCCTGTAGGACAGAGTAGAAATCCCTTAGGATTTCCAAGGAGTAACTGGTGAATTTGAATTGTTGACTTTTTGGTTAGCATTTGAGCTCTTAACCACTGCGGCACCAGGGTATCAGCAAATAAAAACAGGTAATATTTATTGAGCGTATACTGTGTATCAGGTACTGTTCTCAGCACTTCATACATAGTGGCTGATTTCATGGCAACCTCACACACGTATCTATCTACTTCGTAGAGGAGGAAGCTGAGGCTTAAAGATGTTGTATGAGGACTGACAATTAAGTTCTCAAACTCATCCTGGAAAAAATGGTACATACCTCATTACTGAATACCGCTATGGTCACCTTCAAAGTACCTCCCTTGAGAAGCATACACTGATGCCAACACCTAGTCTACCCTTCGAAGCAGTTTTGGAACTCTTTCTGGAATGGCCATCAGAGCTGTCCTTGTATTACCCTTGATGTCCTAAATGTCATCCAGATGTCTTCCTTTCAATATTTCCTTTATCTTTGGGCAAAGAAAAAAGTTACTGGGGGCCAGATCAGGTAAATAGGAAGAGGGTTCCGATACGGTTAGTTACTTGTTTACTGGCTAAAAACTCCCTCGCAGACAACCATACAATTAAGTTCATGAACTTGCCACCATGCCACTGTGCACGGTGGCCATTACAGAAAGAGTGTTCCAGAATTGCCTTGAAGGGTAGACTAGGCGCTGGCATCAGTGTATAGCTTCCCAAGGGAAATACTTCGAAGGTGCCTGTAGTGATATTCAGCAATGAGGTATGTAACACTTAGAACAATTAAGTTTGACGTAATTGTCAGACCTTGTATGTCAAGGGTCATGTGGCTAGTAAGTGATGAAGGCACATTCTGAACCTAGGCATCATGGCTTCAGTGCCTGTACCCTTACCTTTGTGCTTTGCAAAAGAATTATTATTATTATTTTTTAAAGGAACAACAGATAATATGTGAACAGTTTTAATCTTTTCGAGAAACTTTTCTGAAAAGATGACATGAATGTTTCAAAATCTGTACTTTATATATGCTAACCCCCTTTTTAAAATCTAATATCAAAAATAAGCTATTTTGCAAAGACTCGAAGGTTGTAGAAGCATAGAATTAAAAATACTGATAGAATCAGAAATTTACATAAATTTAAGGAACTACCTCTGTAATCTTCCAACTAAGACATAAATATTTAAAAGTTTGGGGTTTATTCTTTGAAGCTTTTTCTTAAATAATAAAAATGGAATCATACTTTTTTCTGTCCTACTGTCTTCACTCTGTGGTATATTAGGAACATCTTTTCTTGTCCTTAAATATACTTCTGGAATGTTATGTATTATGTGATTAAGTGCAGATATACAGTCCAAATCAGTTTTGCATGCCTGCCTATCTACAGCTCTTCTGCTCTCCCTGTCCCATGACAACACACTCCTCGTTTTCATTTTATACTTGTATCCTCTTAACAAGCTGATGCCCCCACCTCTCCACCCTCTACTCTCCCATCTAGAAAGAGGCCAGTAGAATAGCCTCCTGTAATTGCATAGAACCATGAAGTCCACCCACCATATGGTCGCATTGTGTCCCTGAGTCTAGTCCATTTTTGTCCAAAGAGTTGACCTCAGCAGTGTTTTCTAGTTAAGGACAGCAGCAGTTCTGGGGCCCATGCTCCCAGGGGACCCCTCAGGCCATCGGACCATCAATTATGGTCTTTTAGTAGAGTTCTTGAGCTGCACCCCTCTTTTCCTCTTGTTGCCACAGGGAGTCAGCATTGTGTGCCACGTTATGGCTGTCTTTGCTGATGGATGGGCATCCTCTGGTTCTTCTGGTGATATGTTGATACAGTCTCCCATCACATGAGTCCTTCTGTCTCCTGGGCTCTTTTCCTTATGTCTTTGATGTTCTCAGTGGTCATCTGTTGCAGCTGAATTGAAACCATTTGGTGTACCTTGGAAGTCAGCTTGCTAGCTTTTAAGACCCCCATCACCACTCACCAATATGGGGTGCAGAAGGCTGTCTTAGCAATAGGCTTGTTGTGCCAATTACCAGTTGACCTCGATGTCCCCTGAGAGCATGGTCCACAGACCCTGCACCTGCTACTCTATCTTTGCAATACTGGGTTGAGGTTAAAAGAGCTTTCAGTTTACGGTGAAGTTCAGTTTAGTTGATCTACTTTCTACTGTATGCTGTGGCTACTTTCACCTAACCAAATTTCTGTCAGCTACCTAATCTATAATCAACCCTTGCCTCCCCTCTCAGCCCTTGTAGCTGTCAAAGAGTCTTTTCCTCTGTGCATAACTGTATTTTTAAGTCCTTATAGCAGGGGTCTCATACAGTATTTGTCCTTTTGCTGCTGACTGCTTTTACTTAGCATAATGTCTTCCAACTGAGACCAGGTTATGTTTCCTAAAATCACCATTCATTGTCTTTTATATTGTATAGTGTTGTACCACATGTATGTCCTATACTTTGTTTATCCATTCGTCTGTTGATGGGCATCTAGGTTGATTCCATCTTTTTGCTGTTGTGGACTGTGCTACAATAAACATTCTTGTGCATGTATCTGTTTGTGTGACAGCTTTTGTTTCCGTAGGATAAATTCCAAGCAGTGGGGTTACTGGATCAAATGCTATATCTATTTCCATCTTTTTAAGGAAATGCCAGATTGCCTTCCAAAGAGGTTGTATTATTTTGCAGTCCCACTTACAGTGTAGTAGAGTTCCAGTCCTCCACAGCCTCTCCAGCATTTGTGTTTTTTTTTTTTTTTGGTTATGGCCAACCTTTTTGGGGTGAGATGGCATCTCATTGTAGTTTTAATTTGGATTTCTCTGATAGCTGGTGATTGTATTTCCTCATGTGTATTTTGACCACCTCGATGTCTTCTCTGGTGAAGTGTCTGCCCATCTGTTTTGCCCATTGCTTAATTGGGTTATTTACCTTTTACTTGATATTTTGCAGTATCTTGTAGATTGTGGAGATCAGACATCAGTCTGACATGTAGTTGCCAAATATTTTTTCCCATTCTGTGGTTGGTCTTTTAACTCTTTTGCTAATCTTTGGATGAGCAAAAGTGTTTGATTCTTAGTAGTTCCCATTTGTTTATTTTCTCTTCTGTTGAGCATGTTTTGTTTGTCACGTTTTGAAGTCTGTCTGAGCAGTATATTAGAACTTGCATCATTGATCCAGTTTTTTCTTGCATGATCTTTATTGTTTTAGGTGTGACATTTAGGTTTTTTATCCATTTTGAGTTAGTTTTTGTGTAAGATGTGAGATATGGGTCTTGTTTCAGATTTTTGCAGATGGATATCCAAGTTTGCCAACACTGTTTGTTAAAGAGGCTGTTTTTACCCCAGTTTACAATCTTAGGAGCTTTTTTGAGTATCAGCTGTTCATACGAGGATGGTGGCATCTCTGGTGTCTCAGCTCAGTTCCATTGGTGTCGATGTCTCTTTTTGTACCAGCACCAGGCTATTTTGACTACTATGGCAGTGTAATAGGTTCTAAGGTTGGGTAGTGTGTGGCCTCCCACTGTGATCTGCTTCTTCAGTAGTGCTTTACTTGTCTGGAGTTTCTTCCCTTTCCAAACAAAGTTGGTGATTTGTTTCTCCATCTCGTTAAAAGTGACATTGGAATTTGTGTTGGGATTGCATTGTATATGTAGATTGCTTTATGTCAAATAGACATTTTCACGATGTTAAGTCTTCCTATCCATGAGCGGGGTAGATTTCTCCATTTATGTAAGTCTCTCTTGGTTTCTTGTAGTAAGGTCTTATGGTTCTCTCTGTATAGGTCTCTTAGTTCTCTAGTTAAATTTATTCCTAGGTATTTTATCTTCTTGGGGTCTATAGTAAATGATACTGATTTGGTAATTTCTTCTTTGATGATCTTTTTGTTGTTATGAATGATTCCTACTGAATTACTTATGTTTATCTTGTATCCTCATACTTTGCTCAACTCTTCTATTAGTTCTAGTAGTTTACTTATGGATTCTTTGGGGTTCTCTGTGTATACAATCATATCGTCTGAGAATAGGGAGATTTTTACTTCTCCTTTGCAGATGCAGATGCCCATCTCATATCTTATTCAGGTTGTTTCCTCTCCTGTTTTTCTTTTGTAAGTTTAGCCAGTGGTTTATCAATTTTGTTGATCTTTTCAAAGAACCAGCTTTTGGTTTTGTTAATTTTTTTTCAATTATTCTTCTATTCTCTAATTCATTTAGTTCTGCTCTAATCTTTATTGTCTGTTTTCTTCTGGTTCCTGAGGGGTTCCTCTGTTGCTCTGTACTTGTTCCAGCTGTTTGGTTCTTTAGTTTGGGCCCTGTCTTCATTCTGGATGTGTGCATTTATAGAGATAAATTGAGCTCTGAGGATCACTTTTGCTGTTTCCCATAGGTTCTGGTAGGATGTCTGTTCATTCTCATTTGGTTCCATAAATTTCTTTATTTTGTCCTTGATTTCTTCGATAACCCATCGATTTTTGAGCAAGGCGTTGTTCAGTTTCCACGAGTTTGAATTTCTACCTATGTTTTGTCTGCTGTTGATTTCAACTTTTATGATTTATGGTCTGAGAAGATGTTTTGCAATAATTCAGTGGTTTGGATTTTGTTGAGGTTTGCCTTATGTTCTAATACATGGTCTATTCTGGAAAATGTTCCATGTGCATTGGAAAAGAAGGTGTACTTAACTGTTGATTGATGAAAAGTTCTGTGTATGTCAATAAGGTCTAGTTGGTTGATTGTTGCAATAAGATCTGTGTCTTTACTAAGCTTTTTTCTGGATGATCTGTCCATTACTGATAGTGCAGTGTTGAAGTCTCAAGCTATCATTGTGGAGTGATCTATCTCATTTTTCAATGTTGTCAGTGTTTGTTTAATGTACTTAGATGCTCTGGCATTGGGTGCATAAATGTTTAATACTGTTATGTCCTGCTTATATGTATTGAACCTTTCAGCAAAAAATAGTGATCATCCGTATTCACAGTGGTGGATGTTACATTAAAGTCTATTTTAGCTGAGATTGGTATTGGCACTCCTGCTCTTCTTTGTATATCGTTGCAGTGGTATATGTTTTTTCATTTTTTGATTTTCAGTTTTTTCATATCTTTGAGTCTTAGGTGTGTTTCTTGTAAGCAGTGTCTATGCAGGTCATGTCTTTTGATCCACGGTGTCACTTATTGTCTCTATTGGAGCATTCAGTCTCTTGACATTGAGTGTAATTGTTGATAGGTATGTGTTTAGTGCTGTTATTTTGATGCCTTTATTTTTGTATTGTTGATTTTTTCTACGTTTTTCTTAATATTCAGTTCTGGGTCATTTGTCTTTATGGGTTGACTTATCATCTTTTTCAGTGTTGGGCTTGTGTTTGTTGAAAATCCTGTATTATGCTTCTTGTTTTGATATGTCGTGTTGTTATTTTGCTTTGTGGATACTTGTAAAATCACACTGACTATTCTAAGTTTAAACCAGACTTTAACTTCTGCATATCTTTTTAATTTCCTCTCAATCTGAAAGAGTTATATCTACTGTAATATATCCCTCTTTTTAGTGTGGTGATGTCATAGTTTTCGTGTTATGATCACTGGTTCTCTTCTTCTAATAGTGTGGTTTTGATTGAGCTTATTGACTTCCCTAAGTGACTAGGGTTCTGGATTCTGTCTTGCAAATTGCCTCCTTAAGTAAATGTTTTTGTTTTTCTAAGCAAAGAGCTTCTTTCAGTATTTTTTGTAGTTTTGTTTTGGTTTTTACAAAGTCTATGAGCTTCTGTTTATCTCCAGATGTCTTAATTTCACCATCATATTTGAGAGACAGTTTTGTGGGATTGGCTGGAAGTTTTTCTCCTTCAGGGCTTTGAATGTGTTATCCTACTGCTTTCTTGCCAACATTGTTTCTGCAGGGAACTCATACAAAAGCCAACAGGGTTTCCCTCTGAATGTTACCTTTGCTTTGAGCTTCGTTGCCTTTAAGAGCCTCTGTTTATGTTTCATTTTATTAAGCTTGATTAGAATATGTCTCTATGTCTTTCTTTTGGGGTCTGGTTGTTGTGATGTTTGATACACATCTTGGGTATCTATGCTCTGTTTCATATTTTCAGGGAAGTTTTCTGTCAGCAGCTCTATAGCAGTGCTCTCTGTATTTTCATCTATCCTTCCTTTTTCAGAAACTCCAATTTGTAGACTATACCTCGTAATAGAGCCCCACATGTTTCTTAATGGTTCTTCATTTTTCTTATTTCTTTTCTTTGATTTCACCTCATAAATGCTGGTGTCGGTTGCTCTGTCCTCAAAGGCACTAAGTCTGACTTCCGTCTCCTCAATTCTGCTCTTTTGGCTTTGGGCTGAATTGTGTAATTCTGTAGTTTTTCATTGATCTGCTGTATTTCAGATTGTTCTTGTTCCATCAGTTCAAATAACTTACTTAATTTTTCATTTTGTTCTGCTGCATTTTGTTTAATCTCTAGGAGGGTTCTCTATACAATTCCTTTGTACTCGATCTCTGATTGTTTCAGAAAGGCTTTTTTATCTGGAAACTTTTTTGATTATTTTGGGATTTTTTGGGAGTCAATGTGGACTCCTTCTATAAATGGCTAGCAATGGTTCTATTGTCTGTGTGCCATCTAAAAGCCGTTTGATTTCTTTGGTGTTACCTCAACAGGAGCTGAGGCATAGTTCTAAGAGGGGAGTTGGTCACCAGGTGTCTCCATATACTCTAGTGACCGGCCCTAGGTGGACTCTCTGGAGTGGCAGTCTCTGCCTTTTGGCTGACAAGATGGTGCCCTACTCGTGGAGTCACTGAAGGGCTGTCAGCTGGCCCTATGATGTGAGTCAGTGAAGGATGGAGGAGAAGTTGCTGGGCCTCTCAACAGTCAGATCTCTAGGTCTTATTTAAAAGGGTACTTTACTTCTATGTGAGAAGCTGTCCAACTGCTGCTGAAAATAGTCAGGCCTTTGGCTTGGCTTCAGGTGTGGCCAGCTCGCCTTCCAGCTGACAACAAAAGTACCTCGTAGGCCATCCCCAGATGCTATGATGTGGTGCAAAGTAGGGAGAGGTTAGGGCCTTCCAGCCATCTTCTGCCTGGCTCAACCCATGAATCTACACACGAATTGTCTCAAACACTGCTGTTCTGCTGAAGAAGCACTTGCCAGGTGGGCTGCTGCTCCTCTTGAGAATCAGCTGCAGCTAAGGCCCCTGGCTGGGTGACCCAGCCTCCCAGCCAACCAAGGTGGCATCCCAGCTGAGTTGCCCTTTCTGCCATGAAACAGCTGTCTGTTGTGCAGCTTAGAAAAGAGAGGGTGGAGGAGTAGTGGTACCCTCAGTCAGCAGGTGGGCTCTTAATATGTGACTATCCCACAGACTGTCTCTGCTGTGCTAGACACTGTTTACTTACGCACCACAGGTCAGTGTATTTGTCAGCTCATGCCCAGTCCCTGCCTTCCAGATAACAAAGAAGGCATCAGTACTGGCAGTTCTCTGATATGGTGAGTCACCAGGAGTGGGGGTTAGCAGCTGCTGGCTCGTCTTTGAGAAAAGAGATTTAGTCTGTTACTGGTGCCTAGTCAAATCTGATAATACTATGCCGTGTCTTAGGGCTTCCCGGCTGTCCACTGCTCCATTCAGTTGTCATTCCAGGCCTTAGTTCTCAGAGGGTATTGAGGAGATGTGTGTCTAGTCTGCCATCCTGGCCTCGCCTTCCGGAACATTTTGAATGATTGCATAATATAAATATATCCCACTGTATGGCTGTAGTTCCATTTACTTAACTGTCTTTCTGTACATTCAGATTGTTTCTGAATTCTCGCTGTTATAAACAACTTGGCCTTAAACGTTTTCCCTTGTAGCTTAATTACCACGCCATCTACCATTATTTTCTTCAAATAAAATCTTAAAAAATAAACTTGCTTGAGAAAGGTTTATGTTCCTTTTAAAGCTTTTAATATATAATGCCCCTCAAAAGCATAAGCTGTTACAGTTGTGGACAGCCTGAAAGGTCTTCAGTCATTTGGCAGGTTGTCTGTCCCAATTTACTTCTCAATGTTATGTGTTGGGTCTATAGACATAGTCATCAGCCAGTTAATTACAGCGCAACTCTTTAGTGAAGCTGATATTTAACTATGGATTATGGTTAGTGGTTCTCATGCAGGGGTAATTACCTACCTTCAACCCCCAAAAGGGGACATATGGCAATGTCTGGAAATTTCTTAGGTTGTCACACAACATGGGCAAACTACTGACAGCTAGTAGGTAGAGGTCAGGGATGACACTAAGCATCACAGAACAGCCTCCCACAACAAAGCATTATCTTGTTGCAAATGTGCTACTGGGGTCCTAATTTTGTACCCAATTCAGGTGAATATTGTACTGGCCCAGGTTCTTCATGACTCCTAATGTCTGTGTCTCAAGGAAAATAATTTGAGTACATTCTCAATACTAAAAAAAGAAAGAAAAAATTTAATAATTGTAGTAACAAGAAGATGGCGTGCACCATATAACTGATTTGAACAATGTGTTTGTAACACTAAAGGTAATTACTGTCAAAGGAAATGATTGACTTTAGCCCTAAAATATCACTTCTAGCTTATATGGGTCCTGGGGACATTAGGAATAAAATCTTCCTCTACTGGTTCTAAGCTCTTTTATCCAAAATACAAAATTGTCCATCGGGTGGAGCTTTGGTGTGATGATCTGGACCCTGAATTAAGGCTTTCTCTAATGTGGTCATTGTATCATGGTGAAGGAAGCAGACTTTTGTTATTCAGAGCCTGACCTGTCCTCTGGTTTTTAGTTAAAAGGAAAAAGAAATCCAGTGTCTTGAATTCAGTGCCTCTCCTCTGAAAGATTTTATAGTAGCAATGAATATCTAAATTATACTTATGTATTAGTCTTTTAGGTGCCCAAATTTGTGTTAGCTATTCTTGATGGGTTTGGAGGTGAGTTATTTAAATGAAGACTAGAATTATGCTAAATGAATTAGTCAGCTGCAAAAGGACAAATATTATATGAGACCACTGTTATAAGGACTTAAGAAAAGGTTTAAACACAGAAGAAAGTACTCTGATGTTTACAGGGGTAAAAAGTGAGGGAGATGGGTATTCACAGATTAGACAGTAGACAGGAATTGAGTTAGGTGAAGAGAGTGACAGCACACAGTAGAAGGGAGGTTAGCACATCTGGACTACACCTTAATTGTATTGGGGAAGGAAAATGTTTCAGGAAATGAAAATATTTATTTAACAAAAGAAAACCAGATACATTCCTTAAGGGCCCAAATTTGGGGATTTTGAATGGAATATTTGGGTAATAGTGAAGAGAATGTACTTCTTGTTTAAAACCTGTTTGTTTTGCTTTTTTTCAAGTATTTTATTGTGCTTTAAGAGAAATTTTACAATCCAGCCAATTTGCCATAAAATCCTACACACACACTGCTATGCAACTCTTAACTGCTAGGCAGCTCTAGCTGCTCCCTGCACCCTCTTCCCCCTACTTCATTCAGTGACAGGCAGCACACTTTTCCTTTCCACCTGTACTTCCCATATCCATTCAACCAACTCCTGTCCCTGTTCACTCTCTCATCTTGCCTCTGGATAAGAGCTGCTCAGGCAGCCTCGCATATGTATTTAAACCAAGAAGTACATTCTTGACCAGCATCGCTCTCTGTTTTATAGTCCCGTACAATCTTTGTCTGAAGAGTTGTCTTCAGTACTAGTTTCAGCTCTCGGGTAACAGAGGCCTGAGAGCACGTCCTCAGGGAACCCTCCAGTTTGATGGACCATCAACTCTGGTCTTTTAATAAAGTTCTAGTTAGCCTAGATGTCCCCTGAAACCATAGTCTTCAAACCCCTGTCCCTGCTACTCTGTCTTTCAAAGTGATGGGTTGTATTTATAGAATCTTTCAGCTTTTGGTATAGTCCAGATGTGCTAACCTCCCATCTACTGTGTGCTGTCACTCCCTTCACCTAACCCAATTCCTGTCTGCTGTCTAATCTGTGAATGCCTCTCTCCTTCCCCTTACCCCTGTAAACATCAAAGAGTATTTTCTTCTGTGTTTAAACCTTTTCTTAAGTCCTTATAATGGTGATTTCATATAATACTTGTCCTTTTGCAGCTGACTAATTCATTCAGCATGTCTTCTAGATGATTCCATGTTATGTTTCTTAAGATCACCATTGTTCTTTATCATTGCATAGTATTCTGTTATGTGAATATACCATGGTTTGTTTATCCATTCTTTGGTTGATAGGCACCTAGGTTGATTCCATCTTTTTGCTATTGTGGACAGTGCTACAATAAACATTGTTGTGTATGTATCTGTTCATGTGGCAGCACTTATTTCTCTAGGATATATTCCAAGAATTGGGATTGCTGAATTATATGGTCTTTCTGTTGCTAGCTTTTTAAGGGAGTCCCAAATCAGTTTCCAAGACAGTTGTACCATTTTACATTCCCACCAGCAGTGTACAAGAGTTCTGGTTTCTGTACAACCTTTCCAACATTTATTGTTTTGTTTTTTGGATTAATGCCAGCCTTGTTGGGGTGAAAAGGTGTCTTATTGTAGTTTTGATTTGGATTTCTCTAATGGCTAATGATGATGAACATTTCCTCATGTATCTTTTAGCATCCTGGATAGCTTCTTTAGTGAAGTGCCCATTCATATTCTTTGCCCGTTTTTAAATGGGTTATTTGCCTTTTGCTTGTTGAGGTTTTGCAATACCTTGTAGATTATGGAGGATAGATGCCACTCAGATTCATAGTAGCCAAAACTTCTTTGCCAGTCTATAGGTAGCCTTTTTAGTGTTTTGGTGAAGTCTTTGGATGAGCCTAAGTGTTTGATTTTTGGGAGTTCCCGGTTGTCTGTTTTCTCTTCTGGTGTTTGTGAATGGTTAGTAATATTTTATAGTCTTCTTATGCTGTGTATTAGAACTCCTGGCATTGTTCCTGTTTCTTCTTCCATGATCTTTATTGCAAATCCTCTGGTTCTTAACAGCTACCATTTTCTGACATGCAAAGGCAGTCATCTAATGTCAGAGGTACCTGAACACTGGGACCACTCACCTGAAGAGTAATTGCTGACACTTCCGTGTTCTTACCTAGGAAAGACCCTTGATAACTATCAGTTGTACAAGTCTTAGAGTCTAAGGATCTGGAATTCTTGTGAACAGCACAGGATTATCATCAGGAGCCTGGGTGGTTGTTCTTTACCTTTGACCAGATCAGTGATCTCACCCCATTTTCTAATCCATTCATTAGTTAACAGATAGTTACATTTCTAAAACTAAATGGAACCTTTCAGCTGTAGCATTTTTTTGTTTTAAGTGATTTACTTGCCTTTTGTTTTTTTTGAACATTTTATTGTGCTTAGATGAAAGTGTCACAGAAGATTGATTTCCCATTCAGTAACTCATATACACATTATTTTATGACATTGGTTGCAATTCTTAGAATGTATCAGCACCTCTCCATTTCTACCCTGGATTCCCTGTTTCCATTCCTCTGCTTTCCCTGTCCCCCTGACCTTTCATCTTTACTCTTCAGTAAATGATCCCGACTTGGTTTTGTATAGTTGATTGTTTTAAAAAGCACATCCTTCATGGGTGTTACTGTTTATTTTATAGTCTATTCTATTATTTGGCTGAAGTTGGCTTATGGAAGTAGCTTCAGTTCCAGCTTAGAAGTGTGTCTTAGGGCTATAGATTTGGAGGTTTCTCTACTGTGTATCACACCAGAATGTTTGAATCTTTTTTATGAATTTGAATTTTGTTCTTATTTTTCTTCACCTGTAACCAGAAGAGCAATCTGCAGTGGTAACCAGACACCATCAGTTCTTCAGGTCTCAGGCTGGAGGAGGCTGTGGTTCATGTGGCCTGTTAGTCCTTTGGACCAATTGCTTCCCTTGAGTATTTGTTTTTCTTCACTATCCTTTGCTGCGACAGTAAGAGACCAATAGTTGTGTCTTTGTTGGCCACTAACAATCTTTAAAGACCCCAGATGCTATTCACTGGACTAAGATGTAGAACTTATCATTACAAATTGTTGTCCTGGATGTCTCCCAAGACTATGGTCCCAGTAACTCAGTCACACAAGGTGTTTGGTTATGTCTGAGAAGTTCGCATAACTGTGGCCCTTATGTGCTGTATTGTATGTATGAGTATACATGTAGCATATACAAATTTTATGTGTAGAATTACCCATAAATAAAAAAAACCCAAACCCCCTCCCATCAAGTTGATTCTAACTCTTGGTGACCCTGTAGAGCAGAGTAGAACTGCTATACAGAGTTTCCAAGGAGTGCCTGGCAGATTCAAACTGCCAACCTTTTAGTTAGCAGATGTAGCACTTAACCACTATGCCACCAAGGAAATATCTGTAACCATATCTGTCTATGCATGTAGGTGTATGGTATTCCACTCTTATTTAGCATATAGATAGCATATAGACTAGATCTGGCTATGTCTCCATTCATGATCTTTTGTTAGATATTACTCTTGCTACAGGATTGTGTATGTTAATCGTATTGACTGTAGTTTTCCTTGTGTTCTTGTGTGCCTCTCAGTATCTTCCTTTGCTTTGGTCAAGATGTACTAAGTTCCCCTGTGTTGTGTATTACCTTTCCCTTTACTGCATTTGGAAACTCTGGTGGCTTAGTAGGTGAAGTATTATGTCTGCTAACCAAAGGTCAGTAGTTCAAATCTGCCAGGCACTCCTTGGAAACTCTATGGGGCAATTCTGCTCTGACCTCTAAGGTCGCAACTTGACAGCAGTAGGTTTTACCACATTTAACACATATCTACTATCTAGTTAGTGCTTTTTTTCTTCCCCTTCTGTCCTACTCCTGGTAGTCATCAAAGAATGTTTATTTCTGTGTGCAGATCTTTTCTTGAGTTTTTATAGTAGTAGTCTTATACAATATTTATTCTTTTATTTCATTCAGCATGATATACTCCAGATTGATCCTTATTGTAAGATGTTTCAGTGATTCATCATTATTGTTTGTCATTGCATAGTGTTCCGCTGTGTATATGTACCATGGTTTGTTTATCCATTCATTCATTGATGAATACTTATATTGCTTTCACCTTTTTGCTATTGTGAATAATGCTGCAATGAACATGAATGTGCATTGAATGTGCAATGAACATGAATGTTTATTAATCTTTTTTGGTTTTTGATCAGTGCCATTATCACTGGGTTGAGATGGTATCTGATTTTGGTTTTGGTTTGCATGTCTCGAATAGCTAGATTATCATGAGTATCTCTTCTGTATTTATTAGGCACCTGTATGTCTTCTCTGGTAAAATTCTTTTCATGTCCTTTGCCATTTTTTTGTTTTCATTTCTTAATTGGATTTTTTGTCTTTTTGCTGTTAATTTGTTCTATATAGATTTTAGAGACTAGACCCTTTTTAGATACATTGATGCCCAAACAGTTTTCCTAGTGAATATATATATATTTTTAATTCTTTTTGAGAAGCCATTTGATGACAACAAGTATTTAATTTTTAGGAGATTCCAATTACCTGGTTTATCTTCTGCTGTTTGTGCATTTTTATTTTCAGTTGGTAGTCTGCTGTTGGTACATGCTCAGTTACGTTTGGTAGTCTGTTTATGCTATAAACTAGGGCCCCTAGCTTTGTCCCTGCGTTGTCTTCATGAACATTATAGCTTTATGTTTGTATTTGGGTCTTTGATCCATTTCAGCTATAGCATTTTTGACTCTACCTCCGTTTTAGTGCAGCCCCTAAGGTTACAGTTTCTGAGAAACTTCCACATCTCCCTAGTTTGTTAGTACATTCCCGTTGCTGTCGAGTTCATTCCAACTCATATCAACCCTATGGTAAAGAGAAATAAAAGTAGATAAGTACAGTTTGCCCACCTCATGAAAATCCTTGGAATCTAAATAAAACAGCTTGGACTTAATGTCATTAGCATTTTGATGATTGAGGGCAAGACTGACATGATAAAAGAGTAGTTTGTTTGTATTATCTAGATGCTATAGGAGAATGACAGAAAGCCAGGAGAGTGATAAGTGATAAATGAGTACAACTCTACTAGGGTGGGAGGTGAGGGTCTGTGCTTAGAATACGGTGCACTATATTGAGTCAGAATCTCTTGACATTATTTAAATTCTATTATTTTTAATTAACAAAAATTAGAAAAGTGTTGAAGAAAACACTTCACGTGTGAATATAATGTAAAACTGAGTGTAGAGTGAGTAGGAACATGGGGAAGTAGTTGTAGATTCAGTAATCATCATCTAGGTATAAGTGGTTATTTCAGTTATCTTGGGTTTTTCGTACAGTGACCTTTAACATTTTCTCTGGCATGTCGACGTTTCCACATAAAGAATGATAATTTTTGATGATATTCATATGACACACTTAGTATGAAGGATGAGGCTTCTGGGGAGGGGACCCCCTGGGTCCTTACCTGTAGCTCAAGGGCTGAGGGAGATAAGTTCTCAGCATACCTGGAAGCTGTGGAGCATGCCAGCTGGGAAACTGCTGTACGGAACAAGCAAAAGCCAAGAATAAATGTTTCCTACTACACGCACTGCCATTAATCAAGGAAGGAAGCCAAATTACTTTGAACAGTAAAAGCAAGTGCATTTAGAGCTGGCCTTTTCCTCAGTGACTGACCTCTTAGAGCCTAGATTCCTGTGATCTCCAATGTGAATTCAGTATTACCCTTTCTTTACATTTTTTAGTTGGAGGGCCTTGTCTTTAAATTTTTTTTAAAGTCTTTACCATTTTTACCTGTCACCCTTACAGAATAACTGCTACCTTTTCAGAGTGCTTTTGCACCTGGCTTGTTCTTCTGATTGTGTGAGGGGCTATGTGGCTGTCACTTGCACACTGACAACTTGACTCCTTAACCTCATGATTCATTCCCATTCTTATGCCATAAAAAATACTTTATTTGGTTAACACAATTTTAAAAAATTAGGTCCCCACGAGTAAATAAGTTTTCATTTTTGTTTGTTTTTGGTGGCAAAAGAAAGGATTCTTAAAATATAAAACCCTAAAACCTGTTGCTGTTGGGCTAATTCTGACTCGTAGTGACCCTGTAGGACAAAGTGGAACTGCCCAATAGGTTTCTTTACAGTAGGGAAAATTCATAAGTTTTGCAACTCACTAGTGAAAACACACAGAAGCTTTTAAGAACACATTAAATATTAACTTTACCAACATTTTCTTTGTAGGTGGAAAAACTGGTGGATTCGTGGAATTCTTACTCTAACTATGATTTCATTGTTTTTCCTGATCATCTATATGGGATCCTTTATGCTGATGCTTCTTGTAAGTCTGTTTATGATTTTTTCTAAGTGTCTCTTGCTTTGTTTTCCAATATTTGTATATGGTGAAGTAATTTTTTACATGTAACATAAAAGAAGGTAATTCAAGACTTGGTATTTGATAGTAGCAAATTTAGTTCCTTTAAATGTTTTCTGGTCCATGAAATGGTCTGGATCCATCTTTTCCATTTGTAAAATAGCGATTCAAATTGTTAATTTAGCAGATACCAAATATGCATAATAGGTCACATCTACTGTGTGTCAGACATTGTGCCAAGCCAGAAAGAACAGAGGTAAACACATATACGCACAACTTCAACATATATTACTATTAGCTAGATTTCTGACCTCAAGGAACTCAGCCTAGTGGCAGAGACACAAGTAACCACATGAGTAAATCTTATGGTACGTAAGTTGGTTAAGTCTTATGATAGGACTTTATAGGGACAACACAATGAAACACCTGATCAATCTGGAGGAGAGGTCAGAAAAGGCTTCTAGAAGAGGTGATGCCAAAGCCAAGTCCTCAGGAAGGGACTGAGAAGGGAAAGGCATTGTAAGTGAGCACATTGTGGGAAGGGCATGGAGATAAAGAGAGAATATGGCCTATGGGTAGCTGTACATGTGGGTGAGACTGGAGAGCCAAGTAGAAGTCATCCTACTGAATTTTGTTGTATAGAGGAACCCCAAGCACTGAACCCAGACAAGTATTTTAAGCTCCTACTTCATTCGTTTAACAGATGCTTCTAGATGCCTGTATGTGCCAGGCACCACACTAGTTCTGTGGTATAATATTGTGGTACTGAGAAAGACATACCTTTCCCTGCCCTCATGACATTTCCTGCCTACACCTTAGAGAATTGATCTGGTATGTAATTATAAACTACAGTAAGCATTTGAGGAAAGTACTAGGATGCCATGTGACAAAGGGGGAGCCAAGAGACTTTCTAGATATATTATGTCAAACCTATGAGTTGTGATTTGAAGGTTGAGTCAGTGAGGTGACCAGACAAGGTTAAGTGGAGGATTGTCACAGGTGGAGGTTTCCTCTTTACAAAAGCCCTGATGTCTACAGAAGCATAAAACATCAGAAGCCCACCACAGTGAGAGTTAGTAGGAAAAATGCATTTGTGTAACATATTCATCACTTGCTCTGTGTTGAGCGTAATTTTTGTGTTGAAGGGTGAGAGCCTGCTCCCAGGTGTGCACTGGCTGTCTCTTTTATTACTTCCTGTCCTTTATATCTCTGTTAATTTAGCCTTTTCTAATGTACCAACCTCCCTGTTTTCTGAATGCTGCTGCCAGAATGACGTTAGGGATATATTTATCCGTCCCTCCTATCCCCCTGTCCCTCATCAGTCCTATTCATAGCTGATAAGCTTATAGGCAGCTTGATACTGTTTTTGCTTTTTTTTATAAAAGAGTACGTTTTGAAGTGAAATTAGACATGATTAAACAAAATTCCATCAATCCCTGAAACTACTGGAAGCAGTTCTTGTAACAAAGAATGTTTCATTTTTATTTTTATCCTCATTATTTTTGTATTTCCTTGTGCAAGGAAGAAAAGTGAGTAATTATTTTCTCTGGTTTGTTCATTTGTTGACATTTTTTAAGTGCTTTTTCTTGCAAAGGAAGAATGGGTAATGGATAGGACCAAGTTAGTAGGTGGTCAGAGCTTGGAAACAAGGTAAAAAGACTTGGATACCATCTTTAGGTGATGATTTGAGAAAAGGGCATCGACCCCCACTCTTCTTAGTCTCTGAATACTAGCAGGGGCTGAAATGATCACTGTTTGCACTGGAACTTGGGCACTTAACTCTTCCATGGTTGATGGTATACGTGGTGTACCACCTATTTTTTCTGGCTCGCAGATTCTTTGGTAGTATCCTTTTGCTGCTGAAGGTACTTGCTGCTCCAGTAGGTACATTGTAGTAGTTAACAGCTACAACTGCTAACCCAAAAGGCCAGTGGTTCAAATCTACCAGGCATTCCTTGGAAGTTCCGTGGGGCACTTCTACTCTGTCAGGTCACTATGAGTAGGAATTGACTCAATAGAAATGGGATTAGTGGGCACAAAGGAACCCTGGTAGCACAGTGGTTAAGAGCTACATTGAGCTACAGCTGCAGTTGTAATCTATCAGCTGCCCCTGGGAACCTCTATAGGGCAGTTACTGTGAGTCAGAATTGATTTGATAGTAGTGTGTGTGTGTGTGTGTGTGTGTGTTTGTGTGTTTGTGTGTGTGTGTTTTAATGGGTACAAAAGACCTCTTTAAAATGTTGAAAAGCAAAGATGTCTCTTTGGAGATTAAGGTGTGCCTGACCCAAGCCATGCTGTTTTCTGTATGCTCATACGCATGTGAAAGCTGGATAATGAATAAAGAAGGCTGAAGAGGACTGGTGTTGGCAAAAACTATTGAATATAGAATGGACTGCCAAAAGAATGAACAAATCTATCTTGGAAGAAGTACAGCCAGAATGGTCCTTAGAAGGAAGGATGGAGAGATTACGTTTCATACCCTTAAGATGTGTTACCAGGAGGGACAAGTCCCTGGACAGGGATACCATGCTTTGTAAAGTAGAGTGGGTCAGTGAAAAAGTGGAAGATCCTCAGCAAGATGGATCAACATAAGTGACTATAACAATAAGTTCCAGCATAAAGATTGTGAGAATGGTACAGGACCAGCAGGTATTCCTTCTGCAGCACTTAGGGTTGCTATGAGTCAGCACCAACTCGTTGGTCCCTGACAGCAATGGTGGGTACTTACACAACAGTGAAGGTGAAAGAAGCACTAGTAGATGCAAAATAGCCAGGGTGTGAGGCTTGTAAGTAGAGTAGTGGAACCAGGGAGTGTGACTGGGTCCAAATTTTGCCTCTTTCAGTTTTTGTACGCCTAGATAAGCCTTAGAAGCATGTTTATGGTTTCCTGTGTTGTAGTTAGGGAGCCCTGCTGGATTTTCCCTCGATTTTTTGTTCCCTAGTTGATGTTCCCTCTGCTAATCAAGAGTCAGCAGTTCAAATCCACCAGGTGCACCTTGGAAACTCTATGGGGCAGTTCTACTCTGACCTGTAGGGTTGCTATGAGTCAGACCTGACTTGATGGCAGTGAGTTTGGTTTGGTTTTTGTTTATTTGGAAAACTAGAGGTTCTTCATGTTAACCTAATGGAAGGTGTCGCAAAAAACATCAGCAACCAAGGGCAGTTGGTAAAGACGGGCAATCACTAACTATGGATTCAAGAACCTTCAAAGTTCTGTGGTAACCATGTAGTACCAGATAGTAATTCTGAAAACCAACCAAAAAAGTAAACATCCTTCATGACTTAGCGTCCTTCTGTTGATGAAGACACAAGGAAGAATAATAATGAAAAACAATTCCAAACAGAAAATAATTGGACCTTGAAAGAGTTGAAGTAGAAGATGTGTGCCGACCGTGTTTCGTTGCTGTGCCATCAGTGGGCAGACCTGAGGAAGAAGGGGCTGAGCTTTAAGCAGGGAATTCAGAAAGGATTGTGGACAAAGGGCCCCTGGAGTTGGACGTTGAAGAATCGGTCAGTGAGGAAGAAGCACTGGACCAAAGGCCCAGAGGAGTAGGTGTGTCAGAAAAAGGCAGGTAATACTTTTTTTTCGGAAGCACAGCACCTTCCTCTCTGTGACAATTGTGAAAATAGACTTAAAGTACTTTGGAAAAGAGATAGTTTTAAAAATCACCATCAATCTTATCATTAGGATGATAAACTTAGAAAAATAATTAAGAATCAGATCCCAGAGGGTCTTGCAGAACTATGTGAAGAAGCTGGATTTCATTTGGAAAGCACTGAAAGTATTGGGCACCGTTTGAGTTGTCCATCCTCTTTAGAAGATAGGCAGGCTAACGCTTGTTGGCAGGCTCCCTGGTGAATAAGCTGTTGAATTTTTCTCCAGACTAAACTGTGTGGTAGAATAAACTAGGGCAAGAATTCATGGATGAAGCCTATTTTTAACTTGTCTTTTGGTGACATAATTTAAAACACTTTTAAAGAATGCTTGCCTATTTGGATTCTGATTCTCTTTTTTAAGAGAGTCGTAGGATGCCTAAAATAACTGAGGACTTTTTGTGTATCTTTTTCTACTATGAAAGGAAAATGTGGTTTTATTATAAGCTGTTTGCTTTAGTGAATTTAATCAGAGAAGGAAATAAAGATGTTAAAGATCTAGTTAAGGTAGATTTGAACTGTATTGTAAATGTGTGAACAAATATGCGTACACATACGTGTTTTATTTATATTAAGAAAATGTAGACAGAGGAGTGTATCAGTGCGTACTTGTACACATGTGTACATATACTGTTGGTACTCAATATTACTTTCATGTGTTTAAAAATCTTAATTGCATTCATGTCCCTGAGTAGATCATTTATATTTTGAGAAGTACATATTGAATCTAGTTTGCATTTGTATTGTAATATCAGTATTCAAAAATGACTAATTCAGGACAGTTTTATTCAAAGTTTATTTATAGGATGTGATAGTTGCTATTTTAAGATGAAACTTATGTTCCTTAAAATAAAGGGAGCTTTGTTCTTCATCTCTCTATTTGCTATACTATAGTACTTTAACTGTTGCCTCCAAAAATTGGAATCCGGCTTATTAAATGATAGACTTATTCAAGGATATTTTGATTTAAATGCAAATGTGAACCCCTATAAGATATTATAAGTGCTCCCTAACCTAGCTTCCGGAAAACTCTTTAAAAAAAAAAATAGTGCTGTTGAGTCAATTCTAACTCATAGTGACCCCATAGTAACCCTATAGGACAGAGTAGAACTGCCCCATAGAGTTTCCAAGGAGCACCTGGCAGATCCAAACTGCCAGCCTTCTGGGTAGCAGACATAGCACTTAACTACTATGCCATCAGGGTTTCCTCTGAAATAATAACTACATTTTAACTTATGTTGTCTGATTGACTCTAAATAGTGTTTAGTTTTTTTCTACACTGTGAAGTTTGAAAAAAATAGATTTAAAATACTTTGGAGAAGAGATTGTTTTAAAAATTACCATCGACTTTATCATTAACCAGTGAGATCCAGTTAATACTGCCTATCTCAGTTTCCTCATGCTGCTGTAACAAACAGGACGAGTTTATGACTTTAAAGAGCAGATGTTTATGGATTCATAGCTTAGGAGCTAGAAGTCAGAATTTAGAGTGCTGGTCTTAGGGGAGGAAACCCTGGTGGTGTTGTGGTTAAGTGCTACATCTGCTAGCCAAAAGATTGGCAGTTCAAATCTACCAGGCGCTCCTTGGAAACCATGTGGGGCAGTTCTGCTGTGACCAATGGGGTCACTGTGAGTTGGAATCTGCTTGATGGTGGTGGGTTTGGTTTAGTTTTTGGTCATAGGGAAAAGCTGTCTGTTGGGTCTGGGAAAAAAAATCTTTGTCTCAGCCTTGGCATTCCTCTTCATTCTTTGGCAACTGTGTATGTACAGTCTTCCCAGTCTATGCTAGTTTGTGTTGATGCCTGATCTACTCTTTTTGGTCTCACTGAATGGTGTTATTAACATAACAGAAGAAGCCAGGGGTGTAGAGGGCTTAGGGTGCTAACACAAACCTTTGAGGAATGCAGTTCAATCATAACACTGTCATTTGGTATGCTTCCTTTTATCGTTTCTGTGCCTTTTATACTTTAAAACTTGTGGTCATAGTCATAACATGACTAATATGTGTAGCTTGCTTTCTAAACTACGTTTTATGTCGAATATTTTGTTTTGCTCCCTGATCTTTATAATCACTAGCTTTAATGGCTGCATCTATTGTAGTATATCATAAATTACTTAAACCCTTGTTGTTGTTGGACTGGAGAGCCAGCAAAAAGTAGAGACATTGAGGCAGGCAAGTGACACCCTGTGCTGATGAGCATCTAAACAAGGACAATGGCTAACAGCTGAAGGACAAGACGTAAGTGATGCTGACTGAATTTGGTGATGGAAGAAGCTGCTGGGAGAGGGAATATAGAATATAGAATAACGCCACGGAAGGCCTGGGAAAGTAGACAGATTCATGCAGGATAGATGGGGGATAGGAGGGAAGTCTAATTTGGACATGATGAGTTAAAACTGTGATACCTACAGGTCATTCAAGTGAAAGTGTATATTCCCTTTCACTGTGGGAAACTCAGCCTCAGAAAACAATACAACATATGAGTAAAGCCGTATGCTCAAATGTGTTCAGCATAGTGCTTTCCACAATAAAGAAAAACCAGAAAGCAACCTGAAAAAAAAGTTTTTTTCTTTCCTCTGTCATCCTCTGATGTCACAGATGATTATGTCATTTCAGCTCCTCTGTGCAGTTTTCTGTAGTTTCATGCGCTGGCCTCACCCCTCTACATTTCTGACCTCCCCCTTTGTGCTCCAGCAACCCTGCATGACCTGGGTTCTTTCCTCTTCTCCTATGTACCTGTTTCTGCGCATCTTCTCCATGTGCTGCCCTGTGAGCTGCCAACAAGTTGATTGGCCTGTGCTTATAAGCATTTAACCTTTGCTGTTTTCACATGGTAGTGTAGTTGTGTGTTTTCTGTCTGATAGACTATACCTCTCTGAAAACAAATGCACTGTATTATTTCTCTGTCTCCTCTTTTATTGTCACACAGTAAACATTTCAGTTATTGGCTGTGAATTTTAAGGCTCTTAACACATTAAATGAAGCAGCAGAGCCCCACCAATTTCCATTCCTATTGATGGCGGTGGCGCATTAGTTTCTGTGTGGTCAACCAGCTTTGGAATAGATACACATACTTGAAGGGTTTTAGCTGTAGTTAATTTGACTTGCTTATGGTCTAATTTTTCCAGAAGTTCCACCTTCTGTTTGCAAGCTATGATTGATGATAATTAAATGTTTATGTGTGGTATTTTAAGAAGACATTTTCTTCCTTTCTCTGTAAAATACCATATAAAGTGCTAATATTGATTCTCAAGCAATTTCATCAGTGCATTTGATGTTAATATCCCCTTTGGTTCTATAAATAATACAGTTTTGCTATTTTACCATAATAGCTAGCATTTTTCCATTCTGTGATTTTTTTCTTTAAAAAAGACAGCAGCATTCAATGTTATATGTAAAGTTTATTTGAAGGGCAGTACTTAAATGTCCTTGTCCTTTATCATACATGTAAGCCATCTGGGCCCAGGCTTTTTCTTTTGGTTGGCAGTGTTTTGATGAATTTTCAGTCTGTTCCTTTGTGATGGGTTTATTGAGTTATTGTGCTTCACGTTGTGATAATATGGGTAGGTGGTATGAATCATGGAATTTGTCGATTTGTCCATTTCCTCTAGGTTTTCAAATTTGTTAGAGTACAGTCTTTCATAATATTCTGTTATGATATTTTTTATTTCTATTGGATCTGTGGTGACAACTCCCTTCTCATTTCTAATTTGGGTTATTTGTTTCCTTTCCTGTTTTTCTTTAGTCAGTTTAGCCAGTAGTTTGTCTATTTTGTTGATCTTCCCCAAAAACCAGCTTTTGGTCTTTTCAATTTTTTCAATTGTTTTTCTATTCTCTAATTCATTCAGCTCTGCTCTAATCTTTATGATCTGGTTTCTTCTGGTGCCTAAGGGTTCTTCTGTTGTTCTCTCTCTACTTGTTCAAGCTGTAGGGTTGGTTCCTTGATTTGGTTTCTTTCTTCCTTCCAGATGTGTGCATTTATGGAGATAAACAGGCCTCTGAGCAGTGCTTTGGCTGTATCCCATAGGTTCTGGTAGGAAGTGTTTTCATTCTTATTGAAATCCATGAATTTCTTTATTTCATCCTTGATTTCTTCTATAAGCCATGGTTTTTTGAGCAAGATGTTGTTCAGTTTCCAAGAGTTCCACTTTCTATCTATGTTTTTTCTGTTCTTGATTTTGACTTTTATGGCTTTATGATCTGAGAAGATGCTTTGCAGTAATTCAGTGGTATGGATTTTGTTGAGAATTGCATTATGTCCTAACACATGGTCAATTCTGGAGAATGTTCCATGTGCACTGGAGAAGACGGTGTAATTGTCTGCTGATGGGTAGAAAATTCATTATATATTGATGAGGTTTAATTGGTTAATTGTGGCAATAAGGTCTTCTGTATCTTTACTGAGCTTTTTTCTAGATGATCTGTCCAGTACTGAGCATGGAGTGTTAAAGTCTCCTACTATTATTCTGGAGTCATCTAACTCTTTTTTGAGTGTAGTCAGTGTTTCTTTGATGTATTTAGGTGCTCTGATATTAGGCGCATAAATATTTAATATAGTTAAGTCTTGCTTGTGTACTGAACCTTTCAGCAATAAATAGTGTCCATCTTTGTCCACGATGGTGGATTTGACATTAAAATTGATTTTGTCTGAGATTAGAATTGCCACCCCTGTTCTTCTTTGTTCATTGTTAGCTTGGTATATATTCTTCCATCCTTTAATTTTCAGTTTGTGCCTGTCTTTAGGTCTCAAGTGAGTTTCTTGTAGACAACATATGGATGGGTCGTGTCTTTTGATCCAAGATGACACTTGGTGTCTCTTTACTGGAGCATTCAGTCCATTCACATTCAGTGTAATTATTGATAGGTATGTGTTCACTGCTGCCATTGTGATATGTTTATTTTTGTGTTGATGTTTTGTCTGTTGTTCTTATTAGTCCGTTCTGGGACACTCTTTTTTGTGAGTTGATTTTTCGTCTTTTTTAGAGCTGGTTTTGTAATTGTTGAGACTCATGTGTTAGATTTCTTGAAATGGTATGATACATCTTTGTTGTGCTTTACAGCTGCCCCTATGAACCCCCTTAATAAACTACTTATAAACCCAATTTTAATTACTATCAGTCTTGTCATCTTCCTCTCCATCTGGAAGGACTATAACATCTGTAGTACATCCCTCTTTTTATTATGATGACACCATAGTTTCCATGATGATCACTGGATTGCTTCTTTCCATATCAAAGCTGTGAATTACTTTGGGGCCTTCCCTAAATGAGTAGAGCATTGAGTAGTGTGTCGTTCTAATATATAAAGTTAGTGGTTGTGTTCTTCGAAGCCAAAGCCAAGAACTTTTTCAGTATTTCTTGTAGTTTTGTTTTGTTTTTTACAAAATCTCTGAGTTTCTGTTTATCTGGGAATGTCTTAATTTCATTTTCATATTTGAAAGATAGTTTTGCAGGATATATAATTCTTGGTTGGAAGTTCTTCTCCTTTGAGGCTTTGAATGTGTCATGCCACTGTCTCCATGCCAGCATGGTTTTTGCCGAGAAATCTGACAAAAGCCTACAGGGTTTCCCTCTGAATGTTAGCTTTGCTTTGAGTCTTGCTGCCTTAAAGAGTTGCTGCTTAGGTTTCATTTTGTTAAGCTTGATTATAATATGTCTTGGAGTCTTTCTTTTGAGATCTGTGTTGGGTGGCATACGATATGCATCTGAGATGTCTGTGTTTTCTTCCTTCATGATTTCTGGAAAGTTTTCTGTCAGCGGCTCAGCAACGGTACTCTCTGTGTTCTCAGGTGTCTCATCCTGTTCAGGGACTCCAATTAATTGAAGGTTGTTCGTCTTAATAGAGTCCCACATGCTTCTTAATGCTTCTTCATTTTTCTTGTTTCTTTTTCTGATTTCTGCTCATAGACGCTAGTGTCAGTAGCTCTGTCTTCCAAGCCAGAAATTCTTTTTTCCATTTGTTCCATTCTGTTTTCTTGGCTTTGAATGGAAGTTTCTATGTCTTTGATTTTCTTCTTGATCTGTTGGATTTCAGAGTACTGGTGTTCCATCAGATTGAACAGCTTGCTTTATTTTTCCTTTTGTTCTGCTGCATTTTGTATAAGGTCCAGAAGGGCTCTGTATATAATCATTTAGTATTCACCTTCTGATGATTTCAGAAAAGTGTTTTCATTTGGAAAACTCCTTGGTTGTTTTGTTTGGGAGCCTTCTGAAGCCATGGGTGATTTCTTGTATGCTACAAATGTCTGTTGCTTTTTGGGTCCCATGTGAGTAAGTAGAGGCTGGGTGAGATACTATGAGGATGGACCGCTGATGTTTCTCTAGGCTGTCATAAAATGTAAAACAAAAGACATCTGACCACTTCCCAAGTCAGTCAGGTTTTCAGGTGTAGAGGTCCTTTTTCCCAACTGGCAAAGTAAGCACCTCTATGTCCAATCCCAGATGATACGAACTGGTTCAAAATACAGCAATACTACTGCCCTGTTGGCCTCTGCTGACAGGCCCAGCCTTGGGCAACACTGCATCAACTACTGCTTTTCTGGTAGAAAAGCGCTGTCCTGTGGGCAGGCTCTGGCTCCCAAGCTAAGAAATAGGTCCAGCTGTGGCCGCCATATCTAAGATGGTGCCCTCCACATGGTCAGCACATAGAGAGCCTAAAAGTGCCGAGAGGTAGTGATTCCTCTGCCTCTGTTGTTGGGCCCCCACCGTAGGCGACACTGTGTAAACTACTGCTTTCCCATTGTAGAAGTGCTGTCCTGTTTGCAGGTGCTGGCTCCCAGGCTAAGAATTAGGTCCCGCTAAAATCTTATCCAACGTGGCGTCCTGCACACTGGCAGTGCGGTTCTGTACAAACCATGCTGTGGCAGAGATAAAAAGACAGGCCTAAAGTGGCTAGATTAACAGAGTCCTAAGCCTGACTCTCAGAATATGGGAATTTCTCCTGCCTATCCTACCAGCAGTGCATCTGAGTCTAGCCACTAGGCAAGACCCAGCTCCACCCACTGGCCAAGACATAGAAAAAAAAAGTCAAAATGGTGCATTTACTGTCAGTCCATGAGAGCCAGGGCTAGCCAAGAGCAGGAGTCAGCGAAAGAGAGGAGGTTTTTCGTTCAAATTAACAGCCCTGTGCCATGTCCTGGGGCCTGATTAGGTAATGAGAAGGCTCCATTTGATTATCAGTTCAGGTCTTGGTTTCCAGAGGGATATAAGGAGATGTGTGCTTAGTATGCCATCTTGACTCCACCTCTTTATCACACATTTAAGACTCTTAAGAGTACTATATATAATAGTTTGATATAATATTTTTTATCATGTGGCTGAGGGGCCACACTTGCTTTTCTAAAAGTGTCTGATTTGCCATGTGTTTTAGTCATCTGGTGCTGCTGTACCAGAAATACCACAAATGGATGGCTTTAACAAGAAAATCTTATTCTTACACAGTCTGATAGGCTGCAAGTCCAAATTCAGGATGTCCACTCCAAGAGGAGACCTTCCGCCTTGTCAGCTCTGGAGGAAAGTCTGATGTTGTATCGGTCTTTGTTCAGGAAGTGTCTTGGCACAGGAACCTCAGGCCTGAAGGACATGCTTTTCTGGTGCTGCTTTCTTGATGATGTGAGGTTCCCCATTCTCTGCTTGCTTCCCTTTCCTTTTATCTCTGTTGGATGAAAGGATAAAGGGTGGTACAAGCCATACTCCAGGGAAACTCCCTTTACAGTGGAGCAGGGAGGTGGTCTTATGACTGGATTTACAGTTCTACCCTAAATTTCTACCATATAGCATAGGAAAATCACAAAATGGAGGATAATCATAAAATATTGGGAATCATGGCCAGCCACATGGCTACGCACATTTGTGGGGGGACACAGTTCAAACCATGACATCATGTAATCAATATAATGGAGAAAAAAAGGAATATCCTGAGTAGTAGGCTTGGGAAAGCTAGTTTATGGAAATCTTGAGTTATGAAAAAGAATTCCCATGGGGAAAGGAGAGTACTGAAAATCATACAACCAGAATGGAATGAATGAAAATGGTGACACTTCTAAAAAGTATAACCAGTATTACTGGCAAAATAGTGTAGAAGCTGTTAAATGAGAATGTAGTTTTCTGTGTAAATTTTCACCTTAAACTCAATGAAATGTTATTTAAAAAAGAAAAAAAAAGAAAGAAAGAAATCCTAAACCATATCCTTGGCCGAGGTTTGGCAAACTTTTTCTGTAAAGAACCAGTTAGTAAATATTTTAGCCTTTTGAAGGGCTAAGTGTGTCTCTGTTGTATAGTCTTTTTTTTTTTATATGAGTTGGATGTGACTCGATAGCATTTGGCTTGGCAAAATATAAAATATTTTTGTATCTGAATAAAATCTATTTTTAGCTCAACAGCTGTACAAAAACAAGTCCTTGGATATTTTTCCTACAGGTTTAAACTGTGAGTCTTAACATTCACAAAAAATTTAACCCCTTAGTTGATGACAGTAAGTGTTCTATTTGGTACTCGCACCTTGAGTCTTGAATTGACTAAAAGCCAAGCACTGGATATGATACTACATCTTCATAAATTACCTTCACCTTGTAGTAGTGTGAAGGACTTCTAGTAGACTATCAAAAGGGATGAGTAATAGAACTTCAAATTCCCAAGGAATCCAGACTTTCTTGAACTGTTGAGGCTATAAGAACTCCTAAAACTATTTTCCTGAGGTAATCTTTAAACTCTAAAGAAAAAACATCCTCTGAAGTTTTCTGTGAACCAAACGATAGTTTCACTTAATTAGTAGCAACTGTGTGTCTTGAGCATTATTAGCTTTTAAGGAACTAACTATATGAGATAAGTTGACAACAACAATTCAAAAGATTATATGGGAACTTTAGGGGGCAGTGAGTTTATGTTATAACAAAGAAACAGTTCAGAAAAGTAGGGTGAGAATGGTTGCACAACTTAAAGAATATAATGAGTGTCACCAAATGGTACAGTAGAAATCGTTGAATTGGTTCATGTTTTGTTGAATTGGTTCTGGTATTGTCAACAACTATAAAATAAGGTGGGGGAAGATTTCTAAGTACGAACCCATTTTGTATTTAGGATACTGCAAACAGAACTGTATAAACTCAGTGACTGGCCAAACTTGTCAGAAGTGAAGAAAGCCACTTAGAATTTGCCATGGTTAGCACGGCCCAGGTTGGTCAACAAGGTAGCGGGCTGTGGAAGAAGGCACAGTTAGAGAGTGAAAGGACAATGTCCAACTCCTGGGTGACTAGATAGAAGATGTTTTAGATGTTGATCCTGACAGTATCCTTATGCTTGGCCAGTACACCAGAATATGTGGTTAAAAATAGATGTATAAAGCAAACTTTCACATGCACCTATTTTTTTTCCTAGGGTAACCAATGGCAAATCTTAAGAAACAAGGAAGTAGTAATGATGGATAAAATCTAGTCAAGTGTCACCAACTAGATAATTCCTGAAACTTTAAACTATAGTGCTGTGCTCCTTCTCACTCAAGGAGAGATTTTAACAAATGTTTTGAATAAAACATTGTTTTCCTTGACCTTTCGGGAGATCACTGGACTTTAGAAACTAACTTGAATTTTTTGCTACTGGCATTCAGAATAACTAAAAATAGGTAGAGTAAGTTTGTATACATAAACTTGTGTAACTTGTATAATATAAATCTTTATATGTGTGTATAAAAAATGCACACATAGATTTGTATATACATATAAACTTACTCTACCTATTTTTAATTATTCCAAATGTCAGTAGCAAAAAATTCAAGTCAAGGTTCTAAAATCAAGTGATCTCCCAAAAGGTTAAGCAATGTACTTGAATAAAACAATGTTTTATTCAAAAAAAAAAAATTGTGAAATCATTCCTCTATAACAAGAAACTCTTGTGGTGTAGTGGTTAAGTGCTACATCTGCTAGTCTGAAGGTTGGCAATTGCAATCTGCCAGGTGCTTCTTGGAAACTCTATGGAGCAGTTCCGCTCTGTCCTATAGGTTTGCTGTGAGTTGGAACTGACTCAACTGCAGTGGATTTTTTGGGGGTCGTATATGAGAACAAACCACATTGTTAATGTTGAAGAGCAGATACAACTATTAAGAAATGTATATTGATATTTTTTCTTCATTTCAGGTTCTGAGCATCCAAGTCAAATGCTTCCATGAAATTATCACTATAGGTTATCGAGTCTATCATTCTTATGACCTGCCATGGTTTAGAACACTGAGCTGGTAAGTCACAACTTTTTCAGATATCTGATTCCTTTCTGAAGTTTGTGTGAAAGTATCAGGACCAATCAGTACCCACCTAGTTGACCTTAAAAATAAATTGATTTGGAGGAAAGACAAATGAAAAGAATATAATTGGAATTGGAAAAAAAAGAAAATCACCTTTAGCCCTACTGTTCCAACACAACTATTTTCATATCTGATTTTTCAGTATGAGATAATCTAATTTACTGTTTTCTTTCTTTTTTTTAATTCAGTGTTATAATACACATTTTCATATCTTTGTAATTATAATTTCAACACAAAATTTAATTCTGTAAAATGGTACAAATATCTGTATTTTTTTGCTTTATTTCCCTTCAGTGGACATGAGACTGCTAACAATATTGTATAAATACCAGTGTATATAAAGTTATTAAAAATCACCAGATGATAATATCCTTTAAAAAATTTTCAGATATAATTTTTAGCTGTCAAGACTTTGACAGGTAAATGTAATAATATGTGAATTTGCATTTAACCTAGTTGGCCATGTCTTTTAATATAGTCGTTTGATTAGAATTAGACAAAGTGTTATTAAAATAGATGTATTCCCTTTGGCATTTAGAACAGTAAAGAAATAGTTTGTTAATTTTGGTGATTGTATTGCCTCATTTAGATTATCTTTTTCCATCAAGACATCTTTCTAAAACAAGGAAAATAACAGCAAGTAAATCATTATAGTGAGTGTATAAAGAGTGTATAAAAACAATGAGTTGATTTTTCCTTCTGCCAAGTTTTTCATGAGTGGCATGTTAGGTAGATAAAGCAGAGAATAATTAAATGCTAGACCATGCAGAATTGATCCTAAGTATGTGGGAAAACAAAAAACAAAAAAATAATGAGAATGGGTTTTAGTTGTTCTAGAAGGGGTCATGGAAGGGGTGAAATACAAGCTGGCGCTTAAAGACAAGGTTGGGATAGAAGTGAGTGTTCTGGGTTGGGGAAGCTGCACCCATCAGGTTTTAGAGTTGGGACATGCATGTACCTGACATATCCTTCCTCATGAGAGGAAGGCAGTAACTGAGGAATAATGGCCAAAGAAAGGGTTTGATTGGTAAGGTTGAAGGGTCTTGATAGCCTTACAGAGGAGTCAAAAGTAGTTTCTATTATAGGACAAAAGAGAAGTGGTAATATACTTGATGGAAATGCAAATACTTGACCTTTACTTTGGAAATATCAGTCACTGTGAAGTCATTTGTGACTCGCGGGGACCTCATGTGTGCTCCATAGGGTTTTCAATGGCTGATTTTTCAGAAGTAGGTCACCAAGGCTTTCTTCCAGGGTGCCTCAGGGTGGATTTGAACTTCTGTTTGGATAGTAGCCTAGTGCTTCACAGTTGGTGCTACTTAGGGAGTCCCGCTTTGGGAATAAAACCCCAAACCAAACCCACTGTCATTGAGTTGATTCTGACTCATCGTGACCCCACAAGGTAGTGTAGAACTGCCCCCTAGAGTTTCCAAGGAGCGCTTGGCAGAGTCAAACTGCTGACTTTTTGCTTAGCAGATGTAGCCCTGAACCACTCAGCCACCAGGGTTTTTACTCTGGGGATAGTTGACTCTAATTCCGTGACTACTGATGGGAAACAGCCCCTTTCCTTTCCTGCTGTCCTGGCTAGTTAGGACTCCCCTTCAAAGGATGAGCCAAGAAAGACCTCTGCAGCAATGTTTCTCAGCCTTTTTCTGGCCCCTACAAACTCCCATCAGTGAAATCTCAGTGGGTTACCCCCTCATTGGGGAAAGGACATATCAGAAACAGGGAGAGAAGAGGTGACTTTTGTAGTTTCTGAAAGCTTCCCATAGAAAGTCAGTCACTTAAGAAATCACTGCTCAATGAGCGTTCATCCAGCCCTATAGGACAAAGTAGAGCTGTCCCACAGAGTTTCCAAGGAGCACCCTGTGGACTTGAACTGTCAACCTTTTGGTTAGCAGCTGTAGCACTTAACCACTATGCTACCAGGGTTTCCAGAGCTGTGAACAGGTAGGACTAAATCTGTTACAAACTTAATAGTTTGTGTGCATGTGTATGCAGTGCAGGCATCCGTGCACACATGTACACATGGTAGGGAGAACAGTATTTTCTATATTAATTGCCTGTCTCTGCCATTAGATTCTGAGCTAATTACAGGCATGAACTGTGTTCATTAAGTTTTAAAAACTAATGAATTTGAGATTGGGTTTTAAAGAGGAAAGAAGCGTATTGGAGGAATATATCTGGAGTTGGTCTTTTGAATGAGGTCTTGGTCTTTCTTTGTGCCATCATCAAAGTGTAGGAAATAAACCTGTTGGAGGGAAAGCTTTGAATATAAAAAAAACTAACTATGTTTAAATTATAGGTACTTTCTACTGTGTGTAAACTACTTTTTCTATGGGGAGACTGTAGCTGATTATTTTGCTACATTTGTTCAAAGAGAAGAGCAACTTCAGTTCCTCATTCGCTACCATAGATTTATATCCTTTGCCCTCTATCTAGCAGGTAAGCTAAGGAAGATATTCTGTGTTGGTATAACACTAATACATGTTTATTTTATTTAGGTTATTTAAATTTATAACAGCCTTTATCTGTTCCATGTTATTCCAATTCTCTGTTCAATTTTTTTTCTTCTACTTGTAGAGCTGTTTCCTCCGTCATGCCCTCCCATAGCAATTATTCCTTAATGGTGCTTAAAAAGCACTTGATTAGCAAATACTTCATGTGTCTGAAAGTTCCATTGCAAATTGTGATAAAGAAACTTTCAAATATATGAACTGGTTATTTACCAAGTATGATTGGTAAATTTGCATGAGAGTATGTGTGTGTGTGTGCACATACATATGGATGCATACCAAACCCACGGGTGTCGAGTCAATTCTGACTCACAGTGACCCTGTAGGACAGAGTAGAACTTCCCCATGGAATTTCTAAGGCTGTAATCTTTCCAAGAGCATACTGCCAGATTTTTCTCTAGAGGAACAGCTGGTGGCTTTGAACTGCTTACCTCTTGGTTAGCAGCCAAGCACCACTGCATCACCAGGGTTCCTATCCATATGAACCAAAAAACCCAAACCCACTGCTATCAAGCTGATGTTGACTCATAGGAACCCTATAGGACGGAGCAGCACCACTCCATAGAGTTTCCAAGGAGTGCCTGGTGGATTTGAACTGCTGATCTTTTAGTTAGCAGATGTAACACTTAGCCACTATACCACCAGGATTTCCTAGGAAGTAGAGTTTTTAAACAGAATTAATTGAGAGAGTTTTTTTCCATCACATGGTTTATTAAACATACAACTTTGTTTATAGTATGCTGAGTCACATGTTTTTCTGATTTTCCAATCTTAGGATAAACTTAGAATTAACAGATTTCTTTTCCAATCTGTTGTGGAATTGGTAAGTAAAAGTTTCCCAACCTTAAATGAAAAAAAAGCTAATTGATTTTTAAGTGGGGTTTTCAAAAGCCAGATTGCTGATGCCAGTCGGCTCCTGCTAGTTAGTAGCTGACAAAACACTAGAAATTTAATTTAACTTCTCTGCCTCAGTTTCTTTGTGAGATGAGTATAATAACAGTACTTACCTGACAGAACTGTAAAGGAGTTAACAGATGTGAAGCACTTGGAACAGTAGTTGGTGTTATTTAAATATGCCATTATCATAAATTTTTACTTTTAAAAGTAGAAATGAAGTTTATTTTGTGTTTTCACAGTAGCTCTTAATAGCTTTCATTGTAACCCTAGGAGCTTCTCAGTAAAGAAGTTCTTCTGTTAGCACAGTTTTGGAAACTGAATACAAGGTCCAACAAGTAAATCTGCAAACTTAATTGTTCTAAGTGCTACGTACCTCATTGCTGAATATCACTATGGTCACCTCTGAAGTATTCCTCTTGGGAAGCTATGCACCCATACCAGTGCCTAGTGCACCCTTGAAGACAATTTTGGAACTCTTTCTGGAATGGCCATGGTACGCAGTGTTTGCGAGTTTGCGAACTTAACTTTACAGCTGTCTGTGAGAGAGTTTTTAGCCAGTAAACAAATAATTGTATTGGAACACCCTCCCTATTTACCTGATCTGGCCCCCAGTGACTTTTTTCTTTACCCAAAGGTTAAGGAAACGTTGAAAAGAAGACATTTTGATGACATTCAGGACATCAAGGGTAATATGATGACAGCTCTGATGGCCATTCTAGAAAGAGAGTTCCAAAATTGCTTTAAAGAGTGGACTAGGCTCTGGCATTGGTGCATAGCTTCCTAAGGGGAGTGCTTGGAAGGTGCCCGTAGTGATACTCAGCAGTGAGGCATGTAGCGCTTTGTCTAGGATGAGTTCATGAACTTAATTGGCAGTTCTTGTATTCCATTTCTCATTAAGCTGTACACAGAGTAAACCTGGCATTTTATTCAGTAATTATGATATAGCTCATCTTGGTGCTTCTCTTTTAATGAATGTCCTTGAGACCCTGAGGTCTATTTTGGTTTTTGCTCTAGAAAGTGAAGCACAATCTGAAAAGATGGTGAAAGTTTTTAGATAATTTTTTGGTAATGACCTGTATTTTCCTGAAAGGTTTTTTTTCTTTTTACATTCAAATTTTTCATTCAATCCAGGTTATATGCCTCTGTTACTTCACTTTTATGAACTGTTACTTTTGTAGAAACCCTAGTTGGCATAGTGGTAGAGTCCGACAGTTGCTAACTAAAAGACCTGCAGTTCAAATCTGTGAGGCTACTCCTTGGAAACTCTACAGGGCAGCTTTATTCTGTCTTGTAGGGATGCTATGAGTTGGAATCAACTTGACTGCAGTGAGTTTTACTACTTATATAGTAAAACATCATTTCTGGTGTTTTAGTTTTGAAAGTAAACACAGGTGCTCCTTGACATATGACGTATTTGAATTAAAACTAACCCCACGTACTACCATCCATATTTTTGTGTGTGTATATCTTAACATTAGTAATAAGTACTACATACAGTGTTTCATTCTGAAATTCGCTGATGTTATCATTCTAATGCCAACCCACAAAGATTGGATTTATAAAGATACTGATAATAAAACCCAGTAATAATAAAAATTTAAAAACAAGTGAGATTATTTGATTCACATCAGAACCGACTTAAACAATGTATTTGTTAGAAGGGAACCCCTTCATAAGTCTATGCTGACATTTATTATTGAACCCAGTGGTTATACTTTGTTTCATGTAATTATAATTATTTAGTAGTAAAATTATGAATAATTGAAAAATATAAAATCATCTGTGTTGTTAATATAGGTAAAAATCAAATAGTTTCATAAGATTTATAATGCAAACTTGTACCCACTTCTCAGCCTCACATCAAAGAGATTTTTTAAGGTGTTTCTTGTATTTTGTCCATTTTTCTAAGCAGTGAGCTTGTTTCTTAACTTCTTTAATTGTGACCTGTCTCACTTTTCCTTTGTACTCTTCTTCTTTTTTTGACATTGTTTACATAATTAAATGAGTATTTAAAATACCCTTTCCTGTAGAGCAAATGGGATCTATGATTACATTTCCATTTTCTTTCAACTTTTTCCCCCCTGACATTAATAACTGCCTAACCTTCTCTTTTCTACATTCATTTCTTCTATTGACATCCTTAATTTCTCCTTCAGATGTGTCCCATGTCTACTGGTAGTTTTGTCAAAGTTCACACAAATCAGATAGTGTATCAGCTCTGTCTTCTCCTGTAGACCTTTGTCCCGTAGCCCTGTGCATTCCTTTTTCCACTGGGACTGGCTGCTTGTAGGTGTACAGCGTGCTTGTCATCATGATTCAGACACTCACTTCCCGCTTCTCTGGTCCTGTGTCTTCCAGTTTCTTGGTTACCATCCTCATTTTGCTGAAGCTTGACCTCCAGTAGTGTCCTATGAAACGGTACATGGAAGATGTCCTAGTCATCCAATGCTGCTATAACAGAAATACCACAAGTGGATGGTTTTAACAAAGAGAAGTTTATTTCTCACAGTCCAGTAGGCTAGAAGTCCAAATTAAGGGTGCCAGCTCCAGGCTTTCTGTCTCTGTCAGCTCTGGAAGAAGGTCCTTGTGATGTATGAATCTTCTGTTAGTCTGGGAGTATCTCGGCTCAGGAGCCTGAGGTCCAGAGGTCCTGCTTTGCTACCTGTGCTGCTTTATTGTTGGTATGAGTCCCAACTCTCTGCTTGTTTCCCTTTCCTTCTATCTCTTGTAAGATAAAAGTGGTACAGGCCACACCACAGAGCAATTCCTTTTACATTGGCTCAGGGATGTAACCTTAGTAGAGGATGTTAGAGTCTCACCCTGATCCTCTCTAACATAATCCAGTCTTGCCCCATTAAGCTCAGGCAGAGATTAGGATTTACAATTTATATCAAAATTACAGTCACAAAATAGATGACAGCCACACAGTAGTGGAAATCATGGCCCAGCCAAAGTGATACACACACTTTTCTTTTCTTTTTATTGTGATTGAGTGAAAGTGTACAATCCAGGTTAAATTCTCATGCCCACCTAGCTGCAGCTCCTTCTGCTCTCCTTGTCTGGTGACAGAACTCTCCTCCTTTCCATTCTACACATGTCATATCCTCTTAACAATCTCCGGTCCCCTCCTCTCTGCTGTCTCTACTCCCTGCTAGTAAGAGGTCAGTGGGATGACATCCTATAGTAAGAGGCCAGTGGGATGACACCCTATAGGTGCATAGAACCGTAAAGTGCCCGCATGATATGGTCGCTCTGTGATATGCACATTTTTTTGAGACATAATTCAATCCATGACAGCAGGTAAAAGTCTTGTGTTCATTCATAGATACCCACACATACCTTTGTTCTATTCTTACAGTTTCTTGGTTTGACTAGTACTCACACTTACTGTTGCTAGACTTCTATTTTATATCTAGTTGAGACCTCATCCTTGTCCACTGAGCCTTTTCTGTCTCTGGAAGATCTCTCTAGCTGCCTCTGATTTCTCAGATCTGCAAAGTCATCTGTCTCCTCTTCAGCTTCCAAATTTTGCTGACGGTTGTCTTCTCGTCTCCAGAATTTATTCAGTTGTCATCTTTTTGTGGGATTTTGCCTTGATTTCTCAAAATGATATTTTAATGGGATACTAGGAAGGGATAGATATAAATACACCAGATTAACTTATTTTTTGAAACAGAAATACTTAGCCAGTCTCTCCCCACCCTTACCCCTGGATTACAACAACTATTAGTTTCTCTCATGGCTCTGTGGAATATCTGCATTTAACTGGCAGTTCTACGTTCAAAAAAACTAATTTCTGTTGAGCTGATGGTGACTCATAGGTGACACCATGTGTGTCAAAAAGCTGTGCCTGACAGGGTTTTCAATGCCTTTTTTTTGTTTGTTTGTTTTTTATGATTGAATAAAAATGTACATTCTCTTATAAATTTGCGTGCTCACCTATATGCAGCATCCACTGCTCTCCCTGTCTGGTGACAGCACACTCTTCCCCTCTGCTCCATACATGTCCTATCCTCCCAACAGTTTCCTATCCCCTCCTCTCCACCCACTCCCCTTCCTCCAGTAAGAGGCCAACAGGGTGATATCCTATAGATGCATGGAACCGTAAAGTATCCACAAGATATGGTCACTCTGCGTCACCAAGTCCAATCCATTGCTGTCCAAAGAGCTGACTTTCGTTATGATTTATGGACAGAGGCAGCATCAGGGCCAGGGGCCATACTCCCAGGGGAACCCCGAAGCCCCTGGACCATCAGTTGTGGTCTTTTAGTGGGGATTCAGGGTGCACCCCTCTTTATTCTTGTGTTGCCCGTGAGGGTCAACTTTGTGAGCTCCATCGTGGCTATCACTCGCGGTGGTGGGCACCATCTGGTTCTTCCAGTCACAAGTCAGTGTAGATACCCATTGACATGGGTCTGTCTGTCTTCTGGGTTCTCTTTCCCCTGTTTCATTATGGACCTTGGTGATCGTCTGTTCCTGCTGAGTTGGGACCATTTGCTGTGCCCTCAGATGGCAGCTTGACAGCCTTTAAGACCCCAGACGCCATTCACCAATGTGGGATGTGGAGAGTCCTCATTAGCAAAACACTAATTGTGCGAGTTGACCTCGTCAGTAGCTGTTTTTCAGGTGTAGGTCGCGAGACCTTTCTTCTGAGGTACCCCTGGGTGGACTTGAAACTCTAACATTTTGATTAGCAGCCAATTGTATTAACTGTACCATTGAGGGTGCCAGTCAGACAGATGCCAGGCATTTGAAGGACATCTGAGATGGCCCACTTCATGTGGCTAGGATTCTCAGATCATGGCAACAGGGTTTTGAGTGAAGAGTATGCCAAGAGCTAAGTATTCCAAGAGTCTTTAACTGGTTTTTATTTTAACCGTTTAGATGGCTTTTAAAAATGAACACGTAATGTATACCCATAGTGAAAATTCAGACTAAGAAAGCATATTCAATGAAATCTCTCTTCTACCACTCCAGAACCTCACATGCTGTCTCCAGGGGCTTACTATGACATACCTGTTGTGAGATGTTCCAGACATCTTCTGTGTACTCAAGCATCTATGTTTATATCCTTTTCCTAGTTTTTTGTACAAATGAAAGCAGACTATTCTGCTATTATATACAGACTAGTACCTGTTTTCTATACTTGTTGTAGCTTTATAGATGGTTTTATATCAGCTCACCTAGACCAGTCTCTCTGCTTCATTTTTTTCTCTGTATCTGTAGTCTGTCTGAGTTAACGTCTGTACTGATGGCAGTATCTGATGGGTGTGATATTAGTGTAAAAGGCAACTACTGTTTCCTTGGCTTACTTTCCCTTTTGGTCTTCTGAAACTTATATTTGAGAATAGCTTTTCAGTAGTGTAGTACACCTTCTTTCTTTCTTTCTTTTCATATGCTTTGTATCCAGTAGCCTACTAAGCAGCCCTCTTTTAGTGATTACTTCATACATTAAACTATCTGATTCCACTTCTATAAAATGCAATTGAAATTCCTCTTTTTCTGAGAGTACACTGACTTCTGCCATGCAATAGTTTGTTGTTCACCACTGAGTCTACCCAGACTGCGTTATAGCGACTCTACATGACAGAGTAGAACTGTAATCGTTACAGCAGCCATTGGCCAGATCCTCTTGTCTGTGGAGCAGCTGGTTGGTTTAGACCACTGAGCTTTTGGTTAGCAGCTGAGCACTTAATCACTGTGCCACCAGACTCCTTAGAAAAAGCTTACCACTGGCCATTTTCGGCTCCTAGAATCAAGAAGCTCACTGAAAGTCAGCGAGAGTCGTTCTTTCAACAAGTCTGTGGATGCTTTCCAAGAGCTAGGTTCTGTGGCTGCTGTTGGGGCTACCAAGAGAAATAAGGCCAGGAGGGTGCCTTTCCAGATCTGACAGCTATAGAGACACAAATCCCTGGGCCAGTGCAGATACAGGAACAAGGACCAGCTATAGCATGAAAAAGGTTGAGGAGGGCCTTGCCCTGCGCACCAGTGGGAAAGTCAGAAAAGACCTTTGAGAAGAGATGGCACGCACATGAAAACTGAATGATAACTAGGCATTTGTCATGTGGATGGTGGGAGAACACATTCCAGGCAGAGGAGACAGCTGTGCAAGATGCACAAGTGAAAGGATGGTGTGTTCTGGGCCGGTAGTGGGCATTAAAGATTGAGTGGTAGGCGGGAGCCAGATTTTGAAAGTTTCTGTGTGTGGTAAAGGTTTAGACTTTACCTCTGGGAAACCTGATGATTTACGCTAAGCAGAGATATACCAAGGTTGTAGTGAAATACAAGACAGACTGGAAGATGTTAGCAGGGAGACTACATAGGCAGCTCTGCTTAATTCATATTAAATATAATAAGGGCCTGAGTCCTCATGGTTTACATTTAACTCTTCTGTAACAAGTGTTTTTAGCTTTAGTTTTTTTTTAATTGTGCTTTAAGTGAAAGTTTACAGTTCAAGTCAGTTTGTCATACAGAAACTTCCACACACGTGTTTGCTCTCCTTACAGTGTGACAGCACTTTCCCCCTCTTCACCCTGCATGTCCCATGTCCATTCAACCAGCTCCTGTCCCCTTTTTGCTTTCTAGTGTGGCCTGCAAACAGGAGCTGCCCTTTCAGTCTCACATATCACTTGATCCAAGAAGCCCTCTCTTGATCAGCATCATATCATGTCTTCCAGTGCAGAATAATCTTTGTCTGAAGAGTTGGCTGTGGAAATATTTTAAATTCTGAGCTAGGAGAGAGTTTGGGGGCAGTGCCTTCCAGGGATCCTCCAGTCTGTCAGACCATCAAGTCTGGTGGTTTTGCTAGAGGATGACTTCTGTACCCCACTTTTCTGCTGCCCCTTCAGCGACTCTTTGTTGTGCTGCTTGTCCGGCCCGTCGCTGGTAGTAGCTGGGTATCAGCTAGTTCTTCTGGTCACGTGCTCTGCTGATGTAGTCTCTGAATTATGTGGCCCTTTCTGTCTCTTGGGTGCATATGTAACAGTTTTTTTTTTTTAATTGATGGCATATGTTTTTAGTATTGGAGTGCATGGTTTTGAAAATGAGTGGGTTTTGTTTGGATTGTTAGAATTTGTTCCCCAAATGTGAATGCTTCTGAATAAATATATGGTTGCCTAAAGACCAAAAAACTGACCAGGAGACCATCCAAGAGACTTGGGTTTATTCATCAAAAGGGAAACTTACAAACTGGGACAGCAGTACAGTATCCAGTGGCATCCAGCTTGCTATGCTGCTAAATGGGCGTGCTGGTAGGAGCAGCTAGGTTTTCATGGATGTCTTCTCCCCCGGGGTTGTATTAGCTCTCATCCAGAGGAGTTTGTCATATGGTAACCAGGATTAGGCTGATTGTCCAGCGGGGGTGGTGATAACATGTTGCCACTCAGGTCCCCTGTTACAGATAGCTGCAACTGCAAGATGTGTCCCCGCCAGGTGGGTATTATAATAACCTGTTTTACATCAAGGGGTCAGCGTGGGAACATGCACTAGTGAGTGTGCGCATGAGCTACTTGGGGTTTTTCAGCTCAAGTTTTCAATATCCGTGTATTAATTACTTTGACTAGAAAGCACGAAGGGTTGTGGTCAAGGTTTCTTTGATAGGTACATTCCAAGAGGTCATTATAGGGTGTTATTTTTCTGGTTCCGTACAGTCAGTAATAATGGGTTTTGAGAAATGTGATCTGGTAATACAAGCCACCTGTAAGGTGAATGGCACTTTGGCGCCCCTGATCTGTGACTTGACAATATGCTGGTAAGAGCTAAACAGAGAATTTTTTTGTGGACACCTTTCCATTAGGTTGAAAACGTGGTGGCGTACTGGTTACATGCTATGTCTGCTAACCAGAAGGTTGACAGTTCAGATCCACCAGGCACTCCTTGGAAACTCTATGGGGCAGTTCTTCTCTGTCCTATAGGGTTGCTATCAGTCAGAATCAACTCGATGGCACTGGGTTTGGTTTTTTTTTTTGGCTTTCTATTAGGTTGCATGGAGAACCTCTGGTTTGCCAAATATGACTCAGAAAACCCAGAATAAATCGGTCAAACAAACCTATCAGGGCTCTCGCACTTCTCAGTTATCTAGCACTGCACTAACAGAAATGCTACAGGTGGATGGCTGTGACAAAGGGAAATCTATTTATGTACAGTAAAGTACACTACAAGTTCAAAGTCAGAATGCCAGGTCCAGTGGAAGCCTTCTGTCTCTGTGGACTCTGGAGGAAGGTTCTTATCGTCAGTCTTCCCCCTAGTCAAGGAGCTTCAGAGGCATAGGGACCACAGGTTAAAAGTACTGCTCTGCTCCATGTGCTATTTTCTTGGTGGTATGAGGTCCCCATGCTCTCTGCTTGCTTCTCTTTTGTCTCCTAAGAGGTTACCTCAAGACACAATACAGTCTTGCTGATTGAATCCTGCCTCACCAACGCACGACTGCCATCCGTCTTCCCTTATTAACATCACAGAGGCAGGATTTGCAACACACAGCAAAATCACATACCAGGAATCATGCCCCAGCCAAAGTGATACATTTTTAGAGGGACATAATACAGTCCATAATACACAAGAAACCCATAATTACACTTACAAGCCTTATCTCATGGAAGTAAAGGAGAAAAAGACAGAAGTTTACAAAATTAATACATCCAAGAAGTATCACCTAATAGAATGCTCAGACTACAGAACAGTGAGGCTCCAGCCCTAGTCTGCTGAGCTTCATACTTGAAGCTAAATGCATTAGAACTGGAGCAATATACTAACTGTGAGGTCCATTGGCTTAAAAGTACCTGGTATGCCGTTCGTTACACCAGTAGTGACTACTAAGTGGGCTATAAATTAAAATTGCTGTGGTCCAGCTTGGAACACAACTATGCTTTATGGTTGTCTATGAAAGATGTTTTTGTATGCCAAAGTTTTGGCTTAAACATACTTTGAGTTAAGATGGTTGTAGATTCACATGTAGTTGTACACTTGTACACTTGTACACTTTGCCCAGTTTCTCCCATTGGTAAGATTTGGAGAAACTGTAATATGGCCTGAATAGAAGATCAAAGGGTGGTTCCAGAAAACAGCGTAAAGAATTGTAATTAAATCTGCAAAGACCGGGAGTTAGCAGACCAAAAGGGAGGAACATGATCGATGTTTCTCAAGCTGGAAGAACCGAAGAAAAATTCAAGGCTCAAGTTGCAGTGTTGAAGGATTCTGTGGTGAAAATGTTAAATGATGCAGGAAACATCAAAAGAAAAGGAAAGGAACATACAGTAAGTGTACCAAAAAGAACTGCTCAGTGTTCAGCCACTTCAGGAGATAACATGGGATTGAGAACTGAGGGTTCTGAAAGAAGATGGTGCTCTGAAGACACTGGAACTGACAGAATACCAACTGAGGTATTTTAACAAATGCCTTCAGTGCTAGAGGTGGTCACTTGTCTATGTCACGAAATTTGGAAGACAGCTACCTAGCCTACCACCTGGAAGAGGCCTACATTTATGCCATTCCAAAGAAAGGTGATTCAGCAGAATGCTCAAATTGCCACAGTGTCATTAGTGTCACATACAAGTGAACTTTTGCTGGAGATAATTCAGAAAACATATGCAGCAGTATATCATCAGGGAACTGCAGGAAATTGAAGCTGGGTTCAGAAGAGGACATGGAATGAGGGATATCACTGGTGATGTCAGATGGTCTTGGCTGGAAACAGAGAATACCAAAAAGATATTTACTGGTGTTTTATTGACTGTGCAAGGGCATTCAACAGTGTGGATTATAGCACAACATGGATAACATTGCCTGAGAATGGAATCTGACAACACTTAATTGTGCTCATGTGTTATGGAAAGCTGTAACATAGACCAGGAGGCAATTGTTCACAGAATAGTAGGTACTATGTGATTTAAAGTCCAGAAAGGTGTAGGTCATGATTGTATCCTTATACTGTACTTACTTAGTTTGTATCACGAGCAAATAATCTGAGACACTGGACACTATGAAGATGAACATAGCATCAGAATTTGTAGAAGACTCATTAACAACCTGTGATGCACAGATGGCACAACCTTGCTTGCTGAAATTGAAGAGGACTTGAAGCACTTGCTGAGAAAGATCAAAGGCTACAGCCATCACTGTGAATTGTACCTCAACATAAAACAAAAATCCTCACAAATGGACCAGTCAGCAACATCATGATAAATGAAAAGACTGGGGTTGCCAAAGATTTCAGATTACTTGGATCCGCAGTCAACACCTGTGGAAGCAGCAGTCAAGAAATCCAACGTATGGCATTGGACAGACCTGCTGCAAAAGACCTCTGTAGAGTGTTGGCATGCAGAGGTGTCACTTTGAGGACTAAGTTGTACCTGACCCAAGGTATGATATTTTCAGTCTTCTTACATGCATACAAAAGCTGGGCAATGAATAAGGAAGACCAAGAAGAAATAACACCTTTGAATTATGGCATTGTCAAGGAATGCTGAATATACGATAAACTGCCAAAACAAAAAACAAAGCTGTCTTGGAAAAGAAGCACAGCCAGAATTTTTCTTCTAAGCAAGGATGGTGATGCTTCCTCTTACATAGTTTGGACATGTTATGCAGAGGGAAAAGGGTACTGTGCTTGGTAAGGTAGATGGTCAGCAAAAAAGAGGAAGACCTTTAACAAGATGGAATGGAAAATGGTTGTGACAGTGGGCTCAAGCATAATAACAATTGTGAGATGGCACACGACTGGGCAGTATTTTGTGCTGTTGTGTATGGAATCACGATGAGTTGGAACCAACTCAAGGCAGCTAAGACCAGCAAGATAGTATGGCCTGTATATAGCCCTATGAGATCACAAGCCCCCAACATGTGTCTTCCCTATTTGTTTATTTCACAGTAATAATATAATGTTCAAAGGGCCGTGTTGAAACTTTAATTCTACAACAACAGGCACATGACTTTGAAAAGTTAAGTCCTAGCAGATAGCTTAAAGAACAGAGACAACCCTAGGTCTTTCATTAACATTGAATTTTGTGAAAAAAAAATTTAGGTATCTCTGGGCCTGGCCTCCTTATTGAAACCCACGGGATTAAATGACTTAACATCATACAAAATGACTCACTGAGTAAGCCCCCAAAGTAATTCTGACATTTAGATGATTTTGTTAAAAAATGAATTTGACTGACAGCAAAGAGGAAATCAGAAAGATTGAATACAGTAGGAGGGATATATATGCAAAATAACTCTAGATATATATGCAAAAGAGCTGTCTATCGAATTGGTGAATTGGATATGTCTCTTTAAACACCAGAGCAGCCGTGTAATTGTCCAGCAGTGACTGGTGAATTAGTTTATGGCGTTTGAGCTTGATATTGTAAGTTTACTATCTACTAGGCACAGTGTCATTATACCAGAAAGAACTGGTTGATATTCGGCCATTTGAAGAGGTAACATATGATCAGGAACTGATTGTACTGAAGGAAGACGTCAAAGCTACGTTAGAGAAATTGGCAAAAAAACAAGTCTCCAGGAATTGGTTGAGTATCGCTTGAGATATTTCAGCAGACAGATGCAGCACTGAAAGTGCTCATTCATCTATGCCAAGAAATTTGGAGGACAGCTACTTGGCCAACCAACTGGAATAGATCCATATTTATGCTCATTCTCATGAAAGGTGATCCAAGTGAATATGAAAATTATCGAACAATATCATTGTCACACACCAGTAAAAATTTGCTCAAGATCATTCAAAAGTGACTGCGACAATATGTTGACAAAAAAATAGCAAAAATTCAAATCAGATTCAGAAGAGGGCGTGGAACCAGGGATATTGCTGCTGGTGTCAGGTGAACCTAGGCTGAAAGCAGATAATACAAGAAAGATGTTACCTGTGTTTCATTGACTATGCAAAGACGTTCAACTGTATGAATCATAACAAATTATGGCTAACATTGCAGAGAATGGGAATTCCAGAACACTTAATTGTGCTTTTAAGGAATCTATACATGGATTAAGAGGGTTGTGTCTTTTCACCATATCTTTTCAATCTGTTTGCCAAGCAAATAATCTGAGAAGCTGAACTATATGAAGAAGAACAAGATATCAGGATTGGAGGCTGACTCATTAACAACCTGCTTTGTGCAGATGATACAACCTTGCTTCCTGGAAGTGAAGAGGGTTTGAAACACTGATAAAGATCAAACCAGAGCCCACAGTCTTCAGTGTGGATTGCACCTGAACATCAAGAAAACAAAAATCCTCACAACTGGACCAGTAAGCAACATGTTAATAAATGGCGAAAGGATTCAGGTTGTCAAGGATTTCATTTTACTTGGTTCCACAATCAACATTCATAGAATCAGCAGTCAGGAAATCAAAATACTCATTGCACTGGGGAAATCTGCTGCAGGAGACCTGTTTATAGTATTGAAAAGTAAAGATGTCACCTTGAAGAGTAAGGTATGCCTGACCCAAGCCATGGTATTTTCAGTTGCATCATATGTGTGCAAATGCTGGACAGTGAATAAGGACAACAGAAGAATTACTGACACCTTCAAATTGTAGTGTTGGAGAAGAATATTGAATGTATCATAGACTTTCAAAAGAATAAACAGATCTGTTCTGGAAGAAGTACAGCCAGAGTGCTCCTTGGAAGCAGAGATGGCGACACTGCACCTTACATACTTTGGACATGTTTTCAGGAGGGATTAGTCCACAGAGAAGGACATCATGCTTTGTAGAGTGGAGGGTCAGTGAAAAAGAGGAAGACCCTCAATGAGATGGGTTGACCCAGTGGCTACAACAATGAGCTTAAGCATGAAAACAATTGTGGACATGGCCCAAGGCCAGGCCGTGTTTCATTCTGTTGTTCATAGGGCTGCCGTGAGTCAAAACTGACTCGATGGCACACAACAACTTCTGCTAGGTGTCCTGGTAGTACAGTGGTTAAGCATTTGACTGTTAATCAAAAGATTCATATCCGCCACTTGGAAACCCTATAGGGCACTTCTCCTCTGCCCTACAGCACTGCTATGAATCAGAATCAATTCAACAGCAATGGGTTTGCTATCTGTTTAGCCAGCTAGAGTATTATACCTATTATATTTAATAATTTTTTGTATACATGACAATTTTTAAAAATGTTTTATTGTACTTTAAGTGAGCATTTATAATCCAAGTCAGTTTGCCATATAAAACCACACACACCACTATGCAATTCTAGCTATTCTCCCCACCCTGTGACAGCACACTCCTCCTTTCCACCCTCTACTTCCCATATTCATTCATACAACGCTGGTCTCCCTCTATCCTCTCATCTCACCTCTGGACAGGAGCTGCCTTGACAACCTCATGTATGTATTTAAGCCAAGAGGCATATTCTTCACCAGAGAGTCCGGTGACCGTGTCCTCAGGGGACCCTAAAGTCTGTTGGACCATCACGTCTGGTCTTTTAATCCAGTCTAGTTGTGTACACTTGTTTTTCTCCTATTACGTTAGGGACTCGATGTTGTGTTCCCTTTCGGGGTGGTCATTGGTAGTGGCTCAACACCGTCGAGTTCTTCTGGTCTCTTGCTGGTGAAATTTCTGGTTCTTATGGTTCCTTCTGTCTGCTGGGTCATATTTTCCTCACATCTTTGATGCCTTTCATTCTTCTCTGCTGCAGGTGGATTGAGACCAGTTGATGCTACTTAGATGGTCTCTTGCTAGCTTTTAAGACCCCAGACACCGCTGATCAAAGTGGGATGCAGAATATATTCTTTATAACAATTAAGTATGCTAATTGACCGAGAGGTCACCTGAAGCCGTGGTCCCTAGACCCCTACTCTTGCTACTCTGTCCTTCAAAATGTTGGATTGTACTTAGGAGACCTCTTAGCTTTTGGTGTAACCTCCCTTTTACTGCTGTGCATGCATGACTGCTTTTGAACACTGTTTCAATTTGTTTAAAACCTTTAAGCAAAAGATGCGACTTAATTTAAAAAAATTGTCGGACATTTATAAAATGAAGTTATAATTAAAATTAGTCATAAGGATTTTTTTCTTTTAACATCCTGGTTGTCTTTCATATGAGAGGACAGTAATGAGACTTTTAGAAGGAATTGTTTAGAGATGAATAATTGTTCATAAAGGACTGTATCTTTAACAACCTGTAGACTACTAAACTATTTCTTTAAAAAATAACAACAAACATGTTGACATCAAGTTCCTTCTGACTCTGAGTGACCCTATGTGATAGAGCAGAATTGCCCCATAGGTTTTCCGTGGAACAGCCGGTGGGTTGAAACTACTGACCTTCTGGTTAGCAGCTGAACACTTAACCGGTGCACTTCCAGGGCTCCACCAGTAAACTCTGTAGACCAGAAACCAAACCTGTTGCTGTTGAGTCAATTCTGACTCATAGCGACCCCATAGGACAGAACAGAACTGCCTCATAGAGTTTCCAAGGAGTTCCTGGTGAATTCAAACTGCTGACCTGCGCTGGAAGGTTCTCACTAAATTCTCAAAGTGTAAAATCCCCTTTCTTAATCTTACAGCTATTAGATTAGTAGGTTGATTTGGATGACAATTTCTACAATGTATATTCGTTTAAAACCAACAACTCAATTTTAGTTTAGTATTTGTTTACAAACACATGTAAAGTATTGTGCTTCTGAGTATATTTAGCATGATACTGGAAATCTTTTACAGTTCTAAATGAAAAATATAGGCAAGTGAAAAAGGGAATGTCTTAGTTGTCTGTGCTGCTATAACGGAAACACGAGTGGATGGCTTTAACAAATAGAAGTTTATTCTCATAGTTTAGAAGGCTAGAACTACAGATTCGGCTCTAGGGGAAGGCCTCGTTTCCCGTTGGCGGTCTCTCTCAGCTTTATTCTTTTATATCTCAAAAGAGACTGAATCAAGATAAAACCTACTCTTGTAAGTTGTATCTTTTGTCATTAGTATAAATACCTCTAATCCTGTGTCATTAACATCATAGAGGTTAGGGTTTACAGCACATCGGAAAATCACATCAGACCACAAATTGGAGGGTACCTACACTCTAGGAATCATGACCTAGCCAAGTTTATACACAGTTTTGGAGAACACAATTCAGTCCTTAACAGGGGGGAATGAGTCAGTAAACTCCAGTATTCAACGCTTGGATTGTTCTACTGTCTGCTTTTAGAATCAAGGGCTGAATGTGTGTACTGGATTGAGTAAATAACAGCAGCCAAGCCGAGTACCGTCGAGTTGGATCCGACAGTAAATTATAAAACATAACTTTATTTTTATCTTTGTTTTCTGTCTTTTCACCTAGATTATGAGATGCTGACAAAGTGCCTACCTACTTTATTCATATTTGTATCTCAAACCAAAAACCCAAACTGCCATTGAATTGATTCTGACTCATGGCGACCCTGTAGGTCGGAGTAGAACTGTCCCATAGTTTCCAGGGAGCATGTGGCAGATTTGAACTGCTGACCTTTTGGTTAGCAGCCACAGTACTTAACCACTACACCACCAGGGTTTCCCAGGTGGGGCATATCATTTAAAAAAAAAGTTACCATCAAGTAAATTCCAGTTCACAGCGCCCCACGTGTGTCAGAGTAGAACTGTGCTTCCTAGTGGTTTCAGTGGCTGATTGTCAGAGGTAGATTGCTGGACCTTTCTTCCAGGACATCTCTGGATGAACTTCCAGCCTTTTTTGCTGTATCATAAAACCTAAAAAGCCCAAACCTGTTGCCCTCCTGTAGATTCCCACTTGTAGCAACTCTATAGGACAGAGGAGAATTCTGCCCTATAGCATTTTTAAGGGGTGGCTGGTAGATTCCAACTGCGACCTTTTGGTTAGCCTCTGAACTCTTAACCATTATGCCCCCTGGGCTCTGTAAATGTTTAATTGTTGGTCCACCTTTCTAAAATTCCCTCAATTGTATCTTTTGGGCTTTTTAATGTCTTTTTTCACTTTTACATATGTTCTCCTTGGAAACCCTGGTGGTGTAGTGATTAAGTGCTTTGGCTGCTAACCAAAAAGTTGGCAGTTCAAATCTGAAGGATGCTCCTTGGAAACTATGGGACAGTTCTACTCTGTCCTGTAGGGTTACTGTGAGTTGGAATTGACTAGACGGGAGTGACTTTGGCTTCTTTGGCTTTCTGTTCTCCTTAAAAATCTCATTCTCTTCTGTTCTCTTTGAGTACACCTCTCTTCAGTCTGGTGGGTAATAATCAGCTGTCTCTAACCACCTAATGAGCTCTCTGAGCCTGAAGAGCATGAGGCACACATCTTTGGATGGCACCAGGCTCACTACTGTGTACATACATGGTGATGGTCTTTAAGTGTAATGGAACGTAGCTATATTTGAAGAGCTGCATGTTGGGAAGCTTTAAAAATGTATCCTTCTGTTTAGAGAACTGTCACAAATCGTATGACTTTAACTGGAAATATATTGCTACAAATATTATTTTGTTAATTAGGGGTGTTCCTTTTAAATTCATATTTAACCTTAGGTATGCTAGGAAAACACTTTAAACTCCCACCTCCCCCCCCAAAAAATCAAAGAAGTGTAGTACCTTAACATACCTAGGAGTCAGATAATTGTATCCTTTGTTAGAGCGTACTAGAAAGCCACACACTACTGGTTAATTTAGAGGCAAAAACTGGATCAGTAAAAATGAATTGGTAAGACTGCCCTGTGTAAAATGTCCATTAGGAAAATACTGAATAATACAGCTGGTGATTTCTTTTGAAGAAATGCTTGAGAAGTAAATGATATTACGTAATTTCAAGAAAGAGAAAACTGTGTATTTTGGCTGTGCCTGGGAGAGTCAGTTGGTCTGTTTAGACAAAACCAGAGGTTCCAGCTGCATCTTCTTGTCTCTGGGCTTTGCCCTTTCCCCGTTAACCCCTGAACCAAGCCCATCTGGCCCACATTCAGCTAGGTACCAATGGGAAAAAACAGCATAGAAATTACATTATTACTTGAGCCACGAAATTCCTGTACATGATGTAGAGAAAAAACTTTACAACAATAATTTCAAGATTTATGTTATGTAACCAGTGATTCCAGTCCCATGAATTTCATGTAATGGTGTTCCCTGCCCTGCCCTGAAAAGTGACATACCGGTTTTCAGTTGTGAGTCTGCTCAGAAAGAGTTTACATATTGCTTTTTTTTCAGTCCGATCTTACATGCTGTTGGTCAGTTTATCTTCTTCTCTAATAGGTGATAGATAGGATCTAGTGGTCAGTATGAATTCTCTTCCTTTGTTGTTGTTTTTGATGCTTTGACATTTCAAATCAGTCATCAAAAGACAGCTGAAGGCAGCTGCTGTGGGATTCTTGCCCTGGAGAGAACAGTAGCACCCTTGCTTACTCTGGTGCAGTATTTATTTGATATGGGGGAAAGCAGTTAACAGTGCAGTTTCTACCTCAGAGGACATATTCTCTCATGATTTGCAGAATAGAATGTGGCTGTCGATGTGTGGTTAAACTGAGTTTATGCCTTTTCAAGATCCACCTCTGTAGAATGTGTCTTTACAGATTTACTGTTCAATTATATTGGGCAAGAAGTGTTTGCTGTTGCTTCCTGTTATTTTAGTATGATTATTAAAACCAAAAAACCCAAACTCGTTGCTGTCAAGTTGATTCTGACTCATGGTGACTCTGTAAGACAAAGTAGAACTACCCCATAGGATTTCCAAGGTGCTGCTGGTGGATTAGAACTGCCTACCTTTTGGGTAGCAGCCAGATGTTTAACCACTGTGCTATTAGGGCTGCATATTATTATTAGATTTCGCTTAAGAGAGAAATTTTTAGTTACTAAATTTTCATTGTAATTTGTAGGCTATAAATACAAACACAAGTGCTGTTTTTTAAATCTAGAAATTGAGAGTTATATTTTACTGTAATTTTTGTATAATGTGATTCTAAGAAATTTCAAGTTGCTCTCAACCTGAATCTTGCTGATCTAATTAAATCTGGATTTATGTAGCCACGTGACTTTTAGGACCAGTAGGATTCCTAGCCTTGTCTAATTCCTGGCCCTGTCATCGTCAATAAATTAATACAGCCCTTTATGCATTTTTCTTCATCTGTAAAAGAGAAGTAATAGAAAGTACCTACACCACAGGAATCTAGGAAGGATTGAGTTAATTCATATAAAAATACTTAGACAAATGCCTGGAATATAATAATAAGTGTTCAGTGCATGTTGGCTGTCATAATAGCAATTATTTGTTTTTGTATTATATAGAGATTGAAAACATTCTATACTTAGACCTGATGAGCTGTTATAACAAATTGTATTCCACTGAAATTGAAAACTACCCCATGGCCGTAGTGTGGGAATGTTGACTGCACCTGTGGCACGGAATGTATTAGTTAGGGACTTTGGAGAATAGATTTTTAACCTCGAGGATCTGACTTAGAATGCTCAGTGTAAGACTCTTTTGGGCTCAACAAACCTTTGTACTAGATTGTACAACAAGCACTTATTTTTTGTTCTTGAACAGGTTTCTGCATGTTTGTACTCAGCTTGGTGAAGAAACATTATCGTCTGCAGTTTTATATGGTGTGTATTAACCATTATTCTGTAGTCACGATTTGAAATACAAACCCTTACCTTTCCTTTATTTTCTGTAGTAAGGAAATACCTCATCCACTAGTTGATTTCTTATCTAATGGGAGAGGCTTTTTAATTTTAGAATGACTGTGAAATACAAAACAGTAACATTTAAAAGTTAAACTTTTTTTCAAAGTTCCCTCAAAACTTTTGTCTTGAATATTTTCGAAATCTAAAACATTCAAATGGAATTATTCAGATTCCCTAAATTTGTAGAAATCTGAAGAGCGTTATTACTTCCTAGGTATCTTCTGTGGAAAGTAACTATTTTACCTGCTCTCACCGTGAGCATAAAGCAGACAGCAGAGCATGTATTTTCTTGGTAATTAGTCATAGAATCGCATGCTTTTCTTGGCATAAAGTATTTTGTTCAGTGTATTCAAGTTTTAATGTTTTATGAAATTTATTATTGAACATTACTTGTATTTCATTAAAATGAAGCTAATTATAAACTGTAAAATGCAGGCGTTATTTTGACCTGTGAATTTATGTTCTGGTAAGACTCATTTGGGATTTGGAGTATATTGTTCCTGTATTTCATGGTTTGTTTTTTTCCATTAAGACATCCTCTGGGCATTACCAGTAGCAAACTGTAGTGTTTCTTAACTTTTCCAGTTTCAGGGAATCTGAGAGTATAGTGAAATTCTCAGTGAAAATCTAGAAATGATCAGGACAAATTAGAAACAGTAGGATCCCTTGGGAGGATAAGACATGTATGGAGCAGAGAGGAATAGTGTGCTGTCACTGGGCAGGGAGAGCAGTGGAGGCTGCATATAGGGGGGCATGTAAATTTGTACGGGAATGTACATTTTCACTCAGTCATATTAAATAAAAAAAAGAAGAGTAGGATTTCCCGTGAAAATATGAATGATGCCTCCTGGACCAAAATCATTAGGCATTTTAAAGCAACTGGGGTAAAAGAGAATTGGATCTTTTAAGCAGATAAAAAGGAAATGAAACAACCAATATAATGTTTACTGAAATGGGAAACAGGTTTTTTATGAATGTATTACAATCTTAAGAATTTCAAAGTCATTTTTCAAAATCCTGGTGAAAATTATGAGACTAATACATAGAAATGTTAGTTTCTCTTGGTTTGTGTTCTGCTCTGAGGGTGATGCTGAAAGACACTGAATGAAGTGGCTGCAGTATTTTTCAGTTAGATGGAGCTGAGGAAATGCACAGTTCTTTGAAAATTTGAAATTGAATACTGTCATTGAATAGGCCTATAAAGATCAGCTTTCGGGTACAAAAGGTGGAGTTTAAGGACAGCTGAACCCTGCTGATCTGAGTCATTTGAAATTAGAAAAACTCTTCATGACTTCTGGAAAAAAAATAGTTTTTAGTGTTTTTCATAACTATACAGAAACCCTGGTGCTGTAGTGATTAAGTGCTATGGCCGCTAACCGAAAGATCAGCAGTTCTAATCCACCAGGCGGTCCTTGGGAACTCTTTGGGGCAGTTCTACTCTGTCTTTTAGGGTCGCTATGAGTTGGAACTGACTTGACGGCAGTGAGTTGGATTTTTTGGTATACAGAACACAGCCAGAGTAAAACATTGCTCTCCAAATGCCATAAGAACAGCAAAAGAATTCTCATTTAAACCTTACCAGTCAAGATTATGATTCTTTTTTGTGTTTTTTTCATTTAATGATGTATCTTAGTCCTTCATTTGTGTACAAATTAAAATTAACTGCTGTAAAAATTTTCATTATTTTAAGGTTCCGGTAGGTAACAAAGTGGATACAATGTACTAACTAAATTTATTTCGTTTGGTTTTATATTACAAATTTAGACCAAAAGTCAATGCAAGAAATTTGTGTTTCAAATTGGCGATTGCTGCTCAGCTGCACTGACATGTTGTGTTCACTAATTGTTGTGTTGTTGGGCTATTAACAGTTCGCATGGACTCATGTCACTTTACTGATAACTGTCACTCAGTCACATCTTGTCATCCAAAATCTGTTTGAAGGCATGATATGGTAAGGGAACAGAATTTTGGTGCTTTTATATTTATGATGTCATAGCACTTTTAAAGCTCTTGCGTATTAGACAGTGGCTTTCAGATTTCTACCAAACACCTGTTTGCTGTCTCTCTATTCCAGTCACGTATCTTCCTGCGTTCTACTTGCTCATTGACAACTGAACACAAAATGCTTCATTAACAACTGGAAACCTTTGCTAGTCAGACTTCAAATAAAATTTGCAAACAATTAATTGTGTTCTTAGGTACTAATAAACCTTACTGTAACTTTTTACAAAGCATAGACTTTTAAAAAAGAGTATTATTTTCCTGAAATCTGAAAGAACACGAAAGGTTTACTTGCCAGCTAACAGTGTGCCTTTTCTCTCGGTGACAGCTGAGTAGGTTCAACTCAGTTTGAACAGGGGAGCAGGTTTCCAGATTGCAAATGTATGACTTGCTTGCGCTACGTAGTGGCTTGCAGATTCAGAAAGCATTTTTTTATTAGTATGGGTTTGACCTGGTAAAGAGGGTCAGCACAAAAGCGAAGAACTTCAGCAAGATGAGTCGACGTGGTGGCCCAACAGTGGGCTCCAACAGCGCAGTGCTGGAGGAGGACGCGGGGCCAGCCCATGTTTGATTCTGTTATACACAGGGTTGCTGCAAGTCAGAACCAACTTAACGGCACCTAACATTATGTTGGCTAGGCTGGAAAGAAAGCTTAAGATTTTTAAAAATCTGGTTAGCTTTTCTCTACCTTCCTCTTAAACCTGTTAATTACAGTCTTTTAGGGTTGCTACAGTTTTACAAGACCAATTTATTCTCTTGTAGATAGCTTGAATTTTAAGCAAGATTTTTTTGTGTGTGTGTGTAAACAATTGCAATCACATTAAGATTGCTTTTCCATATATACGCTTTTAGTTGATGCATGTTTAAAAATGTACAGTTAATGAAACTAGTAGGTTCTGTACAGGTAGTGGTGGACTGCATCCATAGGCCAAGACAGAATCAAAATTGATCATTTTACTGGAAAAATGATCTGGAAAAAGTGTTAAGAATTTAGTATAAATTTGTAAGATTATGTTCTATGTAAGCAGGTAACTTATTTCCATTTTAAAAGGTCGCCTTTAGTAAGAAACTTTTATTTCACTCTTTATGCTTTTTTAATTTGTTTTTCATAAAATTGAAAATTAAATATCCATATCTGACAAAGTTGATCATTTATTTTTCTTAGGAGTATTTTCCCTGATGTTATATTATTTCTAGATTTTGCACCATTAATTGCTAAGTGGACAAATTTAGGCAATAATTGTTGTTTCCACTAGTGTTTTGGCAAGTATTCAGTTGTAGGCTAGTCCACAGTGTAAATCAGAGGATTATCAAATTGATTTACCATGAGTCATAGCCTATATGAATATTTACAACTTAATCATGTGGACTTTTTTCTGCTGACTTTCTTTTTTTTTTTTTAAGGTTCCTTGTTCCAATATCAAGTGTTATCTGCAATGATATAACTGCTTACCTTTTTGGGTTTTTCTTTGGGAGAACTCCATTAATTAAGGTAATGAAAAATAGTACTAACAAGCTTATTACCATGACCATAGGGATTAGCCACTGGAGAAAACTCTCAGTAATTTGATGTTATTGCACATTTTTTATATGTTCAAGATACCTTGATTTTTCTTGGTGGCACGTTACAGCCATAGTATAGTAACACGGAGCCATATTTTCCTGTAATGCCATCAGGTTCTTCTCCCGATATTCTGTTGCCTCCTCATCAAGGACTTGATTCCATCAGTTATTCTCTCTCTTGTGCAGGTTCATTCTGTCCTTTGGTTTTCTTTCCCTTAGCCAGTGTGCAGTTCTCCTGTATCTCTTTCCCAGCAGCCCCATAACCCAGCCTTTCTGGACGTTGCTGGCCTCCCAGGCTGTCTCCTTGACTGTTCCCTCGTCTGTTAGACTTTGGAAAGGTGAACTGTGCTCTTTCCACATACTTATGTTCCGTATGTGAAACTTCTACACCCAAACTCATTTCAAAAAAGATAAAATACTGCTAAAATGCAAGTAATAATGAAAAGTTAAGGTGAGAGGAAAACAGCACACAATCAGATTGTATTTGTCGTCTTGACTTGGATTTGGTTGGCTGTATCGTCAGTGACAAAGAACAAAATAAGCTACACAGTTCTTGTGATTAGGAAGAAACCAACTAATTCCTCCTGGCAAGCACATAGATTTCTAGAACTGATTTCTTAAAAGAAAACTTCCCATGTGAAGATTCAAGATGGGATTCACTCAACTCATATGGTGAGCAACATCTTGGTAATCTCACAAGTAACAGTTTAATTGGCTGTTTTAATATTCTTATATGAAGGATAGTTTTGAAGTGGGTGAGACGTTTGTTCCCATGTAACACTTCTGTGTGTTCAAAGTGATAAGGGTAGCTCAGCATTCCTAGGAGAATGTGCAGGCCACCTGTCCTTCAAAACACCTCCCGCCAACTCACCCTTGTGAGGGAGTCCAGGATATGGCATCGGGCCAAGTTGTAGATGGATACTTGCAAGCAAGCTGCTGTAGGTTTAAAATGTTTTAAAGCTGGTGTAGCACTAAAGCAACTGATTGAATGAATACTCAAAGTCTCTATCCAAACCAAAGAAACCTGTTGTCATCAAATCAATGCTGACTTACAGTAACTCTGTAACATAGACCAGAACTGCTTTATAGAGTTTTCAAGAAGCACCTTGTGGATTTGGCCTGCTGACCTTTTGAATAGCGGCCAAATGTTTCATTACTGCATGCAGGGCTTCCTTAGAAGCTCTGCACCCGCTGGAAATTTGAGGCTTAGGTCGCCTTCAGAGAGGCTGTTACAGCTGTAAGGAATCTCAGTGTCTGATTTTGAAGATAGCTTTCTAGTGAATTTCCCAGGCTGGATTAGTTATGTAGTATTTTCCCATTGCCATCAAATTGATTGTGACTCATGACAACCCTGTACGTACCCAGATGTGATCAAGCACGTTAATCCCTTTACCAATATGATATGAATTAATTTCATTTGATAAGCTATCTTTAAAATAGCAGAAACTTTTGAGTTTAAGTTTATTCCTAACATCATGACAGTAATTCCTCAGGGTCTTAGGAGAAGATGTATTTGCCCCTTCTCCATGCAGAATTGTTATAAGATTTGTCAGGAAACCGTTTTTTGCCAGTCCTCTTGACTTAGGAGTGTTCTGTTGCTAACCGGAAGTTCAGCAGCTGGAAGTCACCGTATGTGCTGCAGGGGATGTCATGTTCTGCTACTGTAGAGACTTACAGCCTCGGAAAGCCTGTGGGCAGTTCTGCTCTGTCCAGGGTTGCTGTGAGCTGGAATTGACTCAGTGACAATGGGTTTTGGGCCTTTCTGGTTTTGGGCTTTGTGACCATCTGGACAGGGAGGTCTCTATAAAGAGCTGATTTAGCTTAGCCTGTAACTGGTTTCTGTCTTCAAAAACCTGCCTCTGGTGCTGGCTTCCATGTCCATTGTTCCACAGAAATGGCCATCTCAGAGGTCACAAGTCATTAGCAGACCCCATTTAGTTGTCAGTCCTTGTCTTATATGCCATCCCTAGGTCATTTAACACTGTCCACTCCTAAATATTGCCCTCTTGCCCTGCATCACCTGGTTCCAGACCACCCCCTAAATTTCTGTCCTCAAATGCCAGAGTGACTGGGGGAACAATAGCCTGAATCTGAAATGGCAGCTATTCTTAGAAGCAAGCACAACATATTTCTTCATGGATTCAGACACAGATTGTGAGCAAAGGCAGAAGGATATGCAAATACTTGTAGAGAAAATACAGTTATTTTGGGCTACGGAGTATTTTACGTAACAGAAAGAACTCTGTTGTTTGTGCAACATATGGAGGTACATGAAAATCAGATGTACTGCAGTGTCCATGTTTTGTGGCGCTCATTCAGTTTTTAGTCGGTGGCAGGTCAACACAGACTGTGTGTACTTGGAATGAATATAGCTTATGCTTGTTCCATTATGGGGGTTTATGTAAGCATAAAGGCCACGAGACTGTTATTTCAGCCTAGACTTTATAGTCTTTTGAGAGAAAGCAAATACATTGAGGATGTTTGACAGAAACGTGCAGACATTCATAGCTTGTCAAATGTTCAAGAGCCTACTGTGTATTAGAAACTATTAGAAGGATTTGCACAAATAAATCACTGAATGAAGGAAACAAGATTATAAGGTTATTCCAGTAAAAATAAAGTAAGGAGAAATGGACAAATAATTGAAGAAACTCCTTGAACAGAATTTGTGTATGTATGTGTGTGTGTTGTGAGTGCAATAACTCTTTTTTAATTTTTATTTGGCCTTTTTTAGTTGTCTCCTAAAAAGACATGGGAAGGATTCATTGGCGGTTTCTTTTCCACAGTCGTGTTTGGATTCATTGTGAGTTTTACTAGGATTTTTATTTTATGTACATTTTGAAGAGTGGTAGCAACATTATTTCTCTATTCTAAACCTAAATGAATTAAACCACAAAGTGCTAATAACATAGTTACTGAACTCTGTTCAGCAGAACCCATTCTGTACCCATTTAGCCTGGCTGCACCTCAGAATCCCCTCGTGAGCTTAGTCAAAGTCTCTGTCCTACTCCAGACCAACCAGCTCGCTCTCTGATTTAATGTGCAGCCGGGCTGGAGACCTAATGCCATCTGTGGTCTTGTGTTTTGGAAGTTTCTAACTGTGTTCTGACTTGTGGGGGGCACAGGCATTGGGATAGGTGACGGCTTTGAGGAACAGCAGAGAATGCAAATAACATGAAAGAATTGTGTCTTCTTAACGCCATGAGTCAGATCTGACTCGACGGCACTTGGCTGGCGTGGCTAACATATGTGGCACCTGGCTTAGTGTATGATTATTGTTCAGTTTTAGTCAAGAATAAATGGACATTATTAACACTGTAAGAATTAGTTTACAGTTATGGAATTTAAACTTTTGTTAAAAGGTGCCTAGGAGAGTCAATGAATTTAGAGTAAAATGATTGGATCTAACAGACAAAAAATCTTTGTTACAGAATACAAATTTTTACTAGTCTGACACCTGAGAATTCTGGTGTGTACTCTTTATGCAAATACAGAATAGCACCAAATTGAAGCCTTGCGAGAGGGCATACCAAAAAGGACATAGAAATGTGGCAAGTATCTGATTGGGAAAGCCATCCTAATTCTTCTGTTTAATTTGTAAATTTGGTTTATTCTTGGTGAAAATTCCAGTGAAATCTGATGAAAGCTATGCTAGAGACGCTGAGATAGCATACTGATGGGATAATAATTGGTGGACTACCCAGTGGATGCCATATAACAATACAAAGCTTATATAACAATACAAAGCAAGAATGATCCAAGCATTGTAGTGTTGATAAGATTATGTGAATTTAGCATTTTTAAATACTCATTTGAAAATACCTCAGGAGTAGCCGTAGCATCAGATGAAAGTAAGGAGCTACTCTGTTACTATGTAATCATGGTAAAATAATGGAGAAGGAAACTCTATTTCCTAAAAAATGTTTTTAAGGCCCTGAGTTGTTTGGAAGCAAAATCAATTTATGTCCATTCCCAGTGTCATATTTGCATTTGTGTTAACTATTGTTAAGTGAAATAATGGCTATAGGCAAAGAAGAGAAAAAGAGTGTAAACTGTTATCTAGAAATTGAAACACATGGAAATGTTTTGTGTATTTTCTTCTACTTCTCTGTCTGAGGACTGCTAGCTCTGACAGGCATCATGAGGTGGCCAGGGAAAGAATCGTCAACATTTTCTGGTTGGTTAAGAACAGCAGTGGTGTTTTTCATGTATACTGTTTTGTACCAGGGAGCTCTTAATAGTGGCTAAGTACTCAGCCACTAGACACCCAAAGACTGGGGATTCAAACCCACCAGCTGCTATGCGGGAGAAAGATGTTGGCCGCCTGCTTCCACAAGTAGTTACAGCCTTGCAAGCCCCGTGGAGCAGTTCTGCTCTGTCCTGTGGGATTGCTATGAGTTGGAATTGTGTTATCAGCAGAAGTTTTAATTTATTGTTTTCTTAGTAATTTTGAAGCACTGGGTTATTTGTTATCTGATGAAGTTAACATAGACTTGTATGCAGTCGGTTTCAGCTCTTGACTCTCCTGTTCCTTTGTAGTTCAGCACTGCTGCTATCATTAATTGTATGTGGTGGCCTAGTGAGTTAATTGTTACCTCTGCTAACTGAGAAGACGGCAGTTCCAACCCACCAGGCGCTCTCTGGGAACTCTACAGGGCAGTTCTACTGTGACCTGTAGGGTTGCTATGAGTAGGACCTGACTCAGTGACAGTGGCTTTTGTTTGGGTTTTTTAAAAAGGGAAACACTGCTGTCAGGCTTGTTTTAAGCCTTCAAATCAGCTCCTTTCTCTCTCCTCCTCCTTTTCTTGAGGGCATAAAAGATTTATTTATTTCAAAAACATTTCATTTGCTAAAGGACTTCCCTATTTTGTTTTGTTCTTTTTTTACTGGAACAGTTAGTGCCATCGAACTTTGAAAATACCTACCAAGATGTTAATACAAAGAAATTCTGGCATTCTGTTTCTGGCCTTTCTGAGATCTAACTTAAAATGTAGACATGTATATGTGTATATGGGTGTATATATATTTTTTAAGTTGATGGTCTGTGAACTCTTGCTTTGTTATTCAGGCCGCCTATGTGTTATCCAAATACCAGTACTTCGTCTGCCCAGTGGAATACCGAAGTGATGTCAACTCCTTCGTTACAGAATGTGAACCCTCAGAACTTTTCCAGCTTAAGAGTTACCCACTTCCTTCCTTTCTGCAGGCTGTGCTGAGACGGGTAAGAGTAAAAGTTCAAGGTAAAAGTAGTTAGGGATTCCTCTGTCACTCCCAGAGATTAAGCTTCATTTTAAAATAGGATTGTAAAATTTTTTATAAGAAATGTACATATGCAGAATGTTTTACTTTTTTATTGTACTTTAGATGAAGGTTTGCGGAACAAACTAGTTTCTAATTAAATATTAGTACATGTTTTAGTCAGCTAGCACTGCTCTAACAGAAATACCACAGAGTAGATGGCCTTAATAAAGCAAGGTTTATTCTTACATAGTCTGGTGGGTTTCAAGTCTAAATTCAGGGTGTTTGCCCCAAGGGAAGGCTTTCCCCCTTGTCGGCTCTGGAGGAAAGGCCGACATTGCGTCAGTCTTTGTCCAGGGAGCGTCTTGGCGCAGAAACCTCAGGTCTGAAGGACACGCTGTTCTCCCGGTGCTGCTTGCTTGATGATAGATACGAGGTTCCCAATTCTCTGCCTGCTTCTCTGTCTTTTTATCTCTCGTAGGATGAAAGGATTAAGGGTGGGGCAAGCCATACTCCAGGGAAATTCCCTATACAGTGGAGCAGGGAGGTGATCCTATGAAGGGATTTACAGCTCCACCCTAATCCTTTAACATGCAGTTTAGGAAAGCCACACAATGGAGGACAGTCACAGGATACTGGGAATCATGGCCCAGCCACATGGCTACACCTATTTTTGGGGGGGCACAATTCAATCCATGACAGTACGTATATTGTTTTTTGACCCTGCTTAACAACCTTGCAACATGTCAACACTTACCCTTCTTAACCTTGGGTTCCCTATTACCAGCTTTTCTGTGGTCTCCTGCCTTCTCATCTTTGCCCCTGGGGTGATGTACCCTTTTAGTCTCATTTTATTTGAAGGGCCTGTCTGATGTTTGTCTGAAGGGTGGACCTCAGGAGTGACTTTGTCATTGAGCTGAAAGAGTGTCTGGGGGCCACACTCTCAGGGTTTCTTTAACCTCTGTCAGGCCAGTAAGGCTGGTCTTTTTTTTTTTTCCTCCTGAGATAGAATTTTGTTCTACGTTTTTCTCCAGCTTTATTTGGAGCCCTCTGTTGCGATCCCTGTCAAAGCAGTCAGTGGTGGTAGCCGGGCATCATCTATCTGTGCTGGAGTCAGTCTGCTGGAGGCCATGGTAGATGTGGTCCATTAGTCTTTTGGACTCGTCTTTCCCTTGTAGCATTAGTTTTGTCCATACTTCCTTGTATATGCAGAATTTTTAACTGTGTTATAGAAGGAGTTTCGGTCTGTTTCTTGTCAACATTTCATTTTATTCTGTTTTGATTGCATTTTCTTGAACAAACATGAGTATTAGTTTTCCAAACCAGTTGTCTCCTTGGAATTTATTTCCCTACCAGTTTAAGTACTAATACTGGTAATTTATCACATGTATTTGTGTTTAAAACATTTCTCAATACTCCTTAGATTTTTACAAATTAAATAGATTAGAATAAGTTCCAAGTGTAACTGGTATGAATTGAGTCACTCTGAAACTTAGAATTTCCAGCTCAATAGTCCCACATTTTTTTTTTGTATTGTGATTGAGACTATACAATCCAAATCAACGTTGCTTGCCCACCTATTTGCCGCTGTATCTGCCTTTCCTCACCCAGTAACAGCATGTTCCTCCTTTTCACTCTGTACTTCTAGTATCCTCTTAATGAGCACCTGTCCCCTCCTCTCCACCATCTTCTCTGCCATCTAGAAAGAAATAAGTAGGACAGCCTCCTGTAAATGTATAGAACTATAAAGTACATGTACAATATGCTCACATTGTGTTCCAGAGTCCTGTTTGTTTTTGTCTCAAGAGTTGAACTCAGTACTTGTTTCTGGTCAGGGCCAGTAGCAGGTCTAGGGGCCATGTTCCCAGGGGATCCTCCAGGCTGTTGGGCCGTGAATTCTGGTCTTTTAGTAAAGTTCTTGAGCTGCACACCTTTTTCTCTTGTGCTGCCTCAGGGACTCTACATTCTGTCCCCTATCACAGTTGCCTTTGGTTGTGGCCGGGAACCATCTAGTTCTTCTGGTCTCATGTTGATACAATCTCCCATTCATATGGGTCCTTCTGTCTCCTTCTGTTTCCCTCATGTCTTTGTTGTTCTTGGTCATTTTCTGTTCCAGATGAGTTGGGACCATTTGGTGTGCTCAAAAGTTCCATAATTTTTTGATATGTTTACTAGACAAAACCGCTGATTCTAAAAATCAGTTTCCTTTCTAAAAACTCATTTCTACTGCATGAATTTTAATGGCATCTTTGAGGTCTCATGATGGAGAATGATGAAATGCTGTCCATGAAAACACTGCTGATCTACATGACCAGAACTGATGGCTGGCTGGTTAAAATGGGAATCAAATACTGTAATGCACTGCTCAATGTTCATGCCAATTATGATGTTATGTGATTTGGATGTTGTGTGAACACTACATTATGGGAGAAAATCTTTTTAGGCATTTGCTTTTGAAATAAGGAGGTTTCTTGCACATTAAAAATTTTCTGAGGCAAATAACCTCCTTCTGCAGTTAGTTTGGGAAACCCTGGTTGCATAATGGTTAAGAGCTACAGCTGCTAACCAAAAAGTCAGCAGTTTGAGTCTGCCAGGTGCTTGAACTGGGCTATACCAAAAGCTAAAAGGTTTTCTAAATATAACCCAGCGTTTTGAAGGACAGTGTGGTGTAACCAGGAGTCTCAGGACCACGGTTTCAGGGGACATCTAGGCTAACTGGCATAACTAAGTATTTTTTTTTTTTGTAAGAAAGTGTTCTGCACACCACTTGGGTGAGTGGCATCTGGGGTCTTAAAAGCTAGCAAGTAGCCATCTCAGTTGGTCAAGGTCCACTTGGAGCAGAGAAGAATGAAGGACATCAAAGACATGAGCAAAATACGAGCCCAGAAGGAAGAAGGTGCCATATGATCCAGAGACTATATCAACATGAGACCAGAAGATCTAGATGGTGTCTGGCCACTACCAATGACTATCATGGCAGGGAACACAACATAAAGTCCCTAATGTAGCAGGGAAAAAATGGTTGTGCAGAACTAGAATTCCACTAAAAGACTAGACTTGATGGTCCATCAGACTGGAGGGTCTCCTGAGGACATAGATCCTGCGTTCATAGCCCAGAGCTGAAACCGGTATGGAAGCCAATTCTTCAGACAAAGATTGAACTGGTCTGTAAGACATAGGGTGATACTGGCAAAGAATGTGCTTCTTGGCTAAAGTATATACATGAGGCTGTCGGAGCAGTTCTTGTCCAGAGGCAAGATGAGAGGGTAGAGGGGACAGGAATTGGTTGAATGATATGGTAAGTACAGGGTAGAAAGGGAGATTGTACTGTCACTGCGGAGAGGTGAGGAAGAGCACTTAGAGTTGCATAGTGGTGTGTGAAGGGGGTTTCATGTGGCAAATTGATTTGGATTGTAAAACTTTCACTTAAAGCACAGTAAAATATCTAAATAAATAAATTAATCCACCAGGTGCTTGTTGAAAACCATGGGACAGTTCTGTGTCCTACAGGGGCGATATGAGTCATAATTGACTTGAAGGTTTTTTATAATTACTTTATCAGCACTTATGGACTCAGTACTCATTTTCATATCATGGAGCAAAAAAATATGTGTTTGACTGACCCAGAGGTAGCTCTGAACTTGCTATCATAGTCTGGTCTTGCTTTTTCTGTAAGCATCTTGAACAAGTATTGTGCCTTAGCTGTGATGGTGAAAGTGCTGAGAGGGATTTCATTTTGCATTTCATCCACAATCCATGTCATTAGCTATTTCTCCGTATCTGATAGTGGTCCGTCTTGAATTTTTGTTATCATTGTAGCATTCACTGGAGTCCAATCCTTTACCAGCTCGGAGAATTTTATTTTTTGGTTTTTGAGGCTTGTTAAATGATTGTTGAGTGCAACATGCCAGAATCATCTACATCCTACTCTCTGATCAGGATTTTTGAACTCCATTACAACCTTATGGGGTGAATAGGCGCTCAGATGTTGCCCAAACAGATGTCTTATGGTGCATGACTGTAATAATGAGTAGGCTCGCCTACCTAAAATGTCTTATTCTTAACTAAAATCTGTAATTTTTGAGAAGCAGGGTCATCAACAAATTAATTGCCTCTTTAATTGCCAAATAAATGGATTCCAAGAAATTTTTTTCAATATTCAAGCCATCTGTTACCTGCTTGTAGTATTTGATGGATGGTAAGGCTTTTGCTTTGAGAACTGGTCCAGGATCAGTGTTCCTCATCAGCTCTCTTGAGCCTCATCCATTATGTGCTGTCTACAATTTGTCTTGTAATTTATTTAAAGTGGAGAAAGACTTAAGCATATACAAAATAATTTGCAGAATCTTTCTCAGTTTTTATGATCTTCTCCCTAAATATTTTACAGTTATCTTACTGATGCTCATTTTGATAGTTTTTAAGTAACTCGCTTTTGAGTGCTTCCTACATATCCAACTTAGTTTTATGAAACAGAATACTTTTCTCCTGGTGTATCACATATAATCAAGTACAGTTATATAAACACGTAATTAGAACAAATTGTATAATTGCAGAAACAAATTCCAGAACGAATTAGAAATTTAGCTGATTCTTGGTGAGACTACCCCTCTGTTGCTGGAAGCAAAAATTCCTCCACAAACTGTAAAGTCATCTGCCAGCTTTGAGACGGCAGTGTGTTGCCTATCTGTCAGCCTGACTGCAGAGGAAATGGAAAGCTTTGGTTAAGTCGAGAATGGTAATGGAAACATACAATATACTTTTCCCCTGTGACTCTTAAAGTTTATCAAAATAACACAAATGTGGCGTTTACGTTGATTTACTGCTGGTATTATGGTTCTTAGGTTTGGTGGCGTGCTCAAATGCTCAAACATGACTTGCATGCCGTCCTTCTTGTCTTCACTACCCTCTTTTTTTTCTTCCCCCTCTCTTTAGGAAACATTGAGCCTGTATCCTTTCCAGATACACAGTATTGCTCTTTCAACATTTGCGTCTTTAATTGGCCCGTTTGGAGGCTTCTTTGCAAGCGGATTCAAAAGAGCTTTCAAAATCAAGGTGCGTTGTTTCAGTTCTTTGTTACATTATCAGAGAATATATAATTAGAGAATATAATTTAGTCAGAATCTGGCTCTCTGTTTTTTCTCACATATTAAATCCGTGGTCAAAAACTTATGCATCTTATTTGTTTCAGCCTCACAGAAATGCTTTCTACTTGATTTGAATGTATTCTTGTTCAATTTGGGTCATACCACATTAATACACTTTAAAATGTCATCTCATCTTTTGTGTTTATAGAAATGGCACGTGACCCTTACTGCTGGGACACATGCAGAATCTTTGTCCTTCAAGTGTTCATCCAAGGATCCAGCTAGGTTTTCCGGAGTTTGGTGTCGTGCCATAATCTCATGTTCAAGGACATGCAAGAGAGCTTTCATGTAACAGACCTTCTAGATCAGGAGCTAGCAAGTGGGTCCACAAAGAGCCAGACAGTTATTGTATTAGGCGTCATAGAACACAGAGGCTGTCACAACCACTCTACCATGAACTCAGCTGTTGTAACATAAAGCCCCCACCAACAATACATTAATGCATAGCTGTGGTTGTCTTCTAATACAGCTGTATTTACAAAACTAGACAGTGGGTTTGATTTAGGCTGTGGACCCTAATTTACTGATGCTTGTTCCAGATACTTAAAATGATTCCTATGTTTTGTTTAAGTTAAAGTACTGTAAAGCGATACAGGTCTGCCCTGGTATCTCAGTCCACATGGCCTCACTAAGCCAAGGTGGAGTCAGGAAGGACTCTCTGAAGAGGTAGCATTTTATCAGAGAGCTGGGGAAAGCAAGGGAATGAGCTCTACCTAGAAACCTGGAGAAGAAAGTGCCAGCAAGTGCCCAAGAGCTGAGGTGCTTGACCTGTGTGAGGAGGAAGCAGGAACAAGATGGGTGTGGTAAAGCCTAGAGGAGACCACAGAGATTGGAGGGGCCCTGGAGGAAATTAGGGAACTCAGCACTTAGAATGCATAAGATACTATGTTTGGTGGCATGCTTATGGCCTGCTACGAGCTAATACTAGTTGCTGTTGAGTCAACTCTGGTTGTGATGACTCCATGCTTTAGTCAGCTAGTGCTGCTGTAACAGAAATACCATGAAGGGATAGCTTTAACAAAGGAAGGTTTATGCTGGCAGGCTACAAGTCCAAATTCAGGATGTCCACTCCAGGGAAAGGCTTTCCCCCTTGTCGGCTCTGGAGGAAAGTCCGGTGTTGCGTCAGTCTTTGTCCAGGGAGCGTCTTGGCACAGGAACCTCAGGTCTGAAGGATGCGCTCTTCTCTGGGTGCTGCTTTCTTGATGGTGTGAGGTTCCCAGTTCTCTGCTTGCTTCCCTTTCCTTTTATCCCTTGCAGGCTGAAAGGATTAAGGGTGGGGCAAGCCATACTCCAGGGAAACTCTCTTTACAGTGGAGCAGGGAGGTTATCTTATAAAGGGATTTACAGCCCCACCCTAATCCTTTAACATGCAGCATAGGAAAACCACACAATGGAAGACAGTCACAAGCTACTGGGAATCATGGCACAGCCACATGGCTACACCTATTTTGGGGGGGGACACAATTCAATCCATGACACCCCATGTATGTCAGAATAGAACTGTGCCTCCACAGGGTTTTCGGTGACTGATTTTTTAAGAAGTAGATAGCCCGGACTACTTCTGAGGCACATCTGAGTAGACTTGAAACTCTAACCTTTCAATCAGCAGCCAAGCACATTAACTGTGTGTGCACTACCCAGGGACTCGCACCGACTTTAGGGGAGATACTACACGTACATCGACAAAGCACTACTGCAAGAGCCCTCAGAGTTCACAGTAAGGGTTATAACAGAGTTGCAGAACTGAGTTACCACGTCTCTGTTGTGCTTCAGTTAGGAAGGAAGGAAAGGGGTGGGCAAAAATTAACCAAGGGTCGTGGATAATTCCAATAATTATTTTCGATATAGAAATGTTATATTCAGAATGATATTTTCTTTAATGGTCTTCAATCCTAGGTTTCTTGCTGAAGCAGGAGATTTTTTGCTTGTCCGAAATAAAGATGTGATTGCTGTTGCATGTTCAGTGTGTAATCAACTCAGGTTGCCTGAGTGAACTGGAAGAAAACACAGTTGCATTCTAGGCTCACGGATGTCGGACTGCGTCTGCACAGAGTTGGTTTAGAAAGACCTAACTACCATTCCCTCAGTTTATCATTTAATGGATGAATGTATCATAAATGAGTCATCTGTTTTGATTTTCTTTTTATCACTAGCCCTTGAAAAAAAAAAAAAGAAGAAGAAGAAATATCTGTCATATTAGTAAACTATGTTTATTTCAGAGTAAGAACTATTAGGATAAACATGAATTAAAACCAGCTGCACAGCTGCCCGTGATCACTTAAGATAGCTCCCAAAATAGTGTCTGCTTAAACAGAAGAGCAAATTATAACAAGATTAGAATTAGTAATCATCAATAGCAGTTTTGATTTGGGAAATTTTTTTAATTTAAAAAATTTAGTGCTAGATTTAATTAGTGTTATTGAATGCTGTTGATCAATTCAGTAATTATTTTAACATGGGTACATAGTTGAACTGTGTGGTTTTAAGTTGTTGGATATGTTTTAATAAGTTTGTATTCTGTGGAAAATTCTAGCAGTAAAGTATTTTCTTATGGAATGTGTGATGCCAAAGTGACATTTACAAATAGAAATTTTGTAACTGGTGCTTTTTAAAAAAATTGCTAACATGTTGTTTATTTGTTTCTGAAGGATTTTGCAAATACCATTCCTGGACATGGAGGGATAATGGACAGATTTGATTGTCAGTATTTGATGGCAACTTTTGTGCATGTGTATATTACAAGTTTTATCAGGTACTTTCAGATTATTAAAAATGTTTTATTAGATGATGTCATTAAATGTTAGTTTGAAGGAGTTAACTTTTTCTGTCAATGGAAATCTTTAAGATCAAAGTGAATGCTGGCCCCTGGAGGTATATCACCCTGCAGCCCCAAGCAGTATGACTACCCTGCAGTCTTAAATGGGCAGGGGTAAGTGCTATAGGTGCAGATATTTGGCTGCCTGCCCTGAGAAAGGCAGGGGATGACAGCCATCCATTCATGACCTGGAGGAAGGTGTTCCCCCTTATGCACAATCCTAGGTAAACGAACTGTTTATGCTCTTTATTTCTGGCTCAGGGGAGTCAGCAGATTTTTTTTTCCCCCTTTCCCGTGGTTGTTAAGTTGTTCGCTCTATGAATCTAGGAGAATGACTGGTGGTGCTCAAGGAGTCGTACTTTTGGACCAGGTAATGGTGTCAGAATCCAGAGCCAGGCGCAGTACAGAAAAGGGAAGGGGAAGCACTGGGAAAAGTCAGAAACATTTATTGCAAAGGAAAGTTTTAAATCTTAGTGTGGTAGGTTAGACACAAGTTTAGCTTTTGACACTTAGCTTTTGACAGTTGGTTGAGCGCTGCTTTTCATTGGTCCTGGAGGTGTGAGCCAGCTCTCTGCTGCTCAGTCTCTTCTGCTGAGGAAGATGTCCTCTGAATGCCACTGCTTTATTCACCACAGTGACTGCAGCTGATTCCCCACAGGTCAGGTCTCACAAATCCTAGGTACTTCAGGACCTGCTCTCCCTTCTCTGTCACTCAACTTTCCCATTGATATTCAGGGCTCCTAGAACATTGTGTGTAACTGATTCATTTGTTCTCCTGGGTCTTTGTTGTTAGAGGGATAACAGGAAGTGTCTAACTACTCTGCTGCATTGGCCCCTCCCCTGATTACGTTATGAGTATTTTACATATGCTTAAGCAACTTAAGAAACAATGCTGTGTGGCATAATACTGATCTAAAGGAGTTAAGTTAAACAAGCCTGAGTTAAAGACCCAGGTAATGTGGACGGAAGGAGCCCTCGTGGTGCAGAGGTTAAGCTTGGCAGCTGACCAGAAGGGTGGTGGTCCAAAGCCACCACCTCTGAGTGATATTCAGGGCTCCGAAAGGCCTGGCAGTCTGGCTACTTGAAAATTGCTGTGGCTGTTAGGTATCACTGAGTTGCTTCTGACTCTGTTTCTATGGGCACAGAGCAAAATGCTCCCTGGTCCTGTGCCACCCTCACAGTGAGTGCATGGTGCAGCTTACTATTGTAGACAGTGTATCAATCCATCCATCTCATTGAGCTTCTTCCTTTTTTTTGCTGATCCTCTGCTGGAGAAACCCTATGAGGCCATTGTCCTCTGTTATGTATGGTCACGGTGAGTTGGAATTAACTCAGTTGCACACAACAACAGCCATGTGATTGGTACTGAATTTGGAATAGCAGCAGATTCAATTTCTCAACTTTGGGAATTGAAATAATAGCTAGTAGTACCAGGTGAGAAGGAGGGTATAGTAATTTATCTAATCCACCATTCTTACTTGAGTGCCTGTTGTATGTTGAGGAATGTACTAGACACAGAATAAACTAACATAGCCTGTTAGATGCTGGTAAGTATGATGGAGAAAAATAAAGCATTAAGTAATCTGGGAGATTATTGGAATGGTTGCTGTGTTATATAGGGTGGTTTATTCTTATTTTTTTTCATTCAGCAAATATTTATTATCTATAATAGTGCAGCACTGTGAGTACAAAGTAAGCCAGATTGTCAAGGCCCTCCCTCTTACTAAACTTTCCATCTGTTGGACAACACAGGCACTATAGCAAGAGGCCCTGTATATCCTTGTTATTAAACTTTCATGTTTTGGATGTTCCCCCAAAATGCCAGTTTGGGGTAGGAAGGCTAACCATGTTGGCTACGTTAACCTCATCTTCCGTGGCCTCTGCGGAGATCAGTGTATACCAGGAGTGTTGCTTATCGGTGACCAACCTATAGAAAAAAGTGGGTTTCTTTCATAGAGTTATTTGGAGTGAAACTCAGATTTATAGATCCACAAATATACATTTTAACTGTATATCCGTAGCAGTGAGAATTGTTTTATTCATGTTGTTTTTCGTCAGCAGTCTTACTAAGAGTTTACCAGTTGTGTTAACTTTTTCGGAGTGCCGGTTTCTCGGCTTGACTGATTTTCTGTGTTGTGTGCTTTGTTTCCGGCTTCACTGACTCCGGGTCGCATCTTTGACTTGTTCATCTTTCTTTAGGTTTAATTTGTTGTTCTTTGTCGAGCTTCTTGTGGTAGGAGCTTAGGTCATCTAATTTTGAGCCTGCTTAAATATCTGTTAAGATTATCTATTTCCTCTTGACTACTGTTTTAGTCTTATACTGTAAGTTATGATATTTGTATTCTTGTTATTCAGTTACAAATATTTTCTTATTTTTACTATTACATCTTCTTGGATACATGGGTTCTTTGGAAGCATATTGGTTATTGTCCAAATGGTTGAAGATATTCTCATTCTCTTTCCTTTGCTGGGTTTTGCTTTAATTCCACTGTGGTCAGAAAATAGCTTGTTACAATTTCAATGTTTAATATTTTTGAGATTTGTCTTATGGCCCAGCATAACATCTGTCAGGTACACATTCCAAGTATACATGAAATGAGTGTGCATGTTATCATTTTTTGGAGGTTTTGTGTGTCAGTTAGGTAAAGTTTTAAATCCATATGGTTTTTCTTCTTTCTTTTGGTATGTCTGCTTTATCTGTTACAAAGAGCTTTGTAAAATCTCCCACTGAGATTGTACATTCTCAGCTCTGTCAGTTTTTGCTCTCTACATTATGATGTTGTATTAAACCCAACACAAAACCCATTGCCATTGAGTCGACCCCAACTCATAGCAACCCTGCAGGGACAGAGTAGAAGTGCTTCATAGAGTTTCCAAGGAGTCCCTGGCCTGGCAGATTTGAACTGCCAACCTTTTGGTTAGTAGCCATAGCACTTAAGCACTACGCCATCAGGGTTTCCAAGACATTGTATTAGGCATGTTCAAATTTATATGGTGATATCTCTGTTAAATTGATGCTTTTGTCATGTGTGCTTTAATATCATTAAATTGATGATGTTGCCTTAATGCCTACTTTGTTGGATTTGTAAATAGCTGCATCAGCTTTCTATTGGTTAATGTGTGCATGGTTTTTCTTCATCCTTTAATTTTTAGAACTCTTCTCATCTGACATTTGGAGTTTCTCTTTTCTCTAGTAAGAAGCACGTAGTTGGATTTTTACTGTTACAGTTGTGTCTGTTTTTAAATTCTTTTGACAATTTTTTATCTTTTTAGTTGGAGTACTGAGCCCGTTTTCATATAATTCATTTACTGATATTTTCAGTATCACTCTTGAATGAAGAAATCTTTAGAACTCTATTTTTTAAGGATGGCAGCTTTTTAAGAGATTAACTCATGTTCTTTTGAAATCTGCTATCCTCAGTAAAGCAAAGCCCTGCAGAGCCATGTTCTCCACCATATGAAAGCAAATATTTAGACGGTTAGAAACACAGGGGTGGTGCCAGCATGCAGCTAGCTGGGAGCACCTGCTGACATCATTTTGCATTTAGCTGAACTTGCCAGAATAGCCTTCCTTGTCTCTGTGGGCTCCTGCTCTGGGGTTTATGCTATGGAGCTGATGAGTCTTTTGAAGAAATGTGATACAAGCTATGTCTTGATTCTGGAAGACTTTGGTGGTTGGAGGCGTATGGTTACAGATTTTTGGCAACTGAGTTGAGCTGTGTGCAGGAGGGTGACCCAGGGGACTGCTAATCCGAGTTGTTGTGCAAATATTTTAATCAAAGATTTCCAGAGTGGTAGTTCTATTCATCCTCATAATGATGTCTGTATGCGGCAGACAGTTTTTTACTTCCTGTAATTCACTTCAACAGTCTTCACTGTAAATCCTAAATTTGATTACCTGTGTAAATGCCTTTCTGAGAACTCTATGCCATTCTCTGTCTTTCTCTTACCTTGTTTTTTCCTATTGGATCTTACGTATTGTTCTCTTCTGAAAGTGTGTTTTCCTAGTCAAGTGGGTTGTAGAAAATGCAAAGAAGCATAAATATACCTTAAGATATGATTTAGATTCCTTCCAAGTGTGACAAAATAGCATTGTTAGAAGTGTAAGTACAGAAACACCAGCAACTTCTACTTTGTAAATGGCTTGTCAGAGGAGGGTAAGAAATTAAATCCCGTGACTCTAATAGTGTCGTGGAAGGGAGAGGTAGGGGAGTAGGAGCCCTTCTGGGGACCTCCTCCGTCCTAGGGTACATGATAGAATAAAGAAAGAGGGCAGGAGGGGGGATTTTGGAAGAGGTTACCCAAATGGTAGCCCCTTGGGGTGGGGCCCCCATTGTTGCTGTGGAGAGAGCACATTCCAGTGCAGTGTGTCAGCGCCCACAGTCACCTCAGTCCTACCTGGGCTCCTTTCGCCTGCCCTTGTGCTGCAATGGGAGACCGGCTTTCATTCTGTTTCCCTCATTAGGTGTTTACCTAAGAGTTTCTTGGACTGAAGCCTAGGATAACTGTCTACACCCAGACGAGGTTTCAGTGCTGGGCTCCGGATTTCTGTTCTGTCTCATGAACATTCATAGTTCCCCAGAGGTATTTCTTCAACAAAGGACCTTCCTTTGTCTAAAGTTTCCTTGAAACTGAAAAGATAAACTATATTCTCAGGCCTTTTTATTTTTCTTGATCTCTTCTTCCTCCACCAGGAATTTGTTCCTTTCCTTACAGAATCTTTTTGGCACCTTGCCCAGCGTCAGGACTGGTTAACTATCCCACCCCTGACGCAGTTGCCTTTTTAAGGATGACTGTGGCACGTAGGTCTGCACCGGCTCAGTGGCGCTGTGTTTCTCCGTGGTCCGCACTGCTGCAGTCTGTGCGCAGCCAGACTGTGAGCTTCTCAAAGCAGGACGGTTTTCGCACCTAACACTAGTGGTGGTCATTAAAACGTGCTTGTCAAGAGGCAGCTGTTCCGTTCTGTAACGACTGCAGGTTGCGGCTCTCCATGTAACGGCCTTGTTTAAGCTGATAGTATATGTTTCCAGTTCACTCCATAAAGTAACTTGGCCTGTTCTCCTTTTTTCTCAGGGGTCCAAATCCCAGCAAAGTGCTACAGCAGTTGTTAGTGCTTCAACCAGAGCAGCAGCTAAATATATATAAAACGCTGAAGACTCATCTCATCGAGAAGGGAATCCTACAGCCCACCCTGAAGGTGTAACTGGAGCCCAAGAGGGAAGGACTGACAATAAGGAATTCTGCAGAAAAGCACTGACAGACGGCCTTTTGTAATTGTACAGAAAAATAGTTGCACATGCAATAGATTGACGTTTTACAGACCCAAATGTTTCTTCTGAGATTACTGTGAATATTTAGCAAACACTCAAATTGAAGTTATGAAATAAGTAGCAAATCGCTGGCAAAAAATCCTGTTCGTTTTCTAAAGTATATTTTTCGGAGTTAATTCCCTTCCTCTTGCTAGATTTCATAATTTAAAAGGCTTATATTTTAAAGAGGCAAACACTATGAAGTGAGTGTCTTGAGAAAGTCCTAAGAAGGCACCTGGCCGTGTGCCCTTTGCACAATACTTACTTTTGCACTTCAAACTGCTCTTAATTTTTAGCACAGTGTTTTCTAGCAGGCGTAGCAGGAAGTCAGCTGTACCTGTTCTTGCTTAAGTTTTAGTCTAAACTACTTTCTGAAGGGCATAATTGTATCAAAAAAGAAAGTTTCAAAGAAGCCATTGTTTGCCAGGGGAAAACAGTCTACTTTTTAAGTTAGGTTTAGAAATTCGGAGAAGGGGGCTGAAGTTTCTGTCACTGTTGGCTTGCTAGAAAGAGCAGGTGTCACACCTGACTTGTGTTCAGATTTTTTGGAGAAAACATGATCTGATAAACACTTTTCTGGAGCAATAGTGGGGAACTCTGCTCTGAAGAACATAATGTACAAATCCTCCCTGCTGATCTCAACAGGCGACAGTAGCTTAGGAGGCAACATGAGATAGTGACACATGGCATAGGCTACCTCAGGGTTGAATCCTCTGTTTTTTCTTGTTTCTCTGTGAATTGGTTTCCATATGTTCTGTGGCCACAGGTTTACAGCAGGATGAATGTATGAGATAGTGAGTGGCACATGTCACTGAGCAGAGCAGGAGGTGCGAGACCGAGCAAGAGTGATGTGTCCTGGGATGATGCTTTGTGAGCCTGCGTCCTGGGTACCTCCCCTGCAGACTCCCTGTCCCTCCCACTGGAGACTCAATTGGGAAAAGATTTGCCTGGAGACCCAAACCCAGAATAGCTCTGACCTTTGTCCCGTTGTTCTTTCACATCATGTCATTAAATCCAAGGACATTGCTGATTATTTTTTCTTTCAAAAAATTAAAATCAAGCAGAAGTGATTTCCACCAAGAACAAAAAAAGTACATAAATGCCAAACCTTTCCTTTGGTGGACGGGACATTATAACCAGATGGGATTCGTTGTCTTGCAGATGAAGGTAGATAAGTGGCCACTGCAGCCACTTTTATTGTATTGAATCGTTGTCACTGAACCTTCAAAAACTGGTGTTCCTGGCTAAATGTTCAAGAAATTGATGCATTTTAAAGAAGGTTTTGCTAATGAAGAGTCCATTTTTTTTGTTGTTTAAATCCTAAACCAATTTCAGTTATTTTATATTTTTGTTCTAATGCTATGCCTAGAACCAAGACAGACATTGTAGAGAGTTTAAAAACAAAAGATGGTAGATATAGAAGGCCTCCCTGGCCATCATCTGTAATTAACAGCTCCCCCATATGTGCTCTAGGACTCCAGTAGATATTGTTAAAATGGTACCAAGAGTCTCACTTCTTGGTCTGGTGTGTATTCCCTTGATGTGTTGCCATTCGGTGTGTTCAGTCGGCGTTATTTTACATCATTCCATGAAGATGGAGAATTGGCACTGAGCATGTTATTACAGGAGGGAAAGGTCACTTAAAATCAGGCCACCTAGCAAGTTAGTTTTCAGTGTGTCTTATTTGCCCCATTACCAGTTCCAAGTGTTGTTGATTAAAGAATCCAAGATACCAAAGTTAAAAAAAAAAAAACCCAACAAATTAGACAGTTAGTGGCTTCTGTAAGTATAAACTCCTCGCAGGGACTGGACTTATTTCCTGTTTTTGTTTGAAATAATTGGTGAGATGGTATCTTAGAAAATTATGAGAGCACTACTGAATACATGGCATTATAAAATTAATACTGTCATAAACAAAAATATGAAGATAGAAATACTGGGGGGCATGATAATAGCTTTCCGCAAGTAGACTTTTAGAGTGAGGTGTACGTTATTCTCTATGTAAAGAAGTAAATTCTTAACCTTAACAGAACTTCAAAGATGAACCTTTTTAATGTACTTTTATAGCATGTATATTAAAAGAGAATATATTTTAGCAAAAGATTGCCCTAAAACCCTAACTCTGATCATTTTTATATTTGCACTGCAGAGAGGGCTCAAATTCCAGTGTAGCATTGTGGTGGTGATAAATGGAAACCCAGAAATTTCCTTCACAGTACGAGCAAATTGTTCAGAATCTGCTATTTTTTGAGGTACTCTAATGGTACTCATTGCTTGACTTTTAGCTTGTGGGATACAAATGTTTCCCCAGTGCTTTCCCCGTTGTGGTGGTGTACATACATTTACTATCTGAGAATAAAGAGACCACACACACACATCCTTTTTGTTAATTTATAGAACACTTTGGTTTGAACAAAGATAGTGTCACCTTGTTCACTAAAAAGGAAAAAGTAGAAACACTCTATATGCTGTGTATGGGTGATTGTGTATGGTTTGTGTCAATCAGTTCTCTGAGTCTTACTGAAGCTGACATTGGAAAATAAACCTGAAAACAAATCATATTTTGACTTTGTTGTGCCACTTTCTCTTTGGAGCAGAAGCAGCCATCCAGTTAGTATTGGCAGATAATGAGGGGCCTATGAGTCCTGTTGTCATACGTTCTCCATCATCGACACCTACAGTGACATCTGCAGGAGTTGGAACATATGTATTTGTTGAGAGGCAATGTCTGCTTGGGAGAAAGAGTACTGAACTTTTGTGGATTTTACAGCTTTTAAGTACACTTTATTTCTGTGATTCTCTGATTAGTGTCTGTGTCCCCACAAGAGCTCTAAGCTACAGGGAGGCTGACTACGGTCCATTGCATTCCCACTGTGTAGCCCAAAGCCTGCACTCTCTCTAGCTACTCAAGCTCTTGAACAAATGAATGGGATTGGCGTCCAAAGCCCAACTGCCTGCATTCATAGCTTCCGCCCTGTCTCCCTTGGGCAGCCCTTCCACCCACCAGCCCAGTTTTCAATGTGCATATTAACTGTCCCTAGCCAATAGAGTTATTTTATTGAGGATTAAGGGAAAACTCATATGGAAGCACCTTGATACCAGGTTTGGCAGGTAAGTCTGTGAACTTAATTGTTCTAAGTGCTACGTACCTCATTGCTGAATATCACTACTGTCACCTTCAAAGTACTCCTCTTGGGAGGCTATGTACTGGTGCAAGTGCCTAGTCCACCCTTCAAAACAATTTGGGAACTCTCTGGAATGGCCGTCTTGCATGGTGGCACACTGGCAAGTTCACGAACTTAATTGTACAGTTGTTTGTGAGGGAGTTTTTAGCCAGTAAACAAATCACTGTATTGGAACACCCTCCCTACTCACCTGATCTGGCCTCCAATGACTTTTTCTTTACCCCAAAATAAAGGAAATATTGAAAAGAAGACATTTTGATGACACTGAGGACATCAGGGGTAATACGACATCAGCTCTGATGGCCATTCCAGAAAGAGTTCCAGAATTGCTTTGAAGGGTAGACTAAGCGTTGGTGTTGATGCATAGCTTCCCAAAGGGAGAACTTTGAAGTTGACCATAGTGATATTCAGCAATGAGATATGTAGCACTTTTTCTAGGATGAGTGTCCAACCTTAACTGGCAGGCTTCATAGAGATAGCTGTTGCTGAGTTGGCTGCAGCTTACGGTGGCCTTATGTACAACAAAACAAAACATGGCATTGTCCCGTGTCATCATCATGACCCCTGGCGTTTTTGCATCAGTCCATCACAGTGAGAGTCTCGCTTGCCCTTGCTGGCCCTCTACTTCACAAACATGATGTCCACATGTCCAGGAAACCTTGGTGGCATAGTGTTTAAGAGCTCCAGTTCTAACTAAGAAGTTGGCAGTTTGAATCCACCAGCCTCTCCTTGGGAACTCTGTAGGGCAGTTCTACTCTGTTCTGTCAGGTTGCCATGAATCCGAATCGACTTGACAGCAGTGGGTTTTTTAATGACGTGTCCCAGAAGCCCTGGTAGCACAGTGGGTCGGTGCTTTGAACCCACTGGCTTGCAACAGAAGAAAGATATGGCAGTCTGCTTCTGTCAAGATTTACAGGCTTGGAAACCCTATGTGGTAGTTCTACTCTGTCCTGTAGGATCATTATCAGTCAGAATCAACTCCGGGGCAGTGGGATTTGGTTTGGAATGACATGTCCACAGTGAGTTAGACGCTGTTACCAGCCTGTAGGTCTTCACTGGCTAATTTTCAGAAATAGATCATCAGATCTTTCTTCCTAGTTGTGTTAGTTTGTAATCGCCGAAACTTGTCCTCCATGGGTGACTACTGGTATGTGAATTTGCTGGTGGCACAGTGACACAAATCACCAGATAAGACAAACTGACAGGTGGTGGCAGGACATCCTGCTCTCCCAGTTTTCCTCCCACACGTTTGGCTGCCACTTCAGTCTCGTTTGCTGATTCTTCTCATTTCGTCACCGCTAAAAATGTCTCAGGGCTCACTTCTTAACATCTCTTCCTTCCTATGAATCCCTGTGTCACAGAACTGTGTTCCCCTAAAGTGTGTGTCAGCTTGGGTAGGCCAATAAAAACCTTTTGGGTGACAACAGGATATTGCCCCCCTTGCTTGTTTTGGATACTTTATAAGGAAGAATTAATTAATTGCTGGAGGAAGGCATCATGTTTGGTGAAGGAAATGGCCAGCGAGGGCGAGGGAGACTGGTGCAATGGATTGACATAATAGCTGAGAGGATGGACTCAGACGTGGTGGCTGTTGGGAGGATAATGTAGGATCTGGCAATATTTTGTTCTGTTGTGTGTAAGACTGTCAAAAGTCAGGGTTGACACAACAGAAGCTATCTGTGCTGTCCTGGGATGCATGGAGGCAGGCATGATCATCTATGAGAGGTTAAGTGAGATCTATGAATGAGAAATACCTACTGGATTTAGCCGTGAGTGGTCACTGGTGAGTCTGGCAAAAGGTTATTGGGGAATGGAAAGAGAGGAATCAGAAAGAATGCAGTAAGTTCACAGCTGAAAGGGGAGCTTAGGTCTCCAAAGGGTTGTTTTTAAGACAAGAGAAGTAACAGTGTGTTTGAATGCTGATTGAAATGATCCAGAGGAAAACAGACTGACAGTGCTGGAAAGAGAGGGGAGAATTGCTGGATCACATTCAAGAGCAGGTGAGGGGAGGTGCAGCTAGTGTGTGAGTGGAGGATTGGCTCTGGTCAGAGGAGCCAACAGGCTGTAAGGGTGCAGATCCAGGAAGGAAGATGAAATGGGCTTGAGGAATTTGCTTTTGATTTGTTTGTTTTCTGGGTGGAATAGGAAAGAAAATCAGGAGATTCATGAGATCACCCGGTGCAAGGTTGGCAAACTTCTGTAAAGAACCAGATAGTAAATACTGTAGGCTTTGTGGGCCATAAGGTCTGTTGCAGCTACTCAGCTCTGCTCTTGTATTGCACAAGCAGCCACGAGCAATGCGTGAAGAAAGGGGCAATAGCTGAGGAACAGTACAGATTTATTTGCAAAACAGTGTGGATGGATAATTTAGCCTCAGGACCCAAGATTGCCATCCTTTGGTCTATGTAGATAAAGAAAAGGAAGCTCCAGAAGCCAGGGGGAGCGACTGTCCCTCTGGGGTGGCTGGGCAGTAAGAAATAGTCTTGAATACCACATCGTGGCAGAATTAACTAATGAAACAAATGTGATATTGGATCTGAAAGTTAGATTTAGATGACAAATTAGTAACATACTGATATTATAAATTTATACTGCGTGTGGTTCTTTGAAGAGGATATCTATTCCTGTAGATGTTAGCTAAATGAAAGACTATACTTTATGTAGCTCACATTTACATTTATGGACATTAAAGGCATTATCACGCTACCATTACTGAACATATGATCAAAGATTCCATGGAAGAACCTTGATGAAAAGGAGAAAATGCAGAACAAAATTGCAAATTCTCATGGACTCCAGACTCTCTGGCATCATGGAGTGTGGATGAACCACTGAAACTATTGCCCCGAGATAGTCTTGAAACCTTAAACCAAAAGTATCGCCTGAAATTATCTTAAAACCAAACAGTAGTTTAGCTTAACCACTAAAAAAAAAAAAAGTTTGGCTTTGAACATTAGGGAGCTCTAGTGGTACAGTGGTTAAGAACTCAGCTGTTAACTAAAAGGTCAGCAATTTGAATCTACCAGCTGCTCCTTGGAAACCCTATGAGGCAGTTCGCCACTGCCCTATAGGGTTGCTATGAATTGGATTCGACTTGATGGCAGCTGACTGTTGATTGTAAGTTAATAAATAGCAACAAGCTATTGAACATATGTTCTTAGCAGACTATCTGCTCCATGTACCTTAATATTTAGAATACTCTAGGTTACCTTTCAATTAGAATAATAATATATTTCAGTGAGGGAGATTGATATTAAACAAAATTAGTGTTCAAATAGATGTTGCATTGTCAAGTACACGGAGATTGAAGAAAGACTGCAAGGAAAGCTAATGGCTAGAAAAATTGTATCAATCCATTATAGTGTCAAAAAAAAAAAGCACTTAGTGCTGGAAAGTGTGTGTGGAAATAAAACATCCTAGTGCAATATATAAGCTTTGGAAATTAATCAGAACACATCTTGTAAAATTAACAATACCATACCCCTTGGTCCAGTAATCTTAGTTGTTTGTGAGTAATGTGTCCTATTAAAAGCATCATGTACAGCAGGATATATCAACAACATTTTTCATTCCAGCATCCTTCATAACAGCAAGAATTCAGACACTTGAATGCTCCTCAACAGAAGACTGTTTGAATAAATTGTGGTGTATCCACCGAATGGAATGATACAGCTGTGTAAAGGAATGGTTAGTATCTTGTGATCTGGTGGATCTCCATGACACATTTGCTGAAAGAGGAAGAAAACATTTCAGAAAACTGTATACAGTGTGACCTACTTCTAATAAGACAAAAAGTTCAACACAACGGCACAAAAATCAAACCACCACTACCTCGTCTTTAGTATGTGTTTTCTGAGTGTGTCCAATGAGGCAAAAGGATGGATATGCATCATATTGATGGTTACTGTGGTAATGGGATGAGAGGGAATTATTACTCATAAAAAATGTAGTACTTTAATTATTATGGTAAATGCTTGGTTTTAAAATCTTTAGAGACTTTAATTGAAACTTTAAAAAAAAGGAATTTCTGTTTAAGAATGGGAATGTTCACAGTCTCCTTCCCCTAATAATGTAATAGAACAGCAACGTTAAAAAAGTATTAACTGACCAAGGAATGAAATAAAATCTTATAACTTAAATTTGAAAAATTAGGGTACATGAATAATACAGAAAATCCTTGGTCCTTACAGCTACTAACTGGAAGCCTTCCTGAAAGGTGAGCTGACAAAATCCTAAGAATATTTTTCAGGGCTCTCTGGTTGGCAGAAATATGAACTTTAGGGATAATGGGCAAGCAGGGTATGAGGGATGAGAGGAGGGGAGAAGGAATCAAGATAAAATCCTATTATCTTTCACCTCATTTTCTCTGTAACCAAACCCAATCGAGTTCTGTTGAGTTGATTCTGACTCAAAGCAACTTATAGGACAGAAGAGAACTGCTCCCTAGAGTTTGCAAGGACCACCTGGCAGATTTGAACTGCCAACCTTCTGGTTAGCAGCTGTAGGGCTTACTCCACTATGCCACCAGGATTTCCATTGTCTCTGTAGAGGCAGGAAAAAAATGGCAGTGTTGGTATTTTCCAAAACTCAGTGATATATTTGGTGAATGATCCTCAACCATTTCACCTAATGATAATAGGATAAACCCTCTACTTGGTGACATGAACCATGGACTAGAACATTTCATAAGTTTTCACTCACAGTAAAGGTTGCATCGAATTACATCTGTATACTCTTGCTTTTCGTTCCCTCAGACTATAGAAAAAGTACAAAAGTCACAACACTGAGTCCTCAAACTAAGGGTGAGGAGGTTAAGGAGAATCTGCTGACTACACCAGAGCAACATAAAGTTTGGATAAGATCATCCACACTTATAATGAGAAAGATAAAAGTCACTGCTAAGACAGCTACACACAACAAAGGGAGGCAGGCAGGCAGGCAAGAGGGCAGGAAAACATTTGCAAAGACCAAGAACCCAGTCTGGGAGACAACTGCACAAGGAAGAGAAGTGCAGTGTCCAGAGGAGCTTTCTCCAGGAAGGCTTTGTATGACACATAACCTGAATTCAGGGAAGGTTCAAAGCTCAAAATGAGATGAAGGTTCAAAGGTAAAGACTGCAGAGCTAATGAAACAAATGGTGGAGGCAAGCACCACCCTTACTGAATTGTTAGGTACCATCATGTCGGTTCTCAGCGCCCTGTGTACAAGAGAAGAGACATAGCCTGGTCTTGTGCCATCCTCACGTTCATTACTGCATTTGAGCCCTTTGTTGTAACTGCTGTGGTAAGCCGTCTTGCTGAGGGTCTTCCTCTTATTTGCTGAACCTCTGCCTTACAAAGCATGATGTCCTTCTCCAGTGACTGTTAATGTGTCTGAGGTACAGTACAAAAGGCAAAGTCTGGTCATCCTTGCTTCTATTCTTTCTATACTTCTTCCAAGATAGATTTGTTCATTCTTCTGGCAGTACGTGGTATATATATTCCCTACTCTTCACCAAAACAATGGTTAGATACTAGAAAAAGGAATAGAATAACAACAACCACAGCAAAAAAACTCATTGCCATCGAGTTGATATCGAGTCCTGGTGACTCCATAGAACAGAGCAGAGGTGCCCCATAGTTTCCAAGCAGCACATAGCAGATTTGAACTGCCAGCCTTTTGGTTAGCAGCTACAGCACTTAACCACTACGCCCCCAAGATTTCCTAAGGAATGAAAATGAAATGACACATAAGCCATATGAAGGCAAGCCTCTCTCATCTGTAGGCTGAAGAGGTGCTTTAAGAGGGTGGTTATGTCGTCTGGGTATCATCCTCAAGGCCCAGCCCAATATGTATTACCATGAACAAAGAAATCGCAGCCTGAGGAGGGGGAAAAATACATCTGAATCTGTGGATCCAAACTGGAACCACAAGCACACTTACTAACGTTGCTTTAGTAGAACACTTTGTCTTCCTCTTGGCAGAAATCAACCAGCAGAGCCCGACTGAAGAGACCCTCAAGTTTATAACCAAAGGCTACTGACCTTTGCTCTATAGCTTATTTCGCTTCAACAGGTTGTAAAGGTGTGGCTTCCTTTTTTGAACACAAATGTTTTTTTAGGGTGTAGCTTTTGTTTGAACTGTGTGGTCATGCTTGAAGACACGGTCATAAACGGCTTGCTTTTCTTTCAATAGCTATCATCTGCCTGGAATGAAGCTTGCAGCTTTGTTTTGCCCTGGGTGAGCAAGAAGTAGGATTAGTGAAGGCCAAGGTTGAAGATTCCATGTTGATCTTCTTGATACAGCAGCACACAATTATGTATGAATAATACTTAAATAACATCCAAAGTACAGTTTCAGTGTAGTCACAGAAAGGTGGAAAACACAAACTGAGAGGTGTTTGCAGAGTCTGGGAGTCCACAGGCTTAGGGGTAAAGCTGGAATTGAAACGGCAAGTTTCTTTTCCCTCATATGTCAAAGGAGGGTGTGGCCTAGAGCGTTTCTACCGGCTTGTCCCATTCCGACACTCTGCCTACTGTGTATCTGGCTGGAGACACTCTTGCCATTGGCTTTCATTTAGGCTGAATGAAGAGAATGTTTTAATGCATCATCTCTTTTCTATTAATGTTTACAAATTAACAGTATTGTATATTGAGAACTTGTTTGTTAAACTCTACATTTCTACATATATTACCCAATTCTTACATTGATTCTGACGGGAAAAGTATTAGTATGCAAAATACAATACACATGAGGACACACATGTGAAGTCAATTGCTCAAGTGCACATGGAAAGTGATGGAACATAAACATAAACCTCAGATGAACTCTCAAGGCCATGCTCTTAATCAGTACGCTAGTTAGACTGTCTTTGATATTAAAAGATTAGTATTAGTAGTTTCCTCTATGTTATCGTAAGTCCCCGGTTGATACAAACGGTTAACCTGCTTGGTTGGTGTAGTGGTTAAGTGCTATGCCTGCTACTGAAAAGCTCATCAGTTCAAATCTGCTAGACACTCCTTGGAAACTTTACAGGGCAGTTCTACTCTGTCCTGTAGGGTCACTGTGAGCTGGAGTCAACTCAATGCCAGTTGGGTTTTGGTTTTTTTTAAGCAAAAGTTTGGTGGTTCAAGTTCATCCAGTGGCTCCTTGTAAGAAAGATCTGGTGATCTAGTTCTGAAAAATCAGCCACTGAATACCCAGTGGAGCACAATTCTACTCTTTATACACAGGGTCGCCATGAGTCATAGTCAAGTCAGTAATAACTATTGATTTTTTCAATATTATCAAAATTTTAACATGAACTAGGAGAGTAATATGATGCAAGAACAAATTTACTAGAAACATTAACACTTCAGACACATGCTCTTTGCCTTGTGTTGCTTCAAGTCGTGAAGGCACTCCAACAGCTGGGAAAGCACAGTCAGTTGAGTTGGGAGAGCCTGGTCTTTCATTTGGCAAGCATCAATGGGAGGAGAGTTGAAAACAGTAGGCCTCCAATTATGATAATTACTACCAAGTGAGATTACACTCACAGCTACTTTACAATCTGGGTAGCATCCATGCATCTTCTCCTTGGACCAGCAGTTTTTAAAAGTCTGGTCTACAGATTCCTGAGATCTTTTGGGGAGATCTGCCAGGTTGAGACTATTTTCATAATATTAAGAAGTTATTTGGCTTCTTCACTGCATTGTTATTTGCACTCGTGGTACAAAATTTAACAGCAAGATTGCTGGAACCTTAGCCCAAGTCAAGCTATTGACACCAAGCTTTTACAGGGGGTGGGGGTGGGAAGGTGCCTGTTTCACTGAAGAACGTCCTTGAGGAACCACTAAAGAAGTATTTTTATTAATCTTGATCCGTAACTCATGGGACACAAAATGAGAAGTACACACACGGCAACTGCATGCTAAATCACAGCGCCTGTTGAGTAGTTAGTTGTGTGACTTAGCTATGGGCTGAACTAGCTGTTCTTCTCACAGAACCCTATTTTCACTGGAAGGATCATCTGACAAACTATGGTTCTTTGGCAGGAATTTTCCTGAGAAATGAACAAAGTGAGCCTGTCACTTCAAAGAAAACAACAGACAGTATTTATTGCCAGTGTTGAGCTGCTAACTTTCAAGCAAAAATTAGAATTTTGGAAAACATGTATGAGCTTAACTGAGATCTGGGACTGGCAGATACATTAAAAAATGTAATTTTTGGTAATATATGATAAAATATGCCAACATTTGGAAGGTCTGCATATACTACGGTAATCAACTAGAGATGTAGTTAACCACCACATCAGTATATCTAAGTTCTAGTATTTTCTAAATGGCCAATGTATGATGCTATAAATCATGCATGGGTAAAAGATTCATTCAAATTGCAAAGACGTATGAATTTTAATGTTATGGAGTAGGAAAAGTTCACTGAGACAGCTTCAGATTCAATAATGCAATTGATCTCTAAGAAATTAGTATCCACACTTATTTATCTTGAATAGGCTACTAAAATCCTCTCTTCTTTTCCAACCACACACATGTGTGTGTGAAGCTGGATTTTTTTTCATATGCTTCAACCAAAAAGTTTACCAAAGCAGATTAAAAGCAGAAGCAGATGAGAATTCAGCTGCCATCAATCAAGCCAGGCATTAAATTGATTTGCAAAAACGGTAAAATAATTGCACTAGCTTCACAAAAAGTGTTTTTGGAAGTTTGTCATAGATATATGTAACTTATGGTAGTATACAATGGTTTTATTAAGTGAATTAATTCATATTCTAAATGCCTTAGCTTTAATTTCTAATGCAATGACTGCTGATAGATTTAAATCATACTAATTGTTTAGAGTCTGCCATAATCTTTACGAGTCGTGGGAGTCCTGAGACCAACAACTTAAGCGGCGCTATCTTAGACCCTGGCAACACACAGAGGGGATCAACAAGAGGAACCAATGTACAGGACGTGCTCCAGCAAAACGTTTTAGAGATGCCCAAGCTGGTTAAACCTGCAGCGTCTCCTAATGCTATTCCAGGGTGCTTCAAAGTATGCGATCTCTGAGTGTGGTAGCTTCGCTTGGTGCTAGTTCTACCAAGTGTCAAAAGGAAAAAGGACCTTTGCAAATGAGTTAGAAAAAAAATGAGACTATTTATAAAGCAAAAAGGCTAACTCAAAGCTGGACCTTCTTTTAACTGCTTCCTCCTTGGATATTCCAAAGAGGCCAGAATGGAGCATGGCAGAGGGTACACGGTTGGTTGGATTGGTGAAGAGGGATTTACTGATGATCAGTTACCTATTTATCCTTTAAACTCTGGAAGAACTCATGTCTGAGAATTCTGAAATGCCTGCCCTGACTACACCTGTCTGAGGGCTATGAGAACCGAGTGATAAGGCATTCAAGAAAAGTCCCGGCTGGCTTCTGATTGGCTATCTATATAACGGAGTTATGCTGCAGTGGAACTTGTACTAACTACAATGTCCTTAAATTTGGGACTCAGCTATTCAGGCTTAAAATGAACTGGGATTTTGGTTTAGAGTGTCTAAAAAGAACAATAAAATCATCAAAGCAGTCTAAACAAAATGTTTCCTATACTTTCCCTTTTCAGGAATGTGGTCTTAAAGCCAAATATATTAACAACGGTATTAAAAAAAAAAAGGCCTTGTGATTTCTAATACTCTCACATGGATGACTACACTGAAGACTGGCAATGTGGGTGGGGTGCTAGGCTTCCAGGAGGGCGAGACACTGGTTACTGTAATATTCCTAATGTGAACACAGTAAAGGAGCAGGATATATCTATATCTCTATCTATATATAGATATTCTTGCTGCTGAATAACTTCCTGTTGCTTACTTTTCACAATGTGATGGATAGGGAATACGGTTCAAGAAAAAAAGAAATGAAAGCATGCAGCCAAGTCTTTTACAGGTACGGCAGCCAAAGCTGCAGTCAGCTGTAAGGGAAGGTGGTATCTCCTGGAAATCACTCACCTCTCCCCGATGTATCACACACCCAAGAATCCAGCAGAATGCGGAAAGCCTGTTTTTTTAGGGTGAATAAAACTAGAACTTGAACTAGAACACTATCAACCAACATCTTTGCAGTCTTAAGCAGGTGCTTCTGAACAATAAATACAAAATTTAAGGAATTGTTAAAACTCGGATTTTTTCCCCCCTCTGAAGAACTGGCTTATAAACCTTTTTTTTTTTTTTTTTTGGTAGTAAATAGAAGGCAATTACCTGAAATGGGAAAAAAAAAAAACTTAAGTACCTGGACTATTGCATTTAATCATGTATTGTAATTGCGTTATTCTACCTTTTTGCATCAGAGACAGATACACAATGAACATTCAAATTATCACAGATTGCACACTAGATAGTATTTCTTCAGGCCTTTTACATAACCACCAAAAACAGATTTTGGATTTTGCAATATAGTACACAAAAGTCCACAATCAATCCAGTCTTAGCCAGTATCTTCAATTTACTTCTGTTGCTGTACAAATAATTGGCCATTACTAGGGTTTACAAGTTAATAACAGGACAAAAAAATATACATTGCACTGACACAAAAAGTCAGCTGTGTTAATAGTCATGCAACAAGTAACCAAACTTGCTGAAATTAAAAATACTTTCTAAAAACAGTTTTAACGGCATAAATATTTTATACACAGTTCATTTACCAAAACAAAATGTCTTTAAATGATACAAAGCAAAAATAAGTTTCTACTCACTTTATACATAGGAAAGTGCAAAATAACTTATCTAGAGTGTTTTGCTATTATCCAGACAGATGGCTGCTACGGGCAGCTATTCAGAGCATGACATGATAGTTGTACATGACACACAAATGTTAGAATAAATGAATGAATACATGGATGGATGAAAGAACAAACAGACAAACTGCAAAGATCAGGCAGGAGCCCTGTGAGGTACTCTCAGGGAAAGAATGCAGACCACTCAGAAGTGGATGTACATGTTGACAATATATATTGGTAAACAAATTTACGGGGAACACAGTAATTTATCCAGAGAAACACATTTCTGCATGTGAGTGCATCTGCAATGTGTGAGTGATTTTGTGATTTCTGCATTGGAAGCAAAAAGAAAAAAACTCCATTAAACAAAAGCAGTTGCCCACAGCACCAGCTGCCAGAGGAAATACTATCATGAGGATTTTGGTTTCCACCTTCTAGTTACGGAGGTTGAGTTGGAAAGTGTTTATCCCATATAACTTATTACATAGAGGAATAACCTTTAAGTAATTACACACACATTCATGTATTCAAGTCTTTAAAGAACACCTCTGCCATAGGGTTTGGGGTAAACACGTTTCAGGGACAAAAGGAGGATGCTTGTTTTCAAAGGTGCAGAATAACAACACTGGTGTAACTCTGCTATAGGGCCAGACAGGGGCCACACCTGATGAAGATGTGACCGGACACTTGCTGCAACTGTTTCACACCCAGCGGTATGTATGAGAGGTGAAGTCAGATGATGGGGGGGGACATGGGGGGAAGAGTGAGACACAGAAAGCAAAACAGAACACAACTTTTCTTCAAGTTAAAAGTATTAATGCCAATAATCCTTTTATTAAGGAGTATATTTGAACCTTTAGAAATGGAAGTGTTTTAATCAATTTTGATATGTAATCATAAATAGACTGTAGGCTCAAACCTAGGTAAATAAAGATTGAAATTTAGTAAGCATAAGGCACTAACGCAGCCTTTATATTTTCTCTTGGAGACCTAGTTATCAGGAAGAACAAATTTGTTCTTAAGCTGGTTTCAGCCCATCGGGTACAAGATGATCACTGTACCGAATTTTCGAATGCATGTGCATATATGTGCATTTTAGTGCATAAGTGTGCCTGTCACCAGGGCCTGAAGATGAAAAGTTGGGAAAGCCAAAGCCACTGTTCTTTGCATGACACTTCGTGAGGGCGTGAAGGCCTGTCCTTCCTTTCTAGGGCCATTAATGATCCTACATTTTTCAAATCACAGGGCTTTTAGAATTGTTCATAATAGTATCACTAAGTATCTGAAAATGTTAAAATCTAGATTAATCGCTTCATTTGTTTTATACATATATGTACATAACACACATTTTAAAAAATCCCACCACCAAAGCCTTTTTCCTGTAAACTAAACTTCTCAGCCCCACCAGCTTTAATCCCCCAGAGTTGTGTGTTCTGTATCCAACCAGTAGAACAAATTAAATAACTAAATATTAAAATACTGTAATTAGATTCATAGCAAAAACAAAAATATATAGACATTGATACAGTATAAATCTCACTGTTTTCAGGTAGATGGCATTAAATGGTAAAGGTTAATCTTAAGCAGTTCTTACATGATCCAGCTTTACAACAAGGTTTATAGGTTAATTCTGTACACATTTTTTTTTTTACCATTTGTTTTGAAAATAAGCTATAGTAGAACATTAGTGTCACCAAAGACACATACGTATTATGTTCTATGTAACAGGAGCTAATTTCAGGTTACATGCAAATACATTTCCATTAGTTAAGGCAGGACAGGTTCCTGCACTACATTGGTCACCGGACCATCTTTTATGCAATGTAAATAAAGTACGCTCTGTGATCGAACAGCAGTCTAAAGAGAAGTTTGACAGGGGCCTCATTACAAGAAGAACAACACTGAGGTGGTATGTAACCAGACACAAAATGCCTCCAGATCTCCAGGGTGTCTTACGGCTGGAATCCTATTCTCACACACTGTTCCCTCAAGAAGGTCCATGTTCTTTTGGTTAATAGCCTAGTTGGAGTGGAGATACTGCGGGCAACTTGAAAAGAAAGGACATCAGGCACATAGGCTGGGCTTGAAAGGAAAAAAGACCACAGATAATGCATTGGAGGATTTAAAAAAACATATTTATAATTAATCGGTAAATGAGAGATGTCAGACAAACCATAAATAGCTCACTGAGTTAGTGGTTTAGTTTAAGTCTCATGTTAAACAGGCGTAAATCCTTATTTAGAAAAAAAGGCCTTTGTATCTATTTACAATATACAGTCACTTGCAAAGAAGTCAGATTTACAACCATCTTCTAACAGCCTTTTTGTTGTTGTTGTTGGCTTTCCAAATAAGGAAGAAGAGCTTGACAAAAACAAGATGCATGAAAAGACAGGAAGCGAGCATGCTGCGTCCCTCTCGCGACAGCTGCTGTGAACAGGGAGAACAGAACACCGAGAGCGATGCTCCTGGGGACCACCTCACAGTCTTCTGTGCTGTTCCCCTGAATGGCGTGTGCCCCTTACTGTACTCCACACCCGTTTATTCAGTGATCCCTTTGAATCAGCACTTCAAACACACGGTATGAAGAGAGATGTAAACGAAGACTGTTTCAGTGCCTTCAGAGAGCAGCGGGCTGTGACAGGAATCAGGAAAGGGTCCGACAGACCATGGTCTCTCATCAGCTTGCTGAACCTTCAACAGTTTCGAGGCCCATCCTCTGAACCCCTCTCATGCTGTAAGTTGTAATAACAGTTCTGACAAACACGTACTGGAGAGGAGATTTTCAAGCGTTTGATTTCCGACTGAAATCGACTGCACCTAATGGAAAGGTGGGGGAAAAAAGTTAGAGACCTTCTCGTTGTTTGAAGACCCTGGCCAAAAAGTCAGATTCAAAATCAGACGGAAAGCTGGCGGTAAAATGTCAAAGCATGCCAGGAGCACCTGAAAGAACACAACGAATCTGTGTTCATGTGGTTGACAAAAGACCCAAAGGAATGCTGTCTTTCCACATATGAAGAAAAGGAGTATTAAACTAGGGCAAGCTCAAAGTGAAGTGTTTGCAAAAGGACAGGAGGCCTGTGGGCCTGGTTCACACTGCCAGTAAACCTGGGAGCAACGTGAATGTCTTTGCTCGGAGCTCTGCGTTTTCCTCTTGGCTACTAGCCTCACTGCCCCTTTGAAAAGCCATTCTGGACACTATCAAGTTTGGGCTTTGAAACATTTTGGTGACGCTTCCTCAGTCATTTCTTAAACAGTTTGTTTTTCTCCTTGGTCCGAATGTTCTCATAAGGGGAATAAATTTGACTACATCAAAATTAAAAACTTGTGTGTTAGAAATGCATATACAAGTTATAACCACAAGCTACAGACTGAGAGAAGACATCTGTAAGACATAAAACACCAAGGGCTAGATTTCTCAATTGAAAATGTCAAAGAGTTATCCAAGAGGAAACTCACATGGCCAACAAGTGTATGAAAAGATGTTCCATCTCTCCAGCACTGCAAGTTAAAACAACAAAGTATTACTTTTTCTCAGTGATCAGAATGGCAGGGAAGTTTGGCAATGCCAGTTGTGAGTAAGAATTTGGAGAACATCCGTACTCTGCTGGAGGGAGTGCCAGCCGGCATGGCTGCTCCGGAGAGTAACTTAACAAAACGTAGGTAAGCTCTGGAGTCCCTGGGTGGTGAAAAGGGTGAATGCCTTTGGATGCCCAGCAGAAGAAAGGCCTGGCAATCTAGAGCCAAAAAATCAGCCACTGAAAACCTTAGGGAGCAGAGTTCTCCTCCAACCCACATGGCGACCCGCTGGTTTAGGTGGTCGAGTGAAGCTGAAGGGTTTGCCTGTGATTTGTCACTCCACTGTCAGGGTCTCTTATAGAGAAACTCCAGCACCTATGTTTAAAAGGGCATTTATGACTGGGTATATGATAATCACACTGATAAAATAAAAAATATATCTTTAGAGTCCATCAGAAGGGAAGCAGATAACAGTCTGGTATAATATACAGTAAAATATCTGACAGCAGTTAAAATGAACAATAACTAAAAAACCAAACTCACTGCTGTCAAGTTGATTCCAGCTCACAGTGGCGCTACAGACAGAGCAGAATGGCACCCCAGATTTTCTGGGGAGCACCTCATGGGTCTGAGCTGCTGACTGTCTGGTTAGCAGCCGTAGCACTTAACCACTAGGCCACTAGGGTTTCCAAACAATAATAACAGATGCCCAGAGTAACAGGTAACAACATGAATGAATCTCAGAAACAACAGTGAACAGAAAAGCAAGTTAAACAAGGATACATACAATACGCTACCACATAAAACAGTACTCTGTTAAAGAGATAGATACGCTCACAAAACTACTAAAAATAACTTGAAGAGGGCACATAAAATAATAATTTGTGTTATTTAAGAGATACATATGCTCAGAAAACTACTGAAAATAACTTGATTGGTGAAGGGTTGAAAATGGGGCTGAAAACGTGTCTGTAAAGCTTTACACACATGGCTCCCACATACACTTATAAAGCAAACATGAAATGCCCAGATCTACCCATTCCGAGTTATGGGTAACCAGGTGTTTGGGTTATCGTTTCTGTTCTTTAGAAATACTTTATAATTATAGTAATATCAAAGAACAGAGTGAAGACTGGCTTAACACGGCACACTGTAGCAGGGATATCAGAACCTCAGCACAAGATATAATCACTCTCAGAATCTGACCCATGGCTCAGAATCTGACCCATGGACAATTAAAATGCACATATCCTGTCTTACTTCTGGCAGAAGAGCTGTCCGCAGTTCCTGCAGTGGTGTCGTCTTTCGGTCAGAGAAAACCGCACCGAGCAGCCCGAACAGCTGTCCCCTCCTTCATCCTTCACCCAGTGGTCGGCAGCAGAACGGCCTGGCTGGTCACTCACAGACCAGCTGAAAACCCGGCCTCGGCTATCCCCAACCAGGATCCTGCTGTGATCCCTGCAGGAGACCAACACAGAAAGTCCCCTCAGGGAAGGCCTCTGATCAGCCACCCGGCTGAACTGCTCTTCTGTTCTTCGGTGATCTGCTTCCCTTGGTTCTGCAGCGCTCAGTGTGCACGTGTATGTGTGCTGCTGGTCTCACAGTGTGGGAGGCATGCAGCCAGGGTCACAGGGACAGACAGTTGTTCAGTCAGGGGAAGGGAGTATCAAGCAGAGAAACAGAACTGAGCCTGATTTTACATCTGCTTCTCAGTTTTCTTTGGATTAAATCTTTTGTACTTCAGCAGAGCACAGAACAAGATTTTATTTTAAATTCAGAATTAAAATTCACTCAGTGGCAGAGTCTTTCTTTGGCTCTCTCTCTGAGCTACCCAAGACAACACAAATGAAACCCGTTTTTACCCACTCACTGACCTAACATGTGTGGACCCTGGTTAAACAAATGATTCCTCTGAAGACAGTAACCGGAACACGCTGGACACTTACTTGGAGATGCCTAACGCTGTGATCTCGGCAGGATGTGCATTGTCCTTCCGGTCAAAAGCAGTGTGCATAGTTAGCTTGCTCCTGAACACCAGCTGACGCTCCCACCGGTACCCTGGGATGGAAAGTGGGAAGATATGACGCGCCATACCTGGCCAGTGCACCCTAAAAGATGGTCCTAAACAACTTCAAAATACAGTGACGGCAGTTTTTCAAGTTCTCAGCAGATGTGGTGTTGGTTGAAGGTAATATAGTGTACTTTAACGTCAGGCCATGTCAGACAGCATCCCATTCTCATACCAAATGGAGAGAAAGGGTCATGTTTAATCCAGGATGCATACAATTTCTCCATCTGAGGACTCTGCTGCGAACTCTGTTATCTTGGTAACATTACCTGAGAATGCAGTTTTATTGAATTGTAATGCATCAGTGCAGATTCTCATTTGAGGCACTTTTCAGAGGGCTCACAGCTTGTAACACTGAAGTGGCACCGCATCTCCAAGTCTACTTTAAACAAGAGGACACCTAAGAGGCCTTCTCCCAGGCCCCAGCCACAGAGCCCATCAGGACTGGGGCCCGGGGAAGGCTGGTCCCCACTGCCTTCATCTACCAGCACACATCCCAGCTGCAGGGAATGGGAAAGATTATCAGACTCCGAGTTACCAGGCTTCAATCTGCTGTAATTCCGCACTTCAGTTGGCGTGGAGTGCGGGTGGCTGAGGGGACACGGCAGGTGGGCTCTGGTCTGGCCCTCTGAGTAGTTGACAAATATGAAGCCATCTTTCTCATCTAGACTGAGCTGATCAGACCAGCGCCTGGCATCATCTGCGCCGTCCAGACACCAAGTGGTGGTGGCTCGGCAGGAGGCCGTGCGGGGCCTGTGGACAGTGCTGCTGGGCTGGCTGGGTGGCTCCTTGGGGTCCTGGCTGGCACTCGGCTCCTCTGCTTCAGAGTCACTGCTGTCTTCATCTTGGGCTTCCTGCCCTGTGTGACACACATGCATTGCATTTAGACCTCGCTTGTCCCACTATTAGATTTTTCCCACCAATTAAGGCACAATAGACACGATATATAAACCTAAATACACCAATAAGAGAAGAAAACAACTGGAGAATTTTTGCAGGTAGAAAAAAAAAAAAAAGAAGTGCTGAAAGATTTATAGAATACTTTTTAATCTTTAGCCTTTAGCCTGGCATTAGATCTTTCACAATGTGGCCCCAAAGAGCCTTTGCACATTTTTCACTACACTCCTCGCACTCCCCATCAGGCTCTTGCATTCCCGGCAAAGCACTGCTCCTCCGCACAGCCACTTCTGCACATGTCCGTGGCCCCACTGGGCTCATCTTCCGAATCGCTGTGTGTTCTGATGCTACCTGTTTTACAAACCATAGCTTAAAAATTAAAAACACTTCTTTCTCTAACATCTTCCTCATTTTCTTCAGTCAAAGCATTTTCTCCCTCTTCTAGACTCCTAAAACAGTTCTGTGCCTCTCATGTACTTGAAATTTTCACCGTAAATTCTCACACCCTTTCTTTTACAAGACAGTGCCCAGCTTGAGTGAAAAGTCCCTAAGCACAGTACCTTGCATACGGCCATTGATGAATGCTTGACAAATTAAAGACTAAACAGATGAGTGATGGAAACACTGTAATTTAAGATTTTGTTTCTTCCCCTTGTTATTTTCTATTTCCTACCTTGTTACTGTCTATTTCCTAACCTTAACTTGCAACTTACTTGTAATAACGTATACTGCAGGGAGAGAGTTATGAGAAATAATATAGTCACGGTTGATAACATGACACCTTCTGTGAAACAGGATACTATGTCGTTTCGATGTTGTGTGAACACACCTAAATTGTGAGCAACAGCATTCACTGGTTTTCCACCTTTTTGCCATTTAAAGACCTTTTGTTTCATCTCCAGTCTGAGTCTTCTGCTTTGCCTCTTGCTGCTGAAATTTCAAACCTCCACTCTCCTTAAATGCTCCATTTCAACTCTTCCTACTTCTCAGAGTAAACAGAGCCAGAAAACCAACTGCATAAATTTTCTCTCATTACAGTCAAAGAGATGCAATTCCTCCCACCTTACACCGGTTTTTCCAACTATCCTCTACACCCCAACTCCTCTCATCTTCTCAGTAGTAATCTACATTATACAAGAGAGACCAGAAAATAACAGATGCTTCAAAATGCATGGATGCTATGTTAGTACATTTAAAATATATACTTTTTCATACTGCTTGACCTTTCAGCACCATCTGAAAGTACATATTTGGGAAACAAAAAAATAAAAAATAAGAGATCATGAATCTCCACCTATCATTTCTTCTTCTCATGCTATTACGTGTTTGACTCCCTCTATGTACTATGGTGTTGGACCACGCACATACATGCAGTCGGACTTGTCTGAAGGGGCATTATGCAGCACATGACTGTCATTGAAAAGAAGGGAGAGAACAACAGCACACACCAGCCTACTACACGTATCTTTTTTTCAGCAAGGCTAATACTTCATTTTGCTTGTCTTCTACTTGCTACTGGAAGCCCTGGTGGGGTAACGGTTAAGTGCTACATCTGCTAACCAAAAGGTCAGCAGTTTGAATCTCCAGGTGCTCCATTGAAATGGGGCAGTTATACTCTGACCTCTAGGGTCACTGAGTTGGACCCGACTCTACAGCAGTGGGTTTGTTTGTTTCCCACTTGCTGCCAATACCATAGTTGGCTACTCGCATCGATTCTTTCCCTTCTGGCCACTTGCAGTCATGAGCTTTAGGATCCTCAAACAAGCAGCCTTGGAAAAGACTCTGATACGCAGTGAACCATGGGCGTATCTTCCCTTCAGCCAAGCAAGTACTCTCAACTCCTGTGCTGCCTAATTTTTTCTTGTGGGCTGTTCTCTGTCACTTCTATCAGAGCTTCTCCACAACATGAATGTGTAAAAAGGAGACACACTGTATGAATTCTGACCCCTACTCTTCTACCACTGCTTTTCACTTAAAACCTTCTTCAACGGAAAGGGTTGACTCACTTCTCACTGGACTTCTCAATCAAGTGTCTGGCACCCAACAAGAAATCCAAATACTCACTGAATGAGACTGAATTTTTATGTCCCCAAACACTTATGACCTTTTGAGTGGAGCTACAAATTTGACTATGAAGAGATACCTAAGCATTAGGGTAATATAAGCAGTAAAGTGTACTGCCCCTGGGATTTTTTCTACTTCCTGCATGGAAGGTGGACTCTTTGGGCATACATCTGGATTTGTGTCTTTCCTTTTCCCTTAGTAACTCCAGCATAGTCAAACTCACACTGAATTCTGAGTGTACAAAAATTAATCACTGGAAGGCAATCTAAATATCAAATTAAAACCCCGTTCCTTTCCAGGAAACACCTTGAACCAACAGATCTAACTCAACTTTTCTTAATCTAGAGCTTAGCAACCCAAAGTAGAGCTCCACCTGGCCTTATGGCACTGTATCCAGTCACTCTGTATAAAACACATTTATCACTTTATTTCACTAGAAAGATTAAGTGTTTCACACGTAACAGACTGTTGTTGGTTGCTACTGAGTCAACGCCGACTCACGCTGACCCTATATGTGCAGAGCAGAATTGATCTGTAAGAGTTCTCAGTGACCACTTGGAAGTCAGTCACCAGGCCGCACTGCTGAATGCTTCTGGGTGGGTCTGAACAACTGACCTACTGGAGAGTAGTTGAGTGCTTCACCAGTTGTGCCACCTTGAAGGCATCCTGAATGAGCACCCACTTGCAGGTGGACTCGGGCCCAACTTTGAGAATTACAAACATGATGCTACATTCTCATCCAGACTGAGCTGGCTGAGTGGAGACCAGGCATCAAGGTGCAGGCCACCTGACTTATCCAGATCTACCAAGAGTTTTCAGAGCAGCAAGGCCCAGATTCTGGTACTCCAGGAAGATACACTCAGCATATAATCTGAAATCTAAGAACAAGATACTACTCCACTCTAAGTGCTGTCCAGGGCCCTCGAGACAACTCTGCATCTCTGGCTGGTTACTCTGTTTCTGAGGGCAATGCTCAATCTCAGGCTCATTTTTATGTTGTATGATGTAACTTTATAGTGACTTACAAGAAAGAAGAAAACTATTATGGACTGAATTATGCCCCTCCCAAGATATGTGTTGAAATCTTCACCCCTGTATCTGTACATGGAAACCCTGGTGCAGTGATTTACAGATATGTCTGCCAAACAAAGGCGAGGAATTCAAATCCACCAGGTGCTCCTCGAAACCCTATGGGGCAGTTCTACTCTGTTTTAGAGGGTTGCTATGAGTTGGAATTGACTTGATGGCAATGGGTTCTTTGGGGTTTATACCTGTAAATGAGCTCTGGTGACCCAGTGGCTAAGAGCTCAGCTGCTAACCAAAAGGCCAGCAGTTGGAGTCTACCAGCCTACTAGGAAACCCTATGGGGTGGTTCTACTCTGTCCTATAGGGTCACTAGGTTTTGGAGTTTGACTTGACAAGCCATGAGTTTTTTTCATACTTGTGAAAACAGTCCCAGTAGCATGGTTCCGAACCAAGCACTTGGTTCCTAACCAAAAGGCTGGCGGTTGGAACCCAACAGCAGCTCCACAGGAGAAAGACATGGTAGTCTACATCTGTAAAGATTAAAGCCTTAGAAGCCCTATAAAGCAGTTCTATTCTGTCATATAGGGTTGCTATGAGTCAGCATCAACTCTATGGCAGAAGGTTCTGCCTGTAAAATGACCTCGTTTGGAAACAGAGGCTTCTTTTGTTATGCTAAGAAGTCACACCAGTGCAGAGTGAGTCGCAAACCTCACTTCTATGTTACAAAGCCTGCAGAACAGATATAGAGATATACACAGGGGGAAAGTGTCATATGGAGACAGACATACATGGCAGATGCATCTACAAGACAGCAACTCCAAGGATTCTTGGCTACTAGAATCTGAACTAGCTTTTTAAAAAAAGGATGTCCCCTAGAACCACAGCCTGAATTCACACTTCCAGTCTCCTGAACTGTGAGAAAATAAACTTCTGATCTTTAAAGCCACCCACTTGTGGTATTTTTTGTTACAGCAGCACTAGGTAACTGAGGTAGTACTGAATAACATTTTGCAAAGTATTAAATACCGATTTGTGCTTCTGGGCATTCTTCTTGCATTTCTAGGACTTCAACAGGCTCAGGAGCTGGTGTTTCAGGAACTTGCAAAAACTCCATTCTCCAAAACTAAATTTGAATAAATATGAAGTTAAGAAAGACACCAAGGAAACATTAATACACTACTGGGTGAAAACAGGCCTTGAGGTGATTTAAAAAGTAATATAATTTGTATTATTACATATAATTAGATTTCCCTGTATCTTGAAAAATATGGCAGGGGGCTACATAACTTAAGAGCAGCTCACAAATGTTTTAAAAAGAAAAAAATCACTAAAAAAGCAAATGTGACAGTTTGCATACATTATATGAACACTCAGCTTCATTACAAGTAACACTGAAAGCAACTGACGTGTGCATATTTTACCAACATACTACATAAGGTGTAACAGTAATTCTTTCTTTGGTTAGATTAGAATAGAGGGTGTCAGTATCTTCATTTGACAAAAAGTCTAAAATAGAGCTGAGACGGACAGTTAAAGGAGCTGAGGTTATTTAGTTTAGGACGGTGCTGCCCAAACTGTCCCACAGAATGTTAGCGGGTACTTCAAGGTGCAGGGAAAAGGACTGTGGTAAAATATGGGTGGAAACCAGCGTTTAACAAAGGAAGCTTCTTAGTTTCCCAAAAGCCTCTCCCAGCCTTGTGTGTGCTCAAGTACACTGTGAATCTCCAAGAAGGCAGGAAGCAGGAAGTATTTGCAAATTTATCTGGTTATGAGTTCTGTTATAATGACCTAGAGAGTCAGTAATGAGAATCACTGCTCAGGAGAAAGCAGACAGGAGTGCGCACTGTCTGCGGCCCAGGGGGTGGGGTGGGCTCAGAGTAACTAAAAACTAGAAGGGCCTCAACTAAAGAAAAGAGGCATGAAGGAAAACCTGAGAGAGAAAAACCAAATATTTAAACAGGCTAGAAGGCAAATGTTCTGTTGATTCTAAAGAAAGCAATGCATCACACCTAGCTTAGAGGCTTCTGGTGAAATCACAGAGGATTCTAGCCAGGAGGGGACATGAGACTTCTGGAAGCCTTTTCTAGCTCTGTGATTCTCTGCAGAGTCCTTCCTTCCTACCACGTTGTCTCTAAGACACTACCTAACAGACTAGAATCCCATATATTATTATGCAATTTACATTTTTATTAATGCCGCTGTAGCATGGCAAGTGCGTTTGAGTGACTTTCTCTGGCCCAGCTGGCAGTGGTCAGTAGTGGTAACAGAGCCACTCAACAAGAAGACCAGAGGCTGACTTGCTGATGCTGACCATGGGTACAGCACGGTTAGCTACCCATCCCAGCCTCCACAGATGTCCTTACACCGTGGACAGCTTCACCAGCCTCAGGCCAGCCACAGCGGCTAACGTTCTGCCGACGCCGCCTCTCGGCTCACTTACCCGCACCACGCCATCCGAGTGTCCTGTTACTATGACGTTCTGCGTGTCCCACTCGTTCATCTCTGACACGCAGCAGCAGACAATCTGCTGGCTCCTACCTGTGAATGTGTTTGCACTCACAATAGGGTTCCCATTAATGCTCCACACGTGGATGTAGGTACCAGCACAGGACACAATGTCCCCCTGAGGAGATAGAGAAAAACGCTTCATTCTCTTGGCCTCCTTTCATAACATACCTTCCATTTTCAGAAGTAAACTGAACCCCCATTCACTAACTCTTAAAACACCTCAGCAATTAGATTTGTAACTGGGTAGTTCCTGAGGTAACCTGGAATTCAGTGCTGGCTGCTGTCGTGCGCTCACTCTCACTTAAAAAAAACACCCTCACAAAGGCCTCCTCAGTAATTCGAAGTTGAATGGAAACCAAGCCAAGTTGATCCTGACACCAGCTAAAAGCAGAAGTCTTCCTCTCCCTCAGTTTACATCCCAAAGACACTGCTGACTCGGACCCATGGCAGCCCCGTATGTGTCAGAGCAGAAGGTGATCCACAAGACCTTCAGTGATTGATTTTCTGGAAGTAGATCGCCAGGCCTTTCCTCCAGAGCCTGATTGGACTCAAACCTCTAAGCTTTTGGTCAGCAGCCTGGTAGGTCGGTCGAGTACACTGACTGTATCATTCAGTGACTCCTAGCAAAAGCATACTGCTGAGGTGCTGAGTAAGGTTCATTTCCTGTCAAAGCTGTCTGCAATCTGAGGACTCGATGAACTCTTCCAACCTCCTCTTGCTGACAAAACTTATTTGCACCTTTCACTGAGAGGCACCTACACTTAATCAAGAGAATGATTCCAACTAGCGAAATCACAAGGCAGAAGAGAACCTGCAGTTTCGCTTGTCTTAAGTAGAAGTTTTCTTGGTGACACTGTAATTTCCTATTGTAAAATGTGTATCTAAATAATACATGGAAGAAAAAAATTAGTGTATGGGTTAGTTTTTGAGGAATTTAGTAAACTCTATGACTCCCTGAACTGATAGCTCACATTTTCTTCAGTTTCAAAGAACAAAGGGAAATAAGTTTCTTCCATAAATTCTACCAAGTGGGGCTCTATCCCCAACTTGCTAATAAATACAATCCAACACTATTAAAGGAATTAATATGCTTTCTAAAACATCTACTGTGTGTCATTTAACAGTGGTGGACACAAGACATTTGATTTAATCCTGACAACAGTGCTGTGAGGTTACTACTAGCCCTAGTTCACAGAGGGAGAAAAACAAAACAAAACAAAAACAACCAGCTGCCACTGAGCTGCCTCTACCTCATGAGACAGCATTTGTAACAGAGCGGAACTGTGCGATCCCGAGTTTTCAAAGGTGGATTTTTTAGAAGTGGATTCCTAAGCCTTTCTTCAAGGGCGCCTCTGAGCCTACTCCAACATCTAACTTTCCACTTAACTGAGTGCATTAACAGTTTGCACTACCCAGGGACTTCACAGCGGATGGAGGGTGAAAAGAGTTTAAGTAACCCGCCTACAGCAGAGAATCAATGTTTAAACCCAGCTTCTTCTAGCTCCAAAGCTTGCACCCACATTACACTGCTTCTCTCATCTCTAAATCAGTCAGTTTTCAGGACGCTGAGTATTATCTTTTGAAATGAGCCCTGGTGGTGCAGTGGTTAAAAGCTATGGCTGCTAACCAAAAGGTCAGCAGTTTGAATCTACCAGCTGTTCCCTGGAAACCCTCTGGGGCAGTCCTACTCTGTCCTACCTGGTTGCTATGAGTTGAAACTGACCGCAAGGCAACAGGTTTGGTTTTTGATTTTGGTAATTGTGGTACAGTTGGCAGACACAAGAGAACTTATGGAAATCCGAAGGTCATCAAAGGCAGTGAGAAAAAGTAGAGGCTGAATGGCAGCCCCATGCAAGAAACAAGGTAAGGAGGAGATGGGCAGCATGAGGAGGATGACAACTGTCTGTTCTGTTGTTGCTACAGCAGTCTCTCCTTCTTTTTCTCCTCCTCTCTGCTCTTCTACTACCAAGATGGCAAGATCCAAACCAAAACCCAAAGAAAAACCATCAGTAAAGCATTACTGTGTCTGTCACTGAATCCTCTCATCTCTAACAAGGAATGCACAGCTCAGCTTTACTAGTGTCTTTGTCTCTACGAGAGACACGAGCCACCTGCCTCTTTGTGCACCAGGCAAGACTTCCTGCAGTTACGCCAGGGCGGTCTCTGCTAGGGTGCATGAGGGCAAACTCTGTGGCTACATGGTTGAGCGCCAAGAAGTGAAATTACAAGGTAGCTACAGCTGTCTCTCACCCCCAAATGAAAACCATACCAGAAAACGAAATCTCTTCATTAGTTGTAAGAGATTATGAAAGTATTAAAAAAAAAATACGAGCGCTTGCAGCACCTAACCCAATCCAGTCAGTATACACTGGCCCCAGTGCAACTGACACTAAATAAACCAATTCAATTCTCAGTATTTAAGAACAACCTCAACCAAGCGCTAACTAGCGGAATTAAGAGTCTGACTTAGAACAACACTGCTGGATCACAGCGGTTGCACTGACATTTTTTCAGAGTTCTTCATGTGCAAACATTTGTAGGACCAACTGAACGTGCTGTTTTACAAAATACCTTAAGCCTTGCGAATGCACTTAAAAAGAAATTGGACTCTTTTGCCCCATACTCATCCCTAACTCTCTCTTTTTTTCTATCAATCAGACATTCTAAGCATCATTCACTACAACTCAGCTCCTTTCTTTTTGTCTGAGTGACTACGAGGAATGTGACTAAAAGTGTAAGTAACATCTAGTAACTTTGTGGCAGAAATGAAAAGATACAGCTGTCCTCAAAAGGAAAGCTGTTTCTGCGGGTGCTATGAATGCCATTCAGTGTCATGGCCACAATGACTGTCATGTGGTGAGGTCATGGGGTGAGGGGAATGGGTATGTATTGCTGAAGAGTAATGAGGCTGAGATGGGTTCTTGCTGACTTGCAGATGTGAGGGTCATCTAAATACTGATGTGGCAACTAATTCCTGAACACAGGCACCTCAGTCTTGGTAAGCCTATGCTGAAGACTATCCTACCAACCAACACTATCCTGAGCAGCTCAAGGGCTCAGTCTACATGCAAGCTCCTAGCCTAGTGCATTTATTTTATTCTGATCTATTTATTTATATGCAAAATATTCATTTTTGAGAAGAGATAATACACTCTGATAATGTGGCACAGTGGTGAAGACATCAGCTGCTTACCAAAAGGTTGGTAGTTCAAATCCACCCAACACTTTTTGGAAATGCTATGGGGCAGTTCTACTCTGTCTTATGGGGTCACTAGGAGTTGGAACTGACATGACAGCAATAGGTTTTAAAAATACTTCCAAAATAATATTTTTTCCTTCGTTTGAGTACCCAAATATTGTTCTTCTCAGTAAATATTTTTGAGTATGTTGCACAAAAAAAATTCAACAAAATTCTAACTTCCTTAACAAATCTATAACCTCCTTGGTTTTAAGAAAGCACAGTCTAGAGAATACTGTTTTACCTGAACCAAATCTTTTCCTCTTTAAATTCGGTAGCAGTGAGGGAATTGTAAGCCAAAATAGTCCTCTGGGCTACAAACTTTAATTTCCATTTGTTTTTGCAAACAATACATAAATTAAGAAAAAACGCAGCTGCTTTTACAAAGGGAGGGTTTCTAAGCTCAGAAAACATTTAGCATTTTTTATCTAGGTGGGTCAGATCCACTTGTTTCACTAGAACACAAGTCACATACATACTTACTGTTAATTCATTGATACAGAGAGCAGAGACAGGAGCTCGATGGCCTCGCAGCTGTGTTACAAACGACAGCTTGTTCAAATCCCAGATGATGCAGGTTCGGTCTCGGGACCCACTCACGATTATGTGGTAGGCTAATGATGCCGTGGCACAAGTGACAGTATCTGTGTGACCCAGCAAGGCCTATGATCGAGAAAAGGAGGATCACATTGTCAGACCTCCACAGTGGCTCTAGAAGATCTCAGATGCATTCACAGGAAACAAAAAGCAAGTGAGTAGGGGAGACAGTGCCGCAGCAGTGGGGCCTGGACAGTCTGGGACAGTCTGGGAGTCAGGCACCTCTTTTGCTGACTGTCTTTGCCTCTCTCCAACGGGAGGAAGACGGAGTGGAAAGTGGAATCCAGGTTGAGTTTCTTCATATCATTCTACATGGAGATGTACTGATTAAGTCCCCAAAAGGATAGACTTTAAACTCTGAATCTACTCTTTCACGCCACCAACTCCTGCTGTTACCACTCTACAGAACTACAGACAGCTTGATAGGTATAAAAAATATGCAGGAGATGACAGGACATGGTCCTGCAAAGACAAAGGGAGAGTATGGCCCTGATGCGTCTATCTGGTATCGTCACTCAGTGGAAAACATCCAGATCTCTGTGCCTGAGAGGCACTCCTTCTTCTAAGACACAGGGCCCAGGGAAATGCAGCTGTGGGAGAATAAGCAAGCAATCTGAAGAAAAAGGTTCACTTTACTGTTAGGCATTCTCAAGTAGAATAGGTCATCTCCCCTGGCAGAAAAACTGCTTGCTTAATCAGTTGGCTTAAAATTTTGGTCATAGAGATATCCTTACTGCACACTGAGCGACCCCAGAAGACTGTTCTAAGCAAGAAGTGCTCTCTACTGGCACAGTAGCTTCAAAGTCCATTTTCTAAATGGAAAATATTGATTAACAAACAGTGGGTTTGCTTTAGCAAAATATACTGCTAACTTTGTATCTCTTCATGTCAAGACTTTGTATCTCTTTAACATGGTTCACTTCAAGACCCATCACTCATTTAGTTTTTGGTTTAGGTAGTGGGTTGGTGGTAGAAGTACAAGCGATGCAATTCAATGCACAGATATTTAACACATCACAGTGGCTTCAGTTCAACTTTAAAATAGCCTCAGAATCAGAAAGAACTACATTTAAAACCTGGTTTCTCCATTAACTGCGACTGTGCCTTACCTTTGCTCAGCTGTGACTATTTTCAGGTATGACTAATAACTACACTGCAGAGTTGTTAAGAAGATTACAGTTCATGTTTTTAAGCAACTGGCAGAATGCCCAGAGAGGATGCACAATAATAGATAAATACTATTGTTCTACTACCTTTCAACTTTGCATCATAAAAAAAATTTACATGTATGTTCCACTAAAGAGCTTACAGTGAATTCACTCAAAACTCAAATATTAAAAGATGGCTAACATTATAAAAAAATTCTTGCTGTAAGTAAAAATTAATAATGGAGCAGTATGATAAAAAAAATACCTGTTAACTAAATAAATACAGATTCTACTGAATACATTCATGAGTTTCTCATGGCCTTAAAAACATGGCAAATGAGGAAAGAGAACAGCAAAAGAATCAACAACTCAGTAGTCTAGCTGAATGAAAATCATCCAAGAAGGAAACTGATAGGAATCAACAGGCAAATTATCTGACTGGCAAAAATTCCATTCATGTATATAACTTTGGCAAAACATTTACATTACTAAAATATATTTAAAAGTATATACACTACCTAAGGACAGCTAAGTTCAGACTTCAAAAAAGGTCCAGCTTAGTTCATCTATCAAAACTCACTATTTTTTTATTTCCCTTGTTTAGGGTCGCCATGAGTCGGATCCGACTTGACGGCACTTGGCTTGGCTGTTTAACAAAAACATTTCTAACAAAAGATCAATTCTGATTTGGTACAGTATGTCTGAAGTATCTTGGAATTTGGAAACTTCTGAGTGTCTCCAGAGCAGAAGCAGCTGAGACGGAGTATCTCTATTCTCGTTTTCAGTGTGCTTTGTTACCTGTTTGAGGGTGAGACTCTTAGCTTTTTCTTTTGAGGTGCCCATCTCCCACACACACACAACTGTGCTTGTTCCACCTGTGATGACCAGCTTGGGGTTGGGGCAGATTGCACAGAGAATCTGGCCCCACTCAGATAAACATTCATACACCGTCATTGCCTGTAACACAAGAGATGTGATACACACGCCATCAGGACCACAGACTCTTTAAATACAGACTCTTTCTTTAAATACAATGAGGAGAGCTGAGCAATATAGAATTACCTTTGGAGGCTCTAATTCAGTTAGCAAGATTTCCACTGAAGCTCTACAGTGAACTACCATTATAAGTCTCCTAACTACTGCTGTTGCTAAAATCCACAATAAAGATAACTGTGCTCATAAAGACCTGGAAATATGCTTCCATAGAGATTAAGTCCACTAAACCCTATGAGATGTTTTTCCACTTACTGACTCAATGGTACACAACAATGACTCTTAATGGAGGTCTCCAATTTGGTAAAACATTCAGATTGTATGATGCTATGTAAAATGTAGGGGATGGTTGCTAACTCAAAAATTAGTGGTTAACCTTTACCCAGGGGAACTGGAAGAAAGTTCTGGCTATCTACTTCTGAAAAATCTGCATCAAGAACCTTTAAAAAAAAACAAAACCTTATGGAACACAGTTCTACTCCGACACACACAGGGTTACTATGAGCTGGATTTGACTCAAAGGCAATTAATTTACTTTTTAATTTTAATGTGGTAAAAGGATGTGCTTGCCAGAAGCAATGAGAATGTAAACACATGAAAGCATTAACTAAATAGAAGTATGTTATAATTTGGCTCAAGAGCCTTGTACAGAGTGTATGCATCTTGCATTCGGGAAGGAAGGTCAGGGTAAACTCAGAGCAATTAACGATCACCACACACTGCCTCTCCAAGAGACATATCTGTGACTCAGAACAGCAGCTGCTGCTTCTTGGAAGAAGGGCAATAGGTTTGCTGAAAGCCATTGGGGCAGTGAATGAGAAGGGAGGCTAGGGTAGTGAAGCACTCAAAGGAGGCACTTCTAATGGGCAGATGTGTTGAGCAACAGGGTGGTGAAGAGCTCTTGGAGGGACTCTGTGCTAGTTCCCGGTATTGAACTTTCCAGAAGAGGCTTTGTCTGTTGGAAACATGGCTCATCTACTAGCTCCCTTGTACTGATGTTATGCATGGAAGTGCTCTGCTCCCTCCTCTGGGCTGTGAGGCAGGAACAGCAGGACAAGGCAGGGACTGGGTGTGCCCTTCATTTAACTGGGATATCTGGACCAAGGAAGACTGAGAGGAAATGAGCAATGACAACACAAACCTTGTCTGATTCATAGGTTCCCAGCCTGCAGCTGAGGTCTGCATAGCCCCAAGCGAAAGTTTTGTTCCAGGTTGGGGGGATAAGAACTTTATTCTGTTCTACCGCAAGAATGCCTTTATCTGTGCACACTATTTGTCCCACAGGCTCTTTGAGTTCTGTGAGAAACAAACCAATACATTAGAACAGGAAAAGAGAAAACTAACTTCATTACAGACGGAATTATAAAATAATCTTAAATATTCAATATAAATCAAGCATCTGAGAGCTACAGTCAGACAAAATGATCTTAGAAGCTGAGCTTGGCTTTTTTTTTTTTACAAAACTTTATTGAAAAACAGTTCACACATCATATGATTTACCCAGTTAAAGTCTATAACTCAATGGTTTTTAGGATCTTTGAAAATTTACACAATGATCACCAGAGCCAATTTTAGAACACTTCCATTACTTAAAGAAGAATGTTATAGATACTTCCCTCCATTCCCCAGACCTAAATCACCAATAATCTACTTTTTGTCTCTATAGGTTAGAGCTTGACTTTGGAGTTTCTCCTAGAAGACTTGGTACGCAGGATCTCAACCCCAACATGTGTTCCTCTGGACTTCCCTCTAGCCTTCCTGCATCTGCTAGGTTTGGCTCTAAGCAATTAATTCTTCCTTCTTGATGCCTGAGGCTGCACAGAATAACCTGGATGCTCCCCAGAATATCCTTGGCGGCACAGACCACTGACCAATCTAAGTCTTTAGCACCTCCCAAGTTATAGCCCTTAGACCAGGCTAAACAGAAGACCATTGCATTTCCTGGGGCATGGATGTCCACCTCCACAATGGAACTCTGCTGACCACACTTGTCCTCCAGACCAAGAAAGTTGCTGGGAAGTGTTCACAGCTGGTACACAACAGAGTCTGTCAACCAGACTTTGAAACTTTTAGGATTTTTTTAAGTAAAAGTTTCACGATTTTGCAAGATTTTTTTATTCTAAGAAAAAAAATCCATTCAAAAACGTGCTTTTCGATAAAGCACAATGTCATCAGACAAAAGACACTTTTTATCTGGCATTTTAATTATGCAGTCCTCTTACTGCTATTTCTAATCAACAACATATATAGATGTTTCTGAGAAGACAGCATTTGTTCCACATTTATCATATGAAGTTGAAGTTGTAAGACTTTGGTATTTTAGAGTTTTCACTGTCTTAGGAGAAAATCTGTTTAGTTCTTTTTCAAGCAAGAATCCCTCCTCCCAAAATCTGACAAGCATCTGATGTTTTGACATAAACAATACTGCACTTATTATAAATTACATTATTATTAAAAAGCAAATACTGCTAAACTGGGATTATACAGCAATCACAGCAAATCACTAATTTACTTCCTGTCATCTTACCTTTTACAGGGGTTAGGGAAGGCCTCAAGTTGTCCAGATGATGGAAAAAGATCTTGTCACTTGTAGATCCTGGTGGGAGGGAGATTCCAGCATTGTCTCCATTTAGTCTACTTCTGACTCGCTTTGGTGGATGAGGTTTTTTAAATAACTGGTACGAGAGAAGATGATATACTTTTGAGTACAAACATTTTATCAAGAAGCTGACATTATAATAAAAACCCTTTTATGTGCCAGGCATTAAGTTATTTCACTTAATGATCATAATAACCACTAGGTGCTTTACTGTCCTTATTTTACAGCAGAGGCAAGAAATTCAAAGTGGCTAAGGAGGTTGTCAGATCTCACAACTGAGTAAGAAGGGACCAAACAGCCTGGGTGATAATCAGGTTTCATACTAGACTGAATTCATGACAACTTCTAAAGACAACCTATTCAAATTATAGACAACTGATAATTATTATCCAGTGATGTCTACAAAATCTACTGACAGTATTTATAGTCTAATACTATCGGTTGTCTCTGCTGACAGGCAGACATACTCCTTAACTGTATTATCTGTAGCTTCAGCAGGGTCTTCTCTATACGACTTAATAACATTCTTTCGACATCTTTCAAATGCTACCAATTTGCTTCCCCACTCCCCTTTAATGTTCTAAAAGAAAAAAAGAAAATCCTCAGCATCTCTGCTCAGGATTTCTTTTTTTATTATGAATGAATTTTTATTATGAATGAAAATGCACATTCCCATGTAAATTTGCATGGCAACCTATACGCAGCTCCCACTGCTCTCCCTGTCCGGTGACAGCACAATCTTCCTCTCTGCTCCATACATGTCTTATCCTCTCAACAATCTCCTGTCTCCTCCTCTCCACCCACTCCCCCACCTCCAGTAAGAGGTCAGCAAGACAACATCTTATAGATGCACAGAACCATAAAGTGCACACATGGTCACTCTGTTGCCAAGTCCAATCCATTTCTGTCTGGAGTTGATCTCCATTGTGATTTATGGACAGGGGCAGTATCAGGGCCAGAGGCCATGCTCCTAGGGGAACTCTGAGGCCCCTGGCCCATCAATTACAGTCTTTTAGCGGAGATCTCAGGGTGCACCACTTTTTATTTTTGTGTTGCCAGTGAGACTCAACATTGTGAGCTCCATCATGGCTATCACTGGTGGTGGCTTGTCACCATCTGGTTCTTCCAGTCACAAGTCAATGTGGTCACCCGCTCATGTGGGTCTCTCTGCTATACAATGCTATACATTTGGTCCTTGGTGATCATCCATTCCTGCTGAGTTGGGGCCATTTGCTGGACCCTCAGATCCAAGCTTGGCAGCTTTTAAGACCCCAGACGCCACTCACCAATGTGGGGTGCTGAAGGCTCTCTTAGCAAAATGCTAGTTGTGCCAACTGGCCTCAATTTCCCCTGAGAGCATGGTCTCTGGCCCCCTGCCTCACCTACTCTGTCCTTGCAATACTGGGTTAAGATGGGAGAAGTAATCATGCGGAAGTCCAGTTAATATTGATCTTCTTTCTAATGTATGCTGTCACTGATTTCACCCAACCAAATTTCTATCAACTATTTAATCTAACCTGCCCCCCCAGCCTCCCTCCCTCCCCACTCTGGCAGAGTCTTTTCTTTTATGCATGAGTCTGTTTTTAAGTTCTTATCATAGGGGTCTCATACAATATTTGTCCTTTTGTTGCTAACTACTTTCACTCAGCATAATGTCCTCCAATTGAAACCAAGTTATGAGATATTTCCTAAAATCACCATGTTCTTTATCATTGTATAGCATTCCACTCAGTGTATATACCACAGTTTACCTATCCATTCCTCTGTTGTTGGGCACCTGGGTTGATTCCATCTTTTTGCCATTGTGGACTGTGCTGCAATAAACATTCATGTGCATGTATCAGTTGGTGTGAATGGCCTTGATTCTGTAGGATATATTCTGAGCAGTGGAATCACTGGGTCAAATGGTATATCTATATCCAGCTTTTTACGAAAGTACCAGATAGCTTTCCAAAGAGGCTGCAACGTTTTGCAATCCCACTAGAAGTGTAGAAGAGTTCCAATTTCTCCACAGCCTCTCCAGCATTTGTTGTTTTGTGTTTTTTTGGACCACGGCCAACCTTGTTGCAGTGAGATGGTATGTCATTATAAATTGTTTTGATTTGAATTTTTTAACAGCTAATGCTCGTGAGCATATCTGCATGTGTTTTTTGGCTGCCTGGATCTCCTCTTTAGAGAAGTGTCTGTCCACTGCTTAATTGGATGATTTATCTTTTTCTTATTGATATTTTGTAGTACCTTAAAGATTATGGAGATCAGGTGTTGGTCTGACATACAGTTGCCAAATATTTTTTCCCATTCTGTAGGTGGCCTTTTAATTAATGAAGTCTCTGGATGGGCTAAAGTGTTTGCTTCTTAGTAGTTCCCATTTATCTATTTTCTCTTCTGTTGTTTGTTCAGGATTTCTTAAGGATTCAAAAATACCCATGTGCATTCCAGATTACCTCTTTCAAAATATTGTACATTTTCAAAACAAGCAGAGTCCATTCTGTTGAAAAACTACTGTTTGAGGGTTTTTTTTTTTTTTTAAAAAAAAGCTTTAGATAAATGAGATTGGATGTGAATACACTGCCACTGTGTGAATTCGAGTTTTTGGATGTCCGTGAGAAAAAAAAGCAGAAAAATTTCTCTGTACAGAGGAAGATACACATTTTAGGCCCCAAACCATTAAAGCATTTGTGCCTGTTTTATTTACATATAAGGACACAGATCAGGGTTCTGTTATTTTCTGTAAATGCTGATAATGACACAGAATTTGAAATTGCTCCAAACATCTTCATGAATAAATGTTTATTGAAGAAACTTAGACCAGAAGTGGAACACCGTGCCAGGCTGTGGGTACATAAAGGGTAAGACTACGGTGGCTAAAAAAACATTGTTTAGGATGGGTCCACTTGGAAGCACTCTGTACTAGTCAACAGAATGTTCTAGAATACACTAGTATTTAAATTATACCTCTGAAACTGCCAGTCTCCCTTATTCAACAGTGGCACAAAAATGCTATGACAGTACACGTGTTCTGACTTTTCCGTTGAGAATATTTGTTTCCCAGAGGGCAGTGAAATATGGTTTCTGCTCTTATAGCCCTCAAAGCAAAATAAGGGTTTAATTCATAATGGTTTAACTACAATTTTCAATGTTGGTTACAGTCTATCACCACATGTTTTGCTTTAAAAGTACATGTGTTTCCTTTGATGGAGACTCTAATGTCACTGTGACTAGAACAGCTCGACACCATCCTGCTGTCTGCTGTGGCTTTTCCATGTACACACACTTGCTGTTCTACATGTTCGCAAGTGTCAAACCTAAAAAAACTTAAAGCTGGTTAACCTACAAAAAGGGAGCTTAGCAGATTTGAAGCAGGAGCAGGGAAAGACAGTCTGAGTCAAAGAGCACAAAGTCTCAGGACCTGGGAAACATAGGCCCTTGAAATACACGGTAGTTTATGTGCCTTATTCACACTGGGCTGCAGAGCCTCTGACCCCTCCTGGACAATGAGGACCGATGAAGTAATGAAGCTTCTACTCACTGACAATGTGGGATCTACTGTATGGAGCGTGGGCACTGAGGCGTTAATACGAGCTCTTGGTCTTCCTCCCCAGGTTCTAGATGGTGACTAGCTGCTGCAGAACGCACCCTATGTGTTCCCATGGCGTGCATCCTCACCTCACAGCACTCACCATACCCATTCAATGATTGGATCCACACACCCTCATCTGTTCCCTGGGTTACAACAGATTCCTAAGTGGTCTTTTGCTCCCTGTCTTCCTCCCCTGAGTGTGTACCTGTGCATGTACTCCTAGTTTGTCTGATTTACACTGTGGCCAGGATAACTTTTTAAAAAAGTAAATAAGGTCATGTCATTTCCCTGTTTAAGATCAGTGCAGGCTTCCCAATGGACTTGGAGAAAACCCATGCAGTGTGATGGATTGCTGCCATATGGCCTTTTTCGTCGCGGTCTTGTAAATCCTACCCAATGATCAGGTGAGGCTACACTTGTAGCCCACCAAGTCTGTCGGACAGCTTTGGTAATAATGCAGTTACGCATTATTAACAATGCAATGTCATGGACTGAACTGTGACCTCCAAAAACTGTGCGCAGCAATCTTGCTAAGCTGATTTCTGGTCTTCTGTGATGCTCTCCTATGCTGGTAACTCTGTCTCTATGTTAAGGCAGGGGGTGAGCAGCAGCTGTGTTGGTAGGGCGGGGCTCAACGTGCAGGACTCTATCATACCTTGAGGCAGTCTTGACAGATAATGGAAAGCAGCTAGCAGAGCAAGTTGGGGACATCATACCACCAAGAAAGAAGTGCCAGGAGCAGTATACGTTTTTTGGTTGAAATGTCCCGGGGTCCCCAGGCCTCAGAAACTCCCAGTCTGGGAACTTCTGGAGGAAGACTGACAAGGACCCTCCTCCAGAGCCAACATAAAAAGATTTCCCCTGCAGCTGATGCCCTGAATTTGGACTTGTAGCCTACCTTTCTATAAGAAAATAAATTTCTCTTTGTTAAACCATCTACCTATGGTATTTCTACTATACCAGCACTAGATGATTAAGCCAAGGAAATACAGTACACGGCGCCCTTGTAGCGGTGGGGACATGCAAATAAGATGTATGGAATCTTCACAAGGTCATTGGTCAGTTTTGCCATCCTGTTAGGCTTAAAATGAGCTCCTCAGGAGGGAGAAGGGATAAACCTCATTACTACCAAGAAAGAAGAGCTGGAAGCAAAGCACATCCTTTGGAGCTGGGATCCCTGCACTGAGAACCTCTTAGACCTAGGACACAGAGAACTGTTAACATTTGTGATGGTGCCAGACAGTGGAGCATTGTTGGTAAGCATGGCCAAGAACCAGCAACAGCAGACCCAAGAGACCAGAAGGAGATGGTGTGGTGAGCTTCCCAGTCCCCGAGGTAAAAGAGTTGAGGGCCTTTGGGTGGAGGCTTACTGGCAAAGTGGCTGCCTCAAGGGACTTATTGGCCAAGCTAAATAGCTCCAAAATACTTGCTCAAGCACAGCAGAGGTCAGACTGAATCTGAGAGCCAGAGAAAAGCTCCCTGTGAGCACACTTTAGAAGCTGTCCTGACTAAAGAACTGCATCCTGTGTTGTTTCTAATCTTGAATTGTAACCTGTTATTTCTCTAATAAATCCTATAACTATGAACACAGTCTATGAGTTCTGTGTGGCCAATGCAACGAATTATCAAACCTTGCAGAGAAGCAGAGAGTTCTGTGGAAGCGACAGGTGGTGTCAAAATTGGTATAAACTTTGGAAGGCTTAGGTATGTATGACCTCTGCCTCACAGGACTCAGCTATGGACTGATGCTGATGGTGAATCTCTCTCCCCTTGTGAAGTTAAGTGGTCTGATGATCTTGCCATGTCATTTTTAGACCGCATTTCTACTTCTCCAACCAGGCTCTTCCTATTTCCAATCAGGTCTTGTACAGGAACAGAAAAGTGTGCTACATTATAGTTTGCAAATGATGATTCCCTTTGAACATTTATCTGAACTATACAAGGTAGGGGAATCCCTAGTGGCATAGTGGTTAAGTGCTACAGCTGCTAACCAAAACACTAGCAGTTCAAATCTGCCAGACAGCTCTACCCTGTCCTACAGGGTCACTATGAGTCAGAACTGACTCAACAGCAGCAGGTTTGGTTTGTTTGTTTTTTTTTCTTAACATAAGCGAGGAGAAAGGAATGGTCTAAGGACATATTGGGTGACATTTATGGTACTTAGTCTAAACTTAGTTATTATATTTTATATGACAACTCACTATACAAATACTACAGTACTTAAAAATGAATTGCAGTATTTGGATAAGAAGAAGTGAACATTCATACCTGTTTGGGGATCTGACCAAAGTTATTAATGAACCCGATGGTAGCGGTCTCCTTTAAAGGGTCATTTATGTTGTAGATGTCCACTTGACCCTCATAAAAAAGATGATGGAAGACATTTACAGCTTCTACTGCAGCAGGGCCTTGCTGTTTATAGCCAAAGATTAAGTCAATCCACTCATGCAGATGAGCACTCACATAATCACATTCCAAGGCCTGTAATTTAAAAACATAGGCAGGTTTAGTCACTATTTGCTCAGAAAGTAAAAAGAAAGGTGGTCAGTAGAAAATAAATAACAAAAATAATAAAAATGACATTAGTAATACGAGCAAATGGGTCATACATTGCTCAAGGTCCTCTCTTTGTACCACGGTCAATGCCCAAATGAAATTCAATTTTAACAGCAAAGTGTGCTCCCTTTACCTCACGGTGGACTCGGATGAATTCTCGTGGGTCCCCTTTTGCCCAGGGTGGAAGAATGACATCTCCAAGCTTGGTGCCATTTTGTTTACAGCCTATGCAAATGGATATATTAAAAAAAAAAGAATGGAATGACTAATAACTTCACATTAAAGAAGGTTAGATTCATCATCAGAAGTATTAAAATTTCACTGAAAGAACCTCAGGGATCTTTTACTTAAGCATTCCCTTAAGACCTCCCCTTAAAGCACTTCCTCAGAGGAATGTTACTGTTATGTAAAAGCAGGAGTTTTCAGAGTCAAATGACTTCTGGAAATGCTGAGAGACACAAAACTAACCAAGTTTCTGAGATAGTGAGACTGCGACTCACATGCTTTGGACATGTTCTCAGGAGGGAACAATCCCTGGAGGATACCACACTTAGCAAAGCAGAGGGTCACTGAAATACAGGAAGACCCCCAATGAGATGAATGACAGAGTGGCTACAATAAAGGACTGGAACACAGCGATGATTGTGAGGCTGGTAAAGGACCTGGCAGGGTCTCCTTCTGTTGTTCATAGGGTCTCTAGGAGTCAGAACTGACTCAGTGGCCCCTAACAAGTCTCTATCCTGCAAGACTTTCAAGAGGATTAAATACACCAATATGTACTGCTCTTCTCTAAGAGGGGGCTATGATACACACCACTGCTAAAATTTAATTGACCACACTAAAACCAAACTCATTACCGTCAAGTCGATTCTAATTCATAGCGACTATACAAAACAGAGTAAAACTGGCCACAGACTTTCCAAGGACTATGGCGGATTCGAACTGCCAACCTTTAGGTTAGCAGAAGTAGCACCTACCCACTACTCACCAGGGTTTCCAACTGGTCAAAACACTATTCTTTCAATGAAGCATTTCATAAGGCTATTGTTTTGAGTCTGGAAAAACTGCTCAAATTCACTCCTCTTAGAACTGTTTATTTGGAAGATCATTAATAATTTCTCTCAAGTCTTCTTTATTCAGGCTTTTAAAGCTTAGTGAGCCACCAGCAGTTAACAGTACTGAACTGTAGTTTGTACTGAACCTATAGTTTGCATAGAGATTAGTGAAAGAAAAGCTGCCTGTTTAGCCATCTCAGTTTGAATGCATTCTTTTTCCCTGATGAGCCAACGAAACCACTGGTGTCTCACAGGGATATTTGCCATACTTGCAGTTTCTCATATCCCTGATCCTTAAAATTATGAGAAGGATCTAGAGAACTGGCACGTATTCTGCTGTAAGAACTTTCATTTAAAAAATAAAATCTGAAACCATGTAACTTTTTCCTGTTATTATATTGCTTAATGGGGGGGTGGAGTAAGGTGGAGGGAGAGAGAAATGGGGCTACCCAGCAGAAACAAAAACACCAAGTTGTGATAATGCAAGCCAAATATTGTTTATTCCAAGTAAACTGTTATTTTAAGTTATAGCTAGATATTCTTTCAGAGATTAAAGAGCCTGTTAGCTATGAAATCTATCCATAACAAAACATATTAAATGGGTCTAGGACCTGAAGAAAGGAGCCCCTTTTCTTTTCTCTAATACAGCACCAAAAACAGCCATTACAATATAGTTTTTCTAGGTAAAACCAGATTATGACTGTGAAAAAAAACAACTCAATACACAATAATGTTGACTTACAAGCTTAGTAGCAATAGGGTACATAAAGACCCACATAAGAAATTTTCACAGATAAGTGCAACGGTTCAAATATTAGAAAACAAAAGCAGCACCACACAAGGGCCAACATGAACGCTGCCCTTAGAAACAATCTTTTTGTCATTGTTATCTTGTGGCTTATTTACAAGGTGGTATTCAGTGAGACACATAAAAATCAGTTTGTTGTTTAAAGGAATGTCTTGACTTGGTTGAAACAAATGACCATAGATGACTTAAAAGAGAAATAAAACAACCAGGCTACTACCACCACTTCCCTCCCTTTCCAAGTTACACACTTTATACCTTCACCCTAAATCCATAGAAAAATTGTCCAGGTATATTTTTTTAATATGAAGTTTCTTCCTTAAAAATTTTTGTTAATAAGTAATTAATAAACCCTAGGCTACTTGAGAGGTAATCTACTTTTCAAAATTTTGCTGATGATCCCTGAATGCTTGTGAGGGGATTTCATTTCCTTATCAGCATCATCTGCATTTTGAAAATGCTACTTAAGGGAACAGTGTCTGCAGAAAACCCTGGGTCTAACTGCACCCCCTGCAGCTTCCCTGCATGTGAACACAAGGATTAAGGACAAGAAGACTCAGGTGAACGTGACTCACCCCCACCCCACTCAGGGAAAAATACAAGTGCTCTTTCTTTTACACCATTAACTATCTTTTCCAAAAGGAGAGACAAACAGCATTTTTGTTTTGTTTTGTTTTTTAATTAAGGCAAATTCATATAAAATTAACCCTTTTCAAGTGAAGTCTTGTGACACTTAGTATTTTCAGAATATTGTACAAACACCACTGCTATCTATCTTCCACAAAGTTTTCATCACCCAAAAAGGAAACGCTATACCCGTTACAGACTCACTCTCCATTTCTTCCTCTCTCTGCTCTGGTAACCAATCTGTATCACGTCTCTACGGATTTACCTGTTCTGGATAATTCATTTAAACATGACCTTTTGCATTTGGCTTTCACTTAGCACAATGTTTTCAAGGTTTATTCAGCCAAGCCAGCCAAGTGCCGTCGAGTCGGATCTGAGTTGTAGCATTTATCAGTGCCTCCTTTTACACACATACCCATTTATCCATTCAACTGCTGACAGACATGTGGGCTGTTTTCACCTTTTTATTATAATGCTGCTACGAATATGTCCACACATGTATTTGGCTGAACACCTGACTTGAGTACCTGTGTATACCCAAATCATTCACATTTTCCTCTGATTAATGAAACTCTGGTGGTGTAGTGGTTAAGTGCTATGGCTGCTAACCAAAAGGTCAGCAGTTCGAATCTGCCAGGTGCTCCTCAGAAACCCTATGGGGTAATTCTACCCTGTCATATAGGGTTGTTATGAGTTGGAATTGACTCAACAGCACTGGGTTTTGGTTTTAATCATGTTGAGCAACTTTTCATATGCTTTTTATCTATTAGTACATCTTTGGAGAAACATCTGTTCAAGTCTTCTATTTTTTTTTTTTTTTTAAATTGTGTTGTTTTGTCTTTTTGTTGTTGAATTTTAAGACTGTATATTCTGGAAAACACATATATCAGAAATATTGTTGACCAGTATACTCTTCCATTTTGTAGGCTGTCTCTTCCCTTTGTTCATATGCTCCTTTGATCTATACAAGTTTTTAATTTTGCTGAAGTACAATTTATTTGTCTTTTGTTGCTTGTTCTTTTCGTTTACTATCTCAGAATCCAGAGCCAAATCCAAGATCATGAAGATTTATCTCTGTGCCTTCTTCTTAGGGTTTTATGGTTTTAGCTCTTATACACAAATGGTGTTTTCTAAAACTATGTGATTTCAAGGAGGGAAGATGACTTGTTACAAAAAAAAAGCACAACAGAAAGACCTTTCTTTTATTTGTTTTAAGAGTGGATTGTTTCATTGTACTCACAGGTGGCCTGTCCTCAAACTCCTGCAGCGCTACCGTAACTGACCCAGTGTTTCTGGAGGGTTAGGGGCATCTCATTCTTGCTGCACCTCAACGTATCTGTTGCTTTTATACTAGCATGCCTAAGGAGGGCAGCACTCTCCAACGGTGAACTGTAAGGGGAAATAACCCTACACTAGAGTGTCACAACATTCACGGACTGTATAACAAATAGGTTGTTTTTATTTCTGGGGAACCATCGCTCCCTCTAAATCTCACAACTTGGAATCTTTGGCTGCTTGGGGCAAGCTCCAGGTCTAGTAATGAGACTCACTGTCAGGACTTTTGCTGGAGCTATTGAAGAAGTCTTTTCTTTCCCAGTGGACCTGGAGTTATAATTTCCTAAGTTTAGGACAGCTGTTTATTAAATAATTATTGCTCAAAATAAAATTAAAAAGGAAAATAACTCACATGTACATATATGACTATTTCCCTGAATTTTCTGTTAATGAGACTTTTTGAAGTATCATATTAAATGATTTACATGTTGAACTCAAACACAGTAGGAAAAATGGAGTATGAAAACAGAACAGCATTTACTAGCAGTTTTCTGAAGTGGAAACAACGGAATTTTGATGTGTTTTTAAAGAAACACTCAGAAACACATTAGGTCAGCAGAGTGTGTTCCAAGCAACTGTAACCAAAGTCATGCCAGCATTTTCTACCTGCTGGGTAACAGAAAAGAGAGCAGCGTACTGATGGAATTTCTCTCCTTTTTATAAACGTTGCTTTGGTTCTGTTTTTCTAGAAAGTAATACCCTAATGGGATAAAGAAAAAGGATTTACTGGGTTATTCTGAAATTCTAATTTAAAACACATTCGCTGGCAAATTACGAATAGGTCTGGCAACACATAAGATGCAAACAAACATGAAAAGAACTTGGCTATACCATCTTTGGCTGATTTCTGCATTGCTGCGTTGGTTCTAACTCAGTGGCCCTGTGGGACAGAGTACAACTGCCCCATAGCAGCAGAACTGCTCCAAGGGAGCACCTGGTGGATTTGAACTGCTGCTGACTTTTTGTTTAGCAGCTGTAGCACTTAACCACTATACCAGCTTGGCTGTCACTGGGTTTTAACAGTAATAGTTTCCAAATAAATTTTCACCTCACCTTCATTTTCACTGAAATAACAATACTCTGAAAGTTAACGCAATCCGTGCCAATTTTTAAACATTTCCTTACACTCTACGTTTGAAACAGCTTATTAGGGAGTGCAAGTTTGCTTTTTTCTTTTTATATGTAATCACATACATTCAACCATAGTAAATAAAAGCAACTGAAACCACAAGAAAATTTCTTCCATTCTCATCAGTGTCTGCTGTACAGTCTTCAGAAAAGTCCCTGATTTCTAACACTCTTTCCCAGCCAGTATTCCTAGGACAATGCCACAGTTCTTACGTACCTAGATCAAAGTTGTTGGAATTGAACAGGAATTCTGGTAAGTAAAAAAATTCCGGGATCAGTTCTTTAACATCTGCCATGTTGTGCTTCGACGCTGAATACCAGGCCTCACGCACACTGTGAAACATCCGGTCAGCCAGGTCAAAGTGGCCGCCCTATGGGGCAGAATGAGACAGCACCCACTATTAGGACCATTCTCACCTCACAGGCAGCATATCAAATCTAAGGGCTTGAAAACTGCAAATGCTGGGTGATAATTTATCTATCATCTTACGTCAAATACTAAAAATTTTAATGATGACGAAAGGAATCTTAATTTAGTTCTCTTTGCGGAAATCCTTATAATGGTTATTCAGGATATATATATATTTTTGTGATCACAGTGAAATTCACACACAAAACCTTAGAAAAAGTTGTTTTACAAAAACATTCATGTTTTGAGAAAGGGTAAGACTATGAAAAATAAGCACTCTTTCATAGCTTGATGATATTTCCCTATGAAAACATTCTGATACTATCTGTAGCTACCAATATTAAAGTTACACAAATGTTTGTTTAATCTTGCAAATTAACATGAAATTCACGTTTTCATACCAAGGCATTAATTACTAATCTCTTCAAAGGGAGAATGAGGAAAGGCAATCAGGAAGTCACAGACTACTAAATTCAAGTAGAACAGATTTTTGTCTGTAGTGTCTTCTAGATAGTTCCTCCCTCCTACAGAACACTTGTCTTTATGATAGAGTTTACTCTGAGAATACGCAAAAGCTCACACAATGGGCCTGTCACATCTGGCTTCTCTTCCTTTTCTCTTATAGCTCCCCCTCTTCGTCCCTCTGCTCTGACACACTGGCCTCAGGCTGCTCCTCTACCTGCTGGTACACTCCGGCCCTGGGGCCTCTGGACTGGCTGTTCCTTCGGCCTGGAGCATCCCTCCTGCAGACACCTGTATGGCTAACACCCTCACCGCCTTCAGGGCTTCAACAGACCTCACCTTTTCAAAGCGACCTCCTTTGAGCACTGCATGTCAAACTTCACCCTGCCACTACCACCTCCTGCTCCCAAACTCCTCTTCCTCCCTTTCCTGATCCGTATTTCCTGACTGAATTTTTCACGTTCTAAAACCCTTTCAATTTCCTTATTTATTATGCTTGTGTCTCTCAACTAAAATACAAGATCTTCAAGTTAGGGCTTGTGTCTTTTTTTTTACTGATAAAGCTCCAGCACCTAGAACAGTGCCTGGTACACAGTAAGTATTTAACAAATGTCTGCTGGGCAAATGAAAGAGAATGTGTAGAAAAGCAATTATAATCGACAAGACAGCAAATGAGTGGTGATACATCATTAACATTTACTGAATTCAGCTGGTTGAGGCTGAACTCCCAATACCTGGCCTGACAGCATATGCTGCCCACTCATTTGATTAAAGGATCCCATCACTTGCTTATTCTAAACTAATTCTAGTTTGTTCATGAATTTTGGCCCAGTGAAGTTCTGGCCCATTTTACTCCTTTTATCACTAAAACTTTACATGCTTTATAATGATGTACAGTAATGATATTTAAAGTAATTTAAAAAAAATAAAGGCTTAAGAAAATGCAAAAATTCCAAATTTGAGGTTTTACCTGTAGCCTTAAGAATATCTGTGTGAAAGGCTCCATCCTTACAAGGTATGAGGCCACAATCATTGCAGACGAATAATGGGTCCCATAGTGGTAGGCTGGAGTTTCTCCTGTTCAAGAAAAATCAAAGCATAATTGAAGGCAAAATAAGACATATAAAAAACAAAATTGGTATTAATAAATTTAAAATGCCAGAGTATGCAATAACCATGATGAAGTTAGTGCTGGCATTTGCAGCATGACAACTTTATGATGATACCATTACCCCTCATTTATATACTTGGCAGTAATTCAACCGCTTTTTTCCCAAACTTAACACATCCATCAATTTCAACTTCTGAGCTGTCTAGTTGATTCAGACTCACAGCAATACCACAGGAGTGAAGAGAACTGCTCCATAGAGTTTCCAAGGAGTGGCTAGTAGATTTGAACTGCTGACTTTTTGGTTAGTAGCTGCAGACACCGTAGTTCTCAACCACTGCCCCACCAATCCCCAAAACCAAATCAAATCCATTGCTGTCAAGCTGGTTTCAACTCATAGTGACTCTGAAAGACAGGCTAGAAGTGTCCAACAGGGTTTCCAAGGAGCACCTGATGGATTCAAACTGCTGACCCTTTGATTAGCAGCCACAGCTCTTAACCACTAGGCCACTGACATTTCTTTATTGTAGTAGCTAACCCTTAATAGCAAACTATCTTCCTCTAAAGCAAGATACTGACCTATAGCTACATTTTTTTAGGCACTGGCTTTGTGCTTGTTTCTCTGAATTGTTGCTTGTGAATAGTATGTTACTTTTTATTAAGTGCTTTCTTTGGTAGGGACAAAAAGAACTGACACACAGATACAATTAGGTTTAGGCTCAGTTTTTTCCCTTTGTTTTGGGGAGGCACATGATAAACATGAAACATAATAAATAAGCTGTGTTTTAGAAGGCAGTCAATTCATTCTTTTTTTAAAGCAAAAGGATTCAATAAAATTAAGACAGTCAATAAGTTAGAGAGCATTCCTGGTATAAAAATGAGGTACATTAAGGTGAAGAATTTCTGCCCTGTACAGAGCAAAAATTTATTTAGGTGATTCTTGTTAATACAAAAGAGTTTCCTGTCAGTACTTAGAGACAAGCTACCTTCTTAGCATGGCTTTACGTCGTTATACATAACTAATTTTTCTACTTAAGTTGCATGTATGTGTGTATATATGACATACAGACATAATGACATATAAACAATTTGAGGAAGGCTGCGCGGATATCAGACCACCAGGTAGTGGCTTACTTCTGAGACTTTGGTACGAAGTCTAGAGAAAAAAAACGGCACTTACCATTAGGGTCTTCCCAGTCTTTATACCGCTTCTTATACTGAGTTAATCGTTCATCTGTCTGTGCTCCCATTGGTTTAGCCAAGTTTCTAAAGGTCTTGGGATTAGTAAGATCTACCTCCTAAAATACAAAATGAAACCCAATTCCAAATTAGAAACAGCCCTCTGTTCATACCACAGTAAGTACAGTGGCTGCCGGAGACCGAGAGGATTTATAACTGTACGAGTATCTGTGGAGTCAAACACGCGAAAGTGGACTCTAAGATAATGCCATATGGCCAACGGCGTATCTGTACTTTTTGGACAGGCACATGGAAGTTTGCTAATAGATTCATTCTGAAGACAAATGCTTTGGAAAGGAAGTGCTTCACAGAAGAAGGCACAAATGGCTCGGGTCTGAGAAGGAGGAATGAGAAGCAAATGTCTGCCCATTCTCGGCAAGGACACAGCAAGAGGCTGCAGACACACACATACTCTAATTCATCGTTTTCCTGCCATCAGTTAGATTCCTAGAGTCAATTCTCCTTTTTTTCCTCCTCTCTTGTCTCCCATTCCCCTCTGAATTCACTTCCAAACATCTTCTTGAAGGAGAGCTGGAAGTCATACACGCTGGAGTGCTCAGTAAAGCACTCACCTCTAAAAACCAGGCTCATAGGGGATGGAGTGCCTTTTACATGAGATAGGTTCTTTTAGCCTTTCAGAGATTATTTCAGAGGCTCATATTTAGCTGACCTAATTCAAATACTTAAAAGGAAGTAAAAATTTAGCTTCTGAGGATTTAAAAACGTAGAAATTTGAAATACATACTCAGGGGATAATTAATTTGCATCCTTTTTAAAGAGCATCATGACCTACCAATTCTGTTGAACTCATATTTTAAGTCTCAGGCAGCATAAACCAATTCACATTAAAGTAGAATTCAAGTTAGTACACGTGTACTCTTAAAGCCTGCATGCAAAACACCTCGTTTATACTTTTTGGCTAACTCAGCAAACATTAACGTGTACACTAAAAGCAGGGCACAGCTGCAGAACCTGGGAATTGAGAGGTGCAAACGATCAGTCCTGGTGTTCAAGAATCTTACAGTCTAGAAGTGTCAGACAAATGTCATAACTACACAATATGCTATAAACAAATCCTATGATACAGTTTTAGTCCTCAAGGTGACATCTAAAGCTGTATCACAGAACTCATCACCTTGAAGACTAAAGTGCACCTGACCCAACTCATGATATTTTCAACTGCATCATATACATGTGAAAGCCAAACAATGAACAAAGGAGACAGAATAAGAATGGATGCCTCTGAATTGTGGTGTGTTGGAGAAGAATGTTGAATGTACAAATGGATTGCCAAAAGAACAAACAGACCTGTTCTGGAAGAAGCACAACCAGAGTGCTTCTCGGAAGCAGAGAGGGCAAGATTGTGTCTTACATACTTTGGACATGTTGTCAGGAGGGATCAATCCTTGGAGGAGACATCATGCTTGGTAGAGTGGACGGTCAGAGAAAAAGAGGAAGACCCTCAATGAGATGGAATGACACAGTGGCTGCAACAATGGGCTTAAGCACCAAAACTGTTGTGGACGTGGTGCAAGACCGGACAGTGTTTTGTTGTGTTGTGCATAGGATTGCTACGAGTGGGAAATGACTGAACGACATGATATAGCTACAGTGAAATACAGACAGGAATAGAGAAAATAGAGGAGAATAAAAAAGAGAGAAGCTCTGGAGTGTGTCTTGAGGAATGAAACAGAGCTGCTGTTGTTGTGAGGTACCATGAGTTGGTTCCAGCTCATAGTGTTCTTACATACAACAGAAGGAAATACTGTGCAGTCCCCCCCATCCTCACAATTGCAGCTATCTTGTTAATCCATCTCACTGAGGGTCTTCTTTTTTGCTGACCCTCTAGTTTACTAAACATGATGTCCTTTTCCAAGGACTTGGCCCTCCTGATGACATGTCCAAAGTGCGTAACATCAAGTTTTGCCCTTCTTGATCCTAAGGAGCATTCTGGCTGTACTTCCTCCAAGACAGAACTGCTCGGGCTGCTGGCAGTCCATGTTATGTATACTCAATATTCTTCACCAACATCATAATTCAGTGGCATCAATTCTTCATTTTCAGCTTTTACATGTAAAGAGGAGCTAGCCAGGTAAATTACCAGATGGCAAATGATGTACCTGAGAGCCAGGGAGAAGTCAAGGCATGTATGACAGCAAGTGCAAAGCTACAAAGGTATCAGAGAGGGCAGTGTGTGAAGCCCAGGATAGCAGTCTGGGGCATATATAAGGATGCCATAGACAGGAGCTAGTTTGTAAAGGGCATTGTTACCTAAGCAGAGGTTTTTAAAATTCTCTCCCATGATGATTTATTCAATAATCTTGAAATATGAAAACGCCTCAGTTAGATTTATGTTTTAGAATCCCTGGATGTACTGTAGAGACAGAGTAAACAAAGGGGTGACTACAGCAGGAAGCCACCGTAACTGTCCAGGGACAGATGAGGAGGGCCTCACATGATATACTGGCATTGCTGAAGGAAACAAAGGAATAGACTAGAAACACACTTCAGTGGTAGACACGTCTCAGCCAATAACTAGACAGGGGCAGTTAAGAAAATGAGTGCAATTTCTAGCTTGTACAACGGTGTGGAAGTAGCACTATTTCAGAGATCACAAAACAAGGGTCAGAAATGTGTCAGGAGAAGGTGGGAGAGAAGCAAATGTTCAGAAATGGCACCTGTGAGGTTTCTGTGAGACACATGTTCAAGTGTAGGTTGATATACTTTTCCTACTCCTTCTGAACAAAACTGTACTTTTTGGACTTCATGTCTCTTTAAATTCTATGTTTCCTAATATTTTTCTTGGTCCAGTTAAAGGAAAAGTGTTTCCATGCTATCAGTTCTTACTCCTGACCTCCTCTTGTCCTTCTACTACCCACTCTTCTTCACCTAAATAAGCACTTAGGTGTGGATGTTCACTACATGCCAAAGGCACTCTCCCACACATGCGTGTGTGGCTGGGGTTCCATTCCTTAACTAGAAATTTCTGAGGGCAGAAGCTTAATTTTACCCCCTGATATGCTGAGGCATAAAGACTTCTGAGAAAACAAGCAGCCTTGATTCTAGTGAATGAGGATGTTTAATAACTTTTAACATTTTCAAAACTATTGGTCATTTGTTTGTTTGTTTACTCAGGACCATGCTCCTTTTGTTTTGCTCATTACTGCTTCCTTTCACAACTAATCAAACCTCTATCAGACAGAACACAAAGGAGGAGAAGAGGGGTATCATTGAAACGGACCTGTCTGGGTGTTGTTTTGAGCCCTAAGCATGGACACGTTGAATTGTTGGAACTCTTCTTCTGAGGCTTTGTAGAATAATACTAAAAATAATCTCTGCCATGTGTCAGGAACATTTTGCAGAACAGTCACTTCATTTTCCACTACACAAACTAAAACCAAATCCACTGCCATCAAGCCGGGTCTGACTCACAGCAACCACAGGTTAAAGTAGAACTGCCCCATAGAGTTCCAAGGAACGTCTGCTGGATGTGAACTGCAGACCTTTTGGTTAGCAGACCTAACACTTAATCCACCATGCCACCAGGATTTCCACTACACAGGATTCAGATTAACACTTAAAAAAACTGAGTAAACATTACAAATAAATCCCCAACATCTATGAAGTTATTCAATTATCTGAACTTAGTACAGGTGAAGATAAAACTCTTCTTGTCATCTTGAAATAAGTGCTAGTAAACTAAACCATATGGCAAATAAAATATTTGGGAAATTATAGTATTCCCTATTTCTTTTTTAGAAATATGCTCCTCTTAATGCAAAAATGATTTGACATTTACCTCTGAGTCGTAATCTGCAAGGATCCAAGGGAAGACAGGATACTGCATGAGATCATTATAGGATCTGCCAGCCAAAGTATTCAAGTGCATCAAATACTGGAAGTTGCTGATTTCACCTCTCTGGCGAAAGAGAAATACAGATTCATTTTAGAGCAGTCAATTATTTCCACTGTGTTCACTTTTTTAAATTTCACATGCAAAACGAGGTATAGTTTCTTTCTTAACAGATTTCCAAATTAAAAAAATACTATTTTCTTCCCCAAAAGAACAAAATCACTTCCTGTATGGTACGTATTCTGTGGATTATTAAAGTGCTTTAACTGTATGCCTTATACTCTTAGGCAGTTAATTACTATGGAAGCTTACATCTTTATTAAGCTTACCTCCCATCTCTGAGTTACAGACTTCTCTCCAACCAAAGTACTAAGCAACCCAGATCTAAGGAGAGTAATAAAAAATCAAACAAGAGACAATGTTGGAAGACATCACATACAGTTAGGGGGAAATATTTTCACTGAATGTTGTTGTAATATTTGTGACTCAGGAAGTATGTCCAGAGATGCAATGCAGCACATACTTCTTACTGTAGGTCATAGTCAAAAGAGTTTGAAAAGCACTGATCTGGTCCAACCTTTTATAATAGACCCTAGTTAAACCTATCCAAAGATACTTACCATTGCCGTATCAAAAGTCCTAAAATTCATACACTCTACTTTTATTAAGGAGGCACTCCATGAGAAAATAATAAGAAATCACACTTTCAGTATTAAAATTAGGAAAATTCATAAAGATGAAATGTCAAAAATAAAAAGAATGCTTTATGCAGATGATGAACAGGCAGCAATAAAATTACGTTTCTGAAGAATATCACAAGGAAATATTCACATATAACACTGAAGGAAGACGCAAAATGAAAAAAACTGTAGCGTGAGCACAGCTATATACTTAAGACAATGTGCATGCTTAAAAGACTAGAAAGGAAAAGAGTAAAATGTGAACAGTAGTTTGGTATGAATAATTATGCCTTAATTTTATTTTCTTCTAATTTTCACTAATTAAAAAAGTCTTCTGTGATCACTGGGTTTAAAAACACTTTAAAAATACTGAATGCTGTCCCCAGGTGTGAACTATTAAACTCCAATATACAAGAACTACTCACCCCTGCTCTACACTTGTGTTCGGTCGTTGTCCAGACACAGACTCTGAACTGTCAGTTAAAGACGGCACGACAGCCAAAAACCTGGAAAATTTACACAGAAGGTAAAAGTGATAAGAAAGTCTCACTCAGGATCTACTGGAAGGCTGAGAAAGGATGATTCATTTAAATCTTAATTACTTGTATCTACTCTCCCATTACCCAGTAAATGATATGTTAAGGAAATACATATTAGAACACTGTTGCAAGAAAAGGGGAAGATACTGAATTCCAGGGCCATGTGGCAAAATCTATCACTTTGGATTTTGACATACCCTGACATACTACAAGCAAAGGCCAAGCAACAATGATTGGAAGCAACTGTGTCAACTTACTGGGGTCCTAAACAGTGATTAACAGGTAAATATTCACTTAACAGCAAACAATGACAGCAGCGAAACAACCGACACAACAGAGGCATCAGTGAACAGATGAAGTCATCTAAAATACAGAAACCTTATACGGCACTGTTAATTTTTTTTTCTCTAACTGCCTGTAATGCCAACATTAATTTTTCCCATTTGTTGTGAAAATGTCAGTATTTCTTAGTTTTACTGATGTTGCTATTGAGAATATGCACAACAGAACATACACCAACTCAACAGTTTCTACATGTACCGTTTAGTGACATGGATTCTATTCTTTGAGTTGTACACATTCCCTCCTTTACTGAGCAGTTCCTCCCTCATTAACATAACCTCACTGCCCTTGAAGGTCTCTATCTAATTTTTTGGATTGTCGTTGTCAATTTGATACCATACAGATAGTTCTTAACAGTCTAATGTGCAAGGCAGATCCTACTACCTAAGCTGAACTACTGTTCGGTTTCAGGATGACTTTAGGGTATTCGATATTAATTTTTTAAAGACAAAACAGAATTATGGAAAAGTTCCAGGTATGGATGTGGGCTTGAAATTGGTATATATACACCCAAATTTCTCAGAGAAAGACAAATTCATAGCTAGGAGCTCCTAGCTATGAAAAGCAAATACTTTCCTATCACTGTCAATACCATTACCTTTAAAATCAAGTTATATAACTAAGAATGAACCTTGTCACTATACTTAGCTCTTCTAACATCTAGGAGTTTTGTATTATCAGTTGGCATTTATACACACTTGACTTGAAGAACCACCCTTCTCACATCCCATGTGGTCACATGCAATGTTACCACACTGCAGGGATGAGTAGTGTTGCTTAGGATCAGACACTGCCCATGAAACTAACATAAAACTTCCCTTAATGGGGAGATCGTCAGGATCTGGAGTATCTTTCAGAGAGCAAGACAGAGCCCTTTACCCCCTAGATTAGTTATAAAAGCCTTATTCACACATCCAACAGAAACACCTTCAAGCAGATGCATATGCACTTTTTCTTTAAAAATCCAAAATTTAAATATAGCTTACCCAAGATAAAGTATCCTTAGATTAGATTAACTACTTTACTGAGTTCTACTACTTTTTAAAGAATTAGTGCACATTATTTAACGGCCCTTCCAAGGCCAGAGAAGAGTCTCATAGGAATACAATTTCCAAAAGAACAGTGAATTTGGTAAATACAAACAAGTCTATTTGAACCTGAAATACTATTTTTTAAGGTATAGTTTCATCATCCTTTTACATTTAGAGATACAAAAGGTAGGGTTAAAAGTGCGTTTGGATGATCCTAATTTTAAATGACCAAAATGTAAAAAAATCTTATTTCACAACAGAAAATCATTGTTTTAAGAGCTAGTTAGGACAATCATGTTTAATGAGGATAGCAAAACCAGTATTTTCTTAAAAAAGGGAAGACCAGTTGAATCACTGATTTAAATGTGAGATTTTCAAAAACTACAGGGCTGGTGTGAGTTAAAACCAACTTGAATGCACCTTCTAACGGCAACCACTGAACTGCCCCCAACTCCCATCCCATGATAGTGTGTAAAGCCATTCTAGAAAGGAGACCTTTGGTACACTTTGTTTCGAATTCCCTTCTGGAAGGCAAGGAGATAATTCCGTCCATCTCCAGAGAAAACTTCCACAGCAATAGGCTGAAATGATCAGAGATAAAAATATTAAAAACAAAACCAGAAATTCCCAAATAAGGCTACCTACACATTACTCTTTACACTGTAAATTTCTACAATGTTCAATAATCTGTTAACTGAAGAACATTTTTAGTTATCAATTCCTAGCTCAGTAAACTACAAAATAAACAGGTTTCTCTGACTCTACTAAGCTTGTTACTAAAAACTTTAATAACAGTGTAACAGCATAATATCATGGTAAGTTTAATGTAGTAAAAAACATCTGCATACATTTACCACTCATACATGAGCAGGTTTCCTGAAAGTATGTTATAATTTTGTACTGTTTCAACATGAAAGCAGGTATGTTACAATTTTATGTTTGTTTCAATATGGTAATAAAATACAGGCTGATTATTTTATAAAAGGAAGCTTACTTATTTAAGTTTTAAACAGCTATTTGGGCACCAAGAAAGAAATATTTTAGCTTATTGTTAACACAAGAAAAGAAGTCAACTATCTGGCCTCATTTAGGGAATAAATCCAATGATTGGGGATTAAAAAAATCAATTATTTACTTATTTTCAAGGAATTCATAAGGACATCTTGTTTGGCAATTTAAGAATCTCAGACCTGTTCACAAATCACAGAAAACAATGGCTAAGAACATGAGCTCCAGGAGGAAAGAGATTTTTGTTTGTTTCCTTCAGTAGAATGTTTTCTTGGGCACATGGCTATGCACGTAATATTTTTAAAGAAGTAACACCACTGGAGAAACACATACCATTGAGACTTGGCAGTGTCCTATATGCCTGACTTCCATCTAGTCCCCAAGAGCACACTCTGAGGTAATGACCATTATTATCCCCAAGTCACAGAAGAGCCTGACTGGGCAGAGGGCGACTGTTGGGACCCAGTCATGCACTGTGATGAGGGCAGCCGAATCTGATGCCGGCAGTCTCTCTCAACACACTGTCCCAAACATAAACTGCTTTTCCAATTTAGCTAACATTTAGAATCCCGCTATTAAAAGACTCAGGATCCATGTTAGAGGTTAGTCTTTTAGTGAAGTCTTTTTTAATCTTAGTAATTCTACTCTTTTGGATGGAGTCCAAGATACAGATACTCTGTGATAAATTCTACACTTAGAATCTGTGTTACAGTGAAGATAATTTTTATATTAAAAGACAATAAAAATAACATGGAGAGCTATATAGAAAAACATATAACAAAGCTCATACCCACACTCTAGGCTGCATTTAAAAATGGAGATGCACTGTATGGTTATACACCTAAGCAACATGAGTTTGTCTATCACGGGGGCAAGTCTATGACATAACGTGGATTCTAGAGAGGGCTTTTATGACACGTACTAGTTCCAAATAAAAGAAGCATGACAAACGGGTTAGGACAACATCAACTCACCTGCAAGAGATACCTCCTTTTATGTACTTCCTTGATATCTTCATATGCAAAAACACTGCAGGCTCTCTTGAGCTGACTGGGGCCTTGCCTGGCTCCTCGAGGGATGATTGGCTCATGCATACTGCAGGCAGCCGAGAGGAAAAGGAGAAAAGCACAAACATAGCCAGAAATAAACGCACTGTCCAACAAAGGATGTGTTATTTTCAACATCTAAAGAGAGGAATGGAATAATACATGAGAATTTTCAGTTAAAAAAAAAACAAACCACTTGTTAGTTGCTTGGAATACAAGGCACTACCTTTTGATGATACAGTTAACAATATCTCAGTATTGTGGCCAGGGATATTTTAATCATCAGGCACATGACACTTTCAGGGCATTGGCATGATCATCTTTATACCAACAGTCAAAAACCACAATTTTAGTATTTTCGTGAGCTGGAGCCTACAACAGTCATTATTTGGCCCTGATTGCCAACAAAAGCCATGACGGGGTACACACACAGCTACGCAGGCCAGTACTTGAGATCTCTCCGAGGAATGAACCACAGGACCATTCTATTCTCAATAACTTGATGTTCAAAATGTTAGCAACAGAAGGTCTGTTGATTTTCTAAACCTCAAGCTTCCTATCTTCCTTCTAGCTTTGTCTATCTTCTGGGTTTTCTATTACTCTCACTTCATCCTAGGAGTGGCTGAAGAAAACAAACATGGGTAAAACTCAGCCAGTTCATCTTTGCTGGTGTTTCAATCACACTGCTTCTACGGTAACTCCGGGCACGTGGTTCTGGTCTTTTACCTGTTAAAGTACTATGTTTGCTCTACAACAGTGCATGTTCTAAAACTTTAAGAACAAATTACAAGGTCAGAATAAATTTGTCAATGCACAGATTGCAATTTATGTAACTTGTCACCTAATGCTATTAATGCAGAGTATATTTTATGTAGTTTTCATATACAAGGCAAAGCTTTTTCTTTACTGTATTGAAATAACTGAGTATTACTCTCATGAAGACTTAACGATAGATACACATCAACCTTGGAGATAACAATTTTGGGACTTAAAAAAAAACTTTGTAAATACATTATCTTTTCAACACAGTTGTATTTTATCTTCACTCACATACTTACTTTGGAGGTAAGGTTTCAATGTCTCTTATTTCCCTAGTGGCTGTCATTGTAAATCCATCAATCACATAAAAGTGCTCTTTACCAAAAAGAAGAAGCCCCTCACTGGTATCCAGGCCTTGGACTCGAGCACAGCGGTACATGTGTTGGATCTATAAGGAAAGCCATGAACATCCACTGATACAGCTTTTAAAAAAAAAATCCAGACAATTATTTTTTTACATAATGCAAGCAAAATGTTTTTAAACATGCCTTTAATAGGCAAACAATTTTATCATGGCATTACTCAGAATGCCCTAAGGGGAAAAAAATCTAACCCATTGCCAATGAGTCAATTCCAAGCCATGAGGATTCCATATAACTAAGCATATTAAGCTTGACTTTAGGGATGTAAAGCAGAATCAACCATGACAACAGTCTGATGTGCAGTTGACTTTAGTAAACCTATCTGTCCATTTATCCAGTCTGTCCACCCACCTCTCCAAATATTCACTGAGTGCTTACTATTGGGGATCCACATATGTGCTATGTTCTGTAAGTGATGAACATGTTATACACAGTCTCTGCTCTCATGGAGGAGGACAGACACAATAAGCTTGGCAGGAAAGGGAATTGTAGGAAACATGCAAAGAGACTTGAATAGGGTTGTGCCCCATGTGAAGCCAGATGATAGAGTGAAAAATGTCTGTGAGTTAGGCAGCCTCTCAAGAAAGTTCCAGTTCTCCTCAATTACTTCATTTTCTCTGACCTCAGTGTCTTCATTTGTAAATTTGAACTATATCTCACTGGGTTGTGAGATTTGAGATAATGCACACAAACATGTTTAGAAATTGTATGCTGCCTCATGTACCTCTTTTCCTACAACACCCTTGGAACTGGAACTATGGACTCTGTCGCTATTTGCTGACTGCCTGGGTCCTGCCTGCCAGGCAGACTGCCAAGCCCCTGTGAAAAGCCAAACTTTACGGAAGTTGTATTTTCCTCCTAGGAGGAAGGAGACGCTGACTCTCTCAGTATAAGTACTGTTTTCTTGCTAAAGGGAAGTCTCTAGTTCTTAGCAAAAACCCCTTCTTGCTTAAACTCAGTTCAATATGGGTCAAGGAAAAGAAAATCAGCAACTAAATCAAACAAATGTCAAATAAATGTCAGTATGAATACATTTCCTATGTTATTTAAACTAAACAATTAGAGCAAAAATTGTATTTGTGAAATTAAAAGTTTAAAAACTGATAGCATTAGAAAACACTTTCTACAATACAAAAATGTCAGTCAATTTTCACTGACATTCTGAGTCACTTCAATAGTAAGTGTAGAATGTTACAAGAGAAATCCCAATGTACTTCTTAAATAATTCGACTGCAATGTAACCTACATACAGAAGAATGTACATTTCATAAATGCATGCTTGATGAATTTTCAACAACTAAAAACACACTGTGGTCAACATTCAGACTAAGAAACAGGACTCCACCAAGAACACAAAAGTCTCCCTTGTGCTTCCTTCAGATGTGATATCTTTTTATAGTGACAGGTTTTTTATTTTTATACTTTCATTTCAGCCTTCTTGGGTCACACAGCTGAATAGAACTGTCTTAATTATTTTCCAGCTTTTGGTTACTGTGTCTTAGTTGGTAAAATTATAAGTGCTATACCAAGATGTAATATTATAGGCAAAGAAAATATCTTTTAAAAATTTGATAGAATTCATTCACACATTATTCATTCTTTCCCTTATTTATTCAACCAATCATTCCATCATTCAAAGGCTTACTGAGTGTCTTTTATTTGACAGGACCTGTGTACAACAGCACTGGTGATAGGATTAAGAAACAGTGTCTCACTGTCTACAAGAAGAGAATAGTAAGAAATAATTATAACAATATGGAGCAATACACAAGCATTATAAAAGCCTCAAGGAGAGGCATCTCACCAAGCCTGAGCTGAAAAGATAGTTGCTATGTCTTTTCAGACATCTAGATTAAATAAGAGTACATCAGATGGGAGTTACTAGTCTAGAAGAAGCTATCCAAGGAAAGGAAAAATGGGCATTTTGTTGGAAAAGACAGTATGAGCAAAAACAACAGTAAGCACTCAGTCGTAAAATGCTGCAGGAACTCTGGCTAAACAGCCAGTCAGACAGGTCTGGGGAGGTCAGCGGGGACAGGAGGCTGAAAGAGAAGCAGGAAGGCAAGGCAGGCGAGAGAGTGGGAAGTAAACACAAGAACTGGGGTGATGGTATAGAGTTGTTCAGGGTGCTTATAGGTGGTTACTGGAATTCTTGAGGAGTAGGAGAGAACATAAAGTCAGATTACTGGATGGGTCACTTCCATGGATACTGACATAGAAAATTATGGCAAGAGCTGCAGTCTAATTAAGGGCCTAAAGGTACAGTGAAACAGTTATCAACCGTTAATATTGTACCCAATGAGACGTTACATTGTGAAGTGTGTTCAGAGAGGTTAGAAACAGAAGATGACAGTAGAGTACTAGACCTAACAGACTGTTTAATACTACATTTTATTACAGAGGCTAAAATCTTCAACCACCAGATCCCTATCAACTTGTCTTGTAAGCTGGAGACGAGTTACTTGGATACAATCCTTCTGTTTAGAAGCCTAGTACCTTTTCTCCTTCCTCTAAGAGGCGCAGTAGGGTTGCGTTGTCTGTCTTCTCCTCTTCTTCTATAGAGCCGCCCTCGGCAATCTGGTCTTGTAGCTGCTCTTGGTTCTCCTCATCTCCACCATCAGGCGCAGAACGAGACCGTTTCAGAGGGGGCTTAACCAGACCTACAGTACAATAACCAAGACGGTAATGGGACTTTGGCGATGCCATTTGGCAGAATGGTTTAGTCTCATGTAGTCCTCTTATGTATGCTCTTGATGTGAGATGACTGGAAGGTAGAGGGAGGCAGTGCAGTTCAGTGGTTAACAGCATAGGCTTTGTATTTAAAATAGGTGCATAACTTTGGAAAGGATGTGTACCTTCTTTGAATGTCGGGTTTCTCATTTATAAAACTGGGACAGGAATACTACTTATCTCACAGAGGTGAGGAGCCCTGGTGGTGTGTGGTTAAGAGCTATGGCTGCTAACCAAAAGAAAAGCAGTCAGAATCTACCAGCCACTCCTTGGCAAACTCATAGGGCAGTTATACTCTGTCCTATATAGGGTCACTGTAAGTTAACTTGACAGAAATAAGTCGGTTTTCATTCAAAGAGTTGTTGGAAGACTACGATATGATTAACGTAACATACTTAGTATTATGCTTAATACAGGGCAAATTCTTGCAAAGTATCAGACAATGTTAATGATAAACATGGGGAGAGTAAAACCGGTAATGGATAGATGTCACTGAAGGGGTACCATGAGAAACGATCAATTACTATCAAATAAAAATAAATAACATGTTTTAAACATAATTACAACAGAACCTACCTACTTGGAAGGCCTACTGAGACTATCTCAAGCCTCATTTAACAAGAAACCATATGATCATTCTTACATAAATGAAATGGGGTCAAATCACCAGGTCCCAATGAATAAGAACAGAAAATGACCATAAAAACCCCAAATGAAACCCATTATTACTGAGTAGATTCCGACTCACTATGACCCTGTAAGACAGAACAGGAAACCTTGGTAGCACAGTGGTTAAGTGGTTAAACCCAGCTGCTAACCAGGTGTCTTTGGAAACTCTACATGGTAGTTCTACTCTGTCTATAAGGTCTCTATTAATCAGAACTGACTCAACAACAGTGTGTTTGCATCTAGTTTACAGGGTACCAAGGAGTCGCTAGTGGATTTAAACTGTTGACTTTCTGGCTAGCAGCCAAGCTCTCAAGCACTGCATCATCAGGGCTCTCATACAATCTAATTTTCAGATTAAGAAAATATCTACATTTTACAGGAGTTAAAATCAGTTGATGAATCAAAGTAAGGGAAGAACTCAAAATATACTCTGAATCACACATTTCATTAAATTACCATTCTTTGGTTGTACTATGAAAAGTAGTAATATCACAACTGTTGATGAGAGTTGCCCTAAGCACTTTGGAAAAGCACAAGTCACATTGTTAGTTATCAAAGGTTCTCTCTTGCCTTAAGAAGACCTTCACTTCTGTATATGAGGTGCAGTAAAGTAAGAACTGCTGAGCACACTCACAAGTGGGGAAACACAGCTGCATCATTTTTACTTGAGTGAATCAAAGCCTTTACCTCCATGTTTAGCATAATACTTTGGCAGCACACTGCAGTCAGTCCATCAACATTTGTGGGTTTTTTTTTTTTTTTTGAAGCTCCACTAGAAACTACAAAAATGAGGTCTAGGGAAGTGGCTCTGATCCAAACATAAGTCAATTAACTACTCTGTGGCTTATACCCAGTGACTACAGCTTTGGATGCATCCCAGTAACTTTGCTGATGCAATGTCAAGAAAATTAGAAGGTTTCAAAATTGTTAAACTACTGAAAGTTTCAGGGAGTCTTTGAAAATGTTAAGAGCAAATACGTACTGATGAGTAAGTCAAAGTCATCAGGAAAGAGAATGGGTACATTATAATAATGAGAAGAGAAACAGATTAAAAATTTGGGTTGACGTTTTTGTTGTTGATCTAGTCACATATACTACTAGTTTTTTAATCAACAGAATCTGAAATTCAGGTCCTAATTTACACACAGTGATTCATTTTCTTGAGTTTTAGATACAGAATACCCTAAGACTTTTGAATTTATGCTGAATCAGAGTCTCAAAAAGTTTAACAATAGATTGATTTACATATTCAACACTGACTAAGTTCCTATTTGGGGCTATAAGGAGAGAAACCACTTCAGACACTGAAAAAATGATAGTTAACAGGACCAACTTATACAGAAATGAAAGCTCATCACTGGAAATTGCTACAACAGAGATAGCAGCAAAGTGCTAACTGTGGATAGAGGAGCTGAAAAGGCTTGAGAGAAGGCTGGTGTGATATTCCAGCAGTGCTGTGAAGCTGGGATACAGAACAAGGTGAAGCTGCAGAAAGGAGGAAAAAGCATCGCAGGTCTCAGGCACACATACGTAGAAGTACAGAATCAACAAGTCTACAGCCACTGTAGCGTAATTCACGATCTTAGGCATGTTCTCCTAAAGTCTGAAATGTTTGGCTTTGGGATAATCGCTGTCTCCTCAAAGGAAGAAAGACCACTGTTTCTTACTGTCAGCTAACATGCAATAATGAAACATTCAGTAGTTGTTTTAATACATAATCAGTCATCGCATCTTAAAATAAGCAGGAGCTACTGGAAATACTGCCAAATATAATAAAAAATATTAAGCCACTGGGCACACTGCATTTATCTGTGGGCAATAAAAAAAGACCAGTCTCTAAGTCTGCTACAGAGACCAATCTTTTAAGAAGGTGAGATGGTATAATATGAATGAATACTTTTAAGGTAGGCCCATACTATTTATAGCTGTTCCTATTTTCATGTAAAATTTAAAGAATGTTCAAAACTGATTTTTAAGTAAAATCAAAGAGGAGGGCTGACCTTTGACTTTAGCGATTGTGTCTTCACCGTGCTCGGGCTCTTGCTGAGCGGCTTCACCTTCTGAACTCTCTACAATCGTGTCCTGGACAATTGCTGGATTGCCAGAGGCCAGTCGCATATAGTATTCTTTACTGTCATAACTTACGGCTCTTCTGTATCGAGCAGGTTTCTAAGAAATAATGAAAGGAAAAGACTCAGATAATTATCTCTACAGATTAAAATATAACTTTACTGAGGAAAGAGACGATGTCAAGACTTCTTTGTGTGTTTATTTTCTTATAAGGGCTTTTAAGACTGCATGTATACACAATAAAGTTATAGACTTTGGGTTCAGTATGCTTACTTTCAAATTCCATTGATTTTTAAAAGACATATATAAAATAACATTAGCGGTTTTGTTCCTCCCAAAATATGGCTCCAATAATCCCTAGTCAAAGTTTCTATGTTTGTATAATACATCCTCACTGATATATCGGAAATGCTTGCCGTATGGTAAGGAGAATGTCTGCTGTTGGGGAGCGCTGAGCTGCAAGCGATGTCTAGTCTGTAAGGCATCTCCAGAGAAGTATGTCAGGCCTAAAGGTCCATCTGCATGAACGTTTACTTAAACTACTCAGAGGTAGTGACTCAGCACTGCTTTCTTTTCCATTTTCCCAGATTTTGCTGGACCTCTGGAAATGGCCCAAACCTTTTTCAGCTCCTTTTGAGAGTCCTGACCCAACCCGGACTCTACTAGCTTCAGGCCAGACAACAGTGTTTGACTGGTACCTCCAATTTGCTAAAGCATTCTCGTTGTTACCCAGAAAGAAAACATGATCAGTAAACCTACCACAACGAAATGAGCATGGCAAGCATATATGTAAGTCTACTTGGAAGAATAAATTCATAACCTAGAAACATTAGAGAACCACTTTCTTGGTATAAGAACATTTCAGGTTCTCCAATTGATCTAAAAATCTTTTTTTTTAAATAAAAACAGTGAGAAATTAAGATCTAAAATATCCTACAAAATTTAAAACCACAGAAGGAACGGTTCATTCCACTTCCTTTAGAGTCTGATTCAGACTTTGGGCTAACAATCAGAAAAAAATGGAATTTGAAACATGCCTTAACAACATTTCTTTTTAACATTATTTCTTTCCTGTGAATACTGTGATGTTACTCTTATATGTCAACTTGGCTAGGCTATGATGCCTAGCTGTTTGGTTAAAAACAGCTATAAAATACATATATGTGATTAAATCCCTTGGCCTTAAGTAATGCAGCTTAGCCTCCATAATGTGGGCCTCATGTTACAGTTGAAGGCTGTAAGAGTAAAAAGAGAAGTTTCTCTAGGGAGTATTCTGCCTCCAGGCTATGAATACAGATCTTGGCAGAATTCCTTCTCTTACCCACCACCTACTTCTTGATTCTGGTGCATAAGATTTCCTAAGAAATTCAACCTGTCACCTGACCTATAGATTTTAGACATGCCAGTCCCCACAATTGTGAGCTATTTTCTCAATCAATTTCTCAATACCAAAGCAGTTTTGAGGTTAAAAAGAAATACTAAACTGAAACCACAGTATCCTTCTTTGAACTACACACATAGAGCCAAGGAATGAAGAGAGCTCCACACTAGTGAAGGAATGATATGCAGCAAATGGAAAGTGAAAAGTCTTGGATAAGAAGCTATTAAAATGATATTACAATTATGGGAGAAACAATCTGATGAGTAAACTAAAGAGAACACTGCAATTCAAATAAAAAAAAAGGTAGCTACTTTTGTACCATAATTTTTAAGAGGTAGGACAATTTTCTTCAATATACTAATTCAAAATTGCTACTTTTTAGAAAGATGAATGCATAGTTAGTGATGGGCAAGGCAATGAACTAACAGATGCAAGATAATCTATTTGCTTACTGACTTTATAGACAGATTTAAACTTGAACTACAAGCAGGTTCCCCTAGGTAAGTTTAGGTACATTTCTGTGTTGTTAAGAACTACATCTTTTACTGAATCAAATCTTTAAAGTCTTTAAAATTAAGCTATACAATCTTTCTTGACCATGAAAAAAGTAACGTTTTAAGTTAATTAAAGTAACATTATATTTTTTAAAAAATGATCATGCTCTTTTAATACATTTCCATTAGTTTTTTTCTGATAGAAAAAAACTGCATTCTCAAAATACACACTCTTCAGTACGTAAACAAGTAACATATAATTGAAAAAAGAAGCTGAACATGTCAGGTTGCCCATTACTAACATGCCTCAGAATTTGTTAGTTTATCTGTAAAGCAATACACAGTTCATTGTGAGAGCACAGAAAACTCAGCCTGTTAGTCAGCAGCATATAAGCCATAACCAACCAACTCATAGCTGTTGAGTCTATTTCAAATCACAGGAACTCTACAGGACAGAGTAGAACTGTCCCACAGGGTTTCCAGAGCTGTAATCTTCACGGAAGCAGCCTGCGACATCTTTCTCCCGCGGAGCAGCGGGTAGGTTTGAACTGCTGGTCTTTCAGTTAGCCGCTGAATGTTTAACCACTGCACCACCAGCACTCCTTGTAACAAACCCTAGAAACAGCAAACTAGAATGAAGCTGAGAAATAGCAGAGCAATTCTCTTAGTGTGATATAAATCAACTTTTTAATTCCAAGAACCTTTCAGAAAGAGAAAACTGAAAGCCAATCTTTTAAGTTAGTCTAGTCTACCATGCACTAAAAAAAAAAAAACAACTGGAAGTATTTTGCATTCTCTTAGGGTAACTTGTGTTTTACCTTTTGAGGAATGGTATCATCGGGTGCCTCAGGCTGTTTACTTGGGATCTCAGACTGAAAACAGGGTATTAAGTGCAGACACATCAGAAAAACAAAAACAAAAATCAACTTAAAGAAGAACACAAAAATAAAATTTTCTTGAGGACTGTAAGGAATATGGACTATGTACTCACTCAAAATGGTATCTTAACTTCTTGCAATAACGACTTTTGCTTTCTGATTATTTTCTCAATTATCAAAAGTAATTTTAAAACCTTATATACACTAAAATTCCTGGGCTACTCAACAGGAAAAACTCATAAAAGTCACACAAACAAAATCTCAGCCACCACTGTTGAGGGTGATTTATATACAACTTTTCATGTGATTTTAAAAGGGTGGGGACCTGCTTGAACTTAATGCTAACCTTAATCTAGTCCATCTACATTTTCACTGTGCTCACTCCAGATCTACACTGTAACAGAAGCAATTGTGTTATTCTCCACAATATCCTATACCACAGGAAATCACTAAGTATTTTTAATGAAAAACAAGTCATCCATAAAAGCTCAGAGACCCTCATTACTCTCACAGATACAATCCCAGAAAAGCTGAAAGCAGACTGTATCCTCAGCCCTTAAAACAAACGTTTGTAAAGAGTGCTTTTTAAAGAACTATGTGCTTTGTATTTATTTCCACAATATAATCCTGATTAACAAAAAGGCAATTGCTTCTGAGCTCTTGTACATGGCTTGTATATATATAAACACACAGATAGCCACAGACAGATAAAGTAGACCTAAGAACTACTACCAAATTTTCTTCCAATTCACATTTTATTACCTGGAGATGACTTCTAGTAAGCATGAATACAGTAAATATGAAAAGGAAAACATTTTCACAAATGTATGCTTCCTTACCAAAACAAACACAGAGCTAACGGCCCACAACTTTACAGTACTTCACAGGATTCTGTAAATGTTTCCCTTTAAAATCAAACTTTTAAAAGTGTATCTTACATATCAAGTTTCTTTTGGGCGTGATGAAAACGTTTTGGAGTTAGGTGCTAATGGCTGTAAAACCGTGACTATATGAAGAATCATTGAGTGCTTTAGACAAATGAACTTTATGGTACACAACTATATCCCAAGAAAGCTGTTATTAATAATATGCATCCTACATCAAAGAATACTGTAAAATGTTCTGTATTAGGGTTCTAGATGTTGATGTAGTTTGTCCAAACCCAACGAACAGTTAAGACCTATAAATTTCAATGTATCTAAATTTCAGCTCAAAACAAAAGAATTTTAATCAAATATGGAACCCTAATTAACGACATGCAGCATGTGGAAGTGTTTAGGGGCAAAAGGTATGGATTTCTGCAACTCAGGTTAAAACTCATCAAAAAATAAGATAGACTGTTGAATAGGTATGTGACTAACCTACACAGCAAAACAGACCAATACTACTGTTGAATCCAATGTTGACGTGCACTCTAAACCTAAAGCCCACTGCTGTTGAGTGGATTCTGACTCCCAGCAACCTTCTAAGACACAGTAGGGTTTCCTGGGTTTCTAATGCTGTAAATTTTTGCAGAAGCAGATTGCAGCATCTCTCTCCCATGGAGCAGCTGTTTGGTTCAAACCGCAGCCCTTCTGGATAGCAGACCAGCACTTTAACCACTGTGCTACTGGTTTAATACATATTTGCTCACTGATCCATTGAGTTTGTGAGGTTCTGATTTTACTAATAGGCACAGCATTCAATAGCAAAGACACAATTACAAAAGAATCATCACTCCTATCTATTTAAAAAAAAAATTATCACTAAATTATTATGTTTATATACCTCTAAACCCACTGCCATCAAGTCAAGTCCAACTCACAGCAACCCAACAGGACAGACCAGAATTGTCCCATAGTGTTTACAAGGAGTGGCTGGTGGATTTGAACTGCCAACCTTTCGGTTGGCACCCAAGCTCAGGATTTCTAGAAAGGTATTTAGTACACCCTTTACTTCAAATGTTTTTATGATGCTGCAAATAAGAATATTTGAGCAAGGTGCTTAGATTTTATGAGTTTGTGACATTTATTTACTATATTAAAAACATGTAACAGCAGCTCTAAGAGGTACCCTTAACTAGAAACAAGGAACCTTAAAATAAAATCATTTACCTGCTTGCTTCTGAGTAGCCCAGTATTAATAGGTAGACAGGTAAGTCTTTTTACCCTAATCAGCTTGGCAAAAAATTGCCAATTTGTTTGAGATTACTATTATTTTGTGAAAATAGAGAGATGGCAGAATTAAAGTTGAGTTGGCTACACAAATTTTAATCAGTGTGAAAACATGAAGCAGACCTGGTGGTGCAGTAGGTAAAGTGATCAACTGCTGATCAAAAGGCTGCTGAAACCATTAGTGGCTTGGAGAGAGAAAGATATGGCAGTCTGCTGTCATGAGATCTATAGCTTTGGAAACTCTATGGGGATTTTAAGATAAAAAATTAACATTTCAATCTTTTAGCTTAAGCAACTGGACTAACAAATTTTACTTGGAAACAATAGTTATTCTTAACAAATAAGGTAAAAGATCAAATTACTTGCCCTTGTTTTAAGTAAAACCTGTTTTATATAGTAAGAGGCTTCAAAATAAAGCAATTTTTAGGGTGGCACACATCTGTTATACTGCAAAAGGTACTGACTGGATTTTATAAATAAACATATGTGAGCAGTGCCACAAATTTACCTGAGCAGAAAGAGAGGAAGTTATTGATCTCTAACCTTGAAAAGCAGTACTGAAAACATTTCAGGGCAGAGGTAGATTTAATACGAAGGTAATGAAGATTAAACTTCAAGGGCCCTATTTCTCTTCAAAACTCTGGACCTGAAACTCCAAAACCCACTGCCATCGAGTCAATTCTGACTCAGTGCCCCTACAGGACAGAGCATCACTGCCCCATAAAATTTCCAAGGAGTGCTTGGTGGATCTGAACTGCAGACCTTTCATTAGCAGCCACAGCACTTAAGCACTACATCACCAGAGCTGCCAAAATCTGGAAGAAGGGCTAAAGTAATTTTGCATTTATAATTTTGTGTTCTTTTTCCTTAAAGAGCTTTCTGCTGAGCTGTATAAACTTCAAGTCCTATAAAATCTGGCTGCTGGCCCTTTTTAATGGAAAATATCAGATTCAGGAAAAGTCTAACAAACATTAAAGAGGAAGCAGTGGATGCAATCTCTAACTCACGCTTAGATGACAAAAGGCTGGTGAACCTTATTAAATAGGCAGTCAGCGTCGTACTGTCTTATGGGGTCACTATGAGTTGGTATTGACTTGAATTGGATTTGGTTTGGGCACTCACTGAGCAGCTGAGACACGAACCTTAATGTACAGTTTTGTCTAGAAGAAGCTTATAGCTTAGTGACAATGTCACAAAATAGGGAAACATCAGAATCTTTTCTATTTCAAGAGTTTCAACTATTGTGAGACCATCAACCTACACGTCTATTTTACTCCACACTGAGACCTAAAAGGGGTCAATTTGCTTTTCTGGGTTCTAGGTCCTCGTTTGTAAACTATGGGTAATAATTCAGAATCTAAAAGCAAAAAACTGCATATAAATTGTTCTACCAAGTATCTAGCTCTCTGCGCGTTATAAACACTAACTCTTCTTTTTTGATTTTGGAAACCTAGTTGCATAGTGGCTAAGTGTGATGGCTGCTAACCAAAAGGTCGGCAGTTCGAGTTCACAGGCGCTCCTTGGAAAGTCGATGAGGCAGTTCTACCCTGTCGTAGAGGGTCACTATGAGTCAGAATTGACTCAACGGCAATGGATATTTTTTTAAAAATTTATTTATGATAGAAGTCACTGGGAAAAGAGATTTTTCAACTTTATATTTTTTCTTTTTTATCCAACATTGCCAAATGCATATTCCATAAAATAAAAGGAGAAAGTTAATGGTATTTCCAATTTCCAAAGGATTTTGAGCTAGCAAACCCAAAATAATTATTCACTTAGAAAATTTCATCATAGCAGGTTAACCTTGACTCCTGTATGACCAAAGCAGCATGAATTCAGGGTTCTGAAACTGCACACCTCCCCATTCTTTCCTTTTATGTAAATGTATTGGCAACATTCCTGGACTGCCTTGTATTTCTCAGTACGTAACCCATCTGTTAAAAAAGAAGTTCCATATGGTATACACTTATAATTTATGAGTATGTCTACTTAGATTTCAGAGGCTGGTAAACTCCTTTGCTTATGTAAAATGCTAATGACACTAAGGTGGTAAGCCTGAATTGTGCATAGGTGACTGTTTTTATCCCTTAAAAAAGTCTAAATACATTTCTGTAAAATAAATGTTACTGTTACAAAAAGGGGAAGGAGATGCTATGATAAAAATATTATGTTTATTGGAAAAATAACAAAAATATTTGTCTCATTTATATCAAAATACGGAATTGTTCACATATTTAAGAAGATATTTATTTTACATTTTAGTGTTCCTGAATAGATTCAACGAAATGAAATTTAGGCCAATAAGAAATACCTTAACAAAATGGCATAGGCCTAAATTCTTAATCAATTATTTGCTTAGGGGAAATAGTAATAATTAGAGAATAAATTACTGGAGTGCTTTTATAAGAGTAGATGCTGGTAAAAGGCTATAAAATTATAAGTGGGTTATATTTTTACATATAGCTCCGGTTATTACAATTATAGTGTCTTAGGGTATATTTACAACAAGTACTGGCATTCTTCAAAGAACTGCATACCTGTGAGGAGTAGATTTTAAGTAATCTTTAACTATCTTAAGTGAGTATATGTAAACAGAGCCTAAGACGTTCTAAGTACTAACAAATACAAGATAAATGAATCCAGGGTCCTGGCAGAAAAACAAACAGGCAGTGGAACAACTCAAGCTGCCTCCCATAATATGACCTAGACTATCCATTAGGAAACTCACGCTTCAAGTCTCTACTCCATATTTTAGTTTCATCATTTGGTGAGACAATCAAATACAAACTCATGAATGAGAAAGCACTTTAACCATGGAGGCTTCTGATTTGGAGTTTCTAACAGTACATGATAAACTTCACTAAGCAGGTAGTTGGACTTCATGCCTTTCGGATTCTATGATTCTATTAATAAAATATGCAACACAAACATACCCCAAAATGTTCTCTGCAGTGATCTGAGTTTCTGACTAAACGTAGGAGTCACTTCTACAAGGAACACTGGATTTACTTTAGAGGCAGTTAAATACTAAGTTGAAACAAAACATCGGATGCGACTAGTAACCTTTTTGGTTCAAGGATTAATTACACAGTGTGGTCAGTGATTCTCAGGTTAAAAATAAGGGCACAGATCAGATTTTTGGAGAGGGGAATAATTTTAGAACAGGCTTTTCCAAATTGCCTTCTTTAACAGTCATAACATAGATTTTTTTTTGAAAATATTAATAACACTAAAGGAAAGCATGAAAGCTTTACATTTACCAGAACAGGGCATAGATTTTTAAAAGAAATAATCACAAAGCAGTCATTTAAAAGACTATGATTTTCTGGACTTACACTGTCTAACATGGCAGGCACTTGCCACCTGTGTCTAGTCTGAACTGAGATAGTCACAGAACTTACAAGATTTGGTTAAAAATAAAAAAAGGTAAAATACCTCATAAATGTTTTTATAATTGATTATACACTGAAATAGTCTTTTGGATATATTGGATTAAAATGAATTTCATCTATTTTCAAACAGTTTAAATGTGCTTAGTTGATAATTTAAAATTACATTAAGCACCCTGAATCTACTGCAGGAACTACATTTCTGGTGGACCTCACTCCTCCACAAAGGGACTGTCTGTGAGGTCCCCTCTCAATTCCAAAGGTGTGATTCTGTCACTCAGTGACTTTCTAAAGAGAAGAACACTTTAATTTTGAAGGCAAGTAATTGTTGTTGGACATGAGGACCTGAATTACTACTTAGAAAATGTTACAAAGAATTTTCAGAACAAAAAATATACTCTTGTGCTTTCTTAAACTGTCATCATCTTAAACAAAGATTAAGTGCCCCTTGACTTAAAAACATTATTCCCTGCCATTATCAGTTTAGACAAAATTCTCCTAGTTTCATGCACCAGGATGCATTCCCCGTGCAAAACATCAGAATGATGGCTTTGGGAAAGATAACTGACTTATTTGAATAAAAATGAACTATAACAGCAAGTGCTGTCTGATATAAATCTGTGGGGTATGTGATAAAACTTCTCTACATAAACGAAAAGGTAAATATATTACGCTGTTAGTCTTTGGTTGTTCTACATATTTTAAAGCATTCAGTTAGTGTCAATATTTATTTTATTTAATACCTACCTATATAATTCTTATTTTGTGCTATATACTATTCTAAGTACAGATTTTAAATACCTTAACCCTAACAGCCCAATGAGGTAGGACCACTATTTTCCCCATTTTAGATGTAAGGGAAACAGAAACTTTCAAGAAGTTAAATCACCTGAAATAGAGCCAGGATTTGAACCCAGGCAGTCTGACTTCAGAATCTGTCTTCTTAATCAATTCACTACAATGTGATTCCTGTGATATTGCCGCATCTTATCATTCTATAACTACTCTGACATATCAATTTAATAGCACTTTGTTGAATTCTCTGAGTTAGAGGTTTTGGTTAACTGACTTAATGAGGAAAAACGCTTACAAAGAAAAGAAAAACTCTGAAGAAGCATTATGAATATTTAATTCCACATACTCACCGCCACATTTGTCTCTTGTTCCGTTTCTGGCACATAAGGGTAGTGGTTATAAAACATATCATTTCGGACCATTTTCTTCCTCATTCTGCAGGGCCCTTCTGTCATCTCCAACATCCACTTGTCTAGATGGGAGCCAATGGGAGGACCCCAGAGTCCTCGCTCGCGCAGCAGTTCGTACTCGATTTGACACCACTCCTCTGTCACGTATTTCAGGGCGTTTTGCTGACGCTGAGGGTAAAGGTGCCAGGTTGGTTTTGATGTATAAACAGGTGTGCTGATAAAACTTCAACAAATATCTTAAGAATCAAGTTTATTTTTGTATCATGAGACCAGAAGAGAACCAGATGGTACCTGGACACCATCAAAGATAGCTGTGATGGGGCACACAATATTGAGTCCCTGTGGCAACATGAGAAAAAGAAGGGTGCAGCCCAAGAACTCTACTAAAAAACCACAACTGATGGTCTGATGGCCCCGGGGATCCCCTGGGAGCATGGCCCCTGGAACTGCTGCTTCCCCTGACCAGAAAACACTACTGAGGTCAACTCTCTGGACAAAAATGGACTGGACTCAGGGATACAATGTGACCATATGGTGGGTGAAACTTACGGTTTTATGCATTTATAGGAGGCTGTCCTAATGGTGCAGAGGAGGGGCAGGAGCTTGTTAAGAGGGTACAAGTATAACATGAGAAGGAGGAGTGTGCTGCCACGGGGCGAGGAGAGCACAGGAGATGTAGATAGGTGGGCACGCAAAGTGGATTTTGGATTGCATACTTTTACTTAATCACAGTAATTAAAAAATCAATGTCGTGCAAGTAAAACCATACTTTATTTAAGATTAAGCAAGCTAACCCTGTTGTAAGACAAGAGAATTATTGTGCTGACCACCACCCCACCCACTGCTGTTTTGTCAGGTCAGACTCATAGTGACCCCAGAGGTCAGAGTAGAACTGCCTCATTGGGTTTCTTCCAAGCAGTGCCTAGCAGATTTGAACTGTTAACCCTTTGGTCAGCAGACATAGCACTAACCCACTGTGCCACCAGGGTTTCCACTACGGTGATACAGAAGGCAATTATTTTCGCGTTAACAGTAGGACAGATGTACAGGGTGCAGTATGAAAAAATAGTCAAAGAGCTGAAGGAGGTTTGTTGCTTGGGCACAGGAGACAACAAAATTTGATACTAATTCAATGTGACTTAATAGATAAATATGGTATTTTAAGGATAAACCCTCCTATCCCAATACTGTTAAACAGGTGCTAAACCAAACCCAGTTCCATCGAGTTGATTCCGACTCAAAGGAACACTACAGGACAGAGTAGAACTGCTTCATAGCAGTTTTAAGCAGTGCCTGGGAAGGTTCAAACTGCCAACCTTTGGTTAGCAGATGTAGCACTCAAATACTACGCCATCAGGGTTTCTAAAAGAGGTACCAGAACATGTATTTAGGAAAATCTAGATAAGCAGATTAAGAAACATTGCTAACACAATGTATTACTGGAAGGATGGGTAAACATCTCCAAAGATTTTAGATAAAGAATATAAATCTACACCTCTGATACAGAACTTGCCATTCATAGAAAAATCAAAGAAAAACTAAGTTCTATCGGCCACTGGTTAATTCCAAATTAATTCAACCATCTTAAGCAACTAGAAATCTATCACTTGGTGTAACTTGCATCTGTCAAATGACACAGTCTGGAACATTTCAATGGTAGGTGATCATAACTAAATTATGTAATGATTTGTAGTGTATAAGCAAACAGTGTAAGCCTAAGAATAAAGATCTTTCTACAGGAGTAACCACAAAGATCATTAAGTAACTAACCATGTAGTTACATGATATCATAGTTGCAATGACGTGTTTCTGGGGAAAAAAAACCACACAGTATCAACTAAAGATCTACCATTTGGTCTACAAAATATTAACAGTTAATCATTCAGAAATCTTTTTTTTTTTAATTTTCATTTTTATTTAACATAACTGAGTGAAAATGTACATTGACGTATAAATTTACATGCCCACCTATATGCAGCTTCCACTGCTCTCCCTGTCCGGTGACTGCACACTATTCCTCTCTGCTCCATACATGTCTCATCCTCCCAACAACCTCCTTTCCCATCTTCTCCGTCCACTCCCCTTCCTCCAGCCAGAGGTCAGCAAGATGATATCCTGTAGATGTATAGAACCACAAAGTGCTTCCAATATATGGTCACTCTGCATTGCCAAGGCCAATCCACTCCTGTCCAAAGAGTGGACCTTTGTTATAATTTATGGGAAAGGGCAGCATCAGGGCCAGGGGCCATGCTCTCAGAGGAACCCCAAAACAGCTGGACCATCAATTGAGGTCTTTTAGTGGAGATCTCAAGATGCACCTCTTTTTATTCTTGTATTGCCAGTGAGACTCCTCTCTGTGAGCTCCATCGTGGCTATCACTGGTGGTGGCCGGGCACCATCCGGTTCTTCCGGTCCCAAGTCAATGTAGGCACCCACTCTTGTGGGTCTCTCTGTCTTCTCGGTTGTCTTTACTGCATGTAATTTTGGTCCTTGGTGAGCATCCATTCCTGCTGAGTTGGGCCCATTTGCTGTGTCCTCGGATGGCAGCTTGGCAGCTTTTAAGACCCCAGACGCCACTCACTAATGTGGGGTGCAGAGAGCTCTCTTAGCAAAACGCTAGTTGTGCCAATTGGCCTGGAATTCGCCTAAGAGCATGGTCCCCTGCCCCCTGCCCCAGCTTCTCTATCCTTGTAGTATTGAGTCAAGATGGAAGGAGTACTCAGGTTATGCTGAAGTCCACTTAATGTTGTTCTTGTTTCTAACGTGTGCTATCACCGCTTTCTCCCAACTACATTTCTAGTAACTATCTAAACTAAGCCCTCCCTGCCTCGCCCTTCCTCCCTCCCCTCCCTTGCAGCTGTTGAAGAGTCTTTTCTTCTATACACAAGTCTGTTTTTGAGGTCTTATCATAGAGGTCTCATACAGTATTTGTTCCTTTGTCGCTGACTACTTTCACTCAACATAATGTCTTTCAGTTGAAACCAGGTTAGGAGATGTTTCCTGGAATCATCGTTATTCTTTATCATTGCGTAGTGCTCCATTGAGTATATGTACCATAGTTTACCTATCCATTCTTCTATTGTTGGGCATCTGGGTTGATTTCATCTTTTTGCTATCGTGGACTGTGCTGCGATAAACATTCTGGTGCATCTGTCTGTTGGTGTGAAAGGCCTTGAATCTGTAGGATATATTCCAAGTAGTGGAATTACTGGGTCAAATGGTATATCGATATTCATTTTTTTAAGGAAGTGCCAGATTGCCTTCCAAAGAGGCTGGACCATTTTGCAACCCCACCAACAGTGTAGGAGGGTTCCACTTTCTCCACAGCCTCTCCAGCATTTGTTTTGTGTTTTCTGGATCATGGTCAATCTTATTGGGGTGAGATAGTATCTCATTGTTGTCTTGATTTGAATTTCTTTAATAACTAAAGATTGTGAACATGTCCACATGTGTTTTTTGGCTGCCTGGATCTCCTCTTTAGTGAAGTATCTGTCCATCTCCTTTGCCCATTGCTTAATTGGATGGTTTATCTTCTTCTTATTGATATTTTGTAGTATCTTATAGATTATGGAGATCAGGCGTCCGTCTGACATAGAGTTGCCAAATATTTTTTCCCACTCTGTGGGTGTTCTTTTAATTCTATTAATAAAGTCTTTGGATGAGCAAAAGTGTTTGATTCTTAATAGTTCCCATTGATCTACTTTCTCTTCTGTTGATTGAGGTTTCTTTGACAGATTTTGGAGTCTGTCCTCATTGTGTATTAAAACTTCCACTGTTGTTCCTACCTTTTCTTGGATCAGCTTTATCGTTTCAGGTTTGATATTTAGGTCTTTTATCCAGTTGGAGTTGGTTTTTGTATAAGGTGTAAGATATGGATCTTGATTCAGTTTCTTGCAGATGGATAACCAATTTTGCCAGCACCATTTGTCGAAGATACTGTTTTTACCCCAGTTTAATGTCTTAGGGCCTTTGACGAATATCAACTGTTGATAGGCAGATGGTGTCATCTCTGGGGTCTCAATTCTGTTCCATTGATCCATCTGTCTGTTCTTGTACCAGTACCAGGCTGTTTTGACCACTGTGGCAGTGTAGTATGTTCTAAGGTCGGGTAATGAGAGGCCTCTCATTGTGTTCTTCTTCTTTAGTAGTACCTTACTTATCCGGGGTTTCTTCCCTTTCCAAACAAAATTAGTGATTTGTTTCTCCATCTCATTAAAAAATGATGCTGGAACTTGCATTGGGATTGCATTATATAAATAAATTGCTTTGAGTAAAATAGACGTTTTCGCAATGTTAAGTCTTCCTATCCATGAACAGGGTAGGTTTTTCCATTTATCTAAGTCTCTTTTAGTTTCTTGTAGTAAGGGCTTATAGTTCTCTTTGTAAAGGTCTGTTGTTTCTCTGGTTAGATTAATTCCTAGGTACTTTATCTTCTTAGGGGCTATTGTAGATGGTATTGATTTCATAATTTCCTCCTTAACAGTCTCGCTGTTGGTATAAAGGAATCCTACTGATTTACTTATGTTTATCTTGTATCCTGAGACTTTGCCGAACTCTTCTATCAGTTTGAGTAGCTTACTTATAGATTCCTTGGGGTTCTCTGCATATGCAATCATATCATCTGCGAACAGGGAGATTTTAACTTCCTCTTTGCTGATGCAGATGTCCTTTATTTCTTGGTCTTGTCTAATTGCTCTGGCTAGAACTTCTAGCACAATGTTGAATAGGAGAGGTGACAGCGGGTATCCTTGTCTAGTTCCTGATCTCAAGGGAAAGTCTTTCAGTCTCTCTCCATTCAGCATGATGTGGGCAACTGGCTTTGTATAAATGGCCCTTATTGTGTTGAGGAATTTGCTGTCTATCCCCATTTTGCTAAGAGTTTTTAGCATGAATGGGTGTTGGACTTCATTAAATGCCTTTTCTGCATCAATGGACAAATCAGGTGATCTTTGTCTTTTGTGTTATTTATGTGGTTTATCACATTAATTGTTTTCCTGATGTTGAACCAGCCTTGCATCCCTGGTATGAATCCCACTTGGTCATGATGGATTATTTTCTTGATATGTTGTTGTATTCTGTTGGCAAGAATTTTGTTGAAGATTTTTGCATCTAGGTTCATGAGTGATATCGGTCTGTAGTTCTCTGTCTTTGCTGGATCTTTTCCTGGCTTAGGTATCAGGGTTATGCTGGCTTCATAGAATGAGCTTGGGAGTACTCCATCCCTTTCTATACTGTGAAATAGTCTCAGTAGTATTGGGGATAACTCTTCTCTAAATGCTTGGTAGAATTCTGCTGTGAAGCCATCTGGGCCTGGACTTTTTTTGGTTGGCAGTGTTTTGATGACCTTTTCAATCTCTTCCTTTGTGATGGGTTTATTAAGTTGCTCTGCCTCATGTTGTGATAATTTGGGTAGGTGGTATGAGTCAAGGAATTGGTCCATTTCCCCTAGGTTTTCAAATTTGTTAGACTACAGTCTTTCATAGTATTCTGTTATGATATTTTTGATTTCTGTTGCATCTGTGGTGACAACTCCCCTAGATGCAAAAATTTCTAATTTGGGTTATTTGTTTCCTTTCCTGCTTTTCTTTAGTAAGTTTAGCCAGTGGTTTATCAATTTTGTTGATCTTTTCAAAAAAACCAGCTTTTGGTCTTTTCAATTTTTTCAATTGTTTTTCTATTCTCTAATTCATTTAGCTCTGCTCTAATCTTTATGATCTCCTTTCTTCTGGTGCCCGAGGGGTTCCTCTGTTGTTCTCTTTCTACTTGTTCAAGCTGTAGAGTTAGTTCCTTGATTTGGTTTCTTTCTTCCTTCCAGATGTGTGCATTTATGGAGATAAACAGACCTCTGAGCACTGCTTTGGCTGTATCCCATAGGTTCTGGTAGGAAGTGTTTTCGTTCTCATTGGAATCCATGAATTTCTTTAATTCATCCTTGACTTCCTCTATAACCCATGTTTTTTTGAGGAAGATATTGTTCAGTTTCCAAGAGTTCCACTTTCTATTTCTGTTTTTTCTGCTCTTGATTTCAACATTGATGGCTTTATGATCTGAGAAGGTGCTTTGCAGTAATTCAATGGTATGGATTTTGTTGAGCATTGCATTATGGCCTATCACGTGGTCAATTCTGGAGAATGTTCCATGTGCACTGGAGAAGAAGGTGTAGTTGTCTGCTGATGGGTGGAAAGTTCTGTATATACGAATGAGGTTTAGTTGGTTAATTGTGTCAGTGAGGTCTTCTGTATCTTTACTGAGCTTTTTTCTAGATGATCTGTCTAGTAATGAGAGTGGAGTATTAAAAGTCTCCCACTATTATTGTGGAGTCATCTAACTCTCTTTTGAGCGTACTCAGCAGAAATCTTTACTACATTTAAAACAGATGCTTTGGAAGCAAACTACTTAAGATAAGGTTTTCATTAATTTTGGATTCACCAAGGAGATTTCATGAAATTTATTTTTTACTGACATAATCACCAAGCACCTGTAATAAAAAAGAACTTGCAATTTTTTAGAATTTAAAAAGACTTCTCAGCAACTCTGGTACATATTTTCACAATCACCTTGCTAGATCTGAAAGTGTGGCATCATTCTAATAGTTACCTTCTTTACTGAAAAATAAAGACACACAACACATCACTTATGAATGTTATTAGGCTTCAGCTGCACTGAGTTCCAGCTGGGAACCCTGGTGGCACAGTGGTTAAAAGCTGTGGAGGCTAATCAAGTTAGTAGTTTGAATCACCAGGCACTCCTTGTAAAGTTTATGGGCAGTTCTAATCTATGATATAGGATCACTATGAGTTGGATTCTGTTAGATAGCAGTGGATTTGTTTGTAGTTCCAGTTTGTTGCTTTTTAGTGCAGTCTCCCTATGGGAAATTAAGTTTTTTCTATCTTAAAATCAATAGCCAAATAGATGTTGGCAGGCATAATTTAAAATCATCATTTGATAATGAATACAGTTCAGCAACTTGCCCCAAATGGGAAGGAATTTCCTGACAGAAGTTGTTTCTCACCCAAGGCATGCAAAGCAATTCACTGTTAAGATTATGAATTCTTACCTCCTGATATTCCTTATACTGTGTGTCTACTAAGTCACGAACAACAGCAATGTGTGTGAACATCCACTGTGAAATCTCCTAATATTGAATAGAAAAAAGAATCTTTTAAGACTCAAGGTGGGGAAAACATTAATTCTACATAAAGGAATCTACAGATACAATGCAGTTCTAACACAAATACCAACAGCATTGTTTAACAAGATGGACAAACTAATCACCAACTTTATGTGGAAAGAGGCCCCAGATAAGCAAAAGCATTGAAAAAAAGGAACAAAGCAGGAGGCCTCATGCGACCTGATCTCAGAAACTACTACACAGCCAAAGTAGTCAAAATAGCCTGATACTGATACAGACCAATGGGACAGAATCAATAATCCAGAGGTAAATCTATCCACCTATGGTCAGCTGATTTTTGACAAAGGACCAAAGTCTATTAAGTGGACTTTAACACAGCTCATTAACCCAGTCTTTTTAACAAATGCTGCTGGCAAAACTGGATGTCCATCTGTAAAAAAAATAAAAATAAAACAGGACCCATACCTCACAGCATATATAAAAACTAACTCAAAATGGATCAATAACCTAAAATGATAAAAATTACGGAAGAAAAAATAGGGACAATACCACACGCCCTAGTATACGGCATGAATTTCAAGTAAACCAGAACTAACAACTCACAAACACCAAAAGATAACCAGGTAACTAGAAGATCCTACAAATTAAACACTTAAACTCATCAGAAGATCTCAATGAAAGAGTAAAAAGAGAACTTACAGACTGCAAAAAAAATTTTGGCTCCAGTATTTCTGACAAGGGTCTAATCTCTAAAATCTATCGAATTCTTCAACAAAGACAACTAATCCAATTAAAAAATGGGCAGAGGATACAAACACACACTTCAAAGAAGAGATTTAGGTGGCTAACAGACACATGAGGAAATACTGATCATGATTAGCCATTAGAGAAATGCAAATTAAAACTACAATGAGATACCATCTTATCTTGACATTACTGGCACAACAACAACAACAAAAAAAACCCCCAGAAAATAACAAATGTTGGAGTGACTGCAGGGAGAATGGAATTCTTAGGCACTGATAGTGAGAATGTAAAATAGTACAACCATGATATAAAACAATATGCTGCCTCTTTAAAAAGCTAGAGATTGAAATATCATACAACCCAGCAATCCTACTCCTGTAGAAATAAGCACATGAGTCGACAGATGCACACCCATGTTCACTCCAGCATTCTTTACAATAGCAAAAGAATAGAAACAACCTTAAGTGCCCATCAACTGACGAGTGGATAAGCAAATTATGGTACATAAGACAATGGCATAATACACAACAATGAATAACAATGGAGAATCTGTAAAACATCTTGCAACATGGATGAATCCAGAGGGCATTACGCTGAACAAAACATTTCAATCACAAAAGCACAGATACTGTATACAGTTACTATTATAGAATCTCAAGAAAAACTTTACACACAGAAAATATATAATTTTTGATGATCATGATGGAAAAAAGGACATAGGAAGGGGAAATCACTGATTAGACAGCAGACAAGTGTTAACTTTGGTGAAGAGAAAGACAACACATAATACAGAGGAAATCAGCACAACTTGAACAAGGCAAAGTCACAGAAGGGTCTCAGACACATCGAAACACCTTGATGGACAGTTACTAGAGCTCAGTGATTGGGACCAGAGTCTTGAGGGATATTCAGGTCAACTGGCATCACCCAGTTGACAAAGAAAATGTTCTACATCCTACTACAGTGAGCAGCATCTGAAGTCTTAAAAGCTTGTGAGTGGTCATCTAAGATACAACCTGTGCAGAGCGAAGGTGAATGAAGAAAATCAAAGACAAGGAAAATATTAGTTCAAAGGACTAATGCAGCACACAACCACAGGCTCCACCAGCCTGAGCCCCGAAGAACTAGATGGTACCTGGCTACTACCACTCTGAAGACATCACAACAAAGGGTCCTAGGAAGATGGGGAGAAAAAGGTAAAACAAAATTCAAATTCACACACAAAAAAAAAGAAAAGAAAAAAAGACCAGACGTACCGGTCTGACAGAGACTGTAAGAAGACTATGGCCCCCAGATACTCTGCTAACTCAGAACTAAAGCCATTCCTGAAGTCTACCTTTCAGCCAAAGATTAGGCAAGGTTATAAAACAAAAACTAATACACATGGGGAATAATCAAACACAGCAGACCAAAACAGCAACACCTGTCCAAGATAAGAAGGTAGGAAGGGATAGGAAACTGATGGACGGATGCGGAGAACCCAGGCAGAATGGGAAAGGGCATGAGTGCCGACACACTGCAGGGACTGAAACCAATGCCACAAAATAATCTGTGTTTAAAATTCTGAATGATAACCTAATTTATACTGCAAACAATAAAATTTAAAAAAGAAAAAGAATCTTTAACGTTACTCTGATTTATCAGAAGTTAACCAGCATTAAAATTAATCCTCAACAATTAGTTAAAGTTCTGTGAAAAGCACCTATTCCAGGAAAAAACAAGTCCAACAAGAAAAATCTGAGGATATCATGAATTTAATGGAGGTCTAAAGTGACGGCACTTGGCTTTGGCAAAGTGATGGATGTAGCGCTGTAGCCCTTGAAATGAATGCCTCTCTGAGGAAGGGCTTGTTGCCCCAGCCTCCCGGAGAGCTGTTTGCCTGTTTAACGACTGCCTCAGCCTCAGAGTCCCTGAAGTCTTAACATAAGCGGCCAACTGACTTGGGAATTACTGAGGCTCAAGTGATTTCAGCACAATACAGGTCAACTCTAACAGGTCACTGTGGCTCGAGTTTCATGTAGGTCAACTATGGCTGTGACAGGGCCTGCAACTCAGCTTTCCATTTCTCAGTGCTCACTACTGTTTCCTCTTTCCTTCCAGAGCTACTGATCCCAAAGATACTCCCTAATAAACTCCTGCATAGTTAACTTCACCTCAGTTTGCTTTCTAGAGAACCCAACCCGTGATACACAGAATAAAAACTGACAAAACACTGTTTCTCTCAGACTTTTTTCACAGCTGCCACTCAGATTCTTGTACGGTGACAGAAGTATGATGAGGATGGAATTACTGCTGGAGGTAGATGAGGTTTTAGAAAGTCCATCACAGGTAAGCATCACAAGAACCCGTTTATTCTATTGCTTTTAAAATGTACACAATTAACAATATTATTGGAAGTTTAGAAAATTTATGAAAAATTATCCATAGTCTGATCATGTATCAGCCTCTGAACCTCATCTGCAGTCATGCCCAGTTATGAAATGGATGCAAATATACAACACTCACAATGCAATTTTATCATGACAAAACAGAAGTTCCCTTAATATGGGTTATTTCTCCCTCTCTCCTAAAGGAAAAATATAGGAAAGTTCCATTTCAAGCAATCTACTTGTACATGTTAAGTGTATGATATGAAATACTGTAACTAAACTTGAAATATATATTTTTATTATCAGAAATGAGAAGAAACACTGTACCTGGGTGGAAAGACTGTGCTTATGAAGACCACTCTCCTTTCGATTCCGTCTTGATCCTGTTAACTTGGAAAGACCAAAGCCACTGCTGACACGGGACAATTTGGATTGTGTGGCAGGTACTAAAGCTTCTCCTCGACTTATGCACTTCTTTTCATGGGCTAGGAAATTAAAATGAGATCATTTTGCACTTTCTCTGTGGAAGCACTAGTTTTGCTTTTAATCCTTTCCTATCACAGACCTGACTAAATGGTAGTTTTTTTTTATTTAAAATCACAGTGACAAACCACAATTTTAAAGCAGCTTGGACTATAGTTGTCAGACATTTTTTTAGACATTACAAATTCATTTGTTGGTGCTTTTGCTTAAGGATGGCTGCTTGATAATTACTACAGCAGCTGAACCCATATTTGGTTGACACTTCACAGTTGTGCAATAATGTACAAGTGTAATTTTACCTGTAACGTAGTACTTTGTTAATAACGGCTCACAATCCCTTCCCCAAAAGCTTTGGTGATGAGTATACACTTTCTTCCCCTGAGCTTTTGGTGCTCGGTATGTAATCTCTTATCTAGAACCTTAAGTGCTGGGTATACTCTGTAATTCAGAATGTTTTGGATTTTAAAAAGGGGACTTGGTACATATACTGTACATTATAAAACACTATGAGAAAGTGTAGGGTAACAAATCATAATTTAACACATTAATATTTCTGCTGCAAAATGCACGAGTATTTACACAAAGCACAATACAAGTTAGGTTAGGTCTTGCCATCAAGTGAATTTTGGCACCAAATTTCAACAGAAAAACTCAACAAAACTTCAACAAACAAAGAAAAAAATCTGTGGGTTTTCAAAGCTCTTTAGGTTTCAGAGTTACGCATTTGGGACAGTGGACTAGTAGCCAAGAGAATAGTCATACAAAAGCGTCAAGCAACATACTATTTCCTAACTTATATATGTCTAACACATGTTTGAGTTCAGAAACACCAAACTCAGCACAATCATTATAGAATGGAATATGCTGCACTGATTTTCATTTCTGTTTTCACCATAGTATCCTATTTGGGGGAAGTTTTAATTATGTGTCTAAAGTGCATTCACATATAACCAGTCTCTTGATCACACGATCTCCACAGGCTGTCTTACCCAAATGATTCTGCCAGCACTTCAAACTAGCCTCTTCAATGAGCGGCCTTGCTGTCCCTATATCCACATGGCCCCTTTCATTCACAGGTAGGGTAACTTTGAAAATCTCCTCCAAGGCTTGTTTCTTACTATGTATCAGTTCAGTCCAAACTCGGTTGACAGCTTTTACGAGAAGCTGACGTCCTAGGGAAGTGAACAAGAACAAAAATATGCAAACAAATGACCAAGAACACAATATAAACTCAGTCCTTAATTGTGTTTTATATCTAGGAATTTCAACTATGGCACTCTGTCAACGAGAATATAAAATCCACATTACTGAAAAGGATTATTCAGATAACCAAAAATGGACCTAGTGACTTGGAAAACTTTTTGAAAACTGTAAACTCATGCAGAAAAACACTGAATATCATTCACAACATGAACAATTTTATGTATATTTAATTACCTAGCTTCTTCTATATAATGTAAGAACTCTGAACATTTAAGATAAATTCAAAAATAAGTTGTTCTTTACTTTTCCACAAAAGGTAATAAGAAACAAATGTTTTTAAATAGTTTTTGACTATTAAGTTTGATCTTGCTCTCAGTGCACTTGATAATGTGACCACTGCTCTAGACCAGTCATTTTTAGCAAGCACGGAAACCACTTGGAGGGCTTGTTAAAACAGACTGCTGGTGCTCACCCACAGCATTTGATTCAGCAGATCTAGTGGGAAAACAACATGCATTTTCAATATGTTTCCAAATTACGTGACATTGCTAGTCTGAAAATACTGCTATAAGAACCAGTGATCAAGCCTGTCAGTTGTTCAGGAGTCAAAGAAATAACTGTGTCCTCAGTGTCTGGTGTTCAAAAAAACTGAGGGGAATGAACAAGGAAAGAAAGAAAGAAATTCTGGAATTCTAAAGGATGAAATCATATGCAAAAGACACACATAGTACTGTACTGTAATGGTCTAATCTTTTCCACTGAGCAACGTGGAAATAAGAATTCAATGTACTCAAAGACTAATCCTCAGGATTTACAGATTCAACAGGAAAATTAGATTTAAAGAGAGAGAGAGAACAAAAGATAATTTGTCTCAAGTAACATCTGCCTCTAGTGTGATATGCCTATCATTACCATCACTTAGTTCTCTTTACAATTATGTCTCAGTATATGTTGTTTAGCCGAAAACAAAGACTGCACCCCTACTTGTCCAAACGAAATACCATTAAATCTCTCAACATCACTATAAACCCTGAGGGCCAGCAATGTCAGTGGTGTGTGAAGTAGGTATTTTGTGGGCACGTGTGTATGCATGTACAGGTATGACTTATCTGGAACAGTGATTCTCAGTGGTGGTAGTTTCCGATGCCAACTTTTTTTTTTTTTAATCTTAAAAACTGGGAGAAAACGAATTTGAGAAAAGCCCAAAACAAACCAACAGACAAACAAGGGAAGTTAATTACCTTCACTAATATCTTGGCTGTAACTGCCGTCTGGTTCAATGTCAGAAGGAATCATGATGTGCCAGGTCGTCATGCGAGCTTCTGCTTCCAGTCCAAATCCATCCACATTGCTGAAAAATTCCAGTCAGTTTAAACTACATGAAAGAAATGGCTGTGGCTGAGAACTCTATGTCTAAGAATTACTCAGCAGAAACAAGAACAACTGGGCTCGAACACAAACTTTCATTACCAGCAAGCTGACACACAGCAGACACACAAAACAGTTTCTACCATGAATATATCATTTTAAGGGGACAAACTTCACAAATCTACCTGTCTAAGTGTAATTAAACTCAACTTGGGCATGGTAACAGCACAGGACTGGGTGACATTTCGTTCTGTTACCTGTGAGGTCGCCATGAGCTGCAGATGACTCAACGGCAACTAGCAACATCACATCAACATGAGCACCTTAATTTTTCAGATGGTTTTTGATTATTAATATTTTCACCTAACAATTACAAAAAGTTAGCATCACTAAGAACACTTTCCCAATATGCTATTACAGATTGAACTGCACAGCAGCCCTCTCCCCAAAAGGTGTTGTAACCCTAATCTCTGTGCCTGTGGTTATACTCCACTTGGGAACGGGTTGTTTTGTTATGTTAATGAGACAGGACTAGTGTAGGGTGTGCTTTATCTCTTTAGTGATATGAGAGAGATCAGACAGACAGCAGAGATGGGGGAAGAGGCATAGCAAGGCACACACAGGAACAGTGCCTCGGAGCAGAAGCCAAGACAAACAATGACTGTCCTCCAGAGTCCACAGAGAAAGCCTTATACTAGAGTCAGCACCCTGAATTTGGACATTTTAGGCTCTTAAACTGAGAAAATACATTTCTGTTTGTTAAAGCTGTCCACTTGTGCTATTTCTATTACAGCAACACTAGATGACCTAAGATATATGTCCATCTCCAGTCCCATCCCTCATCCCTCTCTGCTTCAATAGCAGTGAAACAACTGCAGTTTTTAAAAGGTGCCACTCTTTCCTCTCTCTGGGAAATCACACATGATGCTCTTTCTTCCCACAGTGCTCCTGCCTCTCCTCTCCGTAGGGTTAACCTCCTCCTCAGTTAGGTTTCCAGTTACAACCCAAGGGTTATTTCCTCCATGTTTTCTGCCCCCAATGCACGATGCTCCATCTTTCTAGCTGAGTGCTCAGCACACCTGACTGATTTTGCCTCATTACCTATTTTCCCTCTAGACAGAACATTCCAAGAAGACTCCCACAGGGTCTACCTTACTCAACATTTGATCCCAGCCCCTAAGTCAGTGTCTGCCCTCCAGCACACACTAAAGAACTGTCAAATCAACCACTTGAAACTTTCACCATTTACTGTAGAACTATATTTTCCACCTCCAACAGATGTGTTTCATTGTATTTTTGAGAGTATGTAAGAGATATATGGTCATTGTGAAAAATTTAAATGATGAAGAAGGGAAATTAAATAAAAAAATCCACTATTCCATTAAAAAAGTACAACACTTGCCTTTCACCTTAAGTTTCAAAATAAAACAGGTTAAAGGAAAAAGAAACGTTACTATCCAAAAGTAGAACAACATTCTGGTGAAATAACATCAAACACAAACTCAACATGGCAAAGTGAACTTAAAGGACTTACCTTCCAACATGCAGGTTAATCAGGCAGTGAGCCAGACAGCTAATGAACTCCGGGTCATGGTTCCCGGGGCCCAGGATCAAGTTCCTGTTCACAGTGAGGACCCGGAGTGAATCCAGAAGAGCCACTTGCTGAGGAACGGTTTTGTGTGCCCGTGAGAACTGGTACAGGATGGTCCTGTTCAGGCAGTGATAAACGGCGTCCAGTGACAATCCCTGGGATCTCCGTTTTGACTAAAAATATGAAAGATACTTGATTTAGTAAAATAGACAAAAATGAAGATCTGCTTATCATTCAGTCATGACTTTTATCAGGTTTTTAACACACCATCTGCCATGCTAAGTCCTACACCAAAAAAACCCAAACCCACTGCTGTCAAGTCGATCCTGACTCCTCAGTACTAGGGATACTAATTTTAAAAACACGTAAGCTCAGAACTTATGAGACAGATTAATATAATTTAATGAGATAAGGGCTACATTCAAATACAGAGGGTGTTAAGGTGGCCAGCCAGGAGAGCCACAAACCCTGCAGCGGCAGAGCTGCGCAGAGAGAACACCAAGTAACAGCTGGGCAGAGGCTCCAACTGAAGAAACGTCGCTAGGGTGAGTGATTTCTGCTTAAAATCATGGGTGACAAAAAATCACTTAAGAAGCTGGGAAAAAAACTGACGCCTCAGTATCATCCTATCACTTAAGAATTTTTCTCTTCTGCTTAACTATCAATTTCTCTTAAAAATTATTAGGTGATGTGAGAAAACACTATGGACCACATGCTAATAAAACATTGGAACCCTGGTGGCATACTGGTTAAGAGTTCAACTGCTAACTAAAACACCAGTAGTTCAAATCCACGAGCTGCTCCTTGGAAACCCTATGGAGTAGTTCGGAGTAGTTCTACTCTGTCCTATATGGTCACTGAGAATTGGAATCAACTTGACAGCAACAGTTTTTTTCACCACTATTTTCTATTTTCTTTACTACGAGATGGACAAGGATTAACTACTCACACCAAGCCAGATCAATATTCCTTAAAGATACCATGAACATACACTAAAATATATTCCAGTGAACATGGACATGAATGGACTTTAAAGTTCAAATTTACTAGACCAGAATAAGCCTTTAACACCTACAGATCATGCTCTGTAAGCTTTTACACACTGATGAATTATAGTGCAAAAACCTATCAAATGGGTAGTAACTCGAGGTATTTAAACCTGAAGAAAGGAAATCTCACTATCTGGGTGGTAAAGAGCGATAGCAGCTTAAGAAGAGATGACCAGAGCTTGAGAGAGTAAGGCAGGTTTACAAGGCGCACACTGGCACCAGGCTACTGGTAAGGGTTAGAGAGGCTAAAGTTTATATTTTTAATAAGCTCGGTTTTGTATTAAATGTTAACATTCACTAGTTACACTTCCTTCCAACAGTTTTGACATGAAAATGTTTCTTGTAAGGAAAACGTACTGTACAAGGAACACTGACAATGAATTACCTGTGCAATTAGTTGAATTATAAAATCTATAAGAAGTTTAGATTCTTTGTTGAACATGCCTTGCCAAAGCTTGTCCACCACACGTTGTGTGAAATAAAACACATTGTTCACGAGTATCTGGTAGCTTCCTCCACTGGTAATGGGCAGAGATGCATCTTCCCCTAAATTCCAGTATGAAAAAAAAGGTCTAAGAAAAGTGATATTTACCAGCACAAGACAAGAAGACCGGTAAGCAAATCAGGATAAGAACAAGTACTAAGAACATCTACTACCTTTAAAAATACGATCACTAGTTCCTATGAATTACTTTAAGAAAATAATGTTCATGGCCAGAAACCATGGTAAATACTGGGTGAAATAATTTCTGCAAGATAAATATGCTATGGATTGAGACTAACTATAAAGCCATTCACTACCTTAAGACACTCTGACAAGCAAACAGTGCTTGAACTTAAACTCTCAGAGACACATGGTCTCTGTCTGAGAATAATTCAGTTTGTTAGTTGTAAATGGATCCTGTGTAAATAATGAAGGGCAAAACAAGAGTCAAAATTATTTTTGAGTATGTCTTTAATAGCAATGAAGTAACAGAGGCGGAAGAGCTTCAGAAAAATTGTCATAAATAAAGTATAACCACGTTGAAGGCTACAAGGGTGGGAAATGGGGGGTTATTCACAGATTAGATAACCCCCAAAACCAAACCCACTGCTGTCAAACTGATTCTGACTCACAGTGACCCTAGAGGACAGAGCAGAACTGCCCCATACAGTTTCCAAAGACAGCCTGGTGGATTCAAACTGCCAGCCTTTTCTTTAGTAGATGTGGCACTTAACCACCATACCACCAGGGTTTCCCACAGATTAGACAGTGATAGAAATTAGGTTAGGTGAAGGCAGTGACAGCACCCAGTTAAAGGCAGGTCAGCATAACTGGAATATACCATAAGCTAAAAAAACAAACTAAACCCACTGTCGTCAAGTTGATTCTGACTCATAGTGACCGTACAGGTCAGAGAACTGTCCACAGAATTTCCAAGGAGCACCTGGTGGATTTGAACTGCCAACTTTTTGGTTAGCAGATGCAGCACTTAATCACCATGCCACCAATCTGTCCGTAAGCTAAAAGATTTTCTAAATTCAACCCAACATTTCAAAGGACAGTAGCAGGGACAAGGGTTTTGGGGCCACGTTTTCAGGGGATATCAAGGTCAACTGGCATAACTGCTCTTTTTCTAAGGCAGTGCTCTACACCCCATATTGGTAAGTGGTGCCTGGGGTTTTAAAAGGCAGCAAGCTGCCATCTAAGGAACATCAATTTGTCCCAGCGCACCTGGAACGGTTGAAAACTGAGAACATCAAAGGCATGAGGGAAAATGAGCCTAGGAAACAGAAGGACCCATATGATTGGGAGACTACATCATCAGGAGAACAGAAGAATTAGACAGTGTCCAGCTACCACAAAAGACAGCCCTGACAGAGAACACAATGTACAGTACCTGACGCAGCATAAGAGAAAAGGGTGTGCAGATCACTCTATTAAAAGATGACACTTTATGGTCCAACAATCTCAAGAGTCTCCTCAGAACACGGCCCCTAGGCTAGCTGCTAGCTCAGAGCTGAAACCAGTACTGAAGCACTTCACACAAAGAATGGACTGGACTTGGGAGCACAGAGTAACGTCAGTGGTGTGTTTACTTTACGGTTTAATACATATATGAGACAGGTGTTGGTGAGGGGATACAAGAAGTAAAGAGTGGAAGAGAAGAGTGTACTGTCACAGGGTGAGGAAAGTAGAGTTGCAGACAGGTGGGTGCTCACGGTTTTATATGACAAATTGACTTAGATTGTAAATTTTCACTTAATCACAATGAAATGAATTTAAAAAAGGGTATTTGCAGCAGAAAGAAAATGTATAATCAGTAGTGGAAGAACCCTGAGGTACCTTGGGTATCTCCATAGCACTCATTAGCCTATTAGCCTAATTCCTAAAAGCTACCCTAATGTCCTCAGTGTGCTGTAATGCACACTTTAAGACCAATCCCCAGCCCCACCTCCTAATGAGAAGACTCTCTTGAAATCTCTTCTTTGTAGAAATTCTGGAGCCTCCACTGAATGTGATTATTATTTTTTCTACCTAACTCTCAATTTTCTTAAGCAAAACTTTTCATTTTGGATCATCATATAGTAGGACTGACCTCAACTAATAAAACCACCATAAAAGTCTAACTTAACACCCGGCTTTGAGGGTACACAGCACCATGCCAAAACAAACTAAAGTTTGTTGGCAAATACACTGCAGAAAAAAGTCATAATAGCACACGTTCCATAGGTAGTATTAACAATAGGAACTTATATAGAAAATATGCTATACCACATACTTTTCTTTCTCCTTTAAATTCCATCTTTGTCTTACATAAAAATGTTGGTGCTTAAGTATGTGCATCAGGGTTTGCACTTTTATAGACAGGGAAAAAAAATATTTTTCATGTGATTCCATGTCTTAGAAGCTGTCTTTAAGAATGCTGTGTACGTGTACCCATGGCCCAACAATTCTACTCCTGATTATCTACTCAACAAAAACGAATAAACACTATACACATATGTGCGTCTTGTGAACAGCTGTTCATAATGGCTTTACTGTAAGTCCATCAACAGTAAAACGGTGTCACAGATTGAATGACATCCCCCACAAAATGTGGCAATTTGGTTGGACCATGATTCCTGGTATTGTGTATGTTGTAAGTCTTGCCTCTATGGATGTGAATTGTGTTAGCGAGCTGGGACCCCATCTACAAGCTTGGATTGTATCTTGGGACAATTTCTTGGGATATAAAAGAAGTGAGAAGAGAGACAGGGAGACCTTATTCCATCAGGAAAGAAGCACCACAAACAGAGTAAATCTTTTGGATTCCAGGTCTCTGCACCTCAGAAGCTGCCAGTCCAGGGGACTACTAAAAACAAGGAACTTCCTCCAAGCCAACAGACAAAGCCTCGCCCTGGAGCTGATGCTCTGAACTTGGACTTTTAGCTTGCTTTTCCGTGAAAAAACAGGTTTCTTTTTCAAAGCCATCCACTTGTAGTATTTCTGTTACAGGAGTACTAGATGACTCAGACAAATGGATACGTTTATATATTCATACAACAGAGCAAAATACAACAATGAAAATAAATGGACTCCTGCTACATGTGGTAAGGTGGACAATCTCACAATAAAATCAGTGAGTGTAAGAAGCTAGATCCAAAAGAAAATCAGAAGTTAATGTGAAATGCACTAGGTATCCATAAAATGACAACTTGTTTATGTAACAGTTTTTAAAATATTTTTTTTCTTTCTTGTCTTCCTCCTGCCATCCATGAGTACACATATATGTGTTAAATCCATGCTGTAAGTACCTGCTGGTAGCAAATCTTTATTGTAGACCCAAAGGGAAGAGCTGGACAGGCCCTTTCCTTGTTATAGAGAAAATACCAGCCAGATGGGAAAATGCACAGAAAGATAGAAAGACATATCAAAAACAAGATATTCGTGGGGTTTACAGAGAAAAAGAGAGTGACTATAGGTACTTTTAAAAAACAAAAATATAACATACAATTACCCAATAATACATCAGCTGCAAGCAAATGGTCCATTACACTATCCAAAATGTAAGTCTGAAATTCTTTTTGCTGAGTTCTTGTAGATCTTTCCGGGGAAGCCTAATCAATGAAATTCAGAATCAGTAACAGAACCAACCAAATAAAGGACTAAATCATAGTTACATTACCAAATGCATGAAAAAGACAAAAGAAAACTGATTGGTAGATAATCGTATATGACACAAGGAATATTATATATGCTTAAAATCTGGCTCTTACTTTTCTGGCCATGAATTTAACAAAAATCTTAAAGCAAAGGTGAAACAGCATCTTTCTTTCAATCTGTTCCTCCCAAAATAGTATTTCAAACATTAGCTATTTAATAAATACTTGATAATCTACTATACCTCACTTACTTCCAAGAAAGACCTGATGGTTTATAATAAGACAGAACCGAAAAAACCAAACCCACTGCCATCAAGTTGATTCCAACTCATGGTGACCCTACAGGTCATAGTAGAACTGCCCCATAGAGTTTCCAAAGAATGCCCGGCAGATATGAACTGTGACCTTTTGGGTAGCAGATAATACCATTTAACCATTACACCACCAGAGTTTTCTATAATATGACAAGTAAAATAAATCAGAAAGTCGTTAAAACAAATGCAATAATCAAGAGTCTGATAAGTAAGTCAAGAGAGGACGAAAATACAACAAAACAACTAAACATATAAATTAATTCTGAGCTTCCTAGTTGCTAAGAAAGAAGGAAAAAATACCTATGCATAGATTACAGAACTTCCATTATATAGAAAGGGAAGCATACTAGATGGATGTATGTTTTTTAAACTTGAGAGGAACATCCTCTGTCAGTTTTTAAAAGAATAGTAAACAACCCTATACATGATATCACTGGTAACAGTTTTGTAAAGCATAAAGACAACTTTTAAAATGATCTGGAATAAAAGCTTTAGAGTATAAGGTGAAACTACAGTCTTCTGACAGTATTTCTACTGGCAGTGAGAATAATACAACCCAGGTGTGTAACCCTCAAGCACATAACTTAAAGGCAGGGAGTGGGAGGTGCAGGGGAGCATGTAAGGCAATACTGTCCTTCTGTCATTCTTTCAAAATGCCAGCAGTTAGACAAGCTTTTGATAAAAGTTGGACATCATACTGTACAAACTGACAAAAGTTGTTTCTCAAAAAGAGGTCTCTATGTTTGAGACGCAGGCTTAGTGGTGAGACTCTTCGCAAGCCGAACTGAAGAACCTGCCTGTCATTGTATGGAAAGGGTACAACACTGCACATGGCCATGTTATAAAAGCAAGCTCAAGAATACTGTTGCTTTATGCATTTACAACAAAAATTTGCTCCATTGAAGACTCCTGCATTATGTTTCTTGATTTGATACGTTGCATCTTTATTGTGCTTTATGGCTGCCCCTAAGATCCCCCTTAATAAATTATGTATAAACTCAATTTCAATTACTACCATTCTCATCAACCTCTTCTCCATCTGGAAGGACTATAATGACTGCAGTACCTCCCCCTTTTTAATATGATGACATCAAAGTTTTCATGACATGATCACAGGATTACTTCTTTCACTATTATAGCTCTGACTGAGTTTTGAGCTTTCCTTAACTAAGTAGGATTCTGGGTGACATGTCCTGTAAATGCTTCTAAAATATAAAGTTAGTGGTTCTGTTCTTCTAAACGAAGAGACTTTCAGTATTTCTTGCAGCTTTGTTTTGGTTTTTACAAAGTCGTTGAGTTTCTGTTTATCTGTGAATGTCTTCATTTTATTTCCATATTTGAAAGATAGTTTTGCAGGATATATAATTCTTGGTTGGAAGTTCTTCTCCTTCAAGACTCTGAATGTGTCATGCCACTGTCTCCATGCCAGCACTGTTTCTGCTAAGAAATCTGACAAAAGCCTACAGGGTTTCCCTCTGAACATTTGCTTTGCTTTGAGTCTGCTGCCTTTAAGAGTTTCTGCTTATGTGTCATTTTGTTAAGCTTGATTATAGTATGTCTTGGAGTTTTTCCTTTGATATCTATAGTGAGTGGTATTCGATATGTATCTTGGATATCTATATTCCCTTCTTTCATAATTTCTGGGAAGTTTTCTGTCAGCAGTTCAGCAACAATACTCTGTGTTCTAATTTGCTCCATTTCAAAAAGACATTTCATTTTATTATTACAATGCCCAAAGTGGTACATATAAAGATTTCAAAGGCAACTAAAATCCAGTTCTCTAGTGAGATCAAACATATTATATACCTGAGGATTCCAAAACGAACAGCTAAACCAAAGTTGGAGTGAATGTTTCTCTTTCTTTTGCATCACATGTGTTTTGCTTTAAAACGGCAATGTGTCAAACAACAGGTAAAGGAATAGTGGTGCTTAGGAGTTTGGCTTGGTATCAAGGTAAATCTGGGAAAAAGTCAAGGATACCTTGTGTTGTTTTCACTCTGCACAGATTATTACAAAATTACTATTAGTCTACATAGATAAAATAGCTTAGTATAGTGGTTAGCAGGAAAGTTGTGACTAAGATCTGTCAATTCCTCATGCTGATATTAGACTGAGACTTCCAGCACTAAAAACTGAAGACAAAGTCTCACTTTTAGGAGACAGGACTATGAGGATTCCTTGTAATGACATCAGAGACCATTTTTTCAAATAGCTTTGGTGTTCAGAAGAATTTACTAAGGAGCAAGGTTCTCCTCTTTCAGCAGCATATTACAATCAGGGTAGCTAACAGGATAAGTAAAAATGTGTAGGATTTAGACAGTCTTAACTAGACAAAGTGTTGGGAGCCTGCTAAACACAATTATCACATGACTATTGAATAAAGAGATACAGCTTGCTCAGTCAACAATATTTTGACTTAGTTTAAAAAAAAATTTCTTAGTCCAGAAGAATTATAGGAAGACTCCATCACCAAAGGACATTTGCCAATAATCTTCTAATTGTCCTCAATGAAGCTGCTACACGAGAAATCGACCCAGAATCCACACTTGCTATTGGCCCCTACTTGGCTAGCTCAAATTTTCCTGCTGAGATCTGAAGTACTCTAACTTTTAAAGGAGTTATGATTTTGGGAATGTGTTCATGAGTAGCTATCTCTGAGAATTAAAAAAAAAAAAAAATCACTATTTTATACACATCTCAAAACATCCTCATGAAGCAGGTACTATCATTCCCATTTTTTTTTAAGACAAGACAGCAGTGGTTTAGAGAAGTTAAGTCCATCAGTTAGGTCACAACTTGGATTCAAACTTCAAAGTCTTTAATGCCAAATCTCATAATCCCTCCTTCTGTATTACATTCTCTCTGCCCTACTAGCATCTCCATATCAAAGCTAACAAATGCACAAACAAAAGAATTCAGTAGAATTTATCAGAACACAACCATTTATCAATTTTTCAGACAACCCTGAGTGGTTCACAGTTCATCAAGATACGTTCAGTGCAGAACACAGAAGTGGTGACTCTAGGGTCTGCTCTGGCCCCTGCCTGTCAGATCTTGTTTCCATGGGGGAAAACGGTGTAGCCAGTTAATCTCATCAGTCTTCAAAGAGCCAATCTCCTTTTGGAGGCCCGGGACGCTACACTACACAGAATTTTTGTGCCCACTCACGGCCTTGACTACCCTTGGATGTTTCTTCCCTGTTCATAGGTTAGAGCACCATGGTTCTGGGAAGAAGGCCTTCCATAGCATGGTCTATTCCTGTCATGGGTCAGCAGCCTCTAAAAAAAGTGGATTTTGAGCTTATTTCTGGCTGCTGTCTTCTCCTTCACTGGATTTCTCCTTCTGGAGTTACTTTTCGGTGCCTACTTTTGCTATTTTTTTGCTACAATGTTTTCCTGCAGTCACTTAGGGTGGGTTTGACTTTGAGGTATGACAAGGGGATGGAGAGTCTTTCAGAAGATGGCTGGAACCCATACCTGTTACCATGGAGTCAATTCTGACTCAACAGAGACCCTGTAAGACAGGGTAGGACCTTCCTGAAGTACTCCACTAGGAGCCTTTGGTGGATTCCAACTGATGACCTTTTGGTTAACAGCCACAGCTCTTAACCATCATGGTACCAGGGTTTGTAAATACCTCCGATCACAGACAGCTGCTTACGGTTTCAGAGAGGCAAGTGGTCCAGCCCAGACCCCTTAATTTCCTCATTTTTAATTTAGGTAATTTGTTCTCCTTCACCTTCTCTCTAGTGCTACTGTGGGTCTCAGGAGCAGCAAATTCATTTAGCCCTCCACAGGAAGTCTGGAAGCAAGTGTAGAGAAACACTGAGGAATGGAGCTGGGAGAAGCCAACCGGCACCTTCATATCAGCAAACCCAATAAAACCCAACCAACCAACCGATCAACCTCACTGCCTTCTAGTCTATTCCAGCTCATAATGACCCTGTAGGGCAGAGGCTAGAAATCTTTTATAGAAGCAGGCTGCTACATTCTTCTGCCATGGAGCAAATGATGGGTTTAAACTGCTGACCTTCTGGTTAGCAGGGAGCACTAATAAACACTACCCTACTAGGGCTCCATATAATCATGCCCAGCCACTTTATTCACTTTTTGAGTATGTCTTATGTGTCAACAACCTGTGTTATGAATCTTAAATGCCTTATCTTATTTAATCTTCACAATCATGTCGAGAGACACCTTCTATTTTTATATATAATTTTTCAGATGGGTAAGTTCAGGGGTGAAGAGAACTGAACTTGGTCAAGGTCAGAGTTACAACCAGCAAATTACTTCCTCAAAATAGTGTCTACTGGGTGATTCACATAAATTTAACCCTTACAACCACCTCACAAAGGTGGTAAGATTTCACCCTCAGTTCTAGGGACTGAATCTAGCTTAGGAAAGTCAGAACTCCTCACTGCAAAATCCACGCTCTTGCTATTACACTACATACCTCCCTCATATCTGGCCTTGGTATCATACTCAAGCCAGTATGTATAAAGATGAATCTTTTCTTTTTATAGACTGCTAATAAGGATAATCTTACATGTTCTTCTGTGCATATAATCAAGAAAAGTAGACACTCATATCAGAAAACTCAAACAATAATGAGACTCCTAATAGCCTGGTTCAGGCTTCCTTTCATGTAGGTAAATGGAAAATATCCATGGTATTTCTTTTCTTGAATTTCTTAAGGGACAAAGATTTCATACATCATATTTTGTATTTTTTTAAAAACCACAGGAAGATAAATGGGAACAACACATATCTTCATTAACGTAAGCATAAAGGTATTCCGAATACCTTTAGTATCAGATGTGAAGTTCCATCAAGTGAATTTTTAAAACAAGTTTGTTATCTGTTTTATTACATGGTATCTTATCCTTGTGTTCTGAAATTACTAGAGATGTGATTAACAGCTAAATGATTTAAAAATACTTACAGAATACACTAAGACACAGTGTTAAATGTTGTGAGGGATACAAGGATATATGAAATTTCATGTCTACCTTAAGGTGTATGTAATCTATCTGGAAAAATGCTATAATGCTGATACTCCCTGTTTCTCCTGAACTATAATTCTCATATTCCTGACTCCTAAGTACAGTTTAGCACAATTTCACTCTACTGGCAAATTAGCATCCACATTAAAAAACATAGAAAACCAAAATAAAAGATAACTATCACTTACCCATGATCAATTAGCCACTAAAACTGCCAAAATATGGAAAATGTCATCACTGAATATAGTCAGTCATCTCTTATTTTCCACATTTATGCATTTTTTTTGTTTGCTCAGTTATGCTTTCTTGAACATCTTGAACATCACTTCTGAATATTATTCTCCTATTTTCTGATTACTGTTTTATTTTTCAAAGAATGCCACAGATTTTTATACTACATACTAAGGTAAATTTATGTACGAATTCTTTATTTAAATACTCTGTGTACCCTAGTACATATAATATGTACCCTAATACATTAATTATGTACTATGGACATCTCCCTACCTGTAGCTATGTAGAAGTTTCCAAAGGGACAGCTCTACAGGCATACTTTTTATTTTACCACACAGATTATTGATAGAACTATTTTTGTGCTAACATCAAGCACTGTGGCCATGGTTAAAATGCTTAGCCACCATTGGTAACTGAATTACATTAGTGATTTCTATTATCTGACTACAGTCAGACATGTTCACATGAGTAAGAGAAATCTGCTATGAAGGCTGCAATCAAAAGGTTAATTGCATTAGCCACTAGAGGGAGCAGACAACGCTCAGGTTCAGTTGTAGAACTGCTAAGAGCAGGCAGGATTCCTCACACAGAAATTATAGAACATTACTCAATCTTTTACACAGACTGAATGTTTCATAAAAACTGTTATTTCCAGACTCCTCGGCATATAACTGCTTGACATTTGTTTGCACGAATCAGTGAAAAGAACATCAATGCACAGGTAACTAAGTATACATTAAATTGAGATTTTTCTAAGTGAACATTTTTACGACTTTCAGGAATGGTTAATTTCTAGAGGCAGCAGCGAAGTAAATTCATTCAGCCTTAAAGTCATTTTTATTGGCTGATGCACGAGCTGATTCGTACCACATATCTGGAAAATGGGCAGGTAACTAAGGAAGTTTGTTGCCTTGGGAGAAATTCAAATTAAATGCATACTAAATATCTAATACATGCAATACTGCATGCATTATCTGCAGAGTATAATAAGAACAATAAGCTACAGTCTATACTTGACTATGATATATAACAGAGGCTGAAGAAGAGAATTTAAATTATATGAAGACCATGCCACCTGAAATGTCTACGGGAGGGGTAGCCAGACTATGGCTTTGCTGCCTGTTTTTGTAGATAAAGTTTTACTGGAACACAGTCATGCTTATTCATTTAGGTATTGTCTACAGGTGCTTTCTAACTACAATGGCAGAGTGGAACAGCTGTGAAAGAGGCTGCATTACTCACAAAGCCTGACGTTTTACTATCTGGCTTTTTACAGAAAACAGTCTGCTGACACTGGTCAAGGAAGAAGTGATCAAGGACTGAATCAGGGACATGCTTGAGGAATGGAAAGAAGTGAAATACACTTACAAAGTCGACAGCATATCTGGGATAAAAACTTTTCACGGAGCATTACAGGATGTGTTTAGACAACTCGGAACGGAAAATCTGGGACTTATTTGGTTACTCATGTTCTAATTATAAAAACAATGCAGAGATGTAAATGTGTTTCTTTGTATTTACCTCTAACAATAGATCAATTAGCGGTGTTTGCTTGCTGGCAGGCGTAAGACAAAGATTGTCTATTATTAAGACCCGCATGAAGTCAAAGACAAACTTTTTAGCTGGGTGATTGGTCAGGTATGTCTTCGTGCCCACATTGCAGTACTCTGATTGACTTCTGTTCATTCCTGTGTCTGCTGCAAAGGCTTTAAACTCTTCAGCTGGAGATCCCACTTCATCATCAAGATCCGTCACCTAACAGAAGAAAGAAGGAAAACAGGCTACTCACATTGGATTTTATTTGGTATTTTTTACTTCCATCTTTCTTAAAAACAAAACTGTAGTGGCAACAACTGTACTTAATTAATGCATTTCCACCCTATTGAGTCACTATTAACCCATTATTAACTCTGCTTTATTTGACTCTTGATTCAAGGTAGTCATGTGGCACCTTATGCTACAGTTACTCAACATATGGTCTTTCTAGCATAAAATTCTGACTGACCATTAACAACGTATCTGCTTAATGTTGAATTAGATTTTTATTGTCAATAACTGCACCTGAAACAATAAAATGATGATAACCCAGCCAAAAAACACATGCGGACATGCTCACGATCATTAGCTATTACAGAAATTCAAACCCAAATGACAGTGAGATACCATCTCACCCCAACAAGGTTGCCATGATCCAAAAAACGCAAAACAACAAATGCTGGAGAGGCTGTGGGGAGACTGAAACTCTCCTACAATGTTGGTGCGATTGCAAAATTGTACAACCTCTTTGGAAAGCAATCTGGCACTCCCTTAAAAAAATGAATATAGAGATACCATTTGACCCAGTAATTCCACTGCTTGGAATATATCCTACAGAATCAAGGCCATTCACACCAACTGATACATGCAAAAGAATGTTCATTGCAGCACAGTCCACAAAAGCAAAAAGAGACAGAATCAACTTAGGTGCCCAACAACAGAGGAATGGATAGGTAAACTATGGTATATATACTCAATGGAATACTATGAAATGATAAAGAACAATGATGATTGCAGAAAACATCTCTTAACCTGGTTTCAACTGGAGGACATTATGCTGAGTGAAAGTAGTCAGCAACAAAGGGACAAATATTGTATAAGACCTCTATGATAAGAACTTAAAAACAGATTCATGCACAGAAGAAAAGATTCTTTGATGGTTGCAAGGGTCGGGAGGGAGAGAGGGTGAGGGAGAGAGGATTTAGGTTAACAGAAATTTGGTTGGGTGAAATCAGTGATAGCACACATTAGAAAGAAGATCAATAATAACTGGACTTTAACACAATTTGAGTACTCCTCTCATCTTAACCCAGTATTGCAAGGACAGAGAAGCTGGGGCGGGGGGCCGGAGACCATGCTCTCAGGGGAAATCGAGGCCAGTTGGCACAACTAGCATTTTACTAAGAGAGCCTTCTGCACCCCACATCAATGAATGCTGTTTGGGGTCTTAAAAGCTGCCAAGCTCCCATCTGAGGGTACAGCAAATGGTCCTAACTCAACAGGAATGGATGATCACCGAGGACAGGAACGACATGGAGAAAAGAGAACCCACATGAGTGGGTCTCTACATAGACTCATGACCAGAAGAACTGGATGGTGCCTGGCCACCACCACTAATAATCACGATGGAGCTCACAAAGTTGAGTCCGACTGGCAACAAGAGAATAAATAGGGGTGCACTCTGAGATCTCCAAAGAAAGACTGCAATTGATGGTCCGGGGGCTTCTGGGTTCCCCTGGGAGCATGGCCTCTCGCCCTGACGCTGCCCCTGTCCATAAATCATACTGAAGGTCAACTTTTCGGACAGCAATGGATTGGACTTGGCAATGCAGAGTAATCGTATCTTGTGGGAATTTTATGGTTCTATGCATCTATAGAGCTTGGCTGGCTATGCCTCTATAGGATGTCATCCTGCTGATTCCTTGCTGGAGGACGGGGAATGGGTGCAGAGTAGGTGATAGGAGACTGCTGGGAGGACAGGATATATATGGAGCAGAGAGGAGGGGTGTGCTGTCACCGGGCAGGGAGAGCAGCGGGAGCTGCATATAGGTGAGCATGCGAGTTTATAAAGAAATGTACATTTCATTCACTCATTAAAAAAAAAAAAAAACACTATAAATAAATAAATTAAATGATGATAACTATGTTGCCATATTTGAAATTTCCCGACTTAGAGGTTAGATGCGTCATATTACTTCAGATAAAGGTATGACATAAGGGTAGTTAGCACGTATTTTTTCAGGTTAATAAAAAATCAAATAAACAAGACAAATCAAAATAAGAATATAATTAGTGCTAACTTTGAACCAAGAGAGACATTAGAAAACAGTTAAAATGTTGAAAAAGATCTAGAGAAGAGACATTCTTGAAGGTTAGTTTTTACCAAATAAAAGTGGATTTTAAAGTTTTAATGAAGCTAGGGCATTATGATCATGTGCCATAATTATCCTTCTCTTAAGCCAAGTGCCATCGAGTCGGAATCCTTCTCTTAAAATGCATAATAGTCTTAGGACGAGTAATTCACCTTTATTAAAAAAAAATTATAAAGAAGGTAATTTATTCCAGGTCTCTACAGTAAGTAGCAGAAATTAAGAAAAAATGTCACGAAATTCTGAAATACTGTGGACTATTTGGCTGGCTATGGAGTAACAGCAAAAAAGAGGTACATGCACAATATCTGATTATACCCTAATAACGCTCTATTGCATCAGCACAAAATACAAAAAATAATAATCAAAACACGAAAAGTAAAACTTGAGCAGAAGGGCAAATATGTATCTTTTTGACAATCAACTCTGCATTTCACCTGTAAAGATTAAGTCCAATACACACCTAATTCCAGTGACAAATAAACCAGACACAATTATTTTTCTAATATGATTGAGTGAAAGTGTACAATCCGATATAAATTTGTATGCCTGCCTATGTGCAGCTCCCACTGCTCTCCCTGCTCGGTGACAGCACACTCCTCCTATCCACCCTATACAGATCATATCCTCCTAACAATCTCCTGTCCCCTCCTCTTGACCCTCTCGTCCCTCTCCAGTAAGAGGCCAGCAGGACAACACCACATAGATGAACAGAACCATAAGGTACACAAGCGATATGGTCACTCTGTGTCGTCGAGTCCAATCTATTCCTGTCCGAAGAGCTAACCTCAGTGATGATTTATGGACAGTGGCAGAACTGGGACCAGGGCCGTGCTCCCAGGAGAACCCCGAGGCCCCTGGACCCTCAGCTGCAGTCTTTCAGTGGAGTTCCCAGGGTGCATCCCTTTTTATTCTCATGTTGCCAATGAGACTCAACTTTGTGAGTCCCATCATGGCTATCACTGGTGGTGGCCAGGCACCATCTGGTTCCTCTGGTCATACGTCAATGCAATCACCCACTGAAGTGGGTTTCTCTGTCTTCTCGGTTCTCCTTTCCCCATATTGTTTTGGTCCTTGATGACTGTCAGTTCCTGCTGAGTTGGGACCACCTGGTGTACCTCAGATGGCAGCTTGGCAGTTTTTAAGATCCCAGATGCCACTCACCAATTTGGGGTTTAGAAGACTCTCTTAGCAATAAGCTAGTTATGCCAACTGGGCCTCGATGTCCTGAGAACATGGTCCCTGGACCCCTGCCCTTGCTACTCTGTCCTTGCCAAGCTGGGTTAAGATTGGAGCAGTAATCATGTTATGTTAAATTCCAGTTAAACTGATCTTCTTTCTAACATATGTTGTCACTGATTTCACGCAATCAAATTTCTATCAACTATCTAATCTATAACCAACCCTCTCCCTCCCTCCCTCCCCACTCTTGCAGCCATCAAAGAGTGTTCTTGTATGCATGAGTCTGTTTTTAAGTCCTTATAGTAGGGGTCTCATACAATTTGATCTGTCCTTTTGCTGCTGACTACTTTTCACTCAACATAATGTCTTCCAACTGAAACCAGGTTACAAGATGCTTACTAAAATCATCATTGTTCTTATCATCGCATAGTGTTCCACTGAGTATATATACCACAGTTTATTGATCCATTCATCTGTTGTTGGGCATCTGGGTTCATTCCAACTTTTTGCTATTGTGGACTGTGCTACAATAAACATTTGTGTGTATGTGTCTGTTGGTGAGAATGCCCTTGATTCTGTAGGATACATTCCAAGCAGTGGTATTACTGTGTCAAATGGTGTATCTATTTCCATCTTTTTAAGGAAGCGCCAGATTGCTTTGCAAAGAGTTTGTACCATTTTGCAATCCCACCAGGAGTGCAGAAGAGTTCTACTTTCTCCACAGACTCTCCAGCATGTGTTGTTTGGTGTTTTTTGGATCACAGTCAACCGTTTGGGGTGAGAAGATATCTCATCATAGTTTTCATGTGAATTTCTTTAATAGCTAATGATTGCCAGACATATCACATAAAATAAGAAATGATCCACAACTGGCTTGGGGAGGGAAATCACTGATGAGGGACTTACAAGAATATGGCAAACGAAAAGAGGAAGCAGCATTCACTGTTGTTTCTGGGAGAAGCAGAAGGGAAGTCTGAGGAACTAGACACACTGGGCAATGATGTAACAGTTGGTGTACAAAAAAAATGCTACAGACTAATTACTGGAACAGACTCATTTCAGTTTTCCCCATTTTCCTCCCCCTTTCCTACCATCTCTGAGTAAGGACGAATGTTGAAGGGGAAGACCGTGGCTGCCAATGCACAGAGGAAGTCAGGGCTCATCCACATGGAGGCCAGGTCTGGAACATTGTGATACAAGTATCTAAAGAACTGCATCAAGGTCACAGGATATTCCCGGAGCCAAGATCCCTCTTCTTCTGACTGCCAAGGCTGTCATGGGGGGAAGAAACAAAATACTATGTTTGAGAAACCAGCACTGCTGAAAACGACTTTAAAAATCTATCACGCACTATTTTCCTAAATGTGGATATGTCCATGGCCCAGGACTCTTAAATCACACAAGGGAGACTAAGCACACATGCACACACACACAAGCAAACAAATTCAGAAATTAGTTAACACAGAAACAATTCCCTCAGAAACTGACCAGATGTTTGCCTACTCATAGGAGGACTCACAGCTCAGCTGACTGGAGTCAGTGTCTCTCATGACTCATCAGTATCAGCATGAGAACGGTAGGTGCCAAAAGCTGTTGCTTTCCCATCCAAGTTGCCCCAATTTGCATCATCCCAGAGAGGTAAGAGCAGGTAAAAAGAGGTTACTCCACCTTTCTGAGCCTCTGTCACATGTAAAATGGTGAGACCAATGCTTTTAATGATGATGTAATAAAATAGTAACAATGATAATGATAAATAAATTGCAAACAGAACACAGTTGGACAATACCTATCTTCTGGTATCTACCCAGAGAAAAAATTAAGCCAAATCTGTTTGCTGTCCTACTGATTCAGACTCACAGCGACTCTCTGAGTTACAAAGTAGAACTGCTCCACCAGGTTTTCCACATGTTGGGTGAGTTCAAATCCCAACCTTCTGGTTACCAGTTAAACAAACTGTCCACCCCAGCAGGCACCACAACAGAAAGTGAATACATAGAGCAATGCCTAGGGCTGGTTTCTGCCCAGAGAAAGGGTTTAACTGGTTGTTATATTTACTTGCAAAGAGGCACAAAAATAAGAATTCCCAGACACTTGCAATTAATATATTTAATGTTAACAGTCTTTTCATACAAATCACAATGACTTAAATTACATAATTTGCCAACTATTTGCAATCCAAAGGGTCTGTCAATATTTCCTCTTAAAATCTGATCCTAAATTGTATAAAAAAAAATTAAGTTAGTCACAATACTCCTGTAAGACAGACAAGAATACCCAATATGTCATTTGCTTTCAGTTCTTCATATCTAAGCTAGAAATAATGAAAAGAGAAACAAAAAATTTGCGTAACATTTATAACTTCTATAATCTCTGAAAGTAATTTTTTAAAAGTTTAAACAACCTATTATTGTAATAATATGTACTGAATTTATTCACTTTTTCATACATACATTGTAATACATATGTTAAAACTTAGGAAGCACCTACGGTATGCTACACACTCTTATGTTTGCGTGCAAATTAACATTTAATTCTCACAACAATCCTAAAAGGTTTAAATTCTATCAGTGTTAGCATTTTATAAAGGAAGAAACTGAGGCACAGAATAGTTCCTACTGCTATTGCATAGGTTCTGACTCACAGTGACCCTACATGACAGAGCAAAACTGTCCCAGTAGGGTTTCCAAGGCTGTATTGTTTACAGAAGCAAAGAGCCACATCTTTTTCTAGAACAACAGCTTGTGGGCTTGAATTGAAGAACTTTCACTTAGCAGCCGGGCACTTAATCATTGTGCCACCAGGGCTCCTTATAAAATGGTTACTCCGTTGGAATGACCAAAGGAAGGATGTGAACCCAGGCAAGGCCCAGAGTTCATGGTCTTAACCACTGCACAGCTGGTCCTCACGTTACAGACAAAAAAACAGAGAAGCAGAGGTTCCAAAGATCATGCAGTCAATGAAGAGCTATGCTATGAAAGGATTCCTCTATTAAAACACAGAAACAAAACTAAAACAGAAACTGCAGGTGACGGGAATGATCCCTAGGTCTCAGTATCTCCGTACTTACTGAATTCAGCATGCTGCGGAGCATTCCGAGTAACAAAAAGGCAGCCTCTGTGCAGACGTTGTGTATAGAAGAGACCACAGTCCCACTGGAGGCAGGGACCCCAAAGATAAATGTCCAGATGGAGTCCAAATCAAACTGAAGAGCAAAGAGATGAGTGATCAGCCACTGTTTCTCTTTCTCAGGACTGACCCTCATAATTCTAGTATTTTAAAATTTCTTTGAAATCAGTTTGTTCTTAAAAGGGAGAAATGATGTAGAGGAGACCTGATGTTTTGCCTCTGATATTCTGCAACCATTTTTACACTCATAAATAAATACTATTATGTATCATCTTGTGTTAGGTATCTATATTAAAGGCACTGATTTCTATATTATTTTAAACCCAACCCAGTGCCATGGAGTCGGATTTGACTCACGGTGATCCTAGAGGCCAGAGCAGAACTGCCCCTTAGAGTATTCAAGGAGCACCTGGTAGATCTGAACTGCCGACCATACTATTTTTCTGACCATATTATTTTTAAAAGGAAAACAAATCTGAATACATGATAATTACATGAATTAGCTAAAGAGATAAAATTAAAGAATTCAAGATTTTAAGCAAGATCTTTTAAAAAAGAATGTTGCACTAACTTTTTCAACCTCAGCAATGTCTAACTCAATTTCAGAGTATGCATAGATAAAATCTGACAAAATAAAAACAGTTTGAGGTTTATTTATAGCAGCTTTATATAATGATACTTTATGACTACCAGGTCATGTATATTTTGAGAAGTTACATAACCTATCAAATTGTGCTAAGCATGAGTTGATACCTTGATTTAATGTCAGAGTATTAAGTTCAAGTGTTTTCATGTAAAAAGTTCTGTGAACCACCAGAAACTGATTTGGAAAGCATTCAGTATTACGATGGAAGCACAGCTGAGTTTAAAAGTTAAATTCCCAGATTTTCTTAGTGCTACAAACAAAAACTGTTTTTAGAGACACATAACAGTCATCAAATTAGAAACCACATTAAGCCTTACTGCTTTCCTTCCATGGATGTTATCTGCTATTCTTGAGAGATTAAAAAAAAAATTGATAATCAAACTTACACTAAGGATTGCTTTTATGGTCCAAAGCCACTCAATTATTTTATGGACACACAAACCACTTCCTTTAATTGTGTGGAAATGAAAATATATTTCTAGATAAAGCTAAGTAACTCAAAAGAACTCTTTATGTCATCATGAAAATATCATCCAAAAGTCTTTATACATATGTAATCAAACAACCATCAAGAAGGGAGGGAAGTCAAATATGGACGAAGGACTTCTTTTTGGGAAATTTTTCTATAATACTTTCAGATTTTTCTATTCCAGATCAAATCCTTTATGTGAGAAAGTAATAGAAGTGATAGTTAGTTTTAGTTTGATTAAGACATCATGCTACAGGGATTCTTTTAGTATTAATAATTACACTTATACCTTACTAGATAATTCCTACCTGGCCACCCCGCTTACATCGGCTGCTGACGACAGGCACACTGACCTGCAGGTTTTCAGGCAGCTCACTAACTGGCTGCTGCAGAAACAATGCCATGAGGAGAAAATAGAGAGCAGGGACATTAGTGTGTTTAGGAAGGAAGGACTGAAGAACTGGAAAACCAGGAAAATGACAAGCATCCCGGTTAATCTCCCTGACTGTTGATCTCCCTCCGGCACTCCGGCCCACATTGAACCCTAAAAGAGGAAATAAAAGAATAAGTACAAAATTAACCAGTTACTCTCATACTGCATTAACAAAAGCTGCAGTTCAGAATACGCGACATCTCTATCCAAAGCATTCATGCTAAAGACTAAGGAAATATTCTTTCTGTCAAAAATTTTACTATACTGTTTGACTTAGCAAGTTTGTCTATTAAAATAATCAGAGACTGATTTTGTTTAACAGCAACCCTGCGGGACCTTTTCCAAGGGTTTCCAAGGCTGTAAACCTTTATGAAGGCCAATGGCCACATTTTTCTCCTGCGGAACACCAGCAGGTTCAAATCACTGACATTTCAATTAGCAGTTGAGTGGTTAACCACTGCATCACCAGAGCTCTTGTCTATTAGGATGTAGGTTTGGAAATCTAGCGTGAGACAATCAGATTTAAGAGTTCGGAAATGCTTCATAGGTGACATAAAGCCTGCTCATTAAAAACGATGATCTCTGAAGGGCTCTAGCATTCTTGCTTGTATTTCCTTAAACAGAAAGTGAAATTCAAAGTATAGACAAAATTTAGGATGCTACAAAAAATGAAATGTAAAAACGTTAACCATTATAATAAAGTGAATTCATGTCATTTGTCCTGAAAATCATTATAAATGCTACTAGTTAATTTCAAATTATCTACAAGTTTGGGGATCAGACAAAACGATTAAGTAAAACAATCTTTCCACATGGACTGTAATTCTGCTCAGCTGTCACCATGCAGTAGGACAGCCAATTCAAGCCCTTTGTGGCTATGGTCATCTGTAGGCCTGACTTAAACAGACACAGCCCAGAATCACAGGTCTTCTGTGAGGTGTGGGGGTGTGTGTGTGTGGAGTATATACATTATATATACTGTATAATAAACATATACCTAATAGATATACTTAATATATACTTAACATATATAAAATATATACCTATATAATGTATATATACTTAAGTATATGTATATTAAGTATCTATAGGAAGACAGCTTACAGCATCAACATTTCTATCAGTCCTGTTTCTCTGCTACATAATCAGTTTCAGCACACAACCCCAATACTAGGTTCTTTCATCACCCCAAACCTAGTACTACTGCACACCAAACCCAACCTGTTGCTGTCAAGGTAATTCTGACTCAGAACAACCCTGCAGGGCACAGAACTGTTCCATAGAGTTTCCAAGGACCAGGTGGTGGACAAGAACTGCTGACTTTTTGGTTAGCAGCTGAGCTCTTAGCCACTGCGCCAGCAGGGCTCCAGTACTGTTTACAGCACAGAGTAAACAAATGCTGGCTAAATTTTTAATAGCTAAATGAAGCAGTGACTTCTACTCTGAAGCAATTTGCATTTTAAATAAATAATTCATATTTTAACTTCCAGGACAACTAAACACAAAGTGTTTGACATCATGTAATGTAAAAGAAATTTATGTGTAGCCTGTTTTTTTCAGTATTTTATCCTAACCAACTGCTCAGTATGCATTAGTGAACTGATCTTCTAAAAGTATGCTTTTCTAAATAGTGAAACATTTTATAGCAATCTACAAGCTCTTTTAAGTGTCATCTCACTTCTGAATGACAATGAACTAGTATAACAGAAAATACATGATTTGATCAAATATGTATATGTATATGATTTGATCAAAGTAATAAAGTTAATGAGTGTCAGTACTACTTGAAACCCACGGTCTATGTTAAAAACCCATTTCTATCGAGTCAACTCCAACTCATAGTGACTCTATATGACAGAGGAGACAGTGTTTACAAGGAGCACCTGGTGGATCAAGATGACATAACTTTATGGACATGCCTGTATTAGAATCTAAGAAATTATGTCATCTTGCCTTTGTTTAAAGGCATTGCCACATCTGTGAATGACTGGCTGGATTAGTTCATTTGTTTATAATAGATTCTAAATAAAACTACATGAACATTAAAAAAAAGAAACTCGAGTTTTAAGACATTAAGCAATAAAAAGTGATATTTTACATACTAAACAGGGAAATAAATTATGACTGAACTGTAGGTGCTTTAAAAATAAAAGCAACCAAGCATTCATTTTCCTTTCTGAAGTTATATAAATTCCCTTTTTCCTTCTAGATAATCTTAAGGGATATTTAATATTTTATTAACAATTAGCTATTAGTAATTTAAATTCACATTATTGTTACAGGCAAGGTCTTCTTATAAAGAAAAATGTGACAAAAACAAATATTCTTCAAGCAAAAAATGAAAAGATGTCAGGTTGCCCAAGAAGAAATAAAGCAAGAAGCCATGTGTTCGTGCATATAAATATACTGATATTCAGAAATATGAAATTAAATTTAAATTAAATACTTAAATTTGGGGGGGAATCAGAGTAGCATACTGAATGTGCAAGCAGGTATCAATGCGGGACAGAATCTCTGAGCCATGAGGTCAGTCAGGGCGCATACGGAGTAGTACTGAACAGAGAAAGTGTGTGACTTAGCACACATAGAGAAGTGATTCTTGAACATCATTACTATCCACCCCTGAAAGTTAGACAGTTAGCAATATTCATTTCCTAATTAGAGAAATTAATGCTTACATCATACTAGGTTTTTACTTTTTATAAAAATTTACTTTTTATAGTTTATATATCAAAAAATCTATAGCTGTCTTTATAAATCAGAAGGCCAAATGAAATAATCCTTATGAATGAATTCCACATACCACAAAATTCTGTGTAAATTGTAGGTGTTTCTACCACTGCTGTTTTTGGCCTTCAATGAGAAGCAGCGTTGTCAGTCAACACTGAAACTCTTATGCTTACTGAACCCACATTCGGTTTCAATAGAATTCACATTGCTTATTTTCTAGTACCTACACCCATGTCAACAAGGCACATTTTCTGCTACCAAACTGTTCTTAATAATCGCATTTAGTGGGTCATATCCTCTGCCCTTACGCTGAGTAACACAAAATAGTGTTGTATTTTTCAGTGCATAAAATTACCTATAGTAATAATTTTATAATAACTTAAATGGCATATTTTAGAGCAGATAATATATTTTGGAGAAATCACTTCACAGTGATGTCACTTCTTTCTTCATCCTATCCTATGTAAAAAATTATATTGAAAACTTCCTTCCCATCATTTTCTCCCACACATAAGGAAACAGTTCCGGAAGAACCTGTATTGTCAGCTTCTACATTTTTCATAGATAAATTACATACTAAATTTTGATCTCCAATTTTTTCAATCAGCATTCTTGATAGACACTACTTAAGATCAACCCTATGACAATTATATGATCATAAAATGTCATGTTACAGCAAAAAATATACTTTCAAATACTTCAAAAGAGGAATGACTATAATTTTCAATGAAAACAATCTTCATAATCTTTAAAGCAAGATCATTAATATAAACAGGAACATGCCAATTCACATAAACCTAAGAGAGAACTATCATTTGTTTTATTATTACTTAAACATTGGGTTACATGTTGAAACAGCATGGTATTAATGCACAGAGAATAAGCACCTTTGGCTACAACTCTGACCTTAAATCCTGGAAAGTCATAAAAACATTATTTGCAAAGCATGGGCTATGGATCTGAACAACCTGAGTTCAAGTTCTGATACTCCTTAGCTGGGTGACAAGTGACTTCACACCTATGCTTTGGTTTGCTCATCTGTAGAATGAGTACAGCAGTATTTATACCTTTAGAGAGTTATAACCTGGGTACTAACTGAGAGCTTGCTGGTTCAAGTCTGCTCAGGGGTGCCTTGTCAGAAAAGCCTGATAATCTGCTCTGAAAATTCAGCCACTGATAACCATATGGAGCAGTACTATCCTCTGACACACATGGGATCACCTGTAATGTTGTTACAAAGATAGTGTTCAGACTAGTACTTAGCACAGATTAAGCACTGAAAATAAACTAATACTCACAATCTGCTAATTACTTACTCATATATCTAAAGAGTAACTATACTACAATTGCAGAAAGGTTCGTTAGGAATTCCCTGAGTTTTCAAATCTTAAAAATCTCTCTCTGACTTCAATCTGATTTGCCATTAAAAACCCACTGCCGTGGAGTCGGGTCCGACTCACAGTGACCCCAGAGTGGAACTGCCCCACAGAGTTTCCAAGGAGTGTCTGGTAGATCTGAAACTCCAACCTTTTGGTTAGCAGATGTAGCACTTAACCCACTATACCACCAGGGTTTCCAATTTGAAAGCTCTGTCATGGATTCAATTGTGTTCCCCACAAAATGTGTGCAGCCATTTGGCCAGGCCATGATTCCTGGTGTTGGGAAATGTTCCTGTACCCTGTAAACCCTGCCTCTATAATGTTAATGAGGGAAGATGGGCAGCAGTTGTATTGGTGGGACAGGACTCAGTCTTTAAGACTGTATTATGCCTCGAGGCAATCTCTTGAGATATAAAAGCTAGCAGAGAGATGTGGGGACCTCACACCTTCAAGAAGCAGGGCTGGGAACAGAGCATGTCCCCTGTAAAGGACCCTGGCTCTCTGCACCTCAGAAGCTCCTAGTCCAGGAGAAGAATGATGACAAGGATCTTCCCCTAGAGCCAACAGAGAAGGGTTTCCCCTGGAGCTGATACCCTGATACGCACCCTGAATTTGGACTTTTAACCTGCTTTTCTGTGAGAAAATAAATTTCTCTTGCTAAAGTCATCCACTTGGGGTATTTCTGTTAGCATCGTAGTTAAGTGCTGCAGCTGCTAACCCAAAGGTCGGTAATTCAAATCCATGAGGTGCTCTTTGCAAACCTGGGTTAGTTCCACGCTGTCCTGTGTGGTTGCTATGAGTCAGAATTGGTTTAACAGCAGTATGTTTGTTTTGTTTTTCTTAAGCCTTACATTTTATTAATTCAAATTCAGGATAATTCTTCAATGGTTATCAAGTAAAGCTGAAAGATGCACTGACAAGTATAAGTAAAACCTTACACAAGGTTTTATAACAAAAAGAAAACACCACAGCTTGTTTCCTACCTAATACCATTCCTATCTTATTAGTTAAGACCGCATCTGTCTGTTCAAGCCAGCCTCCACCGTTAAGTCCTTCCTTAAATTTGATGAGGACAGACTGGTTACTCAGCAGGACTACAAGAATCCTCGTGGCTGCTGTGACTGTGCTGGAATGCAAGTGCTCTTCCATGAACATCATAAGCCAGTCAAAACCCAGTGTCTTCACCAGTTCTTCACAAGCTCTGTTTAAATACAGGGAATGAAAAGAAAAAAAAACAAAATGCATTTCAGGTATTACATTAGGTTTCATTTGTGAGATACAATCTATTTCAGAGTTTAAAAAAATCTATTTGAAGTTAGTAGTTTTTCCTTCTTTTCCCTACCATGCATTAGCTAACTAATAATAGCAACTAATATAATTCATTCTAAAAAGACTTTACTCACTGCAAATTGATGCTTGTCTTTTCTTTAGACGTATAAACCAGTTTTAGCAAGATATCTAGAAGTCTGTTCCTCAAAAGGATAAGATTAGCAGATACGAGACCTCCAAACTCTTCTTCAGTCCCTACAATGAAAATAAAGACATGAAACTCACCCTAGCAGATAATGCCTAGTGGAGCAGTGATGAAAAGCTTACGGCTGTTAACCTAAAAGCTCGGCAACTGGAATCCACAGCTGCCCCTTGGAAACTCTACGGGGTAGTTCTACTCTGTTCTGTAGGGTTGGTATGAGTCGGAATTAACTCAACAGCAACACTTTTTTTTTTTTTTGGTAGCAGATAAACTAGCAGAAGACACTCAAAATTTTATACACGCATGCGCACACACACACGCATTTAGGGTCACTATAAGTCAAAGTCAACTACACAGCAATAGGTTTTGGTTGGTTTATATTCTGTGAAATTCACTGGAAAATAATTCTTTTAGATAGAGAGCCTCTTCTCCTGGAGGGCTTTCACTGAAGTGGACAAACAAGGGTTTGTTGCATCTTTTGTCTTTAGAAGCTGAATGCTGCCCACCTACATTTGGTTTTGGTACCTTGTGACAAGGAAAGGCTGCGAATGCTTTACATTACCACTCCCCTCCCACCATCAACCGGGAATAACAACGGTAGGCATAAAACTTCAGTCTCCTAAATCCCTAACTTCGTTTCATTTTGAAGATTATAGTTTAACAGATTTAAAAAATTGAAACTACAAGCATAAACTTAGTTAATAAATATAATACATAAAGGAACATTAGGAGTAAACTGCAGGAAAGTGGGTCAAAGGCACGCAATGCATATGAGGAAGAGGAAAAGCCAAAGAGGAAGGCAGTAAGCTCAGGGGTTTTCAATGGATAATGCTGGCAACACAGGACTGGGCCTCAACAACCCCATGCTCTAGGTCTAGCTCTGCCACAGGTAAGCTATGGCCAGTGAGTCATGAGCTGCATGTTCTCATTGATGCAAGAACTGAGGCTCACCTTAGGCTAAATTTCAACTACTATAGTTATGTGAGTTTAACTTGTTTGGGCAGTGAACTGTTATTACCTTTAAATATTTTAGTCTTTTAAAAATGTTGATTTAGTGTCTTAATCATTATCCACAACGCTTCACACTTCACTTTGTTTCTGAAGTTTCTGCAACCTTTCTCAAACTGGATAGGCACAGTACTGCACAGATCAGAGCAGCATCCATTCTCACCAAGAGAACTCACGACCACTGCCTCTCTAAGCAGCACAGAACAGTCGTTTATAACACAGCCTATAAGAAGCAGGGTCACCCTGGGGGCGTAGCAGTTAAATGCTACAGTTGCTAACCAGAAAGTCTGGAGTTTGAATCCACCAGGTGGTCCTTGGACTCTCTATGGAGCAATCTACCCTGCCCTGCAGGGTCTCTATGAGTCAGAATTGACTTGACAGCAGTGGGTTTGGTTTTATGTATAAGCAGGGTATTATAAATCTAAGTTGTTGTTAAGAATCAGCCTCTTATTTTTTCTAGGATAAAGCGACACTACATGGAAATTAAAAATACTCAATTTTTATGTCTAGTTGTTTCACCATCAATTTATACCTCCCCTAATTAAAACATTAACTCTGGAAGCATTTCCCAGGTTAATATCTTCTCACTCAAACTGATGCATTTTTCTACATTGTGTCATCTTTTTATGCTACCTATGTTATTTTGCACTGACTAGTATATATCATCATATGGTACTATTCCAGGCATCTTCTTCTTCCATAGGTATGGCAGTCATGAAGGACTCAGTGAGTGTTATCCACTGACTTGATCTTTATTGTTCTCCTGCACTGCTAATTTGCATCACCACAGAGACTGTGCCAAATGAGTCGGCAGTAGGTACACAACAGGGCCCCACATTCCTAGTTTTGGACCAGTGACTAACGAACGCTCTGATTCACAGCAAGCCACTTAGCCACTCTCAGTCTTTCCTGTGATGCACTGTGATTACAACACTTCCTCTTCTTATCTGCAAAGCACAGGAGAAGCTGTGCCTGAAATCCCATAGTCAATATGAATGGGAATTTTTTTCCAAGGCAGTTTTACTACAGTAGTATTTCTTTTGCACCCTGTGGGTGAATAGGGTTGTCAGAGCTTAAAGGAGGTCACTTACATAATATGCTTTTGGAATAAAAAACAGGGTAATAATGTAAATAATGCTGAATATAATATAAATTTAATTGCAGAGGTAAATCTTTCCAGTGCTTTCCAAGCATCTATTCTGTCTAATATACAATGAAAAAATATATTAGAATGAAAGGAAATACATACCAAATGAGGAAAGTTAAAAAAACAAATGTGCTTGTCATGGACCAAGAAACTCACAACTTTTTGTTTTACACTTACTTAAAATGGTTTTAGTAAAGTGTTCTCTCCCTCAGTGACTACTAAACATTTAACAAGGGAACGAAAATAAAAGTAACAGGGATACACTCTACTTTAGCAACACCTGTTTCTGAAGAGAGTATATAAATTAAAAAAAAATGTTAACTTTAAAGTAACATCCATACCCTATTAAATTTTCTAGTTCCACATATTGTATATATTGTCTATTCTACAGTTATTATGACAAATACATCTGTGAAAGACTGAAAGAAAGTAATATATAAAGAAAAAAATAAGATATAATTATATATAGTTCAGGTCTCACTTATGCTAGAGGAAAAGGGGGCACATAATTAGTTGACCACAATTTTTTCCAATCCCCAGAACTGACTTACCAACATCAAGCTTCTCTTCATTATTTATTTCCATAACTACAAATTTCTCACAAACCGCAAAAGTTGGCAAAGTAGAAGAAATAAACTGTCCAAACCTTTAAATACCAAAAAAAGTTATGAATTTTTATTTCTCTTCTCCCCCACACAAACAACAAAATCCAAAGAAATAAAACACAAAATAGTATTTTCTATTTTAAGTAACCTTTTATAGACCTGTAATTTTATTAAGTGTGCTTTGCCTCAACAATCCCAAATAACACTGTAGAAAATAATGTTTAAAAATCTAAGGAAAAATACAGTTCTTCATAAATTTGAGTCCCTCAAAGTACTTATCCAACTAGCGTTAAGATCATTCATCAACAGAATGATCCAAATTAAAACGTCCTGTTGTTGTTGTTGTTAGGTTCCACTGAGTCACTTTCAACTCATAGCAACCCTATTCACAACAGAACAAACACTGCCCAGTCCTGCACTATGCCCCAAATCATCTTTATGCTCAAGCTCATCGCTGCAGCCAGTGTGTCAATCCATCTCCTTGAGGGTCTTCCTCTTGTGTGCTGCCTTCTACTCTACCAAGCATGATGTCCTTCTCTAGAGACTGTTCCCTTCTGACAACATGTCCAAAATACATGAGGCAAAGTCTCACTATCTTTGCTTCCAGGGAGTATTCTGTCTGTACTTCCTCCTAATAGTACCTACTGTAACACTGGTGGCATAGTGATTAAGTGCTATATCTGCTAACCATAAGGTCAGCAGTTCAAGTCTGCCAGGTGCTCTTTGAGAACCTTGTGGGGGCAGTTCTACTCTGACCTATAGGGTCACCATGAGTTGGAGTCTACTTGATGGCAATGGGTTTGTTTCTTCTTAATAGTACCTATATGAACTCAGTGTAGTCTAGTGGCTAAAATCTGGGTTTCAGAAACACAGATAAGGTTAACATTTGGGTTCTATCACTTTTTAAAGGAGGTCTGGTGGTGCACTGTTCAAGTGCTCAGTTTGAACTCACCCATCGGCTCCACAAGACAAAAGACCTGGGTATTGGCTCCCATACATATAATGGACAGTTCAACTCTCTTGCCTGGGATTGCTATGGGTCAAAACCTACTTGACGGCATTTAACAATGACAACAAGAACACTTTTTGACCATGTGACATGGGCAAGTAGCTTATCGTTTCTTCATATGTCTAAAAGAAAAACTAAAAACTTTCGTTAAGTTTCAGCGAAAATTTCAGCTAAGTGATCAGCATATGCCAAGATAAATCCTAAAAAATAATATTGTTGAGAATAATAATGCTAATTTCCTAAAATAATTTTTAAGTTCCAATTTTGTATTTGTCAGCAAAGCAGTTATAAAAAAAGTTTTCAAAGTAAATGAATGTAAAAGTGAGGCATTTACATGCCATGCAAATTAGAGATTAGTCTGCTGGAAATATCGTAACAAGTGGGTGTGATCTCACTCCAGATACCTGGGAGATTACATGACAAGTGATGAAGCCCAGGATAAGCAATTCTCTACTTGAAAAATACTTTGATTAGGCGTGTACCCTGCACCCCTCATTTTTAACTAGGACAATCACGTGAACAGAGGCACAGTTCTACAGATACTCCATAAATATGCTTTGTATTTTACACTGGCAGGAAAATAATGCTCACACAAATGGTTTGAAGAGCCAACAATAATGTCATTTGTTTGGGTGATCGACAACACATCTGAACAGAGTTGGTATGTCCACTATGAGGGGTGTTGGTGTATGTGTTTGTACACAAGTGCACACATGTGTATGCATGTTGTACTAACGCACCTGAGAAGTAACAGGGCTCAGAGGAGAGAGCCAGGGACTGCAAATTTCTACACTGAACATTTTTACATCCAGGCCAATCAATTTCCACATTTTTTCTCACGACTATTACTCTATAATTCACTCATGGCAACACTTGGCTTCACCTATAAAGGCAAGATACTGAGGCATCTTCAATGGTATCAACAGTACAGAGATTACACAGGCATAGAAACCAATCACATTTATGTCATTCATCTGAACCTCACAGGTACTTTCAGTTCATAAAAGATAAGCACAAAAGTTTTCAATACCTGAGTAGGTCATTGCTGCTGGGAAAACCTTGCAGTAAGAAGCTTAGCACATTGCTAATTGCAGTAATGGTCGGCTGGGATAAAGACATATCTCGAAGAGTCAGTAGCAGCTTTGGGATTAGTTGGAATTCCCTCATTAATTTGGCATTCTTTGAAGCTTCACTGTATGAGAAAGAAGATTTCATAAACTGTACCATCATCTTTTCTATAACTGGACAATCAACTAACTATGTAGGTATTAACTAATACCTGGACTCTGTGAGTAGTTCAATAAAGTGCTCAAATAAAGAAAGATGAAGTTCATATGGTGCATGGAGCCACACCTATAATAAAAATAAACAACAGCGGCAAATTTAGGGTTAAAAAATACCTATAATGCTAATCCAGCAAACATAAATACAGTTCATAGAACTTAATGAACTTACATAATTAATTATTACCACTTTATTAATCTTTATTTGGTAAAGTCCTATAAAGCTGCTTATATGGAGAATTTCTACTTCTTTCCATAGAGGAAAAACTGCTATGAATCTTACCCTCCCATAGGAAACAAGTAGAAGACTGGACAAAGCATATGAACCAACTGTTTTCAAACACTGGCCAACAGTCTGGATAGGATTAAGATCCAAGAGAAGGGAAAGAAACTAGGTGACCCTTTGATTCCTCTAGATTACTGCTTGCAGGTAGTTTCCAGGCTAAAATATAGAAAGGGGAACCCAAAGAGAACCCAATGGTCTCGGTGACCTGAGCAGATAGTTTTGGGATGTGGGGACAGCTTGAATTTATAAGGCAGGAAACTAGAAGGAGAAAACTGTACAGTGAACTCTGGAGACCTACACAAAGTTCCCTTCAAATCGGTGACTGAATACTCATGTCTTGTGCAGGGTAAAACCCCATGAAATCGGGGGAAGAATCACATGAAGATAGCACACCAAACAATTCATGGAGATCACAAACGACTTTAAAGTAGCTTGCACTCCTACTACGAGTGTAGAGGCCTTGTAATAAATGGGGAGTTGGGTAGCGTCACCAGAGTGCAATACCGAGGCTTAGGACCACAGTCTTAAGGGAAAACTCAGTCAAGTGCCATAATAAAACTCGCAAAAATAATATTCTACATTGTGGTTTGATAAGTAGCATCCAGGGTCTTAAAAGCTTGTGAGTGGCCATCCAAGATACAACTGTTGTATTGGTCTCTACTCACCTGGAGCAAAACAGAATGAGAGAGGCCAAAGACTCAAGGAAGAAACTTGTCTACAGGACTGACAGCCCACAGGAACCATGGCCTCTTCCTGTCTGAGGCCAGAAGAACTAGATGGTGCCTGGCTACCACTACCTACCATTCTGACCAGTGACACACAGAGAGTCCTGGATAGAATGGGAAAAAATGCAAAACAAAATTCAAATTCCTGAAAGTTTACAGATTTACTGAAAAGATGGAGACTAGAGGAAGCCCCGAGACTACTGTCCTAAGATGCCTTTTTAACTTGGCACTGAAGCCAATCTTGGAGGTCACCTTTCATCCAATCAGTAGATTGGCTTATAAAATATATCAGAACAGCCATGAGGAATGTGCTGTCTTAAACAATCAACAATCAGAAACCAAATGGTCAACGTTTATCCTAAGGCAAAGGGAAGCCAGATCAACGGAAACAGAGCAAACAGAATGGAAATGTAAGAGAAGGCTGATGCACTGAGAAAATTATAACCAACGCTATAATTTGAACACAGCCTGATAAAATGGAACCTAATATGCTGTGTAAACTTTCACCTAAAATACAATAAAGTATTTTTAAAAAAAAGAAGAGTAATATCCTAAAAAAAACAATCAAACTCACTGGCACCGAGTCACTGCTGACTCACAGCAACCCCATACTTTTGTAACGGGCTGTGTTAGCACTCACCTAAAGGTTGTTCTACGTTCGCCCTAACAAAACTTAATAGCATGCTTCAAAAGGATAAAAATATTTACAAGTTACATAGCTATATGCCAGAAAAAAGGTCAACATCCTTTAAAGGAATAAAACTCATTTATTTTATTTTATTCAAAATGTGAAATTCACAATAGCTAGCATCCAATCCAAAACTAACTGGCATGCACAGAAAGAAAACAATGAGCATAATCAGGAGAAAAACCAATCATTATAGCTGATAAATGACAGAGAAGGTAGAATTGACAGGTGACAATTTCCTTCTGTTATAAGAGCATTCTTTATATTAATTGTTATATTTATGTGGGCAGTAAAAAAATTGAACTTCAGGAAGCTATGGAAAACAGCTGCTTTTGAAAGAATATACAGCTTTTTAATGTATCACCTACTATGTGCCAGATACCACTTTTTTTCAAGGTATGGCAGTAGGAAAAGAAAATTCTTGCTTTTACAGTTTTGTTAGAAGAAACAGAGAGTAGTAAATACACAAAGTTTTCCATAATACAGAGAAATAAAGTACAACATACACAGGAAACCACATTATGCTTAAGTCCCATCAATATCTAACTATACCAAAAACAATTACATAAATTAAAAAAAGGAAATTACTCTCTTTTGTCTATTTTTATTAATGCTATTAGTATAAGCATCATAAAATTATAGCACATCTTAGAGATAAAGTAGTTTAACGCTATCATTTTACAGAATAAGATGTAGATTCATTGATAATATGGTACCGTTCGTGTTTACAGACATACTTCAAAATCACAAAGTAGGTCCTGGAAAGCAGTTGAGTTTGGAATAATGGAGGTCTCATGTCCACTATCAACAGTTCCCACCAAGGAAAAAGTTAGATGGAGGATGTGGCTGTTAAGAAGGGAACGTTTCTTCTTCAGCAGCATTGCCAGCAACTGAAAGAAAGCAATACCAGGGCCTATGGTTGAAACATCCCATATATATTTATATATTAAAGAACCCTAGGTAGAGTAATTCATGAAATTTCCAAATTCTGATTTTCATTATGACAACATAACCTTAAGAGAAAATCTGAAAACCAGAAAATAAGTTTCACTATAAGCCATTAATATATCATTAAAATTTTTACCTTTATACAAACCTTTAAAGTCAAACAAATATATAAACAGCATACGTAAATAATTATATAAATCTATTTATAATCACATACATACAATTTTGTACTTTTTACCACTTAACATTTTGTCAAAAGGAACTTTTTTCATTTGCAACAAAATCTTCACAATTATAATTTTAAAAGGTTGAAAGATATTCTACGGAATGCTAATAATTAGTCATTCTCATTACGTTGGGCATTTAGATTGTTCCTATTTTGCATGATAAATATTGCTGTGATAATCACTGAGAGTTTTACATTCATTCAAATAGTGTAATTAACTTTATACAAAACAGTAATCAATGTGTTCGCTACCTATGAACTACTGACTAAAGGTACAGAGTCATTTTCAGTTCATCAATGATTGAGGGATTTAATCTTGCTCCTAATACTTATCTTCTCACAAGTAAATTTCTGCCGAAATCTAGAGTACGGATTATGGATATATGAACACTGTGTTTCCAATTCCACATGAGTTTTCAGAAATAACAATGGCACACATAATAGGTAGTGGTCTTCCCTTTATTTAAATAAGAAAGGAAGGGTAAAAAAAACTGGGTTTAAGGTAGAAGGAAGAGATAAGGAAAATGGTAAGAGCTCTGAATCTATTACTGGTCAGAAAATGTCTAAACCAGGTGATAATATGACCTTACTTTATTTCAGCCCCATTTCCATAAAGAAAAAAAAAAAAACACTCAAACTACCAAGCAGTCGTTCTGAAGATACATTCAAATACGCCAAAGCTACCTATTTCAATTTAGCCGACTCACGGTTCCATAACAAGACAGATAGTAAAAAAATAAATACAGACAACAACCCATATTCTTATTCTGTGCATGCTAGTTTTAAGAAAGACTACTGGCTTTTTAAGTTCATTTGAACAACACAAAGTTTGACAAAATATGAATAATGATGAAAATCAGAAGTGTTTTTATGGTGAAAAATGAAGGCAAAGCTTTACAGTTACAAACCTGGTAGCCCTTGATTCTTTCCATCTCCTTGCTGGCTAGTGGGTTACTCTTGACTACACAAACCAGGGCCTTGACCGCCGCATATAACCCTTCCACGTCAGAGGCCATGGCCACCAGGCCCAGGATGGCTGCAGCTCCACCAATGTACTGCAAAGTAGTGGCAACAGGCTTAGGGACAAATGTTCTTACTCCTGATTAAAAGACAGTGAAACATAATTAAAATAAATTCCCCATAGAAACAAGAACTGAACAAGTCATCTAAAAGAAATATTTCATTAATTATAAATTTTACTTTTTAAAAACCTTTCTATCCCAAAATGCAAATTAAAGGTAGAATCTGAGAGACTAAATAAAAGCTAATGCATATATTTTCAGAGTATACTAAATCTTAATACAGAATGGTTCCCTTGATGAGTATCTTAAGTTTTTTCTCTTAATTTTTATTTATTTTATGAGTAGTACAGTGTATCTACATATTAAAAACATAAAACAAAACAAACAAAAAACACATTATCATTAAATCATTTCTAGCTCACAGTAACCCTATAGACAGAGAACTGCCCCATGGAGTTTACAAGGAGCAACTGAGGGATTCGAAGTGTCAACTGAAAGGTTCACACTCTTAGCAACTGTATCCCCAGGACTCCAGAGTAAATACTAAAACCCACTTCTATGAAGTCGATGCCAACTCACAGCAGCCTTAGAAGTGCTCCATACATTTCCAAGGAGCACCTGGTGGATTCAAGTTGCCGACCTCTTGGTTGGCAGCCGTAGCACTTAACCACGACACCACCAGTGTTTCCTAAAGTAAGTATTAAAAACCAAAAATCCCCAAATCCACTGATGTTGAGTCAATTCCAACTAATAGTGCTCTGGCAGGTCAGAGTGGGAACTGCTGCATAGAGTTTCCAAGGAGCGCCTGGTGGATTTGAACTGTCGAACTTTTGGTTAGGGGGTGTAGCATTTACACTACGCCACCCAGCGTTTCCTAATGCTTAGCCAGGGAGCCGTAAATACTTACTTTGACAGTTTTCAACAATGTAAGGAAATAAAATATATAATGGAAATCATACTATAATGTTTCAAGCCCAGTCAATCCTCAACTATGCCAAAAACAGTTATATAAATGAAGAAAACAGAAATGATAACCTCTTTTATTATATACGGTAGCTAAAGACAGTCATTTCTATTGTGAAATGATGACTCCAGTATTTTTCAGTGTAATAATGTCTTTGATTCTGAGAACTGCCATTATTTTTCTGATGGTATGTACAACTAATGCTTTCACAAAGCAAAAGACAAACATTTACACTAACAGAAAATGTCACGGGGGGAGAACTGGGAGTCAAGGAGTGAGCTGGGTTCTGGAGCAGCACAAATGGCTCTACAGTGTAGCGCTGGGCAACATAAAGCATCTAATGGTTTATAAATGCATTTCTGAGGTGAAGCAGCGTGCCTCTATTACATGTCTGCTGGGGAACAAACTTGGAGAGCAAAACGGCTTTAACTGTGAATTGAGGAAGAGACTGGAGAAAGCTGGCAGAAAGCAGCCATTCCAGCAGGCAAGGATGAATGCCAGCGCCCACACTAACAGAAGCGCTTGTGAGCACACCTGTTGCTCAACAGACCACGAAGCAATCAGCATGTCCAAATTTTTGTCCACAAATGTAGTTTGATTTAAAGTTTAAAATTATAGACTTTGTGGTTAGTGCTCACCAGTGCTTACTAAAGAGGAGGAAAAGTAACAGGATTTTATAAGAGCTTTAATTTTTAAAGTTGACTGGAGTTAGAGATGTTTAATTATTAATTGCTAAGAACATTCACCATTACAGGTCAGCCCTATAAATCACAAATTTAAACACCACACCTCACATGAGCTAAGTGAGTGCAAATTAGAAGGTAAATGAGAAGCTGAAAGCAACAACCTCAAAAGACAAGGTGACTCACCCAAGTATCCAATCAGGGTGGCCCCAATCGTCCGTGCAGGTCCATTGAGATGCCCTGCTGAATTGTGTATCAGCTTCACAGGAGTGGCATTCTCATGGGAGGAGATGCTTAACTAAAGAACAGAAAAAAAGCAAATATTGTAACTACAGAAGAACAGTAAATATTTTGACTGGAAAAGGGGAAAAGGCAGGGTGGGAGGGAAGTGCACGATGGTAACATATCTCTTCTCTGCCCCTTACTGAATATTTTAAAAAAATCAGTTTTTAAAATGTGCAAACACTTCCAAAGTTGTGGAAACTCACAGAAATTATGTTAAATACAAACACTTGAAATAAACATAGTAAGGCATCTCAGGGCACAGCTGCAAAGGGTCTTTGTGAATGAAGCCCTGTCACTGGTTAGTTTCTTGTTACCCCGATCAGTGAACAAAGTAATTATTAGCTTTATTCCATATCCAAGTAAACATCACATAAATCAATCTAGAATTTATTATCTAAAAAATGCCTACATAAAAGGAACATTAAATTTTGTGCATGTATGAAATACATTCACAAAGCAAATATAATCTTGTAGCATTTTAATTCTTTTGTTAACTGTAGAACTAAATTTAAGGTCACTTAAGTTCCCTAAAAAGTAGATGTATCTTCCGCACAAGAGTATCAACACCTACTGTTTCTAATTCCACTCCTTCCAGTCTCTTTAGCTTTCCTTACACTTGGGCTCTGCCTCAGGTAACCTGCCGAAAGGACTTGCCCAGCTCACTGATGATCTCCTCTCGTCTGACTCAATGACCAGTTCTCAGCCCTAATCTTACTTGACAGCTCCACAACATCTCCCGCTGCAAATGATGGATTCCTGGAACACCACCTCCCCTGGTTTTTTGCCTTTGTCACTGGCTGCTGCTTCTCAGGTTTCTGTGCTGATCTTTATGGCCCTTGCTCCATAATACTGCACTTGCCCAGGTCTATGTCCTTAAACCTTTCCTCTTCTCTATCTCCATCCCCTCTTTGGTGAACGCATGGAGCCTTGGGTCACTACGTACCACCTATGTGCATCCATGGCACTCAGACCTCTCGCCTAAACTGTCTTAAGATCTCCACTAAGATGTCTAATAACAAAACCCACTGCCATCGAGTCAATTCCAGCTCACAGTGACCCTACAGGACACAGGAGAAATGCCCCTAAAGAGTTTCTAAGGAGTGCCTGGTGGATGAGAATGGCTGACATATGGTTAGCAGCCATAGCTCTTAACCACCACACCACCAGGGGTGTCAAGATGCCTAATGGGCTTCTCAAACTTTTCCAAAACAGAATTCTCATTATCTTCCTCAAATTTATTTTCCTGCTGTTTTCTCCAAATCAGGAAAGGAGACTCCATTATCCTGGTTAAGCAAGCCCAAAACCTTGGGATTACTTTGACTCCTCTCTTTCTCTTCCATGACCAATCCATCAGTCAGAAGTGTCAGCTCTTATCATCAAATCATACCCCCAGTCTGATTACTACTCATCCCTGTCACCACTGTCACTCCTGTTCTGATGACCATCCTCTCTACACAAATCATTTACTGGACTGGCCTCAGAACTGGTTTCCCTACGGAAAGAAAATAGGGAAATGCTGTCTTTTTCAATGTATTCTCAGTAGAACGCAGAGCAATCCCAGTAAAACTGTAAGTCACAACACACTTCATTCCTGTGTCTAGAACCCGAAATCCTTCCCATTTCACAGTCTGGTCCTCCTTACCTCTCTGAGCCTGTCTCCTACCGTGGCATTCCTTCATTCTGACCTAGCCAGACGTAACTCACCAGTAGGCACACACCTCCCTGAGGACCTCAGCACTTGTAGTCCTTGAAGGCAACACCCGCTACTCCATTCGCACGGCCTGCCCTCCACACTGCCATGTCTTGCTGCCTCATCTCTTTGAAATCTTTGCTCAGATTTTACCTTCTCAGGAAGTCCTCCTCTGGCCACCCTCCTTCAAACTGCAAGCTTATCTCTACCCATGGTATTCTCTTTCTTTCTTCTCCACATTACTATTCTATACAGCACTTACCACCTGTGGCCATACTTTGTAACTAGGTTATTTTTTTTAACTATCATTGCCTGTTTCTTGTTGCAGAACTATAACAGCAGGAATTTTCTTCTTCTACTGCCATGTCCTGAAAAAAAAAATGGTAGCTGGCACACAGTAGGTGATACATTAAAAAGTTGTATCTTCTTTAAAAGGCAACTGTTTTCCAGTTTTATAAAGTTCAATTTTTCAATGTCCACATAAATACAATGATTAAGATAAGTAATGCTCTTGTAACAGAAGGAAATCCTCATTTTTCCAAACTAAGCTAAAAAATCCAAGCACATTTTGGCTTAAAATCAAAGCCAAATAAATCAAATGACACACAAAAGGAACTGCTTTTAGCGACTGTTCAGATTTGATGGTATCCATAAACTCTTCCCAGGAAGAATCTGCTAGAGCTTAGGGGAAATCATTCAACTTACCTGTTTAGCAATGGCTTTGCTGTCCAGCTTGTTGTATACTTTCCGGATTCTCGCTACTGTAAGGGAATACACAGAGAGTGCATACAGGCCAAATGATACCTTTTCCTCTGGTACCAAAGATACAGGACATGGGATTATGCCCTCAGATTTTGCATCTTTACCTTCAAAAGAAGAAGGATCCTTTTCAAAATCATAAATACATTCCCTTAACACAAGTTATTTATTCTTAGCATCATTTTTATATGGGTAGACTTTAGAGCCTCTTAAATAAGTGGAGTGAGCTAAATTTTAAAAATGCTTTACTTAATTTTCAAAGTTGTTCCAGCTTTTCATTTATTTTTTTAAATGACACAACAGAAAAAAACTATTAAGTCAGAGACTTACATTCCAAATTTTACTCTTGATAGTTAACTCTTATCAAGTCAATCATAAAACAGCCTAGGTTCCCAGGAAAAGGAAGTGAAAAGGAGCGGAACGCCTATGGGACATGTAGCACTTAGTCCTCCTCTCCAACAAGACAGCTCATGTGTGCCTCTGTATTTGTCTAGTCAAGAGCATGAGTTCTGGAGACAGATGGCCTGAGTCTGCATTCCTGCTCTATCATTTAAAAGCTGTATGACCTTAACTTCTCTGTGTTTCAGGTTCCTCACCTGTAAAATGAGAATAATAATGGTACCAATTCACAGTATTTTGAGTGGATGAATAAACACATGTGAAGTGTCATAACATATGTCAATATGTCCTTCATATGTATTAACTTATTTAGCACATCAAACCAAACCAAATCTGTTGCCATTGAGTCTATTTTGATTCATCAGTGCTAAGTAAGTACCATTAAATAGCAAATACTATTGCTACAGCTACTGCCAACCAAAAGGTCAGCAGTTCAAGTCTACTGGGTGCTCCTTGGAAACTCTATGGGGCAGTTCTACTCTGTCCTATAGGGTTGCTGTGAGTTGGAATCAACCTGACGGTAATGGGTTTGGTTTATGGGTATTTTATGTTACCTAAATCAAAGGAAAGGAAACCCTGGAGGCATAGTGATTAAGTGCTATGGCTACTAACAAAAAAGTTTGCAGTTCAAATCCACCAGGTGCTCCCTGGAAACTCTACAAGGCTCTTCTACTCTGTCCTATAGGGTTGCTATGAGTAGGAATTGACTTGACTTGCAATGGTAAATCAAGAGACAACAGAAATTATTTGGCTACAGGATTATTACCATTTACAACATGCTTGTAACTTTTCTGAGAACCTTGGTAGAACATAAACAAGGGGATGGAAGAGATCACTTGGAAAGCATGCTACAAAGGAAATTTCAGTTTTATATCAGGTCCTTTGATTCAAAATTTCTTTGGGAAGAAACTGAAATCAAAGATTGGACTGCATGAATACATGGTTGGAGGAAAGTGGTGTGCCTCAGTCTAACCTAGACACTACATATGTAAGTTTTCTAGAGCCATTCTTCTTCACTTGAACCACGACAAATATCCTCTACAGTGCTTCAGGTAGTAACAGAAACAACAGAAAGAGAAGAGGGTTGTGGTCAGAGTCTTGTGGATATATATCTATCTTGGAGACAATAAGAGAAGCTGGGTAATTACTCATCAGGCATAACAAGAAGGAATCAGACAAGCGCAGTATGGTGGAAGACAGCATTTTAAAGAGAAGTGAATGAGTGGTTGGAAGTATCATACTGAAGAAACTGAAGGTCCTTTCCTCAATAAACACAATGTAGAACCTTACACATACCCATGCACTTATATTTATATACACAGCTACACCGCAGGCACTGAGTTTCATTAAACATTAAGAACTACAACTAAGTGACTCACATGGCATACATACGGCTTGGAAGCTTCCAACATAATTTGGTCCTAGTTCATAAATGGTGGTAACATTTGAAGGAGGTAAAACTTCCTCAAGAAAGTGTGTGGGTCCGAGGCGCCAAACCAATGAAGCAATTTGGCGTTGGGCAGGTGGAGTACCAATGTAGGCATAGACTGTGCTAACGACTGGTGGATTTGCAGAACCTGAGCCCCCAGGAGTGCTGTGAACATAATGAAGCTATACAAAAAAACCAAATAAATAGATAAAACCAAGTATGTGAGATGTGACAAAAACATGTTCACCAAGAAAATGATTCCCCTCACACGTACATTTTCATCATTCTAAGGTCACACAACTTTACAAATAAACTAAAACAGCTGGGGCTCAAAAACAAAGGCTGGCCTGGATTTTGGAATTATGTTGTGGAATCTGAAACTATGTACCTGATACGGAAGTTAGGAGTCTGTTCTTTAATCCTCTAGTGGAGAAAAATGATCTCCTTCAAGAAACGGTAACAATCAGATACTGTCACTATCTGCTTAGTTTGCATATCACATTAATGATACTTCGATGAAAGCTTACGGCTGTTACAAAAAACAGAGCCTTTGTTGTGCAATTCAAGTAGACTTGAAATTAGTTATCTCCAGCGTGCCTTTTATACTGTAAGTCTGTTACATAAAACTGAGGAAGAGTGCTTTATGATGGGTAAAGTGCTAAAAAATAACAAAAACAAAAATTAGTAGTCTGTCTCTGTATTGATGGAAATTCTGGTGGTGTAGTGATTAAATGCTATAGCTGCTAACCAAAACGTGGGCGGTTTGAATCCACCAGGTGTTCGTTGGAAACTCAATGGAGCAGTTCTACTCTGTTCTATACGGCCACTATCAGTTGGAATTGACCGGGCAGCAGTAATATATACTGGAGCCCTGATGGCCCAGTGCTTAAAAATATGTCTGGTAATCAAAAGGTGGACAGTACAAATACACCAGCCATTCCTTGGAAATCCTATAGGGTAGTTCTACTCTGTCCTATAGAATCACTATGAGTTAGAAATGACAACAGGTATAGTTTTTTTGAAGTTACATATATATATTTCTGAACATTTCAGTCTCAACATAAAACATTAACCACGGTTAACTGACATTCTTTGATTTGAAACAACACTGTTGTTAACTCAGAAGGTAGGTACCTGACTTATCACTCAATTCATTTGTAATATATGTACATAGGAAGAGTACAAGATATATGAAAATCCAGTTGCTTTATGTGGTTTTCATCACTTGATGGAATGATGAAACTTGCCTTGGATAGTTTTGTTATAACATCATCCCAGCTTCAGATTACATCTATTATTGTTCTTCATATTAAAGAACAGTTCCTGCTGCTGTTAACAGCATGAAATTGACACCAACATGTGACCAAAAGTTTATTTCACAGAGACATGACTGCTTACAGTGATGATGACGATGATGATGTAAATATCTTAACAGTAATCCTCCTGACCCTCAACTTTAGAAGCTGAGGACATTTTTTATTTTTAATAATACTAAAAACAGTAGAAGAGTGCTCTACTACGGTAATTTAAAAACCCCTTTAAACTCCTATCATGCATACAGAAAACAGATAACTTATTTCTGCATTTTAGGGTTTATCATATTACAACATGTTACACAATAAAATATCAGTATCACTAAGTAAAAAATTATACTCGAAGGAGCTGTTGATTTAAATGCTTTCTGAACTTCTTTCATACAAAACTCTGTGCTTGTTAAGTTACAGCACTATAAAGCAGGTACCATCTTTTAGCAGTTAAGAGTCCTAAAAGTTTGCCAGCTAAGTTCTGTAGAAAGACTAGAAGCATTCATCCTAATTCTGAAAACAAAATCTACAATTTTTTTTTAGAGGTTACTTCAATTCTCTTCCCCCTCTTATGAACATTATAGTACAGCCAGCTAGAGTCATATTCAGTCAGTCAGTCACTCACTCACCTGATAAACAATAACTAAGTACTACTACCATTATGAAAACTCTAGTGGCACAGTAGTTAAGTGCTACGGTTGCTAGACACATGGCTGGCAAATCAGGTCCACCAGGTGCTCCTTGGAAACTGCACAAGGTAGTTCCACTTTGTCCTGCAGGGTTCTATGGGTCAAAATTGGTATGACAGCAGTGGTTTGGGGGTACTATCACTACAATGGATGAATCTGGGAGACCCCAAAACAAAGATTAAAATGCAACTCAGCTCTAAAGAAACACAGAGTGTACTGTACTAAATACAGTAACATTAATGGAAAAAATGAAATAGTGTGCTTATTTAAGCATCTTTCAACTGGTTGCTCTATCATGAAAATCACTTGGCAATCTGGCTTAATGCTTGATACACTCACTTCTTTAGTACTTTGTTTTTTTCCCTAGTAAAATGACATTAATTAGCTAGCCATATGACTAACATACTGTTCAAATGGTACTAAAAGGTCAATAAAATATTAGCAGTCTTTTAAAACACCTGCAATACATCCATATACGTGCACACACATATATGCACCACTGAGCTATCTCATGAATGCAAAAACACATACACACCTTCACAGTATTAACAAGCTGTCCATCAATATAGAGGGCTGCTGTGCTGTTTTTCAGCATGCCTTTGCTCATCACCAGAACCAGATGATGCCACTGCCCCTCAATGATCAGCTCTCCACATCGGAAGCGCGCACAACATGGGAGAATCTCATAAAACGATGACTCTTCACTAAAATCATCAACTAAAATAAAGGGATGAGGAAGAAAGAAACAAAATCTTTAACCAGTATCATCCCCATTCTGACATTTATTTATGTCTAGATCAGCATGTTCTGACTGTATGTTAAAACAAATGTGATGTAAATACAGACAGTCCATTCATTACCTTTATTTGTAGTAAGAAGTAAAACCTGGGATTTATTTTTGCTTTCATTTGCTAAAATACATATAGTTACAATGATATACATAATATGAAAAGTTTCAACAGCCAAAAAAAAATAGACAATAAGGACAGACTAGGTTATTATTGCCTGTCATGGTAAGTTATACATCATGGATTAGAAAAATGACCAAAAGATTTAGATCTGTATCCTTGCCGTATGCTTTTGCTCAAAGATACAAGGGGACAATTATGTGTTACTAGCTGTCAATGCACTGCACAGAACATATCAGACAAGGGCTGGTGGTAAGGAGTTGATCTATGTGTGGAATAGAAATTTGTTATTGAAGTCTCTTACTCCAAGACAACTCCAGACAACTCTGAATTATACACATGAATATACTGTGATGAACATTCTATAATCATTTGTCTCTATTCTGGCTCAGTTTACCCAGTATATTGCCAGACCATGTAATGAATGTGAGATTGTATTAGTTTACGTTTGATGTTTAAGTGATAAGACATTGCAGAAAAGTCAGATGTTAAACACTCATTAAAAGAAAACAACACAAACACAAGGAAGTAGCTAATTAGCAACCATGTAATTTAAAATGAACCCCTTTGTTTCAGCACAAGCACATAAAATAAATACTTTGAAAGTGAGAATCTAAATGATATGAAGAAAGAACAACTCACAAACCATTAATTTCTAGTTCTGAAATCTTAAAAAAAAAAAATCTGCATATACTGAAATGCCAAGATCATATTTCAGAAAGACCATTCAAAATATTCCTCTGTTGATGAGTTTAGACTACTTTATCACAAAGGCAAAATCTTATCTAGGTGAGCGTATTACAGGTTCAGAATTTTCATGGACCACAGGATATGAAAGAAAAGATAAAAGTAAGGGGGAAACCAAGAACTTCTCTATCTCTTTTCTGATTAACAGATATGAACTTCCACGAGGACTGAAAATAGTATTACTTACAAAGAAATTCTGTGAGAGTCTTACTTCGTGATTCAGGCTTCAACTGAGACATTTCCAGGATTCACTGATGTGGCCAGTATCTAGTAAATCCACTGTTCCCTGATATCTCCTAGTAATCTAAATATCTTAATGAGCTATAAATTACATTAGCGAAATACAAAAGTAGAAAATATTGTCCTAGTTTGTTACATATCTCGAGATCCACTCTTTACCTTTCTCATTAAATTCTATGTGCTCTCAAAATTCTCTACAATTGTTTCACTTCTCTCACTGTTTCTTCTTCACAAGTCATCCATCCTTTATTTTTCACTCATCCCTTTATACGCTACAGGCCAGTGATGGCTAGGCACTGTTGTAGGTAGCAGGGCAGCCTAAATTACAAAGACAATAAATAACCTTTTCGGTGAGAGGCTTACATTTCTATTGTAGACAGACAAAACTAAGTAAAAGAATTGAAATCCAGGAAGTCCAGGTGAGAGACACTGTTATCTACCCTTGAGCTGACTGTAAATTCTATGGATGTGACAGAACAGTCTCCTAGCTGAAATCTTTATGAGAGCAGACTGCCAGCTCTTCTTTCTCATGGAATAGCTGGTGCGTTCATTTCTTTGACTCAGTGGTTAGCAACTGACAACTTTTAACCATTGGTAGCCATGGCACAAGTAAGACATAAAGAATATTAAACCAGGGCCATGACTGTGGGTATAAGGTAAAAGACTTAAGAAATACTAAGGAGGTATATATAATCCATCAATAATTGGAACATAGAAGGTACAAAGTATGAATCCCAGAAAACTGGAAGTTGTCAAAATGAAATGTAACACATACAGATCAATATCCTAGGTATTAGTGAGCTGAAATGCACTGTTACCGGCCATTCTGAATCAAACAATCACCTGGTGTACTATGCTGGAAATGAAAAACTGAACAGGAATGGTGTCAACCTTCATCATCAAAAAGACAATTTCAAGATCTATCCTACAGTGCAACGTGGTCAGTGATAGGATAATACCTACATACCTACAAGGAAGACTAGTTAATACAATTGTCCTAGTATCTCTTGCTGCTATATCAGAAATACAATAAATGGATGGCTTTAACTAACAGCAGTCTATTTTCTCACAGTTGATGAGGCGAAAGTCCAAATTCAGGTGTCAGCTCCAGGGGAAGGCTTTCTCTCTGTTGGCTAAGTGGAAGGTCTTTCCTGTCCATCTTCCCCTCACCTAGGAATTTCTCAGCATAGGGACCCTGTGTTCAAATGACACATTCCCCTCCAGAGTCTTCATTCTTGGTGTAATGAGGTCCCTATCTCTCTGCTTCCTTCTCTCTCCTTTTATTTTGTGTAAGATAAAAGTGATTCGAGACACATGCCAGGGAAACACCCCTTGGATCAGATCAGAGCTGTGACCTGACTAACCAAAAACACCAAACCATTGCCACTGAGTTAATTCTGACTCATAGCAACCCTATAGGACAAAGCAGAACTGCCCCATGGGGTTTCTAAGGAACACTTGCTGGATTTGAACTGCTGACCTTTTGGTTAACAGCTATGGCTGTTAACCATCATGCCATCGAGGTTTCTTGGTGAGCTGACTAAGGGTGCTGATTTTAATCTTCCTTAACACAACCTGAGCTTATCTCATTAACTACAGGCAGAGATTAAGATCTATAAAAATACTGGAAAATTACATCAAATCACAAAATGGTAGATAACAACACAATACTGGGAGTCACAGCCTAGCCAAGGTGATGCATTTTGCGGAACACAATTCACATAACATTCCATCCTTTAGCCCCTCAAAATTCATGTCCCTGCCACATATCAACACATTATATCACATCATATCATCCCAAAGGTATTAAATCAACTCTGAATCTAAATCTTATCTTCTGTAAAATTCCTCTTCATCTGTGAAATCTACAATGCAAGTTACCTATTTTCAAAGTATAGTAACAGAACAGACACAAGGGAGATACTTCTACTACAAAAGGGAAAAACTGAAAGAAAGAAGGGATAATTGGCACCGAGCAAGTCAGAAGGATATATATTGGTTCTTGGCATGGATTGAATTGTGCCCCCCGACAAAATGTGTAGTAATTTGGCAGGGCCATGATTCCAGGTATTGTGGCATGTTTCTTTATGTTGTAAACCCTGCCTCTCTGATTTTAATGAGGGAGGATGGGCAGCAGTTGTGTTGCTGGGGCAGAAAATGTGTAAGACTGTATTGTGCCTTGGAGCAACCTATTGGGATATAAAGGAAAGGTTGCCAAGTGGAAATCTGGGGACCTAAGGAACACAGCATGCCCTTTGGAAAGGACCATGGTCCCTGCGCCTCAGAAGCTCTCAGTCCAGGGTACGATAGATGGCAAGGACTTTACTCCAGAACCAGTTTCTAGAGAAACCCTTCCTCTGGAGCTGGCACTCTAAATTTGGACTTTTAGCATTTTACACTATGACAAAATAAAATCTCTCTTTTTAAAGCCATCTACTCGTAGTATCTCTGTTACAGCAGCACTAAATGACTAAGACAACTCTCAAACCTTGAAAAGTATTCTGTTCTTTGAGACCATTTATGCAATGGCCCTGCCCTCCAGACCTGAGTGTCAGTCACACTCTCTGGATTCTGGGTGCAGCAGGCCCCTTGGAATGAGCTTCAACTTGAACTTCCAGGCCTACTGAAACAACAAATCTGCTCCCTGGTCTTTGGGGAGCCACATTCTGGAAAACTTCCTCTCTTGGCTTTGGGTAGCTACATTCTCCTAGTCCATCCAAGTAGTGATCTTACCCCCTCACCCCTGGCAGGCCTCATTTTTCAACTCTTTCATCTTTAGGCAGCAGATCCAGACTCATATCCCTCATACTTGCAAAGAACTCCACACTCTGGAACCAAGCTGGTAAAGATCTGACTCTTTCAAACCAAGGAGGCCATGGCTCCACCCTTTTGAGATCCATCAGGCTATGGGTCTACCCTTAGAGACACTAGCTGTGTTTCCTGCGCTCCTTGTCTCTTCAGCTTCTGCTTCCTGGTCCCTTGGCTTCTTGGGCTGGCCTGGCACCTGCCCTGGCTGGACAAGTGATCCAAAGCTCTCTAGCTCTACCAGTACGTGCCTGAAGGTACCCCATTATGTCAGTAAACCTTGGCTGGAGGGCACTCAGCTCTCCTGCTCCATGGGCCAACTGCTGTACTGTCTAGCACCAGTCTCCTGGTTCTGCTGCTGCCATGTGCTGCTGCTTCTCACCATCTATGCTATCTCTCGGGACTACAGTTCTCCTCACTTCCTTTTGAACTCTCACGAGAATTGCATGTGATGTCTATAATTCCATCCAGTCTCTTCAAGACAATCTAGGTACCATGTTTGACCCATTATTCAATTCCAAAACCATGTCCACATTTTAGGTATCTGTCAGAATAGCATCCCACTCTTAGTACCAAATGTCTTAGGCCGGGTTTTCTAGAGACGCAAAGCCAATACAGAGTATACATACATACAGGGAGAGATTTATATAAAGGAAATGGCCTATGCAGCTGTAGAGGCTGGAAAGCCCCAGAGTAATGCTGGAGGCTTCTCGTGATTTACACAGCCTCAGGTGCTGGAGATCAGACCACAGGCCTCTGGCTCACAGCTGTGAAGGCCGATGAATCCCAAGATCAGCAGGGAAGATGGCAGGTAGGCTGCAAGTTCAAGTGCCAAGAACTGGAGGTCAGTGAACAGGAGCCAGCTAAAGGATTCAGAGGAAGCAAAAACAAAAAAGCTTTGCCCGAAGTCCACCTACACTGGATGCCCATTACACACCAGGGGAAACTTTCTTTCAAATGACTGGTTGCTCACAACAGATCTCATTATGGAGGTGATTACATCATTAAAAAGCTGCCAAACCGAGCTGACATATAACCTTAATCATCAGAACAACTATCATTCAAGTGCATCTACCAAATAACTGAAGCCAAACATAATGATTTGAACACTTTTACCAATTCAGCATGAAACTGATCATGCATGCAACCAAGTTACATTGATAATTACTGGTGATTAGAACGACAAGGCTGGAAACAAAGAAGGGTCAGTACTTAGAAAACAAGACTTGGTGATAGCAATGATGCCAGAGATCATGTAACAGAATTTTACAAGACCAATGATTTATTCATTGCTAACACTTTCTTCAACATAAATGGCTACTATACACACGGACTTCACTCAGTGGAATACACAGGAATCAAACAGACTACATCTGTGGAAGAAACAACAGAGCAGCTCAATGTCATCTGTCCGAACAAGACCAGGGGATGACTGTAGAACAGACCATCAACTGCTCACACACAAATTCAAGCGGAAATCGAAGAAAACCACAGCAAGTCCATGAGAGCCAAAATAAGACCTTTGGAGACCTTCTAAAGAGCAGGTTCGATGCACGGAACACTGATGACAGAAGACAAGGAGAGCTGTGGGATGACATCAAGGACATTACACAAGCAGTCATTAAGAAGTCACGAAACAAAGCAAAGACCAAAACGGATGTCAGAAGAGACCCTGAAACTGGCTCTCTAACGGAGAACAACCAAAGTAAATGGAAGAATGATGAAGTCAAAGAGCTGAACAACAAGGCGGCTGTGGAAGACAGCAGCATAGTGAAATGGGCAAACACCTGCAGTTAGAAAACCAAAAGGCGAGTACACGCTTTTCATTTATCAATCTGGCACAAGAAAAAAATCAAGCCTCCAGTTGCAATAGTTAAGGATTCCATGAGCAAAATATTGAACAATACAAGAAACATCAGAAGAAGATGGAAAGGATAATCAGTCACTGATTATTCAATTCTTCAAAAAGAACTGACATTCAATCACTTCAAGAAGTAGTGTATGATTCAGAACTGATGGTACTGAAAGTTTAAGCTGCACTGAAGGCACTGGTGAAAAACAAGTCTCTAGGAAATGACAGAATAGTAACTAGATGTTTCGACAAATGAATGCAGCACAGACAGTACTAACATGTCTATGCCAAGAAATTTAGAAGACAGCATGACAGCTATCTGGCTGATGGACTGAAAGACAAAAATATTTGTGCCCATTTCAAAGAAAGGTGATTGAACAGAGTGAGAAAATTATTCAACGATCATATCACACGTAAGTAAAATTCGGCTGAAGATAATGCAAAAGTGGTTGCAGCAGTACATTCACAGGGAACTACCAGAAATTCAAGCCGGATTCAGAAGAGGGTGTGGAGCAAGTGGTATCACTGCTAATGTCAGGTGGATCTTGGCTAAATGTAGACAGTACTAGAAAGATGTTCACATGTGTTTCAGTGACTATGCAAAAGTATTTTACTGCACTGATCATCAAATTATGGGTAACATTGTGAAGAATGGGAATTTCAGAACATTTAATTGTGCTCACAGCAAGAGGCAGTCATTTGTACAGAATAATGGGATAGTGCATGGTTTAAAATAAGGAAAGGTGAAAAATAAGGAAAGGTGTGCATATCCTTTCACCATACTTAATCTATATGCTAAGCAAATAATACAATAAACCAGATTATATGAAAAATGAAGCATTAGGATTTGAGGAAGGCTCATTAACTAACAATCTGTGTTATGCAGATGACATAACCCAGTTTGCTGAAAGTAAAGAGAATTTGAAGTACTTACGCATTAGAATCAAAGACTGCAGCCTTCACTACGGATTACAGCTCCACATAAAGAAAACAAACATCCTCCCAACTGGAAGCTGTCAAGGACTTCATTTTACTTGAATCCATAATCAACATGTGTGGAAGCAGCAGGGAAGAATCAAATGACGTGGTACTTGGGGCAAATGAATTGCAGAAGACTTCTTTTAAGGTTTAAGAAGCTAAGTGCCACTGTGAGGACTTAGGTCCACCTGACCTTAGCCATGGTGTTTTCAATCACCTCATGTGCATGAGAAAGCTGGACAATGAATAAGGAGACAGAATGAGAACTGATGCCTCTCAGTTACAAAGCTGGCAAAGAACACTAACTATCCCATGAACTGCCACCAGAAAGAACCAATCTGTCTTGGAAGGAGTGCAGCCAGAACGCTGGTTAGAAGCAAGAACAGAACAGAAATGTCCCACAGGGCAGTATGTAATCTTTACAGGAACAAATTTCCAGGATTTTCTCCTGTGAAGTAGCTGGTAAGTTTGATCCACCAACATTTCAGTTAGTGGCTGAGTGCTTAACCACTGCACTACCAGAGCTAATTTGAAGGGTCTTAGGAGTACCTAATGGTAAGTATCAAGTTGTTACAGTAAGCAACAGATAAAATTAAAATATTACTGTGTCAAACCTTAAACCAACACTATTTCCTGAAGTCTTCTTAAAACCAACCAATACCTAAGCTTAATGAGTAAAAAATGTCTGCTTTGAGCATTATTACTTTTAAGAACTACTTATATGGGATCTAAACTGATGATAGCAAAGATCAGATAGGAACCTTAGAGGGCAGTGAATTTTTGGTAATGCAGAGGAACAACTCAGAAAACGAGGATAGGAATGGTCACACAACATGAAGAATGTTATCAGTGCCAATGAAATGGACATGCAGAAACCATTGAAGTGGTTTGATGTTTTACTGTGCATATTCTTAACAAACTAAATAAAATTAAAGAAAGAAAGAAAGAAAACAAAACTTACTGCATCTAGTACAAGATGGTATACATGGCAGGCAGGTAATCCATGGACATTTATTAGCTAAGCAGAATTCAGCAAACCATGGTGGCATAGTGGTTAAGTGCTACAGCTGCTAACCAAAAAGGTTAGCAGTTCAAATTGCCAGGAGCTCCTTAGAAACTCTGCTGCAGTTCTACTCTGTTTATAGGATCGCTATCAGTTGGAATTGAGTCGATGGCAATGGGTTTGAGCTCAGGGAAGCAGAATTCAGAGCCAGCAAAAATCCTTATCAAAATATATCATCCATACAACCTGCTTTCCTAGCAAAAGCTGTGGTTTTTTTGGCAAGTAGGGCGTGAATCTTTATATTGAGTACTTCTTCCACTGTGTTCTAAGGCTCTTTTGAAAGCAGCTTAAAATCAACTAACAAACAGTATTTAAGATTTCATACAAGCTGTTCTAAGCTACAACAGCTTAAGTTGGAAGACAATTACAGTTAAAACTTGAAATGAATGTAGAACTGTAATTATTCTAGAGTCAACAGAATTAAAAAAAAAAAAACAGAATTAAAAAAAAAATACTGACCATAGTTTTGGAGTAGTTCCTCTTTAGTGGAAACAATCAGAGATCGGTCTTTTGCAGACAGAACCACAGCAAGGCACACATAATGCTGCTCAGAAGAATTTGCCCGGCGCACGACAGTGAGGAGTCTGACTGGGTGGTTACTTGGAGGAGAACTAAAATGTTCAATACAAAACCAGCTAGAATAGCTTAAGCCAGATGGAGGAGGAAAGAATCTTTCACCTAAAGTAAAAACAGAAAAACAGCAGAGAGTTTGTGTTCAAACATATTTACATCTAAAAAAAAAAAAAAAAAGACAACAAAGGTATCTAAGTGGTAAATAAAATACATCCTATTTTAAAAAATGAAAAAAAAAAAGGCTCTCATAAGTCAACAGAAAAGTAACACATTTACCAGAACCAATGCCGCTGACCACAGCTCCATCAGTAAGACCTGTCGTAACAGCATTATTTGTAGGCGCATTATGAGGGGCCAAACTGGGCAGAAACAGGCAGCTAGGAAAGAAAAGAAAACGTATATCCTAAAGATTAATTCTTTTCTTCTCTTGGAACTATCCGTGAAACAAAGTGCCATTATGTAACGATAACTGGAGATAATCACAGAATAAACTGAGATGTCTGGCAAAAACCTTCCCTTCTTTTAATTATGGGGAGGTATTAAAAGCCATGCTTTAAAAATTATCAACAGCATCATTTTTAAGTTAAATAAAACACTAAGGGGCAACTTACATATTGTAAAATGCAGAAACTTAAGCATACAGTTCCTTGAGTTTGAGAAATGTATAATCCCAATGAAGAAATTGTAATAACTGTATCACCACACAAAATTCCCTTGTCCCTTCCATTTGTCACCCTACTACTAGGACTAGTGCTGCTCATTCCCAAATAATATGTATAAATCCATTGTCTGACAAGGATCCATATACAAATGGTTCTTAAAATACAAATGGAATTTTAAATCAACATACATAAACCCACGAACAACCAACAGAAACACCAACCTGTTCTATTAGAATTTGTGTTTATTTTTGAGGTCAACGGACACAACTCCTTTAGATTCTCTATTACTATTTCAGATATTATGGTTTCTTCTGCCACTTGAAATCCTTCATTTACTCATCAGTGACAAGACAATGAATGCTTATAATGCAAAACAAGATACTATGCTAGGTGATTTGTGGAACAGGATAATGAAAAATACATTACCAAAGAGCTTTGATCTGAATTTTAATCATATACTACCTATAAATTGCTATTTACTGCATTAGGAGTTGACAAACTTTTTCTGTAAAGGGCCAAATAGTGAATGTTTCAGGCTGTGCTGACCAGATATTCCCTGTCATGACTACTCAACTGCCACTGCAGCCGGAAAGCAGCCATTGACAATACATACCTGAATGAGTGGGGCTGTGTTGCATTAAACCTCATTTACAAAAACTGGCAGTTGACCAGATTTGGCCTGTGAACCAGTTTGCTGATTCCTATCTCTGTCAGCTATCTCTGTGAGACGGAACCAACTGCAGTAGGTTTAGTATGGTTCAAAGTCAATCTGCTTACTATAATCAATAATTAAACCTAGAAAAAATAACAGGCTTACAGAATTCCATCTTCTCAAAATAGAATAGAACCCAGAGAGTAAAGCACTTTTAATCAAGTGGATTTAAAACCAAAGACCCACTTCTCAAATGCAAGTACGAAGCATAAAACAATACAATAAGGCTAGGCTAATGTTGGAAATTCCTTACCCGAACCCTTCCAGGGATGTGTCAAATTCAACAAAAGCAGGAGTGACTGATGACCCGTGAAGTCGGATGTCATGTGGGGTTGTCATGGAGACCAGACATTTTACTCTGGTCAGGGGAACCGTACTTCCTTCTGCAGATTTTACCAGACTCTTGCTTATTCGGTAGTGGTTATCTTCATGTAAGCTGAAAACATTATCAGAGCCCAGACATTCTGTAGACATTATCAGACTACCTGCAAGTCAAAGAAAAACTCTTGTGAAAACATCTTGCACATTTTTTTAGTAAGGACTTCACAAGGTTGACATGTTTGTAAACAGCACGCCTTGTAGTTTCAATACTCGTTTTCCTTTTTATATTAAACACCAAAATCATCATTCACTTTTAATATACTTTATGTTCATTTTAAAATTTAAATGTCATGTTTCCTTTTTAACCTGACTGCTGAAGTTATAAAGATTGAAGAAACGTTACAAACTACACAGCACAAGTGAAAATAAAAATTGTAACAATTACCATCTCAGCCTCAGCTACAAGGTCATTTAATTATAAATCTCAGTTAATGATGACTACATACCAGGTTATACTTTTAATTCACAAATTATTTTTAATTACTTCTCTTTGAGAAGAAAGCAAAATATTCTGGCAGCATTACAAGGCCAAGAAACAGGTCACTTTTCTTTTAAAAATACCAGGGGGGTAAAAAGAAAGAAAATTTCTCACTCATTTTTTATTTTTTCTTTATAATGGTTAAGGTTGTGTGATCACATTAGGAACTAAATTAAAGAATTCCTGTACACATATAGGCAGTCTCATGGCATAACGGTTATGAGGTGCAGCCGCTCACCAGAAGGTTGCCAGTTCGAATCTACCAGCCACTCCTTGGACAACCCATGGGGCAGTTCTATTCTGTTCTACAGGGTCATTATGCATCAGAATTGACGTGACAGCATGGCTTTGGGTTGGTACATATATAAATAGTAGCAATAGCAAGAATAAGAATACAAATTTCAGACAAGTTAGGCTATTTTTCCAGGAATGCATTACAACTGTAAGAGAAAAAAGAGAACTTATAAAAGCTGTAGCGTCAAAACTGCTTCCTCTTAAGATAAGCTGTATGAATAGATGTAACTGTGTTGGGCATTCAAGCAACTGTAAAAATATCTCAGTACTCTTGGACAAAGCTGTTTTTGTTTCCACTCCTTTCAAAGTAAATTACAACTCAATTGTAAGGAAATATGTTAACTATAAAAACACCAACAAAAAGCAGTAGGGGAATTGATATGAGAAACTGAAAAATTCTCTGCTTTCCAATAAAACTGAAATGGAACAAAAAAGAACTTTAAGTTTCCATAACATAGTATTCACTGATAACTGATAATCATAATTTGCAGCAGTGAACAACGCACTCTCATATATATCATTAACAGCTGAAGGCTGCCTGATCTTTCTAACTTCAGAATCCTCACCTGAAAAATGAAGAGACTGAACTACACATGCGTCATTTCAGAACTGCCATTCTATAAAATCAAAAAGACCAAACCCATTGCCAATGAGTTGACTGAGATTCATAGGGACCTACAGCAGGGAGTAGAACCGCATCAAAGGGTTTTGAACAGCTGATGGATTCAAACTGCTCACCTTTTGGTTAGCAGCTGAGCTCTAAACCACAGTGCCACCAGGGCTCCATGCTACAGATGTAGGCATTACTTTCAGCTGTTTCACCAGCAATGGTCATCTCAATCCATCAAAGGCTATCTTACCATTATGGCTAGCAAAATGAACTGTAAAGTTATAAACCAAGAAAACTATATGCAGAACCAGCACTGGGAGGAAATCTAGTGCAATTCGGATGCTCTATGGAGAATGCTCTGTCCCACAGCTCTTGAGCAAAGGCGTTAAGATGGGAGGTTCGTGTGGACACTGACACACCTCCACTGACTCTCCCATGGTCCATGACAGACGCGTGGGCAGAGCCTGCATTCTGCTGGCTGCCCAATCTAACGCAACAATTTCTCCTCCTTTGAGAGTTCTCATTAGCAGTACTATCATATTAGACTCCATGAAGTGTCACCTACTACTGTTTTCCTAGGAGTTATTTTGTTGATTAAAAAAAACACCAGCACTTCATTCTCTTCTTCACCATACTAATTCTTGCCATTATAATAAGAATGTCAACGACCACATGAAAAACCTGCCTAACAGCTCACTTCTAGTTTAAGGGTCTGCTTTCCATCAGTGAGCTTCATCTTGACTCCATACCAGCAATATGCTCCAGAGCCATGGTCTGGACACGGCCACCCTCTCCACCTGCTCAAGGACCCCATTATCCCATCCTTCTTCAGCCAGTTCTCTCACTTTTCTCTCTCCCTACATTGCACGTTTTTCGTCTATCCACTGTTCCACATTTTTGTGATCTAATCCTTTTCTCCTAGTCTGTCACTAGCTGGCTGTCTTAATTTACTTCCCTAACCTATATATGGAAGCCCAGTGGCAAAGTTGTTAAGAGCTATGGCAGCTAACCAAAAGGTTGGCCAGTATGAGTCTGCCAGATGCTCCCTGGAAACTCTATGGGGCAGTTCTCTGTCCTACAGGGTTGTTAGGAGCTGGAATTGACTGGAAGGCATCAGTGTTTTGTTTTGTTTTTTTAACCTGTATGTACTCCTTAGTGTATCACTTCAATTATTTTGTTAGTATTTTTAATTTGTTATCTCTGATCCCTTACAGAGATCCTGCAAACCCACAGCTTGTTCATAAAATCTAACCAAGCATCCCTTAATCCAGGCGACACAGGCTACTTGGAAAATGAAGAGAAATGATCAATTCTCTAAGAAAAAGGCATTTTTCCCTTCCAAGCCAAGTTATTCAGCTCCTTACTCTCATCTCCTCTGGATCCTTACAACACTGCCGGTTCCCTCCCCATCCCTGATGTTGCTTTCCTCTGTCAATCAAGCTAATCATGTTTCTCCATTTAAAATCACAAAACTGTTTTCTGGTTTTTCTTCTTTCACAGTCAAACTTCTAGGAAGAATATTCTTCCTAGCTGAGGGAGTGCTCTTGCAAAGGTCACTCATGTTAACCACAGAATCTAATACATACTTCTCAACCTTACCAAACTGAGTATGAATTTAGGTATCCTTTGTGATCTGATGTCTATAATTTCTTCAGTCCCATTTCCTGACATATTCCTACAGATAAACTTTTTCATCACTTTCAACTAGCTAATTTCTCGGAAGTGCTATGCTTTCTCATACCTCCAAGTCTTGCATCTGTAACACACTGCCATCGAGTCAATTCTGACTCACAGACACTCTATAGAACAGAGTAGAAATGTCCCACAGCATTTCCAAGGAGTGTCCAGTGGATTCACACTGCCAACCTTCATGTTTCCAAAAAGGAATTCTCCAAGATCTTTCAGGTTAACTGCTATTCAACCTCTGAGACCTAGTTGAGCTGTCAACGTACGCTGAAACCTATGATTCCCCCTGGCCAATTTATACAGTCTCCTACCTCCCCTTTTGCAGCAACTGGTGTATACACTAAGCTTAGGATCTGTGCCATCAGTGGGAGCAAATTAAGGCAAATTTTCTATTTTATTCATGTTGCTGGCAGTTGTGTCAAGAACAGTGTTTGCCATATAAGTTAAGAGTGGCAAATATTGGTTGAAAAACCAATAAATGAACTATAAATGACATTATTTACCCATAATATACACGGATAATGTGAAAAAACCATGTGTGAGTAATAGTTTTTGAAAGATTTAATTCTAAGGTTTACTGGTGTTATTATTAACTACTACTACTGAGTATACATATTATTCAAAAGAAAAAACCTTATAGAGCCATCCAGGGCATAATTTCCCTAATGGATGTAGGTTCTTCTTTTATACAAATAGTCTGGATGTACAGAGCAAAGGACATTAGTTTGATATAGGAATATGAAATCTAGTTTCAGAACCAGCCTCTTTACCAAGTCACTTACCCTTCTGGGTTTAAAGTACTTTACCTGTAAATGAAAGAGATCAGACATGATGGTTTTTAAGGTCTCTTTCCACTTTATCCCTTCTAGGATTTTACTATTTTATAATGTGATTCCAAATTAAGATCTTACCTCATTTACATCAGGAAAGGCAGATTTACAGTATTTTAAGCACACATTCACCTATAGACTGGGGTCATTTGATTATTCCCTACATAAGTTCCAGTTATTAAAACAAACCAAAAACAACTTCAATGGAAAACTTACTTCTCATCTCTGGCTCATAACTCAATGAACTTGGTTTGTGGACCCTATATTGTTTTAACAGTTTTTTGTCCCAGGCACCACAATTCAAAGGACTTGCCAAACGCAAAAACTCCCTGAAGAAGAGACAAGTAAAAGTCATTACTTGATGGAAAACAGTACATTTTGTATTTTTACATGAATAATAAGCACCTTTGTTTGTTTGCCAACTGCGTGTTCCTTGCTCCATGAGATATTTTCATGAGCACTGCTATGCCGATTTTTTCTACACGTTGGTGTTAAAAAAATTAGTATAGTGCACTATGAAAATATCTTGTGGGGGAGTGTGCAGTTAGCAAACAAACACAGAAGGTACACATTATCTACATAAAAATAATTCATACATCAAACACAAAAAGGAAATGTAACAGACTAAAGTACAAAAGAAAAATATTTATCATAAAATATACAATGTTAACCATTTATGTTTTGATTTATCAACATATACATACATTTACCCATTACCTATTTTCAAAAGTTATTTCTTTCAGAAGTCAATAAAAACGTATCAGAAGTATCTTATACTCCAGATGTTTAAAATCAAAATTTTCTCCCTATACTCTAAACTGCAGCTTTCTCCCTACAGTGTGTCTTGATGCCTCCTCTTTCATTTGCTTTCCACAGGTAAGCAATCAGAAAATCCTGCTGATTGCTTTTCCTAAAGGTATCTTGATTCTGCCCTCTTCTCCTCATTCTTACTGTTATTACCCAGATCAGGGTGCTTTTCTAATCATGAAACAGTGTATTAACTATCTCTGATGATGAACTGACACAGTGGCTGAAACAATGGGCTTAATCATAAAAAGGACTGTGGGCATGGTGCAGAACCAGGCAGAGTTTCGTTGTGCATAGGGTCTCTATGAACTAGAAACGCCTTGATGGCACCCAACAATAACATGATGGAATCATGCCCAACCTCAATCCATTCTTCACTATAGTTATCTTTCAAAAGTTAAAATCTACTTGGCCAAGCCAGCCAAGTGCCGTCGAGCTGGATCCAGCTGTCACTCTATTGCTCTCTTCCATGGCTGTCTGTTTCACAAGATCAATATCCAACCTCCCAAAATGGCTAGTTTACACTACCATGCTTGCGATAATTTTCACTGCACTCTCTGCCGCCATTGCTCCCATTTTATCACGACTCACAAACTACATTCGAGGCAGACTTCTTGTAATTCCCTAAGCATGCTGTTAACTCTGTCTGTACTCTGGACCACCATATCTGACTTTGTTGAGAAAACCCATTTTCCAATGTGAGAATACCATTTCTGATGTTTTCATCTGACTATTTCATTTTATAACTTGAAATTTCCTCCTGGAAGTCCTCCTTGAGCCGCCCTCACAGAGTATGGGTCAGCAGCCCCTCATATAAACTCTCACAGCACTGCTGCTGTGGAACTTAACCCCCAGTATATTAATTTTCTGATTACCTGAATGCATGCCTCACTAGACTACCATACATTACTTGAGACCACATATTTTCTTTTTTCTCTTCACCACTGCTTTTCCAGGGCCTAGCATATAGTAAAAGATAGCATGTTCTAGATCAGGATATGAAAGTAATCAATAGAGGACATGCTGCATCTATAATCTTAATAACAGAAGCTGTGTTATCCCTTTTCCCACACAGTGTAACAACTGCAGAATATTGATAAGGATAAAATATGAAATCTATGGATTGTGTTCTCTTGTAATGTGATGAATAGAAACAATAACTTCTGTAGGAGTTGGACATGAAAAGATTACTTAAAATCTACTCATTTGTGTCATCCTAAGTTTAAAAAAAAAAAGTAAAAAATCTCTGAATTTTTACTTTCCTACAGCAAGAGGAAAATATCTAAAAGTCAGGTGACCTTTGCCAGTTCTTTTGTATGGAACGTAATATATAATCAGTTGGTAAACTATGACTTACAAGCAGCAAAATACTTAAGCCATCATGTGACTTCTTCCCCTAAGATTTCATTCACTGTGAAAACCGAGCTTGTCCAAATAGCTGCTTTCCATTGCTTCCTTTGTTTATCCTACCTAAGCAGGCAGAATAAATTGTTTGGTAAAATACTAGGTCTAAGTATGATACAGTCTCTTTCTTTTGCTGTCCCTGTTAACCATTAAAGTATCAAATTACCAAAAAGGATCAGGGAGAAATCTCAATGTTCTTTTCAAAACTTTTACGTCTGTGAAGACAATCACGTGAAAAGGGACTGACCATTTCACTCATCCAGGTGTCATTAAGTCCTGGCAGCATGCTACCTGGTACAATAACGTTTAACAAATGTTTACTGCATGAGTCTATCCTAATGCACCATTAGTTTGGAGTGAGTTAAAAAAAAAAAATTAAAAACAAAGTCCAACCATTTTTATGAAAGCTCCTAAAAGTTTTCATAACATATTTTCTGTTCAAACTTTTAACAGAAAACTATCTGACAAGGAAAGCTGCTGTCAGTGATTGAATTATATCCCCCCAAAACCGTGTGTAGCAATTTGCTAGGCCTTGATTCTAGGTGTTGTATGATGTATGATGTTCCTATATGTGGCAAATCCTGACTCTATGACGTTATGAGGGAAGATGAGCTGTGGTTATGTTAGTGAGGCAGGACCCCATCTGTAAGATTGTACTGTGCCTTGAAGCAATACTGTGGGATATAAGGGAAAGGAAAGCAAGCAGAGAGCTGGGGGCCTCATACCCCTAAAGAAAGCAGTGCCAGGAACAGAGCATATTGTTTGGACCCATGGTTCCTGTGCCTCAGAAGATCCCAGTCCAGGGGAAGATTAAGGAAAAGGAATTTCCTCCAGGGTCGACAGAGAAAGTCCTTTCCCTGGATCTGATGTCCTAAATTTATAGTTGCATCCTACTGTACTGCGACATAATAAATTTCTCTTGGCTTGTTAAACAGACATCCACTTGTGGCATTTCTGTTATAGTAGCAATAAAAGACTAAGACAGCTGCAAAGCCAACAGTTCACAGGACACAGACGCAGGCACAGGGTTCTTAGGACCATGGTTTCAGGGGACACCTACGTCAACTGGCGTAACTAAGTTTTCTAAGAAAACTTTCTATATTCCACTTTGGTGAGTGATGTCTGTGGTCTTAAACGCTACCAAGAAACCATCTGAGTAGCACCAACTGGTCCCAACCCACTAGGAGCAGAATGAAGAAAATGAAAGACTTCAAAGAAATAAGGAAAATATGAGCCCAAGAGACAAAAAAGGCCATATAATCCAAACTACATCAGCATGAGACAAGAAGAACTAGACAGTGCCTAGCCACCATCAATGACTGTCCTCACGGAGCATACGCCATAGCGTCCCTGACAAAGTGAGAGAAAAACGGGTATGCTGAACTTGAACTCTATCAAAATAAACAGACTTGATGGTCTGACAGACTGCAGGGGCCCCTGAAGATGTGGCCCCCAGACTCTTGTTAGTCCTGATCTGAAACCATTCTCCAAAGCCAATTCTTCAAAAAAGATTGGACTGGACTGTAAGACAAAATGGAAACCCTAGTGGCATAGTGGTTAAGTGCTAACCAAGTGTAGTTCAAATCCACCAGGCACTCAGTGGAAACTCTATGGAGCAGTTCCACTCTGTCATATAGGGTCCCTATGAGTCAGAATTGACTCAACAGCAGTGGGTTTCATTTGATTTTTGGATAAGACAGAATGGTAATTGGTGAAGAGTATGTTTTTGGCTAACAGGGCAGCCCTGTCCACAGCAAGTTGAGAGGGCAGAAGGGGACAGAGCTGGTTGAATGGACACAGAAAACACAGGGTAGAAAGGAGGAGTGTACTGTTACAGTGTGGGGACAGTAGCTGGAGTTCACATAGTAACGGGTTTAAGTTTCTGTATGACAAATTGACTTGGACTATAAATTTTCACTTAAAGCACTATAAAGTATATATTTTTAAAAAAACAAAAGTGCTTATATTCCCCAAGTTACATGGTATATGAATGTATTCTAATAAAAATGAGTCAGAGATGATTTACACATGAAATCTGTTTGGCTAGACAATTTCAAGGTACACAGAAAAAAAAAATCTTTAAAAGTAGCAAGAGGCAAGTTTCATCTCTAAAACACAGAGTACTGTTTCTCTCACATTAAGAAAAGGTTATATAAACATATTTTTTAAATGGTTGAACAGTGATACATCCATATCATGGGAAATAATGAAAAGGGAGAAACTAGTGTACACGTAACTTGGGCTGTATTTCAAGGGCATTATGATACATTAAAAAAGCCAGTCTCAAAGGTTATGTCTACATGATTTCATTTACCTAGCATTCTCAAATGACAAAATTATAGAGAGGGACAACAGATGAAGTTTGAGGAGTGGTTGTGACACTAAATGAGTAACACCAGGGATCTTACACAAATCTACACACGAGATAAAGTAACAATGAGCTGTAAGCATACACCACACCAGTATCAATTTCTTGGTTGTGACAGTCCACTATATTACATATGACGTCACATCTGAGGAAACGAGGTAAAGGTACATGGGACTGCTCAGTATGAGTGTTTCAACATCCTGTACTCTAATTGTTTCGAAATAAAAACCTAAAAGAATTAGTTCTTAAGAATTTCTACATACACAAAGTTCTTAAACATACAGTAAATGTAAATCATATGGATACTAACATGGCTTTATTTTTAAATGAAAGTGTGAGTTCTAGATTCAAGGGCAGGAATAACTAAGGGACAAAAACATTTCCAGTTTACTAGTAACTAGGATGGTTTCTAGGTGCTACATTTTGAGCCTCTTGTTCTCTTTTCTTTGTTGCTGTTATACTGCCTTTGCCCACAGCTAACTGAATGTGTGCTCGCTCATCTAAGCAAGAACTCTTGAATCACGATGACTCCAGTAACATCCATTCCCAAAATGCAGCCTACTGAAATTGATCAAGTGAACTTACTGACCTCAGCACCATGGGCTCCAGGGCCTGGGAAGCTAACCGCTCGAACATGCGCTGCAGGGGCGGGTGCAGGGAGTGGTCCTCATCTGCCAGCGCGGCACTGCATCTCTGCAGCAGTCGTGCGTGAAGACCTGCTTCGCACATGACTTGCTGGTTTCTTTCTGTGTGCACCAGGGATTGCAAAATATTTGCCACAGCAAGTTGAAGGTCCAAAGCATGCTAAAGTCAACAAAGAAGACCGTACCACCAGTGCATTCTTAGTGAGACAGGTGACAGTTCTTTCCACAGGAAGCACATCTTTTAATATGAAGTTTTATACTTCATGAGAATCTCAGATAGATTAACTGGCTGAGAGGCATATAGCAATTTCACAACAGGCTTAGGGAAAAAACAGTCCTACTCTCATTTTGCTGGAAGCATAACCAGCTGTACTCTACTCTCTTTCAGGTCTTTGTTATGACTATGTAACTAACAGTACTACTTTTCAGAGTGGGTAAATAACCAGCTGAAAAGAACGCTTCTTGTTACATTTGTGATGTGTTAGGCTTCAGATCAAAGCCACCACCATCACTACTGAGTCGATTTTGACTCATAGTGATCCCACAGGGTTTCACAAGCTGTAAATCTCTACGAAGTAGACGGCCACATCTTTCTCCTATGGTGCCACTTGGTGGCTTTGAAATGGTGACCTGTAAGTCAGCCATTGATCTCTTCAACCACTCATCACCAGGGCTCCTTTTAGGCCTTTGAGGCCATACAAAGCTGTAACAGAATTAGTTACCCAAACTGCAATTCACCCAAGCACATAAGCACTACAAGGCAGAAAAGATAAATAGCATCAATGTGTTATCTTCAGTCAGTTTTCTTTCTGTAACATTTATTAATGACTTCCACTGCTGAGCAGGATTCTAGCATTAGAAATAACCATTTGGTTACATTTTAAACAATGGAACTGTACTTTAAAACACATAGCACCATTTATTATGAAGGCTGAGAATCAAACAGAAAAAACTTATTTTGTTTCCTTACCTACTTCAGTATGTGACATGAAATGGTTCTATATCACCTTTTGTCAGTCTTGCCCCCAATCCTTTGCTCATGCAGTGACATGCATGTCCTCACAGTCATTAAGAACAGGAAAGAACTAACAAGCTTACCTCAGGCTGTGTCACTGACCCGACAGAGGCCAGGAGGTCCAGCATAGCAAGCATGGCACCAGGATGGATGACAACAGCATCAGAACTCTGGAGAGAAGAAGCTGCTGCGTGCAGTTTCAGGTCCACAACATTTTTAGAAGTGTAAACAGGGGGAGTTGAAACAGAATGATATGCGTGCCTATAAAAGTTAAAAAAAAAAAGGTCATTTGGTACTTCATTCCAACTGCATTCTCTGTTCATTTTCTTCACCTCCTTTCATCTTTATCCACTGATACACATAAAGTCTGTATGACTGGGGTGGGTTATAAAATCCCCTAAGGTTGGGATATAAAGAAGCAATATATTATTATCAACTTTCAACAAGGCATATATTGAGAATTTAACAGCCAGTTCCTCCAGATCCTTGTATGTCTGTATCTTTTATTAACTGGACTGTTTCATTAAATAACACCTGTACCAGAAGGTATATGACGACTGCCAAATAAGTTTGTGAATTCATCCTAGAAAAAGTGCTACATACCTCACTGCTGCACATCACCACGGTCAGATTCCAAGTACCTCCCTTGGGAAGCTATGCACCAATGCCAGAGCCTAGCCCACCCTTCGGAGTAATTTTGGAACTCTTTTTTCTAAAATGGCAATCAGAGATGTCGTCATATTATCCTTGATGTCCTGAATGTCATCAAAATGTCTTCCTTTCAATATTTCCTTTATCTTCAGTTAAAGAAAAAAGTCACTGGGGGCCATATCAGGTGAGTTGGGAGGGTGTTCCACTATAGCTGTTCGTGCACTGGCTAGAAACTCCCTTAGAGACAACTATACAACCAGGTTCATGAACTTGCTACCATGCCACCATGCACAACAGCCATTCCAGAAAGAGTTCCAAAACTGCTGTGGAGGGTAGACTAGATGCTGGCATCAGCGGATAGCCTCCCAAGGGGAGTACTTCCAAGGAGACAGTAGTGATATTCAGCAGTGAGGTACATAGCACTTAGAACAATTAAGTTCATGGACTTAACTGTTGGCCCTCCTAAAGGATAGATGAAATTTTAGTGATTATAAGATCTAAGAAGGTGACAGTTCTGATAATAGGTGATAAGAGATCATATTACACTGAATCACTGAAAGATTTTCTTTTAAGTTTAATTTACCTATATGTTTTTAACCTTTCCTTAACCTATGAATAGTATAATCAAGAAGTGACAAGATCGAGCTGACCTACTCTATAACTGGGTCAACTGAATTAAAGTTGGTTACCATTAAACACTAGGGAATTTTCTTTTAGTTAAATATTTAGAAACAAATACATTCACCTTCTGCCTCTATCTCCACTACCACTAAAAATACCTACCACAATTTTTAAAAACTTAAGAGGCACAATCTATGCCAGGCCATTGTTCCTTATACAGATTTCTCCCCATCAGTGCTGCCCACTTTCTACTTTGAACTATTCTTCCACAATTCATGAATTTTGTATAGTTTTCACCTGGGCACCTGGCAACAGATGCTTGCGGCTCCAGCCCATGGGAGCTCCCTGTTCCTGTGAGTCAGTCTCAGCATAATTTGTGTAATGCCGAGCTCTGTCACTGAGAGCCATGTACATTCAGTGCTCTGGCACAAGAGCAGCTTGGAAAACAGACACTTTACATCAGTGATTTAGTAGCAGAGAACTGGCATGGCCAGGTTTTCAAAGAAAGGACCATTCTCTTTTAAACACATTCTAGGAAAGTATATTCAACTTCACTTATTAAAAAGTATACTAGACTCCCTATTTAAAAACCAGTATATCCTCCATTCAGCTCATGTCTTTTCTGTACTCCATTTTTGGCTCAGAGAGATAGAATTTCAAATCTTACTCAGATACTTCTAAAGGCTTACTGTTGATATTAGCAACAGGTATCCTTTTACTATGTTTCTCACCGTATTCTTTAAAAGTTTGATGCATCTAGGAAAACAATTCCTCTGCAGGAATCCCTAAACACAGAACTAAGACATTCCATGGAAGTGTTTTAATTAGGTGCAAAAAAAACCCTGAAATTTAAGAAAAAGCACAGATTGTAAGGATATATTTTACTTACAGACCTTTGAAAATTATCGAGTTGATAAGATTTGATATACATATGATCTTAAATTATGGGAATACTTAAGAAAAGACCTCTGTGTCTCTGGAAACGGAATGCTTCACTAGCTTACAACTAAGAAACTTTCTTTTGTTATAGAGGAACCTTGGTGGAACACTAGTTAAGCACTATAGCTGATAACCAAAAGGTCAGCAGTTCAAATCCACAAGTCACTCTTTGGAAACTCTATAGGGCAGTTCTACTCTGTGCTATAGGGTTCCTATGAGTAGGAATTGGCTCAACAGTAATGGGTTTGGTTTGGGTTTCCCATATAAGAAATTAATATTATGATGAAATTAGCTCTTCTTAAACTAAAAAAGTTGCAATAATTGTAGAAATTTAAAACATGGTATTTAATAACACATTAATGAGTGTTCCATAATATTAATTCTTAATCATTTAAGATATTATAGGTAGCATCACTTTTTATATTTAGGAATTGTGATCATTTAATTTAAATGCAATTTTAAAAGCAAGACCTATGCATCTGCACAGATAAAGCAACATAACATGACTTAGTTTAGCTACTTTTCAAAGTAACAGAAATTACAATTTAATATTTCAATGTAAGTTATAAGATCCACCTGCCATTTTTGAGAATACATGAGCATTTTAATCCAGAATTTGCTTTAATTTATCATTAAGTGTAAACAGACACTGGACAAAGGACACCATGTTTGAAGAAGTAATACACACCTTTTACTCCATTGCAGAAAGACATATTCTGGTGGATTTACTCTAAAACTATTTTAAAAAATAAAAACAAACCACAAAACCATCATCACTGAGTCAATTCTGACTCACAGTGACCCTAACAAGACAGAGTAGAATTGATACACAGGGTTCCAAGGAGTGGGTCATGGATTCAAACTGCCAATCTTTTAGTTAGCAGCCAGACTCTCAACCACTGTGCTACCAGCACTGAATATTGTTGTTATTCAGCTTTAATTCTGTTCCATTATTCATTTTGAACAACAGATGATCATGAGTTGTAATTTTCTAAATATGAAGTTTTACTCCAGTTCAAGAAGAATATCTAGGCTTTCTTTCACAGGTCAGGTAAGTATTATATGCTTCAACCAGTAATTTCCTTAGTATAAGAATAGTCAACAAGCATAGAAATACAGCATGTCAGTTTTCCTTATCACCACCAACAAAAAATCCATTGTGTCACAACAAACAGATGTCCATGAGCCTATGTTAATTCATTAAGGGAGGCTTTAGGCTTAGTGGACTAAAATTCTTATTTAAAAAATTAGTATATTTTGTAGTTGGGAAGTGAAAGCATTGTTTTCTTTACAAGCTTACAGTTCTCATCGCTTAGCAACTGACTAGTAGAGCAACCTGAAAATGTCAACACTGATCTTGTTATGATTAGCAAGAACAATACTGGGAGCTCCTTCTCCTTGGGGAAACATCAGCCTGAAGACTGATTTAATAAGATCCACATGGACTAGGGTACTTGCTACAGTGACAGTTTCCTCTTAAGTGAAAGGATACGGCACCATTAGATGTAGCTGCTTTACAAATGATGACAAAATGTTTTTAAGGTCATAAATAGTTCATGAGGAGTATGAGGAATAAAATGGTGAATCCTGATGCATTTTTTTCGCTTTTTAGTGTGTTTCTACATTGTGAATTTCTACAGAAAGTATGTTATCACTTTGGTTACTGTTTTAAAAGTGCTGAATATTTTTTCAAAGTATCAACCTTCAAGTCTTAACCACCATGACAGAATCATTATATTTTAAAATTGTAATTTTTTAAACAACTGGAAACTGTTTAGAAATTGAAATGATTTTTCTAACACTCAGTATTATTTTTTAGATAGTAGGCACAAATTAATACAGAAATACAGTAAGTCAAGTCAAAATCTATTTACAGTTTCTTGAATTAAGAACAACTGCTCTTTTAAAAAAAAAAAAAACAGTTTTAAACCACAAATACACTGAACTTAAAATTTGTTCAAGACTATTTGGAACTATGACATGATTTACTGGAAGAAAAGGAGCTGTAAGCCCCAGAGCAAATTTAAGACTAAAAGGAAAACATAAATCTTCTTATATAACTAATGAATATTATTACTGAAATACACTTGAAAAAAAGAATCTCTAACAAATACTTCTGACCAGTCTTTCCAACTAGGTTAAAGTGATAAAATCTGAACAACAGAAATAATAAATGCCAATATAACAAAACTCCATGATTCATTTTTAAAAATCCAATGGAAGAATATTAATATAAGATTTAAGGACTTGTGGACACCCTGGTGACATGGTGGTTTAACAGTTACAGCTGTTAAACAAAAAATGTCAGCATTTTAAATCTACCAGGTGCTCCTTGGAAGCTCTATGATGCAGTTTGACTCTGCCCTATAGACTTGTTAGGAGTTGGAATCAACTCACTAGTAACGGGTTTGGTCGGGTTTAAGAAACTGCACTTGATTCTAATTATGAGGAGCACTGGGTGTCAACTGCACAACGTAGCACCTTTTAGAATACAGTTCCAAATGGAATGATAAATGCATCTTACACGGTCTCATCAATCAACTGTCAATCATTTAAATTCTCAAGCACTGCACATGAGATGGGCTTGGTCAGCTTAGACAGAGATAGATACAGAACCAATGAGGGTAATAAACTGGGTTAAGTTTTCTATTCACTTTTTCAAAGGTCAGCATTGACATGCCTCCAAAATAGCATTATGTTTCAACTGGTTGAACCTGCTTGAGGAAACACACATTTCCTTGCTGTGATGTTCACTTTAGAACAATGTTAAAAATCAAAAACAAAGAATGATCCCAAACACATTTAAACTAAAAAAAAAAAAAGAACAAGTACTCTATCAAGAAGCATTAAGACTTCATTTCTAACTTATTTTTAATAATAGGCATGTTTGTTTTTAAAACAAATGTGGATTTTAGTCTCAATAACAGAGCTGGGTAACAACAGTCTACATGTACTTCTTATCTTTACAACATCAAGACATTTTACTTTCATAAATATTCAAGAGAAAGTTGACAAATTTAACCTCCCCCCCAAAAAGAAGTTATAAAAACATAACTACCACAGGAACACATAATTAAGCACAGAAACAAAAGGAATCCACTGAAATACAGATTGACTTCTCTTAGTAGATCAGTACCTTTTCCTGGACAAAGCTGGTGTACCCCAAGGAGAGGGGAGAGAAGACTCACTTGTCAGGCAAGGAGGGATCTGTTCTGCACGACTACAGACAACAAAACAGACAGGGTGGTTTAGAGAGGTTAGAAGAGAACATCAGGTTGGCAGTTGGTTAGTTTCACAAGAAATACCAGTAAAAGTTTAATATGGAATACCCTCCATACTCTGCAGAAACAGGAAACAAGACTCCAAGACATGCACTGAGTGAAACAGAAAGCATGCACAAGGCAGATGCTTCTTCCATTAATGCCAACATTTAACACATATGTTAAAGTACGTGCACCCTGTGTTTGACAAGTGAAACTAAAAATGGAGTACACTAGCTAGTGTAAGTAAAAAAAATAGGGAAAAGAGGATAAATCTGGGCGAATTTCTAACTTAAATAGCTTATCCCTAGGATGGAGTCCTGGTAGCAGAGCGGTGAAGTGTCCAGCTGTCAACCCCAAGTACGGTAGTTTAAGTCAACTAGCCACTGCATGGAAATCCCACGGGGCAATTCTACCCTGTCCCATAAGGTTCCTATGAGTCAGAACTGACTCAATGGCAGTGAGTTTTGGTTTGGTTTGGGTTTATCCCTAGTGTGGTATATTATCTGATTTTTTACATTAGGTAAATATATAAGGATCTTTATTACCAGGAAGGAAAGAAATGAAAAACAAGTTTGACTTCAATATCTAAATATTAAAGACTAAAAAACACTGGCAAGAAGAAATATATCTGTAGATATTTCAAGAGATACAAAATCCATTAGAAGCTCTATCTGACAGCATTCCTTGATTTATAGGGGCAAAATAAAAACAACTCATTTATTTACAAAATACAACCACAGTAATGGTTAAAAGTGATAATGCTTAGGACAGACAAATTAGCAGTGTAATGACTCACGTCATTTTCAAAGTGAGAAATGAAAACACAGCTTAAGCACGGAAAATAAGTGATTTAGGTAAAGCAGCTCTCTTATAATCCCCTTTAAGACCCTGGACTAACATCATATAACCTGTCACAACTAATGACAACCGTTTACTCATGTGTCTGTATTCAAGCTCAACTGCCAAGACTATCTCATGTCAAGCTGAACCCCCAGTGCCTAATACAATGACTGGAATACTGCAGACGTTTTCTTCATTTATTTAATGACGGAATGAGTAAATGACTTAAAAATCTGAAGGATTCTTGAGCTCTCACTGTCCCTTATGGAACTATGTCATTTTTTGAGGATTATGAAATATTTTACACAGCAGGGTATCTATCGGCCACCTTGAAGGACTTATAAACATAACCATATTCTACTGCTGAGGATCAATACTGCTAAGTCCAGATACACCAAATATTTGGTGCATTAAAGTAGAAAATCAGAATGATAGCAAATAGCACTATTAAACTTTAAAGTGACTGCTGCATTTAGTGTAGCAACAGCTAAATGAACCTAGATTCACAAGTAATACACAGACTTTAATGCTGAAAATTCCAACTCCAAAATCATTCACAATTAAAGTGATACACCTCAAGCAAAGGACAGGAAACGGTCATTTGTTTTCACTTTCTTTCTAATTTACAATTTAAGCCTTAATGCTGAAGTCATGCATACTGTACCCTTTTATTCACAGGACAGTGCAGAGCCATACCTGTCGAAAGAATCTGTGGCAACTCTGTAGAGATAGATAAAGAGTTTACTGCAGTGCCGTAAAGTTGGAGACACTGAGTCCAGAGAGAGCACATCTTCCTCCAGAAGTCTTTGAAATGGTTGTGTATTTGATGGGAAGACATTCATGGGGCTTATTTTCCTTAAGTCTGAGAAGCAGCCAAGAAATCTAACGGCATCTGCCAACTTCTCATACTGAATCTCTGTTCTGAAGAAATGTGAGTTGGCTGGCTCATAGCGCATCGCTGCAGCCAACGTGCAGAAGACAGTGTGGAGAAGTTCAAACACTTGATTCTGGTTCACTTTCTCCCAGCCATTCCTGGGTGGGCAGCTCAAAGATCTTTCCATGGCAACAAGCAAGGATGTAATGTACACAAACCCTCCAACTTTTCTGAAAACTGTTCTTGAGCGATGGCTTTCTCGAAGGACTAACAGGAGAGCCTGCACAGGACAAAATCCAAAACAAACAAAAATAAACTTAACTGTTCAAATTAAAAAATAAATGCCATGCAAGGTAATCAGCATTCAGTAAGTATCTGACATGAATAATTTGTCAACTACTCAAAACACAGTTCTGTCAAGTGTGTCAAATAACTTAGAATTAAAAATGGCACTTTAGAAGTGGAAGGTAATTTTAGGAAACATTATTGTTATCTTTTTGCTATTAGACTATAGCCAAATAAGGACTGAAAGCTTTTCTGCTGTTTTTGGTTGGTAATGACTATAATGAATTTGATGATTTTACACAGTAATTTTATTAAGTAAAATACCTATTTCAGTACAATTTTACATACTCATGAAAGCTTGCCTCTCTCTATGTGAACCCAACCTCACTTACTCCAGTAGGGATACGAGAGAGGCGGTCAGAGCAGTCACGGTTTGAGATGTTTCAATTTACACAGAGTGACTGTATTCTGAGATTTGGAAAGAAGATTCATGTTAGACAATTAATAGACATTCTCTCTAGCAGAGAGTCACAAGATAACTGAGGGCTGAAAGCATGTCCTTTCCCAGAATATCTGTAAGCACTAAGAAATAAAATCTAAAGGCAAAATAAGTAAAATAAACTTTTATAAATATCACTTACCTTCTGAATTTGCATATTTTTATTTTGGCTCATTATTAGAAATACAGAATGACACATAATGAAATTAGCTAACATTTTACTGGCCTAAGGAAACTCTGGTGGACTACTGTAAGTGCTAATGCTGCTAACCAGAAGGTCAGCAGGTCGAATCCACCAGATGCTCCTTCAAACTCTGTGGAGCAGTTCTACTCTGCCCTATAGGGTCACTAGCAGTTGGAATCAACTTAACAGCACTGGGTTTGGTTTTTTGTTTAGTATATACTAGGCACTCTATTTAATCCTCTGAATCCTCTTGAAAATTCTGTGCATTAGGTACCATTCTTGACCCCTCTTTATAAATGAGGAAACTGAGGTGTAAGATAGTTACATAACTTGCCAAAGACTGCACAGCATAAAGAAAGCAAAACCAAACTAAACCCATTGCTGCTGAGTCAATTCCAACTCACATCAACTTTACAGGACCAGAGTAGACAGGCCTCATAGTGTTTCCAAGTAGTATCTGGTGGATTTGGCTTACCAACTTTTTGGTTAGCAGCTGAACTCTCAACCACTGAGCCACTAGGGTTTCCAGAATGGCAAAGGAAAGGCTTAAATCAAGGCAGTCTGATTCCCTACTCATGCACTTAACTATGACACTATACTATCCCAAAGAATAATTCAAAGTCTGTTCACAGATACATTAGACTCCTTTTTCCTCAGTTTTGGCAATTTTAATGCCACAACAGAATTTAACATTACTTAATTCACAATTTAGTTTTCCAATCTTCATGTTTTGAAAATACCATCAATGGTATATGGAAAGTGGAATGCCTAACTGCTAACAGACAAAATTACTTTTATGAAATACACGGCTTCAGAAATGATGAGGACTTCCTCATACTTATGCCTTAAGTTGTTAAGGCAAGACATACATAATCTGTTTATATAAGTAAAGCATCAAAATACAATGTATTCTTTCTATGAATCTGCAGACAATAAATTACTATTTTAACAATATCTGATAACAGTATAGTTTCTGTATCCTGTCAAACTGAATATACTGCACTTAAAGTAGCAGTTAAGAAATTAAATAACATTATTATTTCAGTAAATCTGTGGCAAGAATTCCTTCAAGTGTTAAAAAGTAAAGATGTCACTTTAATGACTAAGGCACATCTGACCCAAGGTATGATCTTTTCAATCACCTCGCATGAAAGCTGAACAATGAAAAAGGAAAACAGAATAATTACTGATGTATCCTAATTACGGTACTGGCCAAGAATATTGAAATATCATGGACCGTCAGAATAATGAACAAATCAGTTTTGGAAGCATACAGCCAGAAAGCTCCTCAGAAGCAAGGACGGAAAGACTTGGACTGACTTACTGTGGGTATGTCATCAACAAAGACCAATTGCTACAAAAGAACACCACATTTGGTAAAGCAGAGGGTCAGAGAAACAAGGGAAACCCTCCGTGAGGTGGACTGACAAAACAGCTGTAACAATGGCTGCAAACATACTAACAACACTCGGTTATGTTTTGTGGATAAGCATCTCTATGCCAATATTAGCACAGTGCACTTATGAAAGTACCTCATCGGAGGCAGGGTGGAGCTGGCAAACAAACAGAAGTGGGTGTGTTATTTGTGTAAAAATACGGTAGTAAAATAAAATACAAAGTGGTCATTTAAAATAGGATATCTATGGAACAGCATAAAGAAAAAATGTAAACTTCTCATTGTAGATTATTCAAATTCAACTTAGTGGAAATTCAAATTCAAACCTAGTTACTAGAAATTACAGTAATAAATTAATTAACTAAATAAAGGCAAAAGGGAATAAAAGAAAAATGTCTCTAGGAGGCAATCATCTTTCCTGACACCTCTGAAACACAAAATTCCTGTCTTGTTTGTGGCTGGAATGGAGTGAGAGGACTAGGGAAGAAGTCAAAGAGGAAGAAGACGTGATCACAGGGCTTTCTTTATAAGCCATGGTAAAGGCATCACCTTCTTTTGTTATTATTTGGACCTAACTTCAGACTTACAGAAAAACTGCAAAAGTAGGTAAAAGAATTCCCACAGATCCTTCATCTAAATTTTCCAAATACTAACATTTTATCCAATCCCTTTCTCTCTTACTGTTTCTTCGCCCTTACTCTCTGCACGCCACTTGGCCCGTAAAGGCTTCACATGCAGGAAGCGCTGCCGGCTCCTTTGCCATCCTCATGACGGGCTGTGGACTGGACCTCTGTGATTCATAGGTTTGCACTGGCCAGTTTTCAGAATTAGGATCACCGGGCCTTTCTTTCTAGCTTATCTTAGTCCAGAAGCCTGCTGTCCTGTATCACAGCAGCACACAAGCCTCTGCTGACAAACATGTGGTGGTCGCACGGGACATGCACTGGCGAGGAATCGAAGCTGGGTCCCCCACACGGTAGGTAAGATTCTACCACTGAATTACCCTGTCTGATAGTCTGCCAAGAAACCAATTAGATTCAAATCATGGCTCTCTCCTCTACTATATAAACTCAGGCAAGTAACTTAACCAGTTTATTTTTCACTTTATCATCTATAAACAGATATACTGAAATCACCTGTCTCTGCATTAAAGTGTAAATAAACAGACGTATGTACAGTGTGTAGAATAGTACCTGACACATGGAAGCAGTTAACAAGTGTTAGTTTCTATTACAACTGCAGTGATTTCTGGTACCTGGAAAAACTGTTTTACATGTTATTTGATATTATGCAATATTATATACTCTTCATACAAAAAAGAAAACCTACAAATATAAGATTTAATCAACTGCACCATCTTGAAAACCTTTCAGAAAAACTGCAAAACAGGAGCCTTCTCTTGGTATGCTTGCTATAGCCATGTTCTTTATTTATTCAATGTTGTTGTTAGTTGCCCAGAAGTTGATTCTGACTCAAGGTGACCTTATGTGAAATAAATTGCATGACTAAATTCAATTTGAAATACATTAAAATTTGATTTCAAAAATTTATTATATAGAAATACCAGCAGGCACACTAACGTGTGTGTGTGTGTGTGTGTGTGTCTTTGTAAAGCACAATGGTATGAACGAAAGACTATGCCAAAACCCACTTCTATCGAGCTGATCATGACAAAAAAGCAATGTTGTACCACAAAGCAGAACTGCCCTATATGGTTTCCTACATGGTAATCTTTACAGAAGCAGACTGCCACATCTTTCTCCTGCAGAGTGGTCGGTGGGTTAAAACCACTGATCTTTCAGTTAGCAGTCAAGCACTTACCCACTAAACTGCTTGGGTACCTTTGCTGAAAAAATATGGCATTTAAATCTTGGGTTCAGCTCTATTCCTTAAAGCTGTATAAACATATCAGTTATAAGATCTCTCTGAGCCTCAGTTTTCTGATCTGTAACACAAGGCACTAATGACTTTACAGGACAGCTAAGAAGTAAATGAAAAAGTTTATGTAAAACTTCTAGTATAGTGCCTGACATTTATAAGAATACTCATTATGTGTGTGTGCATCAAATTAAATAAAATGCTATATGCATAACATTTGTACTATACGAATATTATACTATACAAATATACTATACACTATACAAGTATACTATACTGTACAAATGTTATGTATATAATGTATATAACATTTGTACTATACACTCATATAGTGTTATGCAGTAAATTAAATAATGCTATATATAACATTTGCATAGTAATTTGTATAATAATTTGATGCATAACACTACATGAGTGATTTTAACTGGATAAATCACGTAGATTAGTAGAATTTAGTATTTATTAAGATGCTGTACTTCACTCACATAGTTTTTAATTTAAGGGATAATCCTGCATGCCAAGATAATTACTGCAGAGGTTTATAAGCAGTAAGGTAACACACACTAAAAGACATGAATGAGTGGTGCTTTTACCCATCTTTAATGTGTATTTGTATTTCTCGGGTTAATTGGATTTTTGAAATTTCCTTGACCTAACTTAAATCTAAATCATTTAAACACAGCTACAGATTTTAGTAGAAGAGTAACACACTTCTCAAACTTACCCTTAAAATGTCAGTCTTCAACTGCAATTCTGTGGGTGGGGCTGAATGCATTAGCCCTAGGAGCGTGCCCATGTCATCGTCACCACTGGGGGAGAGCACCAGCTGCTGGATAATCATCAGGGCATGCTGCCGGCACTGCGGGTACTTCACTATGTTATGTGCACACCGCGCACCTCCAAACTCACGGAAAATTCCTTTAAGCAGGGAGGCAAAAAGAACAACATGGGCTAATTTAAAACTGAGATAAGTCAGATGAATTAAAATTCCAGTCTTTTTACAGGTAGAGTAGCTGAAAAGAACACACAGGAACCCCAATCAGGTATTTTATCCTTAAAAACTGCCAATACAAATGTACAGCAGGATACCAGCAAACTTATATTAACACTTTCCCTCAATTCTCAGAATGCAAGAATACTGCCTTGATATATTCACCATGTTCAAACTCTCCAAATCTAGATCATTTTAAAAATGTCATAAGTAGACATCAGGAGACACAATATTTTTACACAAAGGCGTTAAGCAGAACAATACTGAAATCAATTTATCTAAAAGGCTTTTCAGATGAAAAACAGCCAAAATAAATTGAACTTTAACTGTGTTGAGTCTTCCAAAACAAAAGCGAAAGAAAATGGAGTAAGTTCTTCTAACAAGTGAAAAATTACAAGCAACCCAACCTTTCAGCTAGATAGAGCATGGGAACAACAAAAGACAAACTCTGCAACAGAAAGCACAGTCATCGTACTGCTTCAAAGCTTTATGTAGCTTGATTTCTTTAATTCCTATCTCCCACCACAGTGAGGAGGTGAGGAAACGAGACACCAGAGAAGTTGAGTAACTTTGCCAACATCACACAGCTAACAAGTATAGTGTCGGACTTAGGGCCAGAGAGCCCTCTACAGCTATGCTCCTTTACACTACTTAAACTGCTTTCATATCAAATACCATCCTCAAATATAATCACTATTAGCATATGAATTCAATAGTAATTCGTTTTTTGTAATTGTTCTATCCTTTGCACTTTTAGAGTAACCTGTATACACTTCTATTTTAGCTTGCATCAAGTGGTCTTACTGTTTCTTTGTATGTTTGGTCCCCCATTAAACTTGGACTTTCCCCTGGCTTGTGCTTCAATGAATTTTTGCTGAAGGAATATCAGTGTATTTTGCTGCAGCAGCCACCACGTTTCTCTGTTCATGAGACTTCCTATTTGCTAAGTTTATAAGAATTACATGACCTGGAAATGAGTATATGTCATGTTTTTGAGTTCTAACACAAGGATTTTTGACATCCCTTGGCTACATGAAGGCTGTGTTTATTTCCTTCCTCACTGCCTGTTAGGATTCATTAATTAGATAACTACAATGGCTAGTACTTTTTGAATACTTACTATAAACAAAGCATTGCTCTAAGTCCCTGAGAGCTAGTAACAACTTTCTTAGCAAAGAAAAGATATAGGTAAGAAAAGAACTTTGTGAAAACATGTTTGGCACTTTGGAATTTGTATTAGGTGATTTTTAGTCACAGGGGGTGAGTTTTCCACTTCTACACATCAGAAGAATATTCCAGTTTCTCCTTGTAAAATTCTAGCTCATGTTATCAAAAGCTAAATTGACAAGTAATATAATATAACCCCCTTGCGGCACGAACTGTCGTACTCTACATTTCTAACTCTTAGTATAGTGCCTGGGACACACACAAGATATTTTAAATATATTAAATACTGAATTACTATGCATTTTAAGCAAATAGTCATGCATTTGTGTAATTCATTTGTTCATTCACTTACTTAAAGCTTTCTACCATAATACTTAAATAAAATCTAAATTCCACACCATGAGTAAAAAGTTCTGTATGATCTGGGCTCAGCCAACTCATTCAAACTCATTTTTCTCTTAATTAGTTTTCTCAAATTTTATGAGTCTTACTGTCTAACATGTTTTGGAACTTGCATTAAAAAAAGTCAGGTAATCTAATCTTTTTGAAAGAAAGAGGCATGTTGTACAAATAGACGCTCTATTAATGAAGGTGAACAGGATTAAAGAACAGTTGAGGGCAAAGAGAAAGCAAAAGATTTAATGAATAAAGTTTACCTGGCAAAAATACAGTTATACTAGAGAATCATTATTCAATTATTTTCTTAGGGCTGCAACATTATAACACTTTTCACTGACCTACTGAAAAAGTAAGAAAGTCACTGTAAGAAGCAAATGTCTTGGAAAGTAAGTAACTCCACTAAATCTGCAGTATAGTAAGTGAAAAATTAAAAAAAAAGAATACTCTAAAGGCCAATATTTTAAAAAGCAACAAAATATACGTACAAAAATTCAAATAACATGTCTTGCAATAATTCCGTATTTTATATGTTTTTAATTATTATTGAAGGTTGAAAGGTACTGCATTTCCAGAGACATGGTATTATCATTGACTCAACAGATTTTTTTCTAAGTGACAGGAGCGTTTCAGAAGCAAGAATTACTAGAGAAGATGCAGTCAGAGCAATCTGCTCCTAAAGTATTTCCTAGCAGCTTTTCTAATTACCAGCATTTGTGTTTGATCCTTGTAGAAGCAAGGTCAAGGTCTCCATAACCAGCAAAGCCAAGTGCTTTTGGTCTTCAACTGAACTATTATTTCTTGAGTCCCCTACAAAAAAAGTTGAAAGGTCTGAATCACTAAAGTGATAGGCTTATGTTTTCTTGAGTCAGTTTAGTACCTTTCACTATTTCTTTAATATTCACTTTCACTACTAATACCGTCTATACAATATAATCTGCAAAAATGACATGTGGCCCCACATCTGCCAATAATAGGCTCACAGATTTAACTTTGGGTCACTAGAATATTATTATCTAGCAAATACTGAAAATGAAAATACTATAGTTAAACATAAATCCTCACAAGGGTTTTCACAAAACCGTGGAGGTCAACAGGAGACAGCTAGATTTAATGTGTCAAAATGAATGCAAAATTTATGGCTACTACTGCCTATTTCAGACATTTAATATTAATTACCAGGTTCTGATGTGGTTTTATCATAAGTATCATAAAGGAAAGAAGACCTCACATTTAAGGTACCTCTAGTATTTTTTTATGTATAAAACATCACTGAAGAGGTATTTATTTGGCCTCTACATTAATAAAAAATTTTTTTGATACACCTACATATTCCAATTGTTTATAGAAGCTTTTAAAGTTCCCTCTTAGAAAGTACTTGACACTGGTCATGCAGATTATACATGTTTTCCTGATTTTTTGGCACAGTGATGTGTTTCTAGGCTTCTCTTCCCTAACTCCCAACTGAAGGTTGAATCAATAGTTAACACTGAGATGTCACATTCTAGTCTTTACAAAGATGTCCCAGTAAAGCACATTAGTGATTCAAAGGAACAAAGAAGCAAAAGGCACACACATCAACAAATATTTTTATTGAACCCCCTTTAGTGGAAAAAAACAGTATCATGGAAAATGCTTTACCTTGTTCATTGAGTGCCTGAGTTGGATCCTTCAAGAGAGCTGCATATTTGTGCAGAAGGTTGACCATGACCTCCAGAAGGCCCACCTCCCTGAACACATCTTTAAATATATAGTCATGTCGTGTAAACTTAAGCAGTGTTTTCATGGCAATAATGCTACAGTGGTAAGAAGAGCTAGATTTTAAGAGGATGCTAACACTAATAAGTTCTTTACAAGGAATATAATTTAAGCTAAAAACAACAAACTCTAGCATCTCAAAGTATTTGTTTTGGACTTCTGGGAGCTTAGAAATCTTCTCTGCAAACTGTGACAGTGTGTGCTGTGACTCCAAGATGAAATAGTTCGCATTGTCAGCCATGTAAATATTTGTGATGGCATCAAGGATAATCTGAGCAAGGAAGTTGGTTTTTGCTTTTAAAAATGCATTCTGAAGAACTGCAAAGGCCTGGATGTTTCTTACGCTGTGACCTAAAACAGAAAATGAAAATACAAAAAAGTAGGTGATGCGTGATATTTTAATCATGGCAAAGTACGAGTGAACAAATCTGTCTTGGAAGGAGTATAGGTTGAATGCTTCTTAGAAACAAGGATGGTAAGACTACTTCTCATATAACTTGGACTTGTTATCAGGAGGGGTCAGTCCCTGGAGAAGAACACCATGTTTGGTAAAGTAGAGGATCAGCAAAAAAGAGGAAGAACCTCAATGAGATGGACTGACACAGTGGCTGCAAAAAAGGCTGTAACCCTAATGATCACTGTGAGGATAGCAGACAACCAGACGGTATCTCACTCTGCCATACAGAGGGTCCTTCTAGGTAGGAACTGACTTCCTGGCGCTTAGCAAAAACCAACCAGGCCATGTAACTACATCATGACTTGTAACATTCATCAACTGTTTCACTAAGAACATACTCTAGTCTCACAAAAGATCTTTTTTTTTTTTTTCTTGTGCATGGATAAAACCATTTAAAGTTAAACAACACTGATTAAAAACCTTGAATATATAAATTTTCCAATTTAAGAATAGTTGTCTCCTTTACTCCTTAAAATAACCCTACAAGGTAGGTAGATCACTAGCAAGAGAAAATTTAGAGTTACACAGGACACTTAAAATTATCTAGTTTGATCCATTTGTTTTATAATTACATCAATTTTTTTTGAAAAGACACTGATGTTCAAAATGGTGAAGTGACTGGTTCACCACCACCAGACTTCTGACTCTTAGGCTGTGTCCTTTCTAGTTAACCTTCCTTCTACAGATATTATGTCACATGATCCTCATGTAACTCCAGTAGGCTCAGAATGATTAACCAAAGGAAACAATAATAAAATCTGACATAAGCACTGTATCATTATGCCATTTTTATATTACTCGTATAAAGAGTAATTGTGGAATACTCAAGATGGAGACTAGAAGTATTTTTAACAGATCTTTTTCAAAAACTTAAATAAAACAAAGCTTTGGAATACTGAAAGAAATACCTGGAATTCTACCACATTTATTGCCAGAATTTCAAAGTGTCTATATAGCTTATGCACTGAGGAGAAATCATACCATAATAAATTTGATGACTCCAATCTGACTTAGGATTTTTCAATATAATTTCCTCAAGGTCCAATGTAACCTTGGAATTTTCTAGTAAACTCATTTAGTCTTCTCTGTTTAAAACAAGTTGACTTGTTTGTCATAAAAATGTATTAATGTACACAATGAAATTTAGATAGCCAGATGTGCTGCTATTTCTTGGCTGGTTAAATTTTGCATGCAAATATCATAATGTTATATTAATATTCAGTAAGTGATAATCATATGATAGAAATTGTAAGCTGTCTCCAGATTCAAATTCTCTTACAATGGTTTCTGTGAATTTAAAAAACATTAAACAATAAAAGTAGCTTACATTTTACATGCAACTAAATGTTCTTAACCTTAGAATATGCTTTCTTATGAATAAATCACTGGCTCTTAAGCTAGATGAGGAGTCAAATGTTAGGAAATCTGGTTTGTAAAAACTTATTCTCTGACAAAATAATAAATATACTTTGTATTCAGTTTTGCTTAAATAAAATATAAGCATTTATAACTCATACTTTCCATTCACATCCTATCAACATAGAGATGTGTGCCAATCAAGTCTCACCCATGAAAAGTAGAAAGTCATGGAGGATATAGAACGAAATGCTATAAAATGAACTTTATTGTTTGATTTTATGTATTTTTATGATGTCATTTTTAAGTATTTGATCTGCTAGACTAAATACTCTTGCTTAAGAAATTCTTACCTAGACTTAAAGCATAAAAAGCAAAAACTTTAATAAAAAGCATTATATTACTTTTACACAAATAACAAATAAATAAAAAACAATCAAAATCAGACCACTTTATTCTTCTATTTCTCTCATAAGCTCAAAGCAGGGGGGGGGGAGACCCACCTTTGCCTGTAGGCTGGGGTACAGCAAATCCAGGCAATAAAAAGGGTGCTCCTGTAGTAATCCCGGCTGGTTTTAGTTCACTGACACCATAGGTTGTTAGGGAAGTTATCAGATTAACCAGATCTTTCAAGGCATCCTTGGATTCCGCTTCTTTTGCTTGTTCCAATCTAGGGAAAGTATGATTTAGCAAATACCTTTGTCTTTCCTTGAATTTTCAAATTAAATACAGAACATAATTTTCAATGTAGACAGTACTGTTGAAAAGTTTATTACTATTTTGCCTATATGATAGGAGTATTTTTAAAAATCTATAAGTTTTATTATATTATAGTGCATCTGAAAGAAAATCACACAGTAGTCACCTGGAGACCTGTCTAAGGGCTTATCCTGCTACTAGTAGCGCTTTCTCAGGTAAATCGCTAATTTTTGGTACAGAACGTTAAAACAGACGAATTAGACTAAATGATGTCTCAAGTTCTTTACAGCTCTCAAGTTCTAAGCTTTTGCTGTTCACAGACAATAATGTAAGAACTTTGCTGTTAATAACTAAAATAATAATGGTAACTCCTTGGGAAGAGTTTTAAACATTTTATTTGCACTGCATCATAAATTTAATTCAAGTACTCTCATTAGAATACATTTAAGCAAAATTTTAGGAGTCCACATATTTAGAAATAACCTTAATTCCTTCTAGAGGATCACTTATGACATTATCTCTTAATCTTGGTCTTACTAACAACATAAAATGGGGTGCAAAAATGTCTTTTAAAAATAAGATGGTGCTTTTCCCTCTAAGAAACATAATTATTTTCAGTAAACTGGAAGAATGCACAAAGTCAAAAAAAATAAAAGCACTCTTAGACTCACAACTCAGAAACTTTTAACACTGATGTATTTTGAAAATCTGTCTTTTTTACTGCATAAAATTTTTAGTTTTAAAAATTTTTTCATGTCACACAGAGAATTCTGTAATTAGCTTTTTTTGCAATTATCAGTGTTACACATGTACTTCTCCCTAAAAAGAACACCCCTAGAGATGCTATTTCTAATGGCCCATAACATCCACTGTATGGCTCTGTGGTTGGTCATTTAGATTTGGAGGAAAGGAGGTACAACAGTAGAATTCAAATAGAAGATCACTAACAAACATAAAATTTAATCTACGCTTAGGATTTTGTCTTCAGGGTTAATAACCCAAAGGGAAATTATTCAAGGAGTATCAACATTTTTAAAGCTTCCGATATTATCTTGTCAGCCTGCACACTCAAAAGACTGCACTGATTAAAACCCTAACAGAAATTCTGGTGGCGTAGCAGTTAAGTGCTACAGCTGCTAACCAGAATATAGGCAGTTCAAATTCACTGGCACTCCCTGGAAACTCTACGGGGCACTGATACTCTGTCTATAGATTCACTATGAGCTGGTATTGATTCAGTGGCACAAAGTTTAGTCTAGAAATGTCCTCAAACCCTGGTGGTGTAGAGGTTAAGTGCTATAGCTGCCAACCAAAAGGCTGCCAGTCTGAATTCACCAGATACTTCCTGGAAACTCTACAGGGTCTATACAGTCACTATGAGTTACCCTTGACTCCATGGCAATGGTTTGTTGTGATTATTTCAGGAATAACCACTTCACATTTACACATGCATCTGCACAAATTCTTGAGGTTTGCCTAGTTTTAACTACTGGTAACTAAGTTACACTGGTGCTAGAAATAAGAAGTTTACAAAATAAGAGTTGTCTACAATAGATTAAATGATTTAAAAATAATGGAAAAGTGCAGGAACAGTTAAGGGGAAATGAGTATCTTCTAACAAAATCTGTTACAGTCCTTTTCCCATTACAAGCATGCACCATCTGCCAAGTGAAATGGGGTAGTGAAACATTTTGACTGACTAAATTGTTTTACGCACATGTTTGTATGCTCTCAATTTAATTTACATATTCACTATTAACTACAGTAATAGCAACACCAGAAATACTGCGAATAAAGAGAACCAAAATACAATGAAGCAAGACGTTCATTTAAACTTTCCTCTTTCCACTACTAAAGAGTACATTATTCACTTATCTAGCCTTTGACTCCACCACACTTGCAGCTTGGGCCTGTAACTTTAACTCGAAATTCAGTTTTTTTTGCACTGTGTTGCCAGAACAGAAATACAGGAATCAAGAATACATTAAATAAGTACTTTATTTTTTTTTCCTGTAACCTCAAGCTATTTCCTTTGATAAAAAAACAGAGTAGACAGTTAAAACATACTCTTATACTGTGGGGTTTACCTAAGCAAGAGATCACAAAGGAAATTATATCCTTGCCATATCCGAAAATCATCCAGAAGAGTTTGAGAAACATCACTGGAGTCTTTGAGGAAACAAGAAAGCCCAGCAAACATTTCAACAATTTCTAGCGGAGACAGGTCATCTGATTGCTGCATATTCTGTACACAAGTAGATAAACATTCTTTTTCTGCAAGAATAAACAAATACATGTGCATTATTTATGTTAACTGCTTAAAATTTTCTTCAGTCTTAAAACGTATTTAGTGAAACACTACATTTTAATCTATCTGTCAAACGCTATTATCTGTCACACATTCTAACAGTAAACAGAAGTTTCAAGTTCACAAGAAAAGCCCTGCCTCTAAGTAGTACACAAAGGATAACACAGGAAATACTGAAAATGGCTGGCATTTATTATAATTCGGTTTTATTTTGATTGGCTACCATCAAATGGTATTTTATACTGATGCAGCAAAAAAACAAATATCTTCTAAGTTAATGAAGAGTTAAAGAATTAGAAGTTCAAGTCAGAATGAACACGGACCAAGGAGATGCAGAAATCAGTAAATATGTTTTATACTACATATTACTAGTTTAAAAACACTCTTACTCTACCACTGACTTGAGAATTTACAGCATTTCAGAGAAGACGTTTCCCTCTTTAGTGAATTCTATTTGTATACGGAAACTGAGTGCCACAGGAAAGAAAGTAAGATGATTTAACACAGTAACAGAAGAAAAGAAATGTAATGACTGGTGTTAGTAGGTGGATTTTCACACACATTATTTAACAGTGTTAAGTGATCAAATAATTTCAATAAAAGCAGTATGATATGATTTTCAGAGCAATAATATACATGCATAAAATTAGTAAACTACATATGACACTAGACTATCTCTTGATTACTTGAAAAGATAGTGATGCTAATATGAGTTAAACAGAATGATGCTGATAATCTACATAATTCTACCTACGCCATATCTGACAGAATAGCTAGATACTTCGAAGATATCTTTCAAAAAGACTTAACACTACAGCATCTTAAAACATTTGTCTTATTTACTCAGTAAAAAAAAAGGAGGGTAGACTAGAATATGGCATAGAATTTACACTATATTCGCAAATGATCATTTACACCCCAATTATTCTAAGTTTTATGGATTCACATTATCTGGAACTTATGAGAATTTCTTACATTTGAAACGTTCCACTATGAAAAAAAATTTGTTTTTATCCTGGCAAATTTTTAATTTGAAAGAGAATCTTTGGAAAATCGAGAGATTAAAAATAAATCTGTCATCATATGAGGTAAAGAAAAATGGAAGACATTCAGAGTATTTCAAATGAAGATACGAAGAGATACTGACCATGAATATACTTCACTACGTTGACACTAAGACCATGACGGGATATGGTCATGAGCACTTCTCCGGCACTCTTTCTCCAAGGCAGGTTATAGGGAGGGCACCAAGAGGTTATTGCACTGAATAAAAGCTGGAGATCATCTTTCTGAGCCAGCTCCTCTGCTGGAGAAACAAAACTGCAGAGTTTCACTAAGATCTAAAACACAAACAAAAGTCAAAATAAAAAAAAAATGTGTATTATTAAATCAGTGGTTGGGGAAAGTCAGGAGAGGCTAAAGGACTTTTATTAGTTGTTGTTGACTCAGCTGTCACTCCTGGTGACTCCATGTGTGCAGAGCAGAACTGCTCCACGGGGTTTTTATGTCTATGACCTTTAGGATCACCAGGTTTGTCTTTTATGGTGCGTCTGGGGTGCGTTCTACCTGCCAACTTTTTGGCCAGTAGTCCAGCACTTAACCATTTGTTCCACTCATCATGGATAAAATCTGTGAGTGAAAAATTCAAAGGCAGAAAAGATTTCTATAACTTAGAAGTATGTTACAAAGACAGAATATGATCCTACTTATGTCTGTTTTAAGAAAAAACACTATGTTTACCATTCTCTCTTCACCAAGGATTTTTACATGTCTTGCTTTGAAATAGAATAAACAGCAGTAACTGTCAAGGTCAACACGATATATTTCTAATTTAGCTTTTAAATACCAAGTTCATCACAGTGGAATGTAATCTTCTTTTCTAAAGAAGACAAGTGTAGGGAGATGAAAAAGTAAAAATACATCTTTAAAAGTAGTAGCATATTCAGATCCTTCCAATTTTCTACAAAAGTAGAAAGAAAAATTGGACTAATACAGATTGCCTTAATTTGCAAAAAACTTTTAATTGTGTCTAGTTGCCAAATCGTCTCTAAAGTCTAGCTTTCAAAGAAGACACAAAGCTTCTCAGCACTGGAATGAGAACTGACCCCTTCACAATGATTTGCAAGACACACACTACAGCAGGGCAGGCAGCACTAAGAGCCTGCTACCTGGTGCACCGAGCTGTGGTTTCTGTGCTCAGGGGACTCCACTATCTAATGTCAATTCAAGGCAAGGAAAAGTTAACTTGTCTTCTTCACGCTCAATTGTTTCACCAAACTAGTCTGAAAACATATATATAATAAACAAAATAATTATAATTTATAAAATAACTGTACTCTCCTGAAAGAAAAATACCTCATAAGTTTTGGGTATTTCAACATCAGTGGGAGAAATTGCTAAGACAAGTATTTCAAATATATATGCCTTGTCTCAGAAAGCTAGTTCTTTGCTTACCTTTTCCCTTCAGCACAAGAACTTGCATAGACAAAAACTGAAAAAAAGGCTAACCCAAGGCCACCGAGTTGATTCTAAACTCATAGCAACCCTATAGGACAAAGTAGAACTGTCCTATGTAGTTGCCAAGCAGAGTCTAGTAGATTCAAACTGCTGCCCTTTTGGTTAGCAGCCACAGCACTTAACCACTACTCCATCAAGAATTTCCTAATTAGTATTTACCAGATGTTAGGAAGAAGAAAAAAAATAACAAATTAAAAGTTCAGGGAAACAATAAAACAGTACTTACAAAATCAATAAATACAGACAGAGATTAAGTAAGTGCTTTAAGAATATAGGGAAAGGTCAAAATCAATCAATCAATCCTGGAGAAACTACTGGACATCAAATGTCCATTAATATGTGTACTGTATATATTTCTCTCTGTACATACACACAGTTACTCAAATGTGGGAGAACAGTATAGTATACAGCGGGTTATACTGTTGGTTGGTTCTGACACTGTTCGTATGCAGTTAAGGGAGTGACATCATTTCTTTAACTTGTAACTGACAAAAATAAAATAAAATGTGTTTCTCAAAGTGAAATACATTTTCTCAAACATGAAACTAGATTTAATGATTTTCTCAATTTGCTGCCTCTAACATCACTGGTTCTTAATCTTCAGAGGCAAAAGCATCCTTACAAATAATCTAGTGTAATCTTTCCATTTTACAGAACAGAAAATTAAAGCATCTAGCCGCCATTCCTCATTTCCTCTCTGCACCTATGTTAGCCACTTCTAACTGTAGGAACTCTGTTACATTGTTAAGCCAAGTGTGGCAGAGCATTACTTGGCCACATCAATCCAAGTGACAAAAGCAAATGCCCACAGGAAGCAGTACCAACTGCTAAGGTGTCAGAAAGCCATCTGTCACGTAAGATAAACATAGGGAGTTCATCACAGATACTATGCTCTTAAAATATTTAATGAGTTTCTAGACACTGATGAAAATAATGACTAGTGGGTGATGGAGAAGTAAAACAAGGAAGTACGGCACTGACTAACAGAAGCAATGGAAGGAACAACAGGAGACCTAGGCTCTATTCCCTGCCACTTACCTGCTACGGATGCCACACACAGATCCCAGGTTCCCCAGATGCAAAGTGAGGAGGCAGATTCAAATGATCCTTTTGGCCTTATATTTGAGGGCTCTAAAATACTAAAATGATTCCTACGTTTTTTTGAAGTACCCACTGCTTTCAAATTCAGGAAAAAAAAAATTTTTTAAGAGAACTTTGCTACACTTATTTAAGTATTGTTATTGTTGTTAGCTGTCACTGAGTAGGTTCTAACTCATATTTAGGTTTTAGGAGTACAAAAATGCAGTTTCCATTCATTGCCTAAGGTGGGGCTTCATCTGGATGACAGGGAGGGCTTGATTCTAACCAAGGAGACTGAGTCCTATTAGTTAAGAGCTCACACCCACCAGCAGCCCTGAAGGAGAAAGATGTTGACAGTCCTCTTCTGTAAAGACAACAGCAATAGAAACCTTATGCGGCAATTCTATCCTATTCTGGAGACTACCTATGAGTTGGAATCTACTGTAGGGCAGTGGGTTAGGTTTCACTATACCAATAAGCAAAGAATGACACACTGGCACATACTATATTCAGAGGTATGGCTGAGAGCAGCTTTAACTCTTATGTAATTTATTCCTTATAGTGCCACTGTTTTTGACAACAGATCTAATTTAAGAGTCACATACACATGAGTTTTAAACCTACTTCCCCATTTATTCGCATTATCATTCTGGAGTAAATCAAAAGTTCTGGTCTCCAAGGGTTGTTCTGCACATAATGAGATAAGCGACACAATGCCACTAATATAAAAGCAACAAATAAATCAAGTGCTCAGTATACAAGGCCTGACAATTAAGTTGGTGAACTTAATTGTTTTAAGTGCTACATACCTCATCGTTGACTATCACTATGCCAGCCAGCCAAGTGCTGTCGAGTCAGATATCACTATGGTCACCTTGAAAGTCTTCCCCTTGGGAAGCTGTGCACCGACGCTGGCACTTAGTCCACTCTTCAAAGCAATTCTGGAACTCTTTCTGGAATGGCTATTGTGCATAGCGGCAAAGTGCCAAGTTCACAAACTTAACTTTATAGCCAGTAAACAAATAACTGTATTGGAATACCCTCCCTCCTCACCTGATCTAACCCCCAGTGAGTTTTGACTTTACACAAAGGTAAAGAAAATATTGAAAGGACGGCATTTTGATGATATACAGAGCCACAGGGGTAATACAACAGCTCTGATGGCCATTCCAGTAACAGAGTTCCAAAACTGCTTTGAGTGTAGACTAGGTGCTGGTGCTGGTGCATAGCTTCCCAAAGGGAGGACTTCAAAGGTGACCACAGTGATACTGAGCACTGGGTATGTACCACTTTTCCTAGGATGAGCTCGCAAACTTAACCGGCAGCCTTGTATATCTGCTGAATTAGCATTCCTAATTTGATAAGCCCAGTCTTTTTATAAAACTGGCTTAGTCTTCCCCCCCCTAAGGCCCCTACAAAGTAGGATCACCCTGGCACAAAACACCCCAGTAGAATGAGGCGAGCCGCCCTCGTCTGTACCCAACTCTACCTCAGGACTGCAGACAGCCATTTGTTTTATTCTCTGCCTACTGTCACTGATGGTAGTGGTGGTAGAGAAGAAATAGCAATTTCTTTTCATTTAATGTCTATCACATGCTCAACAAAGAACCACACCTTTATGTGTTGTTTCATTTAATCTTCACAAAAACCATTCCGGTAGGTATTATCAGCTGTTTTGCAGTTAAAAATCAGCATTTCAAGTTAAAAAAATTTCAAGCCGCAGACTTGAATTTAAACATGTGGCTTTGGGGCTGGAATAGGACCACATGCATTGCTGTCTAGTCAATTCCAACCAACAGTGACCCTATATGACAAAGCAGAACTGTACCACAAGGTTTCCAAGGAGCGAGTGGTAGAGCTGAGCTCGTAACCACTGCACTACCAGGGCTTCACTAGGACTACAGACAGATTGCATTCTAACTAAGGTTTACAGGCTGTTGGTCTTGAAAATTTTCTCCCAAGATAGGATATCATAAATGATGACTGTATTTCCAGTGTAGCTCACAAGTCTACTTAAACCATACTGCTATTAAAAGAACAGCAGCAACAGTGAAGAAAAAGGAATTTACAAGCAAGGGCCACAGAAGGTGACGGCGGCTACTATAACGAAGTCTGTTTTATAATTTTAATGTTTATAGGTTAGGGACTTTGTATACACAGATGACAACTTAGAATTTTCTGACATTGTACGTAACATTTAAATCGCAACATGACTGTCAATGAAAACAATCCTTCCTTAGTTTTAGACACACTTACAGACATATCAAAGGAAATCATACTGCAATCTGTTTAGAGAAACAAATTTGCTAATGCCCCACCCAAATATTCCTGAAAAGAAACTTGTGGATTCAAAACGTACGATAATTACATTACATGCAGTCATAAGAAACAGAGGGAAATACTACAGAAAATGCAACAGACAGAACATCTATGAGGAAGTGTACCCAGAGCTGCACAGATGAACGTGCAAACAGTACTCTCCTCACCTGTACGAACACTTTCTGGAGCAGTCCTCGACGTTCTGCTAGAGGTAGCTCATTCTGTGCACCTCCAACTGCCTCAGGCACATGTGGAAGGTCAAAAAACAGATATAAACACTTAACCAGGGTGGAAGGCACTGACATCGTTGTCATGCAGTCCACGGTTTTCTGGAAAAAAAACGATTAAGTAAATCAACAGACAGACAGACGTAACTGTAGTTAGGCAATTAAGTGGTATAGCTGAGTAACTCATAAATTTTAAGGCAACAAATACATCAAAATAACATTTTTAAAGACTGAAGGGAAAAAAATGAATTCATGCTGAGAAATATTCAATTACTCACTTGGAAAAAACTTACTATAGTTTAGTCTTGATATTTCGTTTGGTGCTTGCTTATTTTGCTATTTATCAAGAGACAATATGTCTCTTAACTCTAGCTTTGAGATTTAGACAAAAGCTAACCTACAAATAACGAACTCCCAGCTTTGAGATTTACAAAAAGTTACCCACAAACAATGAACTATTTAACTTTATTATGAAGTTTCTCTAAACAGCAAGCAATTTCAGATTCTCTTCTCTAAAATGGATACACACCTACTCCTCATTTATCCACATTGTTAGGTACCAAAGACCATGCTGTTATGTGAAAATGAATGCTATATGAAAACAGAAGATGACTATACCAGGTCACACAATGAAAGACGACTCCATCATACAAGTGTCACACTACATCATTACATAACTGCCAAACCACTGAGGACTACGGCCCAGCCAAGCTGACACATAACCTTAGCTATCACACCCAGAGTTACTCTCACCTTACACCTCAGCATTTGTTACTGCCAGACGTATGTTGTTAATCATCAAAATAGTCAGAAGGTAGATTTTTTACTACTGTGTTAAATGTGAAATGTCAAATAACGAAAGAGTCAATGAGTAAGGAGTAATGGTAGGTACTTCTTAAAGTTAATATGACTGTTATTTGAAATAATGTATGTAAAGACATATTAAGCACTAAATAAATATTAGTAGTTTCTTTCCTATTTATATCATTTTTACCTTTATTATTATCATTAATTCCTAATTCTGGAAGGACACACGAGAGTTGTAGACATCAAGGACACATATACATCTCTGTATTATTTTCAAAGATTCTCAGAGGAAGAATTTTCATATTTTCTTAAAGTAAACATTTCAAAATGGTTACTAAATAGTGACACATTTATCAAAATTTTCCACGGTGCAGTTTGGTGTCCCAGTAGTACAGCATTGGAAATCAATGAGTTATCATCAATGAACTGATTAATTTGTCTTCAAGTATTTACTGAGTGTCACAGTATGTTAGATGGATCTTGGCTGAAAGCAAAGAATACCAAGAAAATGCTTACCTGTGTTTTATTGATTATGCAAACCTATTCAACTGTATGGATCACAACAAATTATAGGTAACACTGGAAAGAACGGAATTCCAGAACACTTAATTGTGCTCATGCAGAACTTGTACATAGACTAAGCAGCACTCATTTGAACAGAACAAGGGGATACCGCATGGTTTAAAATCAAGAACGGTGTGCATTAGTGTTGTATCCTTTCACTGTAGTTATTCCATCTGTGTGATGAGCAAATAATCCATGAAGCTGGACTAGATGAAGAAAAACATGGCATCGGGACTGAAGGAAATCTCATTAGCAACTTGTGATATGTAGATGACACAGCCTTGCTTGCGTATAGTGAAGAGGACTTGAAGCACTTAAGGGAGGATAATCAAAGACCACCGCCCTCAGTACGGATTGCACCTCGACATCAAGAAATCAAAAGTCCTCACAACTAGAACAATAAGCAACATCATGAAAAATAGAGAAAAGTCTTAAGTTGTCAAGGATTCATTTCACTTTGCACCACAATCAACACCCATGGAAGTAGCAGTTAAGAAATCAAATGACATAACGCACTGGGCAAATCTGCTACAAAAGACCTCTTTAAGGTGCTAAAAACCAAAGATGTCACTTTGAAAACTAAGAATGAACAAGTCTGTCTTGCAAGGATAGCCAGAATGCTTCTCAGAAGCAAAGACGGCAAGACTTTGTACCATATACTCCGAAGATTTTATTAGAAGTGCCCAACTGCTCTGTGAGAGAAAGATCTGGCTTGGAAATCCTTAGGGGCAACACCTCTTTGTCTTATGGGGACCCTACAAATTAGAATCAATTTGATGACAATGGTTTCTCTGCCTTCCTTTTTTTTTTCAATGTATCAACCAACCAGTAACCAGCTACCATTAAGCTGATGCTGATTCTGAGTCATGTGACCATTATGTTTTTCAGAATAGAACTGTGCTTCAAAGGAATCTTCATAGACATGTCTAAACTTTGTGAGCGACCAAATTAGTGGGCTGAGGCCTAGGGACCAAGGTATCAGGGAATACCGAGCTCAACTGGCATACCATAGTCTATAAAGAAAATGTTCTACATTCTACTTTGGTGAACAGCATCTCTGGGGTCTTAAAAACTTGTCAACGGCCATTTAAAATACCTCACAGTCCCACTTACCTGCAGTAAGAAGAATGTAGAGTATCAAGGATACAAGGGAAAGATCAGTCCAAAGAAATAACGGACCACAACTACCACAGCCTCCACCAGAACGAGTCCAGCTACCACCACTGACTGCTCTGACAGGGATGACAATAAAGGGTCCCAGAAAGAGCTAGACATAAGTGTAGAACAACACTCTTAACTCAGAAAAAAAGACTAAACTTATTGGTCTGACAGAATGGAGAAACCCCCAGAGTATGGCTCTTGGACACCCTCTGAACTCAGTACTGAGGACACTCCTGAGATTCCTCCAAAGATCAGACAGGCCCATAAAACACAAACTGACTAAAGGGACACATCAGCCCAGGGGCCGAGGACTAGAAAGCAGGACAGAACAGGAAAGCTGACAATGCAGAACCCAAGGCTGAGAAGAGGAGACAGTAGAGACATGTTATGGGTTAGCAACCAATGTCACAAAACGGTATACGCATTGTTTAATGAGAAGGAAGGCGGTTCTGTAAACCTTCATCTAAAGCACAGTTTTTTTTAAAAAAAGGAAAAAAGCTAACTTAAAAATATATCACTTTTTAAGAAAACTTACACTAAACTGTATAGTATGTGAACATGGTGTTGACCAGTATCTGTCAATATCCTTTCTCTCCTACTGCCACAACAGTAGCTGGTCAGCTAGTGACCACTCAGTGGTAGGAGTGGCTAAAAAAAAGAACCATGCTCCATCAGAGTAATGAATGGTTGATTTTTCAGAAGTAGAGCACCAGGAGCACCTGTGGGATTCAAACTGCTGAGTTTTTGGTTAGCAGCTGTAGCTCTTAACAGCTTCACCACCATGGATCCCCCAGCAGCACACACAACCCCTTATTTGTATCTTATGGTTTTTGCCTTTATTTGCTTCATCTCTGTCATCTATATGTTAAGTCAGGACTGTAGTTTAGTCACCTCTGCTGCCAGCAGAAAATGGCAGTGAAATCTACCAAAAAAAAAAAAAAGTCAGCTCAAAGCCAACACTGAAATTTTGTTTTTAAGTGTTTGTCTTAGTAATCTAGCAGGCTAGAAGTCCAAAATTCAAGGTGTCAGCTACATAACATTTTCTCTTTCTGTAGGCTCTGGTGGAAAGTCCTTCTCCTTAGTCTTCCCCTTGACTATGAGCTTTTGCAAGTTGAAACCCCAAGTTTGAAGGACGTGCTCGGCTCCCAGTGCAACTTTCTTGGTGGTGTGAGGTCCCTAAGAACGTCTGCTTGCTTCTCTTTCCTTTTATCTCTTGTAAGATACAAGGTTGTGCAGGCCACACCCCAGGGAAACTCCCTTCACAATGGATCAGGAACACGATGTGAGCATGGGTGTTACTTGCCACCCTAATCCTCTTAAACCACAGGGAGAGAATAAGATATGTGATACAGGAAAATAACAAACTGGAGACGACAACACAATACTGGACCCACAACCTAACCAAGTTGACACATATTTCTGGAGGACACAATTCAATCTATGGCAGTACCTCTTTTTCTAGTTAGACTAGTACTAGCTTTCCCTCTCTGGTACACAAAATTCATTTTCCCCTTAATACTGGAAGGTTTCAATTATAACCTGGAAAACCCTGGTAACACAGTGGTTAAATGCTATGCCTGCTAACCACAGGTCCACTCCTTGGGAACTGTATGGAGCAGAACTACTCCAACCTACAGGGTCACTGTGAGTCGGAAATGACTTGAGGGTGGTAGCTTTGGCATTGAAAATGGTCTTTGACAACATGTGATAATTTAAGCGAGTCGGTTTCTCCTGATTCTTTTATTAAGGCTGTCTATCCATCCATTCTGGCTCAAGCATGATGATCGCGAGGACAGTGCAAGGCTGGCAGTGTTTGGTTCTGCTGTGCCTATGTTCACTATGAGTCAGAAATGAATGAACAGCACCTAACCAAAACAACAACGTCCATTTGTGCAAGTTTACATTAATCCACATTTATGGTGTCTCTACGATGTGTTAGGCATTTTGGTAGGACAGAGTCCCTAATCACAAGCAAGGAAGCCAAACAGAACACCTAAAAAAAGGAATAGAACCGAGAAATATTACAATTAAGATGCAGTCCTTCATAAGCTAATTAAAACCAAAACGTTTTGACATACTGCACAGAAGTATTTCAAACTAGTGTCAAGAACAAAGTGAACTGGGATTTGAATGCCATGTAGTAGATTCCCAGATACACGAAAACCACTGTCTACCTCAGAAACATATGGAGGTTAATTAGGCCAATCAACCATGTAGATTTGCCAGGACCAATGAGGTTCAAGGGATGTGAGGTTTTGGGTGCTAAAATTAGGAATGTCTTGGGTAAACCACACAAGCTGGTCACCCCAATTCCCTTTCTGAGTTCAAGAAAGAGCAAACAAAAAAAAAAATACGACCATTCTAAAGGAAAAAAATTCCAGTGCCACTTACTCTGGGCTAGTGAAGTTTGATACGGTTACTAAGAAATATATACTGTCTCTGTGGTGGCCAATCACTGTACCGTGTCTGCTGCAAGGGCCACACTTGTCAATACTGTTATTAAATGATGTATGGAGTTTGAAAGTCCACTTTAATTTAGCAACAAATACTCTAAGTTTTGAACTGACTTTAATAGGTAATTCTACTCTGGATTTTGTTAAATATCACAGGCCAAAAGTCAGTCACCAAATAGCATACTAATGAATATGTAACAACAGAAATCATCACAGACACTTAGAGATGATTTAGAATAAATCTTGTACCAGAGAAGAATGTACATTATTCTGAAAATATCAATGTTTTCTTTTTTCCATACAATTAGAAATGTTTTACAAGTATTTTTCTTCTTAGCTGAGTCACCTTAGATGAACAGTGACTCAAGGAAACCAGACTTGGCTTAACGTGAGAAATGAAAGTGCTGGGCTGGGCCTGAAGAAGCTCTTGAGCTACTCGCTTCCTATCGAAGCAGTCAAATCCCTATGCCCAACGTGCCTCACAACGGTGCTATGTTCTATATAGGTTACGACATGCCCAACGTGGGAAACACTGCTCTAAGCCATGTATTTCCTCCTGTGCAAAATACACAAAGCATCTATCTCAGAGAGATGCTAAGCGAAGCACATAATAGTATGGAAGAAGAAAGAGAGGAACACTATGATTATCATATAAGTTTATTTGGTTTTCACATAGGAAAAGCAAAAACTCACCTGACCAGAGGAGGCTAACAAATTAATTGTTGTCAGAAGCATCCAGCCTCGACTGGCTTCCTCACTCTGGTTGATTTCCAGGAACTGAACAATGGCCCGACTTGCAGCCTCTATAAAATCAAAGGAAAGTTAATTAGGTGGAAAGATAAATTACATATAGTTTCTTTCTTAAAATCTGCAAGGAAATGGTAATTTACTAAGCATGTACTCTATACTAACACTATCATAAGTTCATGGAAAACACAACAAAAAAGCAATGTCATAGTTTTATACATAATCCCTTACATAAGTGATACAGACACGTATATTTCCCTATATGTTTTAGGGACAGGTATGTCAAAAAGAATCACAGTGGAAGTGAAATCTGACCTAAATCTGGAAAACGAGCACACGTTTCTTTAGGAAGTACAAGGGACAAAGGGACATAGAGAGACTAGAAACACAGTATTAAAATAAACAGTGTCACAAGAGGAAAGAGACAAATACACACACATCAACACAAAGAACTGTAGTAACACTGGCTTAACTCAAAGCCCTGGTGGTGCAAGAACTAAACATCAGGCTGCTAACCAAAAGGTCAGTAGTTCAAATCTACCAGCTGCTCCTTGGAATCCCTACAGAGAACTTCCTTTCTATCCTACTGGGTCAGATGAGTTGGAATCACCCAGGCAGCAATGGGTCCATAAGCTTGACCAGAATGAACAGTATACATGGACTGCCAATTAAGTTTGTGAACTCATTCTAGAAAAAGTGTTACATATTTCACTGCTGAATATGACTATGTTCACCTTTGAAGTACTCCTTTTGAGAAGCTGTGCACTGAAGTCAGCACCTAGTCCACACTTCAAAGCAATTTTGAAACTCTTTTTTTGGAATGGCAATTAGAGCTGTCGTCGTATTACCTTTGATATCCTAAATGTCATCAAAATGTCTTCCTTTCAATATTTCCTTTATTTTGGGGTGAAGAAAAAGTGACTGGGGGCAGATCAGGTGAGTAGGGAGGGTGTTCCAATCCAGTTATTTATTTACTGGCTAAAAACTCCTTCACAGACAACTCTACAATGAAGTTTGTGAACTTGCCACTGTGCCACCATGCACAATGGCCACTCCAGGAAGAGTTCCAAAACTGCTTTGAAGGGTAGACTAAGTGCTGGCATCGGCACATAGCTTCCTAAGGGGAGTACTCTGAAGGTGACTGTAGCAGTATTTAGCAATGAGGTATGCAGCACTTACAAAATTAGGTTCATGGACTTAATTGTAAGATCTCGTATATTGAAAATTAGAGTCTAATATAAACATTAATGATACTGGGCTTAATCATAGGACCTCGTATATTGAGAATTAGAGTCTAATATAAACACTAATGATATAAATTACAGAAGCCTAATTATGAAGAAGGGCACGCTAAGGGCTGTATTTGACTCTTGGGCAAAAGGGGGCTACTGTAGTTTCTTGAGCAAAGTAGGTGATAAAAGGATCATTTCTAAACTTTTAATCAAGTAGTAATGTGTATAACAAACTAAAGGGACAAAAAGATTGAAAGGAGAGAAACAAATTAAGAGGTTGTTGAAGTGACTTAACCTCTATAGTAGGGCAGAAAAACAGTAAGACACAAGAGAATCATTCACAGAGCTGTATGGCTGAAGATACTTGGAAAGTCAATTTAGTTGGTAATGATTTTAAGATGGGGCAATCAAGTATCTACATGTACACTTAATTCCACTAACACAGATTAGGCTAATTTTTACATTAGTACACAAGATGAATTAAAGTCAGAAAACAAGTCCAATCTGTTCACTCTGAACTGGTCAAGTTACTAATGTACACTCAGTACACTCGATAAAGATGTGGAAAGTAGAACAAATAGAATTTAGATTGCCTTCTAAAGAGTCCCAAACCAAACCTGGTACCTCTGGGTTGATTCTGATACACTGTGACTCTACGGGACAGAGAACTGATCGAAAGGATTTCCAAGGCTGCGAATCTTTATGCAAACAGACTGCCATTTCTTTCTCCTGTGAACTGGCTGATAAGTCTGAATCACTGATCTTTCAATTAACAGAAGAGTGCTTTATCCCCTCCACTACTAGGGCTTCTCTAGATTGCCGTAGGAATGTTTTTTTTCTTGAATTTAACATAATCTAAATAAGCATATTTATACCAGCACTATTACAAGCTAAGAAAACCCTCGTGGTGTAGTGGTCAAGTTTTATAGCTGTTAACCAAAAAGTTGGCAGTTCAAATCTGCCAAGCATTCCCTGGAAACTCTATGGAACAGTTCTACTCTGTCTTATTCAGGTCACTATGCATCTGAATCTACTTTACAGCACTGACTTTGGTTTAGTTATCAGATGCTTAAAAAAAAAAAAATTGCTGAGAAGACACAGGGTTTTGTGTTGGCACAGTCCAATCTTTGTACACATCAATTTGAGAGTGCACTTAATAGGAAAGTGTATTGCCCCCCCCCCACACAAAGGCCTGCTTTTGCTGAGTTCTAACTAATGGACTAAGCATTTTAAATTGTGAGATTAACTCATTTAATCTTTTAAGAACCTTATGCATTATTTTCTATTATTATGATCATTTGGGGGATGGGGCAATTAAGAAATGGAGAGGACACAGAATTTGCCTACAGCCCCACAGAAAGTTCGTGGTATAACTCATATTCAAATCCAAACTGTTTAATTCCAAAGTTCATGCTCTTAATCAACACGCACGTAAAAGACAAAGAAAATAATATTAATGATGAATTTACTAAGAAAGAGGAATTTTAACAGAAGCCTAAAAAGAGACAGTCATGGCTTATTTCTAACATTCAGTATTGCTCTAAGTGTTACAATGATCACAGCCACAGTGGTTCAGCTCCTCTTTCCTCACTAGAAGACAAACAACAAGACAGCAGACTCCTCTGCATCTTGTTCATTCCTGAATTACATGGCACTGAGTACTCAGTAAGTATCTGTTAAATCTAGGAATAAAATCAACCTAGCTAGATCAAAGGAATGATGACAAGGGAATGACAACTTCATATGCACATCAAGAGTTCTGAACCTCATGTGGGTAACAGCGAATGCCTGAAGTTCTGAAAAGGAGAGGAAGGCAAAGAAAATAAGGCTGACTGAACTAGGAAAGTCTCATTACAGAGAGAAGAAAAAAAACAAAAACAAAAACAAAAAAATAAGTAACACGAGAAACTTCTTTAGCAACATGAAGTTTGGGATCATTGGTAAAAAATGACCTCCAAATTTTCTTGCAACGGACCTAGCAGTTTGCCAAAGAATATATAACAGCCCTTTTTCCCCTAAAGACAAGTACACCTCCGAATTGGTTGAGACGCTAACCAAAGGCAGTCATAGATACCAGGGTATACTTTCATTCTCTAGAACTCTTTCTATTTAGACAACCTCTATTTTAAATTGCGTATTTCCAATTTCGTAAGTCGAGTACCTTAAAAAAACTACTTGTGTTCTCTGAATTGATCATTCCCTAGTTAAACAAGGATAATGAGATTCTATTTCATAAAAGCACAGATTAGTGAGTAGCCAATACTACCAAGCTTCTTAAAGAGGTATGGGAGAAAAAAAAATTTTTTTCAAGACTAAATTCACTTTTAGGCAAACACTGCTATTTTCCTGGTACAGTATCATAAAACCCAGAGAAGACACATTTCAAATTAATTTGGTCTCTATTCATATTATTTAACTCTATTAACGTTAAAAGGAAACTGGAAAAATACATATTTTCACTGCTATTCAATTAAGTTGTCAGATTTGAGCAAAGAATACTAATGCTTATTTTGAAAACCAAACCACCAAAATAATGTACTCTTGGCTTGACACAGTTCTAACTATCTGATTAATGATGAGCATTTGTACCTCCACGGTGTGTTTTCTGATGTTTTGATTGGCCATGAACATTAAGGGATTCCTCAGGATAATAAAACAGGAGTAACAGACAAAAAAAAAAGTTACTATTTTTAAATATTACATATTTGAAGGCATACTGTGATGATAAACTGAAAAGGGTCCAGACAGTATACTTATTAACATTTATTTCATTGCATACTCAACAAGTGAAATAATACAGCTATCTTAAAGAATAACAGCTACTGTGGTCTTCCATTTAACATCTTTACCAACTTAATAATAATGTATTCATTTTAAGAAGATATAAGTTATATCAGCAATAATGGAAAGCTGTCTTATCTGGCTTTAATGTCCATGTTCACACACATAAAGGGATCTAGATAGGTAGCTGTGGTTGAAAAGACAAGGAGAAGTTCCCAAGCTGCTACTGAGAAAAGAAACTCCACTGATGTAAAAATGCATTTGAAGAACTACGTCAATATAAGATCACCAAGAATATCTCAAAGAGATGTAATATTTTTTGTTTAAAATGAGTCAAGACACTCATTTTAAAAGTATGTAACATCTAGCAGTTTCTTAAAAGCTGGATGCACTAGAAAGCCATTTTAAATACAACCTCTGTAAATCATAGTTTTGAAAATTCTGAAAAGAAACATACAATCCTAGTCACAAAAATACTACAGTAGAATCTTTTGATTGCATTGATTTACACAAGTGTAAATGAAGATTTAACTTATGGTTCTAAAAGTTAATAAAAGGAACACGTTATATTCATCCATCTTGAGCATTCTCAATTCTTTGATTAATCACTTAATTAAAGCTTAAGCTTTCACACTGCATTTCAATATACACAGACTGAAAAACAGTTAGTACAGCTTGTTATCAAACAAACAAAAAAACAGACTATCCTAAATGTTATTTCCCAATCTATGCTACAGAATATAAATGCATTCAATTAGATAGCATTCAAAACCAACTGGATTGCAAAATTTGTTAATAAGTGTCACATAACATATTTTCTTTGCAAAGTCCATTTAAAGTATACACTATTTTCAGAACTTAAGCTTCAGCATGATGGGGTAAGAAATGTCCATAGTATTATCATTACATATTTCAATAATAAAAGGCCAAATCCTAGCCAGTCTCAAAATAAATAAATAAATTAGTAAGAGAAACAGTATTAGAATTCATTCCTTCCATGCTTCTTTTCATTTGCTAACATACAATCACACCTTGGGAGTGAAATTACCTGAAGGTGTTGTGGCTTTGAAATCCTTGGAGGACAGCAGAGCACACTGTTTTTCTGTTTAAAAAGAAAGGCTATGTTGTCTAATTGGGGATTCACTATGTTACATCAATCCCACCACAAGATGCTGCACGAGATTCCACAGGGCTACTGTGGTCCACATCATCTAGCCTCTTCATTACTGTGGCACTGCCAACTGGGAATTTCACCACTGGGTTTAACAGTGGCACCTACCATGCCATGAAGTCATTAAAAATAAACTGAGGATACTATTTTTATGCAGGTGAGAATTTTCTGCTCCGCTAGTGCAAATCAGCCATGTGTCCTCAGAATTAAGCAGATAAGCATGACTGAACATAGAGAAGAAAAATGTTAAGGTACACCCTGTATACAATATGGCCACAAAACGGGTCTTATCAAATTACTGACAGTCACTACACACTCTTAATACAAGCCACATGGAGGCAATGACCAACAGGAAATTAAGGCAGAGAAAGAACTGTGTAGTTGCCCTGATGCATTACAAACCAGTCCACGCATCCATTTTGCACTTTGATATCCACTAAAAGGTCTCCATTTTCACTAACTTCTGATGGGTAAATTTACATAAGAGAATTGAAAATAAACGTAGATCCTACTGAGAAATCTTAGGTCCACAGTAGATATGATCTGATAAAAAAGACCTGTCATGTGCACGGTTATTAGGTAACACAAAATAACACACATATTACACCAAATTCAGGGAAGTCCTGGGAAATCACTCTTGTCTTCATGCACAAATACTGCCAACTTTCAAAGGAATACTAGAGCTCTAATTTCATCTGCTTTTTTGGAGAAAATTAAAATATGATAAAATTATTTTCAGTGATAAGTTCCTACAGAATAAATTGGAAAATAAGGATGAGCTATTTAAGAGGTAGATAATCCAAGACCAATTAATACAGTATGATATTTATCAGAAAAATCAAAAGATCAAAAATGTCCATTAAAGTATTCTTATAAAGGCTAACAAGCAACCATCTATACAGCATCAACTGGTCCTACCCCAGTTAGAACAGAAGAAAATAAAAGACATCAAAGATATAAGGAAAATATGAGCTCAAGAGACAGATAGGGCCGTATAAACCACAGACTCTGTCGGCACGAGCCCAGAAGAACTAGATGGTGCCCAGCCACCACCAATGACTGCCCTACCAGGCAACACAACAAAGAGCCCCTGAAACAGAGGGAGAAAAATGTGTACAAAATTCAACTCTAGTAAAAAGACCAGGCTTGAAGGTCTGACAGATGGGAAGGTCCCTGGAAGACATAGTCCCCATAATCTCCTTCACCCCAGAAATGAAACCATTCCTGTAACCAACTCTTAAGACAAAGACTAGGGTGGACTATAAGACATAAAATGATACTGCTGAAGACTGAAGATTCATGAAGATTCTTGGCTTAAACAGACACATAAGGCTAACTGGGAAGCTCCTATCTGGAGGCAAGATGAGAGGGTAGAGGAGGACAGGAGCTGGCTCAATGGACACAGGAAATACAGGGTGGAAAGGAGGAGTGTGCTGTCCCAGAGTGTGGAGAGCAATTTGAGTTACATACCACTGTGTTTGTATGGTTTTATATGACAGATTGATTTGAATTGTAAACTTGCACTGAAAACACAATTTTTTTAAAAAGTACTTTTTCTAAAAAAAAAAATGACTGAAATAAAATCCAGTGTTCGAGACTAAAAATTAAAAAAAGGAACACAGATTCCCACAGTCAGGGTGTTCTAACGCTAATGTGATGTGCCAGAGACACACTACCCTCTTCTGCTAAAAATCAGGAAAGCTAGACATTTAAACATTATTCCATCCAGTCTGTGACAGGTATTTCTCTAGGTAACGGTGATACAAGAGTGAACACTCTAATAAAATTACACAAGTAAACAAGATACTTTCAAATGATGGTAACACTACAGAGTAAACAGAGACGGTGACTGAATCTATCGTTAACTGGTGTAGGGAGGGAGGACAGAAGTCCTGTGTCTGGAAGGGTGATTAGCAAAGGTTTCTACTGAGCACTGACATTTACACAACTTGAACTGAAAATCCCAGGATTATGAAGTTAGTGGATTCCAAATGTTTAAGACTAAAAATCATATGGAATGACATAATACTAAAAAAAAAAAACCTTAAAAATACCAAGGTGACAAGACGTCACCACTGGGGAGGTTTGAAGGACACAAGGAACTCTATATACCATTTTGCAACTTCCTATGAGTACTTAATTATTTCAAAATAAAAATTTAAAAACAAACAAACTCATAAAATAATGAGACAGCTCCCACTCCATTTAATATGTACACACTGACTTATCCAAGCCAGCCAAGGGCTGTCGAGTCGGCTCCAACTCATGGCGACCCCAGAGGCCAGAGTAGAACTGACAAGTTGACCCAAGGATGTGAAATCCTAAAAGGAGTTAGAGAAACAAATTTCCAGTGTAGCAAACTATTTTATTACAAACATGCAGACTAAGTATTCGAAAGGATAGCTTAAGAGAAGCAAATACAAAAAAAACTTTGGGATTTTTCCCACTCTAATCTAGGGATCTCAGTCAAGAAAGAAGATGCAACCACAAAAGTAAACGCATGACAGAGGCTACACGCAAACTACCTTCATACTCGTTGTTTACAATGGCTAAAAAGGCATAAAACACTCCAACTTTATACATCAGCTTCTCATTTCCCAGAAGTAATGAAAATCAAGAAAGCTAAAGAAGGATGTAATACTATTTTGAGTGTAGAAGGGAGAATATATGTGCAGAGAGGTTACCTCATACTATTTTACCACCTTTCACTGGGCTCCGTCAAGGACTACAAATATAATTTAAAATATCTCCCTTAGGACTCATATACCAACTCCTAAAATGTGCTGTTTCTGAATAAAGGATTTATTTCTCCATCTAAAATCATGTTAAAGGGCGATGCTCCAAAGACTGCAATAAATGACTTCAGTTACAGACGGAAGACTGACATACGCCTTTCTCCCTCTGTTCACTCCTAAAGCCCTACTAAAATGGCTGTCAAAAGAACTTCCTTAAAGGCATAAACTTAATAACAACAAAGAGAACAGGAAAGATGACAGCAACAGAATTTTAGATATTAAAAATTAGGGAAGTGAGCAATGACTTGGGAAATACTTGAATCTTGACTTAAAGGAAGAGTGGGAAGGTAGAAAAGCAACCGAACTACCCCTCAGAACCTCCAGGAGATACAGCAACAGGCACCACCAGCTGCTTCTGGAAGCAGAAGCCCACGGGGGACTACACACAGGAGGGCTGGCAGAAAGCACAACCACATGACCAGTAGACTGGAGTTAATTCACTGAAAACAATCACACAAAGGATGTCTGACCTGTAAGGCCACAGTTGTTCCGCAAATGCATATAAACTATACTGAATACTGAAGATCCCCAAACCCTTTTTCAAAATGCTGAGAGTCAGAACTGTATGTTCTCACCCAACACTGGTAAAATCTCCTCTGGCCAGCTCAGGTGAAAGACTGCTAACAAAATGGCCCCAACAAGACCACCCGCCACTGACATCCACAGTGCTTCCCCTCGGCTTGCTACAGATCTGTAGCACAGTAGTCACATACCTGGCTGCTAACTGAAAGTTCCACTGTCTGAACACACCAGCCACTTGAAGGAGAAAGATGTGGTTGTCTAGTTCCACACAGATTACCAGAAACACCCAACCCTTATCATCTAGTTGACTCCAACTCACAGTGACCCTAGATGACACAGGACAACTGTCTCAGAGGCCCTTCCACACTGCAATCTTCATGGAAGGTGACTGCCAAATTTTTCTCCTGTGGAATGGCTAGTGGGTTCAAATACCAGATATTTCAGTTAGCAGCCAAGTGCATAACTAGTGCACTATCAGAGCTCCTTGACTCTGCAAAGAGATACAGCCTTGGAAACCCTATGGGCCAGCTCTACTCTGTCCTACAGGGCTGCTACAAGTCAGGATTCACTCAAAGGGGATTGGTTATTTTATATAAGAGCAGATGGCCAAGGACAAGACATGTGACAAAACTCTAACAGAAAAGACAGACATAAAAGAAATTAACAGAAAAAGACAACTTGAAAGAACAGACTATTTAAGGAGCTAAAACCCTCAAAGGAAAACAAATGAAACCCAGATATATAAGACAAGAAAATAAATCTATTAAAGAATAAAAAAAACCTATTTAAAAAAATCCTTTGGAAATTAATATACAGGGGTAAAAGAGACAGAAGATGAAACTGAAGAACTCTCTTAGTAAGCTGAGTTAAAAAACAAAGAAAAAACAAGAAGGGAATGATAAAAAATCTAGAAGGGCAGTCTCGCTCAACTGGAAACAAAAAAGAGAGGATATACTTAAACAAATAATTCATAAAGCTTTACAAAAATTAATTTATTTCTAAGATATTAATTTAATTTTAAGATACTAATTTTCACACTGAAAGGGTCTAATGATATCCAGCATAATGTTTAAATAGACACCTAAACCAAGGCACATTACAACAAAATGTCAGAACAATGAAGACAAAGAGAGTATTTGAAAAGCTTCCAGAGAAAAAACAGGTCACAGAGAAAGAAACAAGAATCAGAGTAGCTTCCTATTTCTCAACAGCAGCACTGGAACTTAACATATGACGGAGAGATGATTTTAAGTCTGAAGTAATAACTATTTTCAACCTAGAATTTAAAACTCAGTGAAAGCTGGGTAGATACTCAAGACTGGGTAGACCTGGCTACAGCTCAAGATTATTCATCAATATCCCTGTGCTGCCTGGAGAAGGATCAAGCTTAGACACTCCTTGTGACTGTCTCTTGAAAGAGTGGCTGTAACTAAGCTCAACTTACTGTTAAGACTAGTAGCTTGGTAGCAGCGTCTGTATAATTGCCCACGGGCCCCAAAGCTCCTAGGGCTGGCAGCTTTCATTCTCAAACAACTCCTGTTATGTCAAGTTAAATACTCAAATTCAGTCCTCCAACTGCCTAGATAACAAGCAATTTGTGTGTCTCTTCACTGATAAAACTGCTAGCATGGTTGCTCTTTAAAAGTAGACAGCAATAGAGGGGACAGGAAACAGAGGACACAACCCAAGTAAGTAGAAGGTCCCCCCAAGATGTGAATGGAGATACAAAATGACAGCTGTGTAACCACTGCAGGTTAGAAGGTTCTCAAAAAGTTACTTCCAAGAAGATGAAACTGGTAAAAAACACTTGATACACTTGATCATATGAAGAAGTCACTCAGAAACAAAAGGAGTAGGAGATAAATCTGTGCTAGAAATGTAGAAAACTAGTTTCAAAAAAACCCCAAAAACAAGACAATTAACAACTTCAGAGGGAATGGGCAGATGTTTTTCAAAAGATGGAAACAGTCATAGCATACTACACAGTGCCTCTAAGAATATTTTCCTGGTCACAATACTACTAAGTATTGATCTAATAAAAATCATGACAGACCTATATTTGGGGGTACAGGAAATATGCATCTGTGGTAAGCTTAAAAGTCTCATTTTCTATGCTGTGAAGTCAAACGAAGGCACCGAAGAAAAATCAAGGGTTCATATTATAAGAAGCTTATTTAGAGATGCCTTGGACATGTTGTCAGCAGGGATCAGTCCCTGGAGAAGGACATCATGCTTGGTAAAGTATAGAGTCAATGAAAAAGAGGAAGACTTTGAACAAGATGGACTGACACAGTAGCTGTAACAATGGGCTTAAGCATAAAAACAACTGCAGGCATGGTGCAGGACCGGGCAGTGTTTTGTCCTGTTGTGCACAGGGTTGCTATGAGGTGGTACCCACCCAATGGTACATAACAGTAACAGTTAGAGACACAGAGGTCAGTACTAAAAGAGCTAAACCTCACTGCCTCTCAGGAATGAGTATAGGTACTAGGATGGCAGCAGGGAGCTATGGACAAGTTACACAGGCACTTAGTGTATGGAAACCTGGTAGCACAGTGGTTACGAGATCGGCTGCTGCTAACCAAAAGGTCAGCAGTTTGAATCTACCAGTTACTCCTTGGAAACCCTATGGAAGTGTTTTACTTTGTCTTATATGGTTGTTGAGTCAGAATCAACTCCAAGGCAATGGATTAATGCCTATATAACTTATAAAAATAAAATAAAAAGCTAAGTGTCTATATAACAAGTAAAAAAAAAATATATATTAAAAAAATCATAACACTACTCTGCCTATTGGAAAAATAATGATTGGATGGGTTGAAAATGGTCTAAGTGACTTTCAAAGATGATGCCAGAACTGGAACTTAAATCATAAATTTCTCAATTTAATTCTTCAAGACAAAAGCTATCAGTCAGACATCCTTTTATAGAGCTAAAACAACAAAGCAAAAGCAAAATATAGATGAGAGCCCACAAATACACTGCTAATTAACCTAGAAGAAGACCAATGATGAAGTATGAAAGCTTCATCTTCACTAAAAGGGATGATACTTGATGGTGTTCCAAATTATCTACTTATGAATAAAAATATTCACACCACCTTTATAAAAGCCTACTATATGTGAAGGAGTATGGTAAGGACTACAGGCTACATAAAATCCTAAAGCAGTTTATCTAACAGGAGGAAAATAAACATCACTCAGGAAGTTGACAGACGAATGACATACAATGAGTTACTCTCTCTTTGTAACTCAGTAGAGAAAATTTTTTTGATTATAGTAGTCAAGAAACATCTGTCAAGAAAGTGTGATTTAATTCAAGTTAGGAAGATTTAGACATACTGAGATGAGCCAAGATTTCTCTCTGCCAGATGAAGCATCCCAAGTAACAGAAATAGGAGCATACACATGTTTGGGGATTATGAGTGGCTCAATTTATTTGAAATACAGAAAAGAAAACAAACAGATACGTATACATCTATATCATGGGCCTGCCTTGAATGTCATGCTAAGGAATTTACATTTTATTCAAAAAGAATACTAACTCAATAAAATGTTGGAGGTTTCAGTCCACCCAGAGGTGGCTCAGGAAAAAAGCCTGGTGATATACTTCCAAAAAGCCAGTGAAAACCCTACGTAACACACTTTTAATCTGACACACACGGAGATCACTATGAGTTGAAATTAACTAAACAGCAACTGGCCAACTGGTTAAAGGAGTTACGGAGAAGGGCCACAGTGGCCCAAGAAGGAGAGCCATGAAAATACTGAAGTCAATAGAAGAATGTGACTGGAAAAACAGAAACAGAGACTGGTAACTGCTTAAAGTGCTACTTTCTATTTCATCTTGATAGCACTTCCATGAACTATTCATTTAAACAAACTAAGTTTTACTGGCTTCTATAAACATACCTGTGGATTTCTTTAGTGAAGGCTAAGACAACACACTCTGCTGGAAAAGTCAGCAGAAATTCAACCAAGACAAAGCCACAAGAAGCTTGACAGTCATATCCAAACTCCCTGAGACACTGAAGGCTGAGGGCTAGTAACCGTGGCCTGGGGAACATCTACCTCAATGGCATAACAATTTATAAAGACAGTGCTCTACATCCTACTTTGGTGAGTAGCATCTGGGGTCTTAAAAGGCTGTAACCAGTCATATAAGAAACTCTACTGATCTGACACTACTTGGAATAAGGGAGAATAAAGAAAACCAAAGACACAAGGGAAAGATTAGTCCAAAGACATAAAAGACCATGAGTACCAGATCCTCCACTGGACTGAGGCCAGCACAATCAGATTGTGCCCAACTACTACCACCAAATGATTAATAGGAATCGCAATAGAGGTTTCAGGACAGAGCTAGAGAAAAAAGCAGAACAAAATTCTAACTCACAAAAAAAAAAAAAAAAAATAGACCTTACTGGTCTGACAGAGATTGGTGAAACCCCACGAGTATGGTCTCTGGGTACCCTTTTAACTCAGTAATGAATTCACCTCTGAGGTTCACCCTTCAACCAAAAATTAAACAGGCCTATAAAACAAACAACATACGTAAGTCAACCATGTATACAAGACTAAATGGGCAAGTGAGACCAGAGATAAGGATGAGAAATCAGGACGGGACAGAAAAGCTGTGCAAATGGAAACGGGGAACCCAAACTAAACAGGGGAGAGTGCTGACATGTCACAGAGTTGGCATTAGTGTCACAAAATATGTGTATTAATTGTTTAACAAGAGACTAATTAGCTCTGTAAACTTTTACCTAAAGCACAATTAAAAAAATATATACCTGTGGATTTGTTTGATGCTCTCCTTCGAATTTCTGTCACCATCAGTCGTGAGACTTGTGTTGTGAACTGCAGGAGATCAGAAAATTTTTCTGTCATTGTATTTGGCGGAGCATTTCCAAAAACCTGTGGGTGAAAAAAGCCATTTTAATGAAGCATTGTCAATTTTCAAAAAAGTTCTGTTGAGTTTGGAAGTGTGTTATAACTAGAGAATGAAGTAAAAGGCACACTTACATAGCTGTACTGGATATGAATGATATACTTAAAATACAACTCAATAAATCACATATCTAGCCATAGCTTTTTAGATAGTAAGTAATTTGCTGAATGAATGATTAAAAAAAGGAAGGCTAAAAAAGCTAAGGTTAAGACTGCTGAGATTTCAAGTGTTCTGTTCCATATATATTTACCACAACGGTTTTAAAAAGTCACTTTCAAAAAAAAACAAAGAAAAAAGAAATAATATTAACAGGTTATTTGGAAATTTGGTGGAAAATGGAAGGAGGAGGCCAGAGTTTAAGGTATTTGACCCTGGGGACCTAGAAACAAGGATGGAGTATACAACACATACACCTGTTTTACCTCAATAAAAATAAAAATTAATACTCTAAAGGGGAAAAATAAATGGAAAATTTACGAAATAAACTTGTTCTTTTTTAAACATTAAGACAAATGAAGTTTACATTAAATACTTTTTAAAAGAAAAACCAATTTGGGTTCCATAAAAACAAGAAAATGAAACCTGAAACAACGTAAAAAAGAATGGAATTATACAGGCTATATACCTAGATACATCCTGAAATGTTTGTTTGAAAAACTGCTCTTTATAGATGAAAGGAAATTCTGTCTTCTAAAGTTCTTACACTCCCTTTCAATTTTAACACTTACTACACAATACTTTTTATCCTTATTATCAGGTCCAATGAAACTACAAAGGCAGGCAAGTAACTTATTCATCTTCTAGTCTCTAGCAAGCTAGCACTAAATAAGCTTGTTTGTTTATACACTGACTGCCAGCACAATCAAAGAGCATTTATCAAGGACATACAAACTACAACATGAGAACATAAACAATAACAATGAAAACAAAGAAATGAACAACAACAAAAAAAAGAACAAGGCTAGGGCAACGGAGTCAGAAAGAGACCACACAAGGCAGATCAAAAAGATCTCTATCTTTGCCATGTGCTGACTATCAATTTCAAATACATGAAAGAGGAAACCTAGTCAGTTACAGGGCTCACAATGTTCTCAAGATAATACATATTTAAGGAAGCAGCTTTGTTCATCAATACTATAATATAAAGAATTTCTTCCAATGACTGTAATTAAAGGGCTTAATAAAGAACACGTCATCCATACAGTACACAAGACTTTTCTTACAGTCTTAATTTTTAATTCCAACTATTTTTTCTAATTGTGGTAAATACATGATAAAGCATTTCCATTTTGACAACCTTCACATGTACAATCCACAGACATCATGTTGATCATGTTGTTCAACCATCACAATATCTTTCTTACAATCTTTGAATTAAGCTGAAAAGTACTCAATAAAACAATATACCAGTTCTACAAGAGCTTGCTTTCTTCCAGGTATTTAGTTTTGTTTAGTAACTTGATATAACCTACTGCCATCAAGTTGATTCTGACCCCAAGTGACACTATAGGATACAACAGAAACTGCCCCGTTGATTTTCATCATTAGTGGATTTGAAATACCAAACTTTTAGTTAAGCAGCCATAGCTCTTAACTAGTACACCACCAGGGTTTCCCTAACTTCATATAAGGAGTATTTTCATTCATCTCAAAGAACAATGAACAAAAAGTTCGTTTTTTTTTTTTTTTTAATTTTTCATTTTTTGGGGGGAGAGGCAGAGATTTTGATAAATGTTGTATGCTTACAGATAACAAAAGAGTTCTGGTGGTGCAGTGGTCAGAGTGCTCAGTTACAAACCAAAAGTTTGTTCCTGTTCAAACCCACCAGTTGCTCTGTGGGAGAAAGGTGCTTCCCTAAAGATTCACAGCCTTGGACAGCTCAACAGCTTTTAAGACCACAGATGTCATTCACCAAAGTGGGATGCTGAATATTTCTTAAATGCCAATTAATCTAGACGTCCCCTCAAACTATAGTACATCAACCCCTGCCCCGTTATTCTGTCCTTTGAAATGGATTATATTCAGGAAACCTCTTAGCTTTTGGTTCACTTCAGCTATGGTGACCTCTCTTCTACTGTACACTGTCTTTTTCTTCACCTAAACCATTTCCTATCTACTAAGCAATGAACACTCGTCTTTCTCCCCTCCTTCCCTGTAACCACTGAAGACTTGTTTTTTGAATCCTTATAATAGTGGTCTCAGACAGTATCTGTCCCTTTGGAACTAATTTCATTCAGCATAATGTCCTCCAGATTCAACCATTTTATGTTTTCCATGATCATTGCTGTTCCATATCATTGCATAGTATTCCATTGTGTAAAATACACTACAGTTTATTTATTCATTCACCTGTTCATGGGTACCTAGGTTGACTCCATCTTTTTGCTATTGTGGATAGTGCTGCAGCAAAAACTGATGTGCACATACCTATTTGTGTAACTGTCCTTATTTCTCTCGGATATATTTGAAGAAGTGGGACCACTGGATAATATGCTGTTTCTATTTCTAGCTTTTTAAGAAAGTGTCAAATTGATTTCCAAAGTCGTTGCACCATTTTACACTCCCACTAGCAGGGCAGCAGTGTTCCAGTCTATCCACAGCCCCTCCAATATTTATTCTTTTGTGCCTTTTGGATTAATGCCAGCCTTGTTGCGGTGAGATGGTATCACATTGTAGTTCTGATTCAGATTTCCTCAATGACTAATAATGGTGAGCATTTCCTCATTTATCTGTAGCCACCTGAATGTCTACTTTGGTGAAGTGCCTTTACATCTTGTACCCATTTATTATTTGGCTATTGGTTTTTCCTGTTGTTGAGATTTTGCAGTACCTTGTGGTCTACAGAGATTAGATACTGAGCAGAATTCTTGCAGCTAAAAATTTTTTCTAGGTCTGTAGGTTGTCTTTTTATTCTTTCAGTGAAGTCTTTGGATGAAGATAAGTGCTTGAATTTTAGGAGTTCCCAGTTATCCACAGATGTTCTTTTGGCAGTCCATGGTATACTCAATATTCTTCTTAAATACGACAATTCAAAGGTATCAGTTCTTTTTCTGCCTTCCTTATTCTTTATCCAGTTTGCCTACACACATGATGCAACTGAAAATACCATGGCTTCAGTCATACACACCTTAGTCTTCAAGGTGGTATCTTTTGAGCAATTTAGAAAGGTCTTTTGCAACAAATTTGTCCAGTGCAACATGTTGTTTGATTTCTTGACTGCTGCTTCCAGGACCATTGACTGTGGATCCATGTAAAATGAAATCTTTCACAACTTCAGTCTTCTCCATTCATTAGGATGTTGCTTAATGGGTAATGCCTATAGCTGCTAACTAGAAGGTCAGCAGTTCAAATCTGCCAGAAGCTCCCTGGAAATTCTATGGGGCAGTTCCACTCTGTCTGTAAGGTCGCTATCAGTCAGAACTGACTCAACAGCAAACAGATTGCAGTTCTGCTCACTGGTCCAGTTGTGAGAATTTTTGTTTCCTTGATGTTAATGTATAATCCATACTGAAGGTTACAGTTTTTGATCTTCATCAGTGTATGTTTCAAGTCTTCTTCATTCTCAGTACACAAGGTTGCATCATGTGCATAATGGGAGCTGTTAATGAGTCTTCCTCCAAACCTGACACCCCATACTTCTTCATATAGTTCACCTTCCTGGATTATTTGCTCAGCATACAGATCGAAAAGGTATGGATGGTGAAAGGCTACAACTCTGACGCATACCTTTTCTGACATTAAACCATGCAGTGTCCCTTTATTCTGTTCTCATGAATGCCTCTTCATCCATGTACAGATTCCTCATGAGCACAATTAAATGTTCTGGAATTCTTATTCTCCATAATTTTATCCATGATTTTTTATGACCCACATAGTTGCATGCCTTTATACAGTCAATAAACCACAGATAAGCATCTTTGTGGTATTCTCTGCTTTCAGCCAGGATCCACCTAACATCAGCAACGATATCCCTGTTTCCATGTCCTCTTCTGAATCCATCCAGAATTTCTGGCAGTTCTCCGTCAATATACTGTTGCAGCTGCCTTTGAAGGATCCTTTAGCAAAATTTTATTGTGTGTGATATTAATGATACTATTTCCACATTTGGTTGGATCACCTTTTTTCAGAACAGGCATAAATATGGATCTTTTATAGTCAGTTGGCCACATTTCCTAGCACAGATAAGGGAGCTCTTCTAGCACTCTGTTTGTTGAAACATCTCAAATGATATTCTGTCAGTTCCTCCAGTCTTGATCTTTGCCTACACTTTCAGTGCAGTTTGGAGGTTTTCCCTCAGTATCATCAGTTCTTGATCATATGATACCTCTTGAAATTATTAAATGTTGACCAATTTGTTTTGGTATAATGATTCTGTGTATTCCTTCCATCTTTTTTTTTTTTTTTAATGCTTCCTGCATTGTTTTCCGACAGAATCCTTCACTAGTGCAACTCAAGACTTCTTTTCTTCAGTTCTTTCAGCTTGAGAAATGTACAGGGTGTTCTTCCCTTTGGGTTTTCTCTTTGCACAAGTTATTATAATATTTTACTTTGTCTTCTTGAGCCACACTTTAAAAACCTCCTGTTCAGTTCTTTTACTTCATGTCTTCCTTTTGCATTAGCTACTCAACATTCAAGAGCAACTTTTTCGACTTTCTTCTGACACCCATCTTGGTCTTTCACTCTTTCCTACCTTTTTAATGACCTCCTGCTTTCTTCATGTATGTCATCTGGTCTTCTGTCATTAGTGTTCAATGCATCAAATCTATTCTTGAGATGGTCTGTAACTCAGGTGGGATATACCTGAGGTCATGTTTTGGCTGTGGACTTGTTCTAATTTTCTTCAGCTTCAGTCTGAATTCACATACAAGCAACTGATGGTCTGATATGCTGTGACTCCAAACTATGCTCTTAATCACTCAGTACTATACTATCTCAAACTTCTCAGGAACCCAATCAGTGTAACTTTACAATTTCCCACCTTTAGAGGGAAAAGGCAAGGTTTGGCTTGTTTTCACAAGGGCCATTTTAAATATTTATCTAAGATTTCAGGAAATTTCCTGAGCTCTCCTTAACTAAATATTTTTAGTGTACCCAGAAAGAGAACTGATTAATTGCTTGCATGAAGTACAGGTTCAATGTGTACTGGGTGCTGAATGTTATGCAATAAACTTCATTGAATAGGATTAATAAATGAAAGCATAGTGAAGTTTCTTTAGTTTCTAAAACAGAGTCTTCTATTTCTATGTTCACGATATAAAATTGTTATCTTTACATAATTTTCTATAAGTAACAATAAAAAATTAATCATCAAGATGAAATTTCACTATTTCATATTGTACCTCAGTTAAGATTTTTTCACTGATTAATATTAATAGTCAGGGAAACAATGTATTCTGTTCTTTTTCCTAAGAAGGACCACCAACTTAGGGGAGAAGACATTGAGAATACTTAGCTGAGCCCGGGCCTCTCTCTACTCCTTTCAGGATATACCTGTCTTATATACCTATACCAGGACTGCCAGTTAAGTTCCTGAACTCATCCCAGAAAAACTGCTACTGACTTCATTGCTAAGTATCATGACAGTCACCTTTGAAGTACTCTCCTTGGGAAGCTATGTACATACATCAGCATCTAGTCTACCCTTCAAAGCAATTTGGGGACTCTTTTTCTGGAATGAGAGTCATATTACACTTGAGGTACCCTACAGGGCAGTTCTCTTCTGTCCTATAGAGTCTCCACAGCACATTACAACAACAAAAACAAAAAACTAGTTGTTAAACTCAGTGAACATTTCCAACTCTCTGGCTCATCTGACCTTGTCACATCATTTAATAACATTCATTTCTGCCACCCTCCTGAAACTCTATTTCAGTCTTCTCCTACCTCTAAACCTTCCTTAGTCTCTTTTACTGATTCCCTTTTTTCTACTTGCCACAATCATGTTGTTTCAATTCTACTACAACACATGTAATAAATATAAGTCTAGTACATCTAGATCCTCTTCTATTCCATTTATTTTCTTGGGTAAGTTCCCCAGCTTTCATTACCAACGGAATACAGCCACTTCTAAAACTACTCCTAGTTCCCATCTCCCTTTTGAGTACCAGCAAAAAATCTTCAATCTACTAATACTATCCTTTTTATTCCTTAGTACCATTATTTTAGTTCAACCACCACAACAAAAAAAACCCCACTGTTATGCCCATTTTGGTTCACAGTGCCCCCTACCACCCAGAACTGCCCTATAGAGTTTCCAAGGTTTGGCTGGTGGATTTGATCTGCCGTTCTTCTGGTGAGCAGCAACAGTTCTTAACCACCCGGGCTCCACTTCAGTTATAGCACTAGTTCATCTTCTCACCATCTCAATTAATGGTAACAAAAATCCCTACATAGCCGCTCAAAACCAAAACGTAAGAAACGTCCTTGAAGTCTACCTTCCTTAAACTTCCACATACCTTATCTGACTCTGTCTCCAACAAAGATTTCAAGTCTATCCAACTGTCTTTCAAATCCAGTGACAATACCCTATTCCTAGGCTATTAAACCTGATAGTTGTCCCCTATTTTCATTACCCACCCTTCTGCTGACCCATTTTTTCCAAAGTAGCCAGAGTAGAAATGTGGTAGGTAAATTGTTGCCTGTGTTCAAAATAAGCTGCTAGCTCTTGAGTGAGAATTCCTAGGTGATACAAATGGTTAACTCACTCAGCTGCTAACTGAAAGGCTGAAGTTCAAGTCTACTTAAAGGTGACTCAAAAGAAAGCCCTAGTGATCTAGTTCTGAAAGATCACAGCCATTGGAAACCCTACAGAGCATAGTTCTACTATGACACACATGGGGTTTAAGTTAGGAGTCAGGATCAAGTTGATAAGAACTCATCACTGGTTAGCGCTTGATTTCCCAAGGTGACAGTTTTGGAGAGCCACCTTTCCCATGCAAAATGAGGAAGAGATGGCAGAATGAGCAACATAAAAAGAGGTGGAGCTCCTGTATGACTTCGTGGAGAAGAGGTATCTGGTTCCCTGGAATGTCTACCAGCTTGGACTTCTACATGAAAAATCAACTTGCTATTTTGTTTAAGTCATCATTAGTTAATTTCGTTCAAAGGAGCTCAATCAATGAACCAATAAAATGCCGCTGCAGAGCCACTTAAGTGCTCTGATTCATGACCATTCTCAAAAGTAGAGTTCGCATCTATTACCAACTGCTCTTCCCCGAAAGCTCTACCTGTTGTCACAATACAAGCTTTCTTACTCTAAAAATATCAGTAACAGCTGCATATGAGAAAATAAAGAAGAGCCTCTTTCCCAAATTACAAATGCTTTGGGGATAACAAGAAGGCACTTAATCTTTCAAAAGCTTGTATAATACACTTGTGTTAATTCAGGTTGTTTCCCCTCTTCATACCTACAAGATTAAGCTAGACTCAGTGTTTGGCACTATGACTTGTGAGGCAAGAATATTAAATATATAGTATTTGAGGTACAATATGTGGATGCCTAAAGCAGCATTAGAGCAGACAAACAAAATTAAAAGGTGAAGAAGGGTTTACAAAGGATTGACGCTGCAGAGAAAAACATTGCAATATTTTATATAATTTCCTATACACAAATTTGTGTGTGGAAGGGAAGAATTATACCTACTCTTTTTTTTTTTTTCCTTCACTGGACTTCAAGGCCCACTGCGTATTTCCAGAGACCAGAACTAATATAAGTAATACTATGGAAAAATACAAGCACACACGCGCTAGCTTGGTTTACACTAAACTACAAGCTTAAATTTCAATTCTCTGCTAAAGTCTGAGAGCAGTAGTTTCCTTAATGGTTGCTAACAGAGACACAGAGCCAATTTTGAGAGGTATAAAAAATACATCATAAATTCCAGTTAAACTAGGTAGAACTGAATGCACGTTTTCAAACACTTCATGCTTTCATACTGGAATGACACTAAAATAGTAAGAAAAAGGAATAAAGCACAAGAAAAAAGGTAACACAGCAGATAAGAACAGCAAGAACATGGAGAACAGAAATTAGCTAGGTAAGTAATAACTGCTTTAGCAAGCCCCAGGAAACCAAGAAACCCAAGTGGGGAGAGAACTACAAAAGCTAGATGGAGTACAGCTGAACCTTAGAATGGCTCAGGACTTGACAGCAAGGGGACACTGCAGAAAGCAGCAGTGTGGATGCTGCTGAGAACAGAACGTAATAAGAAAGCATCAAGGTCCCACACTACTGAACCGAGACAACACAGGTGGGTGACTGCTCCTTCCCCAGGCAGTAGACAACTGGTGGTCTAGTCCCTACAAAGGATGAAAGGGGGTATCACACCAATCAAGACAGAAACATTGTATATAACAACTGGGGATTAAATAAAAGTCTACCCAATAACATGAGACATCACCCTTGCTTCTTAACTTGGCTTTAAGAAAACGCTAGCAGTCAAGCTTATATGCTCCAGGAAGTAGCCTGGAAAATCCCCTGCCTGGGATATCAATGTGTCAGGAGAAAAGACCTAAGGATACTGAGGGATGTAGGGCCCCCCAATTAAAGAGATCACCTTAGCACTTGGAAAGTGTCACCCCTGCACACATAATTTCCAATCGATGTCTTAATATCTCATCGTTAAAAAATATGAATACATAGACAATTATCTCAAGACATCTGAGAACTTCTCTGACATGAAAGAAAAAAATATAAATGAGGAAAAAAGGAACTTAGAGCAAATACAGAAAATGCAAGAATCATAATGAAAGCAGAGAAAACAGTATCAGAGGAACAAAAGGACACAGTTTATCATTTAAAAAAAAACAAGAAAGGACTGAAGGAAAAGTAAAAACACTAATATCAGAGATGAACAGCAAGGAGAAACAGATATGGCTCAGTGTTTTAGTTATTTAGTGCTGTTAGAATAGAAATACCACAGGTGGACGCCTTTAAAAAACAGAAGTTTATTCTGTCACAGTGTAGGAGTCCGTCTGTCCAATTTCAGACACCAGCTTCAGGGGAGGGCTTTCTCCCAGTGTTGGCTCTGGTGCAGGTACTTTCCATAAATCTTCCCCTGGGTCTAGGCGTTTCTCAGCACAAGGGCTCCAAGTCCAAGGGACACACTCTGCTGCCGCTCTTCTATCTTGGTATGAAGGCCTCTCCTCTCTCCTTGATTGTCTCTTCCATATCTCAGAAGAAACTGATTCAAAATACAATTTAATCCTGTAGACTGAATCCCATCATAGCTTGAACTGTGTTTCCCAAAACTATGTGACAACTTGTGTTAGGCTATGATTCCCAGTACGTGGCCATCCTCCACTTTGTGGTTATAAATCTGTGGTAAGGAGGATTAGGATGGGACGGTAATACCCTTATTAGGGTCACATCCCTGATCCAGTGTAAAGGATGTGGGGGATGGCTTGCACCACCTTTTATCTTACAAGAGATGAAAGGGAAGCAAGCAGAGAGTTGGAGACCTCATATCACCAAGAAAGCAGTGCTGGGAGCAGAGCACACCCTCTGGACCACAGATGCTGTGCAGAGGAGCTCCTAATCCAGGTAAAGATACATGACAAGGACCTTCCTCTAGAGCACAGAGCCTTCTCCTGGAGCTGATATCCTGACTTTGAATTTGTAGCCTATTAGACTGTGAGAGAATAAACATCTCTTCGTTGAAACATCCACTTGTGGTACTTCCATTACAGGAGCACAAGATGACTAAGATAAGTCCTGCTTTATTAACACAACTGCCTCCAATCCTGTCTCATTAACATCAGAGAGGTTAGGATTGACAGCACAAAGAAGAATCACATCAGATCATGAAATTGTGGACAAGCACACAGTACTGGGAAACACAGCCTAGCCAAGATGACACACATTTCTGGCAGACACAACTGAATCCAAAACAGTCAATAAAAGCTTCGCTAAAAACAGTTACTATCTGATTGGTAATAAACAGTTTCAGAAAGAGAACATATAAAACACAAGGGAGAATAATATCAAAGAAATAGTTAAACTTTTTTACAACAATCAAAGAGTACAAGTTTTCACAATAAAAAGGTGGAATTTCAAGATAATGAGAAAAAGAACCTTGAAATATTCCGACAGAAAGATAGACTAACAGAGAGAACAGAACAGAGATCAAGTCAGATTGGGAGAAAGGCAGCAAGTCAGAGCGAGGTGGCAGGCAGACATGGGGGAGAAAGAGACAGACATAACGAAGGGAGACAGAAACCACGAAGGAGAGAAATGCAGGTGAGAGAAGGAAACATGGGGCATGGGAGCTGAGACAGGAGGAGAGAGACGGGGGCAGACAGTGAAACGGATGGAAACAGGTAAAGACACAAGAGAAACAGGGAGAAAGAGACAGAAATAGGGAACAGAGGCAGAAACAGAAGTAGGACGAAAAGTACAGGGGACACGGAGTGATGGAGAGAAACACGGAAAGGGAGAGCAAGCACGGAGGGCAAGAGAGACCAGGTGGCTGCCAGAAGAACAGGGAAAAAGAGAGATGTCTGGGAAGGAAAACAGGAACTGTGACAGTAACTCTGGGGAAAATAAGTTCTACAAGAACAGAAAAATAATCCTAGTATACTATAAGATGCATCTGTAAATAATATTTACACAATAGTCAGTAGACTGTAGACAGTGAATACTATTTAAACAGATGATAGGACCCTGTGGAGAGGATCAGGAGGAAGGTAACATGAATGAGCGAGTGTGAGCACGTATGTTGAGGAGACAGAAGTCAGACAGCCAATCCTCTTATTCCACAGTGGGAACTCAGTGAAGACTGAACCAGCAACACGGAGCAGTAAAAGCATGCTATTTAAAAACCCAAAGAGTTCAAAGTGTGGTGATGGCAACTAACTGTGGAGAGAGGTAGGGCACACACAAACCCCAGGAACTACTTGAGTTTTTAAACTATGTACCTTTAAACCTTTGATAAGAACTTAAAAAAAAGAAATCTTAGTGAAAAGCCTGAGCAAGTCTGTTATACATAATTGACAAAATACACTAAAACATTAACTCTATTTAGACTACCTTTGGCCTGTATCTTGGAAACCCTACTGACATACTAGTGACATACTGGTTAAGTGCTCTAGCTGCCAAGCAAAAGTTGGTTGTTTGAATCTATCAGGCGCTCCTTGGAAACTCTACGGAGAAGTTTTACTCTGTCCTACAGAGCCACTAAGAGTCAGAATTGGCTTGATGGCAATGGGTTTGGGTTTTTCCCAAACCCATTGTTTGTTGTTGCCCTATACCTATGCTCTTAAAGAATGGATCATAAAAAACCAGCCAGACCACAAAACTAACTGGCATGATTCCTTAAAGTGTACAAAGAACACAGGTGGTAACATCATTTTCGTGTCAAGAAGTCATAGCTTACTCAAGTCACATAAATGTTTATCAATCCTTGAACTCAACCATCAGAGGAACATTTAATAACAGGCTGTATTCCTTTTATCTGTTAGAAATCAAAGTCTCATATTACTTTGTAGCAAACTGAAAGGGAAGAATGAAAACATCAAGCTGCTTTTTTTTCTTGACTGCGATTAAATGAAAGCATGTATTCCAAATAAATTTTCCATACCAGCTTATCTGTAGCTCCTTCTGCTCTCTTTGCCTGGTGACAACACACTCCTCCTCTTCATTCTACACTTGTAGTGTTTTCTTAACAAGTTCTTGCCCACTCCTTTACACCCTCTTCTCTCTCATCTACAAAGACCAGTATGACCACCTCTCATACATGTATAGAACCATAAAGTACACACAGCATATGGTCACATTGTGTCCCCAAGTCCAGTCCACCCATGTCCAAAGAGTTGACCTCAATAGTATTTTCTACTCAGGGGAAGCAGCAGGTCTAGTGGCCATGTTCCCAGGGGACCCTCCAGGTTGGTGTACCATCAATTCTGGTCTTTCAGGACTGTTCTTGAGCTGGACCCCTCCTTGTCTTGTGTTGCCTTAAGGACTCTACATTGTGTCTCCCATCACTCTGTCTTTGGTGGTGGCCTGGTAACATCCAGTTCTTCTGGTAACGTGCTGATACAATGTCGCATTCACATGGGTCCTTCTGTCTCCTATGCTTTTTCCCTCATTTCTTTGTTGTTCTCAGTCATCATCTGTTCCAGATGAGCTGGGACCATTTGGTATATCTCAGATGGCAGCCTGCTAATTTTTAAAACCCCAGATGTCACTCACCAATACTGGGGACAGAAGACTCACTTAGCAAAAGGCTAGTTACATCAATGAGCCTCAACATTCCCCAAAACATGGTCCCCATACCTCCGCCCCTACTACTCTATTCTTGAAATATTGGGTTGAGATCGGAAGAGCTTTCAGTTTATGGTGAAGTCCAGTTAAGCTGATCTACTTTCTACTGCGTGCTGTCACTTCTTTCACCTAACAAAATGTTATCAACTATCCAATCTATGTCCAACCCTCTCCCTCCTTACAGCAAGGGTCTCATACAATGTTTGTCTGCTTGACATTGACTGATTTCACTCAGCACAATGTCCTCCAACTGAAACAAGATTATGAGATGCTTCCTAAAATCACCATTGTTCTTTATCATTGCATAGTGTTCAACTGAGTGTATATATAGATCACAGTTTGTCTATCCAGTCATCTGTTGATGGGCACCTAGGTTGATTCCATCTTTTTACTATTGTAGACTGTACTGCAATAAACATTCATGTGTGTGTATCTGTTCGTATGACAGCATTTGTTTCTGTAGGATATATTCCGAGCAGTGGGATTACTGGATCAAATGGTATCTAGCTTTGTAAGGAAGCGCCAAGTTGTTTTCCAAAGTGCTTGTACTATTTTGCAATCCCACCTGCAGTGAAGGAGAGCTCCTTTCACTTCACAGCCACTCCAGCATTTGCTGTTTTGTGTTTTTTGGATCATGGTCAACCTTGTTGAGGTGAGATGGTATCACATTGTAGTTTGGATTTGGATTGCTCTAATAGCTAACGATCATGAGCATTTCCTCATGTGTCTTTCTGCTGCCTGGATGTCCTCTTTGGTGAAGTGTTTGTCCGTCTCCTTTGCCCATCGCTTAATTGGGTTATTTACCTTTTCATTGTTGGTATTTTGCAGTACCTTTTAGATTGTGGAGATCAGACGACAGTCTGACACGTAGTTGCCAAATATTTTTTCCCATTCTGTAGGTGGTCTTTTAACTCTTTCAATAAAGGTTTTCGAAGAGCAAAAGCGTTTGATTCTTAGTAGTTCCCATTTATCCATTTTCTCTTCTATTGATTGGGCTTTGTCTGTTAGATTTTTAAATCTACCTAAGCCGTATATCAGAACTTCCATTGTTGACCCTAATTCTTGCATGATTTTAATAACTTTAGGTTTCATATTTAGGTCTTTGGTCCATTTTGAGATAGGTGTTGTCCAAGGTGTGAGATATACATCTTGTTTCAGTTTTTTGCAGATGGATATCCAATTCTGCCAATACCATTTGTTACAGACACTGTTTTTACCCCAGTTTACAATATTAGGGCCTTTGTTGAACATCAATTGTTCATAAAAATATCTCTGGCGTCTCAACTCTGCTCTATCAGTCTATATGTCTCTTTTTGGATCAGCCCCAGGCTGTTTTGACTACTGTGGCAATGTAAAAGGTTCTAAAGTCAGGCAGTGTGAGGTCTTCCACTGTGTTTCTCTTCTTCAGTAGTGTTTTACATATCCAAGGTTTCTTCCCTTTCCAAACAAAGTTGGTGATTTGTTTCTCCATCTCATTAAAAAATAACACAGGAATTTGGGATTGCATTGTATATGTAGACCACCTTGGCTAAAACAGATGTTTTCACAAGTCTTCTTATCCATAAGTACAGTAGGCTTTTGACTTATATAAGTTTCTTTCAGTTTCTTGAAGCAAGATCTTGTAATTGTATCTGTATAGCTCTCTTATTTCTCTAGTTAGATTTATTTCTAGAAATTTTATCTCTTGGGGGCTATAGTAAATAGTACTGATTTGGTGATTTCTTCTTTGATGATCTCTTTGTTGGTATAATGGAATCCTACTGATTTACTTATGTTTATCTTATATCCTTATCCTTTGCTGAATTCTTCTACTAGTTCCAGTAGTTTATTTATGGATTCTTTAAGATTCTCTGGATATAAGATCACGTCATCTGCAAACAGCAGACTTCTACTTCTTTGTCGATGTAGATGCCGTTTATTTATTTCTTTTCTCTAATTGTTCTGACTAGAACCTCTAGTACAAAGTTGGACATAAGTGGTGAGAGTGGACACCCTTGGCTAGTTCCCATTCTCAATGGGAATTCTTTCAGCCTCTCTCCATTCAGGATGACATACGCAGTTGGCTTTGCACAGATGCCCCTGACTGCAGTGAGGAGCTTCCCATCTATTACTATTTTGCTGAGAGTTTTTAGCATGAATGGGTGTTGGATTTTGTTGAACAACTTTTCTTCATCAATGGACAGAATCAGGTGATTCTTTAGTTCTGCTCTAGTCTTTATTATCTGTTTAGCTCTGCTCTGGTCTTTATTATCTGTTTTCTTCTGGTGCCTGAGGGATTCCTCTGTTACTCTCTTTCTACTTGTTCAAGCTGTAGGGTTAATTCTTTGGTTTGGGCCCTTTCTTCATTCCAGATGTGTGCCTTTATAAAAACAAACTGACCTCTAAGCACTGCTTTTGCTGTATCCCATAGATTCTGGTAGGATGTGTTTTCATTCTCATTTGATCCCATAAATTTCTTTTTCTTCCTTGATTTCTTATATAACCCAAGAGTTTTTGAGCAAGGTGTTGTTCAGCTTCGATGAGTTCAAATTTCTACCTATGTTCTTTCTGCTACTGATTTCAACTTTTATGCCTTTATCATCCAAGAAGATTCATTGTATTAATTCAGTGATTTGAATTTTGTTGAGACTTGCTTTATGTCCTAACACATGGTCTATTCTGGAAAATCTTCCATGTGCACTGGAGAAGAAGATATTCTTATCTGTTGGTGGGTAAAAAACTCTGTATATGTCAATGAAGTCTAGTTGCTTAACTGTCACAATAAGATTTTCTGTATCTTTACTGAGCTTTTTTCTGGATGATCTGTCCATTACTGAAAGTGCAGTGTTGAAGTCTCCTACTATTACTGTGGAGTGATCTATCTCATTTTTCAAAGTTGTCAGTGTTTGTTTGATGTATTTTGATGCTCTGGTACTGGGTGCATAAATATTTAATATTGTCATATCCTGCTTATGTACTGAAATTTTCAGCAATAAATAGTGACCACCCTTGTCCACGACAGAGGATTTTTACATCAAAATCTATTTTATCTTACTCCTGCTCTTCTTTGTATGTTGCTGGCTTGCTATATATTTTTCCATCCTTTGATTTTCAGTTTATTCATATCTTTAAATCTAAGGTGAGTTTCTTATAAGGAATATATAGACAGATCATGTCTTTTGATCCAGGCTGTCATCCTCTGTCTCTTTATTGGAGCATTCAGTCCATTTACATTCAGTGTAATTAGTGATAGATATGTGTTTAGTGCTGTCATTCTGATGCATTTATTTTTGTGTTGTTGATGTTTCCTATGTTGCTCTTAATATTCTGTTTGGGCTCATTCTTTATTATGGGTTGACTCTGCTTTTTCAGTGTTTGACTCTTCTTTTTCAGGTTTTGTGTTTTCTGAGACTCTTGTACTATGCTTCTTGTATTGGCATGTTAAATTGTTATTTTGCTTTGCTGCTACTCTTAAGTTTAAATCAGACTTTAACTTCTACATATCACTTTAATTTCCTCTTCATCTGAAAGGGTTCTAACTACTATAACAAATCTGTCTTTTCAGTGTGATGATGTCACAGTTTTTGTGTTAAGATAACTGGTTCCCCTTTTTAAAATATTTTAGCTTTGATTGAGCTTTGTGACTTCCCTAACTGAGTACGATTCTGGATGCTGTGTCCTGCATTGCCTCCTTAAGTGTACATCTGATGTTTTTGTTTTTTTAAACAAAGAGCTTCTTTCAGTATTTCTTGTACTTTTGGTTTGGTTTTTACAAAGTCTCTACGCTTCTGTTTATCTGACAATGTCTTCATTTCACCTTCATATCTGAGAGATGGTTTTTCAGGATATATAATTCTTGGTTGGCAGTTTTTCTCCTTCCAGGCTCGTAATGTATCATCCCACGGCCTCCTTGCCAACATCCTTTCTGCCAAGAAGTCACAATAAAGCCTATAGGGCTTCCCTTTGTATGTTAGCTTTGCTTTAAGCCTTGCTGCCCTTAAGAGCATCTCTTTATGATTCGCTTGATTATAAAATGCCTTAGTGTCTTTCTTTTGGGATCTCGTTTTTGTGACATTCAATACGTATCTTGGATTTCTATGTTTTCTTCTTTCATAATTTCGGGGAAGTTTTCTGTCAGCAATTCTACAACAATACTCTGTATTTTCTGCTATCCCTCTCTGCTCAGGAACTCCAATTATTCATACATTATTCCTCTTAACAAGCCAAGTGAAGTGCCCTCAATTCGGATCCGACTCATGGCGACCTTTAATAGAGTCCCACATGTTTCTTAATGCCTCATTTTTATTATTTCTTTTCTCTGATTTCTTCTCATGAATTCTGGTATCAGTTGCTGTATCCTCAAACTCACTAACTCTGGCTTCCATCTCCTGAATCCTGCTCTTTTCGCTTTGGATTGGATTGTCTAATTCTATAATTTTACTGATTTCTTCATCAACTGATCTCCTAAATTTCAGATCACTGATGTTCATCAGTTCAAAGAGCTTACTTAATTTTTCATTTTGTTTTGCTGCATTTTGTTTAATATCTACAAGGGATCTATGCATCATTCTTTTGCACTTGACCTCTTGATAGTTTTCAGAAAGCCTTCTTCATCTGGGAAGTTTTTTGACTCTTTATTTTGCGAGTTTTCTGGAGCCATCACGCACTGTTTCTTTAAATGGTTAGATATTGAATGTTTTCTCTGTGCCATCAAGAAGCTGTATGTTTTCTCTGGTGTTACCCCCAAGAGGAGCTGAGGTGTAGTTCTAAGAGGGGAGTAAGGGCACTACTAGATTTGGTCACCAGCCATGTCTGTTTTCTAGTAACTCTCCCCAGGCAGACTCTCTGGGATGGCAGGCCTCACCACCTGGCTGCTAAAGGTGGGAGTTACTTGTGGTGACTCTCTTGTCATTACACCAGTCAAACTCGTGGTGTAGTTCAGGAAGGGAGGAGAGAAGGATGCCACTCCACTTGATCACCCAGGACTGCTGAGCTCTATACGTGTGTTTAGCTTAAAAACTAATTATTTTCTGAGAGGGGTGCTGTGCAGCGTCCATCAAAGGCATCCTGGGCCTTCAGGGGTAGCAGGCTTTGCCTCCTGGTTGGCAAAGACAGTGCCCTACTTATGAGTCACTGGAGGGCTGTTAACTGAGGCTATGATGTGAATCAGTGAAGGGTAGTGGAGATGCTGCCGCCACACTCAGCAGTCAGTTTTCAAGGTGGTCTTATTTTAAAAAGCTGCTTTACTGTTGAGTGAGGAGCTGTCCATCAGCTGCTGAAATCAGTCAGGCCCTCAGGTGCCACACACCTCGCCTTCTGGCTGACAATCAAGGCACTTCATAGGCCGTCAACAGACGTTATGATGTGGTTCAAAGGGAGTAGTCAGGGCCTTACTGCCTCCTCTGCAAGGCCCCACCCATAACTCTAGGCACCATCGTCTTAAATACAGGTTTTCTGCAGTGAAGCACTATCCAGATAGGACTGCTGCTCAGCCTGAGAATTAGCCCCAGGTGAGACCTCCAGCATGGCTAAATCCAAAACTCCGCTAACCAAGATGGCATCCTGCCCCAGCTGCCCTTCCTGCCATGCGTCAGCACTCTATGGGACAGCTTGGAGAAGACAAGGTAGAGGGGCACTGCTGCCCTCAGCTGGCAGCCAGGCTCTCAAGATATGGCCATCCTAAGCACAGTCTTTCTGCTACATTATACACTGTTTACCTAAGCACTGCAGTTCAGCATATTCGCTGGCTCATGCCCAGCCCTGCATCCTGGATAACAAAAAAGGCATCAGTACCTGCAGTCCTCCCAAACAATGAGTCAGCAGAAGCAGGACTCAATGTGCCACTGTCTCATCTGCAAAAGAAGTAGTTTTTCCCTTACTGGCACCTAGTCCAATCTGACAACTCTACGCCAGATCCTAGGGCTCCCAGGATGTCCATGCTGCTCTGTTCAATTATTCCAGACCTTAGTTCTCAGAGGGAATCAAGGTGACATCTGTCTAGTCGGCCATCTTGGCCCTGCCTCCCCTTGAAGCTTCTTAAAGACTAATACATCCCTGACAATTTTTTCTAGCAAAGACTTACTACTAACCTCCTGGAAAGCCCATATTTGACAACGTGGACTCACCCTGTTAAACACCGGCAGCATCATGTACAGCTTCTCTTCTTGTTCCTTCTGAGTCATGTGTCTGGGAGGATGGCACAGTTCAGTGAAGAGACGGCGGAGGTGCATCAGTCCTAAGGCATTGTCTTGTGGGCTGCATTCCTCCTGCCTCGGCCGCCCCATAATCCTTTTCACCATGTTCATCTTGGCTGGTTGGTGATAAACACTTCTAATCCTGTAGAAAGATGTTAATAAACTAACAGTCAAAATGCCTTCACCTTGAGAGCTTACAAGCAGTCAAAAACATTACAAAATACTGTCTAGAAGATTTTTTTCTACTTTAAACAGAAAAGACAGAGGCAAAGCTAATACTGATAAATCTAGAATGACAAATTATGTAGCACAACACAAAAGAATACATTCTTCTATTGGGTCTGCCACAATGTATATAAAATGTAAAACACATCTGGATAAGCAACAAATATTTAAGTTAAAGTTCAAGTACCTAAAACCCATTGCCATGGAGTTGATTTCTACTCACAGCAACCCTACAGGATAGAGCAAAACTGCCTCATAGGATTTCTATGGAGCAGGTGGTAGATTTGAACTGTTCACCTTTTGGTTAGCAGGTAAACTATTAACCACTGTACTACCACGGCTCCTCAACAACGGAACAAAAATCTTAATACGTGGCTCAACAGCTCAGCTTAAGTAAAAAGAATGAAAGAACAGAGTGTTTACTCTAACCTCAAAATATCTAAATAAAACCAAACCTATCATTTTCTGTAAATACATACACACAAACATACATACATATATCTCAACATGACAAATTTACATACTGAGTACATAAGAGTTTTCTTGCTGTTGCAGTTTTAAATTTGCAAATTAAACTATATCCAATATACTTGATATATCATGGGGACAGAAAAAACTATCATATAACTGAAGATCACTAATTTTCAAAAGACAGGAATGATAAGATAATTAACTTTTATTTAAACTAGAGTTTTTCAAACTGTAGGCTAGAATGCTTTGGTAGGTCAGATTAACAGATCACAAAGAGCATTTCACAAAGTGAAACAGATCAGAAAATATCAGAATGTATTATTACATGATAGGGACAGCCATTGTTTTGTGAAACTTCTTTTATGTAAGGATGTATGGGTGCGAGCAATCCTTGTGCAGTGTAAGGTTGAACATTCTGCTACTAACCAAAAGACTGGGGTACGAATCTACCCAAACATACCCCAGAAAGAAGGCTTAGCGATTTGCTTCTGAAAGATCAAGCCACTAAAAACCCTATGAAACGAATTTCTACTGAGACACACCTGGGATCTTCACAAGTCAGAACTGACTGGACAGCAACTAGTTTGGTTTTGGTTTGGTGTGAGTGTGTGTACATGCATGCATGCCTGTGTGCAATGAGTCACCACATAAATCTATCCCTTCCTGGAGCTACATGTAAAAAACAAAGTTTGTAAAACAAAGAAACAAAAAACCCCACCGGTTTAGAGTTTATTCCTGAATGAAGAAGCTTTCAGAAAGCATTTTCTGCCCCTTTCAACCAGCACCCAACTATGCCAACAATTAGCTAATTTCAGATACAAAAAACAGGATATCTCACAAAAGGAACCAGGAAGGCTGGGAGGACATTATAGATATGGAGAATTCGGATAAAAGGATTTGTTTTTCAATCTGTAGACAAGAAGGCCTAATCTGGAGATTAATTTTTAAACTTGCTGTGTAACTACATAAACGAGTACGTCATTTCTTAAGAAATGAAAGAGTCCGGCAAGGCTGGGGCTTTTTCTGCTAAACCTGCTTAGTGATTTTGAAAACTGCAGGCAGAACTATCATCTTAAACATGTTTATCCTGGTGGATTCTGAGTGAATTCCATATTTGGCTACAGGCATATGCTCAGCACTCTAGCTTGACAGAAAGAAGACGACACGGTATGACTCACCACAGACGAGAAGCAGAGAGGCAGATCTGCCCAGAGCACTGCTGGTAGCTTACCTGGATTGACAGTCTATAGTGCTATGAACATTCACTATGTTCTAAAGTGCTCAATCTTAAGAAAAGAGTGCCTGGACAAAGAACTAAGGAAAATGGTTAAACCACAAAATAGGAAAAAAAGTCAGTCCAAAGTTGTTCAACGTACATTATCCTTGAAGAAATATATATACTCCCTAAATATGAACACATCTATATACACAAATATGCATGCACATACATACATACAACTATATATCTAAGAAATATACTCCAAGTTATTATGTGCTGGTTACTTACTGTCCTGGAAATTCACAGAAAAATAAAATTTGAAGTGAATTATAAAAACTTTGAACATTGGCCAAAATTTTAGACAATTTATAGCTCTGCTCTTTCTCCTTAGCCCTTAGCTAGAGTTCATAACCTAGAGTTTACGGATAGGATTTAGAGGATCCACAAACTCCTAAAATTTCAATTCAAAATTTTCCTAATTAATCCCCAGACTTCAAAGGGGCCTACGCCATTTGACAGAAGGGTGGGGGGAGGGAAGTGTCAAGAATCACTTTTATACTTCTATCTCTATCTTCAGGGTCTCAAAGCATTTCAGACCATTTCATTGGCTCCCCATTCCAATTTAAGCAGGCAGACTGAAGAGAGGATTAATTCTGTATTCAACAGAAGACCCCAACACAACTTACTTGAATCCTCAGCTAAAAAGAACTGGAGCTGCAACAGAAGCAAGACTTTCTGAAGCCATTGAGACTGGACTAACCCCAAAATCACCGCCAGGAGTTAATAGTTAGACTTCAAACCTTAAACCTTAACTACCCCCTGAAGTCTTTCTTGCGCATGAAAACACTTTATCTTACTTATGTCTACACTGAGAACTGTGGTCTTTTAAAGAATTATCTGCATGAGATCAAAGTAACAACTTGAAAGCTTGGGGACAGTGAGTCTAAGTCAACGGTGGTATAAAATCTTTAAAAAGATGGTGACACTGTTTCCAAATTTGAAGAATGTAATCAGTCTTAAACAAGTTATACATGTAGAAATTGTTTAAATAATGTACAACTGTGTATGTTTTCACCAAAAAATAAAAAATTGGAGATGAAACAAGAATTCAGGCCTCCTGGCCCCTAGTTGAGTGACTGCCCTTCAGGCTTATCTATACGCATGTGTTTACTTTAAATTATTAAATCCTTAGATACTGTGACTGTTTACTGAGTTATACAGCATCAATAATCACAATACAAGAAGAAATGTTTTCTGATTTTTCTGAAGACACACTACACTCACAACTGGACCAAGAGGGAATATCATGTAATTGGAGAAAAGACTGAAGTTGTCAAGGATTTCATTTTAATGTGATCCACAGTCAACAACCATAGAAGTAGTCGTCAATAAACAATACATTGCATTGGGCAAATGTGCCACAAAAGACCTCTTTAAAATGTTGAAAAGCAAAGATGTCACCTTAAAAGTCTAAGGTGGGCCTGACTCAAGCCATGAGATTTTCAAATGTAATCATATTCAAGCAAAAGCTGGACAATGAAGGAAGGAAGACTAAGGAACCAGCACTTCTGAATTACGGTATTCTCACTGAATATATCATGGACTTCCAAAAGTATGAACAAATTGTCTTAAATAGGTACAGCCAGAATGCTTTTTAGAAGCCAGGATGACAAGACTTCACCTCATCTACTTTGGACATTGTATCAGGAGGCACATCACGCTTGGTAAAGTATAAAGTCAATGAGAAAGAAGATCCTCAATGAGATGGATTAATATAGTGGCTGCAACAAATGGCTCAAGGATAACAATTGTGAGGATAGCACAGGACTGGGCAGTGTTTCACACTGCTGTACACAAGTTCACTATAAGTTGAAACTGACTTGAAGACATGTAACAACATCATCCTAATTAACTTTCATCATAATACTGATACAATCATGATTACTTAATGACAAATATTAGATGAAAGCTAGCTATGACAGCATCATTTAATATTTATAAGATATATGAGGACATAAACCAATACATCAAGCTTTGTGGATTTACTACTTCTCAATTATTTAATTAATGTCAATGGCAGATAAAATTCAGATTCTTTCTTTTCTCCTAATTCACCAAGAAACACTAACCCTTTTAGATCACTGAATCCATTGCTTTGTCTGTAAATAGATACATTCAAAACATATTTCAAAGCAAGACCTGCCATGTTTAAGATACTCAGTTGGCAATGCAAGACTAGAAAAACTATGTACTTATCAGTCTCACCTGTAAAACCAGTCCTGTACAATAAATTAGGTAACTGAAGATGAGAAGCTCTTAACCTAATTCATGGTGACTTCATATCTTTGCCAAGTAGAACTGTGCTCTACAGGGTGTTCACGGTTGTGACCTTTCAGAAGCAGATGTCAGGTTTTTCTTTTAAGGCACCACTGTGGATTTGAACTGTCAACTTTTTGGTTAACAGCCCAGCACTTAAGGGTTTGTGCCTGCCAGGGAATACTAGAAGGGTATGCTGTTGATTGCCACTGAGTTGATTCCAACTCATAAAACTACAGACCAAGAAAATGGTCCAAATTTTAAAAACATACTAAACATAACACCCTTTAAGTAGCTACATTAGAAACATACAACAGTTTCTCTAAGTAACTCCTTAATTCTGCTGAAGAAGACAAAATACAGAAATAAATAGCTTTCACGGGTAAAGAAAATTCATGGCTTTAACAAAGAATCATGCAGAATTCCTTATTCTTTACCCCCTAAACCTTCTGAGTGGGAAGGTAAATCTTCTTACAATCTGAAATGTAAACACAAACAGTCACATACCTTTGATAAGTGAAGGCAAAACTACAAAAGGTGGCCAATAAACTGATTCTATGTGAGCAATCTGACATACACTGAAATATAATTATGCACAGAATTCTAAATTTGAATTTAAAATTTCTAGTTGTTTAAGCATAACACATTTTCTCTTTCAACAAGTCATCATCAGATTTCAGTATAACCTATGAGACTATTGCAAGATCTGCCATCTCATTTATATGACAAAACACAATTACTTAAGACCAGTTTCTCAAGTTCCCCCGTCCTGCTCCAGGATGTCATCACCTTACACATATACTGAAGTGGACCATTTTTCAGATCTCAAAGCATCTTTTCAGTGTGCTTAATTTTCTCTTGGGATACATGAAAAAGCAAGTGTAGTTTTCATTTAAGAGTACATCACATATGATGTGCAATTATGAATAGCCGCTGTGGAGAGAACCCTTCTGCATTTTCTTGACTTCCTCCTCCTAGGATTCCCCACCGCTGTTTTGGGAGCTGAAGTAGATTATACTCATAAGAAACCCAAAGGCAAATTATAGGTTGCATAGGTGTTGGGTGCCATCAAGTCAATCTTATTCATAGCAACCCCAAGTGATAGAACTATAATCTTTATGGAAGCAGATCACCAGGTCTCTCTCGCACAGAGCTACTGGGTAGGTTTGCACTACCAACCTTTTGTAAATCAACAAAACACACAACTGTCCTGCCACCAGGGCTCTGGATACAGTTAGGTTATCGGCAGTATTGATAACTAAAAAAAAAAACAACCAAAAACCCATTGCCACCTAATGATTACAGTCACTCCATTTCTCCATTTCTAATTCTGACTTTCTGAGTACTACAGAGGTAATACTACAATTTGGCCAGCTGGCTAAGTACTACATCTGCTAACCAAAAGGTAAGCAGTTCAAATCCACCAGGCACTCCTTGGAATATCTATGGGGAATTTCAACTCTGACCTATACAGTCACTGTGAGCTGGAATAGACTCAATGGCACTGTGTTTTAGTTTTACCTCTCACCATACATAAAAATGAATTCTAAACAAAGGGACAGATGTAAATAGGCAGTAAAATATTACAATCAAATATAGAAGAAAATAGTTGTAATTTAGTTTAAATTCTTCTTAAATGGAAAAAAAAAAGGAGTATAGTAGTTAAAGTGATCAGCTCCTAACAGAAAGGTCAGCAATTTTGAAATTATCGGTAGCTGCACAGGAAACGATACAGCTATTTGCTTCTACAGAGATTTAGAAATTCTAAGGGGTTTCTATGAGTCAGAATAAATCTGATGGCACAAGGACTGGGTTACATTGTTTTTTTGGTTGGTTTGTGGCTAAAAATACCACAGTGTTAAAAGAGAAGCAGTACGTAGGCAAAGGTATTTATAAGCCTTATAACAAAGTATTAATAACCAGAATATGCAAGGAACTCTTATACTCAACAACCCTACAGTAAGGTAGGTATGGAACACAAATACTCCAATAAAAGAAAACAAATATTCCTGATAAAGATATTAATGACTAATACACATACAAAAAGGTATTTAAAACTACTAATAATCAGAGTAATGCAAACAAAGAAAAAATGTAAGTTTTGATCAATCATTTGCCAAAAGCTAATAGGCTTTATAAAATGTTGTTGTTGGGTGTCATCTATTCAGTTCCAACTCACAGCGACTGCATGTGTAACAGAACGAAACACTCTTCTGTCTGAAGCCGTCTTCATTAATTCTTAGGCTTGAGCCCACTACTGTGGTCACTATGCCAATCCATCTTGTTGAAGGTCTTCCTATTTTTTGCTGACCTTCTACTTTACCAGGGATGATGTCCTTCTTCAGCAACCAAGCTCTCCTGATAACATGTCCAAAGCAGGTGAGACAAAGTCTTGCCACCCTTGCTTCTAAAGAACATTCTGGGTGTTCTTCCTCCTAGACAGATCTGTCTGTTCTTCTGGCAGTCCATAATATAGTAAATGTTTTTTGCCAACAAAACAATTTAAAGGCATCAGTTCTTCAGACTTCCTTATTCATCGCTGAGCATCTGCATTCATAAGAGGTGACCGACAAGACCATGGCTTGGGTCAGGCGCATCTTAGTCCTTAAAGCATTATCTTTGCTTTTTACCACTTTAAAGAGTGCTTTTGCAGGACTTACAGTATACTTAGTAAGAACCTGAAAAACTGATTATGTATACACATTGCTGACAGAATATAAACCAATGGTCTTTTGGTGAGGTAATCTGATAGTATTAATCTTCCTATTCTTTCATCCAACAATGGTCTAGATATACTACTACAGGTTGAACTGTATCCTCAAAAACTATAAAGTCCTGACCCCTGTGACCGTATTTCAGAAAATAGGGTTTTCTTTCATTGTGCTGATAACACCACAACAGAGTAGGGTGGACCCTGTATCTTGTCAGTTCCTAGCAGTGTATTGTAAAGGGAAGCAGAATAGAACAGGAACACATATTCTGGGGAAGACAGATGCCAAGAAACACCAGGTAATACATCAAGAATGCTGAGAAATGTCAAAGAACACCAAGGAATGCCAGGCAACCACCAACAAAGAGGTCTGAAAAGAAACATTTTTTGAGCTAAATTAAAATATAACTTATCAAAAATTCATAGGCTATAATATGCAGTTTCAGCAAAATTTGTAATGTCAAATGTCTATCTAAAATAAAGAAATATTGAAATCATTAACCTATGCTTCCATTTCAGAAAACTAGAAGGAGAAGAGCTATGTAAGTTTAAAGGAAACAAATGAAAAGAAATAACACAAATGATTGCAGAAGTCAGCGACAATGAAAGCAGGCAAACAACAGGAAAAAAAGCCTTGACAAAACCACGAGCTGGTACTCTGTATGAAAAGTAAAACTGATAAAACTGTAACCAGGCTAACCAAGAAAAAGATGATAGAAGACCCACTATCACTAACATAAAAAATGAGACAAAGGCCATCCCCATTAATCTGATGGACATTAAAAGGATAATATCAGAATATTATTGTTTTAGTCAGCTAGTGCCACTCTAACAGAAATACCACAGAATTAATGACTTTAACAAAGGGAAGTTTATTCTGACACAGTCCAGTAGGCTACAAGTCCATATTCAAGATGTCTGCTCCAAGGGAAGGCTTTCCCCCTTCTTGGCTCTGGAGGAAAGTCTAGTATTGCATCCGTCTTTGTCCAGGGAGCATCTTGGAGCAGGAACCTCAGGTTTGACAGACGTGTTCTTCTCCTGATGCTGCTTTCTTGATAGTGTGGGGTTCCTAGTTCTCTGCTTGCTTCTCTTTCCTTTTACCTCTCGTAGGATGAAAGCATTAAGGATGGTGCAAGGCACACTCCAGGTAAACTCCCTTTACAGTGGAGCACGGAGGTAATCCTATGAAGGGATTTACAGCTCCACCCTAATCTTTCAACATACAGCATAGGAAAATCACAAAGTGGAGGGCAATCACAAAATATTGGGAATCATAGCCCAGCCACATGGCTACATATATTTTTAGGGGGATACAATTCAATTCATGACAATTATCAACAATTCTGGAGTCAGTGGGTGGCTAACAGGTTTGGCTACTAACCAAAAGACTGGAGAATGAATTCATACCCAGAAACACTTTAGAAGAAAAGTCTGTGGATCTGTTTACCAAAAAAAAACTGCTACTGAAAACCCCTACAGAGCACAGTTTTGTTCTGACACCATGAGTCAGAATTAACTTGGCAGGAACTGGTTTTCATTACCAATAATTCTATGTCCACAGATTTGATAACTTATATGAAACGAGCCAGTTCCTTAAAACAAAACACAAACTATAAAAATTTACACAAGGAGAAATAGATATCTGAATAGGTGTACAGCTATTAAGAAAATGAAATCAATAATTAGTAACTTCCTCAAACAGCACCAGGTCTAGACGGTTTCACTGGTGAATTCTACCAAACATTTCTGGAAGAAATTACATCAAATTTTTACAATTGCTTTCACAACACAAAAGCAAAATGAATACTTCCTACTCATTCTATGAGACCAGAATTATCTTAATACCAAAACTAGACAAAAACTTTATTACATGGGAAAAATATAGACCCATATCATTCATCAACATAGATGAAAACATCCAGTCTAGCCTACTATTAGCAGACCAAATCCAAAAATATAATTAAATAATTACACACTAAAACCAGAGGGATTCATTCCAGAACCAGAGTAGACTGATTCATCATTTGTAAATCAATTAAGCAGACAAAATGGCATTCCAGAACACTTAGTTGTGCTCATGAACTTGTACACAGATCAAGAGGTAGTCATTCAGACAGAAAAAGGGGATACTGTGTGATGAAATGTCAGGGAAGTATGTGATGGGGTTGTACTCTTTCACCATACTTATTTAATCTGTATGAGGAACAAATATTTTGAGAAGCTGGACTACACAAAGAATATGAGATCATGATTGAAAGAATACTCATTAACAACCAGTAATATACACATGACACAAACTATCTTGCTGGAAAGTGAAGAGGACTTGAAGCACTTACTGATGAAGATCAAACACTACAGCCTACAGTATGGATTGCTCCACAACATAAACAAACCAAAATTCTCACAGCTGGACCAATAAGCAACGGCATGATAAATGGAATACATACTGAAGCTGTGAAGAATTTCCTATGGAAGCAGCGCTCAGCAAATTAAATGATGTATAGCATTGTGTAAATTCACAGCAAAAGATCTCATTAAAGTGTTAAAAAAGAAAATATTACCTTTGAGGACTGTGGCGTGCCTGATCAAAGCCACAGTGTTGTCTAACTATCTCATACATGACTGAAAGCTGTACAGTGAATAAGGAAGACTGAAGAATTGATGTCTTTAAATTACAGTGATGGGAAAGAATACTGAATATCCCAATGAGGGACAGATGGATGAGCAAATCTGTCATGGAAGAAATACAGCCAGAAAGCTGCTTAGAAGCCAGGATGGGGAGACTTTATCTCTTGTACTTTGGACACGGTATCAGGAGGGACCAAACCCTACAGCACATCATCCTGAGTAGAGCAGAGAAAAAGAGGGACTATGTATGAAATGCCCTGACCCAACAGCTGCAACAATGAGCTCAAGTAAAACAATGATTGTGAGAACGGCCCAGGACTGGACAGTGTTTTCCTCGGTTGTACACAGAATGGCTATGAGTTGTAAGCCACTTGATGGCAGCTAACAAAAACAAGTCCATCATATCAATAGTCTATATTCCACTATTCATGTAGAGATATCAGAACACATACCCCTGCAGGAAACAACTTCATCAACTAAACTATAGTGCTTACGCAGTTTCTTTTGTCTTTTTAGGCTTACAGACTCCCCTCATTCCCAGTTACTTAGATCAGCCCCCTTTTCCCTCATTCACTTCATTAATGTAGTTCCATACCTTTGTAACAGACTTACATGATTTTGCCACATTTTTCTTTCCATACCGGGGGTAACCAACCTCCTAAATGACTTGTCAAAAATTTGCAAACATTAAGGTTCGTTATTTGTATTAGTAAGCTGCATCGGTATTAATAACCTGCATTATGCAGACGACACAACCTTGCTGGCTAAAAGTGAAGAGGACTGGAAATACTTACTAAAGAAGATAAAAATCCACAGCTTTCAGTACGGACTTTGCCTCAACATTAAGAAAACAAAAAGCTTCATAACTGAAAGAGTAAGCAACATCGTGATAAATGGAGAAATACTGATGTTGTGAAGAATTCATTTTACTTGGTTCCACAATCAACACTGATGGAAGCAGCAGTCAAGAATTCAAAGGCCCCCCTGCACTGGGAAAATCTGCTGAAGACTTCTTTAAAGTGTTGAAAATTAAAGATGTCCCCTTCAAAACTAAGGTGAGACTGCCCCAAACTCTGGTATTTTCAATCACATCATATGTATGAGGAAAGCTGGACAACGAAGATAGAAGACAGAACAAGAACTGATGTCTCTGAATTTTGGTGTTGGGGAAGAATATCTAATGTATCATGCACTGTGAAAGAAAAACAAACAGATCTGTCCAGAGTGCTCCTTGGAAGCGAAGATGACAAAACTGCATCTTACATACTTTGGATATGTTTCCATGAGGGATTCATTCCTGGAGAAGAACATCCTGCTCAGTAAAGTAGAGGGTCAGCAAAAAAGAGGAAGACTCTCAACAAGATGGGTTGGCACGGTGGCTGCAACAATGGGCTTACGCATAGAAACCACTGTGGGCATGGCGCAGGAGCGGGTAGTGTTTCGCTCTGTTGGGTAGAGGGCTGTTTTGAGTCTGAACTGACTCAACAGCACCTAACGACAACAATACGGATAAATGGATTTGTATCCATTTACCTACTGAAGCATACGTTAGTTGTTTCCACGTTTTGGCACTTGTGAAGAAACCACCTCTAGGTTCTATGTAGATGTAAGTTTTCAAGCCAGTTGGGTAAATTCCTAGATTGTGATTGTCCAATCATATGCTAAGACCATGTTCAACTTGACAATAAACTGCGGGTCTTCCTTCACAGCGCTGTACTACTTTGCATTCCCACCAGCAACGGGTACACGAGAATTTTCATTGCTCTGTATCCTTGCCAGAAATTCACCATCATTTTTCTGGATTTCAACCATTCTGACAGGTGTGTGATGCTATCTTGTTTTTAATTTGCAAGTCTGCAGTGAAAATTATTCATAGCATTTTTCATATGACAGTTTGACATTTGAGAAACTTCTGAAGTGACTTTTTAAACCTTTTACTCTTTTTTTTTAATTGGATAAATTTTCCTGTTGTTCAGTTTTAAGATTTCTTTATGTATGCTACACACAGGTTCTTTTGATGTGTGTGAAAACTCATCATCAACCCAATGCCATATAAATTTTTCTTCCAGAAATTCTGAAATTTCACACTTAGGTGTATGATGAATTTTGAGTTAATATCTGAAGAAGGTCTGTGCTTAGGTTTATTTATTTGTTTTGTTACCATACTGTTGTGACACCATTTGTTGAGATTGCCACTTCTCTCTGCCTTTGGTCCTCTGTCCAAGATCAGTTGACTGTATCTGTGTAGCTCTATTTCTACACTCTCTTTTCTGTCCTACTGATCCTTAGATCTATTATTTTGCCAACGCCATGAGCTACTAATACTGCTGTTTTACTGTGATACACACTCACCAATAAGTGGTTATCTGTTCCTCTTAACCTACAATTTCCTCAGCAGTAGGAACGGAATCTTATTTACCTTTGTATCCCTAGTACAGAGCTAGTGTATGAAGGAATGTTGAAAGACTTATATAAAGTCATATACTTCTAGGTGACAATGCCAGACTTTATATCCAAACAGTCTGAATTCTCAATACGCTATTTTCACTATTCTTCACAAAAAAATATGTATTACAATATAAGCTCTTAAACCATACAATTTATGCATTTTAGTTGTCATCCCTATAAAGCCTTCACTAAGGTTCAACATCTGTACAAAAAATTACCACTTGTTTTCAATTTAAAAGTTTACAACATGCCTAAGTAAAGATCATTTCTTGCTTGCTGAATTATACATCTCTTTCATTTGACTATGCAATTTTGAAAGAAGTATCTGCTGTGCAAATTCTTAAAACCAAGCCAAGGAGCTGGTACACAGTAGAAATGAATAATTGAACATATGATTGATTCCCACAGCATTAAGAGAAAGCACAAATTTCAAGGTTTTTCATTATCTGACCATGCCTAGGTCTCCCACTATTCATCTCCCACAATTCCGCTTTACTTTGCCCTACTGCAGAAAGACAGTCTGCATCCCACTTCTGTGCCCTCACACTTGCGCGGCACTCCCCTGTGGGAAACAGCAGCTAGCTTATGGCCCTGTCTTCATAGAACTAACTGTCAATCATCTTTAACTCTCTGCTTAAGTATTCCCCTTCTAGAAAACACCCCCTAATCTCCCAGTTTGCAGGGAGAAACACTATGCACATATTTTTACCACGGCATTTCTCAGACTGCTATGCAACTGTCATTTTGTTTTTCTTTTGCCATCTCTAGACGACTGATAAAAGATTATGGAAGTCACAGACCAGATCCTACTTGTATTTAACTTGCTCTCCCAAATAACTAACATATCTGTAAAATAAGAGACAGGCAATAAAATGACTGATAAATGAATAAATGGTGCTCAGTAAACATTTCAAAGATGAATGAATTAGAAGGAGCTCAACTGAAAAGCAAGTTAAGGTCATTATAAATGGCCAAGGAGAAAGAGGATTCCTCCAAATTTCTTCTTGGTTTAGTTTTAAGTAAGAAGTCACAGAAGACAACTTTATTCTTTATAATCTATTTAAATGTAACTTTGGGAAACCCTGGTGGTGTAGTGGGTTAAATGCTACCACTGCTAACCACAAGGTCGGCAGTTCAAATCCAGCAGGTGCTCCTTGAATACTCCAGGGTTCAGTTCCACTCTGGCCCCTAGGGTCGCCACGAGTCGGATCCAACTTGATGACACTTGGCTTGGCTTGGCTTGGCTTGGCTTGGCTTGGTAAATGTAGTTTTATTATTTTAAAAAGAATTATGACTACTATTGTTAGATTTTGGTGAATCCACCACAGTATATTTTTAAATACACATACAGGAAAAACAGATACATATTGAGAAGGAAAGGACTACCAGTGTGAAAGCAGTGACAGAGAGGGGAAAAAATCATTACTAATAGGGAGTTAGGTCTCATTGGTAAACAGATGACAAAACAAAAGGCAGTAAGCCAGAATCCTCCACAGGGAGTTTACACATCAACAACATATGGAGAACTAGGAATAGCCCAAAGGGGAAGTCAGCTTCCCGGGATCAACAACAACTCAGTGTCGAATGGTGGCTGGAATACAGGCTGTCATTAGACAGTGATAAAAGGAAAACGACAAATGCAAAAGATTATGCAGTTATATCAGTTAAACCTCATGAATAAAAAACATTAATAAAGTAATGTCATCAACAAAAATCACGATACAAAAGAGACATTAGGTTTCCTCACAAACAAATTGATTATAGAGTAATGAGGATTTTTATGTGAGTTCTTAATTTCAAGTTTCTCTACATATCAATACTTAAAACATTCAGATAAATGTTGCTCTTAAAATTAGTTACTTAAGAAGGCTCTGTATACAAGATGATGCTGACATGGCTCAAAAAAGTTTTTTAATTCCTCTTTAAAAATGCTCTCAGAGCATTTTATAAGCTACATCTAAAAATCAGTGTTGTCATATGTCATGTTTTACCAAAAATGGAATTACCCAACACGCTCATTTGCTTTAGTTGCCTAACTTCCTCCAAAAAACTTTTGCTTATTACTAAATATCAAACCACTTAACAGATTGAAACTCTACCACCAATAGTTGAAAATACGCACTCTAGATTCTGAGCAATGGCTATTTTGAAATTCAATTCCTTAAGTTTTTGCTACAGACTGGACATTATGGGATCACTGACTCCAGTTTTTTACTAATTCCATGCTATTTCTATAGTCTTTTCTCAAATTCCAAACAGATTAGTACACGACTTTTCTTAAAAGTGGCATAATTAACTATAATAGGAAAAAGCCAAAACATTTTGCAGGCATAATAGGCTCTTCAAAACCTGGTGTGCATCTAATTTTGAAGTCCACCTTCTGCCACATCCCTTCCCTCAAACTATGCTCCACATTAAACCAAATATACCAAACCCAGTGCTGTTGAGACAGTGTCGACTCATAGCAACCCTGAACTGTCCCACAGAGATTCCAAGGAGCTCCTGGCAGATGTGAACTGCTGACCATTTGGTTGGCAGCCACAGCACTTAACCACTATGCTACCAGGGTTTCAGGCTCAGCATTACCTACCTGCTATTTCCTGAGCAAGAGGTCCTGGGTGGTGCAAATGGTTAAGCGTTTGACTATGAACCAAAAGGCTGCTGCTTCAAACCTATCCAGAGGCACCTTGGGCGAAGACCTGGAGATCTGCTTTGGAAAATGTCATAGCACTGAAAACCCTAGGGAGCACTGCTCTGTTCTGACACACAAGTTAGAAATCAGCTTGACAACAACTAGTTTCTGGTTTGGGTATTTCTTCAACAAGTCATGTAATTTCAAACCACTATCATTTTTGCCACACATTCATTCCTCTGCCTGGAATGCCATTCTCAAATATTTTGTACTGCTTGGCAACCTGTAATAAATAGTCCATGACCTTACTTAATCCTAAGGCAACGTGAATATATTTTTTACAACAATACGTACTCACTGATTCAAAGAAATACTAAGTCACACATGCCCCTGTCCCCAGCTGAGCCTCTTTCTCTGCCCCAGCTACACCAGCTCTGCTTTTAGTGGCTCATATGCAATCACAAAGAGGGGATACATTAGTTTGAAAGAAATGATGCTTTTAATTTTTTTAGAAATAATGTCAGAAAATATCTTCGTAACCTCAGGCTAAGAATGTTTTTTAAACACACACACATACACAATTAACATTATCAAAATTAAAGACTTCTATAGATCAAGGTCAACAAAGCAGAAAGCAGAAGCCACAAGTTTGAAAAAAAATTTGTAACATCTATGTACTAAAAAAGCATGAAGTCTAAAATATATGAATGCCTTCACATCAATAAGAAACAAGAAAGCAACTCATAGGAAAAAGGACAAATATAAATATTTCAAGAAAACAAAATATGAAAGATGGCAACAATATGAAAAGTTATACAAACAACTTAGCAGCAACTGACTGCAAATTAATACCACAATGACTAACACACGTGGCAGGCAGAACAATGATCCCCCAAAGATGTCTACACCCTAATTCCTCGAACTTATGAATATGTTGCCTTATGTGGCAAAAAACCAAAGTTTGCAAATATGACTAACTTAAGGGCTTGGAGATGGGGAGATTATCTTAATATCTGATATGATATAAACACAAAGGTTCCTAGTACAGGAAGGCAGGGAAGTAAGAATCAAACAAAGGAGACATTATGGCTGCAGTAAAGGTTGCAATAATGTCATCATAAGCCAAGGAACACTGGCAGCCCCTAGAGCCTGGAAAAAAACAAGAAAACAGATTCTTCCTTAGAGCCTCCAGAAGGAATGCAGCTCTGTGGATACTTGGTATTCAGCACTGTAAAGCACATCCTGTACATCCTGGTGGCCTAGTGGTTAAGTGCTACACTACAGCTGCTAACCAAAATGTCTAAAGTTTGAATCCAGCAGGTGCTCCTTGGAAATCCCACAAGGCAGGCCTACACCATCCTACAGGGTCACCAAGTGAGAACTGATTCAGTGACAACGGTTTTGTTTTTGCTTTTTAAGGCAGACTTTTGACTTCTGACCTCCAGAACTGTATACCAATAAATCTGTGGTGCTTTTAAGCCACTAAATATGTGCTAATTTGTTACAGCAGTAACATGAAACAAACACACCATTTAGTACTGAAAATTAAATATGACATCAAATTGGCAAAGATGCAGGAAAACCAGTTATCCATTGTGAAAAGATACACTGACTGGTATGTTAATAAGCAGCATAGATGGGACTTGAATTTAAACCTAGAGAAAGTTTCACACATATGCACAAGGATATATGCAAAAGCACACCTCTGTTCATAAGCAGCACTGTTTGAGTTGTAAAATTTAATAATAGTAAAAGCGTCCATCAATAGGGGAATGGATAATTTTTGATACATTTACACAGTTGAATTAATACACAGACTTAAAAATGAACAAAGCAGCTACATGAAGCAAAATGGATGAATCTTGGAAACATACTGCTGAGTAAAAATGTCAAGTTGCAAAAGACAATATATTGTATTATAATCATTTTAAAAAATAAATCTCCAAAAACTGCACACATTTCCATTAATATATTGTTTTGTTTTGCTTGCATGTGCATGTACATAATTTTTTTCTCACTTTGCATACATATACACACGATGTAAAGCTTGGGACCAATAAACAGAACATTCTGGCTGTCATTTCTGGGAGGAAGTGGGGGACAAAATGGGGAGACAGCACACGAAGAGCTTTATGATCCTGGTACTGTTTTAGTTCTTCACTTCATTAAGTACATCTTACTCTTCATTACTTGTTTTGTTTACATACACACAAATCCTTTATTAAAATTTAGACTTGTTCAAGTCCATACTTTTACATAATTAAAAAATGATATTTTAGACTTTATAAACCTTGCTATTTTTAACCAGGCATATGCACTGACTGCTAAATATTACATTGTATATCTTTATTTTACATTCATTTGTATAGTAGTTTCTTGAATCAGGATGCATGAGTTAAAGACAATCATCTGTGTTTATTTGTCAAGTGAGGCAGTGGGTGGGTGAACTGTTTTCTTTCACGAAAAGAAGGGAAGAAGTTGTCCTTCTTTCATCTCCAATACACTATAAAGATAGATATATGAAAACAGCACAGATTTCTAAAATGCTTGGTAAACAGAAACAGTCATATCCATGCATATTGCTTTCTATTCAACAAGACTTTTCTCAGTGTTCCATTTTGAGGACCAAATTCAAGGGTCACCTGCTTTCTAGGAGAGAATATAATTTGGTCTCTAAGATACAGTGTTTAAGATCATACATTAAAAATGATCATTAATACCTGCTTACTTCTTTCTGTCTGAAATATACATATATATGTATATAATATTCTTTAATACATGAAGCACCTGAAAAAAATCATGTAATCTTCCAAAAACATTCCCACAGAGAAGGTGATTCATAAACACAAGGTGGCTTGCCCAAACTGTTAATCAGGAGCATAGATGGGACTTGAATTTGTACCTTTTGACTGCTCTTTCCTCTCTGTAAATAATTTGTTATTTACTGCATTTGTTTCGCTGTCTCACACCGCCCACCCCACCTCCATGTATACTCCCTTAACATCACCTAGAAAAACAGGCACTGGGTGTTGTGCTAACAGAAACAGCCAGCAGCATTGTCTGATCCCATCTGAGGCTATTTCTCAGCCTACAAGTAAGGTAAAAATGTCTTAGGATTTATGGAGGGTACTTCCAGTTCCAATATTCCTAGAAAATGAACCTAGGGCAAGGCCAATGACCTGTGTTTTTTTATACTGAACTTTTTAGTGGTCAGTCCAGAATGTGATACATGTTGCTGCGCCATTAAGTAGGTTGGAACTCTCAGTGACTTTATGCATAGCAGAACAAAATATGGCCAGTCCTGTGCCACCCTCATGATTATTGTTAAGCCTAAACCTGTCATTGCAGCCACTGTGTTAATCCATCTCAGTGTGCATCACAGATAAAAGCGACCCTCCACTAATACATAGAAGATGCTTAAAACAGTAAAACCTGTGAAAAATTGGAATCTGTGTAAAGCAAAAACTTGTCTGAGAAGAAAAACTCAGTATTTTCCACTAATAGGAAAGAACAGAATAGTGTCAAAGGTGGAAGACGTGCAAGACATGGAAAAAAAGGGCAGTTCTGTTGAGTTTCAACTCTCACATGATTCCACATAAATACATAATTATGGGAGTATGGAAGAACAAAGTGAGTCAAAAAATCTACCTGCTGACATCTGACTTCTTATTTTGCCCATAAATTTCTCTATCTGCATTATTTTAAATCTGCTCTTTATTCACTTACTAGGGGACTAAGCATGATAAAAAATCAAGATATGTATGAATTTTGGGGGGAATACATTTTAAATACAAAAGGTTGTATTGTTATGACTCTTGAGGACACAAAAATTACTCATGACTATTCTTTGTGCTAATCATAGTATTAAGATTATGTTATAATTTTTATATCAGGTATGCTGCAAATGAAGTGTAAGTATATTTTACCTTTTCACTAGAGAGACTGAAGAATGTGAGCTGAAAAGTACAGGATAGGAGGGGTGAAGCTCTCTACCTTCACAATACCAAAACATAAGAATGACTATAACCAATAGCCATGTCCTAATTACATGATCATATGTAGCCTATTTTAAAAAAATGCCTCTGGGAAGGAATGACAGGGGAAATACTATTCTTATCTTTTAGCTATGTGTACATCTTATTAACTCATCGAAAATACTGACAAAAATACTTACTACATATTACCTTTTTAAATTCTAGAGAAATGTGACCAAAGGGAGTAATTTCACAAAATACACATCAATGGACCATAGCTTCCTCACAATAATTTCACCCATCTCTTAGAACTCTCACTGTTTTCAAGACCAAACTTAGAAAGCACTGCCTTTGCCAAAACCTCCCCATTTATTTCAGAGACCGAGAATCAAGCCTATCTAGCCAGTAACTTCTTTACAATAAATTAACAAGTGCTGGGAAAATGAAGGGTGACAAACAGAATCTCCAGGTTCAAACATTTGCTAGCTGGTTTAGCATTTGGAGGTTAAAATTAAATATCTAACCTATTTATTGTATTAAAAATGTCTACGCTTTTGAATCCAATGTCTCAAACAGAAAATACAAACAATAAGAAATAAACTTCCATAAATCAATGTTATATAGATAAGCTTCACTTTGTTACCTAAATTCCCCCTGAAAAGTATATGCAACATTCAACACTTAATGATAAAAATACTCATGTAGGATCACAGTGTCTCCAGATTATACTCTGAAAATTACTATTTTGACTGATCAGATTTTTTTTAGGTAGTGAACTACAGTAAGGAAAGACTTGGGATTCAGAAAGCCATACAGTACTATTTTAGTTTTTTTTTAATAATTATACAAAAGAAAATTATTCTATAATCAAAATTATGTCGTTTGATGACATTTTAGTTGATGCTAGCTTATATACATATACATTTATGCTCTTCAGAACAATCCATTCAAAAACACTGTGTGCTACTATCAGTTTCTGATTACTTGAAATTTGACCTGATTTGTCAAAGCAATCCATTCCTACATGAAATTTGTTGTTATTTACCCAGGTTTAAAAAAGTTCACTTGTCTTTAACGTTTTAGCAATTTATATAATTTCACATACTTTAAATAGCGCTCTTCAAACAAGGTGTTTTAGTCAGCTAGTGCTACTCTAACAGAAATACCACAGAGTGGATGGCTTTAATAATGGGAAGTTTATTCTTACACTGTCCGGTACGCTAGAAGTCCAAACTTCAGGGTGTCCGCTCCAGGGGAAGGTTTTCTCCCTTGTCAGCCCTGGAGGAAAGTCTAGTATTGTATCAATCTTTGTCCAGGAATCTCAGCTTTGGCGCAGGAATCTCAGCTATGCAAGATGTGCTCTTCTCCCGGTGCAGCTTTCTTGATGGTGTGAGGTTTCCAGTTCTCTGCTTGCTTCTCTTACCTTTTATCTCTTGCAGGATGAAAGGATTAAGGGTGGGGCAAGCCATATTCCAGGGAAACTCCCTTTACAGTGAAGCAGGGAGGTGATCTTATAAAAGGATTTACAGTCCCAACCTAACCCTTTAACATACAGCACAGCAAAATCGCAAAATGAGGGACAATCATAGAATACAGGGAATCATGGTCACACAGCTACACCTATGCGGGGGGGTGGGGGGGGCAATTCAATCCATGACAAGATAACAATAACTAATTTAAAATCTATATTTCTCCCCTAAAGTAAAATTTAACATTTAGACAAAAAAACAACACATAAACTATTTACATCTAATAATATTTAAGGAAACTGAACACAAATGCAATACAATTATATTTAAGGACATATATAATTACAAATAAAAGAAACCACCCCAAAATTTCTATTACATATGTTTAAAGGATAATAACAGTAACTATGTCAAGTGTTAAACATAACATGACTGTACTCAAGGAAGATAAGAGCTATGATTGTGAAATTCCAAAATTAAATTACAGTAAAGAAACCCTAGTGGTCTAATGGTTAAGTTCCACAGCTGCTAACCAAAAGGTCATCAGTTCAAATCCATCAGGTGTTCCTTGGAAACTCTACAAGGCAGTTCTACTCTGTCCTATAGGGTCACTATGAGTAGATATTGACTCCACACCAACAGGTAAATGTAAATTTTGGAAACCTTAGGGTATAGCGGTTAAGAGCTGCAACTGTCAATCAAAAGATCACCAGTTCAGATCCACCAGGCACTCCTTGGAAACTCTATGAGGCATTCTATTCTGTCCTATAGGGTCACTATGAGTTGGAATCAACAGCAACAGGTTTGGTTTTTCGGTTAATATAAATTTTAGACTTTGAAAACAATCCTACACAAAACCATGGTAGCAAAACAAGTAGGAAACAGATACAAGAGTAAACAGACCAAGGTAGAGATGAAAAAGATCCAATAAATTTATAGCTCTTAAAGGAAATAATTATTTTATAATACTTCTGGATTTACATGAACTAACCTCAACAAATCAATGCTTTATATAAGATTACCTATTTATATTTATAACTAAAATTAAATATTTAAATATCAATCACTTCATTTCTTAAACTAATCTAAAGTGAACCAGATATATGTCAGTATTTTTTCCCTAAAGTAATTCTTAGCTAGTCCTCAACTTCTTTTTGCTGTTAGAAACGTTCTCTTCAGAGACACTTTATTTGCTCAGGAAGTAACAAGAAAAATCGATAGCAAGAATATTTACCTGAATGCCTTTGTAAAAAATGCTTGTGACTGTTACAACTCTACAAACAAAATGAAGCCCAGATAGACTTCTCCATCCCCTTTAGGAGGAGGAAATGAATCTCTCAGTCAGTGATCATAACTCCACACAAATAATAAACTTTGAGGGAGACAGGACCTGGCCCAGAGAGGAAGAGCCAGACCAGGGAACTGCTCTGAGATCCAGAAAGATTTCTGGCATCAGGGATAAAGGAGCAAAAAATATGGCATTTCTAATTAACATTAAAAATTGTGTAGCTTCTAAGGACAAAATAAACCTAAGCTTTACAAACAAGCCTGCCCAGGGACTCTAAGGAAAAAAAAAATAATGGGAATATGGAGATAGTTCTGTAGTATCCAATACCCTAGATTGGGTCTTCATAAGATACAGCAATTTCTTTAGCCATGACAAATTTGGCATAATTGCCCGTTCTTTCTATGACTATGTAATAAAAATTATGGTTCAGAATAGTGACTTCTGCACTGTAACAGTCTGAGTCAACAGTAACTATAACACGACAACCACTGTCCTAGCCAGACCCTGGTATAAAGTGAGTAATAACACAACTAGCACATACAGCATGTACCACACCAGGAAACGTTCTAAATATTTTATGTATGGCAACTTATTTCAGACATGGTTATCCATCCACATGAAGCTGAGTATGTATGACGGCAGAGATAATGAATGAAGGCACATGCACAATCAACTAAGGAAGCCGAAGGCACAGGGAAAAGTACAGCAGGGAAAACTAATCCAGCCACAGGGTGTCAGGGCTATAGGGAAAAAGGGTGTCAGGGAAGGTAAGTAAATTTTTTTAAGATTTTTAACAATAGATGAAAACAAATGGACTCCACTGCCTGCCCTCAGGCCATCCAAGCCCATCAGGTTATTGCAGTCCTGCTCTCCGCATGCATTAATTATTTACACGCAACCTTTGCTACTCATTGGTTTGTAATCAGTTTTTCCAAGCAGAAAACATCCGCCACACTGCCCTTAGATCATCTTAGGAGTCTAAAGGGACAGCATCAGCAATTAGCAGCCAGGGCTGGAGTTAATCTCTGAGAAACTCGTGTTTCCTGCTGCTGTGTCAGTTTTTGTCTAAGAAATATAGACTTAAGGTCCACAGTCAAGTACAATAATAGATATTTTCAAAGAAGTTTACTAAAATATTCCTTCCACAGAACAGCACAATGCCTGCATTTTAGATGATGAAACTGAAGCTCAGAGAGGTTAATTTCTGCCACATAGATCCAATAACTGGCAATAGCTGAAATTCAAATTCAAGACTTCTAACTCCAATTTATCTTCCTATTAAATGGAAAGTGCCTCTTTAACCTTGCAAAGTTATTTAATAAAAAATTTAAAAAATATATTTACTCAAATTATTCTATAACTTACAATATACTAAATATTCTAGCTAGTAAAGATGGTACTACATGTTCCTCCTTAAAACATTTGGAAAAAAAATCTTTCCAAGTATTTTTGTGCCCAAGTTTAAAAAAAAAAAAATGTTTACTATGTGTATCTTCCACCAAGGGTATAACCACACTAGTAACAAGAAATATGATTCACAACTAATATCTTGGCAGACAATTCTTAGTATCTCTAGACACATCAGACACATAAAGAAAATGCTTCCTACATCTAACTATATTTTCTGTTCCTTTGAGAGTTTCCTGTTTTCTTTTGCTCAAGTCTTCCTCAATCCTTTGCCATTCCTTATTAAGGAAATAATTTCACCACAGAATTCTTCAAGGTGAAATATAAATGAAACATTATTATTAGTAAGTAAACACCAAGCAATGTGTGATGCAATTTAATGTGCTCTGAACAATTTGTTTCTTCAATGATAAACATAATAACTTGTAAGTTTAGGGAAAAAAAAAATGAACTCCCCTCAAAAAATGATTTCTGTGTATCTTACTCTTCTGTGAATAAAGAATTTTTTATACTATTTTGTAAAATGATACAGTTAAATGTCTTAAAAAAAGAAACTCAGGTTTCATAAAATATTTCCCCACATATTTAGTATGAATGTCAATGTAAAACATCCCCACCTCATCTAGCACCATTAGCCTTGCGCTCAGCCAAAGCTAAATGATCTGACTTTCCCTGATCACAGGAGCTGACAAGAGCTGATGGCTCAATTTTCAGGAATTTTGGTGAGTGTGAGTGCCTATCTAGCAGAAAACACAATCTCCCAGTTTTTATAGTGTACAGGAATTCTACGGTACCTCCCTTGAAGACCTGTATTTCATGGTATTTCTTAAATAATTTATCTATCGAATACTTATTAAGTATGTTTATTAAGCAATGACTCTGCACCATGCAGTCTAATAGTTGTTGGAATTATAAAAGAGAAATAGAAGTCTACAAAACTTGTGTCCTTCTGGAATCTAGATTCTAGTGAGGGAGAGAATAAAAAGAAACAAACCAATATATAGTAGCGTCTGGTGGTGAGATCCCTGGGTGGCCTCAATGGTGCCGCTGTCAACTACAAACCCAAAAGCTGGCAGTTTCAACCCACCCAGAGGGGCCTCAGCAAGAAGGGCTGGTGGTCTGATTCAGAGAGCTTATACAATCACTGAGTAGCCTGGACAGTACAGTTCTCTTCTGAAACACACACAGTGCCATGAATCAGAATCGATCTGACAATCTATCTGATCTGTTTGCCGTTTTGGTTTGGTGTTGAGATGGCTATAAAGGAAAATTAAATAGTCTTTGAAAACAGAATGCTACCAGGGTTGGTATCGAGTTCACACGGTCAACACTTCTCTAAGGAGGCAACACCAGCACAGAAACCTGAAATGAATGAGGGAGCAATCCATCCGAATTTCTAAGGGAAAAAAACTGCAGGAAGGGAGAAGCAAGATCAAAGCCTTCAAAATAAGAATACACTTGGCATGGCTGAAGAACCTGTAATGAAGCCAGCAAGGCTGAAGCAAAGGGACAGAAGGGGAGAGCGGAAGCCGCCAATTGTTTGCACAGGGATTCAGTGTTTACTTCTCTTCAGTAGCTTTGCATCAATTCAGGCCAAGGTGGCACTGCTCTACACACCTCCTGTATTCTGCCATTTCTTCCTTAACATGCTCTGAACAATCTGTTCTTCCTTGTTTCCTGCAAAAGAAGGATGGTCTAATCTTTTCCTTCAGCCTCATTTCACTGGCCACCTGTAGGGCCCAGGCCTGTGTATCTTGACATTTTAAGTAGAGACTCATTGGCTGGAGTTTTCAAGGCCACTAACCTACTATAAGAGACCTCCATACTGTTTGTAAGTTCTGTAGAAGTTCAGAGGCTTCTTGAACTTAACATTCATCATGTTTGGCAGATCTTACAGTCTGAGGTTTGAGTGTGTGGTTATCTCCTACTGTCACTAAAGTTAAAAGATTTCTTCCCTAGTCTTGATTCTTTTAATTGTCTTTAGTTAGCATTAGGAGGAAAGCACAATACCAATGTTTTTACTCCACTATCTTCAAATGAAGTCTGCTTTCTCGTCTTCTGTAGATAAATTCAGAAACCAATTAAGATGGGTAAGATTTAAACTTCTTAATCTCTAGGTTTCTCTTTTTATTAACATTTGAGAAACTCTAAACCATCAAAATCTATAAGCTGATAACTGTAATTAAAGAGCTTAGCACAGGATCAACTTTAAAGGCATATCAAAAATTGGAAAATAAAATTGGAAACTACAGTAATTATCTACCAAGATTCTTATACTCAAGTTAAGAAATGATAAAAAGCAAATAGATACAAACACCCAGCTGAATGTATAGTAATGAGATAATAAGTAAAACATCAAAGCAACAGAATACATGCTAAAATATAAAATTATTATTTTCAAAAACATAAGCTCTGGCTATTTTGATAGAAGTTTAAGTAACAGCAAAACACGTCTTATAGTTACCATATCTAAATGATTTACAAGAAAAATACAGTTCTGAGTCATCTGAATGCACTTTAAAAATATAAGCTGTTTTAAATAGGTGAACATTTTCCTCAAGCTCAGTTACACAACTAACTTTCTTTATATACATAAAATTCAGTTTAGTTCTTGCTAAATTACAAAAACACTGAACTGGTGGGGTCAATTTATTATAAAGCAAGAGCACAAAAAAATGTGTGTGTTCATTTTCATTTTCTTGTTCATTTAGTAACATTTTCTGCACCCAGGTAGCCTATTAGTTACTAGTAATAGAAAGATAACTAGAACACATCCTACCTTCTAGGAGCTCACAGTTCAGAAATATAACAGAAATGTCTAAGTACTACAATAAAAAATAATAAATATACAAGATGCTACATGAACACAGAAGACAAAGTATTTAACATCCCATAGAGAAAGTGAGAAAACTCTGGTGGCACAGTAGGCCGAGTGCTATGTTTACTAACCAAAAAGTTGGCAGTTCAAATCTGCCAGGCACTCCTCGGAAACTCCATAAGGCAGTTCTGCTCTGACCTCTAGGGTTGCTGTAAGTCAGAACTGACTCGGCTGCAGTGGTGGGTTTTACAGAAGGTAAGGCAGGGTTGCACAGTGGTTACTAACCAAAAGATCAGCAGTTCAAATCTACCAGCTGTTCCACGGAAACCCGATAGGTCCAATTCTACCCTGTCCTAGAGGGTTGCTATGACTTGGAATCAATTCGAAGGCAATGGGCTTGGTTTTTTTCTTTTTTAGAAAAGGTAACATTTGAGCTAAGTGTGAGAAAACTGAAAAGAAGTTCAGCACTAAAAATAGCAAGACCTCTTCTATAGCAAAACATGATGTATGCAAGCCTTTGCACAACACTGCAAGTAGTTTGAAATGGCTGGAGCACAGGATATATATGGGGAAAAGCTGGAGATGAGGCTTGGATAGGAAAGATGTACACAGGCAGATCATATAAGGCCTCACATGCTGACTTATTTAAGCAGGAAGAGTAACATGTGTTGACAAAATGTTCCTAAACATAGTGTAAAGTGTAGAAATGTATGTGAATGCTCCTCAAGTGATAAAGGCAGTGCCATGGAGTCAGGGGGAGCAGTGGTTTGAAAGAATCTGACAAATGCTACCAAATGAGGATTAATAATTTGGAAACTGGCTATCTTTGACGAAAAAGAATGGAAAGAACTCAAGAGGACACTGGTTTCCAGCTTGCATGGCTGGAAGTATGGTATTGCCTTTAATTAAGTTAATGAATAAAAGGATAAGAATTTAGTGGGAAAGATAAAAAGAAATAAATTTGGCCATAGTGAAATAAAAGGACCACAAGAAGATGTAAAGCAACATAAAACCCAAGATGTGTGTTCAGAGGAGAACAAAATAGATATATACACTATATAACTTATCCAAATCATGAAGTAGTGTACAACATAACAAATAGAAACTCTCAATTTCAAAAACTGTGATCACTGAAAAGATTTTCCAAACAGCAAAAACTAAGAAGCGTATTTACAAAATTTTACATTATTTTTTTCTTTTTGCAATTTAAAAAGACTTTAAAAAATTTATTATACGCATAGGGTTAAAAAGAGAACACACTGAAAAAATATATACAATAAAAGTAAATATCCTGCCACTGGGCCCTAGTTCCCTCCCTAAAATCAATCACTGTTACTAATTTCTTGAATTATCTTCCCAAAAGTATGTTGTACATGTACACGCATATAGGTGAAAGTACGTGTGGCTTTAAACAGCCTAGCAGAAATAAGTAACTCTTGTGAAGATATAGTTCACATTTCCTAAAAATGATACTAAATATATAGTGGCAACTCTATAAATAAGTCATTTCTACTCAAAAGTAGTTTACAGTCTTAATATGACAATAAATTTAATGTTAGTAAAGACTGGAAACAGGATCCCAAGTCTCTGCTTTCCCATACACTGACCTTTAGGGCATTCCTTGGATCACAGGTTCTGAAGGTGTGAGCGCAACAGGGCCCATTCCCCTGATGGCAATTTACTCAAGACTTGGTATCTGGACTCCAACTAGAAAGGAAAGAAAAAGATTATCACTTAGCCTGAAATTCAGAAAATTTTACTCAATACAGGTAGCCCGGGTCCCCTAATCATCCTATATAACATGGATTTTCGATCCTAGTCAAACATTAAAATCAACAGAAGAACTTTTTTTTTTTAAAAAAAAAAAAAAAAAGTGAGGCCCAGGACTTCCACAAACCCTTTGCCACTGAGCTGATTCTGACTCACAGTAACCCTACAGGACATAGCAGCACTTCCTCAGAGGGTTTTCAGGGCTGTAACGTTTACCGAAGCAGACTGCCACAGTGCATTTACACTATCAGCCTTTCAGATAGTGGCCCAGTGCTCAACCACTGTGACACCATGGTTCCTTAAGACATCTCCAGACCCCAATCAATTCAGAGACCCCGGTACTGAAGCGTTAAAATGGTATATAAGGGTTCTTGTGTTGATATTAATGTGCATCTAGGGATGAGAATCACTGCCACAGAAACACAACTGCTAGGTTTTATGGAAGTCACCTTTAATTTTTTATCTTTTTACTAAATAGTTTCCAAGGGTGGGAAATACACTGTTAAAAATTCTTGGGTAAGGGTGGCTCTACAGTCCCAGAGTGCCCCTAAGGCAGGACATAGTGACCCCGGAGAAGGGTCACTTCTCCAGCAGCACTGAATAGCCATTCACTGCACATTCTTTGGATATGCCTAATTAACAGTCCAGGAAAAACCTACTCGGGATATTGCACTATGCAAGAAACATGATCAAATGTTAAAAACTCCTATAAATCACACAGAATCAGAAGGCATTATAAATTCAGAGGCTAACAAAACTGTATAATTCCCAACAACTGAAGAGGCAGATGACTACTTCTGAGCTATAATAGATCAGAAGTCAAGCAAAAAAGCAAAACTCCCAACAAGTGGCTCTCATGAAACCTTTTATAGGGAAAAGAAATGAGAGTAGAGGGAGTACAGAGTGAAGGAGTCCTGGTTGCACAGTGGTTAAGCACTCAGCTGTTAACTGAAAGACTGGCAGTTCAAACCCATCAGCCACTGTAGGGGAGAAATACATGGCAGTCTGCTTCTGTAAACACTGATTGCCTTGAAAACCCTCTGGGGCAGTTCTAATCTGTCCTACAGTGTCACTAAAGAGTTGGAATCAATGTAACAGCAGTAGGTTTGGTTTTGTTGGGTAAATTAAAGTGTGAAAAAGCAGCCACTAGCTACATGGGGCTGCAGCCTCTACAAAGAACAGATCATCACATCTTTCTCCTGAAGAGCAACTGGTGTGTTCAAATTGTCAAGCTTTCAGTCAGCAGCTGGGTGTTTAACCACTATATCACCAGAGCTCCTTTAGCACCAACTCCCCAAACCAAACCTGCTGTCACTGAGTTGACTCCAACCAACAGCAACCCTACAGGGCAGAGTAGAACTGCCCCACAGTTTCCAAGGAGCACCTAGTAGATTTAAACTGCTGAGCTTATGGTTAGCAGCCAACTTAGTGGCTACCATATTGAAGAGCAGTAGCATTAGAAAACACTTCCAGGAGAGTAAGAAGACCATCAGGTAGGCAGTCTGGCTTAGAGAGTAATTAAACCTTTGAAACAGCACATTAACTTTTGCATACACACAATATTCTACAAAGATGGTCTATGACTTTTCTGTCATTTCAGAGTGGCCAATGCATTCTCATTGCCAATGCATTTGTTTCATTCATTGCCAAGGCATAAGCCCTTTTCACCATATTTATTCAACCTGTCTGCTGAGAAAATAATCTGAGAAGCTGGACCATATAAAGAAGACTGTACCTCAGGACTGAAGAAAGACTCATTAAAAGTTTGCAATATGCGGATGATATAACCTTGCTTGGTGAAATCAAAAAGGACTTGAAGCACTTACTGATGAAGCTCAAACTCTACAGCCTTCAGTATGGATTGGACCTCAATATAAACAGAAGAAAAATCCCTACAACTACACCCATAAGCAATCTCATCATGAACAGCGAGAAGTATTTTATTCAGATCCACAATCAGTGCTCATGCAAACAGTACTGAATATACTACAAAAGACTTCTTTAAAGTGTTAAAAAGCAAAGATAATTCTGACAACTACAGTATGCCTGACTGAAGCCAAGGTATTTTCAATCACCTCACATGCATGCAAAAACTGGACAATAAAAAAGGGACAAAGAAGAACTGATGCCTTTGAATTGTGGTGTTTGGGAAGAACACTGAATATACCATAACTGCCATAAAGAATGCACAAATCTGAGGGTGGGGCGAAGGCGGCAGTGTAGTCAGGTGCCTCCTGTGATCCCCCTAATAACAAAGATCCAAAAGAACAAATGAATCAATTACATATGACATTCTAGGTGACCTGAACATCAAAGGAATAGTTGAAAAATCACACAGCAACAGGGAAGGAAGAGTGGATAGAGAAGTACTTAGGACTGGCTACACCCAACCTGCTGGGAATCAGCTGTAGTAAGCATGGTGCACTGAGCAACGACCTTTGCAGGGCATCATCCTCAGCAGGACACACTAAGTGGATGGTACACTTGTGCCTCCAGACCAGTGAAAAACAGTACCAGGCTGTCAAAAACAAAGTAGATTGCATCCAACCTACCAAGAAAGAGCTAAATCTTTCCTTCAGGATCAACCAGTGCTTCCTCTCCCTTCTCTGCACTGGGCCTAACTCTGGAGTCTGACTCCATCAACTGATCCAGACGTAGGACTCCTTAAGTCCACTCTGAGCCATTCCTGACTTGGACAGAGAATAATTTAACAAGCTGGGGAAAGGAGTAAGAATCTGCTGACTCTCCTAAGCTGAAAATTCAGGGCAGAAAAAGTTTCTTCATCTAGAATCAGATATAACAGGACAGGTCATCCTCATAGACACTCAGGAATGGCTGCTAGCCCCTTGCCTTTCCCAACACCTGCAGTCAGATAGCTGTGCCACACCAACCACCCCTGCACATCTAGGGTTGTAGGGTAGGGCCTGCACCACACACGTGGTGACTGACTATCTAGACATCTGACCTGAATCCACATAAGAAAAGTAAATAGACTCTTGGCCTCTCACATCTAGTAACACTTCAAACCACCTGGGGAAGGACATTACAGCTTCAAAGGCATCGATAACCAAACTAGCACACACAACTAATCTATTTGGACATTTCGAAACAAAATGAGAGCTAGAACACAATAAGCAAAAATAAAACAAATAAATCTGACAACTTAACTGATAGCTCAGGAGCAGAAGTCCATATCAAATCATTTAAACAGGCAGACCATGACGGCTTCAGAAAGCTCCCAAAACAAAGAATCAGGAAATTTTGCAGAATGTCCTGGAATTATCAGAGGTAGACTACAAAAGATTACTATTTAGGACTCTTCAAGAGATCGCGAAGGATATGAGACAAAATTCAGCAGAGCATAACTGCAAACTGAACAGGATTCAAGAAAGCACACAGTGGCAAGAATGAGAAATTCAGAAAATTGGTAATTACAGAATTAGACAACTCATTAGAAAGTTAAAGAAGCAAAACTGAGGCATTGGAAAGCCAAATTAGTGAGAATGAAGATAAGGCATGTGTCACCAACATATCTGAGGAAAAAAAGTTGATAAAAGAATTTTTAAAAAATCAAGAAATACTAAGAATTATGTGGGACCCTGTCAAGACGAATAATCTACAAGTGATTGGAGTACCAGAACAGAGGGAGAAAACAGAAATACAGAGAGAACTGTCAAAATTTGTTGACAGAAAAGTTCCCTGATATCATGAAAGATCAGATGATATTTATCCAAGACGCTCATCAAAACTCACACTAGATCCCAAAAGAAAGACACTAAGGCATACTGTAATCAAACTTGCCAAAACTAAAGACAAAAAGACAATTTTTTAAAAGCTAGCCAGAGATTAACGAAAATAATCTACAAAGAAGAGTCAAAAAGACTAAGCTTAGACTACTCCACAGAAACCATGCAGGTAAGAAAGTAAAGCCAAGCCAAGTGGGATGACATATAAAAAGCCTTAATGGAAAATAACTGCCAGCCAAGAATTATATATCCAGCAAAACTGTCTCTCAAATATACTGGTGAGATTAACACATTTTCAGATAAACAGAATTTATGGAATCTGTAAAAACTATACCACAATTACAAGAAATACTAAAGGGAGTACTTTGGTTAAAAAATTAGTAACATCAGATTAACAACCCAAGACAACACAGAACAGAGCAACTGGACATTAACTCAAACAGGGCAATCACAAAAATAAATCAAACAGAAAACAAGGAAACATGTTATTCTGTATACACTGTAACAGAAAAAAAGAGGGCTAAAAAAATGTAGTCACATCATGTTCATATGGAGAGGAAGTCACAGTGATATAAAGAAATTAAAGACACAGCAGTAAATATTAAGGCAACCACAAAGGAAACTACCATTCCTGTGTTTCAAAATAAAAAAAGAAAAACGTGAGCCAAGCCAAGTGCCGTCGAGTCAGAAAAACATGAAGCCTCAGCAAATGCAAAACCACTAACAATGGAAAAGATGAAAAGACAACATCAAACAGAAACAACTCACCACAGAAAGTTAGTGGAACAACAGTTGTCTACAAAGTGCAAAGAAAGACATCAAAATGACAGCACTAAATTCAGATCTATCAATAATCATGCTGAACATAAATAAATTAAACACATCAGTAAAGAGACAGTGGCAGACTGGATAGAAGAATGAGCAAATCTGTCTTGCAAGAAGTACAGCCAAAATGCTCCTTGGAAGGGAGGATGTAAGACTTCATCTCACGTACTTTGGACATGCTACCAGGAGAGATCAATCATTGCAGAAGGACATCACATTTGGTAGAGAGTCAATGAAAAAGAGGAAGACCCTCAATGAAACAGACTGACACAGCAGCTGCAACAACAGCTTAAAGCATAACAACAGTGTGGGTAGTACAGGACCGAGCAGTGTTTCATTCGGTTGTACACAGGACACCTGTAAGATGGAAGTGGCTCAGTGGCACCTACAAAAACAAGGTCCCAAAAGGTAAGAAAGAATTCATTTGCTGAATAGTTACCTCTTTAAACAAAAGGTGGGGCATATTATAGCAACAGCATGGCTTTCCACCCACAGATGTAATCTTTCAACCACCTCATTCAGACATGTGGGAATATTATTAGTACAAAATGTTCTTCCTACTTCCCTGATGTTATAGTCCCGGGGTTTCACTGTTTTATTTTTTCAGAGAAGAAAAACTAATTTGTAACCAGAAATAGAGAGATTTTTTTTGTTTGTTTTTTGGATCTCTGAATTCCTGAACTTCGTAAACCCAACCTGGAATAATCTTGTTTGTCTGCAGCGGCAATCAAACAAAATACTAATTATGGAATGCTAGTTATGCATCCCAGAGACAAAATAAATAAAAACAACAACCTTCTGACATGATGTAGTAGATGCTTTTTCTCAGTCAACTCCAGACATTAGGGGTAAACCTAAAAGTTAAAATTTAACTTACCACTGGCAACTTACAAGAGACAAAAGAAGTGCTCTTCAACGTTAAACAGCCTGGATTTGGCACTGAAGACAGCAGGTTTCTAAATAGACCACATGCCATGGTATAATAGCTGCCTGGCCAATTATGCTCAACCTCTAGGACAAAATTAACTGCATAATTGATTTTAAAACCTAGAAGCCTGATTCTATGGTGTTAATTCATCCATGAAAGATCCAACCTTTCAAAATGCCCTACCATAACTTAACTAATTCAAATAAAAACAACTGAAAGAAGGGTAAATATTTTTTCTGGAAAAGAAAAATCCACCCAAGCTGAAAGACCACTCATGAAAATATAAACGGAAACAGAGGGCAACACTCATCAATGTAAGGCAAAAACCAAAGCCTGTTTCACCATGAATTCAAGAGCCTACTGTGTGAACTACACGTTTGGGTTTAGTAGCATTCTATAATTAAAAATTTATTAGACTAAATATTTAAAAATTAATAAACTGATAACGTGAGGTTTTTTTTTTAAGTTAAACATACATTTATTACATGATCCAGCCATCCCTTTCATAGGTATTGATGCTGTCAGGTTCTGAACCACCAACCTTTTGACTACCAGTCACGAGCTCAATTGTTGTGCCATCCAGGGACGCTGTAAACCACGGTGGTTGTTGTCTCATATCCAGCCAGTTTGGACTCATCGTGACCCCACAAATAACAGAGTAGAACTTTCCTAATAGAGTGTCCTAGGCTGTGATATTTACAGGACAATCTTTACAGGAGGTCTCTTTCCTTTGGAACTGCTGGGTAGGTTCAAACTGCTAGCCTGCCAGTATGCAGCTAAGCACTTCACTGCTGCATCACAAGGCTCCTTGTAAACTACAGTTATTAAAAAAAAAATTGTTGCTGTTGAGTTGATTCCAGCTCATATCAACCCCACAGGACAGAGTAGAGAACTGCCCCATAGGGTCTCCAGGGCTGTCCAAGGCTGTAAATCTTTACAGAAGCAGAGAGCCACATCACTGTCCCACCAACACAGACCTTTCAGTTACAGATGAGCACTTAACAACCAAGGCTGTCAAATCCAGCCCACCTCCAGTTTTTATAAAGAAGGTTTTATTAGGACATCTTGGAGTTTGTGGAGGCCTACTGGGAACAGGACTTCTAACACACCAGATATGTCTGGAAGGCTGTGGTCCAAGGCCATTTTTGCTGGCTATAAATGGGGTCTCTGAAACCAGAGAGAGCACACAGCTATTTTGAAAATTGAAGGTATTTATGTCCGAGATGAAACCGAATTCTACTTAGGCAAAAGGTGTGCTTATGCGTATAAAGCAAAGAACAACACAGTGACTCCTGGTGGCAAACCTACCAAGACGAGGATCATCTGGGGAAAGGTAACCCGGGCCCGTGGGAACTGTGGCATGGTTCAGGCCAAATTCCAAAGCAAACTCCCAGCTAAGGCCATTGGACACAGAATCTATGTGATGCTGTATCCCTCACGGACTTAAGCTATTGAGAAGTAAATAAAGTTGTGAATTTCTTATTGTTAAATTAAGAAAAAAACAGGTTTTATTAGACCATAGCCACATTTATTTACTTATTGTTCTACTATTTATGACTGATTTCATGCTGCAGCAGTGGAACTGGGCTTTTACCACAGAGATCTTATGGCCAACAAAACTGAAAAGATTTCCTTTGTAACTTTTCCCAGAAAAAAACTGCTGATTTCTACACTAGAGAAATGAAAACTTATGCTCATAAAAACCTCCACACAAAACTTTATAGAAACTATCCTTTTTTGCCAGAAACTAAAAATCCAAATGTCTAACAGGTAAATGGACACACACACCATATCCGGACAACTCTGCAATATATATGAATGCACTACTGATGCACAAAATCAACTGGATGAATATCAAAGGCATTATGCAAAGTGTTAAGTAAACCAATCTCAAAAGATTACATACTGTCTTATTCCATTTAATGACATTCTTGAACAGACAAAACTATAGTGATGGAGAACACATTTCTGCCTATCAGGAAACAGAGGCAGGGGAGGTACTACAAAGGGATAGCACAGGAAGCTTTCTGAGGGTGATGGAAATGTTCTGTATATTCACTGTGGTGATAAGTTACGCCACATGTATCACGCTGTGCACCAAAAATGGTCGCTGCTATTGTACGATAATTTAAAACTATTTTTTTTAATAATAGTTTAAACAAACCAGTAAGCAAACAACGAACATTCTCCAAAAACTCAGGACACTTCAGCAATGAAGAGCAGACTAGAAATTATGCTCTCAGTTGGAAACTGATTCACTATACTCTTGTGTTGTATTTTCAAAAATAAAGCCTTGATTCCTGGCTTTATCACTGAGTTTCTATAGAGCATTAAGTCAATAAACCATCTGAGTATTTTTCTCTGTGACTGTTCTGTTTATCATCTGACAGGTGCTATCAGAAGGTGAATAAAACACTGAATGTAATATTTATCCTTTCAAATATGACACAGCACATGCAGCAATACCACAATTCAAGTTATTTGAGAATTTCTCCATTCTGCACTCCAGATTAGGCATAAATATAAAAGAGTGGTTTATATCACTGTTATCAGACCTTTTCATACATTCACGTTTTCCTTCTTTGCTTTCAAAGCTCTTTCACATCTCTAGGTTGTCAAGAAAGTCTAGTACACACCCCAAAGATTCCTGCCATGTATGTCTTGGCTCTGGAGATGACCTACAATTTTTTGTTCAGGCACCCAGAGGTACAGTTTGACCATAAGCAGTCTGTAAACTGCTTCCCAAATTAGTCAAAAAAACAAAACTGGTAAATGCAAAATTACTTTGAGGAAGCAAAAAGTATGGTTTAGTGTTTTTATGTAACCAACAATAAAAACAAAGTATAAATTAGTTACACTGCTTCATTAAAATAAAACAAGAAAAACTAGAAGACTAAAATCCTTGTACAGCAAGAACCCCTATGTGTCTGTATGTCATACTGCTCGGGCTTGTGTATTGCTGTGATGCTGGAAGCTACACCACCAGTATTCAGATACTAGCAAATGATGTCAGGGAGCAAATGATAGAATGTTCCAAAACTAATGACTTCTTCACTGAAAATACCTTTTTTCACCAACACTAACAGTGACTACACATATAAACCTCATCAGATGGAACATACAGAAATCAAATCCATAACATCTGTGGAAAGAGATGATAGAGAAGCTCAATACTAAGAGTGAAAACAAGGTAAAAGACCGAATGCAGCACAGACCATCAGTTGCTCCTATGCAAGTTCAAATTGAAACCGAAGAAAAGTCCACGTAAGGCAAAGCACAACCATGAGTATATATCACCTGAGTTCAGAGATGATTTCAAGAATATATTTGTTGAGTTGAACACTAATTACCAAAGACCAGGTGAGCTATGGAAGGGCATCATACGTCAAGAAAGTAAGAGTCATTACAAAGACAGGAAAGAAAGAAAAGACCAAATTGGATGTCAGACTTTGAAAGTTCCTCTTGAATGCTGAATAGCTAAAGGAAAAGGAAGAAGTGATGAAGTAAAAGAATTAAACAGGGACATCGAGGTCAACTGGCACAACCAGCCTTTTGCTAAGAGTCTTCTGCACCCCACATTAGGGAGTGGCGTCTAGGGTCTTAAGAGCTAGCAAGCTGCCATCTGAGGAACAAAAAATGGCCCCAACCCATCTTGAACAGACGTCAACTGACAACATCAAAGACATTGGGAAAAATGAGCCCAGGAGGCAGAAGAAACCATATGAACAGGAAACTGCATCATCATGAGACCAGAAGAATCAGATGGTACCCAGCCACCACCAAATGTAGCCATGATGGGGGACACATATATGCACTTTATGGTTTTATACATTTATGGAAAGCTATCCTACTGATTTCTTTCTAGACGGGAGAGGAGAAGGTGGAGGGGAGGGGACAGGTGTTTGTTAAGAGGATACTAGAAGCAAAGCATGAAAAGGAGCAGTGTACTGTCACAGGGTGAAAAGAGCAGACGTAGTTGCAGATAAGTGGGCATACAAAATTGATTTGGATTGTATACTTCCATTTAATCATGATTTAAAAAATAAACAGAATAATAAAGAGCAGCTCAAGAAGATAAAGTATTATAATGACATGTGTACAGAGCTAGAGATAGAAATCCAGAAAAGATCAAACTCAGCACTTCTCAAGCTGAAAGAACTGAAGAAAAAGTGTAAGTTTCAAGTTGCAACAGTGAAAGATTCTATACAGAAAATATTAAATGACACAGGAAGCATCAAAAGAAGATGAAAGGAATACACAGAGTCATTACACCAAAAAGAACTGAACAAAGTTCAACATTTCTAGAGGTAGCATATAAACAAGAACTGATAACTCACCAACCCACCCCCTGCCTTCAAGTGAATTTTGACTCATAGTAACCCTACAGGACAGAGCAGAACTGCTCCATAGAGTTTCCAAGGACCATCAGGCAGATCTGAACTGCTAACATTTTGATTAGCCACCATAGCACTTAACCACTGTGCCACCAGGGTTTCCGACAGAACTGAAGAAAGAAGTCGAAGCTAGATTGAAGGCACTGCAGAAGAACTAGGCTGCAAGAACTGACACAGAGTATCAACCGGGATGTTTCGACAAATGGATGCAGGGCTAGAAGTGCTCATTTGTCTACACCAAGAAATCAAGAGGACAGGTACCTGGCCAACTGACTGGAAGAGATCTATATTCATGCTTATTTCTAAGAGAGGGGATACAACTGAATGTGGAAATTCTTGAACAATATTATTAATAGCACATGCATATAAAACTTTGCTCAAGATCCATTCACAAGTGCCTATAGCAGTATACTGACAGGAAACTTCCAGAAAAGCAAGTCAGATTCAGAAGAAGACATGGAACCAAGGATATCATTGCTGACATCAGATGGACCCTGGCTGGAAGCTCAGAATACAAAAAAGATGTTTACTTGTGTTTTACTGACTGCACAAAAGCATTCAACTATGTGGATCATGACAAATTATGGATAACATTGTTGAGAATGAGAATTCCAGAATACTAAATTATGCTCATGAGAAATCTGTACATGGATCAAGAGGTGGTCATTTAAACAGAACAAGGGGACAGTGCATGGTCTGAAGCAGCAAAGCTGTGCATTGAGGGTTGTATCTTTTCATCAATCTGTATGCTTAGCAAATTAAATTGAGGGATTTCATAAAAATCAAATCAAACTTATAAGAAATATTAAAAGGAGTCCTTTGGTCAATATTAGAGAACAGCAGGAGACTAGGACACAGAATATCATCAGCCAAGTGTCAACCTAGGTTAGCCAAGCCAAGTGCCATCAGTCGGATCCGACTCATGGTGACCCTAGGGGCCAGGGTAGAATCTAGGTCAAGAGCTTTCAATAATAAAACAAGGTAAAAGACTTAACACAAGTAAACAGAAATGTCAACCTGTAAATGACAACTTCAAAACAATAAAAGGGGGAATAAACAGCAGAGGTACATAACTTCTAAACAAAGAAGTCCAAGTAATACCTAGTAATAAAAGATTGGTTCAAATTTGGGAAAATAAGAGTAAATTTCAGAGCAATGACAAAGAAAGCTAAGAAATCTACTCACCAAAATAAAAAAGAAAACCATAGAAGACTCGGTAAATGCAAAATCTCTAAAAACAGAAAAATATACACAAACTAAAGGAACCCAGCACAGACGAGCAAGAAGCACAAAGACAACACTAGCATGGGGGGGGGGGGAGGCAACACAATGACAGTAATAAACTCACACATATCAATAAATACTGAACAGCTTAAACATGCCTATAAAGAGATAGACGAATGGATTAAAAAAAATGTACAACCCATCAATATGCTTTCTACACCAGACAAAACAGACATAAATACATTTAAAAAATCAAAGAATGGAAAAAAATATATATCAAAGTAAAAAAGGACAGAAGTGGCAACATTAATCTCAGATAAAATAAACCTTAAGACAAAGTGAACCATAAAAGACAAGGAAAAACATTATGTGATGACGAAATGGACAATACACATCCAATCACAGAGATTGAAAATACATGGACTTTTATCAGCACTGAAAAGAGAAAGTGAAAGTTTGCCAAAAGGCCAAAATCGATCAACTTGACCTCAGAGATATATATACACAGAACACTCTGCCCCCAAACAGCAAAGTAACAGTCTTTTACAATGCACATGGAACACTCTCAAGAATAAGAGTACATTTTAGGACACAAAGCCAACTTTCAAAATCTAAAATATCAAAATAATACAAAGTATCATCTCTCATCACAATGCCATAAAAACAGAAATCAAAAACATGAAAAGCAAAGAAAAAAATGGAAAAGCATGAAAAGTGAACAACACATTGATTAAAAATGAGGAAACCAAAAGAGGTAATCCAAAACTTTCTGAAATTCAATGACAATTAAAACTCATCACAATAAAACCTTTGGAACACAGCAAAGGCAGTGCTCAGAAGTCAACTTACAGCAATAAACACAAATATCAAAAAAAGAAAAGGCAAAAATCAAAATGTGAGCCCTGTAATTAGAATAAGAAAGCCCATAGCCACAAGAATGGAAATAGTAAGGATCAGAACAGAAATAAATGAAATAGAGAAAAGAAAAGCAACGGACTCAACAAGATCAAAGCTTGTTTCGTTGAAAAGATCACCAAATCAACAAAGTACTGTCCAAACTTACAAAAGAAACCAGAAGACAAAGCAAATACTCCAACCAAGAAACAAGATGGGGGCCATTACAACACACCCAACATAAACAGAAAGAATAACAGAACACTATGAAAAACTATACTCAAACAAATTTGAAAACCTGGGAGAAACAGCCAAATTTCTAGAAACATGTTACCTACCTAAAAACTAACACAAAATGAGCTAGAAAATCTGAACAAGCCCATAACAAGAAAAGACAGTAAGGAAGAAGGAAAAAAAAAAAAAGAAATCCCAACAAAAAAAGCCCAGGCCTGGACAACTTCACTGGAATCCTACCAAACATTCACAGAAGAGCTCACATCAGTACCACTCAAACTATTTCAAAATACAGAAAAGAAACTCCTTTGAATCCATTGTAAGAAGCCAATATAACCCTGATACCAATGCCAAAGACACCACAAAACAAGAAAATTACACACCAATATCTCTTGCGCAAATAAGATTCAAGAAAATTCTAGCCAAGAGACTTCAGCATCATAGCAAAACAATAATACACTACAGCCAAGTAAGATTCATACTGGTAAAGCAAGCATGGTTCAACATTAAAAAAATCAGTCAACATAGTCTACCACATAAATAATCATATGATCAACTTAACACAGAAAGGCATATGACAAAGTCCAATACTCATTCCAACTAAAAACTCTCAATCAAATATGAATAGAAGAAAAATTCCTCAACGTAATAAAGGACATCTATACAAAACCCTGATGGCATAGTGGCTAAGCACTACATCTGAGAATCAAAGGTAAGCAGTTTGATTCTGCCAGGCACTCCTTGGAAATTCAATGGAGCAGTTCTACTCTGTCCCATAGAGTCACTGTAAGTCAGAAACGACTCAGTGTCAGTGGGTTTGAATTGTTTGTTTTTTTTTTAATTTAAATACAAAACAAACAGTGAATACTATTTCCAGAGCAAAGAGGATGAAAGCATTCCTTCTGAGCACAGAAACACAAGAATACCTTTTATCACCACTCCTATTTAACACTGTGCTGGAAGCCCTACCTAAAGCAGTAAGGCAAGAAAAAGAATAAAAGAGCATCCAAACTGGAACGGAAAAAGTAACTATACCTATTTTTAAATAATATTGAGCCCATACCATAGGGTCGTTATGAGCTGGGATTGACTCGATGGCACTGGGTTTTTATACACAGGGAACCCAAAGATTCTACCAGAAAACTTTAAAACTAATAAAAAGATTCAGCAAAGTAGCACGATACAAGATAAACATACAAAAGTTGGTTGAATTCCTTTATCTGACCTAAGAGAACTTCAGGAAAACAATTTAAAATAGCCCCTAACATCAGAAGATTAGCAAATACCTTCTAATCGACCACAGTGCCAGAAGATACGTATTGTCATCATTTAAAGATGAAAAAAGTTTACAATGGCACGGAAATGACAGTCACAAACTGCTGAATTAAACAAAATCACAAAAAAATGGACTTTTAGAAAAAAGTCTTGCTTCTCATTATGCTGAATCAACTTGAATTCTCATTTTCATGTCAAAAAATGGCAGCATAGTAATAATTCTGTACAGCTCAATTTAATAGTTATAAAGGGGAAACAGACCTAAACATAAAAGAACTGAAGAGGCACTGTGTTGTTACTTTAAAAACCAAAACAAACTAGTATCACAGAAGTCACAATACATTACGAAAGGGAGGCATGATTGCTGCATCAGTTTTTCAGTCATTTACCTCAACCAATTATGAGATGTAATAAAGTTAACGAAGCATTAAAAAAAAAGAACCACTGCGTCAATTCTAACTCACAGTAACCCTAAAGAACAGAGTAGAACTGCCCCACAGAGTTTTTAAGAAGCACCTGGTAGATGTGAACTGCTGACCTTCTAGGTAGCAGCCATAGCACTTCACTACTATGCCACCAGGGTTTGTAAACTAAATATAGCTGTAAATAATCACAGCCTTCTCTATCAGAAGGATAACCAGAAGGCATTGAGAGCAAAGGAAATTATGTAGAACAAAGCTGTCCTCTAAACTAAAACGAGGGCTCACAAAAAGGCCTTTGGAACAACTCACGCATCATCTTCATAAATAGTGGCATAACGCTGTATTTTTTAATGAGCTATTGACTCTCTCTCTAAATCAGATGAAAAACAGGTATTCTAAAAATCAGAAGAATGACTGGACAGTTGACACTTTGAGACAAAAACAAAAATTCCCACTAACAACCAGTGAAAGCCAGATACTAGACAGTTGCCATGAAGTAAGCACAGAGAAACACCCATTGCCATACAGTCAATTGTCATTCAAAGTGACCACAAAAGACAGAGAACTACCCCAGGGGACCTCCTAGGCTGTAATCTTTATGGAAGAGACTGCCACATTTTTCTGCCATGGAGGAGCTAGGAGGCTCTAGCTGCTGACCTTTCAGTCAGGAGCCAACTGATTAACCACTGAACAGGAGTATCTTGATATTCCACAATAACTAGTAATTTGTTTATATTTTTATACTTAAAATCCAAATATAGTATTCAAAATTCTCTATTTTGGCTTTCTACTCCTAATTTACCACTGTAGTTATTTCAGTCTCCTATATTTACTTTAAGAGCTTACTAATATAAACACTGACTCTTAGGTTCTTGTATATACTTTATTATTAATATCAATGAAATGTATGATTGTTAAGAATGGTGATATCTTAACTCTTTCTCAAGGAATATATAAAAAACTGGTCTCATGAAAGTTTGTGATACTTTGTGCTTCATTTGACATAGATGCAGAAAGGGTGACAGGTTCAAACCACTGATCTTGCAGTTAACAGCTGAGTGCTTAGCCACTGTACCACCTGGGCTCCTACATAGAATGGTACTTTAACTATGTCTAACGTAAGAAGGGAGAAAATAACACTCATATGAGCTCCTTTTACGTTTATCATTTTAAATGGTGAACTATTATGATTATTAAATTTAACAAGTATATTTCTAAATATTACATAAATCTTATGTTTAGAACCATATTTTTATTTATTTGTGATACTTAAGAAGAGCCAGGCAAGTTCCAAGTACTCATTTAATCCTCACAAAAATGGTTTGAGAAAAATTCTATTATTAATCATACTTTACAGATGAGGAAACAGAGGCACTAACTCCTCCAAGGTCATAAGGTTAGTAAGTGGAAGATGGTGGAATATACCAAGCTGTCTGTGTATACAGGTAAAAAAAAAAAACCCATTGCTGTCAAGTGATTCCAACACATAGACATCTTACAGGACAGGGAAGAACTGCCCTACAGAGGTCCCAAGTCTATATTCTTGACAGGCGCAAACTGTTAAATCTTTCTCCCAAGGAGCACCTGGTGGGTTTGGTCCTTTCAATTAGCAGGCTAGCACTTCACCACTGTGTCATCAATCTCTCATGACTTCACTGTATTGCCTGTCATACTCAACTTCACCATGCTATTATATCTCATATTTGATAAAATAACAGATCTCAGGAATTAGAAAGCACCTACGGTGTACCAGGTAAAAGCTACAGTTGCTAACCAAAATGGTTGGCAGTTCTAATCTACCAGGTGCTCTCTGGAAACCATATGGGGCACTTCTCTCTACCCTATAGGGTTGCTATGAGTTGGAACTGACTCACTGACAACCAATTTGGGTTTTACGTAAGAGTAAAAATTCATTATGACCATTATCATCAACATCTTTGTTCACCGCGGGGATCTACAAAGCCAACTGTCCAGTGTGCCCACTCTGACAAGTAAAGCAGAAGACTGAATTAAAGTAAACTATTATTCTCAGTCACAATATTTTAAAAAAGCTCTGACTAATTTATTTGTTAATAGTTTTCACTAATCTTAGCTTGTTTACAAAGTAACAAACAAACCACAAACTGAAAAATCATGTGTTAAGGTGGACAGCAAAACTTAAACCAAAGATCACCATACAAGGAACAAAAAAATCTGATTCCAGGAGTTGGATATGATGACCCTGAATTAGACTCAGTGAAATGGATTGGATCAAGCAACTAATGGGAACAAACGGAAAATTTTTCAATATAAAATATGAGCAAAGGCACAAAAATGAACTAGGAATATTTGGGGTAATGAATAGTCCAGAAGTGATTTGATCATTACATGCCTATAGGGTTGCTAGAAGTTGGCACTGACTGGACAGCATTTTGGGGTTTTTGTTGTTGTTGTTGTTGTTGATATGCCAAAATCTAGCCTGTGGGCCAAATGAGATCTTTATCAATTTTTATAAATAAAGTTCTACTGGAACACAGTCATTTGTACTATCTTTCCTGATATAACAGCAGAGTGGTGAGTAGCTGCCTTTATGGCTTCTGTTACAGCGATTCATTTCTGCCACCATATCAGGAAAATAACATTAAGTGATACAAATTACAGCCCACAAAACCTAATATATTTACCATCTATGACTTTACAGAAATTTTGTCCATCTCTGTGCTATGCTTCATATCACCATTATATAACAAATGGAGTACATGTGATCTGATCTTTAAAAATTCATTTTTACTTAAGCATCAC